>CM074587.1:10385000-11635000 GCA_037305975.1 Chrysolophus pictus
CTGTGTTATTTCATGGTGACACTGAGCTGGCACATTTGTCTAGAGAACTTAGCTGTGGAGGCTCGCTACCTGAAACTCTTTCATTTCCAGCCCCAGGGCAGCGTCACCCATGGCAATGAGAGCTGCCACACCAACATCAATAAGGAACTTCTTGCCACGAGCTCTGAACACTGTCTTGTTGGTTTGCTCTCAAAAATGGCCAGATGTAACAGCTTTAAACAGCAGAAATTGAACGGAGACCTGGGCAACTTGGAGCACAACTGTTAAAATAAGGATGAGTAAGAACAATGAAATAAAGAAGTAATCACCTTAAGTACAGGCAAAGAAAGCTAACGGCATGTGGGATGCCTTTTCTTTAGAAAAGCTTAAAATAGAAAAGGAAATCAATACTCATTTACAATATCTGGCAGTCACTGAACCAAAACATACATGTACACCTACAGCAAATCAGAAATAACAACACTTATTTAAACCACAAGCTGTTATTCTGCTGTGGGAACGCTGTGTTTTCTGTGGATAGCTTCACCAGAAACTGAGAAGCACCACATATTTGGGACCATTTCTAAAAAGCTTTCACAATACCAAGAGCAAATATTGTCAAAACTACAGTTATTAACCCCGGCACTGCTAGGCTGGCTCCTCTAGGTTGACAAAGAAAGAGTCAGAGATGATGGAGGAGAGCAGAATGCTTTGCCTGTCCTCCTGAGCCTCTCTTCTCATCACTTACAAGCCACCATTCGTGGGATCACAAGGCAAAATGCAAAAAAGCCTGGATGCTACATTTGGCATGTTGAGTGATGGGACTACCTCTCCCAAAGCAGCGGTAAAATACATGCACCAAGCAGAGCCCTGGTGGTCAGAACCCATGCCTTGGAATCACACAGTGCCTATGAAAAACTAGGGGCATTAGGGAAAGGAGTCGTGTTTAGCAAATTAACATTCCCCAAACACTGAAAGTGTAATTGAGTAGAAACAAAGTGAATCTGCTGATTGATTTTTATCCGTCCAATAGCTCTGGAAGATGTGTGACCAGTAAATAAATAGCACCAATAATAACAACAGCTGGCTTTTGTACAACACTTCTCATTCATAAAACCAAACATGCTTTTTCTTTTTAAGGTGTGTAGCTATGATTGTCACACAGCCATTAAATGAAAAGATGATCCAGAGACCTCTCACCCACTGCCCAGCCCCTGGCAAGGACTGATCTTCTCTACCCCCGACATGTAAACTGAGTACAGGGGGTGAAAGCCTTGCTCATGGCAACACAGCATGCCACTGGCATGGGATGGACACACAGTGTGAGGCAAAACCCAACCCTACAGCAGTCACTGGGAACTCAACAGCAGAGCCAAAATCATAGAATCGTAGAATCGTTAAGGTTGGAAGCACCACTAAGATCACCAACTGTCATCCCACCCCCACCATGCCCACTAACTCACATCCCTCAGTGCCACATTTCCGTGGTTCTTGAGCACCTCCAGACACAGTGACTCCACCATTCTCTGTGCAGCCTGGGCCAGTGCATCACCACTCTTTTGGAGAAGAAATTTTTCCTAATATCCAACCTGAATGTCCCCATGGGTTCCCTGAGCCCCATCCTTGTGCCTCATGCACAGGGCCACAGTGAATCTGGAAAGAGAGAGCCAAATTTTAAAAAGCTTTCTGTGCTAAAGAACCTGTGGGCAGCTAATCACATCAGAAAGGTGATCTGTGCATTTTCAGGACAACCTGGTTTTAGCTGCTTGGTTCTCCTCACTAAAACCATTTAGAGAGAGCCAGGTGATGGCTGAAAGCTGACCCTTGAATATGCTTTTAATAAACTGAAATTATGAATGCTGCTCGGAAGACAGTTTTTATTACTTCAAATATTGTAGACTAGCTCTCACACGAGACTTAAAAATAAATAAATAAATAAATAAAGAAGAAACACCATAGCCATTAGGTCAGCTAGATGTTATCTCCTGAGCTTCCAGAGCAATTTAATTACTTAGTGCTTCCTCAGTCACTCTTCACTTCTTTAGCCCAGCAAATTAAGCCACTGCAGATTTCTGGATTTTGACAAGAGAATTTGAAATCTCACTGAAATAATTTTGAAAAATAAAAGTAAAAAATATGTTGAAAAATAATATATGAAATCTATCTTTCCAGCTGGTAAACTAGCTGACCTGCTGACATCCGGAGCAAACCAAGCCAACTTTCTGCTCTTAAAAGAGACAAAGATTTAGGTTTTTTTTCCATCACACCACAGTTTTTAAGCTTGATGGAAAAGAAACATACATAGCAAGTGTTTTTTTAACATAGGACAGATAGATGGCTAAAAAAATCAGTAATCTTTCTCATCTATTAATTCTATAGTCATTTGTACATTTTCTGCCTGCCTGTCTATACACAATACTGGATCAAAAGATTACTACGTTATTACCATTGAATGATTGACTTTAGCTCATCTGTCAATACTTCCTTTTTTTTCTCTCTCTCCTTTATTTTAGTAGATTGCTGCTGAGACAATTGACTTGTAGCTGAAAGTAGCACGAACAGCTAATGATCACTTAGTAGATGTTTAAAATCTCTCCTTCAACATCAAGCACTTCAACCACAAAACCTCAAGGAATAATTTATTTTCTCTGGCAACTTTCTTCTAGGGACTCCAGATCTCACTGCTGTCACCCCACTTACATCACTTACTTGGGTCATTATACCAAATTTTAGATTGGGGAAACAAAAGCATAGAGAAATCAAAGGCCCAGTCATGTTATCTTTGGTCATTGTGCACGGTCTTAACTGTGTTTTTTGCCTATTCTCTGCTCCTCATTGACTTCTTTTTTCCACTTTTTTCCACTAATTTTTTTAGGTCTAACAATCTGCTTTTGCCATCACTTTGTTGCATGGATTCAGAAGCTCTGTCATCAAGTGATCGCCTACCAGACAGAAAAGAAGATGAATCCTGTTAGGAGAGCAAGTGTCTGTCACGTAGAAGAGGAGTCTCATTCCAATGGAAGTACTCATTAAGTATTACTCAATGTCTTAATGATGTCAGAAACTTTAATCTGGCATTGCTACCTTCCTCCCTGCTGGATAATAAGCCATACTGGTAGAGTGTCATAGTACTGGTACTGGTGGAGTAGGAACAGTGATGTTTAAGGGTATAATTAAGTTAAGGGTAGAATTATAGGGTGTAATAAGGCAAGGGATCTTAAGGATTCTCATGGGCTGGATGCAATACTCTTTCCTTAATCAAGTTTAAGCTATAGAGTATCAGCCATTTGCTGTCAAACTTGTGTCACATCTCTTGGACAAGCTACAATGGAAGGTTATTAAACACTGATGGCTTCCATTCAAGTAGAAGCACATTTGGACAATGGGATGCCTGGACCTAGGGAAGGCAGCTCAGCCAAATGTGTCTGCAGGGACAGCTCTTAGAACAGTGTAATTTCCCTAGAAGAACAAAGAGATCAGATGTTCATGCTGGCTCTGAAAAGCACAAAGCCACAGCAGCTTCAGGGGAACTCACAAGGAAACCGAAGCCAACTCCTCTGCAACATGGATCTAGAAAACACATTGCCTTCTAGCCAATACAACTGTGCCAGCCAACTTTTGTAGATGTATTCACGGTGATCTAAAAGAGCTGCCTGAGTGTATGGTAACTGTTGAGTCACATCAGTGGCCTGAACCACTGATTGAGCATCTGGGGAAAGGACCCGGTCAGCCCTGGGAGCACAAGTGAAGGCAATTCAGCTGTGTGACAGGAAGGGTGGAGCCTGGCTGCACCTCTCTTAGACCTCATTTAGGGGCTGATAGCTTTCTCTTGTGAACTGAGACTCTTCTGATACAGGTGAGCAATCTTCTTGCCCTCCTTTATGGCACCTCTCTATTGTGTCAGTCCTTTGGCATCACACCTCTGTTGTAACGCCTTTCCCATTGTACTGATCTGTCCAATTGCTACACCCAGGGATGCTCAAGACTTCTGACGTAACTGAGGCAGGGAACAGCATGCAGGTGCTTTCACTGTTTTGTCCAAACCTATATGTGCCTTGTGCTACTGAAAGAAAGATTTCTTGCATCTGGAATCTTGGCACAGTTGATGAGTTTTTCAGATTCATTGATGGCATCACTTTCAACATGTAACAAGTCTGATGGCCTGGTTGATTACTTGGTTCATCAGGTTAGTGGCACATGAAGAACCAAAACTGATTTTGCATCCTTTGCTGTTGTCTTAGGACCAGGATGAAAACTAAATGAAATTTCTGAGATTCACAACAGCGAACTCCTAGAATCAGCTTGCTCTTGCACACCACCAATAAAGTTGCATTGTCTTGCATAAACGTTGTATGCCTGTGCCTAGAAACTGATCTTAAGAGTGTAATAAACAAAAAGGGCTGTTTACAACCATTGTTATTCCCTTTGTTTTTGTCTTATTCCTTGGATTTCATGGAAAAACAAAAGGAGACTTGCATTCCTGTGAGGACTGAAGAAATCCTGTCCTACTGAATGGAAGCTGCTGGGAACACCCACAGCAAGAAATGAAGCTTTCATGTCTGTCAAAAAGTTCTTCACAGATGAAGCTGGTTTATTAATTTTCCCACCCCCTGGATAAGAAATCATGGGAGGCTGCCACCATTCACAACAAAGAAGGCTGTCACATAGAGCAAAGAGAACACAACCATTGGAAGAATACATACAGCTGATGAATTGCAGAAGGAAGGCTTTAGAAACTCAGGCAATAGCAATATAGCAAGTAAAGCCTGGAATGTTGGTTTGACAGTGAAAATCATTAAGTGAAAAGCTCTTATTTCCCCCGTGCTCTGTTTATGATGTGATCAGACATGCGGAGAGCTCAATTCATCCTGTGACAGATGATGCTGCCATAAGTCATTTTAAACTGTACAAGTTTGGTCCTCATGCATTAGTTTGTACTAATGAGATCAGCTTCAAACTCAAGTGTTCTTCCAGAGTGGCACCAAATTAGAAAATTCAGTATTTCTAGAGACTTGCACAGCATAATTGGAGACATTAGAATTAGTGACTTGCTTTCCTTTGCTTTGACTTCAGTTTATTTATTTAGTCATTTTGGAAGGGTCTGAAAGTCAAATTTAACTTTGTCATCTGCTCACGCTGGGAGCAGTGCTGTTCTTCTGGAAATGCTATGGAAATGCTGATAATGAGGTGCCAAAATCAGCAAGCAATATTCACAGTTCAAGGGCTGGTTCAAATCTAAAGGCAGTTTGTATTTCTGCGCTACAGGCACTTCTGCAAAGTCCTTCAGGGAGAAAGAAATAGATTTTTTCCTTATTGGCTTGCTCTTTTACCACTACCAAGTCAGAATGAATGACAGCATTTTTGAGAAAGGAAAAAATGCAAATAGAGAAGTAAGTGGATTTGTTTGTTTCATTTTGTATTTTTAATCACACTTCTCAGGTGTAGAGCTGAAAGAACTCCTACAAAGGCAGTGTTTGCTCAGGTAATTGCATTCTATTCCCCTAAATCACGGTCACAATGTCTGAAGTTGAACCAAGCCATTTCACTGTACATTAACAATCGAGCAGGAAGGCACGCAGCCCACACGTGTCAGCTCCTGGCAGCCTCCTCAGCACAGAATGGGCATTTCCAAAAGCATCTTTGAACTGTGAGCATCTCACACTTCAAGTGCCCAACCTTAATTTATGTCTATTTACAGAGGAGAGCCAAACACCACTGTCACAATCTGAAATCAACGGTGGATGCGGGCTGTTGGTAAAGCTGATGATACTGGTGGGTTTCAAAAGTGAGCTGGGTCAACAAATCCCAAAATGCCCCAAACAAACTGTTTGCAGTTATCCAGGCAGTGATGGGAACAGCTGAGACATCCAGAGAAGGCCACCAGGATACTGAACAGAGGGGAAAGAAGGTCAACATTGAAATTCTTCAGGCCCTTCTGGGGCCTCAAAGGAAATGGTTTGACTTCTCCTCCCAACTTTCCTTCCCGTTCCTCATCCCACCTCTATTCTTAGCAGCTTTGTCTGAGGGCTGGGAACAGAGCACGGTTTCTTAATTCCTCACCTCCTGTTACCTCATATTTTGACTTAGGAGGCTGAGGGTGGTGGCAGAGGTTGTAACCTTGCATGGAGCTGTTGTTTTTGTTTACGCAAGGGCTGCTTTTCCATTAAGTAGGATTTTCTCAGCTATTGGGACGTGCCATAGATGTGACATCAGTCTGTTCTGCTACCAACAATTTAGCTCCAAAAAAGCAATATTAAACAGTCCCAAAAATGGGACCTCACGAGTGAGCTCCCCGTGCCAGCTACCTGCTGTTATGCTCCACATACCCTGTCCTTGGCAGGATCCAAGAAAACAACAACAGAACACAGTGCTTTTCCCTTCCTGCCACATTAAATGAGACCCCTTAATTACATCTGGGGATGAAACTGGCTCAACAAGTTGGGCAGCTCATGGGACTGCTGGCTGGGAAGCTGCACCTGCAGCCCCAGCTCTCCCCATGGGCTGACATCTCATCCCAAGAGGTGGAAAACAGTTGCCCTCCTTCCTTAGTCCATTAATATCTACTCTATCTACCCCATCTAATCTCTGTGACATCTGAGTGCCTTTGTGTGTCAGCTTCCTGCGATGTAATCACCTAAATCCCCCCCGAAACAAAGCAGCCCCTGCTGAGGAACTCACAATAGGTGCCTTTCACTCACACCACAACCTTGGCCTCGGTGGCACTTACAACAAAGCATCCATATGTGCACCAGTATGGGCTGATCAGTTGGCTCAACACTCTGTAGGATCTGAGCCTGAATACTTGTGTGCACGGAACAGAAGAGCCTTACAAAATTCCCCATCTTGCTGACCAATGTTTGTTTGTTTTTTTTTTTTAAAGCCACCTTTGCAGGTCTGTTTGAGGAGATAAAAGAGAAGCACCACTTCGAAGAGCAATGTCTGCTGGTTCACTGTCCACCCATTGTTTGCTCTCCAACCCCAGGCCAGCACCACTTCTTAATTTTTTCCTTTGGCAGATATCCCATTATTTTCTCCCTGGGGGGTGGATCGAGGATGGTAAGTTCTATTCTAATTGAAGCCAACTCAATGATAACCTTTGGGCATCTGCAGTGAGAAGGTATTTCTGCAGCCCTAGCTGGGATGAGGTGTATAATGGATCAATGGAAGATCCCACCTTTCAGCTGTTACAGTGTCACTCATTAGCGTTAGGATCAACAATTGAGTTGGAAGATTGAAAGATTCACCTTCAGTATTTGAAACAGAATAACTGTAACAGGCCAACAAAAGTCCCCTGAGGTGCCTCTCTCTCCCTGTACGTATATATAGATCATTTTTGCTGAACATTTAAAATTAGATGAAAGTTGCCAAGCTTTTACATATGAAGCAGAATAAGCTGAGCTACTTATGAAAAGTGAGAGGGAAAAAATGTATTTTTGGTTTCCTATCAAAGCACTTCAAGAGTGTTCCTGACTGTAGAATATAGGCACTAACTTGCTATTCAGCCACTTGCATTCTCTCTCATACATAACAATGCAAAATGAGCTAATAATAAACAGTACGCCCTTCCTCATATACAACTGCACACACAGGAACCACTTGTAAATGAGCAACACTGATCCCTTCTACTTTTGTTGTTACAAAAGTAGGGCAAGCTTGCTCTCAATTAACTGCTTGGTTCACAGAGCCCTAAAAAATTAACTACCCAGAGGACTTCGGCACTAAGTTTTAACTCTCAGTTCTTTATCATCCTTTCATTTCTTGATCAAAGACCCATCCACTCACTACTAATTTGCTAAGAAATTAAACATGAAAAGAGAAAGCTATTTCACTACTGGATGAAGATCGTTGTGGGCAGTTAATGATTAATTAGCATTACAATATGAGACAGCCTGATTTCACAGTAGAAGCTTGGTTTAGTGCCATTCTTTTTTTTTTCCAATACAGGAAATCTTGAGGCTGGTGCAAAGGATACAGAAAACATCTGTGCCAAAAACTTTCCTCCTCCTGAAAATCAGTGAATAGAAGTAACTACAAAGCTCTCTGTGGACCAGATCCATGGATTGTAGGACCACAGATCTTAAGCCAAGACCCATGTCCTAGAACCTAATAAGTGCCGTGGAGCCGCATGGAGTGGCTCACAGCCCTGCTCTCTGGGAACAAGGTGGCAATATACATTGCTTAGGTGCAGGCCATCTCCTGACCATATATCACTGCATGGCTCATTGGTTGGCAGGCACCAAACCCAAGGGCAGGAAAGTTGCTCTGAGATGGTTTGGATGCAACCGATTGGATGGGTGTGGGAAAGTGCTACTCCTCACTACTCAAACTCCTGCTTGAACAACTTTTCTTGCATTTGCTTATCAGCTATAAAAAGAAAATACAATTAAAAAATTAACATAGCTTTTCCCATTGGCTTGCACAAAAACAGCCAACCAACCAATATCCAGATTTTGTAAAGTAGCTGCCTATACAACTAGGGCTAACACAAGTATGTGTCAAGCCAGAATCTGACAGCAGATACTGGCAGCAAGATGAACAGCCATAAATAACTATGGGAGAAACACAGATAGCTTTCTATAGCAGATCATAATCAGCACGTAATCAGCACAGAAAGCCATTACACTCAGGGGACTATTTAAATTATGAAAAAGACGTTATTTAAACGTCTCTATCTGATACCTTGTCTGTGTTTATCACCAAGTTCAGTTTTGAACTCACGGAGGGGTCCCAGTGAGAGCTTCCTAAATCATTTACTGACCATAAATAAATTTTTAAAAAAGCAGTTAAAAAGCAACACAGTTAAACCAGCTCCTGCCTGCTGCCCTGAGATTTCTGCTGCTACTGATCAAACTGAACTCAGGTGCTGATGCTGTATTTGTTGACACTAAGGAAATTAAAAAGAGCAGATATCGCTGATTTGGCATCCCATCCCTCCCTGACTGCTGTTGGTTTGAAGGCACTTCGTTGCTGACAGGCATCAGCCTCCTTCAAGTGCCACTCTGGATGTAGCACACACAAGTGCCAAGCGAGGCAGCTGTGCACAGGGCGAGAGTAACTCTGTGGTTCACATCTGTAAGGTGAGCTTGAGTGAGAAAGGGTTGGGGAATACAATCATTACAGTAGGAGCTCTCTCAGGTGAGAGACATCTCTTAGTGCACATAGCCCAGTCACAGCAGTCAGGCTATAAAACACAGTCACAGAGTCTTACTGATAATCAAAAAAGTGCGTTTGCTGAAAAATGCTCACCTGGCAGCTGCTGCTGGCTTCCAGTACCTGCAGAAGAGATGCTGCCCATCAGCGTTGACGATGTGGGGCAGGTCCTTGTATGGGATGTTTTGAGGACTCCGCTTTGGTGAACTTTCCTCGGGCATTCTCGACGAATGACCTGAAAGGTGATGGAAGAAACTTGAGGACAGGTGAAGGCGAGACAAAGCTGATTGGCCTGGGAGCCACAGACATGAAGGAAGTTGGTCAGCAAGGCAAGCACCGCTGATGGAAACGTCCCTCCAAACCTCCATCCAAAGGGCCCCCAAATCTTTCCTCCTTTAAAATCATAGCAGGGAAGGCTCGCATTTGGGGGAAGGCACTGGAGGGAGAAGGAGGGAAGATCCATCCACCACCACTACTTCATCACAGCTATCTCTCCCTCACTTCTCCCATCTGTGTTTACTTTGCATCATTTTGCGAAGCGGATCTTAAAAAGAATATTTGAGCTGCAATCAAGTGCAGACTGTGCAGCAACCACCACAGATAGGAAAAGACAGCCGCATGAAAGATTTATCTCCAAAGAACGGCGGAGGGAACGCGGCAGAAGTGCCCGCTGCCATCATTAAGATCTTCTCAGGCACCGACAGCAAAGTGCCGGCAGCGAGGAAGGAAACATCTCCAGCAGACTGCCACAAACCTGTTTTCATCCTGAGCGAGGGTTTGCATGCTAGTGAGCAGCCGGCATGGCAAGGCGAGCTCCAGCAGCTGAGGCTCTGTGCATCGCGCTGCGGTGCCGCTGGGTCCGTGCCGGGCAGCTCCGGAGCGCTCCGCAGCTCCTCTCGGTGGCTCGCTGGCTTTCGGCGGAAAGTCGCTTGGGTAATTCACCACTTCTTCATTTCATGACTTTTTGTGTGTGTGTGTGTGTGTCTCTTTTTTTTTTTTTTTTTTTTTTTTCTTTCGTGTGTGGGCTGAAGTAGCGGTGGTGGTGGGAGGGGAGGTTGGGAAGGGTGGGGGGGGGGGGAGAGGGAGGGCCGACGGCTGGGAGAGCTGCAGTCCACTTGCCAGAAGCTGCCGCACGCATCAAAGGCACCTTGAAGGCACGCAGCGCAAAGTTACCGCTGCCGCAGGTTGTTTGCAACTAAACTTCCTTCCTGCCACTTACTGTGTCGAGGCCACGGCGGCGGGGGGAGCGAAGGGAGAAAGGGGAGACCTTTTTTCTCAAAGCGATCTCCGCCGCGGAGCCGTCTCCGATGCGAGCGCAACTTCCCCAGCCGCTGCTTGCGAGCGGCTGGGAGAAGGAGGAGGAGGAGGAGGAGGGCGAGGAGGAGGAGGGAACCGCGCACCCGCTCCAGCCCAGGTCGCGCGGAGCCCCCCCGGCTCCATGCAGCCTCCCCGGCTCCTTCTCCGCCGCGCGGTGCGGAGCGGGAGCGGCTCCGGGACGAGGTGGTTCCCCCCGGCGCTGCTCCGCTCTCTGCCCCCCGCGCGGTGCCGCCGACCCCCCCCCCCTGCCCCGCGGCTCCTCTCAGTTCCTCTCGGCTCAGCCTCCCCCGCCGGCTCCGCCCGCCGCTCGCATCGCTGCCCTCGGTGCTGTTCGGGAGGGTGGCGGCCCCGGCTCGCCGACCCCCTTCCTCTGAATGTGGAAGGGGTTCATCACCGCGAAGCCCTGCCGCCCCCCGGCTGCCCCGCTGCCAACCTGTCCGCGCTGTCCCAAACCCTCACTTGGCTCTTAGGATCCAGGTGAGCCCTTGAAGCCGCGCCAGGAAGAGCTTTCTGGGCCAGAGCTTTCAGACACCGCCTAAGAGAAGCACCCTGCACCCAAGCACCCTGATTTGCAGCCCCATTCGTGGTATAGGAAAGTATTTAAAAATGCAGGATATAATTTATACACATATACTGCACCTAATTATCATAGCTTATATGCAATACATATGTTGCAACTGTATAATTTGGGATATATTTTATGGCATATGACATTTGCTTATGTAAATTGTTGCTGCGAGGTTCCCAGGAGCTGAAATAGCTCCCCAAGCCCAAAGGCATCCAGATACTGAGCTCTGACAGAATCACGGAATCGCACAGAATCATTAAGGCTGGAAAAGATCACTAAGATCATCCAGCCCAACAGTCCCTCTGGCACCAGTACTGCCCACAACCACATCCCTCTGTACCACATCTCCATGGTTCTTGAACACCCCCAGGGACAGGAACTCCACCACTCCCTGTGCAGAAGTGCCAGTGCATTACCACCCTTTTGGAGAATAAATTCTTCCTAGTACCCAATCTGGAAGTTTTGTCATTTAATACTGTAAGTGTTCGGTATTTATTGAGTGCTCTCAGCAGTATTGGGAGCATGACAGGAGATGGAAGCCCAATAACTGGTTTTCATTCACATTCCATCCAACAAAATCCTTCTCATGACAGCAGCCGTAGTATTTTGAGAAGATGGGTATCAAAGCTCAGTATGAGTTCATCTTTGGTACACTGTTGTGTTCTTGTAGGACAAGAGTTATTGGCCTCATGTTGCATGAGGGAAGGTTCAGGTTGGATATTAGGAAAAATATCTTCTCAGAAAGGGTAGTGAGGCACTGGCACAGGCTGCCAAGGGAGTCACCATCCCTGGAGGTGTTCCAGAACCACGGAGATGTGGCATTAAGGGACGTGGTTATGGGTGTGGTGGGTGGGTCTTGGTGGTCTTAGAGGAACCTGAATGATTCTATGGTTCTGATTCTGTTTATATTAAGAGCATGGATTCAGTTTGTTTCATGACGCTAATAATATGAACTTTATTGTTTAGATGTCTGCATATAATTGAAGATCTCATGGCTTTTTAAGGAGAGGCAGCTCTTTGTAATGGTTTTTAACGCTATTCAATGTGCTCAGCAAGCCCAAACCTCCAAAGAAAGGAAAGAAATAGATGCTAACCATAATAACAATAAATGTAAAACCTCTGAGATGACCCATATAAAAAGGAAAAGGAAATCAAAAGCAGACTTCTTCCTCCTTCAGTGCCATTTATATTAAATGCCCTAAAGGGGGTTTTAGTTATATACCGCAAAAGAAAAATTGGCATTACTTAAGAAAAAAAACACATTTATGACTGCTCATAACGTGAGAGATTTAGGTCAGTTGGGGTCTTAATAGAGCTCTGGGAACTGTATGCAGAGTTTAGGATTTACTGGGCCAGCTACTGTCTGGGCAGGGCTGGGTGCTAGTAAAGAGCCATTGAAGTCAGCTCCGTTGCTGGGAGGATCAAGGACTTTTATGTTTATTCAAAGGGTAAAGATCAGATAATAGCTGGGTAAAAAAGCCAGGAAAGAAGGAAGCACCCTCTTCCCCTGCTCACACAGCTGGGCGGCCAGGAACACTTCACTGCTTCCCTGCGGCGCTCCGTGAAACCTGACGCCAGGAGCAGCTCCTCTCCTGCTGTGTGCTGGGAATATCCGAGTTCCCAGCGAGGTGGGGGAGACAAGGGAAGATTGCTGCTTCAGGACAAAAATAGCATCTGAAAGAAATGACCTTTGCTGGGACTCAGATCCTGCCTTTAAGAACCCGCCTCGGTCAGTGCACTGACACCCAGCTACCTCCCTGCAGAGATTTGCACAGAAGTGGATGAGTGGAGCATGAACCACCCCTTCCTTCCCTTCTCCCTCTTTCCCTGAGCCCACAGGAATTTGGGCACATTTCTTTGCATGGATAGCACACGCCTCCCTCCCATCTTGGGATAAAAATAAGAGAGAAGCAACCAATGACCAGCTGCCTTCCACTTGCACGGAGCTTAAGCTGTGAATGAAAAGCCACCTGAGAACACTGCACTGAGTCTGAAGGATTCACCTAGCGGACATAAAAACAATATACAAGGCTTGAGCAGAGCAATTATTGCATACCACTCTCCCTGTGAGAAATCAAAGGGATGTATGAGCACAAGCGTGTGGTATTTAAGAGACTGCAACATCTTTTCTTGTCTCTGGGGGTGAAATACATTGTGGAAATGCAGTTAAACCTAAATCAACTTCCTAATAACAAATAGAAATACACTTTGTCTGGGCACTAACTCAGTCACTGCAGGGAAAGATTTTTGCTTTATTAAGGAATGAGCAGTGCTTAAGTTTAGCATCACTATTGATGCCAAAGGTACCCATAGGAGCATAGAGAAAAGGACAGACCCTCAAAAGAGGCAAATTGTAGGAAAAGAATCCACACTTCAAGAAAAACTGCTGAAATGACAGAAAAAAACCCTGAATTTAAAAGTTTTTATCACAAACAGAGAGAGGAGGGAGGGAGCAGAATGGGTGGGAGATGTCATGGTGGGCTGAAGTGTAATTCTGGTGGTGGGGCAAGGGGTTGAGATAGGACATTCTTTGTCATTATGCTTTCAGCCATAAAATGAATTTTTAATGGGTCATATCCTATTGGCATGTGGAGGTGATGAGATTTCGTGTGGCCTCTCTGCTTCTATTGATAACCTGATGGTTTCATACTGCAAGGAAGCATTTTTGTTTGAGAAGGGAATTGATGGGAGCGGGTGCTAAACCATGGGGCATTCTGTCACCAAGAACTCACAGAGAACTTCTGATGATGAAAACGGGGGAAGAAATTAATAGGGGAGGAGGAAGACGCATTGAGAAAATCTCCAAGTAGTTTGTGGTGATGGAAGAATCTGCCCCAACAGGAAAATGCTTGAAATGACAGTAGGCAGGGAGCTGCTGGAGAGCAGCACAAGGGAGAGCACATGGGAAATGGTGAGAGATGGAGCATGAAGCAATTGAAATCGAGTGAAAAGCAGAGAACACAATGTCACCAGAGCTGTCGGTGTGCAGTTGTTGTTGTGGTTTGGCCCTTCTCTTTGGCTGCCCCACACAAGACATGTCCAGGAGTGGACACTGGGATAAAGTGGTTGTGCTTTCCTGTAAAATGTCAATTTTAATGCCTTGCGGACAAAAACCAAACTTGGTGTCTGGCAAATTGTGTTGAGAAAGGGAATGCTGAAGGATGGTGTCTTACTGATCACGTTAAGTTTAACAATATTGGAAGGACTTATAACTAGCTCTGTGGTTATGCAGTGCCATGTACCTCTTCCCAAAGCGATGCCACGTTAAATGGAGAAAGGTTGAAGGGTTACTGCAGGGCATCTGAGCAGCACAGGAACTGTTTGCAGGCTTCCATCAGTTGATGCTTGTCAGTAATTTCTTTTTCTGTTTGCATTCTCCCAGGTCAGAGGGAATAGAATTACTAAAGGAAGCTGCAAGTGGTTTAATAACCCTAGATGCAAACTGCTGTGAAGTAATAAAGCATTTTTATCATGAAAATGAAAATATTTAGTGATAAAGATAGTGTTATTTTTTGTAGGTAATAGGAGTAATAACGATACTGTAAGTCCTGCTGTCATCAGCAGTCACCTATAACTCTGTGTCTGCAAGCAGTGCTACATGAGAGATTAGTGCCTTGCCTGTGCTACTCATTTGACAGGACCAAAAATATCTGCTTAAAATCACACAGTTTGAATACAAGTTTCAATCCTTTAAACTGATGTGTAGAAGATGACCCATCCTACATAGATGCTAATTTCAGAGCTGGTTGGTTTTAATTACAGAAGCAATACACTTTCTGTTTGGTGGCTTGGTGGTTTTGTTGGTATTTTTTTTTAATTAAAGCAACAACAACAAAAACCAACCCGGGAATATTAATACCAGATTCTGATATATGAATATTACAGCCAGCACCTTCCAAAAGTAGCAAATTCAAACCAAAAGGCAGAAACTCTGCCCTCAAGTTTGGTCTGTAGAGGGGAAGATCTCCTAACAGCTCTCTGCTCGAGAATAAATAGGATTTTTTTTAAGCTGCGGAACCACGTAACCTCACCAGCGTCCCACCAAAAGAGGGAGAAAGTCCATTTTTTCGGGTGCTCAACTGCTGGCATTTAGAAATGGCAGAGAAATTGCAGCTGTCGTGCACTAGAGGGCACAGCAACAGCTCCGCTGTGTCCTTGGAGCCTGCGGACAGCTGAGCCCTGCCAGGCACTCTCCCCTGTGACCGTGGGTGGGTGTTGAACAATTATTTTTATCAACTTTCGGTTAATCGTTAGAGGGTTTTCTTAAAACAAATATCCCGTCTTATCTCTGCGGCCCGGCGGTGTTGGTTTCTAAAGAAAAGATTCCTGTAAAGAGCCATAAAGTCATTTTCCCTCTGAATCTGCTCACACCATGAGAACCAGCCCCGCTGTCTGGTCCCCTAGACGAGCACACCGCTGCAACACGTGAAGGGAAATCCTGTCCTGGGCACTGCGAGGGCAGACACGGAGGAGTCTGCTACAAGGTGGCACGTCCTGGGGCTGCGTGTAGCCCTGCTACCACTGATAGAGTCATAGAATCATTCAGGTTGGAAAAGACCTCTAAGATCACCAAGTCCAACCCCAACCCACCCCACCGTGCCCATCACACATCCCTCAGTGCCACATCTCCATGGCTGTTGAACACCTCCAGGGACCCAAGGACTCCAGCACCTCCTGGCAGCAGTGCCGGCGCATCACTAACATCATTGTACCAGGACAAAATAATACTGCAAAAAGCTGTGGTTGGAGCAGTGCTTTCTTTTGGTAGCCAAACTGGAAGCACTGTCTGGAGAAGAGTTATTATCGTGCTGCCTGGTTTTCTTGCTGTTCTGCAACTGACAATGCATCATTTATCATGCTTTGCATTCCAATTTTTCTTTGCATGTTTTCCAGCTCATCATAACATAATTACGTTTCTGTTTCTTCCAGCCAGGGGCCGAAACTTTCTTTTAGTAAGACAACAGCTGCACTGCACAACCTTGATGAATCCCCATAAGGGGAAAATGTGTCTGTGGTGCTTGTTTCTGCCTTGACAACCCAAATGTTCAAGCTCCTTTTTTTGTGACAAATGTTGTTTAAAAAAGCACCCAACCCCAGCTCTTTCATTGCATTTCTCAAAATGAGGTTTTATATTGTAATTTAGATGTGAAATATTGAACACCCAGGCTGGCTTGTGATTTTTAAGGCTTCTTTTATAACGTTTCTTTTGATAGTGCTTATAGATTTGTAAACACTGAGATGGAATTTTAGAGGGCTGTAATTATTGTTATGGAATTTTTTGAATGAATGAAATTGATTCTAAGCGTGAGTATCAGCACAACCTCCAAGGATGCGTTATGCATCATAAGGGAGTTGTAGGGGCACAGGTGAGTTACTTCCTAATTTGGCCTCAGTGGCTCTGGCTCAACTGGAAGATGAAGTTAATTATACCGGCCCAGTCTATGAAATGCATTAACTACTGATGATGGAAAATGTCATAAAAGACGCCTGGTATTTTTATTATTACTTAGTGAAATGTTCTATTTAACTCTAATTTGCTGCTTTGAAGCTGAGATTTCTAAACACTTCCAGCAGGAGGGATATTTTTGTTTTGCAGGGGAGAAATCAGGAAAGAGAATAGTAGGGTTCAATACTGGAGGTGAGCTGAGGGCAGAATCCATTCCTAAGGGCTCCTGATTTTATTTACCCAATTATACAATTACTATTTCCAATCTCATCTCAAAATCTGTCTGTCAGAACCCTACAAACGACCCAAGCAGTAAAATTTGGGTCTTAAAGATCCTCCGATTTACAAGAACAGGGAGTATCGTGTCCCGGACAAAACCTCAGCCTGGATAACTGCATTTTTGGAGGCAAAATGTACCCTCTGGTTTTTCCTTTCTATGCTGATCTCTTGGATGTTTTTACTGCTGCCGTCACTGTCTGAAGTTTGTTTATATTAGAATAACTTTATAGATGGAGGCAAGAGTTTTAATTCATGGTCACTGCTAGTTACACCTATATGTGCAGTGATCTAAGGACGCTAAGGATGTTTGAGCACAAAAATGTGTGTCGGAATGTTTCAGCTCTGTCCATCACGCTGACTGCTGATGTAATGGGCTGGAGGGCTCTTTGGTGTTGATGAATCATAGAGTCTTAGAATCACAGAATCACAGAACGGCTTGGGTTGGAAGGGAACTCAATGATCACGAAGCTCCAAATCCCCCTGCTGCATGCAGGGCCACCAACCTCCTCATTTAATGCTAGACCAGGCTGCCCAGGGCCCCATCCAACACCTCCAGGGACGGGGCATCCACAGCCTCTCTGGGAAACTGATGGGAACTGTACCTCCTTGGTCAAAGCCAAATTCAACTTCCATCTATCAATGGTGATTATAAGTCAGCCGTTGTTAGAGAAGGTAGCAGGCTTGTTGTTTTGGATATGCACTGACTTAGGCTGATGAGAAGAGCTTGCCTTGTGCTATTTCTTCTTTATAACCCCATGGTAAATTCTGGCAGATTCTGCACTGATACATTTAACTTTTTTTTCTCATTTATCTTTGGTTTCTCTGCTCCAGCCACTCACACATGTTCAGTGTATGGCTGTATAAGACATACATTTCTTTCCAATTCATGTATAGTAATTACTTCCTAACATCTGCCTAACAGATTTTGTAAGAAAAGTAACTTTGTAAATATTTAAAAAAAAAAAAAAAAAAGTATGAAATCTTTGAAACCCCTATTATTGGGTTTGTTATCCACAGCTGACTGGCTCCATTCCCAGCCAGGAAGCTGGTTCAGCAAAACAGCTGCATCAGTTGGTGAATGGGAGGCCGGATTCTCAGCCTGCTGTCAATCAGGAGTAGTACTGGAGAAAGTAAAGAATATCCATCAAGTGAAGTGCACATCAGAGGAAAAACCTCTTGGTTATTTGATTTTTGCAATATCTGCTACAATTTACTTTATAGCTCCTAGCAAGGGAGACACATTCACCAGTTTCCCTCCTTGGCTGAACTGAAGCACATGATAATTACCTAGAAGCATGCCTTGGGAAAGGGGATGACAAATGAGAAGTACTGCAATGAAAAAGAGGGCAGAGCATCTGTAAGCACCTGAAGTATTTCATACATGAGATGATGATGACATTATTACAGCCCAAGAGAGCACAGGATTGTTAGTTCAGATTTGGATTGATAGTTTAGAGAAGGACATCTTCAATTCTCAAGGCCTTTAACAACCTTCCTATTTGATCTTATTATAAATTAGCAGCATGTGCTGGTAATAACATCCAAAGTTACTGAATCTGAATGTTCGCCCTCCTAGCTCTCACTTAGCCCCAACACAAGACATCTGCTATATGTTGGCTATGGTCTTTGGTACTCTTATATCAAAGCTATCTGTGGACTTGTTTCTGCCTCAGAGTCAGTAGCACCTGCAGTTGCTGTGAGCTGCCTGAATGGTTTGTCAGTCTCCACTTCTGCACCTTGTCCCAAAGCTCCTCAGCAATACCTTCTGCAACAAACCAGAATTTCCAGGGCAACTTCAGTGAGACCAGAAATAAGTTCTTCTGCTGTTCCAGAATCTGTCAGCATGAATGATTCATTCAGCGCTGCAACCTCAGCTATTTGTATCTATAAGATGATCAAATATATTTTTAATTATCAATCTGAGGTATTTACTTTTGCTCACTAGACAATGCCCAACTGTATTGTAAGAGCTGTTGGGAGAGAGCCAGAGAATTTGACAGTGAGATATGGAACATTTGGGCTTTCAACACTTAAGAACATATGGAAAGAGGTTTGGAAGAGTGCCACGTGGGGTGTAACTTAGAAGATGCTACATTTCTTCATCTTTTTTTTTTTTTTTTTAATTAAGCAAATGTAGAAATTTCACTTTTTTGAAGGATCCTAATAACCTCAAATTGTACAAGGGGAGGCTCAGGTTGGATATTAGGAAAAAATTATTTTCCAAAAAGTGGCAGTGCATTGGAACAGGCTGCCCTGGGAATGGTGGAGTCACTGTCCCCAGAGGTGTTAAGAAACGTGGAGATGGGGCACCGAGGGATGTGGTTAATGGACAGTATTGGTGACAGGTGGATGACTGGACTAGATGATCTCAGAGATCTTTTCCAACCTTAATGGTTCTATGATTCTAATTCTTGTTCATTTTCTATGATGCAGCACTGCTCTAGAACAAACCACTAAATTCAGTAACAAGGTTTGAACAAAATAGGCTCCATGTTTAGGGGCAACTGCAGGCGAGTAATTAAACAGGTGACAAGATTGCAGATCTTTCCAGGCTTTTACCTCCTAATTAATGAGCTCCATCACAGCTGAACTCAAAAAGCTACAGCTGGTGACTCAACCTTTGGGATGAAAGAGAATATATCATACCTGGCTAGATGGTCCTCCTTTCACCTCTATCTGGATGAATGGAAGAAAGGATGGGTGGGTGGATGGATGGATGGATGAATGCGTAAGTATTTCAGATCACTTGCCTTTAGCGCATAGTTTAATTGTGTGAGTTGGAACTCCAGCACTATGCTACAAATATCAATCTCAGCTGGGGTGGTGGGGGAATAGTTGAGAAGAGCCATCTGCAGCTGGATGCTCGAGTCTGGGCATCTATGAAGCAGCATCTTTGGGATATTTAAGAGACAAATGTCTCCTGCTTGTGATAGGAGGAGTCTGTGCATCTGAATTACTGCCTTGCTTTGTTAAAAAAGTAATGCACACTTGGCTTTGTATTTTGGTAATTCATTGGCTACTGCTGAAGAAAAGGCTTTTCATGCGTTTTTTTAACACAGTTTTGTGTTCATTATAGAACTGTAGCAAATGCAGAATTTACTGGAATATGCAAACCTGTATACATGTCTTAATTTGCTCTGTTAGCACACAAACCCTACAGCTTAGTGAATTAATCTCTCCAGCTGGTAGGAAACCATCATTATCATCCTGCTTTGGTGCTGAGGGATGAAGGCCAAGAGAATGGCAGGGGTTTGTACCAAGTGACAAAGTTTGATTCACAATGTTTTTCTATTAGTTTGTTTCTTCTAACAGAGCATGCAAACCTGAGGAGCATTACAGGTTGTTGTTTTTTTTTTATTCTGTGTGGCCATAATGGCTTGAAGTTCTGCTGTTTTGAGTAGTACTTCTACGTGTAACTTTCAGTTTTGGTCTCTGGAGTGGAAATGCTAAGTCATGGCTTGAAGTCAGGGCCAACCCAGTGGAGTTCAGCTAAATGCAATGCAATGCACCTGAGTGACCTGAAGGGTGGAGCCAGGATCCATCCCTTCCCAGACCTCATTTAAAGGTTGGTAATGGAAGCAGTGATATGTTGCTGGAAATCCCTGCGTACCTCAGGTCTTCGAAAGGTAAGCAGCTTCTTTCCTTTATTTCTGTGCATATGGCTGTTGCATTTGAGCAAACCCTCACTTGCTGCTCTACTGTTACTGCTGTGCTTTCCATCGTGCTACCATCTCCATTTAGAAGTATTTTTAACCTTGGCACATATTAATACTTATATTTTTATTAAAAGCATTAGTAATAATGTCCAGAACAGCTTTGTTTAAAAAAAAAAAAAAAAAATGCAGCAAGCTGTGTGTTTCTTTATCATCTCCATTCCTATCTCTATGGATCTAAAAGGAGGACAAATTCTCTCCTATCTGCCCCTTCCTTCTGCCTGATTAACTGGCTGCTATGGCAGGCCTCCCTCTGATCTGCTACAGTTTCATTCCCAGAGAAAGAAACCTGCTGGATGTTTAAGGTCCTGGATGGTGGTAACACTTGAGGGGGAAAATGTAGGAAAAAACTGGGTTTCTGTTTGTACCGAAGGGCTGTTGGTGCCTCCTCAGTCAGGCAGTGTGTTTGCTGGAAATCAGTAGATCCTTGCCTAAAGGCGTCAGGCAGTGCAGTGCAACTCAGTAATAAATACGTGTCAAGGGATCAGGAGGGGAATTCCTGAAGGAAGAGGGTAGGTGCTGGTGAACAGCTGACTTTGGGGGCTCTCTGTGGCCCTTTTTTACTTTTATTTTTTCAGATTGCCTGAATTTGACAAAAGCTCTTTAATTTCCAAGACAGAAAGACCTACAAATTAAGCAACATCTAGCTCCTAATGTGTGAAACTGCAATTTGCATACATCACGGCAGCTGCTGAGTTGGCCCTTATTACCTCTGCTGGAGTGTTAATTTAGCCTCAACTTTCTCATTTATTTAAATGAGAAAGCAGCGGGTGGCTGGCATGCCACATTATCCACGAGGCAACCTGGGAATCAGGTCAGCAGAGCCAGGAAGAGATTTCAATGCAGAGGACTGCAGGGGTGCTGCTCCTTGGATGGGTGGACACTGGTATGTCTGGGTTGCCCTTGCCCTGTGCTAAAGGTCAGCACTTTTCCTAAGGAAAAAAGATCAGTGTTTTGTTCAGAGTGAAATAAGAGATAATAGGATTAAGCTGGGTTCTCTGGTCAAGTAAATTTTCCTGCTTCTGTTTTCTCGTATTTGAACTGGTGCTGTATTTGGAGATAGAACTACCAAAATATCATAGCCTAGTTCTAACATAACTAGAGAAGCTATGATGCTCCATTCCTGGAGGTATTCAAGGCCAGGTTGGATGAGGCTGATCTACTTGTCAGTCCTGCTCTCAGCAGGGGGGTTGGAGCTCAATGATCATTAAAAGTTCCCTTCAAGCAAAGCCATTCTGTGATGAATGCAGCGACCTCCACTTGCAGAGCACCCAATGCGGTGAGTTGCAGCCCCTGCCAGCCAGTGTGCTATATATGAGCTATGCTTTTGTACCACTGCTTCACGGTGCATCTCTGTACAACTGTGCATTTGCTGACAAAGAGTGTGCCAGAGCAAAACTGCAGGATCGTGGCCCATGAGAGTGGGGTTGCTAACTTCGATTGAGGTCATAATCTGAAATCTTTCCTAGGAGAAACACACTCTTAGGAACGGGTGGGAATCCTGCTTAGAAATGTAGCATTTATCCAGTAGGTTAATTTCCTGGGCAGCCTGATCTGGTGGTTGGCAGCTCTGCCCATGGCTCAAGAGTTGAAAATGCATGATCTTTAAGCTCCCCTCCAACTGAAGCCATTCTATAATTCCATTCTATGATAATTATGGGAAGCTGAGATTCAGAGAGGGATTTTCCTCCACATGGTGACAGAAGGCACTATATGGTTGGTACCAGGCAAAAGTTGTTTCTAAGACATTAAGTTCAGCACGTATTTCTAAAACACTGAAATATTTGCGTCAAATGTCTCTCCCACCTACTCCTAATTGTTTTAAAGCTTGTTGTTAAAAGATCACGCATTTGTTGTAGTGCCACAGACCTTTTTCCACTTGCTCTTAACTTAGCCTTGTTCAGCAAAAACTTTTGTCTTCGCCTACTTGTTAGCCATTCATTTTTGTAATTAAAATCGCCATGACAACAGATAATGATATCAGAGTGAAAGGATTATGGCTTAATTACATGGAGGAAGTGGAAAGCAGAGAAAGCTTTGAATTCCAGGCGACCCAGCCTGAGCCCTGTTCACTGCTGCATTGCTCTGCCTGTGCTATCAGAAAGTACTGCCTGCCATAGAGGAGGCAGGGATTCAGGGAACATTCAGAGTTCTAAGAGCAATAGAAAGGAATTTGTCTTAAAAGTGCCAGCTAGCATTTTTGTGGAATGGACTCTTTATATGAATTAGCTAAAGAAATATATACTTAGCAAAGAAATGTGGTTGTTATTATGGTAGCAGAGTGGTTTCCTATAAATAAAATTTATTATATGTGTGCTCAGTGTTAACCAACATGGTGCTATAAACTGTTGCATGTAACAGGAGAACAAGGCATTTTAGGGGACGTGGTTCATTTTTATCATAGCAGTGTCATTTCATCAATTTGCTGTTCCATCCTGGCTTCTGTGAGAGCTACAGTATGGGGTTGGGTATTTATATTCTTGGGGTATCTTAGAAATATAAGATAAAGCTGCACTTTAATAGGAACAATCTGGGAGTTCAGACCACAGACTTCTTTGTAATCTAATCTCTCACATTTCCTGTCATGAGTAAGCTTTCATCACTTTGATTTTTTTTTCTTAGTTTTGTCCACAAATTATATGAGATCTGCTCTTCAAGAAGATGTTCATCTTAATTTCCTCCTAAAAACAATGATTTGCTATTGACTATTAAACATTCCTGAACACAACCCTCACTGCTTTTGAAAAAACCCTACAGTATAACCATCTGACTAAAAATCTAGGTAAGGAAAGACATCTCATTTTGAATTTTCTCAAAAGCTAATATGATCAATCAACCAATTAGTTCAGTGAATAAATAAATTAATACCACTTGAAGAAGAGCATTCTGAAAATTTAGTGTCTTTCTCAGTTAAAAGTATAGGCTCAACATCAATCAGTTTTATGACCCTAATTCTTGCTTAATCTTTTTCTCACCTTTGTTTAAGTGTGTGGATATGCTTTATGATGGCCCTCTTGATTTCCCCCTTCAATTTAGAGTATACCACTATCTGAGGAGATCTGCAGCTGATGGAGATTGGTGCAGCCCCATTATTGCAACTTAGCTGATCTGTTTCTGATTTACATCAACATAAGCATGTTGATGGTCAGGGCTTACAGCTGATTAAAAATACATAAATACTTTGGAAGCAGGAATCCTTCCTCCAAAAGCTGGTCATCTCTTATAGAAAGAACTACTCATTTTTCAGTGTCTTAAAATTGCCTGAGTTGGAAGGGACCTTAAAGGCCATCTGGTTCAACCCCCCTTCAATGAGCAGGGACACCCACAGCTCCATCAGGTGCTCAGAGCCTGTGCAGCCTGACCTTGAGTGTCTGCAGGGATGGAGGATATCCCTAGAGATGTCCACTTCTCTGGGCAGACTGTGCCAGTGCCTCACCACTCTTATTGTAAAAAAAAAACCTTCTTCCTTATATCCAGTCTAAATCTCCCTTCTTGTAGTTTGAAACCATTCCTCCTTGTCTTGTTGTCCCCCTCCTTGTTCCTTTAAAAAATGTCATTTTACAATTTCAGCTCTTATGATGTGGAAAAGCAGAAAGTTTTGTGCAATGCCTGACTGTAGAGATAGCAGTCTTGGTTCTGAGCCCAGCTTGAATGGGTTGAACCAGCAATAGCATATCCTCTGCTGGTACTGGGGAAGGAGAGCAGCCCCAGTGCCAGCTGTCCTGCCGTGGCCCTGTGCCTGACACCTGAGCAGCGCCATGTTCCAGCCAGGAGCCCAGCTCTATTCATAGCTCCAGCACCTCGGTGCACACAGCAGTTCTCTGCTGTGACATGAGGTTTGTTTCCCTCTTTTTTGAGCCCTGTCTCTCCCACGCAGCCCCACAAGCACCTGCTCACAAAGGTACGTGCTGAATCCCTTCTTGGAGCTGAGCTGGGAGGAGGGGACAGTGGGGCTGCTTTGGGATGTTGGATGCATGTCTTGGGGGGCCCACAAGACTGCAGGCACTGCTTTGCTCTCACTGGGTATCCCTGTGTGCCTGGGACTGCTCCTTACTATCAGAAGTTGAAAATGTTTCAGATGAGGTGTGCAGATTTGTTGCAGATGTGTGAGTGCTGGGGCTGTGTTGGGCGTGCTGCACGGCTTTGCTGGGAAGCTTCTTTTTTGTGTGGATGGGTGCACCTGAATACTTGCTTGGAGCTGAAACTAGATTAAGTTTGTGGTGAGGGCTGGTTTAAAACTGGAATTAATGTTAAGTTCTAAGGGTTTGCATCATGCGATTTATTTTTAACTTTGCTGATCAGTGACTGGCACGCCGAGGTCTGCATACCAACATTTGCTAACCAAAAGGATTATATTATATTATAACATCAGAGTTTTATATAAATATAGGCAATTACAGTTCGCAATCTTTTCTGCTGTAAACATGCAAATAGAGTTTGGTCTGCACCTAATTGTTAAATTATTTCTTTTAATTGTGATATAGTTCAGTCTATAAAAGCACAATATGATGTAATTGTTCCAGAAGGAAAATCTTTCCTGTACTCTGCAGTATGGTTAGAAAGAAGTGAAATGAGAAACTTCTCTGACCTCTGCCAGGCTGCTGAGAGATCTAATGAACTACATCTCAGAAACACATTTTCCTTCTGCTGGCATCTATCGTTGGATACGCAGAAAACTTGTGCATCCTCCTACTGTGAGGAGCACTTTGCCATTTCAATTAGTTTTGATATGTAAGAAAATGATCTGCACACGTGAACTGCAAAAGAAATGGGCTTTGCATATGTGAGCTTAGGTTCTATTCTTCTTGTGCAATTAGTGCACATCATTGCTAAGAGTGGGGGTTGTTTACAGGGAAGTGATTGTGAACAGAGCTGTGTGCATTTTCTACTTATGTTGTGGGATTCTTTTGACACGGAGCCTTGAATTGGACCAAGATTAAGGTGAAGGTTTATTTGAAAACGTGGCCCATGAAGTCTGTCTTTATGAGCTTAAAGAAAGAAAAAAGCCTCGTGTGCTGAGATAAGATCAATATGAATCAGTCCCACATCTAGACCTCTGTCTTGGCTGTAAACAGAGCTCAAACTGTCAGACCTTTCCAGAACCACCAATTACCCAAGTGCTTTGAAAGGTGATTAAAGCAGCTCCAGGTCTCCCATAGTTACATGCATCCCACACCAGTTTCAGCAGATTCTCAGGATGGTTAGATCTCACTGCTAGGTGTCTGGAAGAAGCCAGACCATAACCTGGTAGCAAAGCTCTCACAGACAGGAGGAACCAGCTGTCAGGAGTCCTCTGGGGACCCCAGCTCAGCTGCTTGGTGTCAGGTGGCACGTGGGAATAAATAAGGTGCCACAGGATTGGAAGGAGAAAAATAGTTGACATCTCTGTCAGACGTACTGCTGTACATTTGCTGCATTCACTTTTCAAAACCTTGCAGTTCCTCCATCCTTTCCAGCAATTATGGACTCATAGAATGGCTTGGGTTGGAAGGGACCTGTAAGATCATCTAGTTCCAACCCCCCTGCTATAGGTAGGGACACCTCCCTCTAGACCAGGCTGCTCAGTAGAATTGTTCAGATCACCTGAAAAACACCATCTGCAGGGCTGATCAGGGAGATTGACCGTGCTGAGCAAGGAGAGTTCCTGTTCTGACTTCAGTGACCATGTCCCCTGGCAAATCTTTTAAAGCACGTTGGGATTGGAGTTCTACTGTGGGCAGCAATGCAGACTCTGCAGTTCCAAAATTACACAGTGACCTCAATTAGAAGGCGTAATTTTAAGCTTTCTGTGGTGCTTCTGAAAACCTGAAAAACCCAAATCTCTAAGTACCTAGCAACTGGTAGAATACTGAAAACTTGAGGGAAGTGAGATTTATGGTGGTGGATGAGATACACCCAAACACCAAATGTCTAATTGTCACAGGGAACCATTTATTAGAAACATTTATCTGTATCCCCTGTCAAACCACATAGACATAAATTCTATAAAAAGAGTTGGATGCTCTCCCACTTAAGTGCTCTTCCACTCTTCTGCACTTCTCTTTCTATATTTTATCTTGCCAGAATGGATGAAAATCATTGAAAAAATAATATATAAATCAAAGCAAGAAATGTCCCGAAAGGTGACCTATGGTTTCAGGGAACAGCTCTACCTGCAGACCAGCAGTGCTTTCTGGTTTCATCACGGATAACTGCTATTTGAATGTGCTTTTTCAGCCATTCAGACACCTGAGTGACAGAATCATAGAATCATTAAGGTTGGAGATGACCTCTGAGTCCAACCATCCGCTTACCATCAGTGGTGCCCGCTAACTGATTTCATTTAATCCATTGATTTTAATCACTTTTAAAAAGTGATATCATATGAGATCATAGCATTATTTCACGTAGGATGAAGTATCTAATTTATCTCCTATTAGCCCTGAAAAAAAACCATTGGATTGACATAAAAGCAGCTACAGCACCTATCAAGAAAAAATTATCACCTTATTGCCCCTGAGTTTTTATAATTCAATTTCTCCCAGCATCTTTCCAAGAATTAGTTAAATTAGTCTATAATTCCCTGGAAGATTCCTTTCTATACCTTATTCTTGTGATATATTTTCCCTATATCAAGATTAGCATTATTATTTGCTCTTCCTCATTACTGGGGTGAGGTTTAAAATCCACATCTTAAATGCCAGTACAGCCCCTGCAATTAACCACCCGGATTATAATGTGATTATCATCCGGGTGTTGATTTCTGCCTGGCCGTGGCTGTCAGCCAAATGTCATAATGCACACAATTAGCAGATTTACTCCCTGGCTTACTGATAACAATGGAAGCACAAATAATTCATAGGCAGAGGCATCGCTGCTTTGATGTGATTGAACTCTGATCCGCTCAGCACCTGAAGGGCTGCAGGCTGAAGAAGGGTAGCCTCATTAAAGTGGAGAATAATGAAAACAAGGCGAGGAGGAAGAGGAGGAGGCAGGGATGACCCATGCTGGGCGCTGTGACCTCTTTGGGGCTGGGTCCTGCAGCTCCCAGCCTCCTGCCATGGCACAGGAACATGCAAATTCCCGGGGACATGCGGAGAGGCAGGGAAAACCCATGTCCCACACTGAAATAATGTCTCTAATTACAAGGCTGCCTTTTTTTTTCCTGGGGTTAAGGGAAATTCCTGATGAGATGTTTCCATCTGGTTTGCAGTCCCTTTGCACTGGGGCAGTTCAAAGAGGCTGCAGTGTAACCGAGAATTGAGGACAGCGTTTATTTATAGTTGGATCATAAAAGCTGTAGAGCTGAGCTCACAGCAGTGCACTTATTTATGTTTTAAGCAGCACCCCGCTGCTGGTAAAACATGTGCTGTAGCTCTGGTGTAACATTAAGTGTGGCTCCTTGTAAGGTTCGTGACACAAAGGTTAAAAAAAAAAAAGCGAAATTAAACTAACAAAACAGCTAACATGTAAATAAAAGTATTAGCCAGAAGTGGAGGAAAATTAACAGTGCGGCTCTGAGATGGAGTAACATCAATGGAAGATTTGTACCTGAATCCATTTTTCACTGTACAAGAAAGAAATACCCTGAAATTCTGATTCTAGTTCCTGGTACCATTACAAAGGATTTGAGGCTTGTGTGGGGCTTTATAATGACAGCCCAGCCTCTGGCACCATATCAGTACAGTGTCTCACTGCAAATTGTGTTTGTATCACATTTATCCTTTCTTCTAATATCAGTGTACCTTCTTTTTCCTCTGTAACCCAGAGGGGAAAGCAAAGCAGCTCCATTTCATTATTACCCTTTAATAGTCTTTCCAGTGATACATGGGAGAATATTAATATCCTTCCAATGACCTCACCTAAACACTGCTAAAAGCTAGGAGAGGAGTGACAAGTTTGTAGCTAATGTAGAGGATGAAATTCTGGTTAACGAAAGGATTTATAGAATCACAGAATCGTTTGAGATGGAAGAGACCTGTAAAGGCCATCTGGTCCAACTTGAGTGATGGGTGTAGGCTATCTCCATCACTGCAGGAGGAAAGGAACAGATTCTTTAGAGGGTCTGTTGTGGTAGGATGAGGGAAAATGGTTTCAAATGAGAAGAGGGAAGATTTAGACTGGATATAAGGAAGGAGGTTTTTACTATAAGGATAGTGAGGCACAGGCTGCCCAGAGAGCTGGTGGGTGCCCTGTCACTGGAGACGGCCAAGGTCAGGCTGGTGGGACTCTGAACACCTGATGGAGCTGTGGGTGTCCCTGTTCCTTGCAGGTGGGCTGGACCAGATGACTTTTAAGAGTCCCTTCTAACTGAAATGATTCTATGATTTTTTATGATCACGTAACTAGTACTCAGAGTGGTATGGGAACAGTCAACTGTGCTGTACTGCTCACACCTTAGAAAGAGATGGCTGTGAGCA
Organism: Chrysolophus pictus; assembly: GCA_037305975.1. Taxonomy (NCBI): domain Eukaryota; kingdom Metazoa; phylum Chordata; class Aves; order Galliformes; family Phasianidae; genus Chrysolophus; species Chrysolophus pictus. The sequence continues at coordinate 10,413,852 of CM074587.1, forward strand.
TTCGCTGTTGAATATCCAAATCACTTCTAAATGAGCACATGGAATTTGCAAATCTGCTGAACTGTGTAATCAAAGACAGTGTTACTCTTAAGAATGCTAAATTAATGGTGAAAGAAAACTTCAAGGTGGCCAGCAAAGGAAATGAAGTCGTAACTCAGTTCTACACATGCTTCCTGATATGTATAAAAGTCTGGAAAAGATGGTGATGATTAATCATCTCACTTGTTCTTCACACTGGAAATATACATTTTGTTCATTACAGAGAAGGTAGGGAATGTGAAGTTACAGCATCAAAAAGAGAAAGAAGATGATCATTTTGGAGAAAGAAGCTTGGTTATTTCAGATTGTTGAACTTGATTGAGGCCTTATTTGTAGTGAACACTTTCATCAAGCTGGAGAACGAGCAGCCCAGTGAATGGCAGTACAGCTTAGCTGCTTGAGATACGTGTACTCATAACATGATCTTTCAATCGTGGATTTGTTCTTTTATCAAAGTGCAGTGAAAATCAAACAGTATAAAGTAATAAAATAGCTAGGAGGGAAAACAACAATTGGTCATGTAATTACCACAAAGGATTAAGAAAAGAACATCTGTTTCAAAAAAGGCTTTTGTTGAATGTAAAGACTGCTCCATAGGCAGATGAAAAACTAAGACCTAAGGTTTCTTGAATTTCATTTTAGTGTAGCAGGAAAAAAAATCTACGTTCAACATCACTTTATTTTTTGTGCAAAATTTATTATCTTTTATTGATTACCATAAGAGCTCAGAGCTTGGCCCACGTTCAGATTGTGAAATTAATATTTTGTCTCCCAAATTCATTTTAAAAAATCTGATAATAACCCAGATTTGTGTCTCAGATGCATTGCTTCTAGTTCCAAATTTAGAATATGGAAAGAATTGATAAAAATCAAAGAAATGTGAGTCTTCAAGCATGCCTAGCTTTTAATTTAACACTCAAAGTGAAGAATCTATTTAATTTGCTAAAATAGAATGATGACCACTTCCAAAAACAACTGGACAGCTAAAAGAGTAGGACTGAAATTTACAATATAGCTGCAGTTATCCTCTTCCTCTGGAAATAACTGCAATATTTAAATTCTTTTGGTCTAATTCTGTAGAAAAATCAGATGTCAAAGAATTTCATATAATTATTTTCTATGTTGATTCAGACTTCTTTAATGAACCAGACTATTTGATGCTTTCCAGATTAGAGAAAGCAAGCTCAATCTGTTGTACCAGATCCTGATACTGCAAATTTTAAGCTGGTGAGGAATGTTACTCATTTGAGTAGTCTCATTAAGCAATTCATACCATTCTACAAATGTGTTTCAAATATGGTTATACCATAGCTTTAGGACTTGTCTGGGCATCAGTGATTCATGACATGATTCCTTAATGCATTTCTGCCACAGAACTGTCTCATTACCACATTAGAGGCAAAAACTGTGAGGGACTGATATCCCTCAAGTGATGGGTAGGCTTTATTCTCCTATGACAACTTTTCCACTGCACCTCACATTCTGGCTAATCTGAAAGCTCATGAGGTTCGCTGGAGGGCCCTGAATCCTTCTACAGTTTGCCAGGGAACTGGGTTGCACCAGTGGCTTTATTTCCCACTGCTTTGCAGGGGTGTAAATCTCTGTAAAAAGTAATGAGAGAAGCAAGTCTGATGTTCTTTTTCTTTTTTTTAGTCTTGTGAAAGTCTTGAAGTCCCTCTCCTAGTTTGAGTGGATCTGTGAACACTGAAAAGGCACTGCTCCATCCCACTGCCCAACCTAAGGGAGAAGGTGAGAATACAGGGTATTTCAGCATTGAACTAATTTCCTTTGGGTGCATGTGAAAGACAAAACTTGAATATCCCAGTGAGTTACAGCCCGACTTTGAGTTTATTAAAGTCAGTGGAGATCTTTCACTTGATTTTAATAAAAGAGGAAAAGGAAAAGAGGGAGAAGGTGGTTGGAAAAGATCATTTTGAAGGGAAATTTTCTTTGATTAATCACAAAACTCTTGGGGAGGTATTGAATATTAAATGGAATATTAATGATCATTTGGAGTGTTGATTATTTTTTTTAAAGTCCTGGAGATCTTCATCATGAGTTCTTAGCATAATTTTACATACTATTCATATATTACTAGTTTATGGCACCCTCTACAGAATGATTTATCTTTAGAAATGAACAGCAATATTAAAATTTGCCTAGTGGTTTCTTCTTATTGAACTATATTACCCTTCTATCTCTAGAAACATTCTGGATGAAGACCTTGAATTCCAAGGATATCTAAAAAGAGAAAGTTTGGCAATTAAGCATGGATCATAGGACTGAGGAGAAAAGAAAGCAACGCCATAGCTTGACTTTACTGGAACAAGTAAAAAGAATGAAAGAATCATCAGAGATAGTTGATGTTGTGCTAGTTGCCGAAGGTGAGAAATTTCCCTGCCATAAGGTGGTACTAGCTGCCTTCAGTTCTTACTTCAAAGCCATGTTTACCTGTGGCTTGGTTGAATGCACTCAAAGAGAAGTGGTACTGTATGACATCTCAGCAGAGAGTGTGTCTGTAATACTCAATTACATGTACAGTGCGGATTTGCACCTCACTAACCAGAACGTGCAGACTGTTGCTCTGGCTTCGTATTTCATGCAGATGGAAGATGTTTTCAGCTTGTGTCAAAAGTACATGATGGACCACATGGATGCTTCCAATTGCGTGGGCATCTACTACTTTGCAAACCACATTGGAGCAGAAGATTTATGCGATCAAGCAAAGAGGTACTTATATCAGCACTTTGCTGAGGTGAGCTTACAGGAAGAAATACTGGAGATTGAAGTCCAGCAGCTGTTGACTCTTATAAAATCAGATGATCTGAATGTTTCCAGGGAGGAAAGCATTCTGGACCTTGTCATTAGATGGGTGAATCACAGCAGAAAGTCGCGTGCAGAACATCTTATCAAGCTCTTGAAGGAAGTGAGACTGGTACTGGTCAGCCCTTCCTTTCTCATGGAAGCCCGCAAAAGGAACACAGTGATTCTGTGCAATTCAGAATGCAATGATATGTTTGAGGAAGCGTTGAAAAGCATCAAACTAGCCACCCACCCTTCCCTCAGCTTGCGATATGGCATGGAGACTACTGATCTCTTACTCTGCATCGGCAACAATTCGCTTGGCATTAGGTCAAGACATGGGAGCTATGCAGATGCCAGTTTTTGCTACGCTCCTGCAACACAAAAGACTTACTTCATTTCCTCTCCAAAGTATGGAGAGGGCTTAGGAAGTGTTTGCAGTGGTGTTGTCACTGAGAATAATGATATTATTGTGGCAGGAGAGGCAAGCGCCGCCAAAATGTCTAGACAAAAAAACAGGAACATTGAAATTTATAGGTGTGTACCCTGTCAGAAATTCCCTGATTATTTACAAATTTTAAGTCCAAAAAATATTTCTGAGATCAAGAAAAGACCATTACACAAAGCGTTCTTTACCTGAGAGCTGTCCCAGGGATTTTGACTACTCTAATAGGTTTGTCACAATTGGTCTTCACGGTACAAGGAATTATATATTTAAAACCAAATCCTTGTGCTTTTTCCCCTGAAAGAAGAAGGGTTTACCACAGTGGAATCTTTGTGTAAATAAGCTTGATTAGATCCTGCTTTGTTGTATGTGGATTCTATATTCTCCCAGTACAAAGCTCCACGTATTACTAGGGTTCTCTTTTTGAGGTCTGTTGTGGGGGTAAATGTGTCAAGTGAACGACCTAGGGAATCCAGTAGGGCAGAGATAACAGTCTTATCTGAGAAATCCATTTTGATGCTCAGAGATGAAAAGATAGACTAGTAATTTAAATCTCATTCTATTTTACTCAAGTCTTTTTCAGATGAGCCCATTTTAAAGACAGCCATAGCTTTTCTGGGTTAAAGAATTTAAAAAAACTTTTTTTTCAAATGCAGGTACCTGAATTTAAGAAGTAAATCCCTACAGGTCAGATAAAGTAGTAGCTCTATTTTCAGCTGTGCTGATCTGTTGCTCTTCCCACTAACTTCAGTGGGGAACAGTTACTGAACAGCACATGCAGGAAAAAAGGGACTCCTTACCTTGATTAAGGTCAAATACCTTTGAAAGGTATTTGGGATCCCTAATACTAAAAAAATAGGGATCCCTAATACTAAAAATGCTTGATCTTGCAAACAATGAGGCCAATTGTATAAACTCTCTATGAAGGAGAAAGTTCCTCTTGTCATCGCATCGCTGAATAAGCATTGAAGATGAAGGGGATAACACTGATAAACAATCATATGAGACCACACTGAACCATGGCATTTACAGCTTTGAATTTCCCTACAGATACCACCAGCGAGGAAATCAGTTTTGGCACAGCCTGTGCACCGCTCAGTTCCGTGAACTCTATGCATTGGGCACTGTCCATAATGATCTCTATGTGATTGGAGGGCAAATGAAAAGCAAAAATCAATATGTGGTCACAAACTGCATGGAGAAGTACTCCATGGAGCAAGGTACCTGGAGAAGCACAGCACCTCTGCCAGTGCCGTTAGCCTGCCATGCAGTGGTGACAATGAAGAACAAGCTCTATGTGCTGGGTGGCTGGACACCACAGGTTGAGAAAAGTGCCAATCGTGTTTCAGGAAAATGATTGCTTTTTATGTTGTGCAATTTTATGGTGCTGCTTGCATGGGAAAATAAATTGCTCACACTGTTTGACATCTTTTCTAGGAAAGCCAAACAGAGTAAAGAGGAATAATGTCCACATTAAGTCATCCTCTCTGAAAACACCAACTTCAAGGAAGGCAGTTCATTCATGAAGACATGCTCAGTGAGCAAGATTTTAAAAAGATTGTTTAAAAACAACAAGAAGCAAACAAATAACTCCCCCCTTCTCCCCCCCCCCCAAAAAAAACAACCAAAAACAAAACAAGCACTTCCTTATATACTGTCTAAATCTCCACTCATTTAGTTTGAAGCCATTTCCCCTTGTCCTATTTTAAATGAAAAGTTGAGGCATTCTCTGGAAAAGAGATTCCTGTAATCCACCCATTTTTTGTTTCAGTTGCATTGCTTGGCCATATGATGTTTTAATAGGAGTTTTCAATAGGGCCACAGATACCTTTTTCAGTATTATGAAATACACAGAATTATGCTACGAGGTGGTTATCAGGAACAGTGCTGTTCTCTCCAGTTGTTCCCAGTGTGAAAGATGCTTTTTAAGAGTTTAATTCATTCTTATTTTCTGCTCAGTGCAGCTTAGTTTTGGGCATTTAAGAATAAATAAAAAACATGTATTTGACAGTGATATAGAGCACCTGTAATTGTTACTGCCAACTATAATATTTTCAGACTGTCATCACATCTCATTGGTTTGTGATCACTTGAAATATATTACTGTTTGAAGTGCTTAGATGAGATGTATTCAGCAAACAGGATTTCCAGCTCTTTGGATATTTAGAGTGCTGAAGTCCCCAAAGGAGACAACAGAAAGATCAGAGGGCCTTTCTCATACTAGAACAACACAGCAAGGACACCTTGCTGTTTAAAAAAGTAAATTATGAGAACAGGTTTATTGTAGAAACAATCTGTCCACTACAAAAGAAAGAAAGAAAACTTGAACTGGAAGATATAACAGATACAAATGTGGAAGTGAGATCCAGCTTTGTCTGTCTTAACAGATCTCCAGAACAGATTGAAAGGGGAGAATATAGTTTAGATGCACAAACTACAAACGCTAACCCAATGATAGCTTTAAAAAGTCACAGGCACCTGGGAAATGCCTAAAATTCATACCTGACGATCAGCACGTGTACACTAACAGCATGTGAGTGTGAGTTCATACAAAGGCAGTCTGCAGATGAGCGGACTAATGCTAATTGTCTCAACGCTACAGCTTTGTAACAGAGCAAATTGTCACATGTGTCACCGCAGAAATGGTGTAGGATGTGAATTTAGAGCACGTCAGATGGTGTCTGCTCTTAAGTATATGCTCACTCTGTATTGAAAATACAGTTTACTTCTTTCTCAGTGAATAAATCGGTATTTCACACCTATCGTGGAGAAAAATGTGTCCCTGGGCACTCTAATGGAGCAATCAAGAGGTTATATATTGCCTGTTAGTTTGACTTCTACTATCTTGTACGTTATATCATAGAATCACAGTATCATTAAGGTTGGAAAAGACATCTAAAATCATCTAGTCCAACTGTCCTCTTACCACCGATATTGCCCACTAACTGCGTCCCACTAAGCCATTGCCATCAGTGCTAGAAATGTATTTTTGGAGTGTAAAAGAGCAAGTAAAGCAAGAACACGTAAACCAGCTTTACAAGTAAGCAAAGTAGTTCTCTCCTCTCCACACGAAAACTTTAATCCTGGAAAGTTTCAGAATTCTCACCACAAAGCCTACTGCATGCAGCCAAAGCACGCTGCGTACGGCCTGAATAACAATGAAAGTAGAAATTCAACCATTAGCAGGAGAAAAGATACAGCAACCTTTCCCCTCTATTATTAGTAGTACTTCATAGGAGCCTTGTAAAAGAAGGGGCCAGATTTGGGCCCATAAATGTATTGTTATTACTCAGATCCTTAGCTTTATTGCTACAGAATATAAATGTTATTCATTTGCCTTCCACAGCGTGCTCCCAGCCACAATCAGGGGTGCTGTTAAACCGTCCTGCACGCGCATCACTTTGCAGCTGTAATTGATGTGTTTATGTTATTTATCTGCTCATCTGTCTGCTGTGATTAATTGCACGCAGGCATGCGCGGAGGGCTCCAAATGTTGTATTATTATATGGCTGTCATATTTCATACAGATGGATCTGCCTGACGATGAGCCGGATCGATTAAGTAACAGAATGTTTCAGTACGACCCAGGCCGAGACAAATGGACAGAGTGTGCACCAATGAAGTACTCCAAATACCGCTTCAGCACAGCCGTGGTCAACAGTGAGATTTATGTCTTGGGTAAGAGGAAAGAGATTTTTAACAGATAGCACCCTGACTTTGTCTTTTTTCCAGCAATTTGCTTCTGTGAAGAAAAATATCTCACCCTTTGCTATGTACTGTAGGACAAAGTATGTTGGATTAAATGGATGGTATTTTTTGGGATCTATTTGTTCTCCACATAATTTCTTCCTTCCTTGCTGCTTGAGGATTAAAATAAGTGAATGCTTACTGTTCTGAATTAACATAAGAAAGGTACTTTGTTTTTAAACTACTTTTCTTTGGAGTGCTGATGGGAACTATAAATAATAATACATTTTAAATGATGAGTAGAAAAGCCCTGACAGCATCATTTCACAGGTGAACAGTGGGAAGCTAACATGCCCCATGCCAAGAAGGAATGGCACAAGGAAAAAAGAGAATTTGGATGTCCCAGACAAAACCAAAATGGTTTGTAGATTCTGATAAAGTTCAACGAATCGTTCTCTTCCACCTCTCTTCCATCCAACTCAATGCAGTGCATTTTTTTTTTTTTTGAAAGCCTGAATCTCTCACTCTGTTATTTTTTAAATCAAACTTCTCAGTTTTTTCATTTCAAAGCAGAAGTTTGACCAAAAGTTTTAAGAGTTTTGTGGAAGAGTTCAGCAATCTCCTATCCCCAAATCTTTCATCCCAGAATAATTCTTGGCACGTCCCCAGTTCTGCAATTCATCCATAACATGACTCTTCCCTAAAGCAATTCTTTATGGCCCCTCTGCCCAAGTTAGTAGAAAGAACATCACCTGCTTTTAAACACTGCTAAACAGTTCTGAAAAGCAATTCAAGAAGGGATTTTATGGAGGGAAAATGACGGTGAAAGGCAGGAAAGGGCAGCCAGAGAAGAAAAGACATTGTGGCCACTGGCAGTGATATGGGAAAAAAAGCTGAAGGGGCGTTTTGGAGAGACAATAGGAGATACAAAGTTAAATAAGCAAGTAGGAAAAGAAGTGTAGATAGATGCGTTGCTGGAAAGTGCTTGAAGAACAGAGGGAGAAGTTTGTGCAATTACTCCATAGGTGAGCTGTGGGTTGTTGATGTCCTTCCATGCTTCCAAGGTCAGCAGCATTGGAAATGAAGAAGGTAACAATCACATCAGTATCCTGAAATCCCTTCTGCTTCAAACTATGGCTTACAAGCTTATCAAAGTGAACGCAATGGATGCATGACTTATGAAATCAACACTATATAAGAAGCATTCTTGTTTTGGCTCAGTAACCAAAATCCTAATGTAACTCAAAGGAAGCATTTTGCAGTGGCTGTGTTTAAGAAAGGTGTCTGTTAAGTAGAAAGGGAAAATGGCATTAACACAGCATTTGCCTTTTAGAGAAACTTCTTTCTCTTAAGATTCTGGGAGATCAGGATCTTAAGAGACAGACAGACACACAGGGACAAGCAGGAGAAAGGAAAAAGAGCAAGAATGGAAAAGAGAGCTTCACAAACAGAAAAATATTACTATCAAAAGCTGATAATCTGTAAACTTCAGTATGCTCTTAAATAATGAGTTGAACATCCAGGTTGAAAGGTGCATAAGAAATGAGGAAGTTCTATCCTCTGTAAGGGTTAAATACATATTTTTAGTGTTCTCAGTGTTTGTTCTGTTAGAGCAATGTAAATCTGGGGTAACTCTCAAGGAGAAGATTTCTAGAAAGTTTGTGCTACTTTAACATTGTGTATGTGAACCTGCCTCTGTTCTGATGCCACGTCCCCTGCAAGGTGTGACTGCAGCAAACACAGACACAAATGAGTTAACATCAGGCAGCACAAATGCAGAGAAAACATTTTGACATAGGTCTGGGCTGTTTTCACAAACTCCTGTTTGCCTATTTCCTCTTATTTTGTGAGGAAATAAAAACTTGTGAGGGCTCTAATGTTAATAAATCTGTAAAATTTGGCTGACACTGACCAATGGAGTCAAAAGCTGTGAGAGGAAGACAAACTAATGTAAGCAGAGAGAACACCCCTGCTGTGGGTAATTGCATGTGCCTTGTTTCCTTAGGAAATCAAATAATTTTGCAGCTCATTTTTTAATTGAAAAATAAACCTTACACGGAGCCAAAAATGTTTTCTCATCGAATTCTCCCCTTGGATATGCAGATTTGAATCCACATTTTCTCTTTTGGTGGAAGTGAACATTTTTCTCCTAAAGTTAACAAGACAGTGTGGATGGCAAATGCTAGCCAGTAGTAGCCAGTAGTCTGAAAAATTTTCCAAGACGTCGAAAAATGATGAAGCATCTTCCCATAGAATTCTGTCTGGAAGATGTCACTGATACTGACATCTCATTCGGCTGCTATTGCACACAGTCTCTGCCCCAGCTGTAAACTTGCATGGCAAAAACCTGGCATGGAAAAGATTCAGTTCAAGGTTCATTCATGGTGACAAAGGCTTGCTAGCTTGTAAATCCTCAGACTGTTGTGCTGAGAAGTGGGTATAGCTTTCCTTTGGAAACTATTGCCATGGTATACCCAGCTGGGTATGTGTAGCACCAAAAGGAATGCAGTGAAAGCATTCTAAATCTGGCTGATGTGGCACACTTCTGTGCCATTCAGAAGAGGATGGGAATGGAAGGATTGAGGTTGGCTCTGACAGACCAAAGAATACCAATTGCCACGAGGATGGTAAGACCATTGCAGGCTGTTCAAAGTTGTGAATCCCTCAGATATCACTGTGTCTTAATAGTGTCACACATCATAAGAATCTAAAGAGATGCTGCCAAGGGCAATTTGTTCAAAGAGATATGTTCTGAAAAGTGTCACAGCCTGTAGATTGTCTTCATGTAGTGAGTTCAGAGACATATGTGCTCAGACATAATAGTTAAGCTTTTATTCTACACATCAGCAAGACTTTTGTAGAGTTTCTACCCTCGCCTTTTATACAGCTTCTCATTCAAAATGGGGATTTCTGATGGTGAAGTGTGTGCACAGAAACTGAGCATCTAACAGGCTCCCACATAGCCCCAGTGTGTGGGACATTCATTGAAGGCACAGTTGAGAAGCATGCACCATTGCAAAACCTGCATTCCCACAAGCATTCCCCACTTCTCATGTAAGACTTGTTGTAATGCACAGCTTTTAGCTGGGTACATAAAGTCATCCTGCAGGTAGACGTGAGTTAGGATAGAGAGGTAATGGCCTCAAGTTGCACCAAGAGATGTTCAGATTGGATATTAGGAAAAATTTCTTCTCAGAAAGAGTGGTATTGGCACAGGCTGCACAGGGAGTGATGGAGTCACCATCCCTGGAGGTGATTCAAGAATTGTGGAGATGTGGCACTGAGGGATGTGATTATGGGCATGGTGGGGGTGGGCTGGGGCTGGACTTGGTGATCTTGGTGGTCTTTTCCAACCTTAACAATTCTAAGATTCTATGACTTCTTTCAAGCATCTCTGGGCAGATATTTTTAAATGATGTATGTTTGTCAGTTCTTTCAGGTAGGATCTCTGTTTTCCCATAAAGTTTGTACAGGTCTCAGCACATTCAGGATTAAGCATAAACGAAAAATCACCTCACAAAGCATTAATCCTCTCTAATATCTCTGATGTATGAATCCAAGTTCTATCATACATGTGAAGCAAAAAGCATAGATGGAACGCTAGTTTTGAATGAGAAAAAGTGACAGCCTCCTTGATATGAGTGTACTTTTTGCTGTGACCCATGCAGGTGTACACCTGTAGTAAGTAGTCTTTTGATTTCAGTGCTGTTGTGTTAGACTCATTTTGTTCTAACCACTCAGCATCTGATGCTTATCTACTGAAGTGTTACGTTTTGAAAAGCCCTGTTGGCACAGAACGTACAGTACACAGTCACTGTCCAAAAACCCTTCCCAGCCTAATTGCCAGTGCCAGTGTGTAAAACCCTACTGGTTTAATGGAATTATTCCAGAGTCACACTTCTGGGAGGAAAATGAGAAATTGATTAGAGTTTTTTTGTCTGAATAACAGCTCTGTGCAGGAACTTGTCCCATGTGTCTTAATCAACAGTCCTGCAATATAATTGTTGTGTAATATTCCTAGAGAATCCTATGCTATTTATACAGCATACATAAACCTCAAAAGAAAATGAACGGCATTTCCTAAGGCTTAAAATCCTTTCTCCTTTTCATCCCATTTGACTGTCTTAGCTCTTTCTCTCCATATTTTCCCAGGAACATAACTATATTCATTGGAAAGCCCAAGAAAGAGCAGTATTGTGTTCTTAATGACAGAGGCAATTGAGATACTTTTGGAAGAAAACCAGAGGGGAGGGCTCTATTTAAGGTCATGCATCTTAATCTCTTGCTTAAAAAAAATATCCTTTGCAGCTAAGACTCTGAAAACTCATTGCAGCCAATGGATAAATTAGGAAGATTTATCCAAATGAACCATTTGAATGCTGTATTCATTAGCTTATAACGAAACGCATTCTGCATAACTGCTGTCTCTGAAATACAGGTCACTGATAAAAATATTGAACCACCACGACAGCCTTAACCATGTGTTGCTTTTACGTTATGTAATTCCTGCTTTAAAAATAAGAACATATAGAAGGACTTAAACAGGAAATCCTATTAGTGAAGATTTAGGAATCAAAGAATTTTTGTTTATCCTCTTTAGCCTGACATCCCACCTATTTAAAACTTGTTTGGTGTTTTTTCCCCAAGTTCTTGCCGAGAGCTTCTCTTAAAAGTTTTAAGCAATTAAATGAAAGTCTCGGTCATAAAATACTTATTTGAATATGCATTTTGGGGTCTCCTTGGAAAGGAAAGCTTGTGTAGGAGGGAATGGAAGGAGACATTTTAGCTTTCAGGTTTGAGTATTAGCCATGAATTTGAATAACACCTTCTTGTAAAATAAATGTGCCTATTTTTAGATATGCTTTGGACTTCTGACAAGTAGCAGATTATGGGCCTGATTCTGCTCTGCTGTACCTGTGCCTCAGTCTCTGTGGTGCCTGTGTGCAGGAAGGGATGAAAAAGGCAAAATTTGATTTGATATAAGAGATCAGAAATGCTCCCCGCTCACTTAAGAATTATTAAAGGAAACAAGCACAAGGCACTATGGGAGAAGAGAAGGAGCTAAAACTGAAATGTTCACTGTACTGAGGAAGACAATTGGCTGGTGGTTTTTTTTTTCAGCTATGCTTCTAATCAATCTTCTGCCCCTGTGCCTTTTACAAACTGCATTACGTCATCTGCTTTGCTCTGTTTTAGTAAAGAATGACAGCACTTCTCATCTCTGGAAGTGCCTGCCAGGAATGGCTTTATAGCTCCCTCATTTCTCCAGGAATCCAGTTACGCAGACTTGCTTCTTGAGAGAGTGAGCGAGCAATGGAAGCGCTGAGACTCTCAGCTTGAGTGCTGTTAAAGAGTAATGAAGGGAAATGTTACATGAGAGATTCACGCTATTAAGCCCATTGTGCGTTCCAGAGATCAATTTAATAGTGAATTATTTTACGGGAGGCAAAGGAGAGCATGAGTTTAGATTTCACTTGCGTGTTGGAGAATTACTCTTTTTTTTTTTTCCCAATCAAGTCACAGAAATGATAGTAAGAAAAAATATTGCTCTGCATTATGATCTGAGTATTTAATTATATGGCAAAGAATCCCAGTAACAGTGCCCTGATCTCAATCACCCTGACCAGCCTCACCTGGGGCCTCCACCCACATCCTCTGCCCGTCGGTCCATGGGCACTATTTAAGCACAGGGCTGAGAAGTCATTAAATTTTCATCCTCTTCTTTTTGCCTGATGACTTCTGGGCTGTTGGTGGACCCTTTGCAGTTGTCTGCTTGTGCATCTATGCCCCAGCGGTGAGCTCACTGTGTTGCCTGGGACAAGCTTCCCTTTAGGAGTAGCTCTGAGTGTTTCTCTGATACGCTGCTGTAGCTGAGGGATGTGGGTCATGCCTAATTTAAGCTGTTTGTAAGCGGGGGAACCAAGTTAACTTTAATGTTCAGTTTCTAGCACCCAAACCCTAAGGGCAGTGAGGTGCTGGCAAAGGCTGCCCAGAGAAGTGGTGGGTGCCCTGACCCTGGGAACACCCAAGATCAGGCTGGATGGGCTCTTAGCACCTGATGGAATTGCAGGTGTCCCTGTTCATTGCAGGGGTATTGGATTAGATAGCCTTCAAGGGTTCCTTCCAACTCAAACAATTCTATGCACGTGTATTCATATATGAAGTACTGATTTACTTTGCATCTGCTGAACTTATTTTTGCTAGTGACTACCACCTCACAGCTCTTATAGGTGTTCTCCCTTGTGCACTGAGAGGGTGTTCTGTTATTAGAAGTGATGTGATGCAAATTGTATTCAGCCTTCTCAAATGAGACTGGGGCAAGAAGGAGGCAGCTGACATTAAGCAACGCGAAATTATCCGCCTTCAGCCAGCTACAAACAGTGTGTGGATACACCAATGCACAGGATGGTACTTCACTGAAATGCTGAGGATGTGCTAATCACATCACCTACCTCTGCTTTGCCTTCTTACATCAAAGCTTATCTTTTCTATCCTGATTTCTTTATAAAGATCATGTGTATTTCCATATTATTTATTTTACTAACGGAGCTTCATGTTAAATTTAAAGTCTATTAGAACCACTTCTTACAGAGTGCCCTTGAAAGTATGTGTGGTTGCAGAATCATCCAAGCATGATATGGAAAGCACTCAAGCATTAATGGGTTTGGGAACACAAAGGTGACATCACTGGCTTTTTTTAGTCCTTCAGTGGCATCTGAAATATCTCCTAGGGAAAGCCAATAATGTAAAAAGCCTAATGTGTTGAAAGGGTGTATTTGTAACGGGTGGGTTGGGGAATGGCTGAGTTCTAGGATTAAATCCTCTTGTGTGATGAATGTGAAAATGACAGAAGTGTTTGAAACTCCTGGTGAGAAAACCACCTCTTCCTGCACAAAGGATGCATAATTGGGCTTTACATAGGGAACTAAGCCAGGTGGCATTGAATTCCCCTACTCTGTGACAAGAGGGATGAGTGTGGGTTACTGACCAACCCTCCCCAGCATCTAACACAGTCCTTACCCATGGAAATAGCAATTGCTGCCCTTCAGCACGCCTGTTGGGGCTCCCAGGAGGTTGTGACCATGGCATGCAAATTGTAATGACCCTATTTATAGCTCTGTGTGGTTTAAAGTACAATAATACAATTGCAAATACACAGAAATGACCCCTTCTTTACTATGTGCTGCTGGTGGGGCACTTAGAATCACTGAATCATTAAGGTTGAAAAAGACCTCTAAGATCATAAAGTTCAACCATCCACCTGTCACCAATATTGCCCTCTAAACCACGTCCCTCAGTGCCACATTGACATGTGTCTTGAACACCTCTGCTTGGCATAGTCTCTCCCAAATGATCTACAGCCCTGTGCCCTTCTACTGCTCTGCCTTGACCTCCTAGGGGCACCTCTGTTCTGCATAGAGGCCTCTATAGGAACAAAGCATCAACTCATTTGCTCAGCTTTTGCACTCAGAGAGTACAAAACAGACAACCTTCTTGATCTTAACTGCAATTCCATATGTCTCTGCTTGCATTCCTAATGGTTTAATAAATCTCTGCAAAGAAGGCAACGGGACAGGATGAGTTCTGGGTTCTGTGAGTGGCTGAGCACAAAGCAGCATGAATTGCCTGACACAGCAAGCTTATTTTTTCTGCCAATTTCGAGTCTTGTGTGATGTACACATTGTAGGTGATGGATGGTTTGTTTAATGTGAGATGCCTCCACTTGGTTGCAGATGTGATTTGATTTCACTCTGAGAAATTTTCAGGCTGATTTGTGTATTCATCCTTTTGGGAAGAGGCCTGAGAAGTTGGTCTCCTTGGAGGAAAAAGTATTGTCTTGCAGGAGCATTTCTGAACTACCGTATCTGGGAACAAGGCAAAGCAATGCTGGTAGAATCTAATATCCTTGCATTCCTTTGTTAGCAATATTCCAGTGTTAGCATTGTTTTAAAAGAGGAGATTGAAATTTTCTGTGAGTTTGATTTCTTGTTTTTCAGAATACCATTTTTTTTAAAGCTTGAAAGTTAGTCTTCCCTCTGATTTTCCTTCTCATTTTCTCTTTGCTGACAACTTAGCTTTGCCTTTGTTATAAATTGAACTTGAAATTGGATTTAACTGGAATGGCTGTTGAGAGTGAAAATAAGTTGGAGATATCTTGTACCTTCAGGACTGTCTGATTGCGACAGGATTAAGTGAGGTCAGATTTAAATTGCCTGAATTATCCAATGAAGGTTTTGTAAATGTTTGAGAATGCGGTAGCTCTTAAACTTTTGAAAAGATCTCCAATAGGCAACTAAAGATTACTTCTCTAATAATTGTACAGGGAAAATGCTTGGGGCTCATCCCCTGGGCTGGCAGCTGAGTGTCTTCATTAACTAGTAATGGTGGTGATTTTTTTGCAAAAGGCACCGACTGTGCTGTACCTCATTATTTCTTATTTCTGAAGCAGCTG
The DNA here is from genome assembly GCA_037305975.1 of Chrysolophus pictus. Taxonomy (NCBI): domain Eukaryota; kingdom Metazoa; phylum Chordata; class Aves; order Galliformes; family Phasianidae; genus Chrysolophus; species Chrysolophus pictus. The sequence continues at coordinate 10,429,277 of CM074587.1, forward strand.
TGCCCCACGGTTACTGAACTTGGCAATGGCAATAACAGTAAAAATACACTAAGAAATAAGCAAATAGCAACTAAGCTTACAGAAAATGTTCTGGGGGCATTTTAAGCACTGGCCTACATGAAATATTGAGGCAATCAAAAAAGCTATTCGGTTATTTGAGTCTGATATGCCACATGCATGCCTTAACTGGTATCATCCATTCCTCTGCACAGCACCCTTTTTCATTCCTCAGATGAAGACTATTCCTTATGGATACGTGCCTGTTCTTCAGTGCAGAACTCAAGCACCACTTGAGCAGTTTTAAAAGAGCTTGGTAACCTGCAGCAGTCTCTTTGGCATTGCGTAGCTGTCTCCTGAGCAGATTGAATCAGTCTATTGGGAGCTTTAATATTTGCTCCCAATGAAAACTACCTTAACTATCTTTCTGCTGCGCTCCATAGACTGTTCTCGCCCTGGTATCAAGTTGCCCTATGCTCTGATTTTAAGGATACTACAGAATCAGAGAGTGGTAAGCTATAAACTAAATAGCTTTATCTAAAGCAGAAGTTATCTGAGTACTCCTTGAAGCTTTTCTTGATAAATTTAGAAGAATGGCATCCTGTCCCATCCAGTGCAAGTTAATTCTTTGCTAGCTTCTTTATTGAATTCTACGCTAAGCATTGGACAGGTGTCTTGAAACTTCCAACAAGGTTAGAAATGTTTTCCTGAGTGTTAGGGCTTTCAACTCACCAAGCTTTAGCAATTAATTTTTGCTGATAGCTGAACAAAGTAATTACCTACCAAGTGGAGGCACTGACATTGGGTGTTGAGGTAACCATGATATGTACATATAAGTGCTTGAGAAATTAAAAATTGAATCAAACACTGGAAGTTCAGCTGGAGGAAAACTTCAAGCTGAAGTTAATGGATGCTGAATTTGGTTCTCAGTTTGTTGCTCTCATGGGACATTTATTCAAGTAAGGATATTTATCTTGTCCTTACTTGAATCTAAAATACAGATCAGGAAAATGGTGGTGGCCAATTTGGAGTACTGTGATCACCAGTTACGTGTTCTCTTGCAAATATCTTCAGACAATGCTGAAAAGGTTGGAAGAGATAGTACAGTCAGTACAGTCTATATGAAGAGGTAAATGGAACTCCATATGCAAATAAAACGTTGAGAACGAGGGGCTCATTTCTCTGATAGACCAGCTTAGCACAGTTTGTAAAACTGGGATCTGTTTCAGTCCCACACATGGAATTCAGGCATCCTAATTAACCCTCCAGCAGTGGAACTTGTCACAAATAACTCAGCTGGTACTCCTGCATACAGGATGGTTTTGTCTCTTTTGCTTAAGAAATGGGTATAACCTTTCTTTCATTTAGGAAGACAAACTCAAATGACTGTTCGTTAGCAAGTGAGATTCATGTGCACTAACAGTAACTAGGAAATAATTTTGCATCCACTGCAACTTAATGATAAAGTCCAGCACACGAAACATAATCATGACAATTTATACCACAAATGAAGAAAACAAGACAAAATACCTTTGTGTTTTGAAGACATGTTTCTTGTCCTTCCTTTGTTACAAGCCTTCAGAAAGGATTGTGCCGGATTTCTGCAAGTAATGGGTTGTGTCCTGCTTTGAGTTCACTTTCTAGTGAACTCTCCCAGCTGCAAAATGAAAAGGAACAGGAGGCACATGAAGACATGTAAACAAAACAGAAAAAAAGATGCAACCAGCAATGTATTTTCCTGCAGAACCTGGGGCTGCTACATTTGACCTACGTGTCCTTTTTCCATAGGAGGAATTGGGTGCCTTGGCCGCGACAGGGGGCAGACACGGAAATGTCTTGATGCAGTGGAGATTTATAACCCTGATGGAGACTTCTGGAGGGACGGACCTCCTATGCCTTCCCCTCTCCTCTCCTTGCGGACAAACTCTACCTGTGCAGGCTGCGTGGAAGGCAAGCTGTACCTCTGCGGAGGGTTTCACGGAGCAGGTACTCAAATGAGTCTGAAATTCTTTGCCCAGTTGAAATCACTTTCCCTGTACACAGGCTGACTTGGCTGAATAACCCTGTCGGTGGCACTGGCATGCCCTGGAACTACAGAGCTGAATGAGTCCTTTGGACTGCTGACTACTAATGTCAATATGCATTGTGTTCTGTTTGTCCTCTCGTGCTTTTTCCTTATCAAAGCACGAAAAATTAGGGATGTTTCTGATCAGCACTGAACCTTTTCAAAACTATGAACTCAGCAGAATTCTTCTGGATTTACAGTCAGAGCCGTTAAGATCAGAATCTCAGTGTATGTTATAGATGTTAAAGAACTTGAGCGTATCTGTTGGAGACTAAGGCGTTATTGATCTGTGGTAGCTGGCTCTATTTACTTACATGCTTTTCATTTTCAGTGCTGGAAAACCTTGTGCATTTAATCAGTAACCTAGGTTGGGAGCTGAGGTACTAAAATCCCAGATCTGGTGATTTCTAATCGCAGCATCACGACCACCTTTCTCCCTTCATTTTCCTACTGCTTAAATCCCAGTATTGCAAGCATTATATTCTAATTATAAATGCAGAGAGCCTCTCAACACATGCGCACTTACTCTCCTACTATGGAGCAGCTGCTACCCCTATTTATTTTCTGCAGAAAATGCAGATAATGCAGAAATGCATTATGCGCTACTAATACATGTCATGTCAGGCTCACTGCTGCCCAGGAATGTTCACGTGGTGTCACTGGGAGATGCATCCTCCACATGATTACTGACTACGGCTGTGTTGGTTTTTAGTTGCATTACAAACTCTGTGGTTGCTCTATTTTTAAAGTGATTGCCACGTCTTAGTTCACAGCTCACCTCCCCTTTGTTTGCTGCTGCTTGAAGAGGCTGCTTCCTGAAAACAGTTGTACGGCAGCTCACTAACAGGCATGCATTTATGCCATCTCTGATGGAAATTCTGCAACCTCAGAACTATTATGATTATGATGCATCATAGCATCATAATGTTTGCATTTCCATAGCAAACACAGTGTCATCATATCTGTCTTTTTCCTCAGCAGTGTAAGGAAAAAGCCTATTCAGTCAGCGGGTTTACATCTCAAAAGGCTGATCATCTTTTTGGAAAATGAAGCAATTTCATTCAAGATGACTAACAGATTAGTATGAAATTTTCTGAATAAGATAGCTTCAGAGCCATAAAAGTGCTCTTTACAGTACCACCATGTTCTGTCTCTGAGTTTCATGTTAAGAATGGTAACTGTGGGAGAGGTGGGAAGTTCCCATGTGGGTTTCAAGCTGGCCATCTTCTGTATGTATGTACAGTGCCTGCTCTATGGGGTCCTGACTCCTGGCTGTGTTATTGCGGTCTATATTATGATTGTGCATTTGAGCTCCACTGCCCTAAGAGTACTGTTTAGATAAGAAAGCAATAAGTTGGAGTTAGAAAATGTCAATTTCGCTGTTATATGTGCAACCTGAGTTCTGACCCCCCTATGCGTGCATTTTGTATGCCAGTGCAGAAATAGTGATTGTGGTGTTAGACACTGTGATGTCTTTTAACAAAGGAGCCAAAATAAGATTCTTACTGTTAGCTATAAATCTGATGTATCCAAATGCCTGAGGAGCTGAGAGGAAGCTGTGCCTTAAAGATAGGCTTCTTAATGTGACCCTCAATTTATTAAAGGAAAAGGGTTGTTTAAATCTTCATAACAATAGCTTCTAGTTACTACCATCAAGGAGTACATGTCTGGAGTCCATGTGCTGAACCTGAAGGTTATCTAGCTGGCTTCTTTCCCTGTCCCTGTCTCTCTGCATGCTGGAAGGTGTATTGTTCTTTAGGGGTGAAGGCTGCAGCAAGGGACAGAAGGTTATTACTGTTGTGTGGGAACTTGGAGAGTGGCTTGACTTTTTCACAATTACAGCTGCTCAGCAGATTCAGGATATTCCCAGAACAGCATGTGCTGCTGCTGCTTCGGTAGCAGATAGGGTTATTTTAGAATGTGCTTGTTTGGTTTTAGTCTTTTGGGTTTCTTGGCATGCAACTTCAGTTTTTGTGAGGGATGCAACCAAGAGAGGATACTCCAATTTTACCAAACATTGTAATTTAGTTTCAACCAAGTGGAGTTCTTGGAACAAGCTGGAGGCACAGCTGTAGGCTCTGTTTGCTGCCTGCTGAACTCTAAAAGGCTGCTGTGAACACTTGAGTACAAGTGCTTCTCAAAAAAAAGCAAACAAGCCCAAGATATTGCTGTGCTGGAAAGTCTTTGCCAGTGTATATAAGCAGCTGTGTATAGGGACCCTCTATCTACTGGATATCTGTCTCCAACTCCCTCAATTTCCCTTTGCGTTCATTTAACCTCACTCTTAATCCAACAATGTAAAAGGTGGTCTGATAAGGATGTTATTCATCTTAATTTTACTTGTGTGTGGACCATGCTCTGTGTGCCTTCCTGTCTGAGCATAGACCTGAATGGTTAATTAGAGGCCGGAGATGCGATAATCAAACACAACACTGAGAAATAGCTGCCAGGTGCCCAAAGGATCTTAATTTTGGATGGAAAGACAAGATGCTGCCCTTTTGAGATTGTCCTGTATGACACTCCTTGAAGCTTTGTGATGGCAGGAATTGCATCCCACTTGTACTGCCTACCAAATCTTTGCTTGGGGGAGAAGAAGTGGAGTAGCACTAACAGCATCCCCAGGAGCAGAGGAAGAGAAAGCAGAAATTCAGACTTAGCTGGGGTGCCTACATGAAGACCTTAGTGACTCCCATGCAGCCTAGGGAGAAGCACAGACACTTCTAGAGGGACATTCATGTCCTTGCTGCTTTAAGTCTGCTCTGAAAGACCAGAAGGCAATTCAGAACCTTGAGAACCTCTTGTCTCTTAATGCTTCATGTTTCTATCAGGATGTGAGCAACTCAGAGTTGGCTTACCTAAGGCAAATTTGTTGGGATCCTGGCATTTATGGTTAGATAGAACAAACTACTCTGAGACCTATGTTGGAAACACCTAGAATCATTAAGGTTGGAAAAGACCTCTAAGATCATCCAGTCCAACTGTCCACCTACCACCAGTGCTGCCCACTGACCATGTCCCTCAGTGCCACATCTCCATGGTTCTTGATCACCCCAGGGATGGTGACCCCACACTCCCTGGGCAGTCCGTCCCTGTGCCTGACCACTCTTTTGGAGAATAAGTTTTCCCAGCATCCAACTTCTGCTTGCTTTGAATTCAAATTCCAGTTTCCTGCTTTAGCCATACATTGTCCATTAGCCCATTGTTTATATAAATTAGTTCGTTTTCTACTAAAACCATTATGACAAATAAGAACCAATAATCTGCACATCTCTGACACTCAACTCCAGCTCACGTAGCTGAGTGGCATGAGTGTTTGCCTGCCCTTTGTTAGCAATGTTGTAGCACTCTGCAAGAGATTCAGAAATGTTTAAAATCATTGGGTTTATCCACTGGTTTGTAGTTCTACAGAGTGAAAATGATAGTCACAGTATGAATATTCAGAAGGACCCAGTGTGCAGCAGCCAGCCAGCCTGCCGCTAATTGCTAAAATATGTTGCTGCATTTACTGCTGTAGCTATGGATTTTAAAGCAGCCTTTGCAGATTGAGCATACAGCATTCTTGTTGACGCATCTTATTTCCTTTGCCTTTACATAGCTCTAAAACCTGACACCTGCACAGGTTGGCAGCTATTAATGTGAAGCTGGGCATGGCAGGAGCAGACACATTAGTGCTCCTTGTTGGAGGAGGGGTGAGCAGCTCTGCAGGTAGGCAGCAAGCGCTACACACAAATAAATGCCTGCCACATTGTATTCTCTTTCCCTTTGACTGCTTCTAAATATTACAAATATTTTTTTTCTCAGTGAAAATAATGAAGGCAAGTGTGTGTTTGCCTGGATTGCTATCAGCTCACGGAGGCACATACTCACTGACATTGTGCTGTAACCTCAAAGAGATCTCACAGCGTGTCTCTGGGGGCTGGGGCTGTGGGAACAATCGGCGGGGCTCTGTTTTCTTGATCATAGCTTTTGACTATAGATGCTGGTCCAACTGTCTGCCTCAGATTTGAACTAAATTCTGTCATATTTAAACTTGATTGTAATTAGAATGCTGTTGTTACTCTACACCCATGTGGCATCAGCTGGTGTGCAAAGCCAAGGGACAACCACCTCAATTCAAATAAGATGCTTTATAGGTCTGCTGGTTGTGGCTCATGCCACTTAAAACGCCTTGTGATTTTATCAGCTATTGCATTTGATGTGGAACTGCCTTTCTCTGAACTGGCTGTTCTGCCATCTTTCTCCAACACGGTTCATAGAGAAGATAACGTTTGCTGCTTCCCTACTCTATATGTTAAAATTCTGTGTGGGGCCAGAGCAGCTCAGCCCAGATCTGCTATTTACTTATCACTGCTATCAAACAGTAATTCATTTTTTCACTCCAGGAGTATTACTGGCAGTGGGAGGAAAAGGGGAAGAGATGCCTCTGGACCGGGAGCACAAGAATCTCAATTTTGTCTGCAGCTGTTAGATAGGTGATATGGTAACAGCCTGCTAGCTGTGTAACTCTGATTCTACAAAAAAAAAGAAAAGAAAAGAAAAAGAAAAAAAAAGAAGTATGCTTACCCCAGGTGTGCTTTCTGGCCTCTTCTTCCCTATTTACATAAATTGCAATCCATGTGCTGGAATAGCAGCAGCACTGCTTGCGGCATTGCAGAGCCGGGTCATAATTACTGTATTCCAGCTGAGCTAATGAGTTTGCATCTCCATGCTACCCTCTCCTGACAGTGGACTAGCTTAATAGTTATTTATTTTGACTAATCTCCCATAAAGGCTGTTCCCCTCAGCCTCATCCATTATGTGATTTAGATGGGGAATCGTCGTAATGCCTGTTTTTTTTTTTATTATAGTGGTTATGGTACATTACTGGAATCAAATTAAATCTAGACATTAAGAAGTCTGGCACAGTAAATACTAGACTTGTGAAGTTTGGGGGATGAGGGATTGGAAGGAAAGCTGTTTCTCCAGCACCTTCGCATGTTCCCAGCTAAATAAAGCAGAGGGGCAAACCCTGGGCTGCCGATCTGCAGCACTGCTTGCTTCCCTCGGTTAGAATTTACCAGGCAGTGATGAATAATTAAAGTTCTCCTGCCCACAGTTGTTACCATTTACATATGCATCCCCACCCATGAAATGGATTCGGGGTCCTTGCGTTTCGCTCAGCACAGAAATCTGACACACCACTGCTGCTTCTCTATGGGTCTGCTCTGAAAAATGCCACTTGAATTCTGTCCGTTCTCTGAAGGGCTGCTCTGACACCTCTCCGGGGTGCTCCTTCCAGCCCTGTGCTCATTAGCTAGAATCTCACTGTGGTAAATAAGGCCAGTGCAGGTCAGGGAATCGCTGGTGAGCAGCACCTGCTTGTTTGAGATCTAAATTCAGCCCGCTGCCTGACTGTATTAGGAATTCGGTCGTGGTCCTTGCAAAGGCTCGTTTATAGCTTATAAAGTGTTAATAAATGATTAATTGACGTTTTAATGCATCTTAATTAATTGCTAAAGAGGTCAATAGGTTGTTTAGAAACATGGCTTACAGCCATGTATGACATCTTCCATTGTGTTCATAACTGCCTGTCATGCATACAGTCTAAACATGCTTTATATCGCCGATTAATAATGTATTAGCCCATCACAAAGCATTTAGAAACAGTATCTCAATATAGTCAGAGGCCAGTGATTCTTATTCTGATCTCCCAGCTTTTATTCCCATGAATGGTGCATTGACTCCAGGAGCACTGATCCTGCTCTGCTGTGACCCGCCATCCTGCCCTCAGCACCAGCAGCATCCGTGCCCATAGGGCTGGAGGAGGCCTGGCCTACGAACAATGGATAACTGGAAAGAGTTCAAAAGCTGAAGCAGCTGGATCGATCCCAAGAAAATCAGTTGAAATAACTGAATCAGAAGCTCCTTCCTGTTGGCCATTCTTTATTTATTTTAATTTTAATAGATATTGATTCGTGAGGGAATGGGTGGATCACAGTTATGGTCCTGAAGAATTAGCAGAGCGAGAGGATAGAAGCCTTGTCTATGAGAGTGAGTGGCTTACCTTACTCCATGCGGATGCTCGGAAAACAGTGAGCTGCCATAGCTGCAAATTCAGCTTTTGCCGTGTCTGGTGGGGAACGCTGCCTTGGAACTCGGCATCCTGAAGGCTGGCCAGCATGTTAAACAGCCGAGCCAAGTTCCCTCTCCTGTGTATTCTCTGCCTGCTTCTGCCCACAGGCACGGATGATGGATGTGTGTGACCCCCGTGGGTGTGAGCGAGGCTGGTGGAGTTGGGGGCAGCTCACAGGCTCAGATGGGATTGGAGGCCACAGACTTGATGAACTTACTCTTTTTCCTTCTGCACATCAGGAACCAGTACATCTGGAGATAATGATCTAAATGCACTTTCTTCCCATTGTGACACAAATGTGAATTCCCAAGTCACCTAACTCTGCATCATGTAATTATGAAAGCAGCTATTAGTGGCGAGGAAGATAAGTAGCAGAGGCTAATCCCACATGTTTAAAATCACCGTCTGCTCTCTGGTGCAGATAATGGCATGCAAAACCAGTTAGGAGCTAGCACTGGAGGCCGAGCTGCTTCAGGGCAGCTCTGGAGTGGCTGCTGGGCGATGAGGACCTGGGAATCTTTTGGAAGAGCACCCTGAGTATGTGGCTTTGGGGACTGGTAGGCACCTTGTGATGTTCAAGTGCTTTTTCCATGGAAAGAGCAGAGCAGCTAGTTTAACGATTCAACCACTAGAAGTTTGATGGCTTTTTTCATAAATACATTTATGGGTAGGGAAGATAAAGCATGTTAGAGAACTGTGCTGATGGGAAAAGGTTCTGAGACAACCTGAGAAGTGCCAGGACTGACATCAGCAGGAGCTCGGGAAAGCAGTCTGGGTGAGGATGTTTCAGGGCAGATGTGACACCAAGACTATTTCAGGCTGGATATTAAGAATTTCTTCTCAAAAAAGAGTGGTGATGCGCTGGCACAGGCTGCCCAGGGAGTGGTGGAGGCACTGTCCCTGGAGGTGTTCAATAACCATGGAGATGTGGCACTGAGGGACGTAGTCAGTAGGTATGGTGGAGGTGGGTGGATGATTAGGGTGATCTTTTCCAGCCTTGGTGATTCTGTGATACACACCTATTACTCAGTGTGGTTCTGTGCTGAGGTACGTGGTCCTGCTTTGATTAAACTTCCTTATGTACATACAGCAATGGTTATGCCATGGCTAGGATGCAGGTGTGCTTGTCCAAAGCTAGTTTGGTTACCTATGCCCTGCACTGATGTGTGCAGAAGCACCATACCTTATGGAACATGCTCTCAGTATTTCCTTAATTTTTCCCCATAAAATGAATGCTCATAGAATGATTGATGTCAGCAGGCTCTTGTAAGGAGGAATTAAAAACTTGACCACATTTCAGCAAACTTGATATAGGTTTAATTCCAGTGAACTAAAATTTAGCGTGATTTTGAGTTCAGTGCTCTGGACACCAAACGGTCTATACGGTAAATTTCTTGGTATTGACTTACCAAAATAATAGCTCTGTGGTTGATAGTCCTCTATGAGCTATAGATTTTTCTGCCTGTTAAGCATGTTGCTTAATTCTTCTATGTCTATCTCTTTAATACTTCTCCATCCTTAAACAATTCTATCAAATATTCAGTTCCTAACAGGAAAGATACAAAAAAACCCAACAACCCAGAGCTGTATTAGTAGTATACTCTGAAGAAAAGATGCTCCTCCTCTCCGAACTTGAATGAAGTTTGGAGAAAAAAAGAAGAAAAAAAAAAAAAAAAGGCAGATCAAATATTTATAACATTGCCCGCAGTCATTGTGGGTCTTTCTGAGTATGGTCCATCCTGATTTACAGTCTACATCCTTATTCAAATGACATGAGAAATGTGAAAGCACACAACATAAAATAAAGTCAGGCCATACCAAAGTATAAAACATCCTTTGTAGAGAGAAAACAGCCTTTTCCTTCCCCACATAGGAAAAAGCCATATTGCTATAAGTGCTGTTATACTTTTTTGAAAGCATTAGGCTTAGGTTTGTACTACCAGAATGATTCTCATATAAAGGAGTTTAATGCTGAAAAGCATACTGTGAAAGAAGATTCTTAACAATTTTCATCTTCTTGTGATTAAACAATAATGTGCAGAAAAATGCAGCCTCATTTCATAGGAAGAAAAGATTGAAAGCACTTAGAAGGGAATGAAATCCCTTCCTTAGGTAAGGCGGCTGCCTGATAAGTGATGCAGAATGGTGCAATGTGTGACAGGGAATTGTGGGGTGGCTTTTTAAAAGGATAATCCATGTAATACAGCCTATTTCTTTTTGTAGCTGTCTTTATCTCCTTTAAATAAAATTGGCTGCAAAGCTATTGCCTTAGAAGCAAACAAACACAAATAAGATAAACAGATGAGGCAGAATGTGAGATTCTTTGTACCTGGGTCAATTTTAAGCAGTTTATTGGGATTAAAATACAAATCCAACATTATGGTCTGGAATCAATGGTGACCAACTTCCGGAATTGATGACAAAAATTACCTTTCCTCTGTCCATACAAAGGGAGTGTGGGAGGGGAGAAGGGAAGGGGTCAAAGTTGAGGTGTTTTAGCCCATTTCTCATCTGAAAAAGAAAGGGTGTGTGTCATATTTTGAAGCATAACGATATTGTGAGCAGTGCTTTTCCTCACATGAACCTTCTTGCCCAAAGGGTGCTGCTTCCTTTCATACGAAACAAGACAAGACTGGAGAAGTGATTGCTTCCTTTATTCCAGCACCGTAACCTTTTTATCTCCCAAGGGTTAAGAGCAAGCCAACAGTCCACATGTTGGAAAGGAGAATTTGCGGAGGGGAACAAAACCAGCTACATTATTCCACAAAAAAGGGAAACAAGGGACATTAAAGGTTGTGAGTCGCCAGGGTCAGGAAAAACACAGCGAGGCTTGCAGGGAAGGGCAGCTGAGTTTGCCTTTGATGTTTTAATTATGATTTTCTCTGTAGTGTCACAATCACCCACCGAAGGTTTCAGACGCTTCCACTGTTTGATTTCTTTTCCTCCTGTTGTCTCATTTTTGTCATGATATATGCCAAAGAAAATCCAGGCGTACAAATTTATTGCATAAAGGAGATGATCTAATAATAAATCCAGGGACCGGAGCCTCCTGTGTCACAGCTCAGGTCTGTTTGTCTTCATAGCTGCATCTTAGGAAAAACCTGCTCCCTGTCACAGGGTCATATGGACACACATGAACTCTTTGGTACTGGCACGTGCTGTTCACTTAGGGGTTTGGTTGTGTTTCTCTTCATGTGCTGTGGGGTATTTTTGAGGTTTGCTGCCTTATCCTGTGGAAGGTTGCTGCTTTCCTACCAATTCTCTTGTACTTAAAGTGCCAAGTGCCATGAGCAAACCATTCCGACTATTGGTTCACTTTCTGTGAAGAGAAGAAAGGAATGGAACAAGGACTACTCAGATGAGGCCAAATTCTGAGATCTCATCCTAATCCTCAAGCAATCTCCCAGAGATCTGTGAGTGTCCTGGAGAGCTTAAGCCAACAAAAACATTGCCACAGTTCTGATAGAATCAAGGAGAAAATGCTTATGGGCTGCAATGCAGAAACGTGTACTGTACTCCTTTCTCAGGTGAGAGAGGAATCAGAGATTGGGAGTGGTTGGTGAGTAGCCTTAGGTAAATGCATGACACAAATTTCCAAAAAGCCAAGAGATCCTCAACTGCTGCAGGTCCTGCACATGTGCAGAAACACAGACGTGCACCTAAATAGTTCAGCGAGGAAAACAATTCCAACAGTGGAATAAGTCTTTTTTTCCTCATGTGACTTCCCTGCATCCTGGAACTACTTGTACAGGAACCCTAGGGGAGTCTAAATCCCACAGCTCTACATCATGGTAACATCAGCACCAATTTTGCTCAGAACTTAAACCACAGTAACACCATCTGGGGGGCTGTAAGCAGCAAGGATGCTGTCCTCTGGGGGCATCTGTGGTCTGTTTCCAATGCAGAAAGCAATATGTGCCTGCAGATACTCTTTTGTGTTTCGTTCTTCTTTCATTTGTCAATGCTTTTGCTGTCAGTTCCACAGAAGGGCGGTATCCAAATGATGGGATGCAGCCACTAGGTAAGAGTTGGTTTTGAGGTGGTATAAAAAATAATAATAAATTAAAGATCTGAATGGGGATCTTAGTGTGGACCCTTTACAGTTTATTCTGTCATAAGCCTTTCAAGACTCAAAATGGTGTTGAATATCCAGTGTTTCTTGCTGTGGTGGTTCCTACCCTGGTATATGTGAAGTATTTGGTGTTGGGCTAATGATCTCTAGAGGTCACTTCCAGCTCTGATAATTCTGTTATTCTGTGATTTCTTCTTGTCAATCTTTGAGACCTGGCTCCTAGAAAATCTGTCCAGAGATTCATGAGAAAGAGAAGGAAGCTAAGAGCAAAGCATGTGCATGTCCTCATCTCAAAGTAAGAAAAGTTTAGACTGAGGTTACATTCTGCAAGAAAGCAACCTTAAGATGAAAAAGTGGGCAAAAACAAAAGATGCTTTTTATTTTTAGGAAATAGCTTGGATTTGAATGACAACATTGCTGGAGAGTTCAAGCAAAGAAAGGTTTTACCTTTTCACAAGATGTTTAATACAGCACTGCTGGTTGACAACTATGGTTCTCTGCTGTGTGGTGATGCTTTCATTACTTTTGTTAGTAAAAAGCTGCTTGCCTTAATATCGTGCTTTATTGGCAAAGAAAAGATGATGCAGTGCATGTAGGCTTGTCATTAACAACAGGCACTACATCTTAAAGTGAGCATTTGACACATGACTGCATAATGAAATGCCACCTGCATGCTCCTAGCAAGGTGGGGAACCTTAAGTTTCTATCTGCTGTTCAGAGGATGAATAGTGAATAACCTGTATAGGTTTCCATCCACACCAACTTGTTTGCTATATAATGACACTGATTTTGATAGGACAAGAAGGTGTGGCCTCAAGTTGTGCCAGGGAAGGTTCAGGTTGGACATTAGCAAGAATCTGTAGAATGGTGATGCACTGGCATAGGTTGCCCAGGGAGGTGGTGGAGTCACTGTCCCTGGAGGTGTCCAGGGAGATATTGTACCTAGGGACATAGTTCATTGGGCAATATTGGTGGTAGATGGGCAGTTGGACTAGATGATTTTAGAAGTCTTTTCCAACCCTAATGATTCTATGACAAACTTGCATACTCCTCAGACAGTGTAGCTGTTGGTTCCACAAAGAACTTTTTCATTGCCACCCTATAGAGAACAGTAACAATACTGTTGTAAACCTTTTTGATTCTGTTTGGCTGCAGTTCTGATTGCTGTTGCTTCTGCATTTCAGCTCGTCACGAAGTCATCACCAAAGAGATCCTCGAGTTAGATACATGGGAGAACCAGTGGAATGTGGTGGCCGTCAACGTCCTCATGCACGACAGCTATGATGTTTGCCTTGTTGCTAGGCTGAATCCACGCGATCTTATCCCTCCTCCTCCTGATTTAGTAGACCAATAAATGTTCAGCGGCTCTCTGCTTCCAGATTCTGTGGAAAGAGAAGAATTTGGAGAGACAAATGCTGCGTTGGCTCTGGATGGAGCCAGTGGCTCCATTCTCTCCATTGGCTAGGTGCCATGGAGAGAAGCTTGTACCACAAGCTTAAGCACAGAATTGCCTTCAAAATGTGCTTCTCAGATGATGCTTAATTTGCCAGCACTGCTACTCTGGACTTCTGTGATTGAAAGCTGAGTTTGTCAGCCTTGTCTCTTGGTCTGCCACTTGGCTGTTCAAGCTGCAGTCTGGTGGTGCAGCCTAGGTGTGCTTCTGGGGCCTGTGCCTTAAGCACAGAGGCAGCCTGGGGCTCACCCTGCAGCAGAGCACCACGTTTGAAGGAAAGTTCTAGCCAGGAGAAACCCTCCTTTGCCGTCCAACTCACTGGGTTCTAGTCTACTGAGGGAGCTAAGAAATATCTGAAGTCATCTGATGGAAACCAATCTGGCTGTACCAAGGTGACAGACTAATGGGCTGATGCAGGAGCAGAGGGAACATAGAGAATAGCATTTGTTTGTTTAAACAAAAAGAAAGCATTAGCCAAGGTTCATTAGCCAAATACATTAGCTACTGCAAACATTATCTAACCCACAGTCAGGGCATCGCTTCTTTGGCAGCAGAGCTGAAGTTGTGCTGGTAGAAAATTGGTCTTCTGGCAACAAGACACCTGTGAGTCTTCAGTAATCCTGCACCAAAGATGAGAAGCTGCTTAAATTTTCACATAGATCCTACCTGTCATGAGGCAGAAATCTGTGTGGTCAGATGGAAAAGGGGATGTAAATGAAAACAAAATAAATGAGAAACAGTGTTAGATCTGCATCTACAGAGAAAGGATAAAAGCACCAGGCGTTTAGAGTTTATAAACTAGTTGGTTTTACAGAAGTAGCTTTAATGAAATAACATAAGGCAAATTCTGCACCAATGGAATTGGCTATAATTGCAGTGAAGAGGAGTAATTCAAACTGTTTCTTAAAGCAGTGCTAGCCTTTCTAGGACTTGAAGTCAGTGGCTTAGAAAATTGTTACCAGTACAGCTGTCTTATTTGAGCTACCAATAACTATTCATCATCCCCTGGTGCCTACATCACAGAATACATGTGAGTGATTGCCTGGGCGCTGTGGACAGGAGAATTGGGAATTTCTGTTGTGTTCTGGGGCCGAAACTGCAAATGACTGTATGCTGCAACAGACAGTGAATGTCAGAGGCAAACACTGTAAGAGTAAGCTAGAACATAGCAGAAGAACCATCACAGTCAGCAGAAAGTTGTTTTTTATGGTTACAGAAGCAGTAAAAAAACTGGAAGGAAATAACTGGTAAATAAATGAGGAAACCCATCAGGTAGTTCATCTGTAGTCACTTGCAGGATTTGCACTTCAGAGCACCTCCGTTTTCTTTTACAATCACACATTAGGCTACAAAAATGATAGCATTTTTTGTTCTTTTTAATTACAATGCTTATTGCAGGGAGAGGTGGAGAGGATGACCCAAAAGCCTTTCCCCAGTCCTGACTTTTCTGATTCATGATCTGTTCTTTAAGATATCCAATGGGAATATTAATCTGTCATATAAAAACAATTAGCAGGAAGGTCACTGGAGTTCACCTGATAACAGTTATCACATGCTGAGGACTGCTCAGACAATAAGGGAGTTGGTGGGAGGACCGAGGAAAACATGCAGAAAAGAAGTAAATTGTGAGCCAAAAAACTGATCTCTTCTCTCCCTTTGTTTTCTGGGCAGAATGAGTGTCTCAGCCTAAACACAGACATTTGTGTTTGTAGCAGTTCCACATCATCCAGACGCTCTGTTTTCTTTGTTGATACGTGGGCTGTTATCTGTCCAGAGGAGAGCTGTGACAAGCGAGTCTCAACCACTCCGGCCACAAAACAGAGTTGCAGATATAAGACTAAGGAGATGAAAAAAGAATCTATTTAAATATGTTTTTAAACAAAAGCAATAGATTGTTTTCTGACTAACCATGCAATATTGGCATTTTTTTAAACTTTAGTTATTCCTGTGAAGCATAGGCAATGATTTCCCTGCAGAGTTCTCAAGCCAGCAGGAAGCAATGTTTGAGAAGCAGCTCTCAGCCAAAATGCTGAGTGTTTCCTTGTGATTACACCAAATTCTCCTACAGTACCTACAGATCACTATCACCTTTTTTGGTTTTCTTCATGCACCACTGGAAAGCCATTTGCCCTTGCGTGCACAGAGCGTTGCTTTTCTTCTGCCTGCCTGGTCTGGCTGTTGACAGGATTCAGTGTCTTTTAGTTTCCGTCCAACAGACCAGCTATATATCCAGCAGGGAGTTGTTTTCTTCTTGTTTAAATGTCTAGAACAGAAGAACAGTCAGACCAATGTAGATTCCAACTTCAAAACATTGTGCGAACTCCACTTAGTTCATTGTTTGCCCCTGGGGAGACTACAATTTCTAAGTTGGAAAGGAAAGCTTGAGGGAAGGAAGGAAGAAACTGAAAGCATGTTTATTGAGAGGTACCAATATGAGCCAAAATCCCTCCAAGAGTATGTGAATGTTGCATGTCTGATACGTTTATGGGCAATCTCACATTCCTGGGAAAGCCCTTAAGAGCCTTGATTTCTTCTACTATGAATACTAAAGCAAGAATATTACAGAATATGCATTCTCCAAGCTTGTGTGCTTCACTGAAATAATAGTTTACTTCAGCCACTTTCTGGCTGAGCAGCAGTTAGCTGAGCCTTTAATCAAGGCTGCCTTGACATCATCCATAATTCTAAAATGTGAACAAAGCAGTGCTGGCAAGCTATGGGCTGTGGGAATGAATGGGGGGATTATTAAGCAAAGACATGTGCTTCAGTTTCACTTGAAACACTGAAGTACATCACTAGTTGCCAACTATGAATAAAAAAATATTGGAGAGGTTACTGGTCACGTGGTGCCTGGGGAGTAAAGAAAAAAATGAAAAGCTATGAAAAGCAAATTGAAGCTCTCCCATTAGTGTTTTATTTTGACATTGTCAGTGCATAGCTGATTTCATAAGGATCCCTGTGGGTCTCTGATCTCTGTTTTCACCCATCAGGTCACAAGAGCTGCCTGCACATGTAAACCCTCAGGCACCTGACTATGCATTCTCACATGCCACTACCGTGATGGCCTGTGGCTCAGTCACTGCCTTGCAAGGCAAACACATGCACAATTTCCTATGTGTAACACTGAAATGCATGGGGAAGGTTCTGGATTGGGTTCCAGCTGTATTCCGCCATTCAGGATGCCTCAGCTTGCCAGCAGAAAATTGCTTTCAAAGCTGTTGGATACTGCACTCCCAGATATGTTCCAGGCAACAGGCTGAGGGAGATTAAAACTGAGTCCCAGCAATGAAACTTAGAGTTGCTCCCAGATCATTATGCACAGAGGAGCCAAGGTGGGTGCAATGATGCTCCCATCACTTCCCAGGGAGAAATCAAGATGTAAAAGGATTGTGCCCTCGATCTTAATCTTACATTTTTCCTCTACTCTAAGTGTGTACTGAGATTCTTGATCATCTGGAAAGCAATGAAAGCAAACGTTACAATAATACATATAAGTATTTATATACATAAGTATATACATATAAGTATTTATATACATAAAATTGTAAAGTATATTTATGCAGGTCTGTATTGTTTTTCTGCTGATCTGGAAGCCTTTTAATACGGATTTACCTAGTGATTACTATCTTAGCTGTAGCAATGAGGTCCCTTTCATAGGCTGCTCTCCTAATGGATTATGGAGCTCCTCCGAAAATTCATTTCATGAATCATAATGCTTTGAATCCCCAGGTCAGAATTTCAGCTGCTCTCTGTGCGTTTCTGTGGCTCTCCCTACAGCTTTTCAAGTGGACTGTAGCTGTAGCTTCAAAGAAAAGCTATTTCACCCCCAGTTGTGCTCAGCTGGAACTGGTACGTTTGCAATTTGCAATCATTTGATATGTTGAGGTTGAAAGCAAAGGAAATACTGGAAAATGGAGAAAATATACACTGAGCCTATACAGAAGTACACTTCCTTCCTTTCCATGTGCTTACTGCTCTGCCTGGGTGTCTGATGGAAAGATTTAATAACAACCCCTGACTGCAGCCATGGCAAAGGCCATGCTGGGTTATGTGTTTGTACTGCTGGAGCAGAGAGCACGGTGCTGAGCTGTGCTGCCTTGCCAGAAGAAATTACCTTCAAACAGAAATGTCTTTAAGTGTTCCATGATGTGTACCTGTATGCGTTTTCTATACATATGTATAACATTATTTTTGGAAGTTCTTTACTGACAGCAGCAGAATCCCTTTTTAACACCTACCTGGCAACCTGTCTTCTGTATAGCTCATCAAAATACTTCAAATAAAGTGCTGTTCTTTAAAAATGTGGAACTATTCCAGGCCTCAAATCATAAAGAAGCTGGAATTCCTTGCTGAGCCAAGGAACGGTTGGGGAAATCTTTTAGTCCTGGCCTATATCTTCTTCCTTCTCCAAATATTTTGCTGGCTGTAGTCCATTCAGAATCCTCCTGAAGGATTTGTGCAGGTCTGTTCTGTTTCCCTTTACCTTCCCTGCTCCTGCCTCAGCCCATCCACTCCTTCTTTTCCCCTTTGCCTCTCAGAAGATGGTCATGACTACTTGGGGTGTTTGCCAGGCTCCTCAGGAGCCCATTACTCCAGGAGCAAACCAGTTCTGAAGATGGAAGATGACCATAGCAGGCCTCCAACCCAAGTTCTGTGGCTTGCACTCATTGCAAACACAACCTACCTTCTTTGCAACATCTCTGCTTTCTGGCTCTGACCCAGCTGGGCAGGCAGGTGAGCCCTGCTCTGTTTGCTGCTGTCTCGCAGTATGATGCTGCTTAGTTTGACATTAAACGCCTTGCATGCTGCTTGTGCCATAGCTATAATGATTGCAGGCACATGCCATCATAGTTATCTCTGATTCTTGAACACTAGATGCTACAAAAAATGTCTGAAGCACAGAGGGAACTGTCTTCATTATTGCATTATAGCTCACGTCTTCAAGACTGATTTTCTTCCACAGTTTCACTGAAGAACACGATGTCTAATGTATCACATTAACTACTGGCATTTTTCCCCACTTTTTCCTTTTCTAGTCATTCTTTACAAGAAGCGAGTGACGTCACCAGCTTTTCTATGGAATGCGTTATCCAAACCAGCCTCCTGGGGCTGGGGGCTTTTCATAATGGGATCCAAGTACAGCCGCTAAAATGACAGTCAGCCACACTACTTTATTTTCCCAATCAGCAACCTCATAGCAGAGGAAATGTACTTCATCCATACATAAGGTAATGTGAGAGGAAACCGCTTCCCACATAGACAAATCCCTGACTCATTTCTTTAGAACGTGGCTGAAACAACTGCAAAATGCCAACATAAAACAGCTCTGATATCCATTCAGTGAGCTCTCAGGCTTCCCAGCAGCAGAAGGAGGAGTGCAAGGAGGTGCTGGCTCATAATTAGAGCACAGATCCAAAATCCCCACCTCTGGGCTCTGTTCCTAGCCTTAGGCATCATCTAGGTTCATCCATGTGAAATGTTTACAGCAGTGCACCACTGCTCATCACAGGATGGTTTAGGCTGGAGGAGACCTTAAAGATCACCCAGCTCCAGCCCCATACTGCGGTCTGGCTGCCACCCACCAGCTCAGGCTGCCCAGGGCCCCATCCAACCTGGCCTTGAGCACCTCCAGAGCACACCCACAGCTCTCTGGGCAGCCATGCAAGTGCTTCACTGCCCTCTGAGTAAAAAAAATTTATTCTAATATCTAAACTAAATCCCTCCTTTTAGTTTAAAGCTATTCCCCCTCATCCCCCTTGTCCACTCATTCTGTAGGTCTGCCCTGATTTTAGAGGAGGTAATGGCTGTACTGTTATGCTAAGATCTAGAGATCACAAAATATTATACAGTGATAGAATAATAATATTACTGCCCTGCCATCTCCTTGGTTTTAGCTGTGAACAGCATTCAGAGTTTCAACCCTCTTGGGAAAGGAGAGACCATGTGTCTGCAGCTCACTGTGGTATTTCATTCACCCCTTCCCAGGAAAACAGTGAGGGATACAAATCACTGTAATCTCAGCAAATGGTGAGGTTGCTAATTGAGGCTGAATTTAAACAGCAGTAATTAAAGAAGGAGTGTATGTTTCTCAAAGCAGACTTGATTTAATAAATTATGCTGTTTAGATAGATACAACTGCTCTTAAGCCAATAGAAGGTGGTTTACAGAAGTGCAGCAGATTTACTGGGTAACTGAGACCTGAATTACCTGAATTGATAGGAAAGAACCTGCTCTGAATCTCCGGGGGGTTTCCATAACCAATCTGTAATGCATTTAACTGGCCGCTAAAAGGCACTGTTCCATCCAAGAAATTGCTTACAGAATATGCATAAGTGAGCTTTAGGATACTGCTGAAGTGTAAACAATGTGGCATCTACTTGCTGACTTGCTGAATTCATAGTACGAATTATGTTGCCTTCCCCACAGTGTGCTTGAGTAAATAATCTTAGCTGAACTGACAGGTAATTTATAATACATGACACCTGAGAGTCCAAAAATCTTTCAGGTTACGAAGTTTTGCAGGGTAGAGAACATTTGTAACTAAGGCAGGGAGACACACTGGCATTTCCCTGCAGTTAAAAAGCCCTAACAAAACAACATAATAAATAAATGTAGTTTGTTTGCAGGATAATTCTATGATGGGACTGATCAGAAAACTACTCAGATGCTCTCTCTTTTTTTTTTTTAAGGCTGGAAGCTTGTGTACAGCAGCTAGTTGACAGTCTTAAAAAAAATAAAAACGGTTCAGAAAGAGTTCCATGAATAAAAATAAAAAATAGGGCAGATGCTTTTCTCTCACGTTATGCAAGTTGTAATACTCAGACCTAAGATCTGCCTAAAAATATCTCTAAAGGCTAAGATTTCACCCTTCTGGGGAGGATGGAAAGGAAACAAAGCACGAGGTGAGATGTGACGACCCTGGTGATGGGGACATACACCTTTCAGGGCAAACACTGTGCAGGCCAAGAGTTACTCCCTGCAGATGGCTGTCTCTGACCACTGCTCAGTGCGTTACTATCTGGCAATCCCATAGCTAGTGAACAGATCAATATGCTAAAAAATCAACAGAAAAAAACCCACTGTCATGGCTGGCCTCCCTGCTGGGAGCCTGAATAACAAGGTCATGGACTAAATAGCCTGTGATTTTCATGTTCTCTCCTCCAGATGATTCCCATTAGCAATGTTAAAGATCAGCCAAATGAATTTTGCATTACTGTTATCTACACCCCAAACAGAGAGAGAGAGAACAAAGATTTAAGGTAAGTCAAATGAAAGGAGCTTCCAAACCAGCATCATATCTTACCATTTGAGATGGGTTCTGCTCCATTCTTTCTTCACTTTGCCCTTGCTCCTGGTTAATTCACTGCAGCAATAGCCCACTGAAAACAAAAGGAGCAGTTCTTTATTTAAGGTCAGTTCAAATCCTAAGGGGAGAAAGCTTGTATTTAATCTGAGTCTCAAATGTTATATCAGATACTTAAGTGTCTGTCATTTATCTGTATTTTTCTAAGTTTCTACAGAGTGACAGGCTGGATGCACAGAGTGGTGTCTCTGTAAGCTCCCTCTGGGGCGAGGTGTTTGACTTCACAGAATCATAGAACTCTAGCTTACATTCAGAGTATGCAGAGGTTTAGGGATCCTTAACTTTCTTCTTCCTTGCAGCACTCCTCAGTATTGATATTTTAAAGACAAATCTTTGCCTACTGGAATCAATGGCAGAAGTCCCATTGATACAACTTGTTTTTTGCCCTCTAGTTATTTGAAATGTTTGCATAAGAATTACTGTGAGTTGTGAGATATGACTAAAAGCAGAATGGAAGTACCTAAGCCAGACCCAGTCATGGTGCAGTCAGAACTCTGAAGTGCAGATGAAAGAAGCTAAGTCTGCAGCTCAGCTGCAGAACTTGAAAAAAAGCCTTTTGCAGCCAGATCGTTTCATCATCCGTGTTGCCATGAAGCCACAGAATTGTGTATACTGGCACAGCACAAAGAGGCACAGAGAAAGAAACAAACGCTGCTAATGGGTGTGTGGTGCAGCAGCTGATGGTGCCAGCACAGCCACTTGAAAATTCACTCATCAAACCATGCCTGGGTGCACCAGCGTGCACCTCAGCCCTGAAACTTGCCCGCTGTAAAGTCTGCTCTTTGGAGTGCTTTAAGGGGAGGAACAGTCAAAGATTGTACAATCAAAGATTGATAATTGCTGCAGAGCCTTGTCATGACTCAGACATTAATAGCTTGCTGCTTGATGCCTCGTGCTCTCATACAAAGAGGCCAAACAGCATATGAACAAAACCATGGGATAAGAGGTTCACTCTTTTTCAAGTGTTTGTAGATGATAAAACCTTCTGAAAGGTTTTTGTTCAAATACATTTCAAAAAGGATTAAGACTCCACCCCTGCTCAGCACTGCAGCATGGAGCAGTCATCTGATACACAAAATAACAGTGATCTTGCCAGGAATTTTTCTGTGCTAATGCTGCTGTCCCGGGCAGCTCAATCTTTAATCTGATTTATTTGTTCCTTATTTCAGGTAAGTCAGTATAACAGCAATGTTCAGTAAAACCTGCACATTGCTGGCACACTGTGTTAGCTCTGTGCTCTCTGCAGTTGGCCACTGTCCTGCTCACTTGAGTTTAAGGAGGAATTTAATGTGCTGGTGCTACTGTGAGATTGCAAGGTCAGCTCGTATTTACCTCTTTACCTCTTTATTTTCTCAGCTGAGCTAGATAGAGCCTGATAAAGACACACGTTATTTTTAAAAGGAAAGTAAATCCTTATAAGCACAAATGTGAAGGGAAGCTGCAGCTAGCATTTTTGGAACCATCTGTGCTCTGTGCATTTAAATCATATTTCTGTTGTTATTGGATTATTGGATGCATTTTATAAAGTGCATTAGGAGATCCACTGGGATGAGATCCACTCAGAGGATGTGATCCAGCAGGATTCTGGACTTGTGACTGTAATAAGAGCTGGATCAAACCAATGCTGTTAGCACTTCTAAAAGCCTTCTCCGGGATCAAGGAAAACAGTGATCAAAAGGCAATTAGACAAAGTGATATGTAGCGAGTAATTGATTTTGTTTGTATCCAACCTGCAACTTTTAAAAGGAAAGATGGTTTCAAGAAAACACTTTGTGGATCTGATTGAGAAGCTGAAACCATCCAGCTGCTGAATGCCAATGTTCTTCCACTGAGAAATACAGGTGGTTCAGGTCTAGAGGAAGAACCAGCTCCTGGGAATGACACTGAACCCACTGCTGAACCATCCACAACAGCAGCCTGCCCTATGTAAATTGTAGAGGGTTCTTGAGGTGCATTCTTAACAAATCCTACAACAAACATGATGGAAATCAAGGCGGTCCTTTTCAACCCAGGCCATTCTACAATTCTATCAGTTGAAACAAAATTGAACTGAAAGACCATTGGAAATATCGCTGCCTGGGGACGGCTCACAGTCAGAATGTAGGAGTTCTGGTCTCTGCATTAATGACAGTGAATACTTTTGTGGTACAAGGAAAGGTCGACAGGACAAGGGGAAATGGTTTCCAGCTAAAGGAGAGGAGATTTAAATAGGATATAAGGAAGAAGTCCTTTACAGCCTGGGCTGAGTGAGGCACTGGCACAGGCTGCCCAGAGAGGTGGTGGGTGCCAAGGTCAGGCTGGATGGGCTCTGAGCACCTGGTGGAGCTGTGGGTGTCCCTGTTCATTGCAGGGGGACAGACCCTTTAAGGGTCTTTTCCAACTCAAAGGATTCTATGATTCTATGATGATTTCAATGAAAGAAAGCTATTAGAAGAACCTACAGAGACATCTAGCTCTACTACCTTACACCTGCATTTGCTTGCCGACCTGTGGTATATCATGGAGATAAGCAAGCATAATAAAAATGTGACAGTAACTTTTTAAAGTGGAAGAACTGGAAGTAGAATGCTGTTTTTAATTGCTAAGTGTTTCTCATGCAAATGTTCTTGAAGATGTTTCACAAAAGAGATTGAACAAATACAATAAAAATCAAATCAAACCTTATTCATTGTATACCAAATCAAACAGCTCAGGTTTCAGCTTTGGTCTTAAAGGAATAGAATTTACCTGATAAATTTCTGCTGCTACTCAGAATTCCAAAAATGAAAAAAAAAAAAAAACCACCAATAGCTGAAAAGGTAATTTGCAAACAGTCTGGATTTAAAAGCTATGTTGCCAAGACAGCAAAGTGAAAGATTCAAAGAATTATTCAGCAAGAAGCAAATATCTGTAAACTAGGGAGAATTCAGTCCTATTTCAGAATCAAAACCATGATTTCACGTGTGCATGTATTTTCTGACTGCTGTCAGAACATCTGGGCTGGAGCAAAGAGACCCAGTACCATATAAAACATAACTGGAAAACCAGACTCCTCTTATGAGTAGCTCTCCAGTCCTAAATATAGGTTCAATGTGTTTTTAGCACAGAAGGATTTTTTGCTAATGCTTCACAAAATTCTAGAGCAAATGAATGCTCTGTGACAAAAGCCACATCTGAAAAGGTGTACAGAAGTTTGGCAGTTCTAATCTTGGCCACTTTCTACATGGTGCCAGCTACAGCCAAACTGGCAGTGATTTTTATATAAATGAGCCAACTATTGGAAATATATGGATCTTGTTACTCAGCTACAGGCACTGAGGGGAATCTGAAGTCAGCATTTCCAGCAGAGGGACTTCTTTCTTTTATCTTTTCTCCTCCTTATAGGTTAGCAGTTTGATGGTTGAAAAACAGATCATATAACTGAAACTAGTTCTTAATCCTTACAACTATGAACATGCTCGGGGTAATTAGCTCTAGTATCATTTTTACAGAATCCAGTAGTGGCAGCCACAGTAAAACAAGTGGAAAGTGAAAAATAACCTTTCTCTGTGGTCTCTTTTTCAAGTTAGAGTATTATAAAGTGTTCTAGATGAAGCACTGCCATGAATGCAGGGAGCAGAGTGATGTTCTAGGAGCGCTTGGGTGAACAAGTTGGAGAAATAGGGATGTGAGTCATAACAGGGATTCAAAACATTTCATTGAGAGACGTAGTTAACTTCTCACGTCCTGATAATGATGTTAGAAATCCTTTTGTGCACTTCAGCATTGGGGTTATGTCTGACAGGGAAGCTAAGTTTACTTCTTTTGATGTATCTAGGGCAATTCTATTTAAAGTTTTGGTTTTGGTATTTGAGTTTAGATATCTAAATTGGATTTTTGTTTTGTTTTGTTTTTTGTTTTTTGCAAATAACCACAATTCTGTAAACTTCAGGATAGAATCTGATTTTGCATTTCTTAACCTTCTGTATTTAGGAAAGAATCTGAATTGCATCCCTTATAGAAAATGCAGGTTTTATCTTTTAGAATGTATGTATGTCCTCAGCTAGAAGGAATTTACATTTTTATAGTCCTTTTATTAGAGAAGCAGAGGATTTTATTGGATAGAAAGAAAAAAAAAAAGACAAATTAACTAATTTCTTTGCTTCAGTCAGGCAGAAAGGCCTCTTCACTCAGCGTTTTCCATTGCCTGCAATAAAGTACAAGTTGAAATTTATGTAAGAAAGTATTACTCCATAATACTTAACTGGAAATGTGGTTCTCAACACCTCATCAAAGAAGAGGTCTCCAATGGCACAGCTGGATTAGGCAGAGAAACGTATCATAGTGATCTCCTCAAGTACCACAGACCCAAGTTCTCTGTGCAGCAATAGGAGCTAACATTAGGAAGCTCTTGGCAGGACTGCCATGTTTATATAACACTCAGCATGTGCAGTTCTGGTCCTGAACGGTCCCACTGATGCCATATAACTAATAATAATGATAATAAAACTTGCCAGCAGAGTTTTCTATACTTCACGCACACTGAGATGGCATCATAAGTAAAGCAGTTCTTCCACCTTGTGGTTAAACAGACTACTACTGGTTTGTACATCAAGTATCAGAGCCTGCATGTGAATATGGCTGTTAAACAGACCCGTACACAAAGCTCTATTGGTACCTCTTGCAGCCCAATGCTGCATCTATTAACTAGCACCATTCTGTAAGGTGCGTGCCCCTGTATGTGTGTGTGTATGCACACAAACATGTGTAGGAACAAACAGATTTCATTTTCCTCCAGAGATCCTGGGATGTGCTGTAACAACGGCTTAAGAGAGTTTCTTTTAGCTTCCTTGGTAAAAAAGGCCTTTATTCAATGCAGCGTGAAAGCTTTGTCACACAGATAACAAGTGGCAAAGTGGGAACAGAGAGTGAGCATGTCACAGATGTGAAGAATTTGAGCTCTTCAAACAGTTTGTGGACAGTTTCTGTAAGCGGCGCTGCTACAACTAAACTGAGCTGTTTGGATGCAGTGAGAAATTCATCTAAGCTCCTTTTTTTCACTTCTACTCTCCACTCCTATTTTCTGCTTTTTACCTCTCACTGTTGAAGCAATCATACAGCCTTTGTTGTTTGCATCAGGGTACAATTCAGCACAATTGGGTCCAGCATCTGTAGTCAGTAACTATGGAGTGTAGACATTTCAAAAGCAGTAATTAAATGTCAATTTTGTACTAATGTAATAGAGGTATATTGAGATATATAATTTTGCAGCAAATGCTGAAGATTTGCACAATGTGAAACAGTGGAACACGCTGGCTAACAAAATTTAAAGCCACTAAGTGAATATTAATGATTTTAATGGCCCTAAATTACACTATTTTCAAAGCAGGATTACTTAGGTTACAAGAGAGGAATTGATTTGGTTCAAAGAAATCCAGGCATGAAAATAAGTTGGTTAATATCTATATCTGCTTCTCAGATACTGCTTTTTTCTAAAGAGCTGTTTATTTATTATATGCCAGCCTCATCATCGTTATTCCAGTTGTACCAGCTGTCACTGTACTAAACTGAGTCCTCTTGTAGCAGTCAGTAGTACTCCAAAACTGTGAAAATCAACCCTAGTTTTACAAATGCCACTTTTGTCACTCAAAGTGTGACTGGCTACCAAAATAGATCCCAAGATAAACTGAAGTCATGGAGTCATAGTAAGCTGAAACTTGACTCTGTGTCTCACACGGCGTCACCAAAATAATTCCCCAACAACTGTATCTTCAGTTTCTTTTACTCTTCTGTTCTGCAGAGTGACAGCTGATGACACAAAGCAGCCGACGCTGAATTCTCTCTCTCTCTTTTTTTTTTTTTTATTTCAGTTGGCAAAAAAAAGAGGCTTTTCACTGTAGATTTCTAAGGAAGCCAGCTTTCATAAACCATTTATTTCCAGAATTGAACTTTAGTGGCAAATTCAGCAGTAGTACTGTATTTTCATATCCCCAAATGTGAAGTTTTTCAGATTCAGAATGGACAAAAGAGATAGGTAAGCAAAAACTGCTGAATTTTCAGCTTCCATATCTAAGTAGATAACTCTATATGAAATTATAAGGTTTGTTTTCATCTAGTATCAAATTACATTATTGCATTAAATTATTTTAAATAACAACAGGAAATCCATATGCCTAACAGATGGGCCTTGTGAAGGATAACATCCCTTTATTTAACCTATCTGTATGTCACAGATGAAAAAAATAACACCATAGCATAAAGAACAAGTGTGACTTTATATCCTGGGAAGCCATCTTTTAAGGATAGACTTATCACTGTGGAGGAGAAATAGACTGAGGCCCTAGAGACTGACACTATCTATTTGTCAAAAGAACAATTACAATAGAAACAGTAGATTGACAAGCTTCCCCACAGACTCTTTCAAAAATGCCCAAGCTCGATTCAGAGATAACATCTTTGAGAAGACACCTTACACAGATGTATAAGATAAGTGGAGTCAACATTTCTCCAGAGGTGCTCATCAGCATCTCCACTGAGCATGGAGTCTAGACAGTGACCTACTCACCTGACTTCTAAATGGCTAGAAGCAGAGAGCTGTTTAGATAAGAATAAAGCCACGTTATCCTTTCTAACTTAACTATGATCTGGCATAGTGATGTTATCAGCACCTCTCACAGCAGTTTCCCATGTTTTAATAAATTCCACAAAATTCTGGCATGTCATTGTTTGCTTCTATCTTTGATCCCCGTTGTTGCTTCCTTGTTCAGACTTCCACAAAATTACTGCTAATTCTCCTTTCTCTTCCACCAGCTGCCTTTGGTAAATGGTGTCAATCCCTATGTTAATAAGCCAAAAAGATCTCATGAAGTAAACTCTGCCTAAGAGTGTGTAATTTGAAAAACAGCTGCTTCTCAATAATTGGAAATGAATGGGTAAAAACCATCCTAAATAAACTGGAAATTTTAAAGCAAGCTCCACTGGACAGGGGCTGACTGCAGAAGTCTCAGTGCCATCAATGGATGTCTTTGAAAACTCTTAGAAGAGATGCACAGTTTCAGAAGACTTGAGGCAGGCAGATATAACATCCATTACAATAAATGAATTAAAAAAAAAAAAAAAAAAAAAAACACCACCTATCAGGAAATGGAAATTAGGTCTGCTAATTTTAAAGTTAATATCAGGAAAGAAGGGATTGACTAATCAAACTGTAGCTAAGTGCCTAGAAAAGAACAAGGAGATTTGTGGAAACCACAGTGGATTTCACAGTCTTTATGCTGAGTAATTCCCTTCTCTCAGCCACTCTATTTGCTTTCTTCCAACTTCTGTTTACCTTCTGCTTTCAGGGCAGTGGTAAGTCCCTCTCTAAATGCCTGGAAAGCAGACAGGACATTGTGTTACTCTTAAAAACACCTTCAGCAAGAAGTCCACGGGCCTACTTTTCACTTGTTGGAGTAGGGGCTGTTAGGGGGTCAGAGATTCATGATCCTTGAGGTCCCTTCCAACCCTGGCCATTCTGTGATTCTGTGATACAAACACAGGCTACATGTCAGCACTTTTTGGCACAAGGCTCGGCTTTCTCCAGCTGCGTTAAACCCAGCCTGAGGTTCACGAAAAGGATAGATGTGGCACTGAGGGCGTGGTTAGAGAGCACGGTGCTGATGGTTGGACTCGGTGACTCCATGACGATACGATAAGATGGCGGCCAGCGGAGCTGACTACAACTCCCAGACTGCCACCCGATCTGTTGCCTTCAGCCACATGGAGCCAATAAACATCAGTATTTCCCGGCGGGCGCGGCAGGCTGTGGCAGCGGTGCATGCTGGGAGTTGTAGGCGATTGGCCTGCGCGGGGGAAGAGAACAGCGCCTGCGCGGTGCGGGCAGCGGCGCGTGGCAGGAAGCGGAAGCGGAAGGGCAGGGGGCGGCCCGGCTCAGTCCTGACGTGTCCATCCCGGGCAGCCGCCGCAGCGCTCCGCGCTCCCGTCCCCGGCCGCCATGGGGAGTGAGTATTGGGTATTGGGGTGTCTGGTTGGGCCTGAGCTCTGTGCGGTGTAGGGGCGGGCGGGGTGCCGTGCAGGCGGGGTGCCACTCTGCTCGAGCCCGCCGGAGCCCCGGGCTGCGCGCTCCCTCTGCGGCCAGGCCTCGTAGGGCGGGTGGGCTCCTTTCTCAGCTCTGGAGGCTCCTTCTGCCTTTCTTTTTTTTGAGTGAAATACTTGTTTCCTGGGCATGGCAGCTTCCTCCTGGAAAGAAAGAAGAGCCTTCAGAAACGCGTCTTGTTATCGTAGCTGTGAGCCTCTCCTACAGCTCGGTCAAGGCATTGAAAGCACAACTAACGATTTGAGATGGAGCAGTTCTTCATGGGTTAGTCTTAAAGCCTTATGGAAGTGCTGCCTTCCGTATGGAAGTAGGCAGCCACCAGGAGTTTCAGTTCTGCTGCGTTGTCTCAGTCCTTCAGATTCATCCCCAAATGCACGTGCAGTCTGAGCCTGGCCTCGGGAAGTTCAACATTAACTTCATTCAAAATCAGTTATGTGTGATTGTGGCCAACGTGTGACTTTGCACATATTCCTATTTTGTGTCTGGTTGTTTTGTTGGTTTTATTTTTTTCTTGAAACTAAGGCAGCTTTGACTTTTCTGATCAGGGAACGTGTCCTTGTGACGAGGGGGAGATCACTGCTGGAGCAGTTCTGTAAAGGGACTTGAAGTAGAACATTGTGTGCGTGGACACTGAGTAGGAGCTCTTGAGCTGTATGGCCTGAAGGCAGCCGCTGATTTTAACCTACCTTGAGTGTTGTATTTCTTAAATATTGGTACCTGAGAAGTGTTATGAAATTAAGTAATGAAGACATAAATGTGTGCAAAACAGCAGCAGGTTTTCTGTGCTTCCAACCTACTCATTAAAAGCAGAAGGCTCTCGATTTGTTCTTTCTTTTTTTGTTCTTCTCTGTTTCCAACCCATATTCTACTTATCTTTTCTACATACCTCTGCATGAGGATTAAAAAAAAAAAAAAAAACAACAACAACAAAAGGCAACTTTTCTTAAATGCAGCATTTAATTTTATTTGAGCTTTTCTGGTGTTCTTCCGATGTGTTTACTTTTGTCTTTTAACTAATTTCCTTACAGTAAAATTTCTTGAAGTAATCAAGCCCTTCTGTGTTATCCTGCCTGAAATCCAGAAGCCAGAACGGAAGGTCAGTTGGTGAAATTTCATTCAGAAGTTTATATTTGTGTAATATAAGATGCTTGGCATTGTAGAGAGAATGGCAGAGGACACGTTTCTGTGGAAGTGCCAGAACTACCTTTAACTTACACAGACTTGCTTATTTGGATTAAAGGTTCAATAAAGATTTAGCTGCATGCAGTGCAGAAGGGATGAAAGGGAATTATTTTGTTCAGTATACTTTGTTCCTTCAGAAGAAAACAAAATGCACTGCAGTATATCAGTGTGAAAGGTTGACTAGATCTTACTGTACTTACAGCTTTATCCTCTTCAATGTGTTGTTTTGTTTTTCCTTTAGATTCAGTTTAAGGAAAAGGTACTATGGACAGCTATCACACTCTTCATCTTCTTAGTATGTTGTCAGGTATGCTTCTTTCCTGTGTTTTTAAGGAAGAACTAAGATGGTGAATGGGTATTATAAAGTCTGTAATTAAAAACTATGTTCTTCTCTTGGTTGGATATTCAGATTCCCTTATTTGGCATAATGTCATCAGACTCAGCAGATCCATTCTACTGGATGAGAGTGATTCTGGCTTCTAATAGAGGTATGGTCAGTCTTCCAAGAGAAAATGTTTGTAACATGGAAAAAAACATTTTCAAATACATTTTAAATTTGTGCTTTATTTTATTGAAATGGGAATTGGAACAAAGAGGAAAAAGTAATTTTATCTATTGTAAAAAAAAAATATATATATATATATATAAGTTGGTGTAGGATTGGAAAGGCACACTTTCATGGACAAAATGGCTTTGTAACTGGCTGCAATCTATTCCTTACAAAAATGAGGGAGCGTTTTGTGAAAAAAAGAGGTTGGGGAGAAGTAGTTCCAGCACTGTTGCTGGTACAGGATTCTGTGTACTTTCCAAGTATTTCAGTCATACTGCAGCTGTATTTGCTTGTGTTTTGTTTTTCTGGATGATGTCTTTGAGTCTGCCTAACCAAAGATTAAAGTCTGTGATTGTTTTATTAACTTCAGTTTATCATAAAAGTTTTTAATGTAGGTATAAATGAAGAACTGTGAGGTGATTATTTAAGCACTCAACTTGGAGCACTCCTGAAAAAAGTTTTGTTTGTAAATAAATAATGAAGTTACTGATGATTGTCAAAGACAAAGCAAATTCCTACCTTGTCTTGTATACAGGAAAGCTGTTCCCAACACCAAAAGTCTTTTCCAGCAATTGTGATTCTTAAGTACTAAGAAGTACTATATCACTTATTAATCCAACTTTAACAAGCTCCTGTTACCATGGAAACCTCTTACATGTGTGGATATTTGGAGTTGTCATCTCTGTAATGGTGCAAGGGGTGGAAAGTCAAACTTGGAAAGAAAGTGCTGGTGTGCGCCATATCCACACACCTCTGAGGGTCACTGCTTCCTGTGTCTGACAGGTACATTGATGGAGCTGGGCATTTCCCCTATTGTCACTTCTGGGCTCATCATGCAGCTCTTGGCAGGTGCCAAGATCATTGAAGTTGGTGACACCCCAAAGGACAGAGCTCTATTCAACGGAGCACAGAAGTGTAAGTAGCAGCTGATGCTAAATGCCAAGGTAGGGTGATTTAGAGTCTAACATTAACAACAGAATGTTGAAACTTGCATTGGTCTCCAACGTTCGTTGCAGGATATGGACCTCTGCCATGCTGTGTTCGTGCTGTGCTACAGGTGTCTCTTTCAGCAGCATTAGTGGCTGTTCTTTGGCTCGTTAGCATTCAGTTTCAGATAGATTTGTAAAGGAATAGTATCTGTGCAGCTGGCATTTATACTTGCAGTCTCATCAAATAAACTAAGCAATGTTTTGGGGACCCATAGTTTGAATTACGTTGGGTGGTGTTTGTCTAAAAAAGTTAGTATCTATGAAGATGTTAGTTGTAGTAGTTGTTACTTTACACTTTCAAACATGGTTCTTCAGCAACATGGGATAAATGGCTTTTAGAGAAATTCAGGTATTCTCAAATGTGCGGCACCAAAGCTCTTACTGATTTGTTTACAGGAAAGAAAGAATCATAACTGAAGTAATGTCCTAATATCCTCAATTTTCAGTATTTAAAGACATCTTCAGTTACTAACAATACTTATTTTTAAATCTTTGTTTCTGAAGTCTGTGCATATTTGTATTTTCAGTGCTAGATTTCAGAGAACAAACTTAACCTGCTCTCGAATGTTCTGTGACTTATGTATTTCTTCCCAACTTCCACAAAGGTGTGATGTTTGTCTAGTTTTCCAGGACATAAATCTTCTGAACAAATACGTAATGTTTTTTTGTATTCTCCAGTGTTTGGAATGATCATTACCATCGGGCAGTCTATTGTCTATGTAATGACTGGAATGTATGGAGACCCATCTGAGATGGGCGCCGGTATCTGCTTGCTCATCACAATTCAGGTAATTTCTACTCTTTCCTCCTTTTTTGTCCTCTGAAAGGGTCAAGGAAATCAGTGTTACGTATTCTCTCCTCACTCACATGCAGAGAAGAGATACTAGTGTGCTTACTTTCTCACATGTAGTCTAATCTTCTAATAGGGATTAATTTTTTTTTAACAAAAAATAAAAAGGAATGTGAGTAATGCTCCGGTTTGTTTTTACTGTAGCTTTTTGTTGCTGGATTGATAGTTCTGCTCTTGGATGAGCTCCTGCAGAAAGGATATGGTCTCGGTTCTGGCATCTCTCTCTTCATTGCTACCAATATCTGTGAGACTATTGTGTGGAAGGCATTCAGCCCCACCACGGTGAACACAGGACGAGGTAATACTTGCATCAGAACTTCATTATTTTCTCATATGGAACATAAACACAGCAACTTCTCCCCATAGCCTTCTAAAATTCGACTCTTTACATTCTTTTATAGAATAGTACAATGATCTCTTAAAGTAAAAAAGACCAGTTTCTAATCCTGAACTCCAGTGTCATACATAAAACTCCAGTGCCTCCATAAAAGTTGATAGGGATGACTGCTGTTGTATTGCAGCTGCTGCCCAGCCTACTGACAAGTACCAGCTGTTCCTTTCTGTTCCTTTTGTTACCCTTTGCTCCAGACCTGCTAGGATGCAATCAGGTTGCTGATGTATACTAGAAAACTTAGATGAAGTAATTGTATTTTTAAAATTCAAACAGTAGCCAATGTCTGACCACAAATGATACTAGGAATGTTGTCTTCCTTGTTTGAAAATAATTTAAAAAAAAACTTTTAAAAGTAATTTTGTGTCTCTGGAGATCAGTAAAGTTATCCCATTTGGTGTTTGGGTTGTGATTAGTTTCTAGTTTCATACAGGAGGGTTTCTGAATGTGCCCTTAATATGAAAAAGGATGGAAGTAATTCTGTTATGGTTCTGTACTGTAGAAGAATGCCTAATTGGACAAAGCACTGAAATTTAAAGGTTTAAAAGTTATCATGCTTAACTTGATTTTTTTTCTTTTTCTACCCAAGGCATGGAATTTGAGGGTGCCATCATTGCTCTGTTTCATCTTCTGGCTACTCGTACAGACAAAGTCAGAGCTCTTCGTGAGGCCTTTTACCGTCAGAATCTCCCTAACCTCATGAATCTCATTGCCACCATCTTCGTGTTTGCGATTGTAATTTATTTCCAGGTCAGTTGGAATAAAGAGAGCTATTAAGCTGTTTCTATTAAATAAATGTGTAATTTGCTTCCTTTTAAAGAAAGTGACATGCTTGCAAAAAAACGATTGCATGTTCTGTTGTTGTTGTCAAGGCCAGGCCGTTTCAATTCATGAGCTGTGGTATGGGTTCATGCTGTCAAGTTATAAAAGGGACTTTTCTCTTTTGGAAATTTTTCAGGGTTTCAGAGTGGATCTTCCTATTAAATCTGCTCGCTACCGTGGCCAGTACAACACCTACCCAATCAAGTTGTTCTATACTTCAAACATTCCCATTATTCTTCAGTCTGCCCTGGTGTCAAACTTGTACGTCATCTCCCAGATGCTTTCTGCACGCTTCAGTGGGAACTTACTGGTTAGCCTGCTGGGCACGTGGTCTGTGAGTATTCCTTGTAATCTTACATACAGCACTTTAGGAGTGCCATTAACAGGTCTACTTGGAGAGGTGGTCTCCCTAAACATAAAGGCACATTTTTCTGTTTGGTCACATGGGTATGCTGAAGCTTCTAGATTAGTAATTTGTTAAATTGATGATGGTGTGTGAGACTTGCTGTAGATGTTGAATCTTCATTTAATTTTCACAATTCTTTACTGTCCTAGGGGTTTTTACTGTTCCTTATTGTATTCCATTTCCACAGTAGAAACTGCTTATGATGGTAAAGTTGAGTCTTTGTATGCTTCTGTAAGGATAATGAAATACAGTGATGTAAAGGTGGGATATAAACCCAGGATTAACTTTATGGCTGAGAAATGGCAAGAAAACTGCTGACTAATTGCTTCCTTTTTTGTAGGACACTTCAGCTGGAGGCCCTGCTCGTGCTTATCCTGTTGGTGGACTTTGTTATTATTTGTCACCTCCAGAATCCTTTTCTTCAGTGTTAGAAGACCCTGTCCATGCAGTTGTTTATATTGTGTTTATGTTGGGTTCCTGTGCTTTCTTCTCTAAAACATGGATTGAAGTCTCTGGCTCATCTGCCAAAGATGTAAGTTTAAAATGATAAATGATATCTTGATTAAAAACAGCAGGTCTGTTGCAAGATATACATACTGAGTTTTTCTTAAATACTGTTAAGCTGGTGATCTTCACAGTAATTTTTATCATTTGTGTAAGTAGTGATTTTGATTTTTGGTTTAGAAAGAGCTTTAAAAAAATGATGAGGGCAAAATGAAGCTTTTTACTTATTTATTTTTGCCCTCTTTACTGCTTTTTTGAAAGCAGAGACAATAACAGAAGACATATAGGGTTTTTTTTTGTTGGCATTAGGAAACTTCTGACACTGCTACATGAAATCAGGTAACACTCAAAGCTTTTAGTACCAAATCACAGTTGCAGTGTGTACAAGGCAGTTGCCACTTAGGAACCTGCAGGTAAAACTTAAGTATCCATTTCTGGCATAAAGAGCTCATAGTTTATTTTGAGGGAATATTAACAAGAAGTTTTTATTTTTAACTTAAAAGATCTGAGAACTGAGAATACAGTTCAGTGCATTAATGTGCTTCTTAAATTTCCATTTGCTCCAAGATATTTGATATTGAGTAACTATGTAATTCTCCAATTGAAATTGGAAAACAAGCTGGAAAATAGTTGTCATTGTGGTATATTTGTATTGTATGGTTTTTGGGCAGGAAATGAAGTTTGACAGCCATGTGGAATGGTTTAATCCATTCTTTAACAAATATGTAATAGTTGGATGGTGAATTAACAGCATGAATGCTCATTTTGGGTTTGCATCTGACTGCTTGCTGTCAGACCTGCAGGGAGGCACTTGCAGCCATTTATAGATAGATTTTCTTTCAGAATAAGTGGAGATACAACTTGTAACACTTCAGTATACTTTCCTGATGCTGAAGAAAAGCTGATGTAAACAAGATCAAAAATAAAAATTGATAAACCATTGCTAATGAATTACTTACATTCACAGTATTGTGGAAAACTGGTAGCTTAATCATCTGGAAGTACATTTAATTGGGTGACAGGCAGCTTTAGAAGCTCACCTACAAGAGTTTCAGTTCCTATCAATAGTTAGATGTTAGCAGGCTCAATTGTAATCCCATCCACTTGCAGAAATACTATTTAAGAGTAGTGTTCCAAGAAGGGATCCTTTCTCAGTCATTTCCCTTCTAATATATTCTCACAAATAGCTCAGCTGAATGTGGGAAACTGTTGGAATGCAAACTTCATATGATGGTTTTAACAACATCAACTAAACCCTAACCAGGAGAGAGTAGAGAGTTGGTGCTAAAACAGGAATTGTATGAAATATGGGAACAGTAATAGTGTAACAGGAGTAGTATGTAGTGTGTGGGACAGCCACTGGTTTCCATGTTTTTGTTTTCTCAGTAGGACTAGAACTATCCAAGAAGCTTTGCATAATTGACAGAATGGAGAATTGCCTCTGACTGCAGTCTTGATTATCCCAAGTTAAAATACTGGCTGTTTTTAAGTCAGATGAACAATGTAAAAATAAAACACGAAAAAGACACACAACTCACTGAAATGCCTTGCTCTGGTTTCCCATAGTGCTAGATTCTGTGGACTTGGCTAATAGTACTAACCTAACTTAACTCCTTCTTTTTATTCATTGCAGGTTGCCAAACAGTTGAAAGAACAGCAAATGGTAATGCGAGGCCACAGAGAAACTTCAATGGTACATGAACTAAACAGGTGAGCTATGCCCTTCACAAGTTGCTTATGCAAAGTATGGGAGAACACATTGTAAACTTTGCTTAGACTGACATTTTCTGGACCTTAGTGCATGGCTATTCTTTAAGCTTTAGTGTTCCGTGCATGGGCATGGAGCACTGCCTCTCATTAATAGCTGGATTTGCACAGCAGGATGTTGTTGCCTTGCAGTTAGAAAACATGCTTGAACTCCAGAGCTTTTATTTTCTTGTTTTATTTTTCCTGATGTCAACGTTTATAGGGAAGTTAATAATGAGGGTGGAAGTATCAGTTTGAAGTATAGTATGAACACTATTTTAAGATTGTTCATATGTCTTAAGAGTACTGTTCTTTATGTACTCCTTTCTAAAATTAGCAGCTACTTAAATCCGGTAGGTGTAGAGGCAAGCAGAGATTGATCTCTAGATGAATCATGTTATGGGAATATTATTGCAAGTTTAGATTTCAATCATCTGCAAATGTCTTGAAGATCTAATACTCATTAAGATATGCTTAATTACCTGGTAGATTGAAATGCCTTCTCAGCACATTTTTTTCTTTCCATTCAGGCTGAGTTTTCTTTCCTTACCTGGTGTACTGGTCCTAGTGCACAGCCCTTCTCTCGGGTTAGTGGACCTATACCAGAAGAGAGTATGCTACCATGGTTTAGATTATCTGTGTTGTCATTTTTCTCAGTGGGACTGGCTTCCTAGGAAACACCCATCTCCTCAATTTAGATACGTTCCATGGTTCCCATACAGTGATAATTCTATTACATTTACCATAATCCTGAGCAAATTCTAATAGTACCTTTTGTATTCACACCTTGTCTTACAGGTACATTCCTACAGCTGCTGCATTTGGTGGCCTCTGTATTGGTGCCCTCTCTGTGTTGGCAGACTTCCTTGGGGCAATCGGGTCTGGAACTGGAATCTTGCTGGCCGTCACCATCATCTATCAGTACTTTGAAATATTTGTAAAGGAACAGAGTGAAGTTGGCAGTATGGGAGCTCTTCTTTTCTAAACCTAGCTTCTCATGGACCCAGGAGAGAAGGGAACAGCACTCTCTAAAGTATCCAGATGCGAAGAAGTAACGTAAACTTGATAATGTCATTCTATAGGAACACATCTTTTAATAACGTTTCCGAAGCGCATTTCCTTATGTTCAAACTTTTCTAGCATACTGTTTGCATTTTATAAATTACTGGGGAAAAATGTGCACAATTTTTTAATGAAAATTGTTTCTTAATTATGTGTTAGGAGAATCAGCTTTCTGAATTGGATTTAGTTCAATGACTCTTGAATTTTTTTATCCCCTCTAAAAATTAGTAATCCTGAAACCTTTACAGGTTTTAATAACTCTGGGTAGGGTTGAATGTTTGGAAGAATTTTTTTTTCCCCATTTTATTTTTTTGCAGCTCCATTGCAGTAGTAGTGAGGAAAAACCTCTTCCCCCTAACGCTTGAGTTCCGTAACTACAATTGTAAGCACAAACAGTGTTTAATATGTTTTGTGATGTATTTTTTCTCAAATATGGCAGATTTGGGAGGCAGTTGCTTCTTTTCACTCTAAATAGCAACTCTAATTCCAAATGTCTTGTAATTACTGAGCTGGACCTTGACAGATCTCAAATACTGACTTGAAGCTTGTCAAGGTTTGGTAAGAGAATGTGTTCTTTCCCATCACTCTTCTCTGTAAGCAGAAAACTCAGGTCAGTTGAGATTGTGCCAGCATCTCTGCCTAAGGAATGGCACCTTTGAAACTTGGTAGTATGACATTTTTGTAAAAACCTTTTAGTTAGATCTCCCTGCCATTAGCTCTTTTACTTCTAGTTCCAATGCTAACTGAAAGAAATAAGTGTTATGGAAACCCAGATGCAAATCTGCTTGTATCCTTTTCTAAAGGTGTAGATTTCATCAATTTTAAAAATTCTGGTCTTACAGTTATCAGGATGTCAGCCTGACTATATCTACATATCTGGTGAATTTTGAGACATGTTCATACAAAGGAGTGTGAAAATGTCTTTCTTCCTAGAATTCTTGTTTCTAGTTGTAGATATGAGACCCTTGTCAAGTAACTGTTAGAGTCATGCAGAGGAGGCTTTTCTATCATATAATTGTGTTGACCTGAATGGTGCACTGAAGAATACTTCTACAGAAGGTATTGGGACCCCTTTTTTTCTACCATCATATCTTCAAAATGGAGAAGCTACAGTAAAAGGCTTTAATGGACCAGAATAATCCTTAGTTTTCCATTTAAATTGTCGGTACTAATTAGGTGCCTCGGACCAAATATCTGTGATGGTATGGGTCTTGTAAATCTTGTTGCAGTCAGTATTGGACGGCATGGAAACCAGAATTAGAAGTTGTGATGTTGGGATGTTTCTGTGCACGGCTTCACCATGCGTTGTGTGCATTTGTGCATGTTGTGCCAGCAGTGTATGATTTCTGCTCAGAGTGATGGGACTCCTACATTCCCAAGAAGCACAGATGACATCCAGAAGCCCTTGTTAATGCACTGAGCTCAAATACCAAATGCATGAGAATTTTGCAAATTCAGAATGAAATACACCTGTCTGTAAAAGTGAAGGCCTTGGGGAAAGGATCACAATGGGGAAAATGAACAAGAGGATTGGGATAAAGCATCTAAAACCCTCACTGCCAGCTGTTCACTTTGATTCACACTACTTTCTGTCATTTTCCTGTTTGTTTTTTCATAAAGTACAGGCATGCCATGGTGTGATTTTGATGTGAAATCAGGGACAGTTAAAAGTGACTGACTGGAGAGGGAGGGAGTATGGTGTGGTTCTTTTTGGGAATTCTTTGGTTGGTTTTTGTAAAAGTCCAATGTGATATTTTTTCCTTTTTTTTTAATTTGTAATAAAAAGGACTCAACTTCTGGATGTGCAGTTCTGGCTGGGCTGGAGCTGGACGTGTATTTTTGACGATATCATCTGTTTTCACTGGTTGCTGTTTGGGCCATCAGCTCCTGAGTGTCTGAGCAGCATTTGTTCTATGCATCTGTATTTTTGTTGTCCAGTGCTGGAGTCTTTGTTATTGAGCAGCTGTGTCCTGGGAGCGGGACCTGCTGATCAAACAGTGGGTGTTCACAGAACAATGCCTAAACAATCTGCTTTATAATGAAATAAAGTACATCTTTGGAGCTAATGCTTGTTCTGGTGCTTTGAATACCATGATCCTAACGATTGTGGAATACTGTTACCTGCCCAAAATACTGGAAAAAGGAATCCCTCTCAGAACAGCTGTGAGGAGTGTAAAACAAAAAAGTGGTACTTGCTCTAAGACCTTTCAAGAATGAGCTTGCTAAAATCACAGCGCCTTAGCTGTTCCTGTGGGCTTTCCTGTTCCACAAGTGTTGCATTTCAAAAGGTGCTGCACAAGTGAATAGTGGGAAAGTGAAGCCATGCATGGGTTCAACAAAAACAGTTTTTGTAACAGTGCTTGTCTTCTGTTATAACTGTCATACTTACAGTAATAGGGTGCTAACTGGAGCAGTAAAAGTCGAGGGTCGGTGATGTCCTGATGCTTTTTAGCCAACTGACAACGATCTGCCCAAGGTTCCTTAAAAGCTGGTTGATTTAAGTACCCTTTGCAGGAGCCTTGGCTAAGATTCTGGTCATTTCTAAGAAACTTGCATTAGTAATAACTGTCATTGCTGCAGGAGTGTTATGTGATCATATGCATCATCCCAAGTAATTGGAGTTATATAGAGAGGAGTCGTGCAGAGGACAGCTACTTGAAATACCAACATAAGGCAGTGCTTGATGTCCTCTTTGGGATGGTAGTATTTCCAGAGAAGTCCTTGCATGGCTGCTCCTTTTGCGCTGCAGAGTCCATGTGAAAGCTTGTAAAGCCTTTGCCACTCAAGCAGTGAGTGTTTGATATCTCGCTGCTATTCAGGAAGCTGTAGAAGCCTCCCAGTTTATATAGCAGGTCATGTATTCCCAAGGCCTTATCTCCGTGTCCATGTCGTTTTGAGACAGAAAAAGATTCCATTGTTTAACAAACTTCAAAACTAAGTTGTGGGGTTTTGCAGCCAAAATGATTTTTTTCACAGCTATAATGGTTGTTGCTTTGTGGAGTGCTTCATTACTGTGCTCCCTTGATTTCCACTGGGATAACCCTGCCCTACACTGTAAACAAAAGGTTGTTTGTGGAATAGCAATGAGCTTTTGGTAAAGGAGGAAGCAGAGTGGTAGTAACTGCTTTTCCTAATTGTTCTCCATTGCAGCACAGAACACTAAGCCTTAGGTGGCCTTGGGTTTTATTCCAGCTTTGGGGACCTCCACGCAGGTTTTGTAAGGCTGTTACTGGCATGGCATGACACAAGCGACAGGTCCTCAGTTGCCCTGTGCTGCCTGGAATACTGAAACTCAGGTCCTCCATCAGCCCTCGCTCCCTGGAGTTCCAAAACTCAGGTACCCTTATGTGCCCGCAGAGAGTTCCCATTGTTGCCCAGAACAACGTGTGATGGCTGCAGGGCCTTCTCCCCCTGTAAAGTAAAGAGCGCTTTGAGAG
This sequence comes from Chrysolophus pictus, assembly GCA_037305975.1. Classification (NCBI taxonomy): domain Eukaryota; kingdom Metazoa; phylum Chordata; class Aves; order Galliformes; family Phasianidae; genus Chrysolophus; species Chrysolophus pictus. The sequence goes on from CM074587.1 coordinate 10,470,331, forward strand.
AGAATCTGCGGGGAGGGAGAGCAGTGACAGCTCTGGAACTTCTGTTTGATGTGTGGTTGGACGGCCTGCTGTCTCGGTTCCTCTGGCTGCTCCCACTGCCAGCTTTCTGACATGAAACCCCAGCCTTCGCCTGCTTCCTGCCTGGAAAGGTCACAGCTTGAACTGCGGCCAGCAGTGTTGCTGGCACCTTCCCAGATACACAGGGAGACGTGCAGGTGTTCAAACAATGCCTGCTTGTTAGGGGGGCTCAGGGCTGTGCAGCCCCACCAAGCCTCGCCGAAGGACGGGCGCTGGCACGGCACAGGGGAGCATTTGCCCGCCTGGTGGCAATGTTACACTGCGAGTCAAGGTTTGCAATTTGGGAGAGAACAGCAAAATGTGTATTAAATCTGTTCCGAATGTGTGTAGGGTCGTTTTTCCATTGCTGCAACTCTGATGGGTGTCCTGCAGTGTAAAAAGTTGGGGAAGGAGTTCACTATTATTTCTAGGTTCTAGAATCAGGGCCAGGATTGAAGGAGCTTAAAGCTAAAATGCAAAAATGATCTCCTCCTTTTACGGTGTTTATAATAGTTAGAATACAGACTATTGTTTTTCAAGCCTGCTCAGTGTCAGAGGCGGCTGCTGAGACAGCCACATCGCCGCTGAATATTGCTCTACAATTTAGCCTAGACTGAGACAGTCAATGGGATTGGAAAGAAAGCGAGAAAAGTAGCATTTAAAACCAAAATCAATATTCTAAGCTGGGGACCTAATTAGTCAGCGGGACTGCAAGCTGCTGCTTTACAGCATGCAACTGCACGGATCGGCTAAAATTGAAGCTCTTCTGTGGGCCAGGTTCTAACAATCCCTGGCTATTGCTAACATGATGCTGGCCAAGCTGGCAGCACCATGCAGAAAGGAAATACCCCAACAGCTGGCAGAGGGGCTGCAGTCTGGATGAGCACAGACATGGCGTGCTTTGTCACCATGCGGTGGGCTGTCAAGGTCAGAGCTGGGATGCCTACACAGATAGCTCTTGGTGGAGAAACAGGAGGCTTGGCAGTCAACCTTGCAGCAACACAAATACCTGAGAGCTTGAAACAGATGTAAATAAAAGCCTTTATCCGCGTGGTGCTTTTAGGGCTTTCGTAAACCTGTGGTTTGAAGCTTTATGAAAGAAAAAGGCTGCTTCAAACAGTCACAGCAGAAAACTTAGTGAGCAGATCACGCTGTGTGATTAACATCAATGCACAAGCATGAGCTGTATTTTTGCTTAAAAGCTTTTATTTTTTGGCGACATGAGAACAGGGAAACATTGCTGCTGTTGGATTTCATAGGGCTGCAGAGCAGCACCTAATGCCTCTAGAGCAAGGGCTCATTCTGGGCACAGGTGTCATTTATTGGGTGATTTGGGGTTGCAGAGCTCAGCTGCAGAGAGTAAGGGGTAGGGGTGTGGTGAAGGAACAGCTGGGAGAAGTGATCCAGGAGAGATGTGTCCTTGTGAGGCTGTTCTGTGTTGGGGTGATGTGTCTAACTCAGGTGGGTGTACATGAGGATGCTCCTGAGCTCTGGTGTTTTGCCAACAACCAACTGTGAGTATATTGTGGTGATGGTGGTGGTAAAGGTTGTGTGGAGGTATCTGCTCTTGGATTTTGCTATTTACAGAAAGCTGTGTGTATACCTGTGTGCTGTAGGAATTGAATTCTGGTTTATCTTCCATAACCCAAACTGATCCAGTGCTGCCTTTCCCCCATAACCCCCAGAGGTTTCCTCTGTTTCTGTGGCTGTAGAACTTGTAAGATAGGGCTGTGTGTTTGTTAGAAATGCTCTGAGAAGGACTTGGATTCTCATAGGTTCTTGAGCTTGGAATTTGAACTAGTGCTCCATTCTGGTACTGGTACTGAAGTCATCTTGCCTGGGAATGAGAGCAGCCTCTTTTGTTTTGTGTAACCCCAGCCAGAAGAGGCATTTAAAGGTGGGTGTTTTCAGTGCTGAGCTCTGAGTTTGTTCAGTGCCTCCCACTTCCGAAGTAGTGTGGGAAGTGGAAGTAAGCAGATGTGGGATAGGGCTCATCTCATTGAGTGATGAAGCCCAATCACATGAGCTTAACACAGATCACTGCATAACTAGGAGCTGCTAATTAAGAACTGGTGTGCTTTGTTGTGTCCTTAATCCTAAAATCAGTGTGCCAGCAGCGAGCTCCAGCTTGCGGTAAGAAGAGGGGTCAGAGAATCAAGTGGTCCATGTGCTAGTGTGGTTGTGCTGCTCTTTGTTCCACCAGAAGTGCTGAGAGATTGCAGCTTTGATGTAATTTCATCCCTGTAGAGTATCTGTGCTCCTCCAGGGAGCATTTCCCTACGCAGAGCGCGTTAAGCAGCGGGCAGAGCTCCGAGTGCCCCCAGCTCATCATGTTTAATGCTTTACTGTAAGAGGAGGCAAAAGTATTTCTCTGTGTTCTTGGTTCTTAAAAGATCAACTCAAATCTTATACCACCTAAGTAGAGGTGGCGTATTTCTGCTAGCTGGGTTCTAGAAGGTGCTGCTGAAGAAATGATGCCTTTGCCCGTTGCTGACCCGATGAGCCTGATGGCTGTCACACTGCTGCGTGCCTCTGTCCTGTGGAGGAGGGGCTCAGAGCCCAACCAGCCTGACCTTGTGTGTCTACAGGGATGGGGCACACACTGACTCTCTGAGCAGCCTGTGCCACTGCTTCACCACTTTCATTGTAAAATATATCTGATTTTATACCCAATCTATCCCAGCTCCTGTAGAGCTGCAAAAAGGAGTTAGTTTTGTGCCTCTACAGAAACAGGAAGGAGCTGCTGGCAGAGAACTGGCACAGGGAAGATGGGCAAGGATGCACTCTGTCCCTGCCCAGAGCAGTTGGCTATTGGTTAACGTCCCTCTGGCTGCCCATTAGAGTTCATTTTTTCTCTTAGTGGGATTTGTTAATGTTCACATTTCAAAGCATTTGCATAGGGAAAAACAATCACAAAAGAGCAGTGAAGTACATAATGAATCACTGCTACGGCTTTTGAGCTTTCCTCCACCGAGTGTTTCTGTTATTAATAACACTCTGTGAGCTATCTGCTATCTCAAATGCTGGATAGCATTCTGCTGGCCTGCAGGTTTCCTGTGCAATCTGTTTCACAAACAAGCATAGAAAAGATCCAACCAGACCCAAAGTGCCTGTGCCTTGTGCCAGGCAGCTCTGCTTCTCCCTCAAGACCCCCCACAGGAGGGTGGTGGAGGAAGACCTGAGGGTGTGGGAAGCAGGATGGGGCCGTTCCCCTCCAACAGTATGGCAGGGAGGGTGTCCAGTGCCCCTGAACACCGGTGGTGATACGTCTGAGTGCTGCTGGAAGGTCCTTGGATTAGACAAAGTGAATTCACCCTTTGAAAAATCTATCCCCATGGACAGGACCCTTTAGGAACATGGAGTTATCGGCCTCTGTAATCTTTGGTGCCCATCACCTGTACCCAAGTTGGTGCAATACAGATGTCCAGGCTGGTCGCAGCCGTTCAATAACGCTGCTGCTCCAGATCCTCTCATTAATACTGAGCTGGAGCACATCGCTCCTGGTCAGTGGTCTGGAAAACTGAATGCAGCTCCAGGACATGCAGGGTGCTGGGGAGAGCAGGAGAAGGGAAATGCTCCTGAATCTGTTGCTTGAGCAAAACTTTGTCTTGCTTGCTTTTGTAATGATGGAAAGAAAACTGCATTAAGCATGATTACACAGCATAAGGAGTATTATACTTACGAAATAATGTTTCTTTTACCATATTACATTCAATATACCCACCACACTGGAAATGGGATTGCATGTAAAGAGGTGAGGAGTTGCTTGCTGTTACCCTGTGGGATGCTGCAGATGGGACTGCAGGTGTGAATGTAAGGGTTTGAGTGATACTCAAACAGTTCCATGTGGGTGGTTTCTCCACAGCAGCTGCAGTACCACAGCCGTGTCCCAGTGTGAGGGGCACGCAGTGCAGAGCTGCACTGGCAGCTTCATATACCCCAAATGTGGCATGCTGGCTTTCAAATCTCCCTTCCAAATGAACAAAGTAGTTACTTGTGTGAGCTCACTGGAAATTAAGTCTTCCTTTCCAGTTTTCTCCTTACATTGAGTACTCCATCCCTGACGGTGCTCAAGGCCAGGGTGGATGAGGCCCTGGGCAGGCAGAGCTGGTGCGGGGGCAACCAGCCCATGGCAGGGGTTGGAGCTGGATGGGCTTTGTGGTCCCTTCCAACACAAACTGCTCTAAGGCTGGAAGAAGTAACGCAGCACCTGCTGACCAGCTTTGCCCTGGCAGTTTAGGAGAAGTGATGCTGAACCCTGCTCATGTGGTGAAAGCAGGGATGTGGCTGTGTTTTGTTGCACAGCCTTTGGTCCCTGCATGTTCTCCTGTGACCCAGGCTGAGCTCATTACCCAAGAGATGCTGGGATCTGTCCCCTTCACTTGGATGGGACACTCTGCAGATGCAGAGATGAGAAGGGGGAGATGTATCTAAAGGGAGGCTAGGAGAAAGAAGGGGACAGGCTCTTTAGAGGGTCTGTTGTGACAGGACAAGGGGAAATGGTTTCACACCAAAGGAAGGAGATTTAGATTAGCTATGAAAAAGTTTTATTACAGTAAGAGTGGCGAGGCACCATGCCTGGAGACAGCCAAGGTCAGGCTGGATGGGCTCTGAGCACCTGATGGAGCTGTAGGTTTCCCTGTTCATCGCAGGGAGATCGGACCTCATGGCCTTCCAACTTTAATGACTGGATAGTTCTGTGACTTCACTGAATCCTCCTTCTTGTCAGAAGTGGGAAATGCCCCCATGCAGCAGGATGAGTCCTGTTCTTCAAGAGATGTGGATCTCCTGGGATCCCAAATGAGGGTGCTCATAACCCTGCTCATCCTTCTGTAGGAGTTCTGTTCTGTACTGCTCAAAGCCCAGCACTGGCGGTTCAGGAAGATCTGTTTTCTCTTCAGGGCTGTACTTCTTCCAGACTGCTCTGTACCATAGGGTGCTGTTGCTGTCCTCAGAGCTGTGCTTTGCCCCAGAGGTGGCTTCATCCCACTGATGGAGCAGAGCAGTGGAAGCACTACTAGACTGGACTACTGTAAAATACTCTTTATCAAAAATGAACGTTGCAAGGAGTGCTGTAATTCTTTTGACCCCCTCTCCCTTTTTTTTTTTTTCCCTTGTGAGAATATATCCACTGTTTAATTAATTTTTTTTAATATCTCTCTCTCTCCAGACTTTTTGTTCCAGCCCTGCTGTGGGCGCTGTGGGCTGAGTGACAGCCTAATAACCTGCTCCGAGGCCGGTGGCAGGTGTCCCAGCACCCCTATTGAATGCCACCATCCAAAAAAAAAAAAAAAAAAAAAAAAGAGGAAAAAAAAAAGGAAAAAAATTATCAACAATCTTCCTTCAACAATGATTTATTATTGCCATAATTTGCCTTGGTACAATGAGCCGCGGAGCATATTTCTGCACCCGGCTGACAGGGGTTTGATGGCTCCAGGTTCCTATTTTATTTAGTCTTGAGCCTAATATGATTTGGTTACCCTCCCCACCCAACCTTTTCTCATTTTGTTTTGTTTTCTATGAGCGTGTGTTTCGCATAACCCTGGGCCGGCTGACAGCGCTTGTAAAAACCAGAAGTCGATCTCGCGGTGGCTTTTCACCATTAATCAAGCTGCCTGGAATTGGAAAGTAACACTGACAGGCTTTTATCTTGGCGAGAAGGAGGATGGCAGATGTATTTTATGGTGGATGAGCCTTCACGGCTTCTATTAGACGGGGACTTCAGCGGTACAAGGTGGTGCTTGGGGGGAGCGAGGGGGAGGAACAGCCGGGAGCAGCCTATAGATAAATAGATCCGTCCGTCAGGCGATGCGGAGGTCTCCAGGCGGCCAGCCATTGTAGGTGACAGAAAAGGCAATCAAAGACAAAACAAATCAAAAGGTACATCTTATCAGCAGCAGGCCAGCTGGACTTCCACCGCACTCAGAGGCCCCGCGGAGGGCAGGAGAAATTAATCGTGCTGTCGAGGCCGGAGAAATTGTCGCCGCGCGGGGTCCAAGTTCAGCCAGCGGAGGTGGCCAACGCGCGGGAAGCGGAGAGAGCGCGAGTGCCGCCGTCCCGCCGCGCTCCCCCCGGCTCCTGACATGTGCATTCATCGTGCGATGATAGCTCGGCACCTATGATTGGTACCTTTAATAATATAGCCCTCGCTCAGCTGTCAGGCTGAAAGAACAATTTTTCCTCCCGCTTTCCCCCGATGCAAAGATACATCGGTAATGAGAAGGGTGACGGAAAGTGGGAGCGTGGGGAGCCGGGGAAAGTTTGGAGGAACATTAATCACAAAGTGAAGCTGGAGGTGATGTTGGGAGGGGAGTGCTGTGAGCCCTGGGCTCTGCCGTGCTCCTCCTTGGGGCCCGGGCTCCTTTCCAGCCCTTAGGAGCAGCCCTGGGGGCCCCTTCATCCCCTACTGCACAGCCCCGTGTGCTGCAACCCTTGGGTAAAACTAGCACAACTCATGCATGCAGTGGGTTTGCACTGAGTGCAGAGGAGCAGACGGCTCTTTTGCCAAGAAATGAGGTTACGAGTCCCAAGAGTTTCACTGCAGCAGAGATCCTGATCTGGGCAATGTGGCAATAGTGCAGGAGCAGGAGGTGATTGTCCCTCTGTACTCAGCTCTAGTGAGGCTGCACCTTAGGTGCTGTGTTCAGCGTTGGGCCCTTCCGTACTAAAAAGATATCAAGGCCCTGGAGCATGTCCAGAGATGGGTAACAGAGCTGTGAAGGGTCCAGAGCACAAATCTTTATGGGGAGTGGCTGAAGGAACTGGGATGATTCAGTCTGGAAAAGAGGATGCTTGGGGGAAATCTTGTCACTGCTTGAAAGGAGGTTGTGGTGAGGTGGGGGTTGGCCTCTTCTCCCAGGTCACAGTGACAGGGTGGGAGATGATGGCCTTAAGTTGTGCCAGAGGAGGTTCAGGTTGGTTATTAGGAAAAAATTCCTTTCAGAAAGAGTGCTTGGGCACAGGCTGCCGAGGAGAGTGGTGGAGTCACTGTCCCTGGAGATATTTAAGAACTGTGAAGATGTGGGACTGAAGGTCATAGTTTAGAGAGCTCACAGGCATGGGCTGATGGTTGGACTAGATGATCTTCTTGGTCTTTTGAACACTAATGATTCTATGACTCCAGTTTTGGATCCAGTTGGACCTGGTCCTCGTACTTGTCCTCCTCAGAGCTGTGTGGCAGCTGTTCCATTTCCCCAAGGAGAAGTTTTGCCTTCCAGGCACAATACCCATTGGTGCGTGGTGTGACCCATCAGGCTCTCACAGCTCCTGCTGTTTGGAAGATGTCTGTGTGTCAGTCCAAATCCCTGAGCCACAGACCATGGCAGCATGGTAACGCTCTGAGCCGATGCCTATGGCTGCACCAGCACCCGGCCCCGCACTGCAGCATGCAACCCCCAAGGGCTCCTACACACCCACATGTTGTCCCATCATGGCCTCTCCCTCTCCCCCCTCTTCCTCCACATTACCTGATGCCACCATTTTGAGATCACCCCTCCAAGCAATTGCACCAGTGCTGGGTCAGGAAGGGAACCCTGGGCAGCATTTCCTAGTGCTGGGAAGAGAAGCAGGTTTGTATCTGCTGCACTTAAGGATTATGTCTGTTTTAATTCAAGGGATAAGCAGTGACATCCCCCAGTGTGGTTTTCTCCTGCAGTTTCCAGCAGCTTTCCCAGCTGCCCAGCCCTGTGCTGCGGTTATTGGTCCCTCCCTCTGACGAAGCCCTTGGGCTCAAATTCTTTAGCATTAGTATTTGGCAGCCATTCTCTTACTCTGTCTATTTGCTCACTTGTACCTACAATTGATTTACTAATCTGCATCTGTTTTTATTTTTACCCTAATAAAAGCGGGGATTATGAGTAAATCTGGATCAAAGGGGTTTGTCTGTACAAGCAGAGGGTGCTGGTCTCTGCAGCCCGTCATCCTAAACCCCACAGTATCAGCAGGAAGCAGGGAGGGCTAGGCACTGTGTTGGGAAGGGGGATTTTTGTTCTGTGCAGTTTCCAAAAACTGAATGGTGGTCGCCTTCATTGAGGAGGCAAAAAGCAGACATCCAACCTGGGAGCCAACTGAAGTTATTAGGAAGAATTTCTTCTTGGAAAGAGTGGTTGGGCATGGGAACAGGCTGCCCAAGGACTGATGGAGTCACCATCCTTGGAGGTGTTCAAGAACCACAGAGGTGTGGCTCTGAGGGATGTGGGCAGTGTTGGTGGTAGGTGGATGGTTGGACGAGGTGGTCTTAGAGGTCTTTTGCAAATTAATAATGATTGTAAGGGATGAGGTCGTGTTTACATCATATTTATGGTCATGGAAAAGCTCGGATATGTTGTAGCATGTTCATAGCTCTTGCAGATGGGATCAAATTGTCCCTTAATCACATCAAAGAAATCAGGTTATGATCTGGCTGCTGTAGCACCATTCCACTAAGATGATTATGAGCAATTTGGTCCCATCTGCAAACATCTCAATGAAATGGGGGAAGGACTTTAGCAGAGTATAACCCCCCAGCTGTAGCCATGAACAAACCAGTAGCTCATGTTTGGCAGATGTCACCTGGACTTGATGCAAAGTTTTGTAGCCAGTTCCCAGAACTGTCACTGAGCACTTGGGTCTTTTCTTTTAAAATATATGAAATGTTAAGCAGGCAAAGCTCACGTTTGCTTCTGGACTGCAGTGCTGGGCAAGAGTGGTTCACTGAAACTGCGGCTTCCTGCCCCGATTCAAAGTCTGTCTGGGTAGAGTATGGTCAGGCTAGATGATCTTTTCCAGCCTTACAGTGATTCTGTCATTCTATCAGTGGGCATGAGGTGATGGGTTGATGGTTGGACCGGGCAATTTTAGTGGTCTCTTCCAACCTTGGCTCATGGCAGGTGATGCCTTGGCCCCCAGCACGCTGGATTTATGTGTGCCTGTGGTCTTGGAGCAGGATCTAAGCATGGCACTGCTCTGCAGCTGGAAGGAAATCACAGCTTATAATATTCAACTGGTTACTATAACCCCCACCCACCCCAGGTTTAATATTAGACCTATTTTTCACGTTGAAACCGAAATAGTACAAAATATGGGCTTGCTGTAATTGTTGTTAGATTATGTGTCACCCTGATAAGATGTAACAAATATTTTCCTACCCAGCAGGGCCCGTTTCCCTGCATGTAATGGATGGAGAAACTTCTCATAGTGTGCAGGCAATCGGTCGTAAAAACTTCGCTTAGAAGATTAATGCAAGAAGTGGAACCTTTGTGGGAAATAGGGGGAAAAAAATTAAAATAATGTTTTGTCTTTTCACGTTTAATATTAATACCCAAACTTCTTTGGTGGGCTGTATGCCCCTTCTTGCTTCAGGGGCAGCTCTGTCAAATAAGTATTTGTTTTTTTTCTTATGATCCTTCACTGGTAGCTGTTGTATGTGGTGTAGTGATTCTTTCAGCAGAACTATTTTTATCAGTAATATGAAAGACTATTTTCATGGGCAAAGCTTTGACACCAATAAGTCAGCCAGATGTCACTTAATAGGCTAGATAAACATTCGCTCACCATTTAGGGTAGAAGGATTTTCCCTTTATATCACAGCTTTATGTCTTTGGTAGACACTTAATGGCTGTTAAAGATGGCATGCTGGGGGGAGTCCTTCAGGACCAGTGCAGAGGCAAACAGGGGCTTATTTGTTGTCGTACAAACATTAGCACAAGCAGAAATGGGGGAGGGGGGATAAACTTTTGTTGTTGAAGGTTTGGAAAGCTGTAGGTTTTTTTTGTTATTTCCCTTCCTTGTGTGTAATTAAGATCTTATTTTCTTGCAAAAGTCCACTCCTTGTTGCCTCAGCAACAAGGTCTTCTGCCACAATGTAAGCAGGGCACCAAATGAACAAGTAGTGGAGTTACCTCCCTGGAGACATGGCACTGAGGGACATGGTTTAGTGCTATATTTGCTCTCTTTGTTCATTTGGAGTCAGTAAGAGAGAGGTCCTTTCAGGTTTGAAAGCAGGATTGCTCCTTGGCCCAAAATAGTCAGAGATTAACAAAAAAAAATTCATTCATTAAATATCTCTGTCACTGCTGTTTAGTTACAGATGTGGAGAATGGAGTAGAAAGATTATTTAAAGCACAGAAGATAACTAGGGCTGGCTGGCAGTACTAAAATTCATCTTGAAGAATGGGACAGGTTTTCACATGACTGTGATAGCAGAATGTGATCAAAAAAATATTAAATCCAAATGAACATGAAATGGTTTAAAATCACTGAAGTTTATAGTAGAGGATGCGAGATTAGTAAGTAAAATGCATTTTTCCTTAGATCACCCACTTACATTACATAGATTTGTCCAAGATCTTAAACTTTAAAGCATTTATTTTGAGTGCTGTGAGGCAACTAAAAGTATCTACATCTTACAAAAGAAGGAAACACGCTCTGTGAAAAAGCAACTGAAGCAAAGTTCATAAAAATCTATGCAGAGCAGAATTTCAAACCTTAATTACCAGGTTAATTTTTCTCACTGTTGTTCTGCTAACTCTCTTGTCCATGTGGACATCATACACTTCTGGCCTACAATTTTTTTTGATAGTGGTTGATCAAGAAAGTGAGGACTGAACATAGTGGAAAACATAGCTTACGACAACAGGAATTTGTTTAGTCTGCTTTAAGAAAACCTAAAGAAAAGTTATTTCAGGAGAAACACATTAGAAGGGCCAAAATATCCAAGAAAGTCCTTAAAAAGGTCTTGTTACTATTTCTTTTCTTTGCTACAGATCTGTTCTTGTGTCACAGACCCGTTTTATTCACATTTTGTATTGTGATTCCCATCTTACCTATTTCAACTGTTTCTTTAGGAAAGTCAGAACTCAGGACAAACATATGCAAGCTACCAGTATTCTTGAAATACTTTATTATAAACCACTTCAGACAAACTTTGATTCAAAAAAAAAAAAAAAAAAGTCATCATCTGTAAAAGGAAACTATCTTAAAAGGATATTCATAAAGAAAATAGACTGTTCTTCAGCATCAGCTTCAGTTTAGAGCTCTTCCATAATGAAATCTAAAAACCACTGGTGGTTCAAGAGCTATTCATTTCATAGGTACTCATAAAATGGAGACTAAGATGTTACATAGATATCATAGAGCATCTTATCACTGACAATATAATAGGAACGCTTGCTATTTAATTCTGGCCTGACAAAGCAGTCCAACATTTAAATATTTTTCCAGTCCCAAAAGAGACAAACCATTAACATTTCTTATTTAAGCCAGCCCTGGGTAAGGGTTAACGCCACTTCAAAGCATCTGATGTAAGCTCATTTCATGTACTTCTCCTGTTGATCAGCCAAGATTTTTGCTGAAGACTTGGCATCGTAGAAAAGTTCATTTATTTCTTCAATATGCTCCTTCTCAATGCTGTCTTTCCCATTAATCTTGGCAAGCAGGTTAGCTGGGGTCAGCAGCTGAACAGCATACCTGTGATCAAACAGATGGATGAAAAATTACAATTCAGTGCATTCCAGTGAACTGAATGGGTGGGAGACCTATTAAGAAACACATAGCTCTAGTAGTATAAAAAAATCCGTAAGATCCTATAGCCCGTAAGATCCTATAGCTTGTACATCTCTTCAACAAGGCAATAGGAGGATTACTAACCTCTAGTAATGTTAACTCTTCTTAACACAATATTACTGTATGGGAGAGAGTTGATTCACTTCAAGAGTAAATTATCCTACAGTGTTTTAAGTCCCAGTCATACTAACAAAGTATGAGAGAAAAATCAACGGCATTCAACTTACCTTAAGGTTGTCTTGGTACCAATTTCCCCTAAATGATTTAGAGCTTCTTCACTAATATTAATTCCTTCTGTCTGAGCACGAAGTTTTATGATCTGTTGGAATAAATAAGTCAGGTAACAGCCCAAACTATTAGCATGCTACACTACTTAGTTTATTTTTGAGAAACACTGTTGGCTTAGAGATGGGATGTGCTATAAAACGAGATGGTATGAACTTATCCTGTTGTAATTTACCACTACACTACAACAGATTTGTGGAATTCTATGTCTTTAAATGGGCAAACATCATATGGGAAAACCTGACAATCGTAAAAGCAGGCTGAAGTAATGTTTTGACTACTTTATGATGATTTTGCATGGTTAGCAAGGTGTATCTACTAATGAGAAGCAGAGTACAAGAACTTACACAAGGAAATTGAAAAAGTACACAGAGAATAATGATGACAGCTAGAGTCTTGTGGGCAGCTACATCAGTTCCTACAGTGTATTGTTGCTGTTACACAGCAGAGTGTTCCAACAAGCCCTACAAAAAGCTACGCTCTTCCCATAGCAGCTCACAACACACTTTTTATTCCACTGACAATCCAATTGTAAAATAAATCAAAAAGTTACTTTCTAAGATTCACCTATTCATGCAAGAAGAAAAAAAATCACAAAGAAGAATCTAATCTTTCAAGAACAGTCCCAGGCTTGTACCAGTTTGCAGATCTGTACAAAGTTGGAGAGCAAGATATCACAATAAGCCTGAGCATATAAAGCTGTAACAGGAGTGGCGCAAGTCTCTCGGTAGTCCGTATTACCAGCCGAGTGATAAGGGGCAGACTGGATAATGATGTTGTGTTGTAGTGCTGAGATAACTCTGGAACTGCAAGCCTCATATAATACAGGTATTTTTCACTTTGGCAGCTTTGTAAACAAGATATCAAGAAGCACTCGTTTAAATTAAAGCCATAAAAATGCGCCAGGGGAGACAGGGTAGGGAAGGGAGTAAAGAGGAGTTTGAAATAGCAGAAAGTTGTGCTAAGACATTAATTCTGAATATCAGAAATATCCCTGCAAATTGCAATTCCAAACTGAAGACTTGTCACATCTTATAGATCATCCAAACAGCACTTTTCATTCAAATACTACTGCTTTATTCTACCCCCGTTAGAAGCAAGACACCTTGAATACCATTTAGCTCAGAATAACTATTTCTTAGGATATTTTATCTAGCAACCAGGTAGAACCTCACTGAAGGATCTGGGTCCAAGGCAGTAACCCAGAAAATACATACTAGCAAGCTTATGTCAAATAGGAAAAGAAGCGTTTACGAGCTGAAATAACTAGCACCCTTTGTTCATAATATATAACCTCTTCCATCTGACAGCAGGCACACATGGAAGAGAAAGTATCAGACTAGAATATGCATATAACAGGGGGTTATCCTAGAATCACTGTATGGTTGCAGTAAAGTAACTGTGGGTCTTGATCTCAGCAGAACCACGTGATGGGATTTCTTCTGGTTGTGAACTAACTTTCAATAGACGCACAATTACTGTGCTGATAAGCAAATCAGTTGTGAGATGTCAAGGCAAAGAGTCTCATATAGAAATACAGTCAATGAAAACTACCTCCTAGAATGAAAGAAAAATGGGACCAAAAAATACAGACAGTTACGGACATCTTTTATTTTTATCATCCCTCCTAAGCTGTATTTTGTTAGAAAGTGAAATATAATAAGTGCCTCCTCCTCCTCTCTCAAAAGAAGTCACTGAAAAGTTGTAATCTAAGGGAAGATGTGATTATTTAACTATGTGGTTTATGGCAGAAAATGTCTGGATCTATTTTTAGCTTTAGAAAAAGCTACTGTAAACATGACATTTCCCTCAGCCCTGGGAGGGGTTGGAAAGCATAGCATTGAACCCAACTCTTCTAAGAAATCATCAGTTTAGAAACAAGTTCTTTAATGCTGTATTACCTGCTGATAACACAGCACACTGCGCTGCTTTTTGTTAAGCTATTTTTAATTCCCAGTACATTTTCCTACTACTCTTACTGCACAAAATTCACATACAGCACAGAGAAGTTCAGACGACAGTTTTTAACACCTGCAGACTGAGCAGAAGTACGATTTAAAACCTGTTTTGTATACAGACAAAATACAATCATATTATTAAATCTCTGGGCTGCTTCTACTGTTATCTACATTGTAATGCTTTTAAGTATCCTTTTCGGTACAAAAAAATCATCCTGAGCGTGGTTCACAACAGCTGTATGTGAAAAGCTCCTCAAACTAAATGAAATGAAGCTTTGCCCCTACGTTTATATTCAATAAATGCCTCAGCTTCACCTTGGCACTTACCCAGCAGCAAGAGACTATTATCTCGTGAAAACGCTCTCTTCCATTGACACTATCTCTTAAATAATACAAAGAACTGACATGATAAACTGTAACGTCTTCTGCATTGTGTCACTTCACAGCATTGAGACGCTAATGAGGGGGATCTTTGACACGATGCATCATAATGGCACCTAAGCATTGTAATCGATACACGGTACACAGCCATGGCCCCACAGGAAAGGTTTCGGGCATTCAGAAGTGTATCTCTGCAATGTTTACTGCGCTAACGTTTCCAAACTTGTCTAGAAGCTCAAAAATCCCTTCACTTATCCTTTCGCTTTCAGGAAGCAGCCCAAGTACGTTAAAGCTTTAGTATAGGGGATGGAGGCAGAAATGCAGTGAGTGAGGTTGCATTCCGTAATTTCTCATCTCTTATGTGGAGGAACAGCTGAGGTCTGGGACCGCAGGTCCCCAAAATACAACATTCATACCTGCAGGAAAAAGCACTGCCTGCTGGAACCTGCAAACTCTACAGAAAGCACATGCATGTGAGATGACACTTTCAGCTCTGAACATGTTTACCAGTAATTTGTCAGTGCATGGAAATCCAACATAATAATCCGTATGCACAATTTTAACCAACTTATTCTAAATGGTTTCTAAAGCAGCATACAGTTAGGAAGTGGTAAACTTTCTGGCACAGACTGCTGATTCAAACAGCTCTATAGTAACACACACAGGAAAGAAGTAGTTATCCCAAGAAAGTAGAATTCCCATATATTTTTTAGAAGCTCTTAAGATGCTTTGTATACCTGTTTCATTTCTTGAGGTGTATACAACATGGTTCGGATAATCATCACTCTATCCAGCAGGTCCAGTGGTATTCCATGAGGAGACACTACATCCTCTGTGCCTCTAAAGAAAAAAACAAATGGAAAGGAATCAGATATTATTCTGAATACAGAGTGTTGATTTGACTAAAATCAGTAGTAATTGACTGTATGTCTACTAATTTACAACTCTCTGGTATTCCCATAGAGACACAATCTCCCCAGCCACTGACAGGAAACATTCTAGCCTGAAGTTCATACTGGGCAGCCTGCAAGAAATGTTACAGGAACTTTTAAACATGTCACTCAAAAATAGTCTGAGGTGATGCTTTTCTTTGTATTTCTTTTCACTGTATCTTACAATGTGGTCTTATCTAATGTTCCAAAGTGTATTCCAGTAAGGAACAAATGATTCTTATTAAGCTGTATGGCAATATCAAATATATGCACTATTAGTCACTGAATATTCTCTCTTACTGAACAAGCCATTCCTTTGTTCTATACATCCCTGAGACCCTCCAGACACTGCAGTATTTGCATTACAGGCTTGCAGTCCAGCAAATTCAGAAGTAGAGTTCTGTCTATGAAGGACAAGGCACAGTCTAGACTCTCAACCATTTTTTTCTGTTTGGCAAACAACACCCAGTAGCAGAGTCTGCAGACACATCTACTCTTGTTTTATCAAGAAAAGGGAATTGGTGTGAAGTCAAGAATGAAAGATATCCACATTTCATGATACCTATGAAGATTATAGATGTAAAAGGTAAAGTGCTGGTAGATACATTTCAAAGCTCAGTACTAGTACTTAGGCATCTCAGCTTTGGTCTTGGTTCTCCATGGGAAACAAATAAAAAATCCCTGCAATCAACTCAAGCAGATGATGTTCTCTCATGAGGTTAAAGAATCAACTAGCTGTGTTATAAAATTAAGTCTCTCCTGACCCTTTTAAGAGATACCAGTAGGCACATTAGAGCATTACCAACACTTTAAGATAGCAGTGCGGAGTTAAGACCTTGCTTTTAAGGGATTTAATTTATCAACATTAAATACAATTATTATATGGAAAGTTTCCTTTCTTAAATCACAGGTTCCTGTCAATCCATGCTAATAGACCTGTTTGTTCTACTTTTACAAGACAGCCTTTTTATTCAGTTGCAGAAACAGTACTGCAAAGTCCCACCTCATCATTTTTGACAGGCTTACCATCTTAACTTCTAAACAATGCAAACAGAGAAAGATTAATATCAGATGACCCAGTAAGAGTGAAAGGAATAGCTGTTTAGTGAGCTGAATTAAGTCAACTTAAAGAATAGCAGTCACTGCTAAAGACATCTTGTTTTGATGTACTTAGATTTAGACCACAAATTAAGAGTAAAACTTGAGGATGAATTTGAAAGAGGAAAAAGCTTTTACAGAAAATGCAAAGAATGCACTGTGTGGGTGCAAAATATTGAAGGGGAAATGGAGCAGAGATTAAAAACAGGAGGTAAGTTGGCAAGGCTGGAGATACAACAATCTAGACCACTACAGTAGAAAAGAAAGAAGAACAGTGAGAGGATGAACTGCAATATGCTTCAGCAGTAAGAACAGGAAGTTTAAGCCTTATACAACAAAGATAGCAAACAACAAATTGATTCAGAAGGAGAGAACTACAATAGTAGAAGTTTGCATTTCTGGTTCTACAAGAGCTGTGTTGAGTCTCTGAAGAGAGAAGTAATTGTAAGAGACCATATAGGGAATACAGTTCAGAGAAAAAGAGGGATGTGTCAGTAGAAATAAAAGGAGTTCTAATCTCAGTTAGTGTGGCACTAAACGAGTTTCTCTTGGTGAAGCCAACAAGCAAATCCTAAGCACTGATGCAGCTTGCAGCCCACACGGGGTGTTTTCACAGATGTCAGTATCAGAGACAAAAGCTTTCAAACGTTCTAACAGTGCTGATACAGCTCACTCCATGACTTATGGGCTGATGCAAACTGGAAAATTCAACTTTAGACGTACCTGATTACACAGTTTCCTCGATTGGATGCAAAGATGACAATGGGGGAAATAGAAGATTCCAGTGCTCGGTGCAGGTATGTGAAACATTCAATATCCAGCATGTGAACCTCATCTACAAACAGTACACCTGGGACCAGCTCTGCAATGCCTTGATCAATGTATTTATTTACCACTTTATTTATTTCTCCTCGAAGTTTGTCTACGAGAACCAAAATAAAATGTTAATTACTCTGCTAGTGAGCAATAGGTTTCTATGAAAGACTTAAAGCAACCAACATATTCCCCTGGAAATGTTCATACTTTGATTTCTTAATGCCACAGGATAAATCTTGGCAACACTAAAATTCTGTGAGAATTTAAACTAAGATTTGAAATTTCAATCCTGTATTGTGGAGACATCTGTGCATCAAAATATTTCTAAACTGAACTTCCAGCACATAAGTCAGCCAAACTTCAGTTTAAAATATGAAGTTTAACCAAGTTTCCAAGCATGTGTAAAAAGAACAGCATTGAAAGAATAAAATATTCCTGCTGTATTTCAGCAATGTAGCTTTGTATAAAGATTCTGTCAACATATGGATCTCAAAGCTACGCAAGATGTTACAGATAAACTTCAGAATAAGCAAAATGACCTCTAGAGTGTAAGAAATACTTCAAAAGAGCACCATTCAAATTAGGAATTGAAGACTTTTATCTAAATTTAGTTACTTAATGAAATATCAATTATTTCAAAGAATAAAAAAGAGAATTGATTTTTCTGTAGATCTTTTTTTCTTCAGACGTGTAATAGGAAGAGCAACAGTGCACTTACAGCATCAAGTCAAAGGCAGCTACAGCAGTCAAAAGCAAACCAAGGCTGGAGTGCTTAGAAGCCTTTTTTCTGCTCCTCAGAAACAGTGCATGGTTGCTTCACAAAAGAACGTACCCTAAGATTTTTTTTTTTTTTTGAGGTGCCAGTTTGCAACTTAGCATAGCTCTAGGAAAATATGAGGGCTTCTCCGAAAGTAATGACTGCTACTTATTATTTATTATGACGACAGAGGCAGATGCTGGTGGTATGGCAGTAGAGGCTGAACCTTTTCACCAATGTTCTGTTACATGTTGTTGCCATGTGACAGATGGCAGCAGAGGGGCAGTCTGACAAAATAGCATCTGACATGGAAGTGTGCATGAACAAAAGTGTGGGACTGAATTCCTGCGGCAAAAATGGCACCCACTGATACTAGCGTTTGTGGAGACCAAATAGTGGACATGAGCACAGTGAGGAGGTAGGTGGTGCATTTCAGCAGTGGTGACAGTGGGTCATCTGTGCTGGTGCAAATCTTTAGCATACAGACTCTTGTTCCACTGTTGGTGAAAATGCAGAGCTAATTGATTGTGACTGTGTTGAAAAAGTGTTTTGTAGCTGAGAATTTGCTCTACCAACTTAGTGTTACTGTGCTCTTTGTATCTGTTGTAGTTTCCAGAGAAATAAATAGGCATTACTTTTGGAGCAACCTATATATAACCACATACTCTTGAGCAGAAGTATTCAGAGAAGGACAGCACTAGCTCTCTGACCTCCTTCTTTCCAAAAACATGGATGCAGAATACAGCATATAGTTTAAAACTGTGTGAATCGGTAACGTTTGCACAGTTTCCAGCTAAAATCTGAACATTTTTGAAAAAACATTATTTGTCGGCATTCATCATTATAGATGCTGTATTAATAACCCAATTTTTAATGCTTTTCTAATTGGCAAACATAGGTTATGATGGTCTGAAAACATGATGCAGGGTTCATACCAGTAATTTCAGTTTTCTTAGGCTTCATCAGTTGTCCCATCATAGAGAGGATGTCTTGCCCACCCTAGAAGAAAGTTACAGCAAGTGTTAAGTCTTGCAGTGAACACATACCATGAGAATTTTAAGAATTGGAAATTGGTTAAAGCAGTTCTTTCTTGCAGTTGAACTGACACTTTATTCAATAGTGGTTGATAACCTGTCAAAGGTCAGGTTGGTTTATCACAGTGGTATTCTAAGCCTAACTGTTTAATTAGCTATTTCCTCTTTCTTTAACCTTGCTCATTTGAACAGTATATTAAAAAAAATGAGATATCTGCTTTTAAAAATTGTCATAGAGAAGCTCATGAGAACTGAAAACATCAGGGAACACAGACTTAGGATTATTTGTGTGCATTGTAATTGTTCAACCTGTCAACGCAGGAACAATTACACTGAGTTTTAACACTTTAGAACTCCTTGATTTTATCAGGTAAATGATTTTGTTGAAAAAACAAAGATGTTTATTCTGAAATGTTGTAGTAGGTTAAGGGCTTGTAATATCATATCATAGGGGTGCCAACCTTTAAACACAAATACTGTATTGTCAGCGGCTTTTGTTTATGACAGAGGAGGAGTTTCCTCCTTCCTTGGTTTACATTACAATACAGAAAGGGGTAATTCTCCTGCTTTCAACTTTTTTATGCAGTGACTTCAAAGCTCTACTGCAAATCACAAGGAAGTTTAATGGGAGGTTATGAAATATTTCTGAAGGAAGGAGGGAAATTAAGAGGATCTACAGCAAGGTCAAAAACACTCAGTGATCAGACACGTGGTCTGATCTTTGGGTTGTCCTGTGTGGAGCCAAGAGTTGGACTTGATGATCCTTATGAGTCCATTCCAATTCAGGATGTTCTATAATTTATCACGGTACTTGCAGTTTCTATTTCACAACCACAAAGCTGTAAATACAAAGCAGAAGGAATTAATCTGTACTCAACTTTCAACAAATAAAATGATGCAGATCTGGCTGCTGCTACCTCACATCTCTCCTTATGGAGACAAAGGAGTAATCTTACCCAGCAGGGGAGACACCATGATCAAGCAGAAGGTTTTCCAAGGGCAAGGTGCTTAAATTTATTATTATTTTAAAATGTTGGATATTAGGAAAAATTTATTATCTGAAAGAGTTGTCAAGCATTGGAACACAAGCTGCCTGGGGAAGAGATGGAGTCACTGTCCCTGGAGAAATTCCAGAAACATGTAGATGTGGCACTTAGGAATGGGATTTATTGGGCATGGTGGTGATAGGTTGAAAGTTGGACTTGATGATCTCAAGAGGTGTGTGGGAACTGTTGAGTCCTGGCCTGAACCACTGATTGAGCACCTGGGAAAGGACTCAGTCAATCTTGGGAGCACAGGTGAAGGCAATTCAGCTGTGTGACAGGAAGGGTGGAGCCTGGCTGCACCTCTCTTAGACCTCATTTAAGGGCTGACTGCCATTAGAGAAGGATCTCTGGCTGCAGATCCTTCTCCTGAGGAGTTTCCCTTTTGTGCCTAGATCTTCAGAGATAGGTGAGCACTTTTCCTTTTCTTTGTAACACCTCTCCATTGTGCTAGTCCCTTTGTCATTACACCTCCTGTATAGCCACTCCACTGCCTTGATCTTTCTGATTGTTACAAGAAGTCTTTTCCAGCTTTAATGACTCGATGACCTCTTTCTTTGGTCAAGAGGAGCAGCCCACCCTGCAGCAGGCCCTCCTTGCAGAGAGCAGAGTTAGAATGGCCTTTGAGATACCTCCAAGTTTTTCCTGTGGCAGTGTCTTTGAGGGTACTTTAGAACATCTTAAAGTTTTCCTTATCTTCTTGATTATTCTAGAAACCACCAGAACTATGTACAATATTTTTTCTGTAAAGACTTCATCCATGTAATTAGATACCTGAGGTCGAGCATTGGCCACATCCAAGTCATGCAGAGTAACGTCCTGAATAATTTCTTTTTTCTTGTGCACATCACCCTTTGGTAAAGGAACATACTCTTCAGCTTCAAGGTCAAATTCCGTAGCATAGGTATCACACCTGCCTTGCCTCTGAAGAAAGGTAAAGAAGAGAAACTTAGGTATAGGATTTGTTTTGGTGCCAAAACCTTGAGTGACAAACTTGATAAAGGGCTTAATTCACAACTCTGGTCCTGACAAGCTTCTGTCTGACAGTTCAGACATCCCACTCTCTGCTCAGCAACAAGCATACTATATCTACTGATCAAAGCTTAAAATACCCTATTGAAAAGCACCTGATATTTTGGTGGTAAGAATATTTCACTCCTCTCTCAGTTTATTTTAACTGTATGCAATTCTTGCTAAAGGACAAATCCAGACGATTAGCTAGAGATTAGGAGAACTGTTCAAGACTCCTTTGTAGGTGGGTGATTTATTATATGATAGAAAATATTATGGTCATCCATTAAACAGCAAGTATCGCTACTTTCCAAATCAGATATGAAGAGAATGCTAACTAATGCAGTATTCCCTTCTACATGTATATATCTTGTGGAGAAAATACCAGAGCGATAAAAGAAAGATTAAATACACTGCACATGTCAGCCTGAAAATGACTAAAGTTGCTTGCTGGTTTTTTTCCCCCCATCTTTCCTTAAAGATGTCGTGATCTCAGAGAAAAGGAAACTCAACCAGGCAGCACCAGTGATAGCTTCCTTGCCACATGACCTTAATCATGAACCAGATGACCATGTTCTTTCAGTGCAAGAGATATTTTTCTTACCAGATAAAGATAACACTGGACACTTCTAAAACTTTCACGTAGCCATTTCATGTCAATTAAGCTTAACAAATGGGAGAGCTTTTTGACAAAGGCAGGGAAGACCTGCAAGAACACATCCATCTGCATAAAAATGCAGAACTTTAGCTTTACCTTGACGGCTCCACTGTTTGCTTCAATATAAATAACATCGCCTGTTTCCACTCGTTCTTTCTGCAAGCTTTCAAATATGCTTGGGTCCAGCTGCAGACAAACATCACAGTTGGTGAAAACAGTTCCATATTAATATGGTAATCAACAAAAAGATGTTTAGACTAAAGCACACTTCCATCAAGCAAAATTAAACTGCAACTTCCCCCAGTAATACCCTCTAGGATTTTATAAAGCTGTGACACCTGGAGTAGTGGTAGAGTACAACTTAGTCTTTACTGTAAAATCTAAAGAAGATGCATAAAACTTATTTTCTTACACAAAAATATCTGTCTGAACAAAGTGACATTAAGCGCCAAAAACATAATGATACCAGTTACAAAGTGTGCCTTTGTGTAATGTGACAACATGTTTACACTTAGGATGTGGTGCTTCACTTGCTTTCTAGCAAAACTTTTACAAAAACTGACTACTGCATTGCATTATGCTACTTGATCCTGAGTCTGCATCCTCTGTCAAGCTGCGTAAGGAAGAGCAGACGTGGAATATGTGAGATGCTATTGTTTCTCATAGTACGTATTTATTCATTTTTTCCTCTGCATTTTCTTGTTTTCAGCATGAACAAATGCAAGTTGATACTTAACAACAGAGACAGCTTTCAGCTCTCGTATTCTAACTGACAGGGAAATTAAACAATAAGGACAGAGACAAGAAAACAAAGGGAAAGTGGGGCTGAGCTGGCAACATACCAGCTCAATTTCTAGTTCTCTATCACATATTCACTAAAGCGTATCTCCACACATGGAAGGAAGAACTGTGGCAGAAAGAACAATTTATATAGAAGCAGACAAAATTTGCCAAAACTATTCTCAAAAATTCAGTTGAGTATCAGGAAAAACAAAAATGAATAAGCCTTCTTGAATGTTTGCTATTATGAACACGAAGTTACAGCTGCAGTCATTGTGAGCATATCAGGTTGTAGCTCAGATTCCTCACTGAGCTTGTTTTTCTGTGAGCTAGGAACGTTGTTGCAAAACTGCAACAGAATCTTTTGCTGGTTAAATCTTTCTTTTAACTTGAACACTCACAAGTACGTATTGTCAAGCGGAAAAGTAACAGGAGCTGTTAATTGAGCGATGGAGTTTCAAATAGTAGGAGAAAAGAACGATATCCAAAAACTATGAACACCAAAGAGATAAAAATACGTGCTCAGGAGTAAGATAATGTTGTCTAGCAAAACAGTTTCTCTGCACTGTTATTTTACCTAGACGGGGATCAAGAATTGGTTAAAAACAAAAGATGCAGATATGATATTTTTAAGGAAATTTAGAAACCCTACCATACATACCTTCAACTGCTTGGTTCCCTTTGCAGTTTTGAGTCCTATAATTACATGACTGATTGTTTTGCCATAGCCTCCCATAGGGTTTTCAGTCTCACATGGAGTTAATTCTGTGACTTCTCCTTCATACACCTCCTTGGTCTCTTTAATCCTCAATCCTGGAAGTAATTGTTTGTAATAGTTTAATTACACAAATCAATGGCCAAAAGCACTCAATAGTCTCCTACATTAATGCCAACAGGTTTTAATATATTACAAGGGTTTGTTATGTTTAACTGGAAATCTTTAATTCCAAAATTTGAAAGATAATTATAGTTCTTCAACATTAAGTGTGAATATTCAACCCATGTCATGAGAGGGAAAGCTGAGCCCAAGTTCTGATCCAAAAAGCAGTTTATTAAGCTCTAAGAAACTATTTTCTTTCTGCTGTTTTTTATTCATTCTTTAAGCAAATATCAGTATCCTCTCTCTTTACCTCCCCTCGAAGAGGGCAGCTGCCTGATTTTATAACTTTACACCAGAGATAAACAGTTCATCAAAATTCTGAAACTAAAGACCAGTGACAACAGCACAAAAGTGAGTTGTACACAATTTTATGCTTTCAGAAAAGTCAGGATAGAGGAGGGACAAAGGTAACTTCAAAAAAACTTTGTTTTTAAGAAAAAAAAGTATAATGTTTTACAAGTTATAAGTGAGAGGTGAGCTAGACAAAGTTTAACAGAATCTGTTATAAAGCAAACTTAAAACTGTTTCAAAGTAGGAGACAGGGACATCCTTACTTCACCATTTTTCAGAGAAGTGAGAAAACATAATAATATTCGAAGCCAAAACTATTGCAATGGACTAGAAGTCATTTTAAACTGATAAATAATACAGAGTTGAAGAGTTTTATGTTTAGACTGCACCAAAGAAAAACCACTATCATCACCACCACAATTATGCAGACATTCTAACTACATAAAATTTCAAAGAACCCACATCTGAGGAGAGTCTATAAAGTATTTTATGAGACACACATGCCATACCAAAAATAATGAATGGGCTGTAACAAGATATAAGGAAATCATCCTGCGCAGTCTGAGGCTATTAGGACTTTATAAAACTTTCCTTGTTCCTTAACTTTTCATTTTGCTTTGAAATAGATCAGACACTTCACCAGTAATCTTGAGTTGCTGATAGGGAAATAGAAAGGACTGACAAGTAAGAGTCTGTCTCCCTCTACTGGACCTAAATTAAGGATGGGAGTTGAAATGTGAGAAATAGTGGGATTTTCAGATAAGGTGGTAATTTCTTGGTAAGACACATGTGTTTTCTCTTATTTAGCATAACTTGGAAGTTCTACATAAAGTTAATTTCAGAAAATTTTTCAAATGTTTTTAAGTATGCCAAAACATTAAACAAAAAGTAACAAATCTTTGAATTATGAGATTGACCTAGACAAGGCTGCATCACATAGACTACATCTGCACGGAACATTCAATAATATGGGATTCTGCACAGTACAACTCCCTGTGGTAAGACCTGGACATTTGCAGGCTTGCTTTTCCCTTTTTTTTGTTTTTAACATTTCACTGTAAGAAGTTCTTTTCTGCCCCCACACATTGCCAGCCATTCACGTTTGGGGTATATTTTGCATGGTCCTAAATCACATCAAGTTTTTATTTTGTCTGAAAAGAATCAGTCTCGAGCAAATTCTGTTTCACAATACAAACCAAAGCTGAATCAGCTAAGAGTTTAACAAGATCTGAAAAAAAGTAATCAGTGTTTTGAATTTTCTGTTGATTATCTTTTGTATTAAAATCAATCTGCATGTATCAGCTTAACTCTCAAAAGACCTCCTTAACTTAAACAGAGACATTTCCTAATTACAAATCAGAAGCATGAATCCAGGAAAGAAACTGCAGAATGCTTCACGTTTTGGCTCAAAGGTGGACTTAAATAGTGCTTGTTTGATTTACTGCCAGTTACAACTCATGAACAGCTTATTGGTTCCCTGTATATCTAAGGGACTATTTCAGTAATTTTTTACTAGTTAGCTACTGTTACCATCCTGGGAGGCTGCTAATAAGCTCTATAGAATACTAATCCCTCTTAGCTGAAGTGTTCTTCCTGTACAATTCCATCTTCTCATTTTCCACTGGTTTTGTTTCTTACATATTCTAAACAATGTTTGGCCATTAGACTACATCAAGCATGTTATTATATGACTTCCAACAGTAAAAATCTGGGAACTCTGATTTGCCTGTTTTCTTATGCAATGACGGATCAAACCAATCAGTCCCTCTTGTTTCCAAGAACAAAAGAAAAAACTGATGTTAAGATCCCTAATTGTTCTTACAATTTGAGCTGTCTAAAGCCCCTTAAAGTAAAATACACAATAAGGGAAACAGATGATGTATGTAGAACCTGCAAGGTAGGCTTCATACCAACCAAATAAAAAAAATACATATAGGTGCCAATTGTGCGAGATTTTTTTTTCTTGCACTCAGCCACAGCTGCACTGTGCATATAAAATCTTTTTTGAGAACATGTACTCTTTTAAATTATTTATTTGCCAGGTAAGTGATCGAAAATCTAACAAGATTTAAACATGATTGGAAAACATTCCATGATTTAAAAAAAAAAAAACAGCAGATCCTTTAAAATATTTATTTCTTTTTTACAATGATAAAAATATTCAATAAAGGTTGTGTTATGAAAATGTGACACAGAGTTCAACAGAAAGGAATAAAAGAAGTTCCATCTTTCATGAACACCAATATTTGTTTAGAAGTGTCTCTCTGCTGACATTCAGGGAATGCAGAGAATTAACAATGCAGCTGGCTGTTAACCCAAGACTTAAAATACTGCTATCTCCAGAAATGACAACATGGATCGCAGAAGTTTCATCTGTTGGTTCAAGTTTCCAAATCTCTGACAGGGAACTTCATCACATCAAGGAAATATAGCAGACTACTCACTCTCTGGCTTCCCTCCCCCAGGCCCTGCCAGATTCATGGTAACTAGACCAGAGACTACTGAAAGTTGCTTTCTTATAAAAATGAATGGAATACTTTTACTTGGTTGCAGAACTGAGAGACCTCTTCACCACCCTAAAATACTCAAATGAAGTCAGAGAGGAAACATAGCATAGAAATCAGGAAAATTAACTGTTAATAAGTTCAGTTTTTCAGTTAGGTCATCTTTAGGCAATCCTTACACAACCAAGAACCACTTTAACTGCGTTTATCAGCTGTCAGCAAAGATCATAAAAGAGATTTTAGCTATTTAGTGAGGTCGTGTTGCAAATTTACCCAATTACTTTGTAAAAGCACTCTAGAATTGAGGACGATATTGAAGATATTATTTATTATGCAGGCATGGAACTTCCTCTGTGCTCATCGGAATACTAAGCCAGACTAACATTACCACTTGGGAATCCCTGAACAAGGCTGCTTGCTCAGTAGGGTGAAATCACTGAAGTAAAAAAGGAAAGCATTTGGCTGCCTACAAGTATTTCTGTTAATATAAGAAACTAAAAACAGATTTTCTTTCAGATTTCTGGAGATTCAAAGGTGACATTAGGAGATGAAACCTGGAGGACATGAAAAGATTCTGGGGAAGGAGAGCAAGTAAAAATAACTGTAGGACACAAGCATTTATCTTCAGAATTACTGACTCTATTAATTGTAGGAGAGGTTCCCCAAATTAAGATCAGCATTGAAGAAAAGTGCATACCATGATCTGGAAGTCACCATGACCACCAAGATTTTTTTTTCCTTTTTAGATTACTAGAAAAAAAAAACAATGTAAATATTGTGTAAATACTTAATTTTCTTTTTTCTGAAACTTACCAATTGCTCGTCTGAAGTTTTCCATCAGAACTTCCGTTTTCTTGATTTCAGTAGAATAGACCTCACTTCCAACCATAGGACAAAAGGGAACTTTACTGCCAAGTTCCTGAGCAATAGCTAAAGCCAAAGCAGTCTTTTTGAAAGAAAAAAGAAATTAAGCATTTAATTTTTATGAGGATTCTTTCAGCACAAATTTAATTTTCCTCATCATATCACTTTCACTCTATCAACCACCACTTTAGTATTATAACTGCTCTGACATCTCTCACATATAATAAACCTCTCCCACCACAGCAAATTAGACATGCATGAGGTGACTTCTACCACAGCCTTATGAACACTGTAAAGGAACAATACTGGACATCTGAATTCAACATCTTATACGTATGAAACAGCAAAGGGAAAACAACCAAAAAGAATAACTATTTAGGCTATTAATATAAAATTAATTTCTAAAACTCTTCTTCAGTAACCATACTATCTCTGTGTTTGGCAACCTGCATGAGGTGCTTTTGTACTAACAATGCCTGCACAAACCAGAGGATGCTGCCAGCATTAATGACATGGCAAAAATTAAACACAAAGCAGGAAACTGTGTCAATACCTTAGTGGGGGAAAAAAAACACAACAGCAGATGAAGACAATATGTAACCACTATTCTAAAATGGCTGTGACAGCAGTTAAATTACAGCAGATTTCAGAAGACTTTATTTCTTACAAATAAAGGAAATATCAGGATACCTTGCCAGTTCCAGGAGGTCCTGCCAACAGGACAGCTCTGCCAGCCATCTTCTTGCTTTTGATTAATTCTACTATAACCCCACAAGCCTGCAGAATAAGGGTTTGCACCATGAAGAAGAGGATAGTTAGAATATATTTAATTCCAGCAGTACCAGATGTGCTTAGAACTACTGATCTTCTGAGACACAGAAAAATTGAGGTAAGAAAGAAAACAATCGTTTAAAAAATAAACCAGACAACAGAACTCAAATCAAAGAGCTGGCATCCTTTCCCCTCACAGAGCTGCACCCAGGAATCAAGGCTTAAAAACACAGCAAGGAGTTTCTGCCTTTCAGAAGCACAGAGGAGCTCCAGCACCGGGCCGGAGCCGGGCGCGAAGCCCCAACACCCCGCAGCAGATCGCTGATGTCGGGGCGTTTCACAGCCTGTATCACCTCCGTTCGGAGGAAGCTCCGCAGTCACAGAGCCGGGGACTGCCCCACCGCCTCAGGCGGCATCAGCTGAGGTAAAGCCTCGCCCTCGCCACTGAGAATTACACGGCGGTAACGGCGAACTCACAGCCCTGAGGCTCCCCGTCAGCCCGCGGCAGCGCCAGGCCGGGCACCTCGCTCACCTCCCGCGCGTTCTCCTGTCCCACCAGCCCGGCCCCCGCCGGCTTGGCGGTGCCGCTCTCGTCCAGCCCCAGCCCTTTAACATGGCTGTGTGCGGCGATGCGCTGGGTCTTCGAAGTGCTTTTCACCTCCTCGATCTTCATGGCGGGCCACCCCTCTCCCGCACGTCCACCCGCCACACGCGGCCCGCGCGTTACCAAGGCTCCCGGCGCGCGGCCTCCTCTCCCCGCCCCATCTCGCCATTGGCCCGCATGACGGCGCTCCGGCTGATGATTGGACGCGGTGGGTGCCTGTCACCGCCGAGGTGTGTGCACTTTTTTAGGGGCCGTCTTCGCGCTTCCGTGTGCGCCTCTCTCAGAGAGTCCGGCTGCGCGCGGACGCTGTGAGGAGATGGGCCGGGGCCGAGCCAGGACATCACCTTCGGGTGGGCCTCGCTGTCGTCTTGCCGTTAGCGGTGTAGCAGTTAATTACGATTCACGTGCCCACGGCAGCATCTGAGGCTTTAACTTCACCTTTTATACAGTATATCTACAACAGCTTCCTCCTGAGCTGCTGAACTGAGGGAAAAAATACGTCACAGAATCACAGGGTTGGAAGGGACCTCAAGGATCATGAATCTCCAACCCCCCTGCCACATGCAGGGCCACCAACCTCCACATTTAATGCTAGACCAGGCTGCCCAGGGCCCCATCCAATCTTTGAACACCTCCAAGGATGGACAGGGCATCCACAACCTCTCTGGGCAGCTGTTCCAGCACCTCATCACTCTCTCTGTAAAGAACTTCCCCCTGACATCCAATCTAAATCTTCCCTCCCTCAAAACCATTTCCCCTTGTCCTGCAGTCATCTATCTTTTCAAAGACATCATCTCGGCAGGCAGCTCCATGCCCTCAGAGCTCCTTCATGTAACAGCTCTCCCACCACCATTGCTGGCAGCCAGCTGTGGGCTCCTCCGCAGTGCTGCTGTACCTCTTAACATAGTACATCAGTGCTTGGGGTGGAAATGCTGTGAAATCTCAGAGGGTTTCAGAGCTGGCTGTTCCAGTGGCTTGTTGGTAGATTTTGAAGTTAATCATAGAATAGTTAAGGTTGGAAAAGACCTCTAAGGTCATCTAATGCAAGCACTGACCATCACCATGCCTGCTGACCACATCCCTCCATGCCATATCTGCACAGTTTGGGAACACCTCCAGGGACAGTGGCTCTACCACTTCCTGGGCAACCTGTGCCAGTGCACCACTGCTCTTTCTAAGAAGATGGAACCTGCTAATTTTAATATTTTACTGCTAATACATCATGTTTGATGATAAAAGCTGTGTCCGTGTCCTAATGCTCAGCATTAATGGGCTAACATGGTGTGGTGCTGCTGGAGCTACTGCCACAACTCTGCTGTTGGCTGCCAGGGAGAACTGCAAAGCAGTTGTGCAGTGATCCAAAACAGCAGAAGGGCTTTTGGGAAGGAAGGGTGGGCATTATGGTTCAGGTCACAGAAGTCTGGTGAAGACTGTTATGTGCCACTCATTCCCTTTTCATCTCAGAGCTTCCATTAGTTTTGATTTAAATGTCATTCAGCAAAGAATGCTATTTGTTTTTTTTCTGCTAACTTGTTCTGTCAGTTTATATTTACATAATCTAGTTTAAAACTAATCACAATATAATTGCAGACATATGTAGTTCAACACCTTTGTAAGGGTATCCTCTCATTTCAACTCTTGTAGCTAAGAATTTTTGAATCTAATAAATACAAGCTATCCTTTAAATAATTAAAAAAGTATGTATACCGTTGGACCCTATACATCCTTCCAGGGTCATATTAGTCAGAATACAAATGCCTAATATGTACTGAGCTGCAGACATTTTTTTCTGTAAAAGAGCAAATATACAACTTTGATTTCTCTAGTGCATTGTGCTGCCACAAGTGCTGTGGGTATGTCTGGTCAGAGTTCAAGTTTCTGCCAGTTCTGGAAGAATAATTAACAAGGCTTGGAGAAGCTCTGAGGGCAGTGATACAGTTATATATATTTCTCTTTGGTGAAAGTCAGTGTAGAGGAATATGGATGGCAGAAATAGAAAATTATGGTCATTATAATTTATTGGTCATTATAATTTAGAGGAGATGTAAAGGTCAGATATGCTGCATAAGAAACATTGATTTATTTAGAGATTTTCTGATAAAAGCGAGTAGCACTTACTTATCTGAGAGGAAACAAAACTGGAAGCTTTTCTAACTTCTTATTGTTTCTCTACAGCAATATGGTGTCTTAAAGATAGAACTGGAGTCTAAAACTTCAACCTGGTAGGGACCATCTTTGCTCATCATCTGCTGCCTACAATTTTTGTACTGATACGCAGAAATCATTATGAAAATGGGTTGGCTTTGTATTTGCAGTAGAAGTGGATATTTCTCTCTCTCTGTCTATATATATACGTGTTAAAAAGTAAACAATTGTTTACATGACAGATGCAAAGCTATCTTCTCCCTCTTACTTGCTCAAATTAATATCACTGTTCACAAACTCTGAATGGTTTGGCACATCTCATTGTGTTGACTGTTTTACTCATTCCACATGTTCTTTGTACTGAAATTGCAGTTGCAGAGAGGAAAGTACGTTTGGGTGAAGGAAAATAAACAACAATCCTTTAGACCACACAGGATCAGTTGTTTATTTGTCAGAAAGAGTAAAGTAGAACTACTGGAAAGTTTAGGAACTGAACTTAAATAGCTTAAATGATCTGTGATAATTGATGTCTGATGTGTTATGATGCATCAGTATGAGGAAATACTGAACCTCAACACGATTTTTGTGATTTTGAATAGTTAATGCATCTGTTACAGGGGAAGGGTAACACTTTGCTGCAAATCTTGAGTCACCTTTCTCCTTTGCCCATGCCACCGGGTGGAACATAAGTTGGTTGTTAGACCATTCTGCCCATCTCATGTTATGAGTGCGTTGAGTATAATTTAATATTTCACTAGCCAGTTAACCAGAAAAAATAATACCTGTCACTAAAGGTCTGAACTGTTATTCCCCAGGTTTAATCAACTCATTTTACCAACGTTTCTTTTCCCCCCCTGTTTGAGGTCTCCTGTTTGGCACAGACGTCATGTGATACCCGAAGTGGGAGCTGGAGACTGGAGAGCTGTTTTCCTAGTCTAAATGTTTGAGGTTACAGGACGTGGCCTAGTTTCACATAAGCTTTCAAATTTCAGTGGGACATGCTGAATCCTGAAACTGTCAAATAGTGTATTATTTTTGGAGTGAGAGAGAGTACGTGTATGTAAGTGTGTGAATGACCTTTACATTTTTACCCTATCCCGAAAGTCTGACTTCCTGCCCTTTCTCCCATGAGTCCATAAACTTTAGCAATTAAAGTGAACACTTTTTAAGGAAGAAATTCAGTGCAGAAGGGAAGAACTGGAAAGGGGAATGGAGTTTTGAGGAGAAAACAAGAAGAAAAGAGCAATGCTATAAACTGATTGCTTTGTGATGATATTGAAAAACATGAAAAAGTTGAGATTCTTTAATTTTGCCATTATCCCCTTTCTGTCTTAGTAAGGTCAATATCTCTGTGTGTGTTTTGTTTGCTTTCCTGCAAATGAAGCTGAAAGGTCTTTCCTACCTGTCACTGAAGCAAAAGGAGTGATGACTCCTAACAAGTAACATCTCTTAATTCCCAAATCCTTAATTAATTCTGCAAACTTTATAAACAACTAGAATGGACAGTTCTTACCACTGAATAAAATTGTTCCTATCTCTGTCATACCTCCTCCTTGCTATTGGTATATTTTACAGGTACCATGTGCACCACAATCTTGCAAAAAGCTGTACCTTTGGGTGATATATAGCCAAATCTGAACTACAGACTATAAATTCCTGGAGACAGAGGCATGTTCCGAGTGATAACAAAACTATGGACACTGGAGCAAACTTATCTTTTTTCACCACTAAAGCGCACGTTCTTTACACGTTATTTCCCTCCCATACAAGGACAAATGCCTTCTCTGTCTAGTGAGTTACAAGTCTTTTCTGTATCTAGAGGAAGGAAAAGAATAAGCCACAGTTCCCACCTGATATCCCTCTTACTTGCAGATCAGATTTTATTTTATCTTTCCTCGTTACATCTTAGCAAAACCAATTTTTTCCCTATGAGTTTTGTCCAGTATCCCTTTGGTTACTGTCAAAGCAAAACCAAAAGCAAAAGCTCTTTATTTTATTGGTAAGTTGGCAGTCCAAGCAAAATGGTCATGCCTGAGCTCTTGCAGCCTGTTAGATTGTGTGGGCCATTGAAATGGGCATTTCCTTTACATCACTCCCAGTTTTTACAGGAATTGTAGAAACTTTTAAGATTTCTGTGCTTTGTCCAAGCTTGTTGAAAAATAGCTGGTATTTTAGACGTGTTGAGAGGACTGCTGGATAATGCCATTCTGGATAATGTATCTTCTGGCTGGGAAATGGACCCCTTTGCACCTTTTTCTTCTCAATTTATCTAATAGTTAATGTTAAAAAAGAATTAAATTGTATGCAATATTATGTAGGGATATCTGTGTGGATCAGGACTGTGTAGGGCCTTTTCTTGTGGGAATAGAAGTATACTTTCCATTAACTTTGCAAGTATGTATTGATATAACAGCTTGAGACTTTTAGGGCAGTGAAATGTACATAAGCTAAGAAGCCTTATGATTAACAGGAAACTATTCAAAGCCTGGGAACTTGGTCTGAAAAGTGACATTATGCTTGATTCAGTTCCCATGACAGAGCTCCCATCAAGCTGAACTATGCTGCTAACGAAACAGATTAACCTGGTTAGCTCAGTATATTGGCAGCCCTCCTTGTGAGTTTTGTGAGTTCATGTCTTTCCTTCAGGGAGATAGTTGTCTTTCAAATAGCTCTGTGCACTAGGAATGTCTGCTTTTTTTTTTTTTTTTTTTTTGCTCCCTCCTCTCCCCCCCATTGTTGAGTCATTGACTAGCATGTAGACTTCGGTGTGCTTGGCAAGGAGGAGTAATTTGTACCTGGATTAAAAGCTCTGCAGACCCTTCCATAACGAAAGTGTTGTTATATGGAGGAATTTTCTTTGTAGGAAAGCCTGGGGTTTAGAGTGAAAGCTTCAGCTAAGTCCACGATGCTGAGAATAACCTTGGGAAAGCCACAGAACCATAGAATCATAGAATCAAGGCTGGAAAAGACCTCCAAGATCACCAAGTCCAATGCCAACCCACTCTCACCATGCCCATAACCACGTCTCTCAGTACCACATATTCATGGTTCTCAAACACCCCCAGGGACAGTGACTCCACCACTTCCCTGGGCTGCCTGTTCTGGTTTAATTTTAGTGCTTTTAGTACTCGGATGCTTGTCAAACCCGTTGGTGGGTTGTATAATTGGTGGTGGTGGTTTGCAGGAGAGCTGTTCAGCGCAGTTACTCATCTTGATCATTCTTAATCCCATCAAAGCATGCTTTTCACGGGGCACCCTACACAATATATACTTACAAGACGAGGATTTACACAAATCCAGAAATCAGCGAGCAAGTTAAAAAAAGGGAGACAATTATCCAGATCTTGACTTGCTTTTTGCGTTTAACTTCACAACGTCTGCGCAACTTTGAAGCCAAATTTCAGCCCGATCGGCACCTGTGAGTGGCTATCCTCGGCCGCAGGGCTGGGGCCGGCTAAGGCTAAAGGCTGAGGAAGGCTGAAGCTGAAGCCGAAGTCTCGGGCCGGGGCAGCGCGGAACGGCGGCGGCGGGGCGCGCGTTGCCGCAGGGGCGCTGTGCGGACGGACCGCCCGGGTGCAGCGCCGCCATGGCCGCCGACTCCGCGCCGCCCCGCGTCCTCAACGTGAACGTGGGAGTGCTGGGCCACATCGACAGCGGCAAGACGGCTCTGGCGCGGGCGCTGAGCACCACCGGCTCCACCGCCGCCTTCGACCGGGCGCCGCAGAGCCGGGCGCGGGGCATCACGCTGGACCTGGGCTTCTCCTGCCTGCGCACCGCCCTGCCGCCGCAGCTGGGCCCGGGGCCCGGCGAGCTGCAGTTCACGTTGGTCGACTGCCCGGGGCACGCCTCCCTCATCCGCACCATCATCGGCGGTAAGGGGCTCCCCGCTGGTGCCGCTAAGGGAGGGACTCGGGGCTGTCCCCACTGCCCCCCGTTGCCCCTTAGATTAACCCTACGCTCGCAGATGAGCGCGGCTTCTTTCGGCCCCGCTCTGCTCACGTCGCTGGAATGAAAGTTTTCCTGCCCGTGAGACCCCGCCTGCAGTTTGTAAGGGCTGCGCAGCTGCTGCTTTTCCCCGTGCCGCA
Source organism: Chrysolophus pictus (assembly GCA_037305975.1). Classification (NCBI taxonomy): domain Eukaryota; kingdom Metazoa; phylum Chordata; class Aves; order Galliformes; family Phasianidae; genus Chrysolophus; species Chrysolophus pictus. The sequence continues at coordinate 10,504,826 of CM074587.1, forward strand.
GTGTGCTGCGCCCTGTGCTTGGAGCTGTGCTGCACCTGTTGGACGTGCACGTGGCGAGCTCTGCTGCTCGGAGCTCTGACAGGAGCGTTGGAAGTGTGAAATGGAATTTGCTCATTTTCCGTTTCAGATTTTGTATATGATGCGTGGAGTTGATTCTGGCTTGCTTTAGAGCTTTAAGGCAAGTTCACGTTGTTTGATGAAAAATAGGACCTGCTCTTCTGTGTCTTGCCCTTCTTGTCTTGTGGGTGGCTAAGGGCACAGTGGGGATTGTGGCTGCAGGCAGTGTGCAGTAGGCACGGGTTGGTCAGCTGAAGTACAGAAACTTCTGAAAAGTCGTTTCCCAGGCCTCTTCTATGCTGGTGTCTCCTTAGTGTCAGGTATGAGCCTCACAGGTAACTAGCAGTAGGACAAGTGGTGATGAGTGAGTGGCATATAGATGCCCCATGGGAGGTTCAGATGGGCTGACGGTCGGACTTAGTGATCTTAGTGGTCTTTTCCAACCTTAGTGATTCAGTGATCCTGGGCCCAAAGGTACAGCAGGAACTGTGGCCACAGGCAATGTGGAGTAGCCACAGGTTCGTCAGTTAAAGTATAAGAAGTTCTGAAAATTTATTTTCCATGCATTTTCTTGCCAGTGTCCCCTTAGTACCAAAGAGGAGGTAGTTCTGCAATGCAGTGTGTGTTTATTGGCGGCTGGACTGAGGTTCTGACTTATTCTCTCCTCTTGGTGTATGAACCAACCCTGTCAGAGCAGACGTGTGAGTGGCGTTAGCAGTGATAACACGGTACTGTTTCCTTTTTTTTTTGATAAAACAATAAACATTTCACTCATTTCTTGATTTGTGCAGCAGCGTCATTAATGTGTGCTCTGTGGCTGCAACGGCGGAGTGGCTCAGTACTGAATTCCAGAGATCTGCAGTCGTCTTTTGTGCTTTACAATCAGTTACCGATCTTAAGTGCTTGTAAGCACCTGATTATCTTCTGATGAACAAAGTGTATTTTGGCAAATGGTAGCTTTTCTTGGATGGACTGCCAGAGTGACTGGTAGACAGGCATTCCTTTCTTCAGGAAACAACTGCTCTGAGGACTAAGCTTTCCTTATGAAGAGGTCTCTGAAAGCTTGGGGAAAAATAGCTTTTGTTATCGCTTGTTTGGGGTGGTTGCTTAATACATAGATTTTTTTTTAAATTGCTTCCTATTAATTGTTTTTATGAAGATGTTAAAGCACTTAGTCACTGCTACCCACACTGGTAGAGTAAGTTATTCAATTTATGTCACTGTAAGGCTGTGCTGGGAAAGGATGTGGGCTAGACTAGTTGAATGGTGGTTTTCTTCCCAGCAAAAGTGATTCTGTGCAGGTAGCAATTCAGACACAAAGCGTGTCAAACTTGCATAGTTCCAGTTATAGCAGATTACATATTCTAGTGAAAACTCTTGATTGTTTGATTAGTATGACTTAATGCAATTCTATATGTTAAGAAACAGAAAGGCAGAGAAAGTGCAGTATTGTGTTAATACTTAGAGCTAGAAATTTCAGCTGCCTGCTTGGTAGCATACACATAAATCTTGATTTTGGATGCTCCTTTATTTTTTACTACCAGGTTTAAAAAGTGAGACCTTGTTGTTAAAACCTGATCTGTGCTGGTGGGAACTACTCAGGACACTTGCAATTTTAGTATGTTTTGGTGAAATTCAGACTGAAGTATAGCATGTCCTCTGTAACAGGATACATCCTTCAGCATTTAGGCATCACTATTTCAGTATTGCCACCTTGTCTGAAACAGAAAGCCAGGCTGCCCAGATCATGGTACTTAAAAATTTAGTCTGAACAGCCTTGATTAGGAAATAGATGGAAACAGTTTGCCGTTCCATTTTCATTGCAACCACGGAGGCTGTGGTGTTTTTTTTTTTTTTAAATCTACTTTTTCCTTTTATCATAAATTTTCTGTATTGAAAGCTTTTAAATAAAATATAAGAGCAAAGTACTTTATCTTCCTGTCTTTATTCTGCACTTTGGATTTTCCACAGCTCTTGAAAACAGTGCTCTTCGCTGTGTCCTGAGATAGCTGTAGATGTGAGTTAGCCTGCAGAAAAATGGGAGCTGTGAGGAGCTGGAAGGGTGATGGGAGGGCTCTGTAGCAGCCTTTTCTTCTGTGTTACCCCTCGTACATGTGGCTTTTAGTGTTGAAGCTACAAGTGTGAAAGTATGCGACTGCATGCTTGTGTTTGAAGGCTTTATAAACTAGTTGGCTCCCCATTGCTGGGTAGCTCTGGGTTTATTCATTTTGTTCAATCTGCCACCAGACAAGCTCAGCAGGTTCCTTCTTAGGAAAAGGAGAAAGCAGTGGTGTCATCTCTGCCCTTCTCTTTTTTTTTTGTTTGCCTGCTCTCCCAGGCTGTGTCCTAGTGGCAGCTCCATCCTCTATAACTGCCATCTCTTCTGTGCACCCAAGATACTCTAAGGGTTAATTCCTCTGCTGTACAAAGCTGATAAATCCACTCACAGACTCACTGAAACTATTTACTCTTCTTTAACATATTTTTGTCTCCAGCTAATTCTTGAAGGGCATTTTTATGGCTGAATCTGGTATTGCATTTTGGTCATGCTGCACTAGGTAGCACTTGACCTTGCGAATACTTCTCATAGTCATTCACAGGATGCTTTCATAGACACAGTACCTTAGGATTCAGAGTGCAGAATATTTGAACAGTAACCTGATGGAATGGAAAATGGAAGTCATATTTCATTCTCTGTGGCTGCATTTTTCTTACAAAGCCTGCCCTTGGGGAAAAAAAAAAATCAAATGTTAAATCAAAAGTAGGGGTTCTTGGGGGTTTTCTTTTCTTTTTTTTTTTTCTCTTTTGTTTTGTTTTTGTTTGTTAGTTTGTTAACTTGCATGCTACGAATTGGAAATGCTGCAGACGTTTCTGCCCAAAGTGCTTTCTTGTTATCTGAAAGATGATAGTCAAAGGCTGGAATGGAATATGTGATACTTAACTCACTACATTGTACTTTTCACTTGTATTTAAACCATGCTGGTTTATTCCTCAACTTTTATGGGTTTGATGCTGCAGGAAGGTGTACTGTGGATAGCTGTATAGTTTGGACTGTGCCATGTATTCATTTATTTGCACTGTTTTGAACAGCAGGAACACAACGTTTTTTCTGATAGTTTCTAATAATTTCAAGATTGCAGCAGAAGATTATCTTACACATAATAAGCGGTGCAACAAGCAAAATGTTTGTGTTTATAGCTGTTGGAAATCAGTTTGCTTAACACAAAACAAATCTGAATAACTGAATTTCAATGGTCAATTCTTTGTCTTGTCACAAGTGACACGAAGCATCTGCATTAGCATTAGTCTTGAGCATGCCTTCTGCCCTGAAGGAATGGCTGCAAAATGCAACACTGCTTTTTCTATATTGCTGTAGAGATCTAAGTGATGTTTTCACAGAATTTCACACTGAAATTGGGTTGTTTCTGTTGCAGTGCTGTGGGTTTTTGTGTGATTTTAAAGCTTCTGTTCTTGTGTTGAATCGCAGTTCTCCAGCATTCCCCGAAGCTGATGTTGCCTTCATCATAGTGAAAGGAGATTTGCTTTAACATTTGTTTGCTGCAGACCCGTGCATCCAGAAGGGTCTCAAATGAGTTCAGCAGTAGGGGATGCCTGCAGAGAGGTTACACAAGTTAATCTTCCAGGAGAAATTCAATCCCCATATTTCATTTTAAGACCACTTTGCGTAGCAAAGTAGTTTAACCAGTAGCAGATTTTTTACTTGCTGATGGTTAATTTCATGCCCTACAAAGGGTCAGCACACTAATACAGAAGAACATGATTACTTCACCCCAGCTTCCCCCACACGCACGCAGCGAGGAGATCCTGCAGTGTTTGTTTTGGGGGAGCTGTTGTCGGGTGCCCTTTCTGTTCAGTTTTGAGATGGGTTCTCAAAAGAACTTCTACAAAAGAAAGTTATCTTTTTTACCCTATGAAGTTCAAAGGACAGAGCAGCTTTAAAGCAGGCTTTAATTGGAAAGCTACTGCTTGACCCTGGTTGTCTAAACTTGTGGGGGGAATTCTGGCAAACTTGTAGTTTTGTAATCCTTATGCCTGGCTGAACCTTTGACCTTTTTACTTTATAACTGGAGCTTCATTGTCACCATTTGTCCCCGCAGTTCCTTTCAAAGAAAACTGCCTCGCAAGTGTCTGTTTCCACTTTGCTGCTGTGTTCTGTTAAGGAAGGGTATTAATTCATACCTGATACATCGGAGGGGCCAAGACTTTTGAACTTGCCCAAGAGCTTGGGGACGGGGAAATGAGCATAGCGAAAGCATGTCTTGCTGATGCAAATGAGTACAATGAAAACAGTCTTGGGAGATCAAGGGAGATGTGGGCTTGCTACCAGCATTCACGTTCAGTCAGATGCAGATTATTTGTAAGATTAACACGGCGGCAAAGGAAAGTACTTTTATGACAGATTTGTTGTTTTGATGGGTTGGTTGTAAGCTTGTAAGAGGATTTGCAAACTCAGCATTATTGTTGTGTTGTCAAGAAAATACACTGCCATCAGCATGAGCTTTTGCTTGTTGACACCTGTGTGAGGATACGTCAGTTCTTTGTTTGCTCACACAGAATGGAAAAGAAAAAAAGTAGGATTTCATAGTTTTGAGGTGTTTGCGTGTTTGGATGACTACAAATTTGTGTGGAGGACTCTTGCTCTTGATTAATAATGTTGAGTGGCAACTTGACAGAGCGCTTTGTGTTGTTCAGTGGATGCAGTTGTGGTCAGAAGGGTCAATGAGGCGATTTGAGGACTGGGCTGCCAGCTTGAGCTGAGAACAGTGCAATAAGTGACCTTGTTGAAATTATTAAGCTGTTGGTCCCACGTAACATATTTTGTATTCCTGAAGTTTGATGCAGTGGAAGTACATGTGAGTCAAGAGAGTTCAGCGTTTGGAACTATCATTAATGTGAATGATCTGTTAAGTTTGTTGGATTTGTGGTGCTTGTAAGCTGCTGACGTTGTGTTAGAAACACAAATCAACTTTATTTCTGTGAATGAAAAACCTTTCTCTTGAAACTGAAGACTTTTTTTTTAAACTTGTTTTCAGGAATTTGTTTGGAGCCCAATACTCCTCTGACAAATTAAAGGAGTATTTTCTTAAATTTCTTAAATTAAAGCACTTTTATTTCCCTATTATGGAGCTACGTGTAAAGAAGAGGCAGCCAGTATAGAAACAGGACTACAATGCCCTCCTCCCAACCCCCCAAAACACAATTTTTTCTACAGGATATCACAGTGCACAAGAGGGCAGCATTTGCTTACAATGTAGGATCCTGATGGTAAGTAGGTAGGGTAACAGGTCAGCGTGGATGAAATGACCTTACTTTGAAACGAACCAACATTAAGTAGAAGATTTGGGACTCAACTTGGGCTTAATTTTCCTCTTCCTAAAGAAAATGACCTCTGTGTTTTAAGGAAGGTTAGTCTTACTTCATTTACAACTTAGATAGCATTTTTTAAGCAATAAAAATACACGGTGTTGTCTTACATTACATTACAGATGGGACAAAACAACTGGGTTTCATGGAAGTTGAATGCGGGGGGGGATGGCTCTCACCTAGTTGAACTTGCAAAGCAGTTGAGAATGTCAGAGCCATGAAATTCAGTGTACACAGCTACTTCTTCTCTGTTTTCCCACTTTATTTAGCTCAGTAAAAGCAAGGTGGTTGTACTAAATCTACTTTGAATTGTCTCTGTGCTGTGTAGGGCTTGTGTGAGATCAGGAGTAGAATCAAATTTCCTTTTGCCTGTGTGTACCAGAACAGTGGTCTGCACATGGAATTTTAATCCATATCATAACAAATTATTCTACTTTTCCACTGATTATACATTATTTCTCATTTCTGCCCATAGTAATGTTTTTTGAGTGAGGTAACAGTGAGACTAGCCTACTATGATATGCTGTGATTTCTGTGTTAATGCTCTCTTCTGCATTTTCAGCTTGGAGCTAACTTCCCTATTATTTACAGTAGATTCAATGTGCTTCTAAACCGTGCATCAACTGTTAGGTAGTAGTAGAGGAAAAAGCAGTCTTCCTTTTGACTTATGGGTTGAAAAGATTAAAAGAAAGCCATCACCTTCTGATCTTAAAAGCTGTATTGAGTAATTACATTCTCTTCTGCTTCACTTTAGAATTCCGTAAGAGATGTAGTATTCAGTTGCATTCTGTTTTAAAAAGGTGCATATCTTGTTCTGAAGGTGTGATTTATAGTTTCATTCTCCATCTTAAATACAAGTTTCAGTAAAGGAGTGGCTTTACTGAAACTTGTTTGAATGTCGAAATTCTTTTCCTAATATAGGACAACTTTTCTACAAAGCTGTTGAGTGGTTTTGCACACAGTTGCTTATATACAACCAAATTGGGCTAATTCACACTTCAGTGTTTGACACAAAAATTTGACAGCTTCTCAGGAAAACATAATAACCAAGTCCTGTAATGGTGCTGACTGGTTCTGTTTGATCATTTTCCCTATTGATTTAAAAACAGAATTTCTTTGTTCCATCATGCTGTGTGCTAGCATTCATCAAATAACTACGTGCCCTTTCATTTCATTTTTCCCTCATTCTAGCTTGAGTTTCTATGAGCTGTTTGGGACAGCGATCAAGTGTTGTTAATCCTTTTTCAGATGTTTTAAAACACAAGATATTCTCATGAAGTCTTAGAAATACCTGCAGAAAACCTATTTCAACTTATTGAAGAATATGAAGCATGTTTGTAACTAGAGTTGCTGTTTTCAACACAAATTTAAAGCATATTTTTCGAAGCAGTATTTCTACTGATGATGGATACATTTCCTTGCTAAATAGTCCAGTTTAGCAATTCACAGTGGTCTACTTATTAAACCAGTTTGTTGATTAGGTTCTACTGCATTTGTTGTACAGCTTGATTTAGAAGCTGTCTTTAAATAGTAGATGGTAGATACAAGTTGATTGATACATTGCTTATGCGTAAAACCCCCTTTTAACAGTTTAGCTTGACAGAACCAGAAACTTAGCTTCCTTAATATTTTTTTTTACTAGCAGTAGTAATGTGTGTTCTTGCATGACTGTTGTACTGTTTTTCAAAACATTTACGAAACCAAAATGCAGATGGAAAAATCTTCCAGCTAAGAAAGCAAGCTGAAGCTGCACACTGAAGTCATTGCTAAAGTCCATGAGTGGAATAAGGAGTTGTTCCTGTGACGTGGCAGAGAGCTGTTTTCTCTCTGTAACCCCGAGGTTGGCCTAGCAAGCTGAGGAGTGAGGCACATCTTCAGTGGTGGTAACTTCAGCTGGTCCTTGAATGCGTTGTGTTCTTTGGGTCCACAGCTCGTAACGCAGAAAAATTGAGTGAGAGCTCCCGCAAAGAAAGAGTTGAACAGCTTGTGTGGTAACTGATTGTAAAGATGCCATGCGTTCTGTGAGGAAGTGTTCTCAGTGCTATCTGTAAAATTCAGATTAAATAGCCATTCTGAAGTGCTTCCTTTAAACTGTTTGCTTCCAGAAGCGTTGCAGGCTAAGTAAATACCAATAGTTCTTATTTCCCATCTCCTTATCAGTTATGCTACCAAAATGTTCTTGCACAGCCTATCTAATCTCTTCCAGTGAACATGAAATGGTTAGTGTTGGCTTCCAATTTGAATTACGATCTCTGTTCCAAACTTAAGCTGATTAATTCTACATTAGATTGTAATTATCAGCATTACCAGTGCCAGGGGTGGCTTCAAGTAGCCAATATATTTGTGGGATATGACAGCAGAGCAGAAAAAAAGGAAATAAAGCAGAGTTTAAACAAAACTGAGCTGACTGTATTCAGCAGTACCTTAAGGGTAAAGGATGAATTTTCATTTATTTATTTTTACACTCTCCTGTACTAAGTTTGGATTTTGAGAATTTTAGAGTTTGCCCAGGTGAGAAAGCAGGCCCCTCAGCCCAGCCTGGAGAGATGAGATGATTCATTTCGGGTTAATGATTTGCTTGTTTAAAAAGCTATTTTCTTTCAGTTCTTGCCATAGAAGGATCATGAATATGTTGTTTAGCTGACTGTAGATCTGTTTTTTCCTGCAGTGCCATAAAAGTGAATTTAATGCAGTCCCCTGCAGTGCTTTCTTGTCTTCTGTGCCAAAATTTTCCCTTGCTTTTACTTCTTATTTGGGGTGCAACATGTGGTTGGCATATAATGGCAGCTGGTACTCTCAGATCTTAGTTGATCTTTTGAATTGTGGATTTTTGCCTCCATCTGTAGTGTTATTTCACATTTCTTTTATTTCCAATGTGTGCATCATAGAACAGGTGGGTATATTCTGGAAATGATTGCTGTATCTGCAAAATTCGAAGTAGTCTTTGGGAACCTGTTGGGTAAGGAAAGCTATGGGAATACTTGATAACTATTGGTAGGTCCGCTTACATTAACCGGGGTCAGCAAGGGAAAATGTCTTTTGTTGCAGACGTTTATTCATGCTTAAAACTCCTCTTGTTATTAAACACTTCCCTTCCAGCATTACTGCTTCGGAGAAGAAAGTTTCCAAAGTATGCAAAAGCTGCATTTCAGAGAAGGAAACAAAATAGTTGTATTTTTTTTTTTTTTGGGGATCAAGAGGGAGAGGGAAAATGGTTTCCTTGTATTTAACCGTACTGTTGGATGGAAGACAAAGCTCGGTCTCTCTTGCTGACTAATGTCATCATCGAGGCATTTTTTTCTCCCACAGAGCAATTTTGTCTCCATTGAGACCCCCACAGCCATTGGCAAGGCTATGGCCCGAGATTAAATCTCATGCTTGGATGAAATTCTAATGACTGTAATTGTTTCCTCTTTTCAAGTCTGTGGTCCCTTCATCAAAGAGTGGTACGGAAATTATGCATTTATGTTGTAAAAAGGGAGGTCACGATTACCTGAACCTGTGGTTGACTTTGGGGATTCTGTGTTGTGTTCTGGCAGTGGTTATCCACACTGACATTCTAGTATGTGAAATGATTTAAAGAGTGACTTAGGGTGTACACAGAAGGGTACACGTGTAAGGTAGCAGCGGCACGTCCCAGTCCTTTGGCCATCACACCCTGCTGGGCTGCTGCTACTGGGTAGAGTGAGGAGCCACTCTGGTGTCTAGGTCATAGAAAGCAGTAAGCGTGGCACAGTGTAGGTGTCTGGGTGATGTACCAGAGCCAATTCCCAGCATACTACAGCAATGAGGTGGTGCTGGGTTTGGCTCCCCAGCTGGGGAGTGCTCAGAGCACGCTGGCTCTGTCACTGTTAGCCTGGGTGCTGGTGCTGGTGTCTGACACTGCGGTAGGGCTGTGATGAAGTGATATAGAAAGCACTCAGCGTCAGAATCTTTTCCTGATCTCAGTGGGATAAGGATTGAAAAGCACGACAGAGAAATGCCCATTGCAGTGGTGCTGCTCACCTGAGCAATCAGCTCTGAGCACCTGGCACTGACACTTGGTCCTGTGTCTGGCAAAGTTACAGCTTGAAATGACAAATGAAGAATGGGTTATCCCCTTTTCTCCTTCCTCATATTAAAAAAATGCTTCAAAAGCAGACTTTTGCACCAAAATTGTGTATACATATATGTGTGTATATATATATATATATATGTGAATGCATAAAGAAAAAACTTGAAACAATTGTTGATTGTATTTATCCTGAAGTGTGACATACTCAATACTGCTTAATGTTTAAAATGATGAACTGGGCATCCCTAAGGAAGTTTTCCTCTTTTGATTTGCTGACCTTGTGGTTTCTACCTTATAATAGGAGACCAACACGTTCATTTCTTATCCTTTTCACCTGACCAGCAACTGAGATCCTTCCATTTTTTTCAGGCTTTCTGATGAAGCTGTGATGCTTGGTGATGTTTGTCATTGAGCTCACTTTTTGCTCTGTACTGTGTATTAGGATTTCCAGTAATGCTGCCTCATTCTGTCCAAAATTGGTATTTTTGCAGAATCTCTTGTGGGAAGAAGTTCACTTCTGTCTTTGTGGTGCTATTTATTCCATCCAAGGGCAATATGAGAAATGCATTTTGGTGAAACTGAGCTGTGCCAAACTTTTCTCAGAGAAAGTATTCTTATGGTTAAGGGCAACAAAAAGTTCTGAACTGAAATTGCCTGATCTGTTTACTTTTTATTTGTTTGGTGGCTGACAGTCCCATTTTTACTGAAATTTCATCTCCGGATGTTTTCATCACAGAACTGTATTCACCAAAAGGTTTGGAGGGGAGAGGGAGCATCGTGTGTTTTTTCATTACGTATCTGTGTGTGTGTGTATGTATTTATATATATTTAATATTTGTTCTCAAACAGAAGCCCTGCTGACCGTTTTTCAACCCAATCCTGTACCAAAAATGAGCACTTTTTTTTTTTAAAGAATGCTTTATGGAAATTAATGCAGTGGTTGAACGCTGTTGCTTTTTATGTTCTTTTTCCTTTGATTTTCAAGATTTTTAGTTTTGTCCTGTTAAGAAAACTGTAGGCCTTAGCTAAGAAAACTGTAGACCACATGTAAAGTGATGTCAGGTGTATGGAATCTTTTTCCTGTTTTCTTGCATATAATTGAGTCAACCCGGGGTAAATACGGAATTGGTTAATGTGACATTTAAATTAGTTGATCATATCCCTTCCAAAGCTTTCACATACTGTTTTAAGCACTTTTGCAATCTCTTATTAAGCATTAAGGTGGTACTGTGTAGAAACAGTAAAAGTAGCCCGGATCAGCTTGGTTGAAATACTGCACTGAGTACAGCTTGTCATAAGAAGCAGAGCATTGCATAGCATCAGTCCTTGCTGAAATGAGGGATGATTGGGCAGTAGCAGGGTGGCAGACAGCTTTGTACTCAGCCAGCAAAACAGCACATCAGGAGAGTTTTCCAAAATTATGTGTTCTGGAAAAGATAGTTTGCTGCTAAGTAGTAATAGCAATCGCTACAAAATATGCCAAGTGCCTGAGTTGTGCTATCTCTACCTCTGTTCCCAAACATTGAGCTTTAGTCATCAAGGCTGTATTCTTTCTCAGTGCTTTCAGCATTGAATTAAGCAGTGATTAGTACTCTTTCATTATGCATTAGTTTATCTTAGTGATGCATTGTTGGCTTATTGAATTCAGCTGATGCCTGGCTATTGCAGCATGTTTTATTTTCTTGCTGTGCCAGAACACTGAAGCTGGCAATAGAGAGACATTCATAGCCTTGGCTTTGTTTTTAGTGTTGGTCTTACCTGTTTTTTGGAGGAAAGTGGAAGACGTGAGACCTTCTTCCCCTGTGCACCTCTTGGATGTTTGGGAATGAACCATGCAGCAGGTTGATCTTACAGCTTGGAGCTAGGATGTTTTATTTCTCGATGTTCATAAGCAGGGCAATTCCATGTGTGAAGAAAAATAAATATTTTTTCTTTAAAAACAGTGAGAAGAGAGGGAATGAGGAGGGGGACAGTGCAGTGGGAAACAGTTGAAAAGCAATTCCTTTACTAATCCCTACTTTCTGTATAAGAGGAAGAGATGAGAAAAGGATGTCTGTACCATTAAAAGCTCATCTTGGTTGTTTTGTCATGATGGGATAGGAATTAAACTTAAACCAGGTTTAGCAGTATGGAAGCTTGAATTCTACTTCAGCGGTACTCCTGTAGCGCAATAGGCTTCTCTGCCTGCCCAGGGCTGTTGGCAGAGGGAATGGATTGTCGCTGCTGTCTCTTGGTACTGCAAACGTCAAAGATTTCATGTTGCTGGTAAATCCCATCCTACAACGTGTGTTCTCTTGGATGTTGATTTCTTTCTTTCCTGGGAAAGCAGAGTTTTAAATCTAGCTCTTTAAGAGAGGCAGCAAATCTTCTCATTAAAAATTTAACTAATTTTTCTAAGCTAAAGAGAACACACATTGTTTAAAACATGGTTGCTACCAAGGGAATAGCTGTTTTTAGAAGTTATCCCCCCACTCTTGTGAACCTTCAGGTTCTCTTCCCCATGTGATGCCTACCTTGCTTTTCTTTTACATTCCAGAGTTGAAAATAATGTAAACGTGAGAGAAAAAAAAATCTAAATATCCATTTATGTGATACTTATCTGTTTGGTTTTTTTTACTTCCATGCAAACTAGTCATTAAAGACAATTTCATTTTCTTTACCTAAATTACTTGCTTTTTTCTCTCTTTATATACTATTTCAACTTCATATTTTTACAGTACAGTGAGGTAGTTTTTTCCTCAAAAGCAGATCAACTGTGGCATTTTAAAGATCATTAATAAAATTAATTTATTGTGAATACTTTCATGAATTCTTCCAACAGTATTTAATTTTGAAATCTACAGTAAATTGTCGGTAGGAATATATTTAATAAATTTCCTTTGTGCTTCTCATTTTCTGTTATTACTTGCTTCTTCAATAATAGTTGTCTCCATCATTTATGTGAATGCCAAAGTGCTTAGATAGCAGATGAAGCGTATTTGCTAGAGTCCACTTACAGTGAAGCTTACATGCTGAGTCCTCCATCCCTTGTTCTATCAATCTAGTTTCTGTTGTTTAATTTGGAATCTATTCATTGAGCATAGAAGACTTGAGCCTGAAACAAGACCTAACAATGTGTAGAAGGTAACAGGTGAGAATATACAGAAACTTGTACAAGGCAAAAGCATCTGAAAACAGCTTCCTGCAAAGGTGTGTGTAATCTTTGGATATTCTTGATGTGCTTCTGATGCTGGTTTGATCCAAATTGTGTTTAGGAGTTGCTTCTCTTGATCTTCTGAGGAGCTGTATCACAGAGGACAACTTAGTAAGTGCGGAGGATTTAGCTGGGCATCAGGCATGGCACTTCTAGCATCTAAGCTGGCTCAGTGCTGGTACTTGCTGCTCAGTGAGTTTTGCAGTGACCAGTGTTGTCTTGAAGCGTCCTGGTTACCTCACTCCTTTCCTTAGCAATGAAAATGTAAATTTACAGGTACGTAGAAAAATTACTGCTTTGCAGTCGATGCTACTTTCTTGTTTATCTAGCATTCTTAGTCTGTTCATATTTCCATGAAATAACTTCAGCAGTGCCAGCATTCCTGAGGCATGATCACATGAGCTGGGCAGAGCATCATGCATTCTGAGCAGACTTTGTTTGCTGGAGGCTTGCTTCCCACTTCCCTGGGGATGTTTTCAGCCTCTGTTCTAGCTCTAGAATGTAGTTTTGGGAAAGCAGTCCTTAATTACCAAGTGAAACATAGGAGAGTGAATGTGTGTGGGATGAATTGCTGGGAGGGAGACCTGTTGTGCTTTTTCTTTTGCTGGCTCTTCTTGGTCACAGCTCTGGCCTTAGTGAAAGTTTTCATCTTGATTGGTATTTTACTTAACCAGCAGATGTGGCTGCTTACAAACTTCATTTACATGAAGTGCCTGCCCTCCCAAGTCACTGATTTTGTTTTATTCAGTTCTAGAGAAAATGCTAAGGAACTTGTTCTGAATTATTCTGACATATCTATGATAATCTCAGCATGTTCTGCTTTGTATAGGTTTTCAATTGGACTATGAAATTACTTTGCAGGGCTGCGTTGAAGTGTGCACCTCTGAAGATTCTTCAAAATACCTAAAAGAAAACCTTTTCAATTATGAATTTGTGAGATGAAAGGACTTTTTCTGTAAATAGGTTTCTGTGCGTTCACCTTACGGGATGCATGCTTTTCTATGCATAAAAGTTGAAGCAATAAAGAGACCTGGCTGTGTCCAGGATTAAACTGTTTGTAGGGAGCAAGTGGTAGCTCAGCCTGTAAGCTTTCTAAAGCAGGGATCCTTGTGTGTATCTGTGAGGTGCCTTGCACGCTTATAGCTTTGTATAGAAGCAGCAGTTCAGAGCCCACCTGGGCCATTCACACTTCTGCAGCCCTGCAGCCAAAAGGAGGCCCTGCAGCACTGGGGTCCAGAGCAGTTTGTACTTGGACTGGATCACTTGCACCAGTAAGTCTTTTAAAATAATTAGGTAGGTCATCTAAGTAATCTTTCCAGATCGTTTGATTTATTACTCAACCAGTGAAAATATGAATATCTTCTTAGGATGCTTATTCTGCTGTCAGTTAAGACATCTTTATGTAGTCACAATGTCTTAGCTTTCCCAGTTAATGAAAGCAGTTTTACCTTTCCTCCTGATGCTGCTGTTGAAAAAAATTAAAGAACTGTTAAAGTCTCTTTCTGTTGTTACACGTCATTAAGCTTCAGGGCATGTAATCCAGTATGAATTCAAAACTTGGCAATTATTGTCCGGTTTATTTAGTAGTTAAACTCCTAACTGCTTTCCTCCTTTACATCACCTTCTTTATTGCTTTCAGTTTTTATTAATTATATGAAAAATGTATTGGTGTGAAGCAAATAGCACAGCACCTACAGCATCCGGATTGCTTTGTAGAGTTGTCAGTTTGGATAGCGTATCTGGCATGAGAGTTTGTTTCGTCCTGAAGTACTGGGAAGTGGGATTTACCTGACTGCTGACCCCTCGGGACTATTCTGAAATGAGCTGTATATCTTGAGCAATCCTATTAAGCAAGATTTTAAATAAAAATAAATGCACTGTCAGAAGCCCTTCCAACGCCCTAGCAGAAAGCATGCAGTAGTTCTGTATATCTGATGGTGGCTTCCCAGAAGATCAGTTGGTGCAGTGTGGTGTGGCTTGATGGAATGCTGAGCCACGGAGAGCACCTGTGTGTTCCTGATGTGATACCAAACTGCAGTGCATTGCCTGCTGTGACCTAAAGCCAGAGGCCAGAGTACTGAATGAATCTCCTTTAGAATTTGAGTTTTGAGTCAAATCTGTATTCTAAAACAAATAGGTGTTGCAGCATTTGTGTGATTGCTGAAAACCTGGTTACAGTGAACTGAGTCTTGAGGGCCATTTTTTTCTGTATGGATTTATTTTCCTTCCTTGATCCAGCACTCTAAGAGAGAGATTTCTTCTGTTGGCGTTTGGAGGTGGTGAACTTGATTCTTAATGAGATCTGCCCTTCCTTGGCCAACACTTTCCTCACATGGTATTTGCCTGTAGCATCCTGTGCCAGTGGTGACTTAGGGGCCCTGCAGCCTTGGCACTGTCCCCTGCTGTGAGAACGTGGGCGACTCAACTCGCTCCTCCAGGCAGAGCTGGGCTTCCCTGGAGAAGCACTCCTTGACCCTTTGTACTTTGCATACAGATCCGCCTTGCGGGCGGGCTCCAGCCCGTGTTTGGAATGCGTAGCTAACGCGTTCCACTTGGACCCGCCGTTCCATTCCATAATGTTAGCTTTAATTGGCTGTTTTTAAACTTTCATGTACAATTTCGTCGTACACGGTAAATTACCACCCTCTTCGCCTTTTCCGAAGAGCAAGAAGCTGCAATCCAGGCTGCGCTTCCCCTTGCTGCCTTTTACTGTTGTCCCTGAGGTCTTTCCGAGGCAGCGCCACTGGGTAGTGTTTCTGTTGGAGGACAGAGCTTTTGACTGGTATTTGTCCTCTAATCTCACAGACTGTCTTCTAACGTTGTGTTTTTTGGATGGACTTTTGCAGTTGGAAATGGAAATGGGATTGTCGCGTCTTGTCCAAATATGCATCTCCAATTTAGTATCTGTTGCCTAACTCTGCCTAGTGTGGCTGGATATCCAGTGTGTCCGCCAAGTGATACTTTTGTAAAAAAAATATTTCATTTGCTTGTTTGTTTCAGGACAGAGTGAGCTATTACCAAGGTTTGTTCTTACTCCATGTGAATACATTTCTGTGTGCTTCAGAAGTGTCGTTATTTCTTGGAAGGGCAAAAAGAACTCTTTCCTACTGTATGGATTTCCACTTGAGCATCAGCTGCAGCTAGTTTGGAGAAAGAGGAATAGTTTTAGTTTTATGAGGGGTAAAAAGTTGGCAGTAGTGACTGCGTATAAAACCAATCTTGCAGTTGAAGCTCCAGATAGTGATGAGCCTCTTGTTCATACTTGGTTTGAGTAAAGTAAAACAAAGCCTGCCTTTATCCTCCGTAACAGGCTTACGAGCTCATGTTTCGCCTTTTCCTTTCCCCTCCCTTTCTGCCATGGACTCTATTTTTTTTCCCTTTGCTAAGCAGGCAGTAACTCTCCAGAATATTTTTAATCTCAACAAGACTTCCAGCAGCTGATGATGCGCAAGTGTTGCACCAACAGAGGTGGGATGATGGCTGCAGCATCCACATCAGACGTTTTTGGCTGCAGATCTGTTCTTATGGCCACTGGTTCCTCCCAGCACAGCGTGTGAGCTGCGGGCAGGAGGCTGCCTTCCATTGACTCCTGTTGTGTGCCTCCCCTCGTCTTGCTGCGGGCTTCCCCAAAAAGTCATGGCTGGTGTCGTATGGTTTGAGATGAAAGAGCCTGTTGTCTTGTTGAATTATCTCTGTCCTGTCTATATTTAAGCAAAGCTGGCAGGTAAAAAACGAAACAACAGAACAAAAGCTGTGTTATAGTAACATTGTAGGCTAGACTTGAGTAAAACTTTGTATTTTATTTAGTTTTAGACCTGTTTGTTGCCCACCTAGCAGCAGCAGGGGACTCAGAGGAGCTTCCTGCACAGAAGTCTGTCCCCTGAAATAAGTCATAAAATGCATTTCCCCTAGATGTTGTGAATGTCTTTGGAAATAGTACACAACGGAATTTTAAAATGATTTAAATGTACGATCATGGGTCTGGAGGAGCCATCAGGATCTTACATCTTGAAAAGCTAGTTCTTTTAAACTAGTTTTTAAATCCTAAAGCAGGAATGTCTTTATTTTAATACTCTGGTGCAGCACTTGAAGCTACTGGTTAGTTTGGGAAATGCCTGAAGAGAAGGCAGCTCGGGATGCTGTTTTCTCACTAACAGTGTGGCTGCCAGACACTTTTTTCAGATGGGCTCAAAAACTTCTCCCTGACATCTGAACTTCTTGAGTCCATACGAAAATCTGCTTAGGTCATAACATTTAGCCATGCGGGGTTGCTTTTATTGTGCAAATAAAGTACCAGAAATTGATTTATAATCTAGCAGTGCTTCATGGACGTGCCTGTTTGATAGGTACGTGTTCCTTCCCAGCAGAAAGCCTTCAGAGCCCTGCAGTCCTGCGCTTGGCCGCTGCAGTCAGGTACTCCTACTCAGCATGAAGTTCCCGATATAATTAAGGGAAGTTGGGGTAATGTCTTGATTTCTACCTGAATGCATCATTAAACATTACAAGAGGGGAAATTAGGGCATGGGGTTGGTGTCTTATTCTTTTTTTTTTTTTCTTCCTCGCTTTTGGGAAATCTTGTTTTTGATGCAAGGGCAGTTCTGTCGCCAGCCAGTCCAGCACGCGTAGACGCTCCCCCCGCCATAAAACAATGAGCACATTCAGGCACAACTCGTGTTTTCAGTTATTAAAAAACGGAGCCGTCTGTCTCTGCCTGTGACTTTAATCTTTAAGCCTTTATTCCCCGTACCCCACCCCCTCTTTCTTTCCCCAACCTTTTGTTTGTGAAGTGCAGGGCTACAGGATACGTGGGCCAGCGCTTTCTGAATGTATTGTACATTCCCTTGGCAATTACAGATGTTTATAACCCTGACTGGTGTTATTTCAGTATTGTGAGGGTGAAGAGAAAATCTAAAAATGCTTTAAAATTTTTTTTCTTTGCCCCTTGCAGCCCTTTTTTTTAAAAAAAAAAAAAAGTTTTTATTTTTTGGAAGGAAACTTAATAAATTGTATACTTTTTAATTGCTTTTATTAAAAAAAAAAAATCTTTTTCACTGACCTTGGATGAAAAATGCTTGAGCGTTCCAGTAGCCAACCATAACTCTTCAGTAGGGACAGTATGTTTCACATGGTGTTGTGAAACGTATCTCATACTGGGCTGTAGCACAGAACGAGCTCCTTGCTGTGGGGTCCGTGACCTCTGCAGTACTTTATTTCTTAGACAGAAATAAGGCAGCTTAAGACTCAAAATACTTGGAGTTTGAATCACGCTAATTTATTTCTAGCTCTGCATGGAAACCAGATTGTTTTGTTTTGTTTTGTTTTTAATAGAGGAGTGATTTAGAATCTGCTGAATTAATGATTTGGTTTTGGATTGGTGACTTGCAGAATTGTTCAAGGAGGCTTATTTTTATTAGTCTCGTGGGGACTTTGTAGAGATACGCTTGATCTGTAAGAGGTTTAAAATCTGTTTCTTCCTGGTGTTTCTGGAACTTCCTAAAGCTGCAGGTGCATGGTAGGATACATGTCCTTGAACTGATAGAGGTAGAGAATGAGTAGCAAATCTAAGGTGTTAGCTTTGCACTTTCCTTGGGGATCTCTGTGCATTTCATGATCTCTCAGGTATTTGGCTTAAAACCTTGAATGTAAGTGGAGAATA
This sequence comes from Chrysolophus pictus, assembly GCA_037305975.1. Classification (NCBI taxonomy): domain Eukaryota; kingdom Metazoa; phylum Chordata; class Aves; order Galliformes; family Phasianidae; genus Chrysolophus; species Chrysolophus pictus. The sequence goes on from CM074587.1 coordinate 10,523,171, forward strand.
GTGTAATGGGATTATGAATTTCTGGGTTCTTCCTCAGAATCTCAGAGATACAACTTTCATGCCTGTATCTGCTTTCCCACTACGTGCAGACTGCTGTTTAGGTGTTGTTCAGAGTTACTCATATAAATGTGCATTCAGGTTGGTCTCTCTAGCTCCAGGTGGTGTATGATAGCAGTTCTTCCTTCATGATTGCTGCCCAGAGCTTCTTGTTAGATTGCTCTTTCAAAGATACCACTTAGGGATGCACAAGAATAGAGCATCCTTTGGCCACCTTTGGCCAAGTGGGTCTTTAAGAAGTTAGGACTTTTTTTTTTTTTTTTTTTTGCTGTCTTTAATGTTACTATAATCTAATATTGAGATTAAGTCTTGTAATTTAAATAAGTTAAAAAATTCTAACAGACATTCCAAGATGTTGCAATTCAGTAATACTTGTAAGCACCCAGATGGAGGCAATAGATACTCTTCAGTAATGATTCTCCAGTCTTTAGGGGAAAAAAAAAAAAGTTGGTCATTAACCATAGTACATTCTCTTTATCCTGAGATAACCAGGTACTTCAGTTGTGTATTGCTTTTGTAAAGATTTCTGAAATGTGCTATTTCTTGCATTGAAACACAGGCACAGATGTGATTGAATCCTAGATATGCTAATGCGACTATATAATCTTATAAAAATTCTAAAAGAACTTGAAAAGATGAAGAGCTGATTGAAATATTACTGATACAGAATACTATATACAAAAAAATGTTCAAGTATTATGCAAATGTCTTCTTTTTCACTTGGAGTCCCTGTATATAATAATTTATTCACATACCTCTAGAAATACGAGCATTTCCAGAGCTGGAGATGCTGCAGGGGCTCCCACATTGTCTTCTCCCCACTTTATATTATTAGTGAAGCATCTCATGAACCTCACGTGTAACATTCCTGAAGCTGGGAGTTGTCTATTCACTTCTGCTTGATGAGAACTGACTCTTTAAAGACAGCGCAGAAGACTGGAGGCTGTGTGCAGCCTGGGAGCTGGGCATGGAGCTGTGTCCTTGTTCAGGCAGCCTCATGCTTGGTAGCTCTCTGGGATGCTGATGCCTTTTCTGCTTTTTAGCTGCTGCTTTTTGGTCTAAGAAATATCTTCAAATATGCCAGTCTGCCCTCTTGGAAAGAGGGAGCAGAATAATCACACTTTGTACTCGTGTTGGTTTTTTTCGTTGCACTTTATTTAGCCTACAATGTATATTTAGCTTTGCTAGTCAAGTATATTTATCATTTTAATCTGCCGCGTGATTGGCAATCTTGTAGAGAGCATAAGTAAAGCTGGCATGAGTCAATAAAAAGGCTCCTTTTCATCTGGTCTCTTCTCACCTGTTTGCTTTTCAGCATTTACCTTAAAGACTTTACGGACTACCAGGAACCATTTATGATCAGCTGTTTAAGGCCCAGGTGTAATGGTCCATTAATTCCCAGAGCAGTCCAGAAACACATATGGCAAAATACCTCTGAAGAAGAAGACTGAAACCTGAACTAATTGCTCATCAGGTTCCAGGAAGGCTTACTAGGATGTTGGGCGTGCAGTGCCATCTAAGGAGGTTACAGCAGGTTTCAGATGTCTTGATTTTTTTATTTTTTTTTGTCCCTTCCTTTCTTTCCAAATCATAACCATAGTGTTGGTTGATTTACTGTACAGCTTATTACCACATTGTTTCAGAAATGTTCTTTCATGAACTCGACTCTACACAGAAGTAGGCACTTAGCTGCAAACCTGTACTTGAGCCTGTGAGAATATCAGTGGATTATAGGTGCCATTTCCCTATGTCACATGAGGACCCAGAAATCTGACATGACTTTTTCTTGTAGTTCGAATGCCAAATTAAGGGACCAAACCTTTCCATATTCTATGCAATGCAAACATGTAGTGCCAAAAAAAAGTGGCAATGCAAATGGTAATAACCCAATTGTTTTCTTTTCTTGTGCTTTGTTTTGCTTTCAAGTGTATGAAATAGTCTTTTTTTTTTTTTTGTAGTATATGTCATAGATTGTGCTTCAAGAATGATGAGCGGTATAATGACATTCAGGCTGAAATGTTAGCTAACTTTTGCTTTAGTTTTATGCAATATCCTGAATATTTAACTTCCCAGCTTTATTTGTGTCTGCATTTGCATATGCATATATATGAATGACACTTTAAAAAGTTAATGTTTGCTAACTAATTCACAATTTATGCACTCTCTTTTTCAAGCCAAGAAAGAAATTAATGCGGCTGAAATACCAAGGTGTTGTGTAATTCAGGGAACGTTCACTTTTTTTATAGCAGTCATCTGTGTCTACTCAGGATGACTGTTGAATGTTTAAGATATGTAGGCGTTTTTAACCCCTTCCATAGTTAATGTTTTCAGCCTTAAATTAAGTAGAGGTTCTTTTTGGATTCTGTCCAGTTCGTGTTGTGTTCATCGATATAGAAATTCAGATCTATTAACATGTGGTATTACAGAAGAGGGCATTACAGCGTATGGAAGAAGGATCACAGAATCATAGACTGGCCTGGGTTGAAAAGGACCACAATGATCATTTAGTTTCAACCCCCTGCTGTGTGCAGGGTCACCAACCACCAGACCAGGCTGCTCAGAGCCACATCCAGCCTGGCCTTGAATGCCTGCAGGGATGGGGCATCCACAGCCTCCTTGGGCAACCTGTTCCAGTGCGTCACCACCCTCTGATGTCTTCTCTCTCATTACTGTTTACCTCTCTTTTTACGTGTGCTATATACTATAGGGCTCTCGTTATGAGGTGGGATTATTTACTGTCCTATAGACTGTGGAAAGAACATGGTCATTTATGGTGATTTTTCTGGTTTTCTTCAGTCGTTGAAATTTTGAACAGGAATTGAAATGTCAGATCCGAGCAGTGTTACTCATCGCATTTACTGCATTTTCTTTGGAAACAGTTAAGTGGAGGTTTCGGGGGGTCAAAGCAAGAAAATCAATGATGGTATAAATGTCCTTTGCTTTAAGCTTCACTGCAGTGCCTTTAATAAAGGATGTAAACATAAATGTCTTAAAATCCAACTAGAGCTAACTTAAATCTTAGTTGTGCAAATATCAAATCTGCCTTTCCATTTGGCTGAAGCCACACAGTATCTAGCAGCACTAACTTGAAGATTGGCACTTCCCCATTGTGTGACTCATTGTGCTCTTTTTAGAGGGATTTTGATTTCCTTCTCTTGCTTAACTTTATATGCTTTTGTCACTGTATGCCGTTACGTGGAATTTTCTCTATAAAAACTTGAACATGAAGTACTTACTGCATTTGTTTTATTTCCTGTTTTGGAGGCCACTTATCTCCCAGATTCCTTTTTCAGAACATGCTCAGATCTAAGAGAAGCATTGAATAATACATCCCCTGTGCAGTACACTACTCTACCTTTACCTTTCTTCACTGCTTCTAAAAATAAAAACAATTATGTTCTTTTTGCATTGAACGTAAATGTGTCAGCAGATTTTAAAAAGAACAGCATTTATTTGCTGTAAATACTTGCATACTGAGTGATGAATGTCATCCAACACTTTTTAGCAACACGCTGTCTGCTGACTGAGCTTCAGTCAGCAGTCCTGAGCAGCTGGGCCTTTGCTTGTCTGCAGGTGTGCATCCTCAGCTACAGCCCTTCCTGTGCTGCTCCTGCTTTAGGTGCAGGTGAGGCAGAGGTTGGGTGCTGTTTTCTTCTGGTGTGTTGCATGAGGAAGGAAAAGCATAGGAAATGATTCGGTGCTGCCAAAATTGAGAAGTTGCATAACAATTTCTTTTGTTGGTAGTGAAGTATATTTGGGAGCCTTTGAAGGAAGAACTTTGTGTCTGTGTGTGTGGTGTTTTCTATTTATTTATTTTACAAACTATGTAAAATTTTAATGTGCTTGACAAGTGAATTTATTTAGATCGTAATGAGAGCTTCCCATACTTGCCTTGTTCTGGAATTGTCTCTCCCCTATTATAAACAAAATCTTTTTTTACAGAAAACGTTTTTCCCTCAGCATGGAGATAGCAAGTCAAGAGATCTTTGCTTTCTGGAAAAGCTATTTACATTTTTTTGACCTTGAATGTTTTCCTTCATTTCATGCTGTCCTTTCCCATTGTAGCATAGGCTGCAGAAGGGAACCACAGCATTTGGAGGGGACTCTACTGTGCTGCTGTTCCAAAGGTTCTTGGGCTGGTGCTTTTGAACTCCTTAGCAAAAGCAAAAAAAGAGCAAAGATTTCAATTCCATCTCTGTAAGCAGAGCTGCCAGCTGTTCAGGGAGAGCCCTTACTGTTTTCTGAATAATTAAGTCCTTGAAAGCAATACACAGATGTCAACAACAGCGTGCTAGATTTCTGCCTGTGTCATAGGATTATTGAGTGTGTCTGTATTCTTGATTCCCTTTCTGAGCACCTTGATTCAGTGCCCAGCCCTCCTGCATTTGCCTGTTGTGAGTTGAATTTGTGTGGTCTTGGGAAGTGTGATCCATGGCTCCATGGGCAGCCCAGCATCCACCACTTCTCTAAAGAGGCTGACAGCAATGTGGGGCTCCTTACTTTCTCTGTGAAGTCTTGCTAATAATGGTCTTTCTATGACCTTCCTTTTACCTGTATTGTAATATCTTTTGGGGGAGGTCTTTACTTTCAGTTTTATTTTTGCAGCAAAATAATCTGTTTAAGCTTACTCGTATGGACACTTCTGCAGCAGCAGGATCTGCATATATCATTAATTATTAGATGACATCCCTCAATGTTTCTCATCATAACCTTCACGGAGACATTATCGCTTTTGTGCTTCCTCCGCATGGACAATCGAGCTTATTGATGTATTCTAATTATGTTATTTGTCCCTTTGAAGAACACAGACTTGTCTCTGACATGCTGGACAAAAGGAAGGGTAAAGGCCCACGGGTCCTTTAACATCTTCAGGACAGTGTTGCACTCTGATTTATTTGGAAGATGAAATGTGAAGTATATTCTTATGTGATTGTTTTTTTTTTTTTTCCTTCTCCAAGAAAATCCTTCTATTCCTCATTAGCAGTTATCTCTTTCCATCACTTACTATTTATATTTGAGTTGAATTCGAGATTACAAGTAAATAACCAAAAGGTTATTTGGCGTATCAGAAAAGTTGTTCCTAGGAGCGTGTTCTTGTGGCCATCCTGCTTTCTCTTTGTAGCTCTTGGTTTGGGAAGGAGCTTGGTGCCTGGTTTTCATTTAAGGGGAATTTGTGCAACCAGCGGTTTCTTTATTGTTAGGGAAAAAAAATGAAATATGCGTATAATTCTAAGCTTTACTGTGTATTCAGAAAGAAGGCTGTGGGTTGCTGGTCTGACCCCTGCTATCGGAGATGCGCCAAGCTATCCAAGATAGAAGCCGCGCAGTCTGTTTGTGTTTCCAGCTGCTGAAGCCTTCAGGAACAGCGTGCCTGGGAAAGAGTGGTGGGATGCTCGAGCTCCACGAGTTCCTGTTCTTTTCAAAGCGGTTCCCAATGCAAGTTGGTGTATCAGTTTTGATCCACAATTTGCATTGCTTTGCAGAGGATCGCTTCATGTATAATTCATGCGCTCCGGTTGTGTGCACATCTCTCCCTGCCTCTCTTTTTCTGCTTAAAGTTTGGAAGATTTCATATCCCACAAAACATCTCCCTTATTCAGCACAGTGCCTCCCCCCACGGCACCTAGCGAAACCCTGCCCAACTCGTGGCATCTCCCGAGGTGTCGCTGTGTATGAAAGCAGGGAAGAATGTAGTCCTTTCTGAAATAGATTCCTTACAAGGAGGGGGGGCTGGGAAAGGGGAAGTTTCATACTGGCTGCATGATATAGACAATATTTCCTGAGACAGGAGATACTAACCTCAAAGAATTTAAAATAAAACATTGATCTTTTTTACTTTTTTAAGGGGAATAGGAGAGGCAAAAATGGTTAGAATAGTCGCTCTTTTTATCCTCTGTGCAGATGAAATTGATTAAACCTTAAAAACTCGCCTCAGTCCACCCGGTTTATTAATTGAAGAATTTCCTCTTCCCCAGAATGGGAAGTGCACATTAGAACAGAGCTTTGCCCCTGAGTAGCAATGATACTTGAGAACAGCACATTTTCTACAATCCGATTTTCTCTTCAGCACTAGAGGAAATCCTAACATGGTAAAAGCATATTGGGGGAAAAAAAAAAAAAAAAAAAAAGGAAGTCCTCTTTCATTTCCTTGTAAAGCATGAAATCAAATTATAGCCCGTGGCCCACAATTATTTTACTTTTACATTTCAAATTCCGCTTTCTGCTTCCTTTCGGTGTCTGCAAACATGAGTTGGACTGCTGGTGCCAAGTCAGCTAAAGAGATGACGACAAATGGAGAAGGACGCAGGAGCTTAAAGAAGCCCCGAGTCAGCTGTGCTCAGGTTTGGTGCCCACGTGCAGATGGGACCCTGTGCTGGCTCACACTGGGACCCTTCTATCCTGCTCTGCACTGCCTGGGTCTGACTGCAGTCCATTTGGCTTTGTAGGGATAGATTATGGGGAATCTAATGTAGAACTGAGCTTCTGCTTGCTGAAGTAGTAGTGGTTTTAAATACTCTAATATTCTTAATCTGCATTTGTTGAGAAAAAACCATTCAAACTGTCCCAAATGTCTTCAGGTTTTTCTTTTTCAGCGATACTAAAATTGCCAGTTAGTTTAGTGCTTGCAGTTTATAACTAAATGTGGGTGTAGTGTACACATATAGAGGAGGTAATTGGTAATTGACAGTGTTGTATTTATTTATTCCCTCCCCCCCTCCGCCCCCCCGCCACCCCTTCGGCTTAAAAATGCCTTTGTTAATTTGCTGGAATGTGCTGTAGGGCTCCATCTCCATGCAGCTCAGTACTGGAGCTCAGGTATACAGGTAACATACAGGTGTGTGCAGCAGGTTGCACTGACAGGAAGGTTTTTGAGTTCCTGAACTTGCAGAGTTGCTACGGCTTCTATGACAGAGGCTGAAAGGGATTTGCCATGTAAGATGTGATATTCTGTGCCAAAATAAACACAGCAATTACAGTGCTTTGCCGTTTATAAAAAGTACAGTCTATAGATTGGGTACTCCTGTGATGTTTTCCTGTGAATATGGTATGACAGATCTGGTTTTAATACTTTTTGGTTTTGGCTTTCTGAAACAATAAGCCATTCACATTGTGAAAGCCTACTCAGGACCCCACTGTGCCAGACAGGAACGCAGCCTGATGTGGGGGTTTGCCTGCGGTCCCACTGGCAGCATGGATCCTATTTGATGTGCAAGCAGTGGCAGTGAGGAGTTACTTCCTTGATGATGATCACTGTCAGATATTCCCCAAAATTCAGAAGCCAGACTGGATTGGACTTGAGTATTCGACGCTAGGGGAGACATTTTCTTTCTCTTCTCTGAAAATATTTTGTTAACCTCTTAGTTGTGTGATTCTTGTCAGTGTTGTGGTACAGATGAGTGCTGGTGCCCCCGAGTCCAGCTGGCACAGCTCTTGCAGGCTGTTCTCTGGTGCAGTGCTGCCAGCCTTGTTGCTTGTCCCCGTATCTGGCTGTCACCCAAACTCCCTCTGTTTGTGTTATCTTTGTGTTTGTTTTCCTTCACTCAGCAGACCATCTACTTCTTTACTTTGTTTTTCCACTGTGGTTTAGCTTCTTGTTGTGCAATATAATTCCCATCTTTCCTTCTCCCTTGTGTTTTCTGGTGACAACTAGTTTGTTTCACTTCCTTCTTGCAGGGCTGTAGCTGAGTGCTGTCATCACAAGAAGGATACCCTGATGGTGGATGGTTTTCAAACTAAGTGAGAAATCATACTTCATGAGAACTGTCTTCCTCAATGCTCTTCAACACCACTTTCATAGATGAGACATGTCTGGTTTTTTTTCCTTTAGGGAGGTCATTTGAATACCATAATTCAGCTGAATTGTAGATTCTATGTCACCTACTTCAGTGCAATGAAGTTTTTCTTATTGCTGTGCTTCCTTTTATGCAGACTCATCCTTTGCATGTGTCTCTCCTTCATTCAGGTTTATTTCCAGTCCTGCTTGCCTGCTTTGAGGGTTCAGTATGGAAGCAATGACTGTTCCTCATCTTGACAGCGTAGGATGATGTTCTGTCCTGCTATGAGAGAAAATGTGCTTCATTTCCTTGTAGTTCCATTTGACACAGGACCCATGGCAGGCCTGTGGTCAATAGTACAGTTTTATGGTGTGATATCATCACCTTGTTTTATTCTTCTTGGTTGTGGAGCCTATACTTGGTATGGCTGTAATATTTTTAAGCTTCAATTAAAAGGTCATTCCAAGTCAGGTTGTATACACAACAACACATTTATATAATCCATTCTTACTGTAGCTTTTCTTAGCTCAACCTTTTTCTGCTGTAGAAATATTCTTCAGGAGCATTGTTCCTTTTGTTGACCAAAATCCAACATGGTGGTAAGTTGATTTAATAGTCTGAAAGAGAACTTCATATTTGCAATTTAAATAAAACATATTGTAGGCGTCTCCTATGATTATTTACATACTAAAGGAAAAGCTGTTCTGAATGAGATGTTTGATGCTCTGGAGAGGTTATGTGTGTGTGAGGCTGTGGTTTAGTCACCTTCCTATAAGTGATTTGTTGACTTTCACCATTAAGGACTTTGCCGCCACGAATCCCCACATACTTTGTTTTGATCTCCCTAGGTTACTTCACTTTTAAGTGTTTAATGAACTATTATGCATGGATGAAGGGCAGCTAAGGAAATGGCTTATAGACCAAAACAAAATTCACAATGGCTGTACTAAGCCGTATTTGCTAGCTTGAGTATGTTGCTGTTTCCTTGACCATAATATGCTTTCATGCAGTGTCTTGATGCATTTTCTGGTGGTTTTGGAGTTTTTCCATGGGCTGTACAGTTATTTTTCCTGTGTTCATCTTTTCTTTGCCGTGAAATGCCCCGAGGTAGACATTCTTGACCCTCTAGCAACAGGGCTGATGAGTTTTGTCGCTCTTTTCAAGTGTTACTAATAGATTCATAAATACAGCAATTACAAGTATTTGCTTTGTAACAAATGTGTTCAAAGCAGTTAATTTAGTGTTTCAAGATAAAGGGGCCCTTGTACTGAAACTGCATGTAACAGCTTCAGTGCAGATTTTGTCTCCTGTTGGAGGGAAGAGATATTGCACCATACATAATGCATCACACGAGCCTCCCTTTGCAGGACCAGAATCAGATCTGGTTGCTTTGACTTCATTACAGAGCACAGAGTGCCATGCCCTAGCAGTCCTAAGGCTTAGCTAAAACTTAAGCTGCAATATTGTTATTTCACTGAACGAATGAGCCATCTTTTTATGGTATTAATGTTATTTAACTTCATGGTTTGATTTTAGTTACTAATTCCCTTTCATTTTTAAAGGTGTCGTCTGTGCAGGAAGAATTGCCGTGTGGAGTAGTTTAATACAGAACATGGGCATTAAGTTTTACATACAAAAAACCCAACCCCTGCTGGATGCACTCACAGCAGTGCGTGCATGCTGATTGTTTGGTGTTTTGTTCCACTTGAACAATTTTCATGCTGTTGGTTCCCCTTGTTTGCTGTTCTCCAGCTCTGTGCTTCAGCATGGCGTGGAACATCCCAGCCTTTCGTGCAGCCCTGGTGAGAATGTTATAATTTAAGCGAGTTCTAAATTAATAGCATTCTTGAAACAATGAAAATAAAAATACTTTCGAAGAGATAAACTTTATCTTCAGTTTGTCTTGGAGAGTTTTTTGAAATGGCTGCTGAAAAGTTGTGCAGGAGCTTTGCAGATGTCATCGTAAGCCAGCCAGCCCTCTGAGGCATCCATTATTTACATTTAGCATTCATTATTCCAAGATGAAAGCTTTGGTAGGTTGAAAATAGTCATTTGTAACCATAACTTTTTTCTTGTCGTCGTTCCCACCCACTCGTTCACCCATGCACTTCAGCCTCAGAATGATTTCCTATCCCAAGAGTTCATGGGAACTAGAAACAAGGGTAGCTGTTGTGACTGCCATTATAAAGACTGGGAAAAAAATAGAGTGGGTTAGAGAGGGCAAAGGAACAAGGAACCGTCGCATCGATTTCATGTTCTTCTGATCAAAAGCTTGAGACAAATATTAAAAGCACTCATGTTCCAAATGCTGCAGTTTTACATGATTTCTTCTACTGCATTTCTTAATGTGTTGGGTGTTTTTTGTCTAACATAACTTCCTGATAGTTCAGCTTCACATTTTTTTTTCTGCTTCGTACTTAAACTTTGTTACATTGAAGTTGCAGCTTCATTTTGGTTGTTCAGAGTATTTCAGTTCCCTGGATTGAGTCAGTCCCTGAATGCTATTAGTGGAAGGCCCAACATTCTCCAAAAGATCCTTGAAAACGAAGTTAAATTCATGAAATCCGAGTTGCTTCAGTCAGAGGTTAAAGAGCTCATGAAAACAATATTTAAAAAACAGTCCATGAGCACAGTTGGTAACAGTAGCCTGAAATTTAGGAGTTTTTTCAGGTAGAGCAGATCTAAGAATCTGTTCTGTTTATGGCTGTGATATGAAATATGCTTTTCACTGATGTAGAAATGAATTGGAAGTGAATGCTGATGAACTGAAGGGTTTAAATCAGCTCTTCTTCATATTGAAAGCTTTTATGAATTTCCTTTGATTTGTAGTAAATCTGACCCTTATATTTAAATGCAGTGATAGAGTCCTTGCACTGTTAATGTGGGGGAAGATGTAAACAATCATAGGCTAGAATATTTTTATAATCTGATAGTAGTATATAAGGGCTTACGTTCCTTAAGTCCTATTTTCAAACACAGCCAGGCATTCGATACTTGCATTAATTTGTACTTTGTTCATAATTCTGGGCACGTGCACATATCCAGACAGTTTGTATGGAAGCTATTTGAGAAAATGATCCCAAGCCTCTTTATGCTGCTGCAGTTCTGACTGTGAATTCTTCTCCAGGTGCCCAGATTATCGATCTGATGATGCTTGTCATCGACGTGACAAAGGGGATGCAGACGCAGTCAGCGGAGTGCTTGGTGATCGGGCAGATTGCCTGCCAGAAGATGGTGGTAGTTCTGAACAAAATAGATCTCCTTCCAGAGGCCAAGAGGCAAAGTGCCATTGAGAAGATGACTAAGAAAATGCAGAAGACCTTGGAAAATACAAAGTAAGTTAACAGTAACATTAACAGTTAACTTGTAACATAAATGCTTCAACCACATTTCACTTTCAACATTTTTCTGAATTCGTCTGTCTGGCCCCTGCTAGATGAGTCATAGATGTAGATGAGGAGAAGAGTGGAAAGATTACCAGAAATTCAAACTCAGCCCTGGAAGTATCATGTACATAGAGATTTCTTAGTGTGATTAAACTTTTCAGTTTAAAGGACTGTGCTGAATTCAGATTGCATAAAACAAAGTTGGAAAGGCTGGATAAAGGAGAACTTTTTCTTAGTTCTAGAGCTTGTAAATTTTGTTGTTTTCCAGAGTTGTTCTTCCACTCTAATGAAAAGAAAGAATTAGAGCTCTTCCTTAACCCAGGGTGAAAGATGCAATTGCCCTCCGTAGGGAAATAAAGGCAGCTTCTACCTGGGACAGATCAGTATGGACAAGAATCTGACTGACAGTGTTCCTGAAGTTTCCTATAATGCAGTGTGTCTGGCTGGGTTGGTGTTTCAGTATTTGTGCATAAATTAATTGAGGAAAATAATGAACAGAAAGCAGGGAGATTTGCAATTGAAAATGTGGCTGTTATGAGGTGGGAAGATAAAACAGAAACTCTTACAGTGGTTGCACAATTTAGTGGTTTATACAAATAGAAGCAGAGCTTACTTTGTCCAGGGTCATGAGGGGACATTGTGACTCCAAGGTTTATAGCTTGGAGGTCACATTTTGATTTTGAGAATGGAGGGAATGAAGTGCAGATGAGTCCCACAGGTATGTCTTGAAAATGAGCAGACTGTCAGAACTGAAGGGAAAGCGAGTTTTTGAAATATGGGACATGTTAACTGCGAGGTCCTTTCTCCATCTCTCTTTTAAAACAAGGATGTACATCGGTTGATAACAACAGCTATGCTTCCACATGGAGAGAACTGGTCTGTCGTAATGTTTTAATTATTCATCTGAACTCTGGATCTTAGAAATGCTCTTTAATCGGATGCGCCTGTGTATTGTTCCCATAACTAACATTCCTTTTTTGCAAGAGCAATCTGCGCTTTATGATGCTTTGAAAGCTTTGCTACCCTGGGCTGATTGCAAAGTGCCTGTCGCATGTTGTTTCTTGACAGCCTCTTTTCCACTCAACTTTAAACTTCCAAATACATGCTTAACTGTTTTTGTATTTCTGAACTACTTTGAACAGCAGGGCGCAAGCTGAGACCATCTGACAGCTGCCTCAGGCCACAGACACTTGTCAATAGGGTGTTTTGCAGGACTAGTTTACTTGCTGATTATTATTATAGGCAGAGGAAAGTAACTTGTGGTAGTTTGAAAATTTTACCTAATCTTGTGATACTGTAAGTAAATGCAAATGCACTGTTCCTATGAATGGAATTTCTATTTAATTGTAAGTTCTGGCATGTGCTACCTTATGTCTTTGTCCAACTGGGTCTAAACACTGCTGACAAGAAATCCGTGTTGTGGAGTGGCAATTTTAGTAGGTCCTCATCATATTTGGAAGTACCTCCTATGTCAGTATATGATTACTTCAGTTTATTCTGGCGTGGGGGAAACGGAGTTCAGCATAAATCTTCATTTATTGTTGTCCTAAAGAATTTCCATGAAAATAAGAGTTCTGAAAGTCTCATTGGTTAATCACAAAAATTTTCAGTGCACGTTTTTCTACCCTTTGTTTCCAGATGCTTCAGAGAAAATATACTGGATTCTTTTTTGCTATAAATGAGCTCACTGTACAGAACTTAGTGTTTTTACTTTACTGTAGTTCATTCCCTTTTTGAGATGAAATTTATGATTTGGGGTGAAGGAGAATCACAAAGCTGACAGCACTTGCAACTTCTGATCTGAATCTATTGAATCAGAATCATCTTTCAGCGCCAAGCCATTATTTTTTTTACTGTTGATTATTGTTCCATTACTTTAACGAATATGTATATTTAATGTGGTTAATCCTGAATTTTGAAAAAAATGCAGTAATAACGTGACTGACAATCTGATTTCTCTTTCCAAAATGCAGGCAAAGCAAGCTATCAGATCAGCTGAACTATAGGTTGTGTTCTATAGGGAGCAAATGTCACAAATTCAATCAGCAGACTTTAAAAAAAAAAAATAACAAAGCAGCTGCTGAATATTAAGGGCTTGAAGAATAGAATTCATTTCAAGAGAAAAGCTAAAGTGGGGTCAGCTGTACTGCTCTTTTCAGAAGCTTTGCATGTTTGAGATTGTTTTATAAATTTTCATTTCAGTAGAATTGGACCTTTCCACTGTCTGCAAAATCTACAGACTGTCTGCACACTCAGGTAGATATCGTGCCATCTTGCATTTGGCTCCTGTTTGGAAGGTTATGACTGTACAGCCAGAACTGTAATTGTTCTAATGAAAGTTGAAAACTGAGTTAGTCTCCAGGTAAGCTAGATTGAATTCAGAGCCACTATGATAAAACTGGGTAATATGTCCTTGCTTCAGAAATGACGTCTTGCTTTTAGTCTCACTCAAAAGTTGAATCTGTGCCTAATGCTGAACAGAGTTAAAGATTTCATGGTGAAGTTCATTAGCACAAATTCCATTAATTAAAAAAAAAATAAAATAAAACTGTCCATTATTCACTAAGAGGGAAGAACAGATAAATTAGATTCTGAGACAGTTGTTTTGCCTTCACAGTCTGGTTTACAGACATGAGAGATCTGTGGTCTAATGTGGGAGTCTTTCTCTCTTTCAGGTTCTCTGGGTGTCCTATTGTTGCTGTTGCAGCAAAGCCTGGTGGACCGGAAGCTCCAGAGTCTGAGAATCCACTTGGTGTTTCTGAATTAATTGAGGTACCTGCTGAAGAACTTAATGTGTAAAGTATGCTTGAGCATCTTTAAATCTTTTGAAGCAACACTAGGACTGAAGAAATACTGCCTTAATGTCTGTTTGGTGGGACCTAATTCATCAGGGATTTCTTCCAATGATTGGAAGAGTTGCAGATCTGTGCCCCAGAAGTGGATCTACTTTTTTAACTTCGAATTCTTTGAACAGCTGTCTTAAGAAGCCACTGTCACACATACTGAAGTGTTTTAAAGTTGTCAGGAATTACAAAGCGTAATAAATAAAAATTGCTTTAAAATTCTGCCAAATCATTGCTAGGTGTTATTTTAGAATTACACCATGTATGGGAATTGCTAAGTCATGACCTGAACCAATGATTGAGCACCTGAGGAAGGAACACAGCCAGCCCTGAGAGCACAGATGAAAGCAATTCACCTGTAGAACTGGAAAGGGTGGAATCTGGTTCCATCCTCTCCCTAAGCCTCATTTAAGGGCTGGCTGCCTTAAGGGAAGGTTCTCTACCTGAAGGATCCCTCCTTTTGGAGTATTTGGTAAGCCCTGATACTTGGGATGAGTAAGCAAATCTTTTGTTCTTTAATTAGATTATGACCATCACCCGTTTCTGGTAATTTAGAGCTGGTTATCTGCCATTGCTTTTTCCTATGCACCACAGTTAGGAAAACAGCAAAGTTATGAATTCATGCACTCAGAAATCATGCATAGGTGAATGTCTCCTTCCTTCACACGAGTGCTATGATAGAGGGTTTAAGTGTGTGATTCTTTGTTCTAAACAACTTATGCCTCATTGTGGAGGACAGACAGAACTGAACTTCTGAGGTCCTGACAGTCAGCATTTTGTTTTAATTCTCATTATTCTCTGTGTGGCCTCATAACTCCATTCGAATACTGCTCTGCAGTTAGAATAATTAATTTCCTTCTGGACTTTTCTTTGGCACTCATCAGTGATGATTTGAACACTTGGCAAATAGTTAATTTACTTCCAAAAGTCCTATAGAAGTGCAGAGGTGACTGATCCTATATTTAGATTGGGATGCTGAGGGACAAAGGAGTTAAGTCCAATAAGTTTACTAACACTGCTTGCCAAATTTAAAGCAGCTAGGAACTCTTCTGGGATGTGCTTGCCAATTTTGATTGCAATTGTGAGTGCTTAGCACTCTGCTTACCAAGGTTTGAGGTTTCCATTTGAACCATCTGAGGTATACAACCAGTGATTACCTGTGGCAAGTTTCATTTGTAGGAACATGACATATGTGGGGTTTCTGGCATTAGTAAGTGTAGAATCTATTCTCTAGAGCAGCTCCACCTGCCCTTAGAATGAAACCATCTTTTTCTGTGATGCTGTGACTTGTTTACTGTGTGCCTTGCGCTTCTGTAAAAGATAAAATGTGTGGGTTTGTCTGGCAACCGAATGAGATAGAGCCTGGAAAAAGCTGTTTAATGGTGTAACTAGCAATATATCAAATGCATGTGAATAAGAGAAGGTTGTAAAGTAAGCTAATGCTTCAGAGGTATCATTAGTTCTAGCAGTGCTGAATTTCTATTTTTTGTGAGAATAATTCTTGAGGCTTTCAGAAAAATGGATTATATGGTAAGTTATTTGACGTGTAGCTTATACAGTGAAGGGCAGGATGCTTAGGAGTGCTGTTTGAGGTAGATGAGAGGTTCGGCTTGTTCCAGACTTTCATCTCTTCTGTGAATAAACATTGGGAGGTATTAGTAGAGCTGGCAAATGCTATGGGAGCCCTGCCATTGAGCTTCAAGGAATTGCCCTTTGTTTCATTGATGAGCTTCCCTCTCCGTTGTTCTGCCATTAAGACTCTGACTTAACCTACAGATTTTGACCTTAAAAACAGACACTAAAAGCAGTGCCAAGTTTATATGCAAATATTGTAACAGAGGCAGAGATCAAAAGTGATTGGAGACAGAGGTGAACCAGCTCCTCTGAACCACTGTTAGTGGTGACTGTACTTTTATCGTTAAAGTCTGATATCTGTGATGATGTATTTTAAGAAAGTTATTTGTCAGCAGAACAGAAATCCCGAACTTGGAGAATTTCTGTAAAAAATGTTTAGCTATTTTTCTTAGTGGCTTGATCCTCCTTGAAGTGTTAACATAAAATCTGAAAGGGATGTTGACTTAGAGAACTTATCTAAATATAATAGTTTTTCTGGGAGGGAGGCAGGGATGGGGCACTGATATCTTTACATAAATTAATTTGCACTAAATCAAAAAAGCTGAAGTAGCAGAATACACTATGAACCTGTACTTTGGGACAGGTGGGAAGGGGGAAGACAAGGGTACAGGCTTGTTTTTTTCATTTACTTTGCTGCAGTGTCTATATTGAGTTTGGCAGCAACTTCGTTTCCAGCACAGTTTTGCTAACCAAGCTAAATGTGCAGCACCAAATCTTTCTAAGGCAGAAAATCGAACTGTTCCTGCTGCTAATTGTGCATCTCCTCTATGGCACGCACAATTAATTTGACATTGGTGCGTTCTGAGCTTATTGGGAGATGCTTGAAGTCAGTAAAGCTGCAAACCTGTTCAATCAATCATCCGCTTGCCTTCCTTTTGCTGTATGGCTGTCATGACTTTTCACCCAGGCATGGTTCTGCTTTTATCTTTTATTCAGGTCCTGAAGTCTCAGGCTTACCTGCCATCAAGAGACCCCTCGGGACACTTCCTTATGGCAGTCGACCACTGCTTCTCTATCAAGGGTCAAGGCACGGTGATGACAGGGACTATTCTTTCTGGCTCTGTTAGCCTTGGTGACAATGTGGAGATTCCTGCCCTGAAGGTGAGTCTCTCACTCCCCTCAATTTTCCTAATAGAAAGAGGTGCTCAACAAAGAAGAGAGTGTTCTCCAATCTGAAATTATTCCATTATTTTTCTGATACTCAAATATAATCTGAGCTAATAATAGTGAGAGACTTGGAGATTTTTTTTTTAGTTAACACAGTCAGTGAAATCACCTGCTCTATTATAGTTGAATGAAGAAGAAAGAAGGCTGTCTTAGATTAGTGTGTTAGATTTTCAACTTCTGGAAAGCAAAGTGAGCGTATTTCCAAGATGGGACGTGCTGAAGGACTAAACGAGGTTTAAGTGAGGTTACATTTGAGACATTGTGCATCAATGAGAAGGCTTGCAAAGGAGTCTGACTAGGTGGGCTCCCTGAGATGTATGCAAGTGAAGGAAATAACAAGAAGAGGGCATCAGAATGCTTGATGCATATTCTTTGTTTGCTGGGGAGTTTAATTGATGTCAGCATGTTCTGGAAGTGCTGCTACTTGCTGTAGTTGGAATTTATAAGAGAGCCTGTAGAAAGCTGAGGTCTATCAATGAGCTTAGTAACAACAGGTAAGTTGTTTATTTCTAGAGAAGTGAAAAACTAAGTTAGCAGATAAAGGAGTCTTTGACAGAGAAAGGCCAGATCATTTGATTCTCATAGCATTAGCAGTTTGCTTCAAAATTTGTTGTTTTCAGTTGCTGTAGATGAACTTATCCTTCCGCTGCCTTGTGTGAAATAGCAGACGTGCCGTACGTTTCAGTGACAATAGTGGTGAGCAGGATTTTGCTTTCAGCCATGAGCACTTTGTGAATGTGATTGTTCATGGTGTGCAGGTAACCAAGGCACAGTTAAAGGAAGCAACTTTTGTAAGTTTGAATTGTGTGTTGTACTTACCCCTGCTAGCATCATGCAGAGTTAGGTTAGGATACCTATGAAAGGTCAAACCTTTCTCAGGCCTACAACGTAATGGAGGAAGCACATTTCACAACACATTGTGGTTTATGACTCTCTCTGACCTTTTTTTGCCCTGACCCTATGGTAACTGAGATTGACAGCTGGTGCCCACTGGGCATTTAGGGACATTACAAACCATCTGCTTTTTAAATTTGAGGAACCCTCTCACCAAATGAAGTGGCATCATCTTCCAGTTCTACTAATGGACTTCGACATCTTTGACCGCTTGAACCTGCACAAAGGAGGGACACAGCAATTAAAAATAAACAGTGACATTCTCAAACGCCCGTGCTTGCTCTGATTGAGTCTGAGAGCACCAGCAGTGCATGGATTCCTTTATGCTGTTGCCTATGTAAATTGCCATCTGGGGTTGATTATCCATACAGCAAAAAAGAAAAATTATATATGTGTGTTTGGCAAAAAGCTTTGACACAGCAAACAGTTCACTATCCGATTGAGTTAGTAGTATTTGCTCACTAGCGCTTGAAATCCACCTTGAAGAGCATGAACCCAGGATTTCTGCTGCAAAAACATAGTGTTGGCAGAATCCTGAATGTCCATTAAGATTACTTCAGTGGTCTTTCAATCTCTACAGTCTTCCAGTTTATAAACTGTAACAAGTTATGACATTTTTATTTCTCTTTTATAAAAATTCCTGGAGTTAAATATTAAGGATTTTTTTTTTTTTTCAATACAGATTCATTTTATTTTACTGAGAGATCTGGCCCTTGTGATTTGAAAATATTGAGCTATGCTTACGTGTTTAGTGAATGTAGTTTGTGAGTCTGTGTATTTCGTAGCATTCATTAATTGAAAAAGGAAAGAGTTCTTTTCAGTGGGGGGGAGAAGAATCTTTGTCTTCCTTACAGTTGAAAAGAATAATAGAAGCTTTAGAACAGGAACCACGTAGAAAGCCAACAAAACAAACGCAAAAGAGACAAAACCTGAGACTTCTGTTCTTACTGATTGTCTTAAAGGAATAAAAATATGTGTGTCAAAAGTAATGTAAAACGAGTGGGATGTAGTTTTCTTTCTGCCCAGTGTTAGAGATTCGGGCATTGGACTATGCAGTCAAAGGCATGACAGAAGTCCTGGAAGACTGCATAAAACAAATGATCATATGCTAGTATTCCTGTAAAGAGAAGAGATTTTCAGATACTGAAAGTGTTCCAGATTAGAAAATAAGAATCACAACAAGAAGTTGTGAAAAACTGTAGAAGAGGTCAAATTGAAGTGAGTGAGGAGTTGGAGGTGCGTGTTCACTAAATGGGTGTAAGTCAGGGAGGTAGGCTGAAGTCAGTTTGTAGGGATGCTTGCTTAAAAGCAAGAGATCTTGATCAGTTGGTAATATCCTGAAAGTGTTAATCCAGTGTTGTCTCAGCTGTGATTGGCTGCCATAGGTACGTAGCAGTCACAAAGCATGTATGTGGGAACCAGGTACAAAGACCACTTTTTTTTTTATTCCTGGGAATTCTAAGTAGCAGAAACTTGTTTTCTACTTTATATTCAAGTTTCCATCTGTTCTGTTTAATGTAGTTGGTGATTAATTGCAAGTTGATCCAGGCTGCGTGTCATGTGAATGTTAACAGCTTCACTGGAACATATGAAAATAAAGTGTGCTGCCATTTTGAAATGCCTTTTGTCAGAAATTTGTGAGTGATTTGACAACTAAGGAGCTGAGTTTGCTGGTAAATGATTGGTGCCTATCTGTAGGGGATCATTTGGGGATTTTTGCTGTGCACTGAAGCTGAATAATGTGTCTGGCTTAATAGAATACAAGGTTATTTCTTGTGTAATAAAACTGTGGGCCGCCAGTAATGGACTGTCCTTGGGAGGTGCATCTCAGATGTGTGTCTCTGATGTCAGATTTCTGATCTGCTAGGTGTGGCTGAGCTGTTATCATTAACAGGAAGAGGAATGTTCACGCCGAGTCCAACCTTCACAGTCCCTCATCTTTGCATCATTGCTCTACTATTTCTCAAAAGTGGCAAGAATGTTCATAAAGCTCCTCTGTAGCTGGAGATCTGTCATCCAGGTGTTTTGGTACTTTGATATACTTTTAAGAGGTCACCTGAGATATCGAGTTTGAACAAAATGAGACACTTGTTTCTGTTTTCTAGTCAAATCTTGTGGTAAATGAGTATCAGTTTAAGCCAGTAGTAGATCTTGTCTTGACAGGGGCCTATTTGCTGTCAGACTGTACTGACTTTATGAACTTGTAAGAAGTATCATTTCCCAAGTGTGATACTTGGAATGGCTTCATATGCTATTCCAAGATATGAGAAGATCTTTTCAAGCTTCTTTGTTGGCTAAATAACATTGGTCCGTTTTCTCGCAGACATTCTGTAGCTTTATGGCTCAACTAACAAAGAAGTTCTCCCGTGTCTGATAAAGAACTCAAATAGCTAAAACACCATAGTTATTCAAACTCTAACAGATAATTCAGCTTTTTCCTGCATAATTAGCCTAACTGAAACTAGTTCTTACTACATCTATATATTAAAGCTCAATGAGCAGAGGTCTTCTGATGTCAATGTATTTAAGGACTTTTTTTTTTTTTTGCAAAAAGAGTTGCACTGTTGAAGTCTTGTCAGAGAACACATTTTGGTATTTAAATCTCAGAAAATGAGGTTGGTTCAAAATCCACTGAATTGTATCACAAAGATGCATGTGTGTAGAATTTCATGGTGACATTTTCGATATTTGTTTACTACTTTCATCTTCTATTCTGCAGCCTTCAAAGCATACCTCATCCAAAGTTCGTGATATCTTGATTGTCTTTTGTTTACTACTGCAAGTAGGAGCCATTGTTGTGTTTTCTGTTTAATGTATGTGACTTCTGTTTCTGTACCTGCTTCTTCTGAGGCTTCTGGGATTTTCCATACTTACACAGTGAGGCCAGAACTGGCCTTTAAGATGCTAGGTAAGAAGCCTCACTTACCTTGTTTGTGAAATCTCTTCCATTCCCATTCCTAGAGGTTTGTGATAGAAAAATACCTTGTCACTGAAGGCAATTCACTAGCTATGTAGCAGTTGTGTCAAATAATATTGCAGGAAGTAAGTGAGATCTACTTCAAACTAATTGTTTTATTTCACTGTTCTTGGGAACCTATTCTGGAACAGAGTTTCTCTGATGGTGTGAAATGTCTCAATTTCCACTCTGCTTTTTCCCTTGAAACTTGGCTATAACTTATTTTTGTTCTATTAAACTTCTCAGCCAACTTTCCTTCTCATTGAAATGCTGTGGGGAAAGGCAGTTCAGAAAAATCTGCAAGTATCTGGGGGGAAAGAATGAAATGTAACTAGTAAAATTGCCTCCTGGTGAGAAGGCAGTTTGTAATACATATTAAAATATGTGGGTAATAAAATATAAGAATCTCAAATCCTAAATCAATAAATTGAACATACACATAATGTTATACATGCAATTTAATTCAGTACAAGTACTGAACTGTTTCTTTAATTGTCTGGCACTTCTAAAGCATGGATTGTGTTTGTTGGAGATTTTCTCCTTTCCTAGAAAAGATCAGAGTGAATCCTACTGGTTTTGCATCTGCTGCGGCATTTACTTGAAAGCAAAACATGCGGGATTTGGCTTATATTGGAAAGTATTCTTTTGACGTTTAAGGATATTATCAGTTGTTTTGGAAGAATTAAACTCCTCAGCACAGTTCTTTGTGGTTAAGTAAAGGATTAAAGACCTGATCCGGTGCCTGTGGAATAAAATTTAGATCTGGCAATAAAAACTTCTCAAATCTTCTTGGCTTGATCTCTTGAGAGAATAGAAAGAGCAGATGCTGAGCTCTTTTAAAGATCAGTTCCCTCATTTTCAGTGTATAGTTTTATAGTGTTTTGCTGTTTATCATTATTTAAACTTTAAAAAAAAAAAACAGCAAACAAAAGGAAAGGGACAACACCCTAAAAGAAAGGAATGCATTTTAATTGTGAAAGAAAAATTCGTAATGAACCTCAGGCTTTGAAAAGGCTAAAAAAGAGACTTGTATCTTTCTATTCTTTAACTACTCAATAGTGAAGTACAGTAGCTCATATCTCTTGTGATTTTTATTGAGTATAGTACGTGTATGGTAAAATGAGAGAGTAAGATCAGGGTTTTGTGTCAGGCATATTCTATTCAGGACCAGGGATAAGACATAACAGAGGGAGTTGGGTGCATATCATGGGGTTTAATTTTTATTTTTTTAGTTTGTCAGAGCAGAAGGGAAGGCAGCCAGAGGGAGAGCAGCCAACCTGAGCAGCGCTAATCCAAACCACGCACTGTATTTTTGGAGCTTGTGTGTCTAATGTGATCTCTGTAGGCAGAGAAGTGGCCTGGTCATTGTTGGCCAATTAACTCTTCAAGTACTGAAATCCATTTTCAGCACAGTTTTTCTTGGTGGTGGGTCTAGATTGTACCCTGTGCTCCCTGCCAGATAAATGCAGTTTGGCTGCAGGTTGCCTACTAATGTACGAAGAAAAATTATCCAGGAAGTTATTTGTGTTTCTTCCTCCAGTGGAGCTGAAAAGGAATGAACTTCTGTTGCATCTGTCCACCTACAACGTCTGTAAATGATTGGGGTTCACAAGGAAGTGCAGCCTTGATGGAGACGGTGCTGTTTTCTGATATATAAGTTCTGCAGTATTTCTGTGATGCTAATTGCTTGTTACGGAATATCTACAGCGTTGACTGGTTGTGGTTAACAGATGACATGATTTAAAGTGCAGTGCTTATGCTACTGCCATACAGATAATTTTACCTTAGTAGTTGGACAGTGTAGAGATCTACTACTGTCGTAGAATCGGTATTCCCTTCAGTGGGATTCAAAATGAAAATGAAATATAGGATTGTCTTGGCTGTGTCTGAGTAGATGAACCTTATGTTTGTCCTTGGGTACCATGACTCATTTTCTTGGGTATATCAAATTTTGTTTCTTCTGTTCAAATTTTAGTAGCCCATTTGTCCATAAACATTTTAAAAAGCTCAGAAAAAGGCTTAAAAATGCTGTTATAGGAATACAAGATAGGAAAGTGAAACTGAACTGAAATAGAGAAAACCCACGGACTGCAAGGAAAACTATACAGGTAGAGCTTTCCTGAGATTGGTCTTGCCACTGCAGTGCACTAGTTTCACTAGCGGGTGGTATGAGCCAGCTGGTTGCTGTGCCATCTCTGGTCAATATTTTGCATCTTTCTGGGGATTATCCATGTACTGAGTTGCTGGATCTGTCGCAAAAGCTCGGTGTCCAAATACAAGTGCCACGATTGCAGAAATGGAATAGGTTCTTGTATACCGTGTTAGAGAGTGAATCAGTTTCAGCTCAGCTAAATATGGAACAAATGTGCAGGTTTGTGACCACAGAACAAAGTCAAAAAGAAAACTGAATGTCTCAGCTTTTAAGATGATACCTGACATTTAGATTTATTGCTTCAACTTCCTTCACATACTCATTCTCCTTTTTTTTCCCAACCTATTTCCATCTCACTGTTGTTCTTTTCCAGTCTCTAAGTTTGTTCTTTAAGATGACTAATCTTTTCCACTTTCACCATTGCTTAAAGAAACCTTTTTTTCCCCATCCTTTTACTCACTGCTCTGTGTAAAACCAGTACCAACCAAGGTTGATGGAAATGAGTTCAAAAACACTGCCCCAAGGTTGCTCTCCTGTCCTTAGTTGGAGTCTGATGAGACATGAATAAATAGTGAACACTGTTATTTTTTTTTTTAAAGAGTAGTTCCTGATGATGAACAAGTAGGTTCCAGTACTTCCTCTAAAGGATATGCCAGCTGTTGATCCTAGGACGAAAGTCTTTTATTTTCTGTTAAAAAGAAGCCCTGCAGCTGTCCAACGCGTGTGCTCTAAGCGATGTCGTGTAAGTTGTGCAAGGAGGAGGAGGGCCTTAAGATGGCTTCAGCCTGGGATGCAACTAATAAAAACCTGCTTTTATCATGGGACTTTGTAGGATGTTTCCTTTGTAACAGTTGCTAGTCCAGTGATCAGGTGTTGTGTTCTGGTGTTTGTGTACCGTGGAGTTCAAGGTTAGTTTGAAAATAAGTTAATGGATGTGATGCTACATGATGCTAGTAATCACGAACTAACATCCAAATGCCTTTTTGTTTAAAGTTTTTAGTAACTTTTTAAAGCAAGGAATGATTGTTCTGTTTACATATGTCTTTGCTTAAGCATTGCTTCTGCTGGGTCATTAACTTTATTTCTCTTAATTTATCGGGTAGAATTGTTCTCTGTGCAATTCAATTGAAAACAGACCCACACATGCATGTACGTATTTCTTTTTAGCAGGAGTCTTATTGGAATGCTTGGGTAGTAGTGGGAAAGGTAACCTCCTGCATGGGAAACATAGCTTTTACCTGGAGTTCCTGCTGCAAATGTAACTTTAGTTGGAGTAGACTTAGTAAAAGCATGGAGTAACTGTCATGTTTTAAATTTTTAATTTCCAGTGCTGGAGGCTTTGGCAAAATTTCAGTAACCAGAATTGAAGGAAGGAATGTCACTTTTTGTTCTTCCTTGGTCATCCATATACGGTGTAATTCCTCATTTGATCAGGTTGTTAAAAAGTAGAGCTACTCAGCAATGCTGTGTTAAGCAATCATGCTCTGTGTGTTATAAAGTTCTGATCAGATCTGAACGGTGACAAACAAAAGTGGATTTGAGTACTGAAAATCTTACTTAACCAGTGCCCTTAAAGGTAAATTTCTGCTAGATTTGACCTAAAGGTAGAACAATATGGGCTGGGGAGTTAGTACCCAGGGATCTAACGTGTCTATTATCAGAGTGTTTTCTTGATGAAGTGTGATGGAATCCAGCTGGCAGCTCAGCACCACCCGGCCTTGTTCACTCTCTCCAGGTGGGATGGGGGACAGAATCAGGTATAAATGTGAGGACTCATGGGTTGAGATAAAGCTGTGTGTCTAAGCAAAGCAATGGATTAATTCACTCCTTCTCATTGGCAGGCAGGTGTTTCAGCCACGCCAGGTAAGCAGGGCTCATCATGCATAGTGGTTTCTTGGGAAATCAGACACCATCACTCCAAATGTCCCCTCTTCCTCCTACTTTCCCCCAGTTCTTATTGCTGAGCACGATGCTACATGATATGAAACATCCCTGCTGCCAGTTTGGGCCAGCTGTGCTGGCTGTGTCCCCTCCCAGCTTCATGCTGTTGTGGCAGTGTGAGAAGCTGAAAAATCCTTGGCTCTGTGTACTGCTCTGCAGCAACTGAACCATCAGTATTATCATCACTATTTTCATCAGAAATCCACAATACAACATCATATGAGTCTCTATGAAAAAAAATTAACTCTATCCCAGCCCAAAAATGTAACATGAAATGTTATGACGCTATTGGAAGTCCTGTGGATTTCTCGCCTTGTACTGTCTTCCTGAGATTGCAGATTTCTTCCTCCTTCAGAAGAGTAAATCATATTCTATTATTGCTGTGAAAATTGCATGAGAATTGACTTTGCTCTTTAAACGTTTGTTCAGCTCATCAGATGAATCTGTTGTCCTGTGCCTGTGACAATAACGTGTATTGTTGAAAATAAATGTAAGGCATCTCTTCGGCATTCTCATAACACTACATTGTAATAGTTCATGCACTTTGAAAGAAAAAGTAATACTGGAGAAAGCCAGTATTTACCGTATCTGCTGGAATAATGTAATTATGTGCACTGCCCAGATAGTACTGTGGTGAACATGATACAAATGCCTAGATACAGATTTTCATGTGCAGCTTGCTGGAATGAAAACTACAAACTCTCAGGATCTCGGTTATAAAGATTAGCTTGAAAGCATGTGCTGTAAAACTTGGTTGGTTTCTCTTTCTCAAGACTAAATAACCAAATATAAACGTTTCACACTTAAGGAATCATGCGAAGCTCGAATAACATTTTTAAGGAGTCATAGTAACTAGTACATCTTTAAATACATGAACTGTAGGCGTAACCTAGAAGGCTTTCGTGAAAGCTTTCATCCTTAGCTCCAGTAGTTGACCTGTTTTCTATGTAGATAGCTTGTTTTATTTTTGTTTTTGTTTTTTTAAATACATGTGCATGGTGAGTAACAGATCCTGCCAAGGAATGCCAGAGATGGTGTTATTGCTTGTTTAGTTCAGGTAGTAGAAATCGGCAATTAGAACAGATGAACTCATTGAAAATAAGGATCCTGTTACGTGTGGAGATATCAATATCTTGATAGATATTGATGAGGGATAGAAGTACTGAAAATTATGCCAAAGTTTTGCTGTTTTTTTTTTGTCAGTGTAAACCTTCAGCACCTTTTGAAGTTTCTCTGCTCTTTCATCAGTGTTCATATGACCACATAGTTTTGTTTTATTGGTTTTTTCCATTTCAATCAATATATTCTATTTGCTTTTTCTTAATATCATATTCACTATATGAGTAATTTCAATAGACTTCTATTCTAATCATTCCTGGAAGAGCTGTTTCTGTCTTACGTGTCCCAGTATGTGGAACTGCAAAAAGTTAAATGATAGCTTAGGAAGAAAAGATGCTATTAAGACTCAGTTCAGTTCTGAGAGGTGGGTATTATTCGTGTGCCGTTTGCTTTGTCTAGAAGACATTGATCCTACTTGTAAAGATTACTTGACAATAATTTGAAGTCTTTAGTGAATGAGGAATATGCAGGTATACCACACTCAAAAGTGGAACCATAGAAAAGAGGATTTTAAAAGGAATACTGAAAATATGAATTTTTATACAAGGTTGAAATAAATGCCCAATAAGGCTACAATAAATGCAGTTTGCTCTTCAATCAGCACGACGTGACACTTGTTAATTTAGTATAAATGCAAAGTAGCACACAAGTCTTTGTACAATACTAAAACACAAAATCCCAACCTGAACTGTTTAGTCCTGTATTTTAGAAGAGAACTGAAGGTGTGCAGTGATTGACAAAGAACAAGGTACTGGTGTTGTATTTCAGATTTTCTATTGTTGACTCAATGCCCTTGTTTGAGGAGAAACAGTTGTTTCTACTGAATGTATCCAATTATGTTTCATTCCAGTGTTATGAAATGCTCCTTGATTGCTGGGGCTCTAGAGGAGCCCGTTAAGTATTTGTATTTGCCTTAGGTAACTTGGGTTGTCTTTAATCTCTTATGGGTGACGGAAGTTCTCTGATGTGGTGGGGTCCTACCTTGCTTGGAGCCCTCCCAAGAGGCTAAATGTGACCTTGAGATGCTACATAAGATTGAAGCTTAATGTAATTTGTTCTGCTGTATTAATATTTCTCAGGCATGTGGTTCCCTAAATAGTAGGAAAATGATGGAAATGTCCAAGATGGTAGGAGTCAAGATGTCTGTTCTTCCTCCTTGCAGCAAGTGTTAGGAATTAGAGGAGCTCCGATTGCTTTCAAGTCCTTCTTACCACTTCTATGCCATCACTGTTTTTCTCTTCACTTATACTGCCCACCCAAACTTGTTGCTTGTGTTATTAGGCTTCCACATCCAAATGTGCTTTACTGTATGCAGATAAATGGTGGTCTTCTGTGAGATCACTCTGAAAAAAATACCTTTGCTGCAAGCTTCAGATTTGCTTTTGGAATAGTAGAAAGCATTTAGAACTAATGGGATTAGTAAGAAAATATTTAAGGAAGACAGTTGTCTTCAGTTGTCTCAGCTTATATATTATCTTTAAAACATGTCAAAGCTGCATGTTTTTCACTTTGTGGATTCCCAGAAAAATTAATGATATTTCCATCAGTGTGGCTTCCTGTGTTGTGGTTGTTTTTTTTTTTCCTTTAAAGGATGGGTATTATTGGGAGGAAGCTAAAGAGCTTTATAACAATGTTATTTAAAACATAGAAATGAGAATGTGAAGGCAAGGGTTCTATCCATAGGATAGAACTGTTTTAGTTTGGGTTTTTAATTTGTTCTGGGGTTGTTCCCCCTGCATACAAGCTTTCTGTTTTAATTTGATTAAGAAAAAAGCAAAAGCATGATCAATTTTTTTCATAAGGGAAATTCCAATTTTCATCTATTGGGTTGTGTGTACTTTAATATTGCTCATGTTTTAAAGGTTCAGATATGAGATGGGCAAAGCATCTATGTCAGATTAAAAAGAGGGAAAAAAAAAAAACGTTAACATTTAAGCATAGCTTTCTGGTTATGGTGTAATTCACAGCAGAAAATTCAGCTGACGTATACATTATAAACAGTTGTAAAAACAGGCATTAGATATTTGCAATCTGTGGTGGACTGAGTTAAAGTCTGTGATGTTGGAGTTATCTGACGAGCTGAGTTAACTCCACAAATCAGTGCTGCGTTCTGTTCTGCGTTCAGTTGTTCTCCCTGCTGGGAGGGTGATTAGTTCAGCAGTGAAGTTTTAAACCTGCCTTTTCTTTATTCAGTGTCATTTAGCTGCAGTGTCACCAGTTAGTGCTTTTTACTTGAGTCAGGACATGGCTAGGCTTCAGCAGAATACAGTGATTTAATTTTTTATAATTATGCACAGTGCTTTACAGTATGCATGCTTGTTTTCTTTCTGTTTCTCTGCATGTGGAAAATCAGATTTAAACTGTTAGTTTTAAGTTGAAACATGACTATATGTTTAAGTTTTCATGAATGTGTTTAAATCTCTAGGTGTGTGATGTGATAATTTTCCCAAAGTGAACCTTAGCAGAGGTATATTTTGGAACTTGTTGGACTGATGTCTATATTTGAAAATGACCATGTAAAAATGACTCTTGTGTCTTCCTAATGTTTCGTATGCTGTGGACACTTCTTGGGAGCCTTTATTCAGATTTTTAATTCATCTGTTTTGCCTTCGGTTTTTAAACACGGGCACTTGTAATGGATCCTGTAGCTTTAGTCTTAGCTCTGGTGGGGAAAACTGTAAAAATTTAATAGCATTAAAAAAGCTTGTTGGAAACTGCAGTACCTGTGGCGTGTATGCTATGTGAGAGGTGGTTTTTTTCTAATATTTTCAGAAAAGATTTAATATATGTATATTAATGTGTATATATTTATATTCATGTATGTGTATATAAATATATCAATATTTATATACAATAATATAAAATATATAAAAGTATACACATACATCCCTGTGTATAGGAAAAGCTATAGACATGAGTTTCCTTCGTGATAGTCAGCTTTAGGTTTTGGTTCAGATTCTGCTTTAATAGAGTTAGCTTCATTTTGTATTAGCTCCCCTCCCACCTCTCCTTTTAGCAACAATAGTGGGTTTTATCTATTGTTTAATCTGCCTGTAACTGAAATATTAAGATTTTGGTTGCTGGACTCAGAAGGCATGAATAATATAATAAAACCTTTCACCACATCTAGCAAGTTTAGTGGGATTTTGTGTGAGGTGGCTGCATCACTAATAATGAGAGGGAAGCACTCCTCAGAGGGCATAGGAGGTCTTACAAGTTGGGGGTGTTGGTTTCTGTTGTTACAGTTAGGGCTGAAATGAGAAAAGCAGATTTCTGTAGCTGCTGGTTATCCTTGGTACCACATGGTACCATTTGCAGCCATCAGAGCTCAGTGTTCATGGTAATCAGGAAGCTTTTATTTAATGATTAAAAGTCTATGAAGTATTGAAACTTTGCATGCGTAGTGTTGAAGTGACTCTCTTTTTGATGCTTGTGAAGGCTTTTACCCCCCCTCCCGTCTCCCCTCATCTAGTTACAATTAGGTCTGACTTCTCCCTGCTATGTTTAAGAGCATATTAAATCTATTTCTCATGTATGTTGTGCGTGTGTGTGGAAATTCTATCTAGCTGGAGTTGGTAACACTCTGATAACAATCGGAATTCTGCAATAATGAAAAATGCATCAGTGATGGAACAGACAAGTATTGGGGCTTTTGAACCTTCAGAGGAATTCATCGTATTTTTATTCGTAAATACAGCAAGCTTTAGTTTCTGTGAAGCAGATGGCTCGATGAAAACAGGAGAAGTCCAAATCAGCCCAGGCAGGTGTTGAGCAAATGTCTCCAGTGAGCTCTCACCATGGTTGTGGTAAAGTTCTTTTCTCTTTTTGTACTTAATTGTTGGGTGATTCAGTCACAGATATCCAGATATGTACCTGTTGCTTAGATCCAATCCCACCAGTCTTCCAAACATTCG
Organism: Chrysolophus pictus; assembly: GCA_037305975.1. Lineage (NCBI taxonomy): Eukaryota > Metazoa > Chordata > Aves > Galliformes > Phasianidae > Chrysolophus > Chrysolophus pictus. The sequence goes on from CM074587.1 coordinate 10,553,010, forward strand.
TTTACCTCTTGTGCATCCTGGGCTTGCTCAGGTACCTTTTCAGAGCTGGTTTCTTTTTTAACTGCTAAAATTTCTGGACCAAACACTTGAGCTATTCGGTGTTATACCTTTAGAACTGCACGTACCAAAATGTAGACTTTGTGTTTTGAAAATATGAATGCATTCAGTCTCATCAATTATTTTTAATATTAAAAGTCAGCAGATGGAGCCAAAGGCTTGTAGAAAAATTACTTGTCCTGATATATATTAAACCACAAAGCCCACTAAGTTTAATAATGCATCTACTGAAACATACAGCAGCACTGTTAAACCTCATAGCAGCATCCCCTTTTCTGAGCCGTGTTTCTGTGCAGAGGAGAGTTCACTCCTTTGTATACTGGGAACCAAAAAAGCTTAAAAAGATAAGTGGGAACCTGATTTTCTTTGTGAAGTTATGTCTGTGTAAGGTTTTCTGCAGCATTGTTCACCACTTAATCAGAGAAACTGTGTTATATTTTGTCAATATTTCTACTTTTCCTCTGAGCACAGTAATTGGAACCCACTATTGAGGGTTAGGTTGGAATTCATTACAACATCATTTTTATTACTGCACAGTTGGTAAGGTACTGAGGTTTCATGTTTTTCCTCTGAAGCAACTGAAATAAGCTTTTGCCTTAGATAACATGTCAGACTTGATATTCTAATAGGCTAACCCAATGCTTTTGAAAAATATTAACATCCTTTTGGGGTTTTGAATAGTGTATTTGGGGAAGTAAGGGGTTGAACTGTTTTCCAAACAGTATGTCATGTATCCCACTTGGCTAAAATAAAAACCCGAAGCACTAAGTGGTACCTGCCTTTTGCTGGAAAAGAACAGAAAAAAATCTGCTATAGTTATAAAATGATATCCAAAGGATATGCAAGAACAAGAAACACTGAAGCTGAGCTAAGTATTGTAGTGGCTCAGTACTGCTTTGCTTTTTAGGAGAGATGGAAAAAAGTTTTAGCGATTAGCGGTGGCAGTTTCATCAAACTATTAAGTTTCATTTTAAAAATTTGTACACTCAATCTGTACTTCTGAAAGGATATGGACGGTATATATGCTACATAGAATACAGCATAAATAGTATATATTTATACTATATATGTATAGATAGTTAAATATTGCACGTACTTTCTCCTCCTCTTTGCTTTGATGATCCTTGAAGCTAGGTCTCTAGTCTGGAGCAACCAGTGACTTTGGAAACTTGGCTTACTGAGCAAGTTACAAGGCTTTTCTTATTTTCTTATTCTCTCTTGTCCTCATCTGCGCTTAAATTATCCTTATCCCACTCCTCCTCTTGAGACTTAGTGATAAAGCTTCAGCCAGTTGTTCCGGCAAGCCGGTGCTCAATTTTCTCTGGTTGCTGCTGGTTATGATAGGAGATTCTAACATAGAAGTTTTTCTTTTGAGTGCTGTGATCAGTTCCTAGTTTTGGATTCACTCCTAACTTACTGTGTGCCTTTCTAGTAATACATTAGATACCTTTACTTAGGGAGAACAGTCACTTCCAATAAAATCATATCTCTTTCAAGCCATATCAGTTGTGCAAAAGAAGTCATTCAACTCAGGGATGCGCCATATAGTTCTATGTTTTATATTAGACCAGTGTCCTAAAATTGCAAGTCACCAAATCTTCTTGCTGTGATGGGTATCTTTTATGTCTATATATACTGTGGAAGAATTTCAATGTGTTTTTGAAATAAAGGCCACATAAATTCATGACATAGGAAGACAATGCGTATTGCTGTATTAAAGCAAGCCTTCTGGATATACAGTCCAACGTTAGCATTGATTTGTGCTGAGATAAAGGCTGATATCCTCTGTGTCATGTTGCTGTCAAAGATAAGAGCAAATGCTGTTTTGATTTTTGAGAGAATGCTTTGGCTAATGAAGACCAGTTGGTAGATGTAGTGGCTGGTGAAGTGGGGTCTGTTTAGCAGGGACACTGAAAGGCAGCAGAGATCTTCCTGGTGTTACAGTGAGGCGTATTTTCAGTTGAGAGTTCTTGCTTTTGTCTCCTTTGAAAATACTTTTCTGATACCAGTTATCTTGCCTAGACTTTTAGCAGAGAGCAGACCTAATGGGATACTTGTAATTTGTACTTTTTTTCCAGAGGCATCTACCTCCATAGTGTATGTGGGGGAGTTGTTCTTATGTATTTCTCAACTGTTTAAAACTGGGGAGGTACAACATGTAATGCATCAAGAGAGAAAGTGGTTATGAGGTTTTGCACTATTTAGGAAGCACTTAGTCCCTGAATTTTGGTTGATGGAAGCTTTGCAAGCTCATAACTACTGTGGAAAAAGCTGTGGAGGAGATCTCATTATAGAGGAATACTATTAAAATCTGGAACTTTCAAAAAATATTGTTTAAAAAAAAATCTTAATATAGTGAATATGGAAGGGGAAAAAAGAACAAAAACTGGTTGTGAGGCTTGGTAAGCTTCCTTTGGACTGCATCCAGTCATCTCAAAGAACTTCTTCTGGTGTGCACCTCTTGGATTACATGTAACTTCAGCTTTAATTTAAAAAGAAAAGGTTCCAGCTTTTTGCAGTGTTACAGCCCCAGCTCTGCAAACAGGGACATGGGAAGCCTTCCCCAGTTCCTGCAGTGTTAACTCTGCGTCCTGGTTGCAGTACATCAAAATACCATTGGCCATGTCACTGAAGGCTTTCTCAGCAGGACCTGGAGCAAATGCAAAACCCAAAGGTGGAAGTGAGAAGTGGCTCAAGGAAAGAAATGTAGTAGAAGAGATGTGTGTGCATAGAGAAGAGAAAAAGCAAGAAAAGCTGGTTTTGGTGTGCCCTAGGACTGTATAAAATGCTAAAAGGTTTATTTTCTCTGTAAGTGTAAATACTGTTACATGCTGATGTTAAGTCCCCTCTCTCATAGGCTTTAGTTCCTCCCTTAATTTAACCAAGCTTCTGCTTTGGCAGTGATCTGCTGTCAGAAGTCCTTGTGTGCTGGCTCTTGTGTTGTTGTCTATTTCCTTGATATGTAAATTCGATGAGTAGTTATCTCTTGAGGATGAAAAAATACATATATAATAATAATAAAATCTTGACACAGTGAATCGATGAAACAATAAAATCAGCAACAAAAAGAAAACCACTTTGTTTATTTACCCCAAATAGTAAACAGGACACTATCCCAGAGAAGCCTGCTGTACGCTGACCATGCCTTGGTGGCACTGCACATCTGCTTGTAACACCGTGCTGAGGTGTGAGCTGTGAAATACAGAACTATTTATTCACCTGATGACAACTGAAAGGCCTAGGTGAGTAGGAAGTGTGCTTAAAAGAAAACAGTTTGGAGTTCTGTCATTTGAATACATTTGACAGCCTCCTGGTTGGCACTGTTAGAATATCCTAAGTGTGCTTTGCAGCATGTATCAGAATTACTTTTTATATTCAAACCTAGATTTTCTGAAGTTGGACAGCTTTCTTGTAGCAAGCTCACAAATCCTTGAGAGGCAAAGAAGTCACAACTCCGCGTCTGTTGTAAAATCTTGTTGTATCAGAGGTGAGGGACCCTTTTCAGGAGTTAATCAAAAAGATCTATGCAAACAAGCAAGGGGATTTTAGTCCTCAGCACAGAGCCTGACATTGTTCGGTGAACCTTCGTGATCTCGTAGGCTGCAGCGTGCTCTCGTGGGCTGGACCCCTTAATAAAAACGTGGGGCTCGGGATGCACAAATTCGTAGCAGCTGTCACAGCTGGGCTGCGGTGAAGTTTGGTCAAGACCCTTTGAACTTTTTATTTCGCACTAATCCCATTTAGTGTGATCAATATAGGGACCTCCAGCTTCTAGGCCTGTTAATTAGGTGTCAAGTGTTGGGCTGGCCGGTGTCAGGCTGTAAAATACAAACACAGGAGAGACTATCCGTAGGGAAGCGAAGTGTTTATTGTCTGAATGTGTAAGAGCCACGGTTCTGCGAAGTTGCCTCCTTAGCCTGAGAAGTCCTCAGGGATCTCTAGTCTCTCTTGCTTCTCTCAGGTAAATGGAGGATGAAATAAACATTTTGCCAAAGATATGGCGTGGTTGGGTGCTGTAAAAATAAACAAATAAATAAAAATCCAGTTCTAATAAAAAGTGTACAGTATAATATCAAATTCTAATAATTGGTTGTTAGGATAGTCCTTTGCCTTCCCTGTCTCTGCCTTTTTTCTCCTGTTTATAAGAATGCTGAATTGCTCTGTAGCTCTTTGCTTTGAACACAGGAGTTTAAGGTGGGGATCCTTTCTTGTTTTGAGTAGGTACTTCTGAAATGAAGTTTCTTCCAAGACTTTACCAATGTTTACTTTAACTTGTGCTTTGTAGCATTCAGGGAATAGACAGGATAACTTAGATCTTCATTTCCCCACCTCAAAGAATCTCGGGGGTTTTTTCAACTCCCCCATCTTTTGCTCTCTCGTTCAAGGAAGGGTAAATATGTAGAATGATATTTCAGCTTTCATACATTTTTGGATTCCTTTATTTCAGTCTTCCTGTGACAGAAAGTACTGGGGAGTTGTGAGTAGTTTGTTTCATCTCCTTTGAAGAAAAACTTAAATTTATAATCCCAGATCAGACCTTTCCTATAACTCATGCAACTCATCCTGTTAAATGTTTTAATGTATAGCACCACTATTTCATTAAACAACATCTAGGAATAATTAGTTCAGCAACGATGCCTAGGAACAAAAGCCCTTCATTTCGTTTAACTTTATAAGTTGGTCTCTTTTGATCTGCAAGAACACATCTGGGGCCTTTAAGAAAGCAGAAAGAAAAATATTAAACGTTTAGTAAGGCCGTTGGTAGAGATTTCAAAGTACAGTAACCCTTTGGTACCAGGATGTAGCTCAGAGATGCAAAAAAGTGTGACCTTCTTACTTTGTAAGTGCATGGCATCTCCACATGGTTTGGTGTTGGTTTTGCTAGGAAGGCATCACTGTGTTTTGGCTTTATTTCCGATATCGTAAGATGGTCACTTCACCTCCTCCATGCCATTTTTCCCTTCTATTTCTGTCCTTCTGTCCTCTTTCTTCCCCCAGCTGCATTTGGATGGGTTCATCAAGATCGCTACTGGAAACCAGTCTTTTGTTTTTGCCATGTATCTGTGCATTAGGATTTGATTTTGCTGCGCCAAACTTTGCACTGCTTTCTTCCTTTAATAGCTTAGAATTGTCGCTGGTGTGCTAGGGAGAAATCATTTGTTCTGTACTCAAGGCTTAAATGCTCAGGTTTTGAAAATATACAATATGCGATATAAGTTCACTCATCTAATCTTAATCACTGTTACTCTCCTGGATTAGAAACTGATTTTGTAGTCCAGCTCTTTAAATTTACCACCTGAAATACCTTCCTCAAGGAAAAGCTTAAAGATTTTGTACGCCAATTGTTTTTAGTTTCATAAACTAAAAAGGTTTTTTTGCAAAAACCACCTTTACAAGTAGTAATTAATTTCTTTTCTTCACATAGCAGAGGTGGGCTTTGTTTTGATTGTAATTAGTACAAGGAATTCACTGGGAGTGGTACCGTGTCACTTGATTTGTTAAATGTGCGTACTTGTGTTGCTCATCTGTTGGTGCATTGCACGAGAGTGCTGTTGTTTCCATTCCAAGCAGTTCAGAGGAAAATGCACTAACTCCATGATTTGTACTAATATTTGCCACAATTAATGGAGCCAACCAGATCTCTTAGTAATTATTCATCACTTTTGTTTCATTATGTGTAAATCACATCTTCTATAAGCAAACTTATTTTAGAGGAGAGACAGGAGAATTTTCACAAAAAATGACCTTGTTCTACTTTTTTTTCACTTAACCTGTCAAAATAGAAGTGAAAAGACCTGAAAATATTATTTTTCATTACAGGTTTTATTTTTAAATTCAGCTTTATGTTCACTTTGTGTTTGTTTTCTTTAGTGAGCCTTTAACTCCAAGGTTGTGACCTAATAATGACCTCCTCTTTCCACTCGCAATTGCTTTTGACCTACTCCATTAAGTAAAAAGAAATAACCTAACAGAAGGGTAACCAGATCACTGCTACCACACCAAGGAAACAGGCAGGCTTTGGGATGCTCTTCTTTAATCTCTCTATCCACAGAGCCTTCATTTTAATTTGCAAAATTGAACCCAGATCGAGAGCAGTAAAGCCTGAATACGGTAAATATTCATGCCTCAGTGATCTAGAGTGGCTCCATTACATTTCAGAGATTGGGAGAATTACCTTTTGGATTATGTATATTCATGGGCTGATTTTTATTTGAGATATAATATTACTCACATTGGGCTACATGTCACACGTTCTACCAAAACCAGCCTTCTCACAAAGCTCCAAATGTTTCTTACATGTAAAAGTTTTACTTCTTTAGCCTATAGTTTCCCCCTTTTATGCTTTTCAAAGTCTGGCAGTAAACAAATTTCTTTTAAAGAAGAAGGGAAAAAAATCCCAGTGGAAGTTCTTCTATAAAACCTTCAACCCTGTGTTTACTGTGATATATTCTTTTGCATGTGACTTTGAAGTCTTCAGATAAAAGTATTATTATTGTTCTAAACCAAAATCTGTTTGGAGGAGAAAAAAGAATTCAGTTCATTTTGTTGGAAGAAAATTCCAGACAGCCTTTTTTTAACCTATCATTTTGTACTGTTCTTGAGTTCTTCTTGGATTTTTTTCTTTGAAAAATATTTATTGAAATATATTTTGATAAGTTGCAGAAATTTTAATTGGTATGTAAATTTTAAGCTTATTCCATGCCACAGTTTTACTATGGGTCTGCTGTTCTTTGCATAGATACTTAATGGCTAAATTCAACAGCAGTGTGTATACTTTTAAAATGCATACCTTGCTATCTGAGTGACGCACTGCACGTGCGGCACTGCTTACAGTTAAGGTTATTGACATCTTAATATTCCTTTTTTGTTGTTACAACTTCTGAGAGATCTTGTCTTTAGGTGAGAGGATGTACGTGAGACATCTGACTGCTGCTTCCTTTGCCACATCCATGGAGCATGCCTAATGACCTGTGCATCCCATATGGCTTTATGATGCTCTTTTGGCTGAAAATGCTATGAAATGTTAAATACTCTGAAAAATCAGCCTTCTGTTTTCAAAAACTGCACACTGTGGTTTTCCTTGAGAGTTAAGACCATGACAAACGATGCGGTGAAATTTTCTGTTTGCAGGTGAGAGGCAATGCCATGTTATATCACAAGGGTGAGATGCTGACTGAACTTTATTAAACAAATATTGCAGGAAGATGGAATACATACAGCACAGTATGGATTTGATGGTTTACAGCAAATAACAAATTCAGGGCAGTCTAGTCAGAAGAAAAGAAATGAAGGACAGTTTCTTACTCAGTGAGCTTCGTTCAGCATTGGATAGATCAGGCTTTGAAAAAGTTTGAGATTATATACTCAAAAACTACAGGAGAATGCCTACGCGCAAAAGGTCACTTAACATCGTGTGCCAAATCTTAATCTTGACACTTGCTAATTTTTGATTTGTGATTGTCTGAATGAATATAACGTGCATGTAATTTAATTTAAAAATATAACATTAAAGCAGAGCAGCGTGAGGGTATGATCATTGACCCGCATCTTTATTTACTGTGTGCATGGACATATTTTAGATGCTGTGAAAGGAGTTAAGCTAAGGAGATTTTCCCATCCCCTTTTATACTGCTTTATTCCTATACTGCAGTGCAGGCTACTCAGGCTGTGGAGTTATTTTAACAGGAGGAGAAGTATATTAAATAAAATCTGATAGCATGTGTGTGGCATTACATAAGTACCACAGTGATCATTTAGTGGTGCACTTAAAACTTCAGTTAAGAATTTAGGTAAAAGAACCATTGCATGTGAAATATATAGCATGTGGAAGAAAAAGATGTTTCTTTCTTGGAGCCAAAGTGAGGCTATGGACGAAAAGTAGGTTCTAGAAATATTCCAGCCCTTTCAGAAAGATGTTACTGAGTCACAGCATCTGGGTGACATCTGCATGTCTTGGAATTATTTCCTACCAAGGCTGCTGCTGTTTGCAGTTGGTTCTAGCTGCCGTGGGGATGTTGACTTGGAAGAAATGGGTTTCCACAGCCTGATCGTGGGGCAGTGTCTGTTATTGTTCTTCAGTGATGTGCTACTGACAACTCTCAATACCTGTCTTATGTCTTTCTGAAGTCCTGGCAGAAGATCCGTGGAACTCTTGATGCTCATTAGTTTGTGACATGAACCCCAGAATCTCAGAACATTAAGAAAATATATCATCATTTTTTAAAACATTGATTTGGGTGGAGGATGTGCGTGGAGTAGTGCAAGGGCCTTGAATTGTCATCTTTTTGAATGCTTGTTGTTGCTGTCCCGTACTCACAGTCCAGAGACTCTTTGTTGTTTCTCAGGCAGGAGTGGTTTGCCTTACATAAAACACTGCACACCCATCTGTAGGACTCTGCTTGTGGATGGTCATCCTTCATTTATATAGCACGGAGTTGGAGGTCTCTGCTCTTGAGGTGGGGTCCCTTTTTGTGATATGGACATAATGCTCCTTTTATAAACGCTGCTTTTTAATCCTGTCTTTTTTCTACTAGAATATTAATGCTAATTGTTGCAACGCTGCATTTTCTCATCAGTATTTCAGGGAAGTGTGGATTGCTGTATCTTTCGTATCAGAAAGATGCACTTGCAGCACTGGGAGGCAGCAGGATGACTAGGTTCTTATCTGAAGAAGCTATGAGCAATGGCATATGGCTGATAACTTAATGCAAGTTGGGTAAATAAAGGAAAAGAAGCTCTGATATATTGCAGAAGAGTCATTAGTGGACTTTTTCTATATCTTGTTTTCTATTAGTCTACAGAACCGCTCTGAAAATCTTAGTGGGCTTTTGCTTTAGTCTTCAAGTACTATAAAGTATTGAATGTGTTTGTTTATCTCAAGGGATGAACTTTGAGTAGTCATTCTGTTTTGCTTTTTTTTTTTTAACTACATTTGAACACATGAGCTTCTTTTCTCTCATCCTTTTTATAGTCCTTTATGTGATGTTTTAAGAACATTAAAGTGATTATACAAATTTAAAATAACAACAAAAATGAAAGGTAAACTAAATTGGCCAAATACAAGATTTCTACATGTGGCTTTTGATTTGAGTGATGAGATGTAATCGATTCCATGTTTACCTACATTGTTTGTATCCAGTAAGGTCTATCACTGTGGAGTTATGCTCGATATTATTCATGATGTGCTTAGAAAACATGAAGTTGGTGATGTAGAGCTGCTGTGATTTGATCCAGTGGTTGCAGATCAACTCAGCGATTTACTTTGCTGCTGCTTCTGTGTCTGACCTTTTGAGAAGATGCAATTCCAAATCAGTTCTTGTGTGTGCTAACCTGTCCCAGAAATCACCTTGTTTTGCTCAGATTCTAATTCCTTCATGCATTATACTCTTGAAGCTTATACTGTGCTGTATGGCCCTTTCACTGTTGATTCTAGTGTTGAAAGTGAGTAAGAAATAAAGGAATAAGAACAGTTCCTACCGTTCTTTTCTTTCAGCCTCTAACGTGTATAGGAATGTTAGATGCTGAATATAAAGGAAAAACTGAGTCTTTTAAAAACAAACATTAATGGGCTGATTACTCAGTTTGCAAGAGAGTAGGCATAGGTCAACACAATGTGCTGATTTTCTCTAGGTTCGATAATGCAGTACTTGTCTCCTGGTGGGTCAGAGGATGGCCAGGCTTGCCTGGAAACTGGACCCAGGTACAAAGAAATGATGTGCTTAAGTTCTGGGTGAGCCTAGCAAGGGCTGGGTGCATGCTTACTCTGTTGGGCGAGTACAGATCATCAGTTTGGGATTGGAGAAGCTTTGCATTACATTCTTCTGAAAATTCTCAGTGATTTTTATTTAAGGTGCCTTTTTCTGAAAGAATTACTCAGGATCCAAAACTTTTCTTGGTCTTGTTGGAGTCTGTGTTAAGTGGACTATCAGCAAATGTGTTCAGGGGAACCACACTGCTGAAGTTCTATAGAGCTCTGGAAAATGCTCCTGTATTGTAGTCCAGTGTGTAGGAATGGCAGCAGGTGTTTGTCATGGGAAATGATATTCAAGATATTTATTCTCCTTTTAATGTGGTTCAACAGAGACACGTGGAAGGAGGCAGCTGGTTCTGATACGAGCCACCTTTCTATGCCATAGCTGAGAATTGCACCTTTCTGTAAAGGCTTAATCATATGAAATGAATATTCTAAGGTTACTTATTAATTGTGGTTGTTAATTTAAAGTTGCACATCAAACGCATCTATCCTAATAATTTGCATTAATGTAAGGAAGCGTGTAGGCATAACATGTTTGAGGAATGTTTCATAGGTGCCTGCTGTTCTTTGAATTTAAAGCTAAGGTTTATCCTGAGTATATAAATAAGATGTATCCTGAGTACGTCTGTGGGTTGTTTTTAAACACAGGTGTTGTTAATCCTGTTATTAGAAATTAATGAAGATATTATGGACATACAAAAGGTTGCTTCAGAGACCAACAGATGTTTTCTAAACATTTTAACTTAGCTACTCACCAAAGTGTTGAAATGTTTCTAAAAAGTAGTATTATGAAACAGAGTGTTCACAATGAAGAAGAATCTTTCTGTTCACATTCACATCAAGCTAGAAGACCCTGTAGATCTCTGGTGTTTCAGTTCCTTCTGGATGGATAGGAGCTTCTGTAGTTCGTGTTGGTTTATTGTTTATTCACTCCATCCAGGTTGTTGAAGATGGAAAGTTTTAATCATCAGCATTACAACATACGACACAATCTTTCCATGTTGTTTGTCTGGTGTTTTTTCATATGGAAGTTTCAGTATTGTTGGACTTGCTTTTTTTTTTTTTTTAAACATATATTCACAATATCTTTTTTTTCTAAATAGATCCTTAACAATTATTTCTGGTATTATCAGTGTTTTCAGAAGCTGTATATCTGCTAGATTATTTTAAAAAACAAACCAAATTTTCTGTACATTGCTTTTGACCAGTTTATCCTGGCTTCTTTGGAGAGCTTTTGTATTCCAGCCATATTTTAGTTCAGCCAATAAACTTTTCATCTACTCTACTTTGATCTAAGTTCCTGCAATTAGTTCCCCGATTACTCTTGTTCTTCCTTCTGTCCTACAGTTCTTCTCTTCATGTTGCTTATTTTAGTGATGTTGGGAAGCCAAATGTTTGTGCCCTTCATATTGGGTTGGCAGACTTTGTAGAAAAAGGAAAAGGTGAAAAAACATTCCTACTGAGACATTGCATCCGAGACAAAGATGTGGAGATTTTCAGTATTATCCAGATAGTAAATCTATGGTTAATAAGGTTAACTTTTCTAGACTGTTCTGAGTAGTCTAAACTAAATGAGATCCTCAAAGTTGTGTGGCATTCTGAGAATGAAGCCCGGATCTGCTGAGTTTTATCCTTAAATCATTAATTTGGAATTCTTTTCATTGCTGCTCATCTATTTTGTACTCTGACTTTCAGGAATAGAAAATAAAGCAATGTGCAAGGATTAAAAGATGGATTGCTAAGGGGCATGCAGTGGTTGAGGACTGATTTGAGAATAGTTACAGCTGAGTAAGACATAATAATGGCTTGAATGCTGAGAATTGCACAGTAGCATTTGGCGTGAAGCTTTTCTTAGTACCAATTCCACAGCTGTCAAAAGGGAAGAGAGCAGAAAAGAAAATGATACTGAGAGTGGAGATCTGCTACTAATTCTGTTCTGTGCATGTTCACAGTAAAATCTATTGTATGTTGACAAAAAACACTACAGAAATGATCTCTGGAACAGAGCATTCCCATGGAGGGTTCAGTTCTTGGATCTGGTTTTTGAGGTTTCAGCCTTTCACAGATGATGTGTGTAATTTTTCTGTGCTGAAGGCTCTTGTCCAAGTACTTGATATTTATTTAGGAGAAAAGTATTTTTTTTTATTGCCAAAAATACCATTTCAGTATTGAAAGCTTGCTATCTAATGTAGGAACTTCAGGCAGAATGGTTACCTATCCAACATCCATTTGTAGGAATGCAACAGGTGGCAACATAGGCGAATTATCAGAAGAAAAACATTTGGTTTCACACAGACCAGAGAAATTCTTGAAGAATGGTTTACAGAAGTGAAAAAGAAGCCAAAATGAAGCCTTGTTAAACTAAATTGCCTCGGTCTGATTGACTAGAGCCAAGACTGATCTTAAAAATCTGATGATCATTCTTATGTTGAAGAACTCCTTTAAATAAGGAACAGAATATCAAGCTTATTAGATTTTAGTAAAGACAGATATTTTAATAATTTCAATCAGTGGACAATACTGTACTTTTCATATGAAGAATTATCACAGGTGGAACCCCAGATTTTAGTGGCAGGTGATGCAAACCTGATTTATAAACACACAGATATTTGCAGGAAAACTCTCTTCCTTTTTTCTTTTTTGCAATGTCTAGAATTGAAGGGGCTATGCAGTCTTAGATTTTTGTATTACTAATTATTTTGATGTGATACTTTACAACATGTAGTGGTGCTCAGAGTTGTACAGACACTGAGGAAAATAACTTTTTCCTGAGCACTTGATGGTTTTTAATCAAGTAAAAAAAAATGACTGAAAAGGATTTTGTGGCAGGAATGAGAAAGCAGCAAGGCCGATGTGTGGCTAGATACTGTACTGCTGTTTTTGCTGGTGTAGTTGATTAAGGGGAGAATACATTAAGTAAGCTATTCTGTGGTGAGAGTAGATAGTGTGTAGGTGTGGCAGCAGAGATGGAGCAAATGTCAAAGTAATTGCAGCCATGATAATTCTAGAGTTTGAGCAGAAACACTCATAAAATATGTTAAGAGGCTCAAATGCTTAGTATTTTTAAATGATCGATAGAGGCATATTCTCAATCTGTTCACTTTCTAAGTTTTGAATTCTGGATTCTTCCAGAAGGGCAATCTCCTTAGAAGTGAGAACGGTGTGACGTGTGGCTTTATGCTTGTGATGTGCTCGCGTGCAATTCTATTTCATTTTCTTTCTTGCTCTTTCATCGACAGGTGACAAAGAAAGTCAAGTCTATGCAGATGTTCCATACTCCTGTGACATACGCCATGCAGGGTGACAGAGTAGGTATCTGTGTGACCCAGTTTGATCCCAAACTACTGGAACGAGGCCTGATCTGTACCCCAGAATCACTTCACACCATTCATGCTGCAGTAATTTCCCTGAAGAAAATCCAGTATTTTCGAGGAGCGCTTCAGACGAAGGCTAAGTTTCATATCACAGTTGGTCATGAAACAGTCATGGGAAGAGTGATGTTTTTCAGTCCGGCTCCTGCTGACTTCAATGAAGAAATTCAAGAAAATGCTTTTGATTTTGACAAAGACTATCTTTATCAAGAGGAGTATTTGTCCAAGGACTCAAAGCCTTCAGAGGAGAATAAAGAAAATGGCCAATCAGAAGTCCAGCTGCCAAAACAACAGTGGGCTTTGCTAGAGTTTGAAAAACCTGTCACTTGCCCTAAGCTGTGCCTTGTGATCGGCTCCAAGCTGGATACGGACATTCATGCCAATACCTGCAGGCTGGCGTTCCATGGGGTGCTGCTCCAAGGCACGGAAGACAAGAACTACGCAGAGACTTTCCTTCCAAAGCTGAAGGTGTACAAACAAAAGCACAAAGAAGGACAAGTGGAGAGGGTAAGCTGTCCTTTCAATGCTATTCATTGGAGAGGGGAATCTTTATTCTGTCTGAGAACGTATGTTGATGTGCTGTGGAATTTTCATTGTTATAGTCGAGATTATACCATTTTCTTACATTTATATACCTAGTGTATTATGTATTTCCTGTTTGCAAAGAGTTGGAGATGATTCCTCAAGACTGACAAGTTTATTTAGGTCAGTACAGCACCAAGTAATTTGATACTGTTTTTTCATTGATCCTTTTGATGGTCTAGCCGTTGTGTTCTTCCTGCAAACTTGCCTTGTTTGTATGCCTTCCTAACTGGGTCAGCTTGTTGTTCTTGTCCCGCTTGACAAAGCCTCCACTTTTCCACTGATTTTTTTTAAACACAGTTAAAACACATTGAAAATATGTATGCTACATGTAAATACATCTACCTATATAAAGAACTTAATTGCTTACCCCTAGATGAAAAGAACTGGTGAAAATTTTAGCAAATGTTTACTTGATTAGTTAGTATTCCAGGTGTTTTATTAACATCTGGGTAAGAAACTATTAATTTTTATTTTCCTCATCCAAATCCGATTATTTGAACAAAACATTTGGCAATCTCACTGCTTCTTTTCAAAATTCCATTGAAACTGTTTTGAGTATTGAATAAGGTCCCCCCTTACTTTGCTATAGGAGACTAAACAATTGTCAACATAGCTTATCACGTTTGCAATTTATAGTGCAGACTTCTTTGAATACTTTTATGTTTGTTTTACTAATATAACAGTAAAAATAAATCATCTTCCTTCTCAGGGCATGATTTTGTATTAGTGAGGTTCCTTTTTCTAAATGCTTCACTATATTAATTAAATAGGCTATGTATGTTTCCCTCCCTCTCTCTCAGAGGAATCTGTGTTTTTGCTTTTTCAAGCAAAGCTACTCCTTCATGTTTCCACTGCTGATTTCAGAGGCCATTCTTCTCAAATGAACTAAAAGACTTCATTGTCAAAATTCCAAAACTGTTTCTTTTTGGATACTGATCTTGTCACTAGAGAGATAGCTAGCAGAGGAGGAAATCTGTAACTTTCTAGAATCTTTTCTTTGTTAAGATGGGTTGTAAGAGATGCCCGAATCAGTAGTCACTCTTTGTGGTAGGTGTATTGTGTTTCCCTTGTTCGAAATGGCTGGCTACCTTTCTCTTTGGCTGGTGATCTGAACTAGAACACCAAATTGCAGGTAGTCTGTCCTCTAAGCTGCAGAGAAGAAGAACCAAATGTAAATGTCTGGATCTCAGTTCTGCTCATTTTTCTTTTTATTATTCTGATTGCTCTAATCTGAACTCATGAAGCATTTCCCTTCATCTCTACTAAAGATGTACTTGCCTGTGCCCAGACCATGCTGCCAGTATCCAGAGAGACCTGGCTTACCAAGTGCTGTTGTGGCTGTTGGGAATATGAATGGAAACAGAAGTTGGTGTGACCCATGGAGACACATGCTGCTTGGTTCTTGTTTAACTGAAATGAACCAGTCTCAGCTTCTTTCTTTATTTTTGCTCCTAAGTAAGGCACTTGTATAAGGGAGTGCAAAACTTGTGGAGTGCTTTGAGATTGTGAATTTACTGGCTTTGCACTTAGCCTTGGTCGTGTGCTTTCAGTGGCTTTCTTTTTTTTTGTGTGTGTAATCTTCAAATCCTTTATCAGTTCACTTCTGCTATTGATTTTAGTGTGTAAATAGTAGAATAACATTAATCAGATTATTTGTATGTGAATTTCATATTGATAAAATAACTAGTGAATGTAGGTTGAATATTTTGCCAATACAGTAGTTTACTGAGTACAGTGAATGATCCCGTTATCTTCCCTTGCCCTTTAAAGTAAAGAGCTATGGAGGTTACCTTATCCTTTCCTTAAGTGTTGCATGGTATTCCCTGCCTATGGGCCCCACTCAGTCTGTATGAATACTGACAGGTGCTGTGTATGGGTAGCTGCCACCAAGCCATCTGTCTGCCTGTGGGTTGGGTTTGTTCTCAGGTTCTGGCTCCTGTACCACTGCTCAGCTTGGAGGTGTTTCCCCTCTTGCACAGCAGGGCAGCGGAGCAAAACTGGTGCTGGAAATTCAGAGGCACACAGGGACTGGGGAGGGCTGGTGGGGAGAGGGCTGTGCTGGTTACCAAGGCGTGATGGGGAGGAACTGAGGGCACTTGTTGTGGTAGCTCTTCTAATGTCTGTGCTTTCATGGAGCAGAGAGCAGTGGGAACAATTGGGTGGTACGGTGACTTTTTTTAGTACACAAAATCACTAGCTAATAGAAAATCTGAATCAGCTGGGCCCACCCTGCTGCTGAATGGCTGCTGGATGGCTGGAGATTAGGATCACTGAATTTAGGGTGCCTATTCTTGGCACTGATGCAGGAAAATTTCATTCTCTCTGTTGAGCAAGGAAGGCTTCCTCCCCACACACCTTCCCTGGGGAGGCATTAAGAATGTAAAACTAAAAATTACACATTACCTTCATGAGAAGTGAACTCCTCCTCCAGAGAATGCTGCTGGGAAAAAGGGTGCTGTGGCGTGGCTGTGAGAGAGGGGAGTGGGCAGTGCCTCCCAGCTGCTCCATGGGGTCTGCAGCCCCCTGCTCACTGCTGGCATTGGAGTCGGCTGATTGACCCAGGAGAAATCAGGCAGCTGTGGTTGGGCTTTTTTGTTCTTACTCTGATTCATTGAGTGCTTGCATGGCTGTGGGGGCAGAGACCTGCCCAATGGGCAACTTCGCAGAACTTTGGCTGGCTGACAAATGTACTTTAAATAGGAAAAAGTACTAGGCTGGCAACAGGTGGCTTGTTCTTATTTACAGTAAAACACAGGGCTGAGAGTGCAATTGCAAACAGCAGCATTACTTTAAGGACAATGATGTGACAGTCTTGGCAAAAATAATTAGCAGATGATGTGCTGAGAAAGTTTGTCCCTTGGAATGGTGGTTGTGGGGTGGGCTTGGGGAACTGCAGCAGGCCAGCATTCCCCAGAGGCAGGAAATAATGAGGATTAAAAACAACTGCTGGCCCTGGTTGGGTGCTCAGTTCTGCAGAGGAAGGAGGCTTCTATTCATCCTAACCAACTCTGAAATATTTCCCTTTCTGAACTTTGCTTCTGTGTGGCATCACAGCTTAATTCCAGTGTGAGTCACGGAGCTGTTACTCAGTTCCTGGGATAAACCCTTTGTGTTTATCGTGTTGTTTGCTCCCTGGCTTCCCTGGATATGTAGGTTGAATGCAGTGAACTTTGGCTGAAAGGTGAACTTTAGAAGTGCATCGTGCTTTCCTGTGTGACTCAGAAATTCTGCCTGTTTTGAGAAGTGTTTGCACAAGCAGGATTTATCTTAGGATGGCTGTCGTAGGGTCTTATTGTGGAGGATGCCCATAAATCTGTAGCTCTGTGCAAGAAACAAAAGAAGGACAACTCTGCCTTGTTTGTAGAACATGAACTGCACTTTAAGCCTGGTAAGGGAAAGTAAAAGCATACCTCGGCTGTGATTGTTTCCCATTTTGAGCATAACCATGTTTTTCTGTGGGAATGGTCTTGTCCTTCCTAAAGATAATTTTTCTATGTTATCTGACATTAAGAAGAATGAATTCTGTGTATTTAAAAAATTTCATGTGCTTTTCCTCATTATCTGCCTTGCTTTCAGGCTTTGCTTACTTGAAGGTAATAGAGTTGTTTCTTCAGCAATTTCCTTTCATGTGTCACAGCCATGGGCCATCCTGGTTTTTATTCACATCTGTGGTGTTTCCAAATTTCATGCTTGCTGGATAGTGACTTTACGGAACTTGTTCTCATGGGCTGCACAGATCGGTTATTGCTTCATAACAAGATGTTGCTAATTGTCTGAATATTGGTGTGATCCAAGCATCTGTCCCCAGGGAGAAAAGTATTGTTGCAGGAGTGGGATGTGAAAGCAGGGTAAGTTACTGAGATTTCTATCAGGGTGACAAGGCATCTGAATGGAAGATAAAAAGATTATCTTTCGGCATCTTTTAATAGTGTTGGCATCTCTCCTCTTTTTACAGTAGAATAAAAGAGCTGTGTCAGAGAGCACTCATGTAGTGAGTGGTCACCTGGAAGGTTTCATCGGCACCACTTAGCAGATATTCTGGCCTTCCTGAAGAATGGGTGAGATTGAGATGAGTACTGGTGAGCAGCTGCAGGAAACATTTGAATCTGTTGGCTGCTAGCAATGACCCAGACTATTTATCAAGTTGGTATTCCCAAGCAGACATCTTGAAATGGAGCAGTTGTGAAAATGGCATTTTTAAACTTCACTTTAACAGTTAGCAGCAGTATTTTTTCTAATTCCATATGGTTTTTTGTGAGTGCAAATACCAAAATAAAATTTACAAAGTACGTGTCAATTTGATAGTAGCTCAGCCACACACTTTGACTTTTGAAGGAGGAAAAATGAACTCAACCATGAATGAAGGGGGGATGTCCAGTGTGGGTTGCTGAGGGAATGAGGCCACACGCTGGGGAGAATGACTTTGCTTGGAGAGAGCAAAGCAGAGTATCCCTGTTTGGGAGGATTCCCAAGGAGGAGGTCACGTGAGAGCAATTGTAGTGCTTTTTTTCACCAAGTACTTTGCAGGTATCAGTAATAGCAGAATGTTTCACAAAGTTGTGCCCGTGCCTTGCACGTAAAGTCTTTGTCACAGCAATACAGTTCCTTGCATTTTCTGTTACATGGTTTCAGTGCTGCTCAGATTGAAGACAAGTACATTTTATCTGCTCAGTACTTTGATTCTTTATATCCAACTTATTTCTAAACAAAGGCCATTTCTTTGGTTTAGTAGGGCTAATGCTTCAACTGCTATTTACTTACAGCTGTGCTGTAGTTCCAGCAGGATAGGAAGTAAAACACTCCAGCAGCCAGGCAATGTCACTTTGCAAAGAGAGAACCTGGGTGACTGATCTATCTGTGCCATACTTGCCTGCACAGCGTAGCAAAGACCAAATTAAACAGTGAAAATGAATTGGGTGCTGCCTGCAGGCAGCGAGCTGGGCTAGCTGCAGAACCTCTGTGACTCCAACTGGGAGAAATGGTGGATGCCACTCCATCTACAGTAAACATGCAGACGCCACAATTAATATTTTTCCTGCTTTGAAGTCTGAACATGAGTTTGTTTGGTTCTGCTTGGCTGCTGATGGTATGCTAAATACAGTAATAATATAGAGATGAAGGCAATCAGGTGAATAAAAGTGCACAGCACATTCACTAGTTAAAACGCACTGTAAAGTAGGTATATAAAAGATGCATTTATTTATTGGCTTGTGTTCTGGTTTTGAGTAAGAGATTTTGTGAAGCCGAGTGGGGGAAGGGAGGGCTGCATGCTCTTCAAACAGAGGTGCCATCTCCATTAAACAGCACTAAGTGTTGATATTAGATGGACTCAATGTACAGATTAATAGAGTTTAATAAATTTGTCAGAAGAGTACCAGTTAAGTCATAGAATCTGCTTGCTTACTCGTACACAATTTCGCTGTTTTGTTCACTCACCAAAGAAAGAATGGTGTGCTCCACATGACGGGCTAGTATAATTTTGCAAGGTTTGAGTAACACCTATGCTTGTTATTTATATTATTAAATTTAAAATGCAGACATGCTTTTGGGTCTTGCAAGTGTATGGACAGCTGGTCTTGATTTTTCTGAGGTTGTGTAAGAGTCACCTGTGGGGGAATCGGTTTGTCAGCAAGGCAACCAATGCACCATTTTATTTATTGGATACGAAAATAAATTTAGAATGTTACTTAGGTTGCGAAATTACTTGAAAGCACTTAAAAGTTAGGAAATACCAGATTTACAGTTGCCTGTGCAACATTAATTCTGTTCCCCTGTGTCTCTGCGCTGTGTTCTTAATAAGGCGGGGGTTCTTGGATGTGGTCACGTGAAGACTGTATAGTGGGCCGTATCAAAGAGGGACAGGAGTAAGACTCTATGGACATCTGGCATTTCTTAACTTAAGTGCCCAATTCTGCAACTTAAATAATTTAAGTTTTATATAAATATGATTTCCTAGGCATTTTTAAAAGTAAAAAGGTAAAGTGAAACTAAAACCATGTATTCCTGAACTGTAACAATCCCTCTACTGTATGCCTTCATTAGGACTGGTGGTAGTCAGCAGCGTAGCACACATTCGTATGGCTTCCTGCTGCAGGCTGTTAACCAGACATCAGGAGGAAGCCTCTCCAGGCATGGTGGCAGATGCTGTGCTTGGGCAGAGGGCTCGTGTGCAGGTTGGGGAGCATCAGGAGAGAGGACAGACATGGGACACACGTACATCCATGTGGTGTCTTTGTAGGGCTGTGTCTGCTCTCTCCCTTGCCTCTGGTTGCTGTAGGCAGGCTTTCGCTGTCCTGTCCCACTTCATTTCCAATGAGGAGTTTGTAAGCCTCTGTTCTTTGCTCTTGTCGACCTCCCCAAGTCATATCTAGGCGGTTTCCTTTACAAACAATTCGAATTACTGTCATCATGCCTGTTGATCTGCTGCTGCGCACTGGAATCACGCATTGTCCAAAGTGAACTTTGCTGTGTCTGATATTTCTTTTTGAGTGTTTAAGACCGCAGAACTTTGCTAAATAGGTGAAGAAAGCTGCTTGAGGGTCTTCAGTTGTGGTGATAACATGAGTCTTTCTGGTTGATCAGAAGCATGGCCCAGGAGGCTTCTTTGGCCTTCCTGCAAGCCATGGTCAGGACTTCTGCACAACAGCTCACCCCTTTCCTGCTTGGTCTGTGAGCATTACAGGTTTTCAGTCTTGTCATAACTTCCAGACAGAGCTGTTTTCTCTGTGCTGGAAGTCCTGAGCAGTGTAGACCTCTTCTTTCCCTCCCTGATGATGTTGTGTTTTCTTACATAAAGGAAACAATGCAGGTTGCTGTGAACGTTAAAATCGTGCTGTCAGCTGTTTTCTTCTCTTGGTGAAACGAATGTGATCTTAACCAGGCCATGCTGGGAATTCAGCACCTGTTGCTGGAATTCTACCTTTCAGAAATCTAAATAGAGTTGAATGAAATTTGCACTGTAAAGGTGTACATAAGCATATTAGTGCTCAGTTTCTACCTGTGCGTGCTGCGAGACTTGAACTGGTATGCACAGAGCTTTTAAAGTTCAGGCCTTGTTTACGTGGCTCAATAATGAAGAATCCTTTTTACTACTGTGCTGCTTTTAACCAGGTTACAGTGATGGGAAAATGCTCCGGAAAAGCAAGGGTGTTTTTTTTGTTTGGGTTTTTTTTTTTTTGGCTCTTAGAAATTCTCAAATGCTGTTGCACTTCTACAGAGAAAGAAAGGCAAAGAAAGGAAGATATCTCTTGCATCCAAGAAACATTGGCTTTGGAGAGAAGGGGCAAACATCTGAAAGCTAAAGCTAATGGCCCTGTGGTGGGTTCCTGCTCTGTTAAAGCAGCAGTAATGAGACGTGACGTGCTGAAGGAGATGAACTTTTCTTCTCTTGCACCCTGGACGTGTGTTCAAAGGCAGAAGTTTGGTTTGTTTGCTTGGAAGATGATGAGAAGAAGGTCTTCAGAGGGAGCCCTGCACACAGCTACAGGCCTGTGGTGCCAGAGGGAATTCCAGAAAGAAAAGCCTCTAATTCTTTCACACTGATGTAAGCTCTTGAGGAAACAACGTAACTGACCAAATCTTTATTTGTGCCAAGACCTTCACCTAGGTCTTGGTAAAGAATTAAAAGCAAGAACAGTCTTTGGAGAATTAAAAAAGCTGCAAATTCAGTCGTCACTGAAATCCTGTCAGTTCCTTTCAGCTTTGCCCTTTTGCGGCCTCATGTGCGGCCGTTCCCTAAATGCACAAACCCACGTTTTAAAGAGGGAGAGCAGGAATTTGCAGCCTCCAAAACATTCCTGTGTCTGATGCAGAAATGGAAAGTGTTCTGAAAGTGTTCTAGAAACTAATGAGCTGTTACTGATCATGATGAAGATGTCTCAAGTGTACTTCTTCTAAGAACAAAATGTAATACTACCTGGTATTTTCGGATTTAATCTTACATTCTTTGTTCTTTTTCCGTTCCTGTTTTCTGCTTTGGTTTCAATGGATAATGTTTTCAATTTACCAAGTTTCATCAGACCTGTTTTTATCACTTTTAAATAATTTTCTTTTGCTATCTGATTGAAAGCAGTATAATCTTTTCTGATTTAACTTAAGCTAATTCTTGTTCCATCTATTCTAGCTATTTCTATATGTTTACATTATATTAATAATATTTTACTTTTCCTGTCTCAAGTCTTTATTTCCCAGTTCACTCTGGCACAGGTCTGTTCCCTTTGCAGGCACGTGCTTTGGTTCTGATCCCCTTATTTTTTTCTCGGTTGTATTAAGACATGGTGTTACTCACACACAAAATATGGATTGTTTGAGAAGGGTGTTCGGATGACAGTAGTAAGTTTTCTTTAAAATGGTGGTTTCACAGGGTAGGCAGTATAGCTTGCTATCCTTGCTCAAAGGGAAATCCCATCGTTATTTGTCCTTACAGTTATGCTGTGGTTCACACTGTGCTGACAGATGTAACGTTAGCTGCAGTTTTGCAGGCGATACACTGCAGTGTAAGTACTGCTTGGCTGGGGAGTGTGAGGAGGTGCTTTATTTTTTTCGGTGAACTTCTTGGTATTAGCAAAAGTGTTACATGCCAGAGATGCACATACTTCACCTATGGTTATAAAGTGCTATTTACTTTTCTCTTGCAAACACAAAAGCCAAGTGGGAAGGGATATTTCATAAACTCAGTGCTATTGTGTCCTCTGGTCTAAGCCATAAAACAAGAGTAACAGAGACGTTCCCTTTGAACTTGAAATCCCTCTCTAAGCTGCTGATCTAACCTAAGGGAGAGGGGGAGACTACACCAGCCAGAAAATGTTCTCTTCTGGGTATTTCTTTTCCCCCCTACCCCTTTTCTTTTTCTAAAGTCCTTAAGTGAGTTTGATGCTGCACCTCTGCCCATAAATTTATAAAAATATTATCGTAATGTAGGTCAGTGAACTGAAACGCCACTGTACACCACGGGGGATTAAAGTCAGAGAGGCAGCCCTCTCCCACTCCCACTAGGTCATATGACAATATAAACAAGAAATGCAAGGAGCCTTCAGCTTTTTCTTGCCCTAATCCTTTGTTTATGCAGCACTTAAACTGACTTTCGGGGTCGTCTCTGTCTGGCATTAAAGCCCTGAAGCTTTTTGAAGTTTCCCTGAAGTTAATAAAATTAGTCTGCCCTCATTGCTAGGCCCCTTGCTGCTGCTTCGGAGCAGACTGCATATCCCTTACTGTCTTTGCGGCGCTTGGCTTTTTAAGTTAATAATATTTTATAACAAAAAAGTGTTTGAGAGGGAGGCAGAGATCTCCCAAAAGGCCGTTCAGCTAACAGGCAGAGTGGTTGCCGTTGTAGATGCTCTGAGAACTCAGAGGGGATTAACTTAAAATCCAGTGATCCGAGGTAAATTGCTGGTAAAGTAATTGGAAGTGGTGAGTTTCAACTGAAGAGAACGGTGCAAGTTTCTGTGCCTTTTAATAAACGAAGACTAAAAGTATTTTTTTCTATTATTTTTGTAAAATTGTCTTAAAGTCGAGATAAATGAGGGTTCCTTTGCAGCAGTTACTTCCAGGCTGTACCCCTTTACGGATTGATTTTACTGCAAAGATTGATTAACTACCATAGCTCTTGTGTCAGCGATCTGTCACTTCGTTGTCTTCAGGGGTAAATTGGTTGCAGGCTGATTTGGGGCAGGGGCCCTGTTGTACTTCATGTATGGGGCTGTCTTCAGCCTGTAAGGCTTTCTATTCCAGCAGTTGCTAAGCAGATTCATCATCTGATGGCATAGGTACATGCTCAGGGAATAATGGGAATACAGGCAGAAGATGAATGATTGGCAAAGGAGGGTTATATGCTGTAAAATCACATCTTCTTATGGGGAGGAAAAGGTGCTTTAAAAAAAAAAATAATAATGGTGTTGATTGTGGTTATCATTGCTGCTTTTCTTGGAAGTCCTTGATGCCTGTAGCACACGTCTGTAGGGGTTGCTCAGTTCTTAGGACAGCTTTGCTGGGGAGGCTGAACCAACCCATGCTGGCAGAGTGCAAAGCCATACAGGTTTCAATTAAGTTAAAAGTAACTTTGAAGCACTCCTGGAAAAATAAAATATGTATAAAGTGTCTGAAGTTGGACTCCCAGGCCGTTGTGAGGGAGAGCAACCGAAATAGTGGGTGTATGGCAGAGCCCCCGTGGAGGGTGAGAGGCTGAAACACAAGGGAAGAAGCACATAGCCTGCAGGGGGGTGTTCGGGTCTCACATCCTTGTTGTAGGAATAAAAGTAGTATAGGAAGAAATAGTATTTTGATTGGACCAGCTTATACAATAGAAAAAGGATGAATGTTTTGAGAATGTAAGTGCAGCTTCAGGTTGGAATGAACAGCTTCTGATAGTCTGCTGCTTCAGACCCAAAGAAAGGCCAGCATGCCTGCAAGCTTATCTCCCCCCACCTCCACTGGTCGCTTTAGTAAAAGACATTGTTCTGTTTTAAATTCAAGCCAGAGGTTGCCAAGCGGTGATAGTACTGCTACGGGTTCACAAAGTATTTTGGAGCAGTGCTTGTTTGGAGCAGGGAGATACCAAAAGAAGAGGAACCAGAACCTCCTGGTGCACATCAGGCAGTGGGCATTGAGGCACTGAATGGCTCTGGCTGCTGGAAGCAGAGCTCTGTGCTTCCCTTATCGGGGCGAGAGAAGGGCTGCAGGCAACTCCTGGCCTATGCCTGCCCTGCGGGTGAAGTTACTCCAAGATCTGAGGAAGAGCAGCAACTATTGCTACCGAAAAGAAATAACCATGGGGAGATTTAAGCAATACATTCTTATTTCTTTTGATAAGTAAATAAAGGTTCTTGCTGCTGCTCTGAGGTACAGTAACTCCAGACATTAGGTATACAAGGATATTCACACCTACGGGATTAGGCTCACTTGGCTGCACCTTATACTTAGTAATGCCTTAGGGAGGGCTGTTTATCTTGCCTCACCTGCCAACCTTGCTGCCTCTTGTTCCTGATAGCTTAATTAAGAATCCAGGCTTGGAATGGTTCTTCCCACTGGGTTACAAACCTTGAAATTAAAATCGGATACAATGGTCATAAGGCTTTTACTTTAACAAATCAATGGGTGCGTAAAGGTGAATATTTAAAAGGCTGTATTTAGAAATTCTGAGTAATTGTCATTTCGTTTAAAGTGTGGCTGTTGGAGTGCAGTTCTGGAGCTAAGAGAGAGAGAAATGTTTATGCAGGAGATAATGTACTTAGCTCTAGGATAAGTAATGGAATAAACTTTTTGTGAGCGTAGGTACTTAAGTGACTTTTACGAAAAGGTTTCAAAGCAGGAAGGATTTTGATTGACTGACCTTTACTGCATGTTTTGATGCATGTTTTAGTCTTCCTATATGAAAAGGAAGGAGGTAAAAGCAGAAATACGTGAATGCACATAGTCTTCTCTGCTTTTGGGTGCTGATTATCTTAAACTCAGCAGTTTAGATGAGTCATCTAGAGTTTTTTATTCGTCTGGGGGTAAATGGTTTTCCAAGGGCAGGGCACTGGAAGTCACCAGTGTATCTCATATGTTAATTTTTCTTGTCACTTCAGATTGTAAATTCATAATGCCCTTTTCTTTTGCAGGTGATTGATGACTACAGCGTGATTGGCCGTTCGTTGTTTAAAAAGGAAACAAACATCCAGATTTTTGTGGGTTTAAAAGTCAAACTATCCACAGGAGAAGAAGGAATAATAGATGGAGGTTTTGGACAGAGTGGTAAATTTAAAATCCGAATTCCAGGTAGGTGCTCATTAACTGATATGCTCTAATCTATGTCAAGTATGGGGGATTTTTCCATATTGTAAGCCTGAATGTCTCCAATAGTTCCTTGAAATTTTGTGGCATCATCTCCAAACCAGCTGGATCACTGTTTATTTGGTGGATTTTACCACCTCTAATTAAGTGCTGGGGGCTATGACTTGTGTTATGAGACTCAGTGGCCAGCAGGCACGTCTACGTATGAATAAACTCAGGTCTCAGAATTACTTCTTTAAGTGTCAGTAACATGGAAGTCGTGCTCTGCCCCAAATGGATTTTGGAAATCTCTCTTCTCTTTAATATTTTGTATAATTTTCTCCACAGCCCTCCTGAGCAAATAAAGGAAAACAAACCTGCAATCGTTTTTACCTGTAGATACTTATTAAATAAATAGAGTGTACTGGACTCAAGTTCCTTAACTCATCTTCATTCTGCATGTTATTATCCATCTTCCCTTCAAGCAAAAACTACAAGCACTTTGATAAATGAGTTTTTAGAGATCTTGAGTTTTTTTATTGCATCTAGTTTTATGATATTATGTAGTACTGTATTTTTTCATACTTGGTGAGTAGCAGCAAGGATTTCTGCCTCCTTACCTTAGAGCATCAGAAATGATGGGTTTCATTTGGAGTTTAAGTGTCATTACTATTTTCTTAGTAGAAAAAATGGCTCCAAGCCTTTTCAACAGGTAATAATAGGTGCTGCATTTAACTCAAATCATGGGATATGGTTTTAAATATACTAGCAATACTTAATTTCTTTCAAATTTGCAGCCCTTCGTTGCTGTCAATCTACCACCCTTTTTAGAGAGATGGACAAAATTATTCTGTTGTACAACTGGAAAAAAGAAATTGTGATGTTCTGTGGCACCAAACAGTCACATAATAATTGATCTGTAGAGAAAACTGATTTCTTTCTAAAGATGGAATATTTTAAGTTTAACTTCAGATTGATGCAAATGCACTAATTTTGACTCCCAGCAAACTTCCTTTCTTTTGCCTTGGAGATAAGAATTTCTGACTAGGTGAAGACTGTTTTCTAACCTATCTATAGCAGTAGTTTTGTCACCAAGTGCTAGACTTTCCAAATGGTTTTCTAAGCCTAATTAACGGACACACTGCATGTTTAAAGAAAGAGGCTATGCCTAGCATATGTATGTTTTGGGTTTTCTAATATAGAAAAGCATTTAAGCATTCATTGAGCTTCCTAGTTTCAGGCAGGTGGTGAGATGATGTGCAAGTGACCTTAACACTGACAGGGGTTCAAGCTGAAGTTTTTGTTTAAAAAACATAGTGGTGTTCTTAGTAGCTTTTCTCCCCGGAAGACATAAATGTGGTGGAAGAGAAGAACAATGGAAGGATGCCACTTACGGTGGCATTTTCATATTTTGGTGAAACTATTCTTCGTGAGAAAGGGAGAAGCCTAAAAAGGACTTTTGTGGCTGTCATCTTTGTGGATGGTGAGCAGGAACTGGAGCTGCAAATCAGCAGTCATGTTAAGAAGATTGTACACAGCATTACAAAATTTTGCTCCGCCTATTGACTAGGAAGAAATGATACCTTTCACCAAGGTCTTCATATCTAAACATGGTTGTACTTTTCTGGCATTTAACAGCAAACCATTGATGTGTAGACAGAATGCTAGAATTAACACCTCAGTAAGATGGGCAGAATAATACAACTTGGGTTGCTTTTCTGCAGCTTCAGTCAATATGGGTACTTTGCTATCTGGAAAGAAGAGGCAACAAGATAATATGAGTTCAAGCTGAAAGTGTGTAGCAGAAGAAAACAAAATTTGGAAGGGTTTAAATAACTGTTTCTTTAAGAGTTACAGGGATGTGTGTAGGGGGAGGGCTGTTGCTGTGATGCTGTTTAAGTCAACTGCAGTTCACATTCCATTGTTAGGTCAGTGTTGCTTTTTTAATGTGTCTGCATCCTGTTTGTGGGTTTTCGAGTCTTTTATTAAATTTAACTGGTCCAGTTCTTCCCTCTCCCTCATCCTTCGGCTGTGCCTCCCTTCATAGAGTCTGTTACACATTGCTTTTGTGAAGAGCTCCTTTCAGTTGTTCTGAAGTTATTTCTCTGCAATCCTTTCACAAATGCGTCAGGGAGTGGGAGGGAAGGGAAAGAAACGTGCAAGTTGGAAACTGCCTTGAATTGCCGCGGTCTGGTCCGCCTTGTTGTCTTTAAAACTAGCCTTAACCTCTGGAATTGAATAGCTTGTTCAGGGAGTTAACCTCATGGCAGCTGGGGGCTGCTTTTAGAAACAAAGCAATCAAAATCAGGTAGATGCATCAGAAAGCTGTGCCCTGTTGGCTTGAGGTGGCAGTACAGCATGGCACCTTGGGGTGCTGCTCTGGTCCCATTGGTGCCCACTCCTGAGGGATGTGTTGACCCTCGGTGTTGTTCCTTGTCCCTTGGGTACGGCTCGTTTGCTTGTGGGTCAGAGCTTGGGAACGCTGTGTTACGTCATCTGTGGGCTGAAACTTGGCAGACCTCACAGCTGGGAATGGCAGAGCGCAGCTCTGTTTCTTATTCTGGCACCGCTTGTGTGCAGCAGTGATTAAGATACTTCTTTGCCTTTCTGTAAAATGGGGATAATTGCTATTTGTACTATTAAAGTGTTACGAAATCTGATTTAGACTTATTCCAGAGTTGAGGCATTAATATTTCTTGAAAAGGCTTAATTATCTTTGCGCAGAGCACAAAAAGCACATCTAGAGTACAGCATGCAACTGGAAGTTCCTCAGTCTCTGAAAGATGTCAGCAGTTTGGAAGAAGTTCAGGGAAGAGCAGCAAGAATCCTGAAGAGGTTGAAGGGATTGATTTATGGGGGGAAGAAGATGAAAAGAAATGCATGAAACTTGGCTAAATGATTTCTAAGTGGGAGATACGATTATCTGCAAGTATTTGAAGAACACAGTGAAGAGAAATCCCTTAGGGTGGTCCAGGGAGGTAGAAGTAAAGCTAATAACATGAAATAGAACAAAGCACAGAGTAACTTGACTGTTGAGAGATGTCACTTGACTGATATTTTTTGCACTGCCAAATCATCTCAGCAGAGGAAGATAATGTTTTACTTGGAGAGTACTTGTGTAAATAAGCCTGGATGTTTGCTAGTGCCTGTTTCATGGTAAAACACAAACAAGAAGATGGTGGGAAGTAGAACAGTGTATTTTTTTTTCAGCTGGTTTCTGGTTTTATATTCGGACACACTTCTGTTACCTCAGTGAAAAGATATAACTTATGTTGTGGTGCTCTATTAACTGAATGAAAAGTCTCTTAGCAGCAGCATCTGGTTGTTCCTTGCTGTGTTGTGGATTTTTTAGTGCTTGTTTGTTTGTTTTTGTTTTTGTTTTTCACCTCCTGTGTTTGCTGGCAGACCTGCCATTCTGTAGGGCTGGGTTATGGAGCTGCCAGTGTTCTAACTGTGAGATAACTTCCAAGGCATGTCAGTCGACAGGGAGACGCTTGCTTTCCACACTAGTTGTGTGATCAAGTACATAAAGTGAGAGAGACACAATTTCTAAACTAACAAGAGATTTTTGTCTAGTTTAACAAGCCGCTTAAAAAACAAACAATTTGAAAGCAAATGTAAGGCACCATGCTTTGTGAGTAATGCTAGTACGTGTGTTTGTGTATAAGAGTGAGCTATTTATGAGGTTCTTACTGAGGTGGGTGATACGTGGCAGCTGTTTTATTTGTAAATGGGAGCCCTTCATTATACAGTTGAGGTAAATGAGTGAAAAGTATTGTTCGCCTTTGAGATCAAGAACAAGTTAGGAGAGGCAGGAGCTGCATGCTTAGGTATGCTAAGGAATACAAAAGCTAGCAAAACATACTTTGGAATACACTTATTTCAACATACGTTGCACCTAGGAATGTCATGCCATTAGGTGAATTCTGAAGAAAGCTCACTGAATGGTTTGAATAACTTATTGCTAATTGTGGATTTTGTTTAACTGTCTCTCACCCAGGAACTGACCCTGTAAAACTCTGCTTGGTCTGCAAAATCATAATGTGGTTTGATAAGCCTCACGTCATCTTTTAAAAGATTGTCTCCAGATATGCTCATTTTGTTGGTTCTGACAAGTCATGTTTGTCTCGTGTTTAATTGTTGTAAAATGTAGTGACTTCAGTCTAAGTGGAACATGTAATATCTCAGGCATAGTTCTCTGTCTGTCTGTCCTTTCTGTCTAGGTGCCAGTAAACCGTTCACCTTTCTGATGCACTGCTGTGTGTTTGGCTCCAGTTCGTGTCTCTCTCTGACTCAATGCAGTGAAAATTGCTGTACACGAAATGAGTTAAGCTACGTTATTTCTTAATGTGAAAGAAGCAGTGCATATCTAAGAAATTCATAAGAGCTGAACGCGTTTTTGAATTGAGCAAATTTAAATATAATAAAATGCACACTTTCGTGAGAAGAGATATGAATGAGAAAATTCGAATACAAGTTTTTTTTTTTTTTACTTTGCTGTTCTTACCTGTATGTGACAATAGTGGTTTGAGTTTCTTATAACAGGTGAAGACAAACCTGTTAGTGACCGTGTCTTTTGTTGTAAAAAATTTTCCTGCCTTTCATTTGTGTTACTGTGTATGAAACAATGAGTTTGTTCCACTGTGTTTCTACTGTTTGAATTGGTGGAAGAGTTGGATGTGCCATCAGTGTGCAGTAAAAGTATGGATGTGTTTCTCAATTCCAGAGGCACGATGGCTCTGGGGTCCTGCAGTGCTGGTGTAAATGGTAATAAACCAATGTGTCTTGTCTTGAGAATCCATCATACTCTTATGTGGAAGTGGGGCAGAAATGCTAAATGTTTCCCCCGTGGTGTATTGCAGAGAATAGTGTATTTGTAGTTTAGTGTCTTTCCATTTTGCTGAATACTGGGGTCGCTGGATAGGATCCCATGCTACCTTCTGAAGTAGTTAATGTCAGAGGGAAAGTTTTGGTGTAAGAACTGCAGCTCAGCAGCTCTGCTCTGCAAAGTTTTAGTTCTGGCTAAAAAACACGAATTGAAAAGTTGAACTCAAATCAAAGTTTGTTTTTTTCAGTATTCCACTTAATGAAATCAGGTAGAGGCTAAATAATAATAGGGAAACGGAAATTGTGCCAAGATGGAAAAATGCAACAGGAAAACAGTGCATATAGTGCATTTTCCCATATTTTCATTTTAAGAAATATCTCAATTGTGTTGTGCTTTTATATATTTTTTTTCATGGGGGTGTTTTCTCACTTCAGGTAGCTCTCAGCACGCCTATGCACCTGGCCCTTGTGGAGTGTTATTGCAGTTTCTTCTTTTAAATAGTGGTAGGAAAGAAGCTTTAAGTAGTCAGCTGTAAGTAAATGTCATTTCCCAGCTTTGTGATATGGAGGGAAGTCCTTACTGACATCAGCAGGAGTGGAGTAGGCTAAGCTACTCCAAAAAAGCTAAGGCTTTTCTTTGCACTGAGAATAATTAAACATCCTGTCACTAAGCAGCATACTTTTTTTTTTGTGGGAATCTTGACATTTGGAATTCTTTGCTTGTGTTGCATTAAAATAGGATAATCTTCTTCTCTTAGGCCAAATGAAATTTAGGTACATTTAATGTCCACGCTTGCCCAGCCTGGCTCCTCTTTTAATAAAAAGAAAAAAAAATGTTGGCTGCAAGGGTCTGGTGGGTTGCCATCCCTGTCAGTATCAGGTGAGGCTGAGCAGGATTTCAGTCAAGAGGAAAAACAAAAGCCCAAGGGCAAAGAAATCTGTGTAGCTGTGTTTTATTTAAAAGCTAGAGATTAGCTCTGCTTGTTCTTTCACAGTCTCTCTTCTCCTACTCTCTAAAACAAACAAAACCTAAAATCCTTAAGGGGTACTTCAAGCATAAATCTCTGTCTTTCCTTTTTGTGGGAGTTGGCTGGTGCAGCACGGGCAGAGGCTGGGAGAGGATTGCTGCCAGGGAAGCATCACTTCCCTGCATCATCCTCTCTTGAGCGGATTAAACTGTAGCAGTGTAAAGTCTTGGTGACCACGTAGGAGCTGGGAGTTTGCATTTGTTTAAGAGGTTGGGCTGATGGAATCAAACCTACCTCGTAAGCAGTGACAGCCTGTAAGCCCATATTGACCTCCAGTGCTGGACGTCTAGATTTATTGACCTTTAAGTGGTTTTTGCAGAATCAAAGGCAAGATTTGTGCACATTCCTTCTGAATGATAGCAGAAGTCAAGG
Organism: Chrysolophus pictus; assembly: GCA_037305975.1. NCBI lineage: Eukaryota > Metazoa > Chordata > Aves > Galliformes > Phasianidae > Chrysolophus > Chrysolophus pictus. The sequence goes on from CM074587.1 coordinate 10,584,752, forward strand.
AAGTGTTAATTTATTAACTAGGTGCCTGCTTCTTTGAAGGCAGTATCAGTAGATCTTGGTCTTGTCTTAAAATTCAGTCATTAGAGACAAGGTCTTATCATAGAGCTTTGAAAGGTGATTTGTTGATTGCAATATTGGTTTGAGATGTAGTTGGTAATTGTATGTTGGCATAAATAGGGCACCCAGGGGAAGTTTGGGCTCATCTTTGAATATTAAATTGCCAATGAAGTGTATACTTAACAGGCTGATCTCCTGGGATCCTGCAGATACTGATGATGAAATTATCAGGCACAGATAAGTTAGCAATATGAGCACTTCTGGGGAAGAAACAGATCCAGGTCCTGTATAAGCCCCTGTGTTGAGTATCCCATAGGCTAGTCCTGCAGTGTAACTGAAAAGAGTGAAATGGAGCAATTTTCCCCCCTTCTCCACTATTTATGGCTATGACTGTCAGAATCTTCCTGAAGGCAGGACTGTTAGTGGTCTTAGGGAAAAAGTAGCATTGCTCTGTGACCAATCCTGAAATAATGCTAAGGAGCAGTGTGGCTGGAATCTTGTTTCCTGCCCTGAATGACAAAGCATCTTACACTTGCACTGGTGTGAGCTTAGCAGACAAACAAACCCAGCTTCAATTCTGGGCTTTGCTGGCTTTTTGTGCTCATGCTTTTAGGTTATTATTTATGCAAAGCATGCGTTTGTGACCCTTTAGTTTGTATTCTGAAAACAGTAAAGATGTAGGTATTGTCTCAAAGAAAATTGCTTTCAAAAGACAATATTAAGCTCTTTACTTTGTGACTTTAAAACTAGATTTAAAGAAAAAGTATTTTCATTAGCTCTCCGTGCACATTTTGATACAAGCTCCAGTTATGCAATTGCATTCCCTACGCTTAAAGAAATAAGTAAAATGTTGCAGTGTTTGGGTGATGCTTAGCAATTGACCTTTTGTGCTATTTTTCCTCATTGAGTAATCAGTGCCTTTACTTTTTGCATCTCATTGGAGTCCTGCTATAAATACAAAATTTCTGTTATTGCTGGGGGGGGGGGGGGGGGGGTTCTAATAAGAAAAAAAACTCCAGTAGATGGCATTTGTTTGACCACAAAATGGTTATCTTTACAGTGAGCCACTTGGAATTACTATATATTTTTTAATCCTTGGAGGTTACCTGTATACATTTGTTTTTCTCTTATTATCTGCAGATCTCTATCCAGTCTCCTTTACTTTTTGATTTTTTTGGTAATATTCTTTCCTCTCTCTCCCATCCCTCTGTTCTTTATTCCAGTTTACTTCTGCTGTCCATCTTGGCCATCCTACTTGGTCTCCGAGGTCTTATGCCAGTAACACCATCTATTGCTATCAAATATTTCTGCCAGCAGTTTCACACTGTGGTAGCGATGTGCAAGGGAGAAAGGATTTGTTTCTGACCTGTAGGTACTCTAGTGCTGTTACTGGAAAAATCCCATTGGCAAAATAGAAGGGCTCTAGGTTGAATTTGTTTACCTTAATTTGAGGATAAAACGTAGATCAGTTAGTCATCTCCCAAGCACTCCCCACACTTTGAGGTTTTACAAGTATTCTGAAACCGAGCAGTTGTTGTTTCAGTTGGCAGTGACATTGGCAGTCAGCTGTCCAAAGTACTCATAATAGTAAGCCTCCAATGAATGATGAAAAAAGAAAAAGAAATTAGGTAAAGATTATTTCTTTTCTTAGATAAGCTCAAGTCATATATACAAGATTCTCTTAAGCCACAAGAGCTTGATACTTAAACTGAGATTTGCACTCAGTTGCATGTGGTTAGGATCTGGAATTTCAAAAGAAGTGCACTTATCTTGAGATTTGTGGTGAAACTGAGAGCTGGTAGTGCTGCTGCTTGTTATAACCTTACTTCTGTGTAGGGTCTCTTGTGGTCACAAGTCTTCCCAGTTAATCCAGGCTTTATTATTTCGGGGAATGTAGCTATTGTGGACAGTTGCATTCCCTAGGAGAAAAGCAACTTGAGTATTTAGGGCTGCTACTTTACTGGTCCTTGAATAATTATAAAAGCAACTGCAGGCTACTTGGACCCTATTGCGTAGTCCAGATCATTGGCAGGATTCATCTGTAATTGATGTAGCTGAGCCAGCTGCTGTGTTCTGAGCTCCTGCTTGCCTCCAAATTGCCGCTCATCTATCCAGTGACCTTCTCCAAATTATCTACTATCTTTCTGCTTCATGTTGCTGATGTATGCCAATATCTGACTGTCATGAGCCTTGCCTAGTATGCTGAGGAAACCTTCTGTTATGTGGAGTTCTTTTGCGGTAGGTTACATTTTTCAAGGAAAAAAATGGAGAAAATGATCATATTGGAGGCTGCCAAAATTAAATATTCAAACTCAGAAATGACTGAGTTGATTTCCCCTCTAAAAGGAATCCTATCCTGTTTAGCTTGTCTAATAGTTGATAAGTTCCATAAATGGACAACTGCTGAATGAAGCTCTATTTAAGTTGGAAAATTTTAACAGCACTGTCATCTAAGATTTTGTACTGTTGAAATGGAGAAGCCTTGCTTTAGTCACTGCAGACCAAATATACTGTTCTGTATAAATCAGTTCTGCACTTAATTTTGACTTTGCTGGACTTACACTGCTGAAGTTACAAACAATTCATATCAGACCATGGCATACTAAATGCACAAGAGCAGGTACTGTGCTATTTTCTGGTTTTTGTTGTCCTTCCTAGGTGTTTCATTTTGCAGATTCAATACTCTTTTACTGTAATTTCAAGTGTAAAAACATTTTGCTCTCAAGAATAGCTTACTGTTTTTTATTAAGTGTCTGTACAGCTTGGCTAGGCAACCTTAGAGCACCAATAAATAATAATAAAAGGATCCTGTGATACCTTATATCATCTCCTAGAGCAAGTGGAAATATCCATTTTTGCTTGAATTCTCATCTAGTTCAGCTTAAGAACCCTTATGCTTTGCAGTACAGATTTGGGATGCTTCAGTGGATGCCTTAGAAAACATACTGAAGGGATCAGGCACGTTTTCTTCAGAAATGTAACTGAATGTGTATGTCTGGTGGAAGTAAAATTAGCATGTTAACTTTGATGAAAGTTCACTGCTGCTCAGATAAGTGCAGCAGTGGGAGGAAGAAAGCCCTTTTTCTCACTAAGAATCGTAGCATTTTAAGGTTGGAGAAAACCACTGAGATCACTAAGTCCAACCCCAGCCCACCCCTGCCATGCCCACTGACCACATCCCTCAGTGCCACATCTCCTTGGTGGCTCCCCCACCTCCCTAGAACTCAGTTGATGTCAGTGCAGCTAAATGTGAGCAATACAGAGGATCCCTGGGGGTTCAGTTGCAGGACTAGTGTTCATACAGAGGACTGCCAAAATCCCAAGACTTTCAAAAAGATGCCCCCAAAACATGTTGGGGACTTGAATGTTTTATTATAATTGCTGCCCCTGCTTTTTGAGATGCCTAACATGGAGTTTAGTTTTGGAGGGTTACGAGTACAAGTGAGGCAACTGTGCAGCCCTCTGTACCCAGACAGCACATGGGATTTCCTGACAAGCTGCTCATGAGGAACTCCTTCTGCCCTTCTCAAGCGACCAGGTATCTCCAGGAGCTCTCCCACTTGTGGAATCCATGAGAGCCAGCTTGTGTTCCTGGGGCTGTAGCCTATACACTATTAAAGGGGGAATTATTTTCCTCATCTTTTTCTGTTTTCTCATGTGCAAGTTAGGATGCTACCATCTCTGGGTGTTAGTCCTCACTCATAGCTTTGCAGTGGAAAATGCATATATTCCCAATGTTTACATAACTTAACTTTGATCCTGCTAAATATCTCCACAAGGATAGATCATGCATTCACATGCTCTCTTACAGTGAAATTTTTCTACCATTCTGTAGTTGTGCTTATTTACTCGATTTTGATCGTTTATCCCTTGGGCCTTTCACCTTCCCTTTCCACAAGTGTTTGTTCCAATATCCAATTGAAGTCTGAGTAAAAACACACACCACGAGGGCTTCCTGGAGCTTTGTGGTTTGCAGATTGTAGGCTATTTGAAGTGCTGACTTGGAACAGTGGCCGGTGCTTAGTGGATATGGGAACTGGCATGTGACAAGGACGCTAACCTTATGAGGCTGATCCGTGTTTTGAGGCTGGGGACAAGAAATAGCTTTTCTTAATAGTGTGCATTGATTTCAAGGAAGTCTGTGTAAAGCAGTCTTTTGGTTTGTGTTTTCACAAAGGGATTTCAATGTTTAATAAAGAATAGGAAATAACTGGAGCTTCAGCAGACCTGCTTTGATAGGGGGTCTGCTGCAACGTGATTTTGTGTAATACTCTGCATAAGTGACAGAAGCATTTCCTGCCTCAAACTACACTATTATTCCATTAAAAAGCTGTGGAAAGTCCTTCAAGCTGGAATAAAAGGTATACGTAAAGAAGAAAAACCATCATGCTGCCTAGAAAAGCCTTTCTTCTAATATCTGAGCTTGTAACTTCAATCACAAAAATTCCATGTTGCATGCGTTTGTACTGTGGTTTTTATCAGAACAGCTTCTTAAACCTTTGAGCCCTCAGATCCCTCTGCCCCTCTTCCCCTTGGTCATCCAACTCTTCCAGGTTGGGAAATCAAGACAATTTGGTAATTGAGAGAACCTGTTCCTCACTGTTGCAGCTGATTAGCTACACAATTCCATTTTTTTTGTTACCTCCATCTCTCTGTACTGGCTCCCTTTCCCACCCCATTCCCTCATTATTTAGCTACATACATCTTCTGACTCCAGCAGTCCTTCCCTGTGCCAGCTGTCCTTGCCCACACAGCCCTGAGCAACCTCAGCTGGTTTTTGTTTTTATGAAATAAATATATTAACAACTATAGAACCCTGAACCAAGAAAATGGAGCTGTGCCAGCCCCTCAATTACTTTGTTGTTTCATCCAAAATTGTCTTTGTGTATAAATGAACGACATTGTTTGTGTGGTGCGGTCTTTTGCTGTGCACCTAAGGATTTTTAATTCAGTACATGGCTTTGCTGCCAGCTACGTATTTACTTCTGAATGCATTTGTTTACTTTCTCAGTTTCCAGTTTGTGAAATAAGAATAACATTCCCTTTCTCTGTTTTGACCAGTTAATGTATGGATGTGTTAGGCTAGGGACTGTTTGTGCAATTATAAAGCACATCAGGATTGGTGTTGCAATATGAATACAGCATGAAGAATATGCATTTGTTTTTTGATTGCAATGAATTATCTTTTCAAGTTAGCATAATGGTAACATAGGCTATGCCAAGCAGAGTGTGCCAGGTGCAGCAGTGCTGGCAGAAGGGAAAGAAGACATTTTCGAGGACTGAAAATGTGCTAAAAAATGAGAGTTCCCACTGACAGAAGCGGGCTGTATATCATGAACTGGAGATTTTCTTTTCATGGCTCATTACAATCGACTGTTCTGACAAGTACCTCGTGAGAAGATGTACGGAGATTAAAGTCCCTCTGGAGTTGATGTGGAAATGGATGCCTGCTTCCATGATCCCTGACTTTTTTCCATAGTTTTTCTTCATGTTTTCCTTGTTATGCTCTAAGTAAATATTTTGAGGACATAATGTAATTGGTTTTAGTTGTGTGATGTGGGTTGTTTTTTTTTATTGAGATTGTGCAGATTCAGAGCAGGATTGACATTCTGGTTGATGAGGGGAAGAAAAAAGGTGTTAACTGTTGCTCCAGAACTGTTCAGAAAGACAGGAGGGAAAAAAAAAAAAAAAAGATTGTCATGTGAATTGAATAATTAATTTTAAATAAGTGTGAATGGGGAGTCTGCCCTTTTCCAACAAGCACCGATATCAAATAGATGCAGCTCTTCTCAGCTGTGCTTTCTGTCCCATAGCACGTGTTCCATGCTCCGGACCTTTGCTGTGTGCACTTCAGAGGCTGAATGCTGAGTTACGGCTCCTATTTTGAGCTGGAGATGAGCAACATCAATACGTCCGTGCAGTCTCATTGTAAAAGGGAAGTTTAAGGAGAACTTAAGCCACATCTGTGGATTTTTGCTTATGAAAAGCTGTGCAGGTTGTATAACCATTAGCAGAATGGAGACAATGCCACGTGGCTTGGAAAAACTAAATTTATTCAGTAAATTGCTGCTGGTTTTATTCGTTGCTTTGAGTGAAACTTCAGTGCAGGCTTAATGACTCAGTCTCTGCCTTTCTGTTTCCCTTTTTCTTTTTTAAAAAATTGAATATTTTCAAAACACTTTTCCATTGACTCAGCCTTGATGAAGGCCAAATAGAAATAAAAGATTTTGGAGTGAATAATAAGATATTTATATCTTTTTACTACTTGCCAAAGTCTCATGAATTTCTTACACCTGTGAAAATAGAATAACTTGACTATTTCTGTTCAGTTGATCATCATACGTTTTGCTGGTACTTTTAAATATTACTAGGTTTCAGAGTAAACATGCTGGAACAAAAGCAGGAGTGATTCTCATTTAGATCGTGTGTCTTTAAAAGTGTGGGGGGAAAATCAATTTTATTCCAGATTTGGGGAAAAAAAATGCAGGTAGCTTAACATAAAGATTTGAAATGTCTTTATTAAAGCTGTAAATCTTTATAGTGGTATTCGTAAAGAGGCTGTTATAGAGTTTTCTATTGCAAATTAATTTGATTGAATAACTTTCCCTAATTTTCATGAGAGAAGCAGGGATTTGCAATATACTTGAATGATGACTCCTAGGATTTGAGTAAAGAGAAATGCATAAGCTTGTGGAGGAAGGATATGTGTTCAGAATCTGAAATGTCCAGATTCTGCTTGCTGAGAGCTGGGAATCTCCAGTTTGAGACCTGTTGACTTTCTTTACTTCAAGCTTTTATTCATGTATTATTTGGAAGTGCCTTTGCTTTCAGAACACATGCATATGGATTACATATATAGTATGTGGAAGCATGCTATGTATTCCCTGCTGCTTTCATTGAACCAGGTAGTTAAAATTTGTTGGAGATGGAAAAGGAGAAGACCAGCTGTAAGCAAATTGATACAGGGTATTTCAGTCCACCCCTGTCGATTATTTCTAATTGAAGCTGTCTGAGCCAGTCTTAATACAATTTAGTTATCGCCAGCCAGAAGGATTTTATTTATGGAACAGGGCCTGTTGGAACTTCCTCCGACCCCGGAGAAGCTGTGAACAGGAGAGAGCTGATCAAGCAGGCATGCCTGGCTCGCGTACGCATTTCTTTAATAAGGCAGGGATTGATGTCTTTTGCAGTTCAGGGGTTAGGTAAACAGCAGTCCCTCGGTTCAAGGCTCTCCATGTTAGATTGTTTGTTTGTACGGATCTCAGAAGGTTAGGTTAGCCTTCTTGACATCTCAGGGGAGCTTTCCTGACCATGGTATAACCTCATCTGCTCCAGAGTTGTTCAGGAGGTGTTGCGTCCCTTCTTCAGAAGGGTTTGGGCTGAATGGAGCATCTGTAATTGGTACCTGGTCTCTAGGAAAAGTGGATGTAACTGGAGGGAGTGGAACACTGTGAGTCTGCCTTCGGTAACTCATAAATACTTTGCACATGTAGTGCATGTAACTAATTAATGTGCTTACAGAGTCTTGACATTTGCACACAGAGATGAGTAGTACATGTAACGTAGGCTCTTAGTGAATTGCAGTTCTGAAAAACAGCAAAATATATAACTCATTTCATAGAACTTTGAAGTTGTCTAATTTTTGCTTCTATTGACTTGGCAATGGTAGTTCTTAAAATTAAGTAAGATAAATCCTAAATAATAAATAAGTAGCTATTTTACTAGCTTTTATTTAAAAATGAGTGATAGTGCTGTTAGACCCTATGTCTCACTGGTTCACTTCATAGCTTTCCCATCTCAGCCTCCTTCTACAGAGGTTTGTGACTGTTGTATGAGAAGTGAGAAGGGAATTTGACTGGGTTCTGCTGCACTATTATGTAGGTTGCTCTGAAAGTAGTACCTCCTATTTATTTCCATGGAAACTTCAACAGATCCAAAGAACATAACAACACTATTTGATACAGCAAATTCTCATCCACAAAGCATTCTTTTTCAACGTAGTCACCACCATCAGTGCTATATGTTTTCACCAGCAGCGAACAAAAGCCTATACATTGTGCTTGTAAAGGAAAAAACCCTCTGCACAAGCAGAGGTGACCCACTGTCACTACTGCTGGCACGCACCACCCACTGCCTCACTGTGTTCACATCCACTGTTTGGTCTCCATAAACATTCAGCAAGCACATCAGTGGGTGCCATTTTTTCCCACATGGAGGAGTTCAGTTACCCTCTTCTGCTTCATATGCGCTTCAGAGTCAAACACTGCTTTACCAGACTGCCCTTCTGCTGCCATCTGTCGCATAGCAATACAATATAATGGAATATTGGTGGGAATGTTCAACCTCTGCTGCCATCATAAGAGGCATTACTTTCAGAGCACCCTCCTAGTTCTGATGTGTAGAGCTGTTCTGGAATTTGAGGATGACTTTGCTTGGGGTTAGAAATATGCTTTTATGCATGTGATATATTACAGAGATGTCTTAAGTCCCTGTCTTTGTTGAATTGCTTTTGGCTAATGTGATGCCTGGCAATTTGTGCTTCATTTTTCTGCTGTGCCTCAGGTATGTTGCCATGAAGAACCCAAACAGACATTAAAACTAGCCTCACTGCTTGTGAAATATACTCACATTCAACTTAGGGGAACTGAGGCACAAATGGGGGCATTGAGTTGTCACTGGATGTTTTGGAGGCCATTAAGATCTGTGCTGACCATTCCTGTCTTGTAACCCCCAGAGTCATGCTGCTTGACCTGTGGTGTCACTTTTCCTGGGAGAGGTTTGTATTAGTCCTAGAACTTTCCAGGAAACCTGAACTTTGTTCACTGATCTCAAGTAGGAAGTCACTATTAAAGTATCCTGTCCTGTAAAAATCCATATGGGTGGTATTCTGACTCAAAGGTGAGGAGGTGTTTGGAGTGGGAGGCCACTTCCATGCTGGCTGAGGTTTTCAAAGTGCCAAAATATGAACGTCTTGTCGCTTTTAAATAATGTGTGGGGTCTGACTTAAACGTCGGGTTTTGTATTTAATCAGTATTAATATGATAACAGGAATGTGACAACTGAAGCGAACACAAAGAGATTATCTTCTTAGCCAAATGCATCCATTAGCAAGGAAATATAGGTTTCTATTAAATGAAGCAGACAGATGGGCGATTGGAGGTGACTGAGAACAGGAGGGGGTGGGGGCTAAGAGGTGAAAGTTGAGGTTTAGAAAATCTCTATAAAAATAAAAACAAACCATCCGTCTTGATGGTTGGCGTTTTACCCTCCCGTTGCACTTTAGGGATGGTGCTCCGATTCCTATCGAGAACATTATGCTGAAATTTAATCTAACAGAGCACTTACTCCTGCCAAAGTCTGGCTCAGCGGCTCTGCTGCTCCCCCAGAAAGAAGCAGCCAACAAGGCTTCAAGTACAGGACAGTGCTGTGCCATCGGGGGAAAATTGCTGCTTAGAGATCCCAGGGGAAGGCAGATTGGATCTTCTCGGTCTAGTCTTTTTGGTGGAAAAGTAAGTTGAGAAAACAAAATCATGTTACAGCATTTCAGGGCGGTTGTAAAGTAAATTGTACGTCTGTGTGTATATGGATGTGTGTATGTATGTATATGGATCCCCACCTAATAACTTCTGCAGCAGTGTTTATAACCAGTGTGTCTGAAACTAAGATGATAATACTATAAATAATTTTAGATAATGCAGATAAGAAGAAAATAACATAATTAAAAGAATTTTACAAGATGGGCAATTCACTAAGATAGCTGGAGTAACACAGTACATTTAAAAAAAAAATCTGTAACAGTGCAAACATCACACTGATGACAGGAAACATCTGTCTTGCCAACCGTCCCCTGGACTGGCCACAGCCATACATCTCCACTGTGGCCCAGGGAAGTCTGCATGTGCTCTGTTATGTATGTGGGCATCACACCTCAGCTTCGGGAGGTTCAGGTTGAGTATTAGGAAAAATTTCTCTGAAAGAGTGGTCAGGCACTGGCACAGGCTGCCCAGGGAGGTGCTGTTACTATGGTGGTGTTACCATCCTGGAGGTGTTCAGCAAACATCAAGAGACGTATTGCTGAGGAACATGGTTAATGGGGAGTATTGATGGTAAGTGGACAGTTGGATTAGGTGATCTTAGGTCTTTTCCAATCTTACTTATTCTATGATTCAGAGTGGGTGGCTCATTCTGCCACAAGCCTGGGGTGGTTAGGGGTTGGCTGGTTGATTTCTGCTCAATTTTTTTAAAGTTCGTGTATGTTTTATGTGATGAAATGAAAGGAGACATCCACATTTTGGATGGCTGTCTCCCTTGGATTTTGAAGAAGTGCCGAGTTTGCTCCAGTCTAGCTTTGAATGGGATTTTAGGCTTGGTAATTATGGAAACACTGGAAAGGAGAAAATGTGTAGCAAGAGGAAGAAACAGCATCCCTCTTCTGTCTGGAACTGCCAGGCTTCATGTACAGTTTAACAGATGAATTGTTCTTAAACCAAGTTAGCACTTTTGCCTGCATGGCATCAGCTTGATTTTCCTTTTTCAATGTATTGCCTGAGTGTTAACAATAATGAGATGCGTGGAAGTTCAGAGTGGACTTTCCCTATTCCTTCACCTCTGTCCTGCTGTTTGCCTCTCTGAGGGATTTTTCTTGTTTCTCTGTCATGTCCCTTTTTTATGTACGTGACTTCCCCAACAGGTGGTAGCTACAGAGAGGAGAAGGTCCCTGAGAGGCCCAGGCGATGGCTTCCAGAGGATCCTATTCCCTGCTGGGATGGAGGCCCTGCTCCCCACGGTGGAGGCAGTGAGGCCTGTGTGCTGTGAGCCTCTGTGCAGGATTGCAGGAGGCCGTTTGTCAGGCTGTCCTGTTATTCCTGCTTGGGAACCTGACACACGGGCCCGCTTTCTTGCATGTGTTGTTTTTTGGGAGGGAGGGAGGTGACTGAGTGGCCAGCCCCTTGACAGGGCAGCTTTAAAACATTCATAAAACTTTTATTGGGCTGCCACCCTTCCAGATAAATATTTTCTGAGTTTATGGGCTTATTTTAAGGATTGAAGCTTAATAGCAGCTTTGTAGCCCTATCCGTCCCCAAAATAGCCTTTTGGCAAACCCCATCTCAGGAGGCTGCCATGCTTTTCGTGGTCTTTGAGTTTCTTCATCACTAAATTACTACCCTTTTGCCTCCTTCCAGCTCTGTATGACTAAATGGGACCAACTGTTAAATGAGCCTTTCCCCTTCCCCCCAGCCTTGCACAGAGCTGAAAGCTGATCCACTGCACCGTATTTGGTCATCGTGAAAGGAGAGAAGTTGCAGTAGTTATAATTTTATTTCCTTTATTAAGTTGGGCTCGTTAGACCTGTTTTATTCCCATCTTAATTATTAATCTCTCCTTTATGTGGCATGTGGTTTGAAGATGGTACAGCCTGGTGGCATTTCAGACGTGCTGGCACTTCTCAGGCAGTTTCTCAACACACTTCCACAAATATAAAAGCTTTACAGTGCGTCTCCGCATTCAGTGGTGAAACCAGTGGGCTTGCAGCCAAGGTTATACAAAGGAATGCTGTGTAGTGCTTGCAGGAAGACAGAGTTGCAATTTGAACATCCATGCTTTTTGATTTCGCTGCTTTGTGTCCAAAGAGGTTTCATGAATTTCATTGTGGGCTGACCTGAGACTGTGTGTACATTTTTGGCTGCTGTTTGAGAGAGCTGTGTATGATCCACATCATTTCCAGATCTTAGAAAGTGGATTTTTTTTATTATGAACATAACTATTTATCATCTGGCACAGTATTCCACATTACTGGCTCTTTCTGTCCCAGTGCAGTTGTTCACGTCCCCTGTTTGTCTTACTGGGCACGTTTGTAATTGCCAAAAGCAAAATGTAGTCTTTATTTTTTTCCTTTACTCAGCTGTATATGATGATGCTACTTTTGATCACAGATTTTCCCAGACAAGAAGCTTCTGTCTTAGGATATTATACATAACAACTTCTTTCTTATCCCAAGTTTTTCAGGGAACGAGGCTCTTTCTACACAGTGCGAGTGCTGGCTCTACGCTTATATTTGTGGAAGAGAGCATGTGGTAGGAAAGTATCAGTGGGCCTTGGAGCTTTGGGGAAAGACTAGACTGTATAAGTGACTAAGATAAAATAGTGAATCAGGACAGTGTGGGAACTAGAACAAACTTTTAACTCCTTTAACGAAGTCGCTTGGTTTTAACTGATGTTAAGAACTTCAGATCCCATTTTTCTTAGTTTTTGGGTGAGGTTCACAGGTTTTGTATAGTCTGGAAACTCCCCTTTCCAGATCAGACACTGTACAGCAATGAATATTCTGGTTTGTTTTTATTCCTAAAAATAGAAATGTCTATTCTGGTAAGAAACAATGCCCCGAGACTTTTGTTCCTGTATTTCTATGATTTCTGTCATTTTTGTCAGCGTGTTTTGGAAGTTGTGCTAAAAATGGAACTGACATAATCATCACAGCTCTCTAGACATCTAGATCCTCACCACTCCTAGCCATCTAATCTGTTGTTTAGATGAGGAAACTACGGTGAAACTGTTTTTCTGTAAATGGTACATAAATTAAAGACAGACAAACAAATGAGGGAAAAAAAAAAAGAAACAACAGAAACCCACAGGTGTGGAAAAACTAAGTGCTCAATTTGCCAGACTCTGTGACTATCTCAGTATGAGGCAAAGGGGGTAAAGCATGGCTTTTTGCAGAAGACTGTCAGGTTCTGGAATTGCATGTAGAGTTCTTTGAATTTTTGCATATTTGTATTTTATTTTTGTATTCCTTATGTAAATATGAATGTAATGGATAGCAATTGTTTCAAGTCCTTTTCCCAGATGTATTGTAGCACTAGTCTTCTTGCCAGCACCTGAACTTTTCACAAGCAGGTGGGAGCTCATCCACTCCATTTACCCAGTGAATTAACATATTGTCCGTATTCCAAAGAGGTAGAGAAGAGATGCAGAGGGATTAAAGTGCCAGCAGGTCTGTGGCAGTGCAGTGAATGAGGACTGAGGAGTTCTGGTTCTCAGATGCCATTAGTGACATTTGGTCTTTGGCTTTATAAGGTGAGAGTATCTTGTAGAACTGTACTAACGAGGACGTTCTGAAGAGCGTGTCCTTTTGTTAGTGTGTCTGTATGCACATCAAAGCTTGTTTTTCAAGTATCCTAATAAGAAATAAGTATGCTATTGTGCTCCAGTGTTGCTTCTGCTTGTCAGCACCTTCCTACCAGCAGCAGAGCTTGCTCCAGCCTTAGGAGATGCTGTAAAGTCTAATAGGTGCATGACCTATGAGAGTGTAAGGCACTGGTGCTGCCTACTCTGACCTGGGCCTGCTGCAACAATTAATCCCTGCTGTGCTGCAAGTGAAGGCTGCATGGTGATGGTTGGCTTTGGTTTTGTCTTTTGTGGTTAAAAGCCTAAAAGGTTGTTTCTAACACTTAATGCATTGAAAGTGGCAGTTGTTGGCTCATGTCGCATCCCATTTTATATTGATACTACTTCTAATGAGGTTTAAAAAAAAATTGTGGTAGAATTGTGTCTTTCTTTTGAACAATTTAAGACAAGTATTGGAATAGTACATGGACCAGAGCTGCTTATAGAATCTTTCCAAAATCAGACAAAAAAAACGAGATTTTTTTCTCTCACTATTATGTTTAGGTTGTTAAAGAAGTGGATACAGAGAGGTGAATTGTTTTCTAAGGACAGAAAACCTACTGTAATAAGGTTACAAGTACCAAAATGGGTAGTAGACATAACCTGTATTTTTCCTGAACAATTATGAAGAACTTAGAGAGTTGGTTTTTTTTAACCAGTAACCTTGGAAGACCTACAGCCTAGGCAAGTTAGGAGATGCTTCTGATTCTTCATTTATTTTTGAACTCTGTTTTCTTTCATTGTGGTTTAAATTTGGCATTGATCATAAGTTAATGCTGCTTAAGTATGTAATTTACCTTCAACGTGACTGTTCTTGATGGTGTGTGGATGGATCAAGCCCTGTGGTTTTGGTGGGAAAATATGAACTGCAGACATGTATTCATGCTCTGGGAACACAAAACTTTCTGAAACAATGAACAAATACAGCTCTAGGGGAGAAAATACACTTCTCGAGTTTTGTTGTAAAATAATTAGCCTTCTGTGGTAGGCATGGAAGCCACAGAAAACAGACAGGAGTTGCTTGTGATTTGACTTAAAGTTTGTGACCTTGAGTAATGTGCCTGTTCAACAGCACTTAACAAAAGCGTATTTGATGAAACACTGAACTCATGAATTACATTTCCAAGAAAAGTCTTTTAAAAAGAAAATAGAATCGGAAATAAATCACAATCTTCAGACCTCAGTTGAGTTGTTTAAACATGAAATTAAAAGGAACTGGCAGTTTTATCAACAACGGCACTCTCCAAACTTAATGATGTTATGTAACTTAACAAGAAAGGACCGTATATTTCGAGATATTGCATAGAGAATTGCTGCATTCTCAACCCCTTATTGTACATGGGGACACTGAGACAAAATTCAGACTTTCAAAATTTGTGAAGTAATAAGCTACACAAAACTTTTACTAGGTCTAGGTTTCTTAACTCTCAACCCAAAGGTCTGTCCATTAGGCTTTAATGCCCTGAGAGCATTATATTGCAGTTTTTGGGCATCTGTAAGGCAGTATTTGTTCCTCTTTTTTCACTGAAATAACTAACGGTTACTGGTTCAATTGTATTCTCATTTCAATCGTTGAATGCCTAGAGTCACTCCAGATTTATGTATAAAAAAGCAAGCAGAATCCAGTTTACTTAAGAGAGAATGGATGTGCTGTCCCTGCCACGCGCAGCAGCAAGCGGTGGTCTTCCCTGCATAGAGCTCTCAGCCCTGGGGCTTGCATGGCATTGGAGAGCCTATTCTTCTCTCATTGTCCTTTTATTGCTCAATGAATTTTATTTTATTTCTCTTCTTTAGTAAAACATTGCAGTTATTTATTGTTTAAAAAGAAAAAGTAGTTGGGTACTCTGCGCTGGAATTAAAGTCATTCACAAGTATTTCCTTTGTAGCACTGCATGCAAGTACTGTATGACAATGAAAGTACAATTTTCATTTTCTTGGAGTTTTTGCCATTATTTTTCACCTTTTGAGGGATCGATTCTGAAGTTAATGCATTGTGTGAAACATTTCTGTTGAAAACTGAAAATGTCCATGGAAAGCCGAACTGGTTTTTAGGTTGTAAGAAAGTCTGAAATGCACAATGGCTCCGATCATTAACTTTTTACTTTTTGTCCCTGCAACTTTTGAAGGGAGGCTTGCGTTTTTTTGGCATTGGCCAAGTAGTCTGGTCTTCATAGACTGGCCATCTGTAGTGCCTTTGTGCAAAGTTTTCCCCCTGGGCACTATCCTGTGTTTTAATTTGCAGTTTCAGTTGCTGATGTATGGGCTCCTCTGTTAAGAAACTTTTATTTTCTATGCCATTATGCCTACATACTTTACTTGATTTGTGTTACACACAGTGTTTTTCCCGTGTTGTATTTGGAGACGATTTGTAATAATGTTCCTGTAGTGTAATTCTGACTGAAAATGACAACTTTTATCAACAAAAGTGCTTGTTTCATTTGAAAAATTCTTTTCCATTTGTGGAATATTTATCTATTGTGTGCTGCTTTTATCTTTTAAATAAAACAATCCACTATTTCATACATGCTGCATGTTACGAATGGAAGATTCACTGGTATGTAGAGCACTTATTGCTATCAGCACAAGTGAAGAGCTTCTGTAAACAATCGATTCAAGATTGCAGAGTTGCACAAGTGCAGTGAAAACTATTGCTCTCAACTGTACTGTCACATTTCCATGGATTAATGAGTTGCTGTTTATCTCAGTCATAGTGGTTGTTGGAATGTTCAAACCCTATCACAAATGTGCTACAAATTCACAACCTTCACCAATACCAAGAAGCTCTCTTGTGCTTTCAGGTCTCCTGGCCTCTCTTACTTCACTATTTTCAGCTCATTGTGACAGTGATGTAAAGCTATAAATATGACACTCTGGCCATTGTATCTGTTGCTCAGGTATACCAGTGATGAGCTTGTAAGTGACGTTAATCTCGCCAGGCTTGCGAGTTTGATGATTGTATTTTTCTAAGAAGCATGTTGAATCTAAGTAAGTAGTATTGCAATTAGCGAATTCTTTCACTAATGTGCCCTTTTGAAATTATGCCAAACCATTCCAGAAGCTTACTGAATTTTAAAATGCAGACTCACCATGTTTGGGTTGGGAAGGCTGACCGTGCATATAATGCACATTGATCCAGTGCAAGCTGAAGAGTATTATGGTATTTTAAAATAAGTGCAGTGTGTTCTGTGTGCAAAACCATACACGTAAACACAGTGAATATTGTGGCTGCACATCTTCAGCTTGTGTGGTATGATGTGCACACTCACGTGCACGCCCACACGCTAAACCTTTGCAGGTCAAAAAGTGAGGATAAACTTTTGAACCCAGCTGCTCCCAAATTAAGTACATGTGCAAGGGACCACCAGAGCTGGGGTTACCGTATTCCAAAAAAGTGCCGGACGCTGACACCCACATACTGTGCTGCAGGAGGCTTCTTGTTCTTTCTTGCAGCCTGAAGGATGATGCCTTGAACGCGCTCTGTCCTCTTCGCCCTTCCTTGTCACCAGGAAGGACAGGCGGCAGTTTGGTGACTTCTCCCTTCGTTATGGAAAGGGGACAGATACAGTAATCAGGATGCTACATATGGAGCTTTTTAAATTACTGCTCTTCAGTCTTTTGTTAGCCTTCATTATTCCTGAAGATTTTTTTTTCAAGTCACAAAAATGACATTTTTAATATGCAGAATTAAAAAAAGGCAATATGAAGAATACGTTTTTGTCAATAAGCTTTTACCTTTTAAACCAGTTATCTAAGTTTCTGCTCTAGGTATTTTAATTGAAGATTAACTACTGTTAAAGAGTATACAAATTTAGGTAGTATATATTTGGAGTAGTAAAATAGGACTGAATAAAAGGTGGGAATAGAGCAGTCTGTCCATTATAATTTTAGATTGTGAAGTACAAACTAACTTCCATTAGAAGTCAGCACAGCCTTCTTCTAATGTTATGGCTATTTTTCTTTTGTTCCCGTGAAATTAACTAAAAGTATACTTTGGAGTTGGAAGTCTAGCAGCTCTCATCTGGATACTCGTATCCTCTGCTGTCTCTTCTAGGGAAGCAGTGTTGGTAGATCAAAGATGCATGTGTATGTGAAACCAACTCCTAAAAGTAAGAGTTGCTCTGTACTTCTCACTCCTGACTTGCCTCTCCTTGCTTATATGTTTTTGCCCAATACAGGAGAAAAAAAAGACTCATTAATTTCTGTTTGCAAACTGATTTTTATTGTGCCTGCAGTAGGCATGGGTACCACGTTGTCTTAAATATGTTCACTTAAGATCCAAAGGCTGATTTCTGCTTGAGAGGAAATTAAGGTGCTGCCATTGTTCCAACCCCTCGTGAGTTTCAGGCGAGGTATCCGCGTTCCTTCCAAAAGCCAGACTCTTGGCACAGAAGACCATGGGAAGACCTTCCTTTAAAGGGAAAAAGGACAGCCATCTTGAGAACAGCTCTTTAGGACATGTTGTTTGAACCTGTTTGGAAGGGAGCAGCATCTGGTATGTTTTACAGAGACTCAGCTTTTCCTTTCCTCACATAGTTTTTACTAGAGCCTGAATTTCAGCAGTGTAAACGTTAATGTAAACTTACTGTAGATCAGCAGCCTCAATGAACTGCATGTAAAACAAACACTTTGTGAACACTTGGAGTTCTCTCATCTTCAATAAAGATGATGAGGGAATGCTGGCTGCTTCTTTTTAGCCCTGTGAAGGCTGAGCTAGCCTCGTGTAGTGTGGGGTGGGCATGCTGATCTATGCAGAGATGGACTTCCCGAGGTGCCTGCTTGCTGGGCATGACCCAAGTTTGTTCTGCCTCATGTTGCTGTCGGCATGGAGTGTAGATCTCTGACGGGAGAACATGGCTTGATGTTGTCATGCACTGCACAGTTCCTCCTCCTCTGGCATCCCTTGTTAAGGAGGGAACCTGGGTAAGACAGGACCTCAGGCTTGGCTTAGGGTGCTACACTGGTTCCTATGCTGCTAATATTTTTTCCATGACGCTTTCCCAGTCTTTCCCTTTTTTTTTTTTTTTTTTTTTTCCAATTGGTTGTTTTCCCCCTCTGCAAAAGGAGAGTGAATTTGAACCACAGATTTGACATGATTCTGCTGCAAAATCAGTACCAGCTGTTGGGATCGTAAATGGCTTCTTGGTTGCAGTCACAGAACCTGCAGTTGATCAGCTCTACCCCCAACGATAAGTGGAGACATCAGGAACACTTGAGGTTATAGCTGGAGAGTCAGGGAGGGTGGAGTTGTAACCCTGAGGCAGGGAGCTGAATAGGGAACACAGTTGCAGATGGGTATTCAAAGGGACACTGTTTCCTTTTACTGGGCCTTTGTGTAGACGTGAAGTGCAGAGCTGACCGGAGTAGTATCATAAAGTGAGCAGGAGGAGCTTGTAGGACAATGCAGAATAGGTTTTGGAGGAAACTTAAAGTGAATTTGTCTCATCTCCGCTCTGTTCCCCTTCAGAAAGTCCAGTATCAGAGGAAAACCTCTGTCAGGACAAGTGGGTGAAAGATATTCCATGCTTTGTTGGGGTCATTTGCAGGTAATTCAGGTTAATAGGTTAAGCTATATCTCTGTGTTGTCATTGAGTCTATTATCACAAACGTCATGTTAGCATAAGGCAAATGTTTAACAGTTACTTGTCAAGGAAAATAAATTTTGAAGCGTGGGAGCTTTTGCTCCTGAAATGGATTGTACTGGAACCCAAACTTAATGAAATCAGCACTCATCATATAAAAAGCTGCCTTTGTGGTTTTGATAATGGGGTTAATTTATTTTTAACTTGTTTGTGTTTTTTGGCTGGTCATATTGCATCTTCTGTAATTTAACGTTCCTCTCCGTCAGTGCTGCATTGTACTGTGCTCCCTGGAAATGCCAAGTTTTTGGGGGAATTTTGCAGTGCAAGATGAGTTGGTGTTTTGGCAGTGTGCAGTGGCTCTTAGGGAAGGTCAGCAGTCCACAGAGCTGACTGAAACACAGATGGTGAACCTTTCCCCTCACGTTGCCAGCTGTGGACCCAGGCACTGAAGCAGGTCGGCTCTGCTAGTGGGAATCTTCAGAGTTAAGCTGCTGTAACTTTTCTCCTGCAGCCAGTCACCTGACATGAGAACAGTCCATAATTTCTGCTTCTGAGCTTTGTAAACTGCTTACATCTTATGCCTAAGCAATATCAGTAGCTGGAAAGTGCAAAAAGAAGAGCGGAATCTTTTTGGGGGGATGGCTCAGGAGCACTAATCTGCTTCAAGCTTTAAATCAGCTTCCCATGGTCTTGGACAGGAGCTGTACCTTCATTTTGTTTTATTTCACTAGCTTTTAGAACAGTCTGTGCCCCAGGAAGAGTGTGCTGAGGAAGGAAACCCAGCCCTTGGGTGCTTGCCTAGAAAAATGGAAGTATTGCTGTGGTAGGGATGGATGTATTCAGTTGTTACTGCGTGCTCCATCTGTCACTATCTCTGCAACTTCTGTTATCTCAGTTAAGGTCTGACTTAGTGTGTCTGCTTCTCTATAAGCATATCACTTGTGTGATACACAGTGTGGCTGTGTAGGACTTTGTGTTGCTTATTTGTTGTTCATTTGGAGCACAGGTATTGTAAAATAGCTTTTAAAAAACATTAATTTGGGATTCAAAGGTTTATTTCTGGGCTTTGTGATTTCTGAGGGGGGGGGAAAAAGAGCATTAAGAACTTGAACTGAGACTCTTGATACTGAGAAAGTAAATATGAATAAGAGTTATGCCTTCAACTATAATGCTAATATTTGTTTTAAACATCTTCATTTGGAGGGCAGAGTGATGACTTCCATGTTTTTGAGGTTCATGATGCTGAAGCAGCTTACAAAAAGTTCTTGTTCTGCAAATCTCTTTCATTTTTGCTAAACCCCAGGATCTTTGATTCAATTCCGCAAGAACACTTTAAAATAGTAGTAGATACGTAACAAAGAAAATCGGGTGAGGCTGTGTTTCTCAGCTAGCATGTGCTGAATGGGGAGAAGCAGAGTGTATTAATTAGAACAAATGCAGGAGACTTAGTTATTGTAAAGTATTTTTTCACTGCTGGAGGATTTGTGGGTGACTAAGAAATGTATAGACTTGAGTTTCTTTTAAATAAAAAGCAGATCCATGTCTTCATCCTTTGCTGGCTTGTTGACTCAATTTACTTGGATGGAATTTTTCAACATTTAAAACAAATTAAAATTCATGAATCATTTCTGCTTAAAGGCACAAACTTTCATAGATACAACCATTAAGGCTTCTAAGTGGTTACATACTGTGTTGCAAATGCAAATTATGTACTTGCTTATGAAAATGCAAAGTTCTGGAATAGGTGGGACACGTTAGGCATAGCCAGTTAAAAGATTATTATTGCGTTGCACTTATTTTCCATCTTGGCATTGCTCTGTTTGTTGCAAAAGCAGGGATTAGTTGTAGGGCAGATGTATGTGAAGAAGACCTGATGCTGTGGTAGGGGGTGGTGATGTACATCCCTTTGGTAGAGAGCTACCTTACAAAGCCCTGCTGCCTTTGACAGTCTGCAGTTTCTCAGTAGTTCAGTTTTGCTGTAGTCATCTATATGCACTCTTAAACTCTTGGATTTGATGCTTCTGTGCCTGCATGGTGTGACCCTGCTCAGGACAGGGAGGTGTTGTTTTCACCCACGGTACATTTGGATTAGATTAAGATCAGTATTGTTTTACTTTGTAGTCAATGCAGCACAGTGTGTTGTTTTATGATTTGCTTTAATCGTTGTGGCTCGTTGTTTACTGGTACAGCTAGGCGAGCTTTTTCATCAGCATTTTGTAAATGGAGCAGGCTTCATCACAAGATTTGCGTTTGGAGGCTTGCTTAAAAATGTGACTTCGGGAAAGGAGGTGAGCAGTCAGTGAATGTTAACAGAAAATAACAATATGCAAATCCACATGGAAATATGTTTTCTTTTAGTAACATGTTATTTCAAGGATATTTTGAATGTTTGGAAGTTCGTTCCGTCACTCAGTGGTACCCACACCATCGCTGCACTGTGCCTCCTAGCGCCAGGCTCTGCTTACAGAATTCCCAGCCGTGGTCAGCTTTACTCCAAGGGCTCCTTTGGAGGATGATCCACCTGTGAATGGCATTTCTGGGAACCTCATCCAGTGACCGTGTGCCCCCTGAAGCTGCTGTGTGTGTGGGAGTTGCAGTGCCCTGTTGGCCATCACCAGTCTTGGTGTGAGCTGTTGGTGATGGCAGACTGAAGGACAGCTGGAGGGAAAATGCACCATGGGATGTGAACATGAAGAGCTGTTTTAGGGAAGAAAACTGGCAATAAGAAAAAGAAAAATCGTCAAATTGGCCTTGGTGAAACAAAACTAAACATACTCCAGAGTTCTTTCTTGTAGGAAGTTGTGGAGAAGGAGTTTGTAGGTTATTAAAAGACTGAAAACTTCACAGTAACCCAACATTCTCATACTACTTCTTCTATTCCACCTCAGACAACATTTTATTTCCCTTGTAATAATTAGTTTGAACTTTCATCTGTTTCTGTGGATCAAGTAATTTTCGTGCAACTTCAGGATTTTTTTCTCTGCTTTAAAATCTTTCTTCTAAATAATGTTTTTTTATAACAAAAAAAAGCCATGAATACATTATAATTTCAATTTTCATGGTGTGTGAGAGATTTCTGCGCTAGGTCTTTATTGTTTTTGAAGAATTCATCACCCTAGTTAAGAAGCTTAATATAAATTAAAGAAGGTATTAAGGAACATTAAGACATCAAAATGTGGAGCGTTCTTTTCCTTTCGATTGCTCCAAATGCAAACAAGTTGAATAAAATGCAATCAAAGGGCCTGTTTGGAGAACATTGAGTGGCTTTACAGCTGTGCTGTAGAGAACCTCTGGTAAGAGCATAATTCAAATAAAAAGGCCTTTCTTTCCTCCTCCTAATTCTCTTTGTTGTGGTGACAACAGAGTACAAGCCCGATAAAAATTTAATCACCTTATCTTTTTAAAGCAAATTGCATATTTGTTTACACACAATATACATAACATAAAAAAGAAAAAAGCTGCTATCCAATCCCCCTCCCCCTTCTAATCGCATTAAAGGCCCTTGCCTAGAAGTTTAAAAAAAAAAAAAAAAAAAAAGCCCACAAAAATTAAATGTTTTATTCTTTATTCTGAAGTCCCATTGTTTAGGATTGCTTTATAAAGGCAGCCCAGGGGAAGATGAATATCACCAACTTAAACTCTGGACCCGCACGAGCAGCAGATGCCTGGGATAAGTCAGCGGAGTTGGTCCAGCTTAGCGGGCTTCTCGGATGCCTCGTGCACATCAAGATGGGAGGATTACAGCCCGGCTGCGGATCTGGCACTGCGGTTTGAAGCTGCTTTGTAATAAATTGCCTTTGATTCTGTCACATCTGCTAACCTGAACTTTTTCCACACTGTGTGCCTTTTTGAAAGGCTGCTCTCGGAAATTCGGTGTTGGTGGTGTTACTGTAGTCGTTGCCTTCTCACTGCGTGGATGGGATTTTAGTCCCTTGTGTTGGATTCAGAACGTATTTTGTTTCAGAGCATGAGTGTTGTTCATCTTGCTTATTTACTGTTTTATAGGTACCAGGGTACTGACAATAACTCTGTCTTCTGGGGCTCTGCTGCCTGACTCTGACCCAAGAGCTCCCACACCTCAATTAAATTTAGCTTGATACTCTGTGGATTTTAGAATTAGGGAAGTTCCTTTCCTACTTGATCCTTGAACTACTTCTAGATAATGTGGCTGTATTCTTTAGGACATTTTGGAGATTTTTCTCCCCCCTGACTTGGGTATTTAATTAGCAAGGACTAAACGTGTAAAAGTGTGTCTTGGACTACAGTGTCCCAGATGTCTCTTGTTGTGTGGATGTCTGTGTGTTTCTTTCCCTCTCTCACATCCTGGCTGAATACTTCATGGAGGTCCAGTGACATGGATGTGCCTGGTCCCTAGGCTAGTAGCTGGAGCCATGTGATGAGAATGGACAGTGCTGGCAGGGCTGTGTGTACACCACAATACATGAATATCCAGACTCCTGCGAGTCAAACTAGTGATGGGATCTGATGAAAAAAAGACTTCTTGTCAAGCTGGCTATGTAAATGTGCTATGGAAGATCATGACTTTATACTAAGTATTCCTGCCAGGAGTCATGCAAGGGAACACAAAGCTGTATGCAAGAACAAAAGTACGCCATGCTGAGTAGTGAGCAATGAAGGACAAGTTACAGTTCAGCATAGCTGTTTAACTGTCAATATTTATTGTGCTTATGTAATCCTGGGGGGCTGAGATTCTGTGAAAGAGGGGGTGAATTCCCTTTGATAAAAAGGAATCTATGTTGAGGTCAGCTTTGCTTTAGCAGAGTCCTGATCCCCAACAACTGCAGAGCACCAAATGCCTGTTGTTGCTAGAGAGAACGATCAGTTCTAAAATCAAGCATCCTTCCTCCCCTCCTGGTCCAAGTAACTGTGATTTTAAGGCACTTCTCTCTTCAAGTGTTTTGAATGGTCATGGTTATTAATGCTGACCTACCTGTAATTTTTAGATTGTTGAATTGTACCAAGAGCCTGTGTACATTTCCCTTACATATATTTGTATTAATAATTTAATGTTCTTATTACTTCATTTTTTTCACAGCTGCTCTTGCTCTATGCTGGGCATTTCCCCATGCACTCAAGGCAGCCTTTTTTTGTTTCAGGGAGTTTGAGGAATGTGTAGACTAAAAGCACATTACCAACAACATAACCAGCTCTGCCTGTTCCCTCATTCTGGGAGAGCTCTTCCACCTGGCATGCTGAGGCAGTGGCTGAGGTAGCACTTGGGCATGATCTCAGTGACTGCATGGACTTTGAGTGACCATCCAGTGAAAACAGTTTATGAATAATTGCTGGTCCAGTAATTAGCTGACATAATTGCAGCCTTGTTAATGCTCTGAAAGCACATATGTAACTGCTGCAAATATTACTTTGAAAATCCTCTCCCTGAGGCTAATGGGACAGTGTGAAGATCAAAAGATTACCATGGTGGCCGTCCTGTAGCTCTGCGAGTTGGTTGTTGTGGTGTGTGTACATGTAATTTGCACAGCCAAGACCTTGTAATTGCAGTGCCTTGGAGTCTCTGATGTAACCTGTGCTCATGTTTGGCAAACAGAAACAACAAATTGCAGGATGCATATAAACCATGGCTATGTTCCAGGAACGTGAATTGTGAAGACTTCTTTAGGAGATTTAGAAGGGTTTAGCCAACAAATGTTGGTGACATACAGTCTAACTGCAACTAAAATACATGCTGGCCTTGTAAGATGAGGTCAGATTTGGTATTCTCAAATGATGTGTATTGCAGTATGGCCAGCTAGCCAAGAAATGAAGATCCCAAGTGCACTGCATTTCAGGGCTACTTCTTGGGGCTTTGGGGCTGAAGAGTATGTTGGGTTAGGATGTGTTTTGGAAAACTCACAGTGGGAACTGGAAGTAGGCTTCTAAAGTGTGTCTGGGTCTGCGTACTTAATGAAGTGCTCATGGAGCAAGGCTATGATAGACTGGCTATATGTATGGTGCAGAAAACCGTCCTACTACATGGCTTCAGGTGACAGTAATTCTTTGTCATAAGTTTTGACAAAAAGCCAGGTGAAAATACAGTTACACGATGTAGATTTGCAAAATGGGTAATACAGCCTGAGCATCTTGCTGTAAAAGGAGAGGCATAAGACAAAATGAATGGCACACACTCTCAGCACTGCGGTACATTGAGTGTCCTCAGTGTGGATAGCAAGTGTGGGACGATGGAGAGGGAGAGACAAGGCAAGGCATGTATAGGGATGGATGGTATTGATAACCATTCGGCTGCTGATAGATCCTGTGTGTCACTGGAGCCTGAGCTCTGATAGCAATACAAACAATATCAGACTGAAAATCAATACGCTGACTTCATGCAGAGGGTATGGCAGACTAATTAACAAAAAAAATCTGTACCAATGGAGCCTATAAAACTCTTCCTGACCTTGAGAAAAATCCCAGAGAGCTGTGGGAAACTCCAGACCGTCCCCTCTGAACTTTTTTGTGTTGGTGCTTAAATTTAGTAACTGCTTTTTTAATTAAAAAGAAAAATTAGATGGCGTTTCAAATTGTGTCCACGGTGCCTTGGGGACCTATTACAGTACAAATTACCCTGTACTATTTAGCGAGGGCTTGTTTACTATTGTGTGAAGCAAGGGTTACCAGTGTAAGGATGTAGGACAAGAAGGGCCCTTCTTTGAAAGCTTGGCTCTGCACATGAAAGTGACGCCAGCAATTGGAAGCAATTTGTGGAATTGTTTGATTATATTAATTATGGCACCAGCAAACAGTGCTTGGGAAACAGTTTTGTTTTCTTGCATTCTTTCTTGATTGCTTGCAGCAAAAGCCAAGATACAAAATGTGCCTTTAAGGGCTGCCGGAGAGCGCAGCTCAAGCCATTGTGTGGAGCTGGCACTGAGCTTGAAAGGGCTGTGTCCAACTGACGTGAGAGTTTTCCAAATACAGCTTTGGCCTCTGCTTCACCTGGGTCAGCCTCTTGAATTAAAACAGCTTCTGTCTTCCTCATCAAGGAAGATTAGCTCTTTCCCTACTAAGTAGGAGCCCATAATGAAATCCATGTTATTTCTAGATTATCACCTCTTACAATAATGTTTCTTAGTCCAAAAGCCTGTATAAACTTAAATTGATACACAAGACTCAAGTCAGTTCAGCACTGAACTGCAGCCATCTGGGATGTGGCACAGGGCAGCTGTTCCCTAATTTATGGGAAAACGTTTTGGTAGTTAAGGATTTCCATTCAGAGCTCACCAGGCTGAACCTGCAGGGAGGGCTCTGCAGGCTGACACAGCAGTGTTTGGGCAGTACGTGAGCAGTATGCTGCTTGAAATGGCTGTAAGACTTTCAGATCTTTGTCATCACACGGTGAACACAGATATTTTGCGTAGATCCCAAGGCATTAGTGTAATTCCCATTTGGAAGGAGGGCACTTTCTGGTCTCCTTGGAGGCTGATGCTTTTTCTGGCCAGCTTCATGCTGTTTTTCTGTTAATATTCACAAGCCAGGCAAGATGATAATAACAGATCCTGTCAGCCAAAAGAGAAAAATGGATCTATCCTGAAGTTTGAAACCCCAGTAGAATGTTTCTGAAGAGGACTGATGAGATGCTGGAAAAGGTAGTGTGAATTCAAAAGAGAATTACTGGAGAATTGTGAAGGGATTTACATGAGCAAAATTTGTTGCCTGATCTGTGGATGTAATTGAGGCTCTAATCCTGAGCTCCTGAGGGTGGCGGCAGGAATATCCCTTGTTTCTTGAGTGATGGTCAACTATTACATCAAAATTGTCTAGGTGATTGTATTACAGTTGTTATCATGCTGATTAATGCTTAGGAGTAGTAGAGCAGACCAGCTCCAGTAGGATCACTGTGCTCAAACCTTTTGATTAGCTGGGCTGATGGGTGCTGACCCTGACGTCAGGTAGAGAATTCCTGCCTGGTCCTGGGCTCTAATTAGTTTAGGACACAGTTTTCATCCCTCCTTTTTCTGAAGCACCATATATTAATGGCAAGCAGATGAGATGCTTGTCCTTTCTCTTAGGGCCAGCAGCCTCTAGATTGCCACTAATCTAGTCTACTAGTTGTGATGTGGCATATCTGATGTTCCTAATACAGGATTTACGGGCAGAGCAATATAGTAGTGTTGTTCTTGGATGGCTTAGAAAGATGTCCTTTTCCTGACCAGCTCAGGTTTTCTTAGCTGGATTTTGATGGAGAAAAATGGCCACCTTGGTTGCAATAAAGTGAGAAGCTAGAGTATTGGATATCTTTGCTGGGTAGCAACTCTGATTTTCTGCTAATGTAATATAAAGAATTCAGGCAAAGAGAGATGATGTTTCTATTATCTTTTCTGTCTGACTGTAAAGAAAAATTTAAGAGGAAGGATTTGGGTAAATTGATCCTGATTTTTTTTGTGGGTCCTTCTCCTCTATTCAAAACAGCAGATAATTACTAAAGCGTAATTGCCCAAACTTTCTATGCTTATAGGGCGCAGATCACTGATGTGTTTTGTAGCAGTGCTGAAATGCTTTAGAACTAGGTGAAGAACACCTGTGTGCTTGCTTAACGTTTTGTAGGATCCCAAGAGGCAATTTTTGTATCAATGGTATTTCCCTTCATTCTACTGGAACAGAATATACCTCTGATATCTCTTTCCTACTTTTGAAGTTAATCAGAATCTGATACTGATGCAAGTGCTGCATTGTTTGAACCTTCTATCCCTCTTTGGTTTAGAACATAGGAAAGTGCGATTTTAAGGTGTAAATACAGTTGCAAGAAAAGAAAAAACAAATATGTATTTACTGGATTCTGAAGTCCCACGGTACCAGCAAAAAGTTTTCCTTTCAGTGGTCAGTCAGTACAGTAAGCTCGGTGGGAGCCCAGTCTGTTCCATCCCCAGCACAGTGGACTGACCCCCACCTGGGGCTCTGATCTGTTCTGATTTTCAGGTCATCTGCGTTTTGTACTCCCTGTTAGCAGGGGCGTTGGTGCAGTCACACACTCCTTAACTGTGTAATGAACACTCAGGCTCTGAGGATTCCAGTTAAGGAAATCCTGAAATTGTGAAGACCGGCTGTTACTAAATCCATTGTGAGGGAGGATTATCCCCAAACCTTTGCCTCTTTCAAGTTTTGCTCTTTTCTTTACTTCCCTCAGGAAGAAAGAAAAGTGTCTGCCTGTCATAATAAAAGGTTACGTTTGCCTTGACTGAAAATTATTTCTGACTTGTGCTATGTGCTATGCTAACTTGTTCTCTGATTTTCTGTCAATTTTTAACATTTGAATGTTGACAGGAGACAAGAAATTGCAAGTTCTTGTCTTCGGCTGCAGTGGTGGAAGGAAGGAAATAAGGTATTTTCTTTCCAAAAGTGAGAAACAAGGTTGGTGTTCCTGGATGGATGGAAGGTTTGGAAATAACAGCAAGAACAGTCTAGGAATCTTTCTTAACAGTGAGTGCATACTGGAATATTTTCTATTTCAGTGATAGCTACTGATGTAGCTTCAGTCTTTTCCCTAACACTGTGACAAGAATCATGAGTCTTCTCTGGGCCAACGCCTTCCCAGCAAACCATGGCAAGTACCACTGCTGGTACCTACCGAGATACACTCACTGATTTTCCTATTGCCACCAATGGGATGGTTTCTTCATTTTGATATGGAAGCCAACTTTTCGTGAATCAGGAGGCTTGAGATCTTTTAATACATAATTTTTTACCCTTACAGTTCTCAGTTCTGTAAGAATACTGCAGTCATCCGTGCTAGCTAATGCCTTTGTGTTCCTTAGCACTAACCAGTGCACTTAGTTTTTTTTCTGCCTCTGTGCATCTTAGGTGGGAGCTGTTCAGTGAAATAAATTATTCTTCTTGGCTGTGCGGGAGAGCTTGCCCAGTACCTTTATTATTGCACCTGTTTTCAATGATGTGTTTATCAGTTGCTTCAAAATTACTTCTGTTCTGGCTGGGCTACAAGGAGTTGTTATTATCTGGCTTCTCATCCACAGTGGGCCTAGCATTCTGCCTTCAAAATCTTCCATTCAAGTATTTCGTTATTTTTGAAGAAGGTGGGACTACTCCTGAATAGAGAGAAGATGATCTGTGGAAGTAGGAAATAGAAATTTTTGGAGATGGGAAATCTGAAGATTAAAGTTGAAAAAGGAAAGAGATACAACTGCTGAAGTGCTGAATTGGGAGTCAGGGGAAGGAGCTGGATGTTAGGAGAAATAGCAGAGGTCACTCTTGGAGGTCCTTTCAAGGAGCAGAAGAGGCAAAGTGGAAAAAAAAAGGTGGCCTTTGTAAGGAATGCTGACATGAAGTGAAGGAGTATGTGTACTGAGGAAATAACACAAAAGGAAACTAGTATTAAGCTTGTAAGTGACGATGAAATAAAAACATACATAGGGGAAAAAGCACAGCAATGGTACCTCATCCTGCAGTTGAATTAGAAAAAGGAATGAGAATGCACCAGCTTTCTGCTGAACTAAAGCAACAGTGGTAAAAACAAAGCACTTGGTGCCTGTGGCTATTTATGTTCTGTATGGCTGTGTTTTGTGTTCTGGCTGACGCTGCCAGCAGCCAGGTGTAGAGGTGGTTCCCTGGGCACAGAGTGGGGACCTCAGGTGTCAGCATGGGGTGGTTGTCACCATATATCCTCCATTACAGGGAGATCTGGGCGACTTTCATGTAAAGAGAACGTGAAGCATTAGAGAAACCTTAAAACTTGCATAGATGTGGCTGTATTTGCTCAAGACGTAAGAAAAACAAAAAAAAAAAGTCAAAAATTGATAGCCAGTATTTATAAACAGGAATTCTACAGTGTGAAGTTTATGCTAAATTGCTAAGATCTGTGTGTTTCCATGCAAACTATATCAGACTATACCAGAATAATAGCAGAGCTCCAGAACACAGTGAAGTGTTTGAGTGTAAGATACTGCTAATCATTAGGAAGTTTGCTTTTATTTGCAAAAACTGTTTAAAATATTGTCTTTATCTTGTATTTTTTGCATGTGGAATTGTTGTCGTAAACTTGGAAAACATTTTCCTGGTGTGGCATTGCTTTTCCTTTGAGTTTTAAAAATGCACGTTTTGTGAATAGCTCTGTTTAGAGTAATCTCTGAGGCTGTGCTGAGACAAAGGATCAGAGTCTGTGCTCTTATTTAGTAATTATTACTAACAGTTAAAACGAGAAGCATGCAGCATTAAACTATTTTCCTGCCAGATATTGCATCTAATGTGTGTTAGCTGATGCTATATTTTACATAAGACCTGGGCGCTTCTTGTTACAGACATGGTTATGATGGGTGGGAATGAATTTGCTAAGCTTTCAGATATTTTCTATGCCTCTGAGGACTGCCCATTAATAATATTAATATATAGGTATTTCCCACTGTTGTATGCGAGGCATTTCTTAGAACTTTGAAGCTGAAGTCTTTCTTAACACGCGGACCTTTTCAATTTAATCCATTAGCAACTTGGCAAAATAAAGTAATTGTCCAACAGAGGAAGAAAAAAAAAAATCTATTAACATTTGCTACGAATCCGAGTAGTACAGGCAGCACTTAATTAATGGAACAGATTTCTCACTATGTATTCAAGCTAACGTAGCCATTGTTCAGCAGAGATTAGACCCTTAATGTAAGTAAGTTAAACTAGACCTCCATCTAAAAATATCCGTCATTTCAGCTATTAAAGGTCTGATGTCTTCTTTGGTGACAGATATATTTCCCTTCATTTCCTTGGTTTTGTAAAATGCAAAGCGTGCATTGTGTGTAACGCGAGAGACGCGCGGAGGCAGATGAGCCCGCGATTACAGCGCCTGTCTGCCACTGCCTGCTCCTTTGTGCAGAGCCTCGCCAGCCCCGAGACCTCCTGGCACCGCGGCAGGAAAACAGAGAACGCCGTTTGTTAGGGTAGGATGCCAGCCACCTAATCTGTTTGCAGAATGAGGGCCGTGGGATCTGATTAGGTAATTTAGATACCTTGTGAATTTAATAATACCTGAGCTGCCTTTGGCTGCCAGCCCGTAATTTCGCTCATAGGAACCACTGCGTTCTTCCATTTCTTTTGTAAACTTCTTGCCCAGAGTATCGTATTCAAATCCAACTGGGTGTTAACAGCTGGAGGTGGGGTACTTTTACTTCCCTACGTTTGGAGGTTGAGGCGATGGCTTGCAGGAGGTGAGATCACTTGGTTTACGTGTTTTCCCCAGTGCGGTTCTACGCACGGTGCGTGCTCATCTTCTTAAAAATGGATTCTTTTTTCAGCGTGGGATTCCTCATTTATCCATCTGAGTGGCTGTGCTGAGCACTGGGATGCAGATGGTCAGCCCATGGGGGGGATCTCAGCAGCAGTAGGTACTCAACTCCATGCACCCAAAAGAGAAACCTCAGGCTGCCATGTCAGTGTCTCACCTCCTCCCTTCCTCTCTCCTTTCCGTCAATTAGTGTTTTTGGAAATTAGTGTCAGAAAGCCCACTAACATGAATAGAAGTGTTTTAGAATTTGTTTGCTTTAATTAATTCAAAGTGCCTCTCACTGAGAGGATTTAGAGTTAAACATCTTTCTTAAACATCAGTGTGCCAGTAACAGCAATGCAGCAATAACAAGACCCAGAAGGGAAACCAGCAAGCAAAATGCAGTGTTTTTGTCCAAAAAAAGTTAATGGTCATCTTGGGAAAGTGGAGGAGATACTGCTCAGGGACACTACACTGAAGTTGGTTAAAGCAGTAGAAAATGTACCTACAAAGGTAGAGATTGGGACAGTATGGAGTCACTCCTTGCGCTATTTTTGTTCTGTTTTGCTTAATTTTGACTATTGCTGTTTTTTCTAGCAGCACCCAAGGTGTTCTTTGAGCTTCTCAAATAGGAAGTATGTTGCTCTTTGTGTAATGATAAATAATTCTGCATAATGAAGATGGAGTGATGGTAAGGCTAATGATATAAATGGGATTTGTATGAAAGCATCCAATTAAAAAAAAATTGAAGCAGCTGCATCAAACATGACTATACAGTGTAATAAAACCAAATAATAAATGTGCTCAAGCCACGTCATATTATCTAGTTTGATTAATTGAACCTTACAAATGCAAAATGGTCATTATCAGGCTTCTCAACCATCAAGGAAAAACCATCTCAATTATTTCCACAATGGAACAATCATTGCTTTTTTGTGTACCATCTGAAAAGAGAAATCTGCTGCTGACTTGGCTGCAGGATACAAGACCCCACAGGACGATGTCAGTTCTGCCCAATGTTGGCCTTCTGCAGCCTTAGCGTAAGACGTACTTCAAGTCACTTGCATTGCGTTGCTTTTCTTTTGTGCTGTTTTGTGGGGCTTTTGGGGTCTTTTTTTGAGACACTCTGCAGGTCCCCACGTGGCTGTGCTGCGGGGCTGCTCTCAGAAGCCGTGGTTATGAAATGCAAACGGGCAGCTCCCTGGTGGTGCTTCAGTGCTTGCCTGCTTCCCACCTTCCCTCTGTGTGGGTGGGGATGCTGTTGGAGCAGCTAGCTGCTGCCCTGCAGGGTAAGTGCCCAGGCTGTGGAGCCGTGTCCCCGCAGCCAGCTTGAAGTGCTCTGCGTGTCTGGAGCAGAGCTGATCACCTGCGAGCGTAGACCTCCTGTCTCCAGCAAATCATAAGCATCTCGAGCTTTTTGTCAGGCTGTGATATGAGAATCCGCATCTGAATTTCAGTACGAGGGGAGAGAAGCCGATTAAGTGTTTGAGATAAGGTTATGTGACACCGCGGGTTAAAAATACCTGAACTGAAGTTGGCCAGATGCCTGAAAACCACGTCTCGGTGTGCTCAGGTGGTGCTGAATGTGCTCCCAAGGAGCGTGCTATCTTCTGCTTTAAAGAGGCAGTTCCTCAGGAGTGGTCTTTTAGGAGCTGCATCTCTTATTTTACAGTGTTTCTGCAGGTTCTTGCATCTTACTTTTCTTGAAAATGACACCATTGAGTGAAAAGATAAAAATTTAAATCAACTCTATCTACTTAGGAGGGAAAAGACAAATGTTTGTTTGCACGTGAATCTCTGGGGAAAGGCTTATTTTTGGAGTTCAGATCCCCAGAATCTTACACAGGTTAATTCCAGTTCCCTTAAGAAGTGAGCTGTAACCTTGAGCTGCACTTTAGGCCAAACTAGAAAGGAGAGCATCACTCATTGAAACCAACCAGTGGCAGGTCTGGGAAATAAACTCAAGATACTGAAGCACCTTAGTCTTAGGGCTGTATACTTCAGTAATTTAGCTGTTATTTTTCATTCGTGACTTACATTTCTATAAATATTCTCAGTAACGAGAAGAAACTCTGGGAAATGTGTGCAAATAATAGGGTAAGTGGTGGGTAAAAACTTACCTCAACCAAGTAAGTTATTCTGACCTGGTTACATTTTGGTCTGTATTTAACACTTGAAGACCTTGGTCCAGTTTAGGGAGGTGTGTGTCAGGTTATGGGTGTGGGAATGCGGGAATGAATGGGTCTGGGGGTGATCATGGAGGAGACTGCGCTGGATTTGGGGTACTGCTGGTGTGAACTGTGTCTGAGCACCTCTCTTGTCGTGTAACTTAGTGTAGTCCAGTAGTGTGATACAGAAATGTAACTTTCCTAATGTACCAGATGCATTTTCGTATTTTCCTTGGTTGATTTCAGAAGTAAAGTTGCCTGTTTGTTTTTTCCAGACACACTGCAATGTGTAGTTGAGCTCTTTGCTCATGTATGTTCTTGTTTGTTTGTGTGTTTTTTTAACAGGTGGGCTGAAGCCAGAAACCAAGATGCTTCTCAGTGCTGCCTCCAAGAAAAAATCTAAGGCAGGGAAGGGGGATGCAAACAAAGAGGATGAAAGCGGCAAGAATGATTCGGCCCAACCTGTTACCATCACTCTTCTTTTTAAAAGATATGTCTTTGACACACAGAAGAAAATGATTCAATCCTGAGAAAGCAAAGAGGCCTCTGAGCCCACCAGAAAGACCAGACTCTGGAATGAATTCAGATGGAATCTGTTGCTTGCCTGAGTGCATTAGACCTGTTCCTTCCTTGCAGAGCTTGGAAGCTCCTGCTGACTCTGTGTCCACTTCTGAAATCCCTATGATCTGGTTTTATTCTGTTGAGATCTACTTATCTTATCATCTTAGTGATGGGAATTTTTATGGCCTCTTGAAGGATGCCACCTGTCAAATGGCAGCACTGGGGCATGCATTCTAATAGCAGTGCTTTTCTGCTGAATTGTTCCAAGGTTTCACATAATCTGAAAGTTTGCCACCAATATTGATCTAAATGCAGTCAAGATGTAAATTTCATGCGACTTACAAAGTGAAGCTGATTTGCCTAGGTTTTATTCCCCAAGTGAAGCGAGGGACAAAAAGAGCGTGATATAATAGGTGGAACCTAGAATGGATATTTCAGATGCCTTCAGCTGCAACTATGTAAGATGTTATCTGAGAGTTGGTATGGATCTTTGTTATAGATGATTTTTATCTAGAAATGTTTTTCATATTAAACATAATGATGTGTATAACTGAGAGTCTTAATTGTTGTATCTGCTGTTCCAAAGGTCTCAGAACCTAGTTTTGGTGACTTTTTATATAGCTTTTTTGAATCTCCTGCTCGTTCTGTGCTGAATCCTACTCTGGAATTGTTTTCTTTTTTTGTAACCAAAATGCCTTTTGTGTTTGAAAGAAAAAGTTGCCTCTGGAAATAGTCAGGAGCTTTCTTTCATTGAAATAATGATAGAAGATGGCAGCATAAACCTTGTAAAATGAGTATCTCCAAGATGCTTTAGAAACCATTAGTTGTTTAATAGGGATTTCATGGCTACTTTAGTTCTTCCTCTCAATTTCATGTCCTGGGCTCACGTGGAGGAGAGCACTGGTGGTATCCCTTCTTTGTTATTTACAAAGCGTAGAGCATCATACTGTAAAAACTAACAATAATTCCACAGAGATGGACATCTTGAACAGAAATTGGACTCTGGGTCTGGCAGCATGGAAGGTACTAATTCCTGTATGTTGAACAAAACGAGTGCTTGCTGGTGTTAAATAGCAGCCTGTGGCCACCTTCAGTGGAGCCCGCCATGGGCAATAATGTGAGTTAGATGTACATGGAGCAAAGTAATGGTAATAGATCATTTTGCTTATTTATCACTGTTGTTGATCAAATCCCCATTGTTGGGTGTGAATCCATTTTACTAACGTAATCCTATTTTTCCCCTTTTTTCATTTCCTTTTAGTATCCAGGTAACCAAAGTGGACAGATGGCAAAAATCTCAGCTATTGTGTGAAGGTGTTTACAACTGGATAGTGATGAGACAGGGCAAGTCAGGTGTTCAAACTAGGTTGATGGTGCCCCTTTAAATCAGAACAGAATTAGTGCTTTGTGGAATAATCCCAAACAGTTTCTGCTGAGTGAGTCCCAGCAAAGCTTTAGCACATCCCATAAGATTATGGGGTATGCTTTCAGTGTGATCCCAGAGGAATTAGGCAGACAACTTCAGCTATGGCTTAACGTGGCTTGTGCTGCCAGCCTTGCTGGAAAATGTGTCCTTCTATAATGAAAAAAAAAATGCATTTCACACCCCTGTCACCTCTCCTTCCCTATTTCTCTTCTTTTTCCCAAACACCCCTAAAGGCAGTCTTTGGAAAGAATATTTTTTGTTATCTTTCTATTTAAGCCTTTATCAAATCCTGTTTTGTACCCTGCACTGTTGCTTCTGCTTAAGATACTGCAGTGATGGAAGCTAGAGAAACAGATGACATAGAAGGGACGCCAATATTACCATACTACGTTAGCCTAAGAATTACTGGTATCAAAAAACCTCTCTCATTTAATAATTTTTTTTTTAAGTGAATTATTAGGGGATTTGTTTTTATCTGTATAGATTAACGTCCTTGCCAAATTTTAAATGGATAAATAAATTCTTCTAGCTCTGCTTAGAGTTTTGGGGAAAAAAGGATGCACGTCCTGAAAAGTATCCTGTAGGATATTGTTGGCTGTTCCACAGTTGCTGATCCTGCCTTACAAACGAAAAAGACAAACTGTAAGAGTGTTATTGAATAGATCTGGAGAGGAGGCCTGATGTCAGTGTTACAGTGGCACATGTATTTTTAGAAGGCGTTATCTGATTCTTTTCCCTCTCTATTGCTGACTGCCCATAGCAGCCTCAGTGAGTCAATCATCATGGAACTTGGTGTGTTTGAAAACTCTTTAGCGCTGCGTACTGACAGCTCTGCAGCTCTCTGCTTGGCTCCTCACCAGTCATCTGGTGTGGAGTGTCCCACAGTTTGTTTGCTTGGGGCGCTCCAAGGGAAAGAGCAACAACAGCTTTTGCAGAGCTGTACCTCCATCCCTTTCTCCAGTCTTCTGTAATGCATGTTTTTTAATCTATACCCCCACCTTTTCTGTCATCTCCAGTCTAGAACGCTAACTTGGCATCATTGTTCCATCCCCTCAGTCCAAGATCTGCCTTCCTCCCCAGTGCTCCTGTTTCCAAGCATTTTGCTTCTCCTGCTTCTTCCTCTGGAGCAGCACATGTGCCATACAAACCTCATGTGAGTACCTTCAACCTGCCACCATTTTCTGCCCCGGTGCTTTGTAATTCTCTGCATAAAGCCCCTCGTTTTGCTCCCCCAGCAGAGATTTGCATCCATTTATAGGATGGAGTACTGCAGAGGTATCTGGTGGAGGCTGGTTTTTCCCCCTATTTTAATTCTAAAAGAACTTACATGTGCCTAAGAACTTTGATTATAATGTGCTGTTACTGCAGATCTCTGGCTGCTGTCCTGAGGCTGTTGGATACACACTCAAAAAAGGGTGAAATGGTGGAACAAAATGATTATGGGAAAATCAAAGCTTTTAAAGACATTTGTAGGATGAACAGATGTTCAAACATTCTTTTATTTGGTTTCCAGACAGACGTAGAGACTTACCTTTCATCCTCGTAATCAGTACATTATGCTGTAATTTGTAAAAATGGCATTAAAAAAATATTAACAGGGTCATATTGTGATCTACTGACACTGTGTCATTAAGCCGTGAAGTTAAGAATGGCAAATGGAACAGGGGTTAAATGTTGCAGAATGTACCGTATTGTCAGACTGCATTATAATGAACCCAAAATGGAATAAAGATGTAAGGAGGCTATTTTTTTCATTCTACGAAGGTTGTCAGTGTTGCAAAATTAGAAATTATGGTGGTTGTGCAGATGTTCAGTGAGTAATACATCTGTGGCTTGTGGGGAGAGCAGCAGTGAGAAAAGCTTTGTTTTTCCAAGCCTGTTTTCTGCTTTTCCTCGGGATTCCTTTTGGTCCTGCAGCCTGCCTTGTGATCCTGCCAGAGGTCTCGAGCTGAGAGGGTCAGAGCGTGCAATCCTGGTGGCAGGGATTCAGTAGGTGGCATCCTTTGCTTGTGATCAAAACTGAATCTCCCCACCAAGAAACAGGGGTTGTGCTGCC
The DNA here is from genome assembly GCA_037305975.1 of Chrysolophus pictus. Lineage (NCBI taxonomy): Eukaryota > Metazoa > Chordata > Aves > Galliformes > Phasianidae > Chrysolophus > Chrysolophus pictus. The sequence continues at coordinate 10,621,980 of CM074587.1, forward strand.
ACTGATAATGAAGATTTCAGATTAAAACTTGCAACCCACCTCTCAAAGAGCAGTTTCTACTAAGAGCTGCAGGGCATGCGATTACTCGGGTAGAGCCATTAAATGGTTTGTACCTCTTCTCCTCGCTTCCTGCCACGTGTGGCAATTCATTGCAATGCCAACCCTGGCCATTCTGTGATTCTGTGTGATTCTGACCATGGAAGCAACAAGCCACCTACTCTGGCAGAATCGTTGGGGTGCATACAGCAAGCGTTCGGGCGCTCATTGGGCTGAGCAGCCATGGGGACGCAGAGCAGGAGGAGATGCTGTGTCCTCGAGCAGCCATGTTTCACCCCAGGACTGGCTGCATTTCACTGCTGGGAGAGCAGGCTGTGTAGTTATATTTGTAAGGAGCTCTGAGGTCTTGTGAAATGAAGGCTGAAAGGCAGCAGAGGGAGTGATAGTTACTAGCAGTTCTTAAAACTTTTGGCATTTTCCTTTTAGTTACAATCCCCAGTGAGCTGAAGAGCTTTTTCTTTACTAACACATGAGTTTTTAACTGAGTTTTTAACTTATTAACTAAGTACATAACAGAATAATTTTAAAATAAAGCCTGGCATAGAGAGCTCACCTGCTGAGTGGGGGAGCAGGGGGAGAACTGTAGGATTACATGCTGGTGAAGCCACTCTAGATGATGGGTGTCCAGAAGGAATTCAGGGGTTTGGGAGGTTGGATTTAAGCAAGGTATTGAAGAAAGGGGAGCATTCCCACAAATTGTCCTACTGTTCTGCATAAAAATAGACTAAAGGCTTTTGGATAGGATTGTAGCTTCACTACAAACAGTATGTATGAGGAGAATATGAGTATGGTGGTTTCACTTGTTTCTTGTTGGCAGTACCAAAATAGGGCCTGTCCCACATCTGCTGTGCATGCAGAGCTGTTTTTATTTCCAGTTGTTAGTGGACTTAGAGTTTGGGATAGAACGTGTTTTCCATTTCTCAGTGTTACAGTTCTCCTATTGTTGTGCGAATGAATGCTTTTCCAGGATCAAGAATGAAACCTTGGTTTCCCCCCATTAAGATGACTGTTGTTTGTCAAAGATGAACACTTAAAGGGGTCTCTTTGTCTCAGACTGCTGCAAAAAAAATTTACTTTTTTTTTTTTTTTTTTTTTTTTTTGTAGTGGAAGACCAGAGAGGGACTCCCATCTCGTTCTTTTGAAAGTTATGCTCAGGATCAGCTTTGAAAAGAGCTCATCAGACATCATCAGAAAAAAGCAACAGGATCTTGCTAAACCTCAGTCCTGTCCTGCTCTCTCTCAACGATTTCACGCTCTTTTGCCTGTTGAGGTCTTGCTCAGTCCTGTATCTGTTGCAGTTTCTTAGCCAAAAGATAATTCGAGGTCTGGCTTGCAAGCTTCAGAACAAACCTGGTAGTGACTGAGGTGCCCACAAGCAATATTGTGTTGGCATTTTGGCTGAACTGCTGTGATTATTCATAATCCCTTAAGAAACCTGTCTGTTCATCAGCTCTAGAAGGTTCTGTTTAGATCAATTTCTTCTCCTTTTCTTTGACTGAAAGTCCTGCAGTCGTTTTCTTGCTTTGGTTGCTCATTCCTAGATTTCTCAAAGGCCTCACTCACATCAATCAGATTCCATCCTCCTTGGACTGCAAAATTGCTTTTATTAGGCTCTGTATAGCCCTCACACAGACGTGTAGGAACCAGTTCTTTTATACTACTTCTCTGTGAAAACTGATATTTTAGTGCCCTGAACTTCAGCCTGACAATTAGGAGTAATCCATGTCCTTATGGAATGCTATTCTGGGAATGAATTCACTGTGAGGACAAGCTGAAACTTAGACCCCACATGGTGTTTTTGCAGAAATTTCTTTATTTTAAGCAAAACAAGCAATCTATCATTTAGTTTTTCTTAGATTTGATTACAGAGAAGCTTAAGCTGGACTCTGCACCTTCCATGTGAGAATACTGTCTTGTTACCTGGAAAGACCACGGTCTTTTAGAAGCTCTTCCAAACAATGTCAGATTACTCAAAGATTTCCACATTGGTGCCCACCTGCTTGTTTAGCAAATGTTGCTTGTCTCAGGTTGCTAAAATGGGCAGAAGGGCAGTTTGCTTAAAATATTAATACTAATAAGATCTGTGAGAGAGCAACAGAGACCACCTTCAATTTGTGGATAAGGCTTGCTAATTTGCACCGTTAGTTTTGGTGGTTAGTGTTTTTTTTTCCCCCCTTTAATTAGAAATTTTAATTACTGCATGCTGTGTATTAAGATGTTAAAGCTTTGAGTGGCAGTTCGGAATTGCAGAAGGATCAGCTGTCTCTGTAGGGCTGTAGCACAGCAGGGATTAGCTTGCACCCTTCTGCCTGCAGGTGTGTTTTGTTTCTTGAGTCAAATCATCAGAAAATGTTCTTCACCGTAGCGTTTGTTTTCCTGATCAGGTCTTGTCCATTGCAAGGGGCTCGAGTTTAGAGGAGATTTAGAGATTCGCTGATCATATATAGAGTGAAAAGAAGGTCTCAAAACTGAATGACAAACAGATGAATTGTTGGACTCTTTCACCGTGGCACTGGATCAGCCCTGCCCATTTCTTCGCTTGCTGCCTGTGTAGGGAGGATTCCCTGTCTTTGTCTTTGGAAATCAGTTCCTATGTCTGCAGATCTGCAGCTCTCATTTTCAGTCCTGCCCAGTAACGTAGAAGAGAGATGCCTAAAGAGTTTTTACCATCTTTGATCTGCTAATGTCAGCTGTCTAACACATCACGCACAGCATGCTGCTGAACACGAGGGAGCCTTGAGGGCAGATGTGCTTGGTGTTCTTCAAGCTCCCTTCATTTTTCTCTCTCTCGCTTTAAAGCAGATTCATAGGAAGATAGGGGTAGATTCTAAAGCATCTAATGTTTCCAGCATCACACTCTTAGAAAGTACAAAAACTTCTGCCATGGGTAATTATGAAATAACCTACTTGTAAGGGAGCTGTTTGCCTGGGCTCTCATACTTGGTGGGTATCTCATGTCCTTTAAGCCTGACAATTCGTATGTTTGCTCTGTGTAATGTAAGTGTGGGTTTCTCTGTTGTGCAGACAAATAACCAATCGTTTAAAAAATTGTTGAAACGCATTTTCCAGGCTATCGTGTGACACTCTAATCCTCAAGCTAATTATGAACCTGCAATTTTAATGTGCTGTTTTCAGTTAATTTTATGTTCAGTTGGAACAGAAGTGTGTGATTTTCATTCCTTTCTGCTGGCGTGTTTACCTTTTCCAAATCTCATCTCACTCATCTGTCTTCAGAAGTGCAAATCTTTGCAGCCTCTGTTGGTATAGAAAGCTATTCGTGCTTCAAATGGATTTATCAAATCAATGTGCTCTTCAGAATGAAGATTGATCAGTGGCATTTTAATAATTTCAGTAATATCTGTCTCTTTTCGAAAGCATCTTAATTCCTGCATCCCCCAGAGTCCTGCTGTGAGAGACCATGTTCTATTAAGCTGTTCACAGTGATGCCCAGATCTTTTATCTCAGATGCTTGTGTAAATGTATCGGTGTCGTTCAATTTTTTCTTTCTTTGTGGTTACTTTTCACTTGTCAATACTCCATTTCAGCCCAGCTTTTGGTGGTACTGAAATTCTTCCTCCTTTTCCTCCCTGCTGAATTAGCTGTGGACTCTTTGCAAATCTCACTAAGATGTTGTTCTTTCCTTTCTGTGGAAGGTCATTGAAGTTAAGCAACGGTGAGGTTAGCGTGGAGGTTATTCTTTCATTAGGTTAAAGCCTGACTTCTATTTCTATCCTTTCACTGATTTATAACACAGAATCATTAAGATCAGAAAAGGCCTCTAAGATGATTGATTCCAACCATCCACCTACCACTGATATTGCTCAGTGACCACGTCCCTCAGTGCCACATCTCTGGAACGCCTCCAGGGACAGTGACTCCAGCACTCCCTGTGCAGTGAGTGCCAGTGCACCGCTGCTCTTTCTGAGAAGGGATGTTTCCTAATATCCAACCTGAACCTCCCCTGGTGCTACTTAAAGCCATTACCTCTTGTCCTATCGCTGTTACCTGGGAGAAGAGAATGGTCAACTTCTCATCCTGAGCTACTGGATTTTCTTCTTAACGTCTTGCGGAGATCTGGAGGTGCCCAATTTTTCTTTGCATTTTTGGTACTGTATCTCAGTCAGCCTGGTTTTGATTTTTGTGTTACTGTTTTACCTGGTGCAGAACTAAGCTCATCAGTCTGTAATCCCAGGAGAATTTATAACCTGAGCTTTAAAGAAAGTAGTGATGTTTGGTAGCTCACTGTAGTGTAGATAGGTGTTTCTGTTAGCATGTGTCTTAATAGCTTAGTCAGTAATGCAGCTAAGTATTGCATCACTTGTCTTATGATTGTCTGGTTCGTTAGTGGACTATTTTTATGCCAGTTGGTAGAAGTGGGTATCCAGCCTGCTTTTAAAACAAACAAAAACTGCTAAAGAGGAAAGAGAATCTTAAATAGTTTTGAATTGTGCTCCTTTCTGTTTGCCATACGTTGCTACGTGAACCTGAATCAGCACTTGGTAATTAGTGGATAGTGGTTTGCTAGCCCTCAGATAGCTGGCCCAGGCATCAGCACGAATTCTTGTGTTCTTCACCTGGTTGTGAAAGCAGCTTCTGTTTTGTGCCTTGAAAACTGAAGGGCTCATTGTTTGTCTGAACTTGAAGCTAGCATTGTCAGAAAACACAGTGGAATGAGTTTTTGCTGGAAAGACTTCTGTAGGTACCGTGTGGAATGAGCCAGGCAGCTTAACACAGCCAGCACCCCCTCCTGCACCAGGCTGCTCCAGGCCTCTGCTTCATGCAGCATTTCAGTGCCTTAAAAAGGAATACTGGGAGAGGCTTTTCACCAAGTAGAAAATGAGCAGTGGTGTAGAAAATATGCTGTGATTGAAAGAAGGCTGATTTAATTAAACGTTTATGGCTGGGACACTGATGTAAACAGCCTGTGGCTCCTTGCTTGCAAATTAGGTGTGTCTTTATAGCTAATCTAGCTGTTTGTGCATGCAGGATCAAAGTTTCTAATCACTCTGAACTCAAAATACCGAATCCAGGTAAGCAACTGTGCACTATGAGGGAGGAGAAAACCCTCACTTAACTGCAGGTGTGCAGCCTTTCTTAGAGGGATGGGGAGCAGCAGCACACAGTGAGTGCAGCTAGTGCAGCAGTTAGTGCAGTGCTGCCTGAGCCATCCTGATGCGTGGCTTTGTTGTGAAGTGGGAACTCCATTTTTTGGTCACTGGAATCTTAAGGTTTTGTCACATTAACTTAGAGTGCAGCAATGTTTAAAAGGGAAGCAGTTATCTTTAAAAAAAAAAAAACACACGCACACAAAAAAAAAGAAAAAAAAAAAGAAAAAACCTGTGAGTTGTGGGGGATTGTGTCTGATTTAGGATCAATATAAAAAATTTAAGAAAGCAGATCCTCTTGTTTTATCTGCTAGTAAAGATCTCTTCTGAATCTGTCACTGATAAGTATCTCTTTGTGCCTTTACAGTACAGAGTTGTCACATGTTGGATATATAGAATGACAGGGCCGTCGCTGCTTGAAGGGAATCCAAAGGCTGTCCTGTTCCCACTCGTGAGTACTGGCTGAAGACAGCAGGATTTTAACTTTGGCTTTGTCTCAGGCCATCTTCCAGTTTCAGCTTCCCTGTCTGCTAGTTTTGCAGTGCCAGGGTGATGCCACTGTGGTGATGCTGCTTTACAGGTCTGTTGCACAAGAGTTGGTTTTTTCCATTCTGCACTTACACATTTCTGTGTAATGTATTACTGTGTCCTCTCTTAAATAGCCTCCAATTTTTTCAGGCTACTCACCCAATTTGTCAGGATGACTTAAATCCCGGTCCTTTCCTCCAGCGTACTCATTAACACCTGATCTAGCCAGTCATCAAGATCATTAATGAAAGTACTGAATGAGATTAGCTTGAAGACAGACCTCTGTGAACCGTGCTTCTAATATATCCTCCCAAACAGCATACTGGTGATAACTACTCTTAACGCTCTCTCTACAGTGTCATGTTCAGGCAGTTGAAAGTTCTGTACTGACCTGCAAGACTGCCTTCACTGCATTGACTCCTTCTATGCTATAGACACAACCCTAACTCTGAGATGTCCTCAGACACCCAGGTGTACAGTGTCCAAACCCAGCCTGGGTCCAACCTTGCAGCTTTTCTCTCTCATCTTAATCATAGCAAACTGTGGCTGAGAAGCTGCAAAATTTGCAGATGAATTGAACAGTAGTTCGGTGGTAAAGATGAATCCTAAAAAGGGTCTTTTTCATGTAGAAATTAATAGGGGATTTCACTTCAGGTGAGTGTTCTGCCCCATTTCAATAACATGATATTACCAGGTGCAATTAAAATGTTTTTTCTTAGTATTTAATAATCAAAGAAGACCTTTGGTAAGTTTCCCCTCCTTTTCTGGCCTTGTAATACACAATACATAATAAATTAGTCAGTTAATGTCACGAGGAGTTATTGGATTTCTGGCCACCTGAGCATTTAGATATTAGGACACCTTCTGCACCTTTGCATGCAACAAATGAGTTACAATGAAGAGCAGCCCAGCTTCACCCACGTGCAGTGTGAGGCAAACAGTTCCTGGCAGAATGTGTTTGCTATGGCCTGAGCTCTGGGAAATGCTCTTTCACTCCATCAGCCTTACTGCACTTGCTCGTTTTTTTTCCCCTACAAACTGAAAAAGAGGAGGGAAATGTATCTTTGCAACCACGCAAGCAAGAATTAGCCCAACTGTATTTTACAGGTAAACTAACAAATAAGAGGAATCTGAGCAGCCCCAGGGAGCTGAATTTGTTTGCTGCTGGGCTGTTCTATCTGCAGCTGGCATCGGCGGAAACCTGAGTGCTCCATTAAAAGTCGACAACCTCTGTTCACTGGGGCACAGGACAAACAGAGCCAGCCTGTTCTGCAGACAGACTGACGGTCTTCTACACCCCCCCACAGCCAGCTGGTGATGGGAAATGGTGGGACTGAAACAAAAAGCTTTGAAACTAGGACTCTGTACTCTTACCCTGTGGCCATTGTACCAAGGAGGAGTAGCGACACAAGGTTGGTTTTCAGGGACAATGTGGGAAATACACCGAGTACAAGTGAGCACTGGGGCTCATCTGCAGGTATTAAAAGGAATGGAGAATACATAGTGCTGATGTGTACCCCACATGGTGAACTCAGAGGTGCGCATCTGGGTGGTGTTTTTTTATTAAATCCCTGGTGAAACATCAGGGATTGCATGAGACCACTCGAAGACAATGGGAACAATTTGATAAAGCATCCACCTTTCAACTGTGTCCATTGGTTAATGCTTTAGGCAATCACGTACTCCTCTCTCACCTGCTCCAGGATGCCCAGTCCTGTGTCCTACAGCATCACCTTGCAGTAAGCAGGGCTGCTGAAACGATGCGTGTATGCTCTTGCTGCTCACCAAGCAGAAAACTGGAGTGTGTGTGTCCAGGTCTCTGTGGTAGAACAGGATTAAAATGCACCTCAAACATTTGGCAATAGGGATAATTGACATGAAAATACATTGATATTTTTGTTTTTTTGCAGAGATAACATTTCAGCTAAAGGACAGTGTAGTAGTGCACAGGAAGTACACTAAGCTTCGATGGTATCATAGTGTGAAGGGAAATGGATGGTACTAACCCAGACACAAGGGAAGTGGTCTTTCCACTCTGAGTTTGCAGATATTTGAATGGAAGGTTCATCAGTTTTCCTGTGCCAGCGCATGTGTCTTTTCCTTGTCCCTGCTGCTGTCTGTACTGTGTTTCATCTCCTGTTTGCATCAGCAGAGCTCTTTGGTGCAGTGCTGCGCTGTGTAGCTGTGTGAGTGGCACTAGTGGTCTAAAGAAGAGTTCTTTGTTGCACTATATGGACATGCTCAGAATTAGGGTGTTTTCCCCAGAACTGCAGGGATTGGGCCTCCCATTTCTTGGGCGTTCCCTGATGCCAGGATAATTATCCATAAACCTCTTGAACACAGTGAACGCTGGCATCCCCAAGGAGGAGTTAGGAAGGGAGAAGGGCTGGGAAGGGTAACACACGAGCACAGACAATTAAGTGCATTTGGATGTTGTGCTTTGGTTATAATAGTGTTTGAAACCTAAGGACAGTCCTCTGTAAAAACAGGGCAAGGATGATTCCACAAAAAAAAATACTCTTAGCTTGCAGCTTGTGACCTTGCTTTGTGTCAGTTTGTCCATGATGTTGCACTGCACAGGAGTAATCCAAAGTAGTTGTGTGTTGAATGGAGTGGTACAAGATCCTGCTAGAAGAGATTTGTGGTTGTGCTGTTGTACTGGTATGTTTTGGTTAATGCAGAAGTCCTGAACTTTTCTGCTTCTCCCTGATTTTCTGGCTAGCCTGAGGTATGAGGGGATGCTTGAGGTCTTACCTTTTTCATGGAAGTTTCTGGAATCCACATAAAGAATATAAATTAAGGTTTGGGGTGGTGGAGTGGGTGGCAGGAATAGGGTACAGCAAAACCATGCAGGTGCTTTTGTTGGTTTGTAATTAGCTTTTAAGCCCTCTCCCTGCACCATGCAATGGTCCAATTCTACTGCATGGCCTTGTGGATTCTGAGACATCAGAGGTGTTGGGGTAGGGAAGAAGCCCAAAGACCTCAATGTTAGCAAGGACCAGGCAGTTGTCTTTCAGGCATGCATGTTGAATGCTGTCTGTTGGGTAAGTGGATGTCTTGTCTTTGTGGTCTGAGCTTCAACTATTTGTCTGGTCTGAAAATGACAGACATCAAGTTGCAGTGGGTGCTTTGTGATACCAGGAGAAACAGCTGGATTTGCTGTTGAACTTGATGGTCTTTGTAGGTCCCTTCCAACTGAGTTACCCTATTCTAACACTGCTTGTCTCTTGTCTTTGAGAGTTCTGGAAGATGTATTTGGTTTGCTCTGTTCTCTGCCTCCTGTTTCACGATCAATTCTCTTTCTCCCATCACTGTTTTCTCTGACATTCTTCTCTTCAAGAGGTTTTGTGTCTTACGGTGCACAAAGAGCAGAGTTGGAGGCGGAAGCAATGCAAAACTCAGATATGTCCCCATCTCTCTTCAATCTGTTTATCTTCCGCAAAGGCCAGATAGTGAATGACATTCATATAAACAGTGGGTAAAAGACCTGATGTGCACAGTTCAAACATCCTGTCATGATCTGGGCACATGTACTTGGTTGAAAAATAAACACCTAACATGTATAAACATCTGATGTGTACTCCTGGTTAAATTTCATGTCCCCATGCTGTAATTTTCTTTTAAGACTTGCAATTTATTCCTCTATTTCTACACCGCCCATAAAATATAACCTGTTTTTACTACTACTTTGCAATGCTGCTTGTGGCTTGGTTTCTGCTGTAGACAAGTTTGCCTGAATGCAAGCTTTTGTGATGTAACAAAGAGTATTTTAGGGAAATACTTTATTTTTCTCTTTCTAGCTGTGACCCAGTGAAACTTTTTACACAATTTAACCTTGTACAGCCTCTCCCATTCAATACAGTTGAGAGAAAGGACAGTGCTTTAATTTAGAGAGCCAGGTAAGAAGGACCAGGCTATCATTTGAGTTTTACAATCTCTGTTCTTGGAAATTTTTTGAAGACCCAACTGGACAAAGCCATAAGCTACCTGGCCCAAGGTAAGTATTGACCTTGGTTTCAGCAAAGCTGGTGCTAGATGGTCTTCCAGTGACTTCTCCAACCAAAGTGCTTGCAGGAGTTGGTGTTAGATTTGTGCAGCCATAGTTAAGATCAGATGCTGGAATCGGTGTAGCCTGAAAGGCCTGGGAGCTGTTCAGGCTTTGTATTTGGTCTCTCACTCTTGTCAGAAAGCAGCTGGGTGTGGGGGCCTTCACAGCACATCATGTTGCTCCTTAAAAGAGCTTGGAAGCAGACCTGGTAATGAAAATCCATCTGTGTAACTCTCAGGCTCTGGAAAAGAAGGGACTGGAAGTTCTGTTTTCTTGGGAAAAAATGATATGAACCTAAATAATAGATGTGCATGCATGGAAGTAATGCATTGACCAATAGCATGGAAAGCCAAGATGGTGCTCCAGCATGAGACATAATTTCTCCTTCTGTCTTGTCTGCAGTAGGCTAAGCAGTAAAAGTTTTGACCTGAAGGTCAGTTGGTGACAATGTGGTGGTCTCACATGCTTACCTCATTTTGGTAGAAGAATATGACAGCATCCCAGAGCCACGTTTCCAGAAAGAACTCCATTTCAGGGCAAGAGGAAACATGCTCACCCACATTACTCTCAGGGTGCAACCTATGTGGCAAAGTCCCTCAAACCTTTTGCTTTCTCTTACCACTGGGGAAGCAAATGGCAAGCCTGTTTCAGGAGGTGCTGATGTTAGAGGGGATAAGGCTATGAACCTGAAGATCTGTACTGACAACCATTTTAGCTCGTAGAAAAGCCTGGTAAAATCTCTACTAGAGGCTGACATGCACAGTTGCCAGTTATGTCCATGAGAAGAAGTTTGTTTTTACTACGAGACACATCGTGCGTGCTGTTCAGCCCTCACTGTCTCTTTGCCCTCCTGCTATCCTCAACTCTTTTCTGAAAACTGAGATTTATCGCTCTTGGATCATCTGCCTTGTTCTGGCTTTTAAAAATAAAAGCTTTTCAAAGGGCCTTTGGAACAGGCGATGTTATTTTTGGCTTAGGGTCTTAGTGACGGTCGCTGCAGAATTAAAACTTCTAATTAGAAAGCCAAAAAAATGCAAAGAAAGGAGAAAGTGTTGTGGCAGAATTAAGGTGGATATTTTAATTGCCCTGATGACATACAATTCAGGTCCGTTGCAGGATTTGCTCTGCTGCAAATCAATATAGATATGCTTTCCATATGTAATCTAGAACCTTTTAATTTCAAAACCTCAAGCTAGCATCTCTGCCAAGATGCTTGGATACTGCCTCAGTTGAAGCAAACATCCTAATAAGAACCATTTAAGATTTACACAGTTGATGTGAAAAGAACAAGATACCAGGAGAAAGTAGTAGTTACGAATGGTGAGGGAAAGATTATAATAAGTAGATGCAATGGAAACATGAATGAAGGTAACCTCTCTGACTTTGGATTAGATATTTTCCCTGGGTCTTGGATTTTTTGAATGGTTTGTTTCCCCCATGCTAATTTAGTGAAAATGGCTTGGAGATTATTTACCAAAAGGGTCTGTGCTGTAAAGGAAGAAGACGTGTCTGCAGAAATTCTAATGGGCTCCTTCCTAGTTGGAGTGAGTGCTGCTTGACGCTGCTCAGTTTCCCTTTATAGAATCATTAAGGTAAGAAAAGACATCTAAGATCACTGGGGGTTGGAACGTGATGATCTTTGAGGTCTCTTCCAACCCAAGCCAACCTATGATCTAGTCCAGCAATGCACCTATCACCCAATATTGCCCATCCCCGCACGTCCCACAGTGCCACATCTCCACGATTCTTGAACACCTCCGGGGTCAGTGACTCCATCACTCCCTGGGCAGCCTGTGCCAATGAATCACCACTCTTTTGGAGAAGTTCTTTGCTAATATCCAACCCTTATTTGGTTTCATGCTAGGCCATGGCCAGACCCTCAGAATGGAATGTGTCTTTCTATGGTACCCATCACCAGAGAGGGAGGAGAGGATGTTCCTGTGCTTGTTTGTATGCATTTGGTTCTCCTGAACACCTCTGAGTTCCCAGTTGTGCTTTCTGCAAAACTGCTTTGAGAAGGGTGAAAGAAACAGAGAGAAAAGGAGATGATTGGCAGTAGCCCTTTAGATTTCTGTTGTTAATGCACCAGTAATAAGATAAGCCTTATCTTTAAATGTTCATGGAATCAAGACTTTGATGGAAACAGGCTTTTGGGTTAATATATTTTTGATAGATAAAGCAGAGTAAAATGGAAAGACTGGGGGAACCTGCAGTATGTGGAGAAGGACATGTTTTTCCTTGAAATCTTTCTCCTCACATGGTATCTGTGAGTGCTTGGCATATGTATATAAATGGTGTATTGGTAAACGTGCACTCTGCATGCGTTCTGGGAGGAGGCCCGTAAGTGGGCATTCCTTCTCTAAGATGCAAAAGCAGGTCTTTCTCTCCTTCTACCTCAAGTTGATCTGACTTTGCCAGGTAGATAGGATGAGAGGTGATGGCCTCAGTTGTACCGGGGAAGGTTCAGGGTTGAAATTAGGAAATGCTTCTCCAAAGGAGTGGTCGGGCACTGGCACAGGCTGCCCAGGGAGCAGTGGAGTCACCATCCACGGTGATGTGGCTTAGTGGGCAGTATTGGTGGTAGGTGGATGGTTGGACAGATGGTCTTAGAAGGCTTTTACAACCTTAATGATTCTATGTTTCTAAATGGGCGCAGGGAAGAGATTGCAGTGCAGCATGGATTTTGCCTGTCCTGGAAAGGAGCTGCGTGCCATCCTTTGGAGGAGTTTGGGCAGCCAAGTTCTGTTGGCTTTGTTGTGCAGGGGAGAGGTTGGATGCTGTGGTCATGCAGTGAACTTGAACTGAAGTACATCAATGACCTGCTTTAGAGAAAGGCACAGGACAAAGCCAGGTGAGCGTAAACAATCATACCCTCTCCAGATGTACTTGCAAACCCCCACCCCATCTGACAAAATATGGCCATATATTGCTGTCTGAGCACCATTCGTAACTGCTCACGAATGTGGCTTGGCAGATGAGAGGTGCATTTGAGAGGAGGGTTCCAAGGTCTTTGGAGGCAGAGAAAAGTGGTCCTAAAAATGCCTCATTCAAGTCAACCTGGGAGAGCAAGAGAGACAAGCTTTCATTCGATTTTGCTAAGTCTTCAGTGCCAAATTAGGGTTTAGACTTCTCTTACTGGAGTAAGATTTCTTGAGCTCAGTTTGAGGTTTTGCTTGTTTTTAAGAGGTTATAAATTAATCTCCAAAAATGAGACATAATGCAACCAGGGCTGGAATCAAAGCCAGGCAAATAATTTTTCAAGAAGTAATTTAGCTCTCTGTTCGTGGACCAGACTACAAATGTAGTAGGGTATAAATTCCTCACAGAATCATTATGGTTGGAGGAGACCTCTGAGATGATCTAGTCCAAGCATCCACCTACCACCAATACTGCTTACTAAAACTCTCATGTATGCTCATGTTTTTACCATGTATTGCAGTCTTTCACTGAGTGCTGATGTCTTGGTTCTGGCTTGCTGCTCACTTCTCCCTGGCTGTTGTCATGCTGGAGGTGTTTCTGCTCTCAGCTGTGTCCATTGGTGCTTGTGAGCACCATCCACAGCCACCAGTATTTGCACCATCCTGAATTTAGCTTCCTTTGAGCAGTTTTCAATGGTGAAGTTCTACCATTAGGATCTAAATGCATTGTAGAAACCTGTGTGTGTGTGCTGGTTAGAATGTATCTGTGTAACTTGTGGACCTCTGTTTAATAAACGTAAAACAAATGTCTTGAATCTAAGAAGCTATCTAGTTGCAATTAGTTCTTGTTTGCTAATTAATTACCAATGAATGATTAACGACTTGTTTACTGAGGTTTAGCAGCTATCAAAGACACACATCTAGTACTCAAGGGATTTACTATGCAGTAACTGTATTGTTGAATTAAATTCTTACTGGAGACCTTTAAACTGAAACTGAAGGAAGATGCTGTGCACTTGGGATTTCCTCCAGTAGCTCGCCTGTGTCTTCCTGGATTGCTGGATTCAGGTAAGGAAAAAGAGCTCAGTGCTGCTGTGTTGGTGGAGCAGCTCTGCTCCATGTGGAGTGCTGTCTGTAGCCCATCAGACGTTTCATCCCATCTCTTCTTTGCTGCTCATCACTTCTTACTCCAAATAGACTGCCATGAATGGAGTCTTTTTTTCTGTTGAGATTTGTTTGCAAACTGGCTCTTGCTTTTACTTATAGGCTTTTTTTTTCTTTGTCCTTTTAACAATTTGAGTGGTTTTGTCGAATCGCTTTAAGTCTGTGGGTTTGTTTGCAGATTTAGTCCCTGTGTTTATGGTCCCGTTGGTCACCAAACCCAAGTTTCTGCTTACCACTTGATGAATGAGAGCAAGATTTATGGTGGTAATTAGTGGTTTTTACGGGTAACCAGCTTAAAGAGGCTTGAGAAAGCGATGCATTGGCTGCCTGCTCACAGCCAAGCTCTCCAGGTGTGTGGAGATGTGCAACCAACGTCACTTGCTGCCTTTGACAGCCTCACCCTGCACATTGGGGACAGACAGGGAAGTTTAACGCCCAGATTCACGCCAACTCTTGGTTTACCAGCAAAAAGCTGTTTCCTATAGACTGGAGTTGAACAAAAGCCATTCACGCAGATGTTGATGAATAATAAGGCGCAGAAACATGGTTTATGAGAGCGGTTCAGAGGATGAAGAGATTTTTTTAAAAAACTGTCTTGCAGGATCTTTTGGCCTTTGTTTTCTCTCTGCGTTTTGGTCTTCTGCCAGTGGGTCACCAAGGGAGGAAAGCAGGCAGGGAGGTGCTGCACCAAGAGAAGTCTGGTAGGATTTCATGGAATTTCACCCCTTCTTTCATTTTCTCTTCTGCTTTCCTTATTATAAGCCTGAGGTTTGGATTGCTTTCCTACCAACCTCTCTCACTAAGCAGAGCTGGCAGGGAAAAAAAAAAAGAGAGAGGGAGAATGAGCAACTGCGGCAGAAAAGTGATTAAAAAGAATAATTAGCATTTGCCCCTGATAAATGAGCAAAGCCATTAATTAGACTGATTTACTCCTGGTTCTTTTTTCCTTCTCCCTTTCCTCTCTGTATTTTTTTTCCTCTTTATCAAATGGCAGCGCCGTGACTGCCCCTTTGGTATGTTTTCATCAGCTTTTCAGCAGTTGTCAGAGCTAACACCCTCCTTTCCTGGAGCCCGTGCAGCCTCTTGTAGCTAATGGATATGGAATGCAGCCAGAGCTGATAGCTGCGAGATCTGCGCTGGCTTACAGGTGTTTCCATCATTACTGCCGTATTATCTGCCACTGGGTCCCCTTCCTCCTCCTCTTCTCCTCTTTGCTCTGTTTTCTTCCTTCTTTGCAGCGTTCCAGAAGTAATTACAGTTTAAAAAAAAAAAAAAAATCCTGGCAGATTTTTAAGAATTTTATTTAATGCAACACGATGTCCCGGTGATCAAATCAATTTCTTTTTTTGGCACGGTGACAAGCGGCGATGCTGCTGCTGTCGCCTGTTTGAATGTAATTACCAGGATGAAAGGGAGAATTTTAATTAAGACAATTTCCCCCACACACCTTCTTCCCTCCCCTTTATTCAAATCATGAGCTGGGGGCTGTGTTGTTTTTTTTATATGTATGTTGTTTTTTTTTTTTTATTAAGAAATATTAGCAATCATCAGGCTGTTGCATATTATATCATGAGTGTGTCCTCCCCTCTGCTCCCAACCAGGTTCTGCTGAGGGCTGGCAAAGGGCTGTGCAGAATGGGGGAATTATATGCATGTGGCCCCCAGTGGGGGCTTGGCAGTCTGCAAATACAAGCAGAAAGTCCTTGTTTTATACCTGAATGGTGCAATGGCGTTTCTGGCTTGTTGTGGTGCTTGGAGCCTTTTGTGATGAATTACTGTGTGCATTCCTGTAATGCCCAGAGGTAAATTTTTCAAGCAGTTGGTGGGCACTGGAAGCAGAGGCAGACCCAAATCACTGCCCTGGAGCCAAATGCCACAGAAACATTGCCCAATCTGTGTTTAACATTCACTCCTTAGGGCTGCCTATGCTTAAGGGGATGTGTTTGAATTGTGAACTGGGGAGCAGGTAATGGAAGGTGCTTCTGAGGTAGGAAGCTGCTGGGAGGTGTGAAGTCAAATGAGAGAGTGCTGGGGTTAGGTGGAAGGAGCTGGTAGGAAGCTGAGAAGAAATAAATGGAAGTTTGGAGATGAAGGCTTCATGTGGGATGAGTGTGACATTTTCAGGCTCAAGCAAATACAGATGGATGTTCTTATGCACCTCTGACACAGAAGTGCATTGATGAGAGCTTTTGGAAGTAAAGATTGCAAATTAGACTTCTGTGGGGAGGGTGTTCCTGTTCATTGCAGGGCAGTTGGGCTAGATGACCTTCAAAGGTCACTTCCAACTCAACTGATTCTGTGATTCTATGATGATTTAATGATGTGTGATGCTGGAGGATAGCTAAATTATCCAGCTATTCTGGGGTGTGTTCTGTATCTCCAAGTATTTTAAGCTGGAGATTATTTTAAGTGGCTGCTGTCTGGGAGGGACATGTTATGCTGCACTTCCATCATCTCTGCACCTGAATCCCAGCGCTGCTCTCAGTACCCATACAAAACTCCTCTGGGAATGCACAGCTCAAGGGGAGCTTCTGGGAAAGGAGCATGGAGGGATTTTCGTAGAATCATAGAATCACCAAGATCGGAAAAGACCTCTAAGATCATCCAGTTCAACCATCCACCTATCACCAACATTTCCCACAAAGCCATGTCCCTTAGTACAACATCTAAACATTTCTTGAACACATTTCCTCATTCCTTTGGAAAAGGCAGGGGATGCCTTCCCAGTCCTGCCAAGATTTAATGATGTCTGCTTCCATCCCATTACTTGGAACCATTACTTAGAATTAAAATTAAGTCTTCAAAGGGGACCTTTAGCACTGGAAGGGGCACATCCATTTCCTGGCTGCATTTTTGAAGCATGTCTCATGTCAGCAGAGGGCAATTTAGGCCAATTTAGGCTCTCAGCTTCCCAGAAGTGCTGTGTGCAGGTGCCATCCTGCATGTGCATCCTGTGCACCCTGCATGAGTCAGGTGGAAGGTAAGCTGCCACACCGAGGTGGGTGGGTGGGCATAGGAGGCTGGGGGCGGGGAGGGGGATGAGGTGGGGAACAACACCAAGGACAAGATGCTAGGACAAGGAAGAGAAGATACAGTGCTGCATTTCCAGAAGTCTTGGGGCTCTGCTGGATCTATCCTGAACATGACAGTTTGTGGTGAGGTGGGGGTCTGTCTTGCAGGTCGCAGGTAACAGCAGCAGGACAAGAGGGAATGCCAGGGGAGGTTGAAGTTGGATATTAGGAAAAATGTCTTATCAAAAAGAGTGCTGGAACAGACTGCCCAGGAAGAGTGGTGGAGTCACCATCCTTGGAGGTGTTCAAGAACCGTGGAGATGTGGCACTGAGGGACGTGGTCAGTGGGCAATATTGCTGATAGTTGGGTTGGAGTTGGTTATCTTTGAGGTCTTTTCCAATCTTCTTGATTCTACAGGGGCTGGCAGTGAGCACTACCGATCAGGTCAATACTAACCAGTTGTGTTGGAAGAAGCTGTTTCTCTTGGATGTCAGCCCTTCGGGGTTTGGCAGAGCTCAGATGCACTGGGTTAGGGAGAAGGGATTGGTATGTACATCCCAACCACACACAAACAGATGCAGTAATCTGAATTCTTCGTGTGCAACCCAGGTCCCTTGGCTTGCTCAATCCCAGAGTGGAAATTGCGCCTGAGGTTAATGCACTACAAAGAATGTACGGGAAATGTTTCGCATTTTAAACAAATAAAAATCAGTGCGTATTTTTTTAACGCTTGCTGACCAGCTCTTCACATCCTGTTAAGCTAAATATTTGCACGGTAGTAGTGCAAAGAAGGCTGAGCAAGGAGCCCGTGTGTTTCGTTTGGGTGGCTGTACTTTGCGATCAGCTGCTCTTTCCTCTTCTGTCTGTTTTTCTTAGCAGGGTCAGGACGAGTTTCACAGTCCGAACGGTTCACTGCAATTCTCTACAGGATATCCTCATTTTACTTTAATGGGGAGGAAATTAATGAAACATACAGGCCCTGGGGCTTTGAATACTATACATTAATATTATCCCAACGCGTTGTGGTATGTGCACTCTCTCAGACTAAACTTTACACTGGACAGAGGAAGTTGTGATCAGATTCAGGTGCCTGTGAAATTTAAGTGGTGGGGGGTAGAGGGGAAAAAAAATAAAGGGAAAAAGAAGCTTGAAGCAGTTTCCTTCCGTTTCAGCCCCTGATCAGTGTGAGAACAGGGATGTTCAAATGGGATCAGGTCAATACTAACCAAACAATCCCAGCTCCTAGAGCAGAACTATTTAGCTATATTTGTGTTGAGAATTTTGTTCTGATTTGTCAGTTCTTTGGGGAGTGAGGTCTTCCTCTCTTCTGTGGGTAAAACAGTAGTGATCTGTGAGGCAGCGGTGATCTTTACAGGTTTGCAAATCTTCCCACCTTCCTTTACTCTAAATGTAAAGTGCCAAAAATGCTTTTGAATGCATGCAAGCAGGCAGGCAATAAAATGGGGAATATCCAAGAAAGTTAAGTTCAGCTGCAAGGTTTTTTTGGAGGTAGCTGAGAGCAATGAGAAAATGGGGCTGAGAGTGAATCCATTACCCCTTGTGCAGAGCACCTTACATGAGCAGCAATTTCTGTGCATCGCTGCATGCTGGCTTCATCCCAGTGCCAGACTTAGGAGCTGGAGGTGCATTGCCCAGCAGTGGCTTTGTAGGCTGTAGGAAGCCTCTCTAGAAGACCAAAAATCTTTTGCTATAGGTTGGAACAGCTGAAGCTCGGGGCTCTGAGCTGTCATCCCAGTATTGCTTAAATGCAGTCCCTGCCATGGCAGCTGCTCCCGTGGTTGGAAGGGGATCGTTACCATTGGGTTGGGCCAGGCCCACTACTCAAAAAGCTGCTGACAGTGGATTCTGTTTTTCCTTTTGGGATTTTTGTTTTGTTTTCTTTCCCTTTGTGGTACAATTTTCTCCTCTTACAACAATTGGCACTGCCTTTGCATCAAAAGGAACAGTCCTCCGCATTTTTTTGGTGAAAGAATGTGGAGAAGGGGATCTTGTTTGGGGAAATTGGCTGAATCAAGGAAAAATTAGAAGTTAAAAGGTCATCATGGTTTTAGCCTCTCAGAGGGGTACCGAGGCTTGCTTGCTTGCTTTCTTTCTTAGAATTATGCTAAAATGACAGAAATTTTCTATGGGCTGAAGAAGGAAGTGATCCCCTCCCATTCCCAAACTCCACA
The DNA here is from genome assembly GCA_037305975.1 of Chrysolophus pictus. Taxonomy (NCBI): domain Eukaryota; kingdom Metazoa; phylum Chordata; class Aves; order Galliformes; family Phasianidae; genus Chrysolophus; species Chrysolophus pictus. The sequence goes on from CM074587.1 coordinate 10,641,003, forward strand.
TCGCCAACTCTGTCCATTTGATTTTAAACGTTCCTGAACCTCTTGCCTGGTGGAGAAAACCACAACTTGAATATTACCACATTTTGCAAACTGAAGGCTCTGCCTTGGGATATGGGGACAATTTATTAGTGGAAATATCTTTAATTAATTTGTGCACAAGTTCGTGTTTTTCTTTAATTCTTCTCCCCAGGCACTTGACCCATAGTAATGAAATCCGAGAGCCCTTTTCAGAAAATGACTTTCTCAGCATTTTTGTTCCTTTTAAAGTTAAGTGTATCGCATAATGACCATGAAATGTTATCCTTTATTAGGAACACACTTTTCACTGAGAGTCTTCAAATAGACTTTATTACCAAGAACTCCGTGGTAAGCTGCCATCCGCTGCCTTCCAGTCATCGGGCCTGGCTTTGAACTCCACATGTAAGTGTCTTCGAGGACAAGTGCCTTGTTCTGATGGCTCCATCAGCAGAAGTATTTGGGTCCTGGTCGTGTTCCAGTCTCAAAAAACAGACTGGAAGTAGTTCTGACCTTTAGTAACCGAAAGCAGGTCAGTGGGTACCTGCAAAGCATGGATGTCCAAAATGAATGGACGCTTGAGGGCCTCATGTCTGACTTCATCCATTGGGTGGCTTTGGGTGCCTCCAAGTATTACCATTGGAAACACAGACCTTTTTGCTAGGTCTGAGTGGAGACTATGGCAGGGATGGCTCATGCTGGCCCAGTCCCTGCCAGTGGAATATTGGGGTAATATCACAAAGGCTTTCTCTTCTCTGGGCTTTCCCTTAGGGAAAGTTTTCCAGCTCAGAAAATCAGGGCATGCCTCAGGAATTGCTTTGGTGTCTTAGATACACTTTGCTTCTCTGTGCTAACAGTCCTTCAGGACAGAGCAGTTTCCTTTTACACAGAGATGGATCAACAGTCCCCTGTGGTTTGGCATGTGGGAGCATTAACACTGACACAACGCACACTGGTGATTGAGGGTTTGTTTGGAGGCAGTGCTGCCAAAGCAGAATGGGATTTTTCAATTTTTTTTTTTTTTTTTTTTTGCAACCGAGAAAGATGGGAGGGGGGTTGTTGTGCCTAACAATAACGGGCGATGAGCAGTTCTGATTTATAGCCCATCTGAAAGGCGTTATCTCCTCAGCCCACCTCCTGCCCCTTAACTGCCACTCTCAAAGCCTGGCACTGTCTGATGCAACATTTAGGGTGCTGATTCTCTATGGATTCAGAGGACGCGGTGTCATTGCTGACTAGCTTAGACTGACATTTCTTAGCAGATCTTTCATTCAGACACTAATTGGGCTTTTACCCTGCTGGGAATACGCTAAGGAAGCCACCGTGCTAGAACATGACCGTGTTGTTCTGGAATGGGACAGAGCTACTCCTTCACATACTCATCTCCAGCACCAGGTCTGAATCCCTTTTCTGGGAGAAGTAACACTGTACTTTTGCTGCTCCCTCCTGTCTCTGCGCTCAGCCCAAGTGGATTCACACCCCAGGGCTTGGAGTAGGCTCCCTGGAGCCAATTCACATCATGTTTAAGCGATTCATCTTACCGCAAAGACATTGTGAGCATTCGGAACCCCCCCACCAGCAGTAGAAAGGGCTGTTTCACAAAGGGTCTGTCCCTATTGTTTTGAGGTCATCCATCTCCCTGTCCCGGTCCCATTTTCACTCTAATTTGTTTAGACCACAGAATGGGTGTGTGAACAACTCGTTTTGTTTTTGTTTTTGATGGGTGACCACAAGAACATTGGCTGCATGTGCTTTTCCTTTGGTTGCAGTTTAACAGCTGTTCCCTTTGAAATAACCCTCTTTCTGCTGGCTTTATTTCTGAGTTGCTCTTACCCAACTTTTCTGACCAGTAAGCGCTCTCCCTCCTCCCCACCCACCTGGCCCCATTCCCTGCCCTCCCCTCTGCCACCATAGGAACCCTTTTGGTTATTTCAACCTCCGTGATTAAACTGGCCCCCAATTGTTATCAAGAAGATTCAGGAAGGAGGATGAAAAAAGGAAACATAATCTTATCTGAGAATAGAAAATATGATAAGGGCCCCCTATCTGGAGGCTGCAGTGTCCCTCGTGGTGGGGCTGCAGCAGTTCCTTTGAAAATAATCACCGACACCATCTCTGCTAAATCACCTTTCACACAGCTCAGGCCTTTGATACAAAGGCCTCTGGCAAAATTAGAGCAGGATTGTGTAGACCCCAGAGCAAACGCATTAAATGCTCAAGAGATCAGAATTAGGGGCACCCAGCTATAATTGCATAGGAGGGACTGTTCTGGGGGAGGATGCCATGCCTGCTTGCGTATGTGTGTGCGTTTGTGCACCCATCTGGCTGCTGCTAGATGATGACTACAAGTTATAAAGGCGTGACATGAGGTGCTAATTAATCACGCTTTGTACCTTTCAATCATCTGCATGGGAGAGGAATTAGGGCTGGACCAAACGCAATGTATGATTCTGAGTGCTCAGCTCTTACAGGCCTGGGATAAGGCACTGCCAGAACAGTCCTGTGTGTGTTGTGTGTAACAGTGAGCACAAGCCAGTCTCTTGCTTTTAGGATTGTTTTTGTTGTTTTTTTTCCCGTGTTGTTTTTGTTTCCTTGCCTGCTTTGCTGTCAGAAGCCTCAGGGTTAAACTTCTCTTGTTTAATTGCAGCTGAAGTGAATTTCAGAGTCTTGTATGCTAACGGAACTTACTGGGCATGGTGAGGGTGGGGGGGGATAAAACTAAACAAAAATAACCAACGCAGTGCATTGCTCCCAACATTTTTCACTTTTTCGTGCATAAACCTGATGATCTGGAAGAGTGCTGGTGCAGTGGGAGGAGGTCACCGGAGCTTGGAGAGTGCAATATCCTGCAGGACTAGGACTTGGGGTGCATTGGGTGAGTGCAGAGAGTCACAGGAAATACAGATACGGGCCATAAGTACTACTGTGTTCAGAAGGGAAAGCAATCTTCCTTGCAATCTATCTGTCTTTAAAGACTGATGTTGTAAGCAGCGCTTATTGGTTTTGGGTACCCAGTTTATGGCCTAAGGTGCCTTTCAGAGGTTGGCCCTTTCCAAGAAATGAAGTTCTTCTAAAATGCCTGATATTAGTTATCTAAAACAGGTTCCCCTCATCCCAGCAACCTTCTGAAAATTGTGCATTGCTAACTGTGGTTGCCATGTCTTGTAGCTTTTAGGAACTTAAGCTGAACTGGAAAAATCTCACAAGAACAACCTCGTCTTGCAGGTGTGAGCCGTCATCCAAATTACCCATTCCCGAGATCTGAGACAAAACTAAAGGTATGCTTAGACGGGGAGGAAAAAAAAAAAAAGGCTTCTAAAACGCGCAGCAGCCAGCCAACTTCACTCTTGCAAATATCAGGTTCAGAAGTTTTGCTTGGGGCATAGGAAGTGCTGAAATTGTCACATCTTGTGAAATAATTTAAGTGAAGAATCCAAGCTGAATTTGGCAAAGCTCAAACTGTAACACAGCTCCTTTGTAATGTACTCATCTGGAATTAAATCCCTTTTTCCCATAGAGAAAAATAACTTATTTCTCCTATTTTTGTGGTGGGACACTGAAACACAGAAGGAAGGGCATCAGAGTGTTGTCACCGGGCGTCTCAAGGCAAGATGCCAACTCCAGGTCTACAGCACTATTTTAAGGTAAAAAGTTTGAAGTAATAAAATGCCAAGTGTTGGCTTGGAAGCAGATTGCAGCGGTGGGAAATTGGCATGGGGCATGAGAGATAAGCTCAGAAGCCCTTGTCTTTCTGCTGATCTGGTTTTCAGGAGCTGGCACTTGTGAATGCAGCCCATTAAGAATGAGTGCTGTAGCGTGTTGGTTTGTAACAGAGCCGTGGTCCGGGTGGGATAGGGCTGTGGGTGACTGGCAGAAACCTTCCAATTTTCTCCAGATACGCAAAATGTGCCCTTTAGGCCTTTTCCTCCTATTCTTTCCCCTCGACAGTGAGAATTATGGACGGAGGTGCCAGCCTCAGCTTTGAGTTTCCTGTTGCATGTTGATTGGTGGGATATTCGTGCAAGTGAAAAGCACACTGATTCGAGGAACATTCACAGGGGGTTCAGCAGTGACACTGAACGTAAATACCACGTTGCCTTTCACAGATGGGCTGAATCCTTTCCTTCACTTCTGTGGCTGTCTCTGAAATGCGTCTAAACCAAACCCTAAAATTTTGTTGGCATCTATGGGGAGCTCAAATCTGAGACTTCCTATTGGGGGCTTAGCCACCAAAATGTCTGGTTTATAGGGGCTTTTGTTTGTTTGTTTTTACAATTAGAAGTAATTGTGGACTTGGAGATGCTGCTCAGATTCGCTTGCAGAGAATGAAGAGAGGCACAGGCAGGCCATGGTTTCATCTGCAAAACCACTCATTGCCATCATGGTTTGGAGGATTTCCCACCCCTAACATCTCCCTTGTGATGGCGACCCTATAGGTTTGTAAGGCTGTGCAACAAAACATCTCAGGGAACTGATCTGGCTGCACAAGTGGGAGAAATCCTGCTTTAGCCTTGTGTGTTTCTTGCACAAGTGCATCAGTTTCCCTCCGGGTGGGTGCTATGCACCACTGCAGCAGCACTGCAGAGAGGATTGTGTGCTGCAGGGCAGAGATGGGTGCAACACAATCCCCTGCTCCCCCACTGCTGCTGAACTTGTAGCATCAACAAGTGAGTGTGTAGTCGTGCAGCCAGGGAGACTCCAAACTCCTCATTTGTGTTTAACAGCAGCAGGAGATGTCTGTGGCCGTATGGGGAGAGCCTTCCTATGCAGTGCCTTACCCCCACGTCCCTTTCTATGCCACTAAAAGGGGCTTCGTTATCCCGCTCCGGTTTCAGGCCCTTTTTATGGTTGCATCTTTTAAAGAGGGGTTCCCAGGCATTGCTCAATCTGTAACCTTCGTGCACTTCCTGCGGAGCGCGCTCTTATATTATTATTATTTTTTTTTATCAAAAAGGCCCAGAAATTTGATAGGGGAGATGAGAAGATGGGCACGAGCAGGAAGGATAATAAAGAAGAACTGTCACTTCCCCGGCTGCAGCTTTGTTGGCCCTCCTGCTTTCTGAGATAAAGACACAGTGGCTGGTCTGGGTTCTATATCAAAAGACTGATTTGGCTGCTTGATTATATATGAAATATAGATTTAAAGCTTAACTTATGTTCCCAAAAGCGAATCAATCGCAGGGTAAAGCCTGACACATTTGTTATGATCACTAAAGAGCTTTGCTGGGCTTGTTGATGCTCATAGTGGCTGGAGGGGCTTTAAAAAGCTGTTTGGATCCATTTTACTGAAATCTTACCTGTTCAGAATACATTATTTATTAATAACAGCTTGGGGTGGGAATACTTTTCTCTCTGTTCTGGGTTTCAGAAACCACCTCCAGAGGAGGAGTTAAACCTTCCATTACCAGGCAGACAGAAAGAAAGTAAGGCAGGAATGCTTCCAGAGCCATGGTGCAGAGTGCTCTGTTTCTGGAGAAGCTGTTTTCTTGTACAACCCCTGGCCCAACAGTTTGTGGGATCTGCTGCTCCAGGTTCTGTTTCTGGAAGGCAGAGTGCATCAACATGAAGGGGTCAGGCTCTTTAGCAGAGTCTGTTGTGATGGGACAAGGGGAAAAAGTTTCAAACTAAAAGAGGGGAGATTCTGATTGCATAGAAGGAAGATGATTTCTGCAATAAGGGCAGGTTGCCCAGTGAGGTGATGGTGCCCATTCCTGGAGACAGCCAAGGTCAGGCTGGACCTTGAGCACCTGATAGAGCTGTGGGTGTCCCTGTTCATTGCAGGGGGGCTGGACCAGATGCCTTTAAGAGTCTGTTCCAACCCACATGATTCCATGATTCTGTAAACATGGAGAAAAGCTGCCCTGCTGTAACACAGCAGCCTGTGGTACCCTGGCAAGATCCCCCAGAACACCCAGGGTATCTCTGTGGGTCCTGTGGGTAGAAAGGCCCCCAGAGCTGAGGACCTGTCCTCTCCCCATGCACCATGGATGGAGCTCGGGGCCCGCAGCGTGGCTGTGCCAGAAGCGTGGCTGGAGTTGGCCTGCCTTAGCCGCCAGGCCTCAGAGCCCATCTTGTCACAGATGACACACACAAATAAAGCCCTGGCAATCTCTTGCTGCAAGAGCCTCGCTGCTTCCAGGGGGAAAGAGAGCGAAGTAATTTGATGCCTTCATTATCTTCATAACACGAACCAATTTGTCAGCAAACTACTGTGCGGCCTGATTCCTGATTGCAGGGAATAGCAGGCTGGGGAAGAGCACTATTATTTGCAACTAGTTTAAGCGTTGTTCTTTTCAGAGCAATATAAACATGCAGCGTAGAGCTGGCTCATTAGACACTTATCCGTTTGTATTTATGGTTTAATTAAATAACTGCACAGAACGACCTTGGTTTCTAATCATAATAACAGTAACAATTTTGTCCTCTTCACGGCAGTTTCTGGGGAAGGCTTTGTAAAGCACGAGTGCGTTGAATCTGCCAGCTCCCATCCTGGAGGGAAGGAAAGCAGGAGGTGGAATATCTCAGCCCCGTTGTACAGATGGGCTCCTAGGGCGCTGATGGGAGTGCTGGTTTTCTGCCTGAAACATGGGTTAGAGTGTTAGTGTGAATTGCTGACTGCTCTTTGCTGCTGGAGAGATGGGTGCTCACATTGCTTCATTACAGCCTCTTTGCCCTCCCTCCTTGTTTTGTCACAAATTCCAGGCTGAATGTAGCTTTCCAGCCATCCTGAGTCTTGGTTTTGGATGAATTCTGTCTGAGCTGCAGATATGGAGATGATTTGCTTGTCATGGCTCCAAGCCAGGGTGGGAAGGGTGCCATGTTCTGGGCATGATCCCCCCACAGAGGGGCTTGAGCTGCTGCCCTGTCCTGGAGCAGAAGCCCCAAGGCCCATCACAGCTGAGGCCATGCAGGACAGGAGCAGGAGCTGCCTGCTGCTGGGGGTAACGCAGTGTGAGGCTGCTTTAGCTCTTCTGGAGGTTGGAACCCAAGCTAAGCACCCCTCTGCCTGTCCCTGAAAAGGTGGTCTGCAGACTGGTATTACTGGTGTTGCCTTCGGACCTACTAAACCCTGTAGGCTTCTTGCCATCCCAGATTCCCCATAAGAACAGTTCCATGGGTGATTGACTTTGAGTTTTTGATGTGAGTGAGGCTGTCTCAGCACAGGGCAGAGGGGTGAATGTCACCTTACTTCTAGGCAAAGGTGGACTTTGTGTCCGCCCTCCCCATGTCTTCTTCCCTGGGTTGTGTGATCTTGAGCTGGGACAGAGTACAGAAAGGTGGTGAGATCTGGTCAGCCACGTGTCTTCAGGCAGTGCTTTGACTTTAAGGCTGAATTTTCCCTTTGAAGAGTCAGGGGAAATTTAAAGGAGCTGCCTGTTGCTTAGGGAATATAGAGAAGAGTGCTTTGACATCATATTTTGTTGTTCCTAATCGTTGCGCTAGCTGATGTTTTTATTTTTTAACTCTTCTGTGTTTAATGTGGTCCCTTAAATTGCCTAAGCTTCTTTTTCTTTTCTTCGGCTCAGTTAAATCAGATTCCCCAGTACCCTGAAATATAAAATACATGGAGGTTTTCTCTAAAGCATAGTTTATGCAAATAATTCCCTCTCTGCATTCCTGTGCTAGAGTCAAGCACTGCATATCTGATTGGGCTCTTAATGACTTTTGGGAATCATTTAAATATCTAGCTGACTAGCCCAGTTAATAATCAAAGCTGCAGCTCCTTGAAGCAGGAGTGACTCATGGAAGGAGAAGGAAGCTTCTGGTTATTTCTAAGCCCTGCTCCTGCCCCTTCACCGACGTGCAAACTCTGAAGGGCACGGCGTTATCAGATGTTCCCAGGCAATGTGCATCCTTTCTGTCTTGCTCCCAATCACACATTCAGGTGATGCAAACTGCCAGCTCGGTTTCTGAACATCTGTTGCCTGTGCATCCCATTGCAGGCAGATCACTGGAGCTTGCAGATTAAGCAGTTCGGGGCAAATTTAGTGTTTGAATTGCAGATTTTTCTAAGGGGGAAGTCCATAGATGCTGTAGTGGAGATAATGCTTGGGATGTGCCTGTTTTACTCCTGCATGCTTAAGTGTGCCCTGGTGCTGCTAGTGCTATCTGTGAATGAACCAACAAACAGGAGTGATGGAATTTGCCTTTGGAATTACTAATCTAATTTAGGGTGTCCTTTTCTAAATAAAACGTTACTGTATCCATTTTGTCCTAGTTTTATAGTATTTCCAGACTATCTCACCTAATGCCTCCTGAAGTTTCACTGAATTTCTGGAATGATCTCTGTTTTTATCTTCTGCTCTAGAGCATTGCTGTTCTGTGATGTCACTGCTGGTGGTTTGGCACCCAGACAAAGCTACTCGTTGGTCAAAAATAATAACTGCTGTAAGCTTTCCCCTCTCCTGCCGCCCAAAGTTTCTCTCCCAAGCTCAAATGTGATGTTAGGAGTACCTTTTTGGCATCTCTGTGTCTTCTTTTGTGTCCTCAGTGGCAGTATTCACTGAGTGCTGCTGCTCTGATTTATGAATCGAGATATATTCCACTAGAGAGAATGAGAGCCTGGGGGAGGAGAGCAAGGCTTTGATCTTGCTATGCTTTTGAAATATGACTGTAAAATCTGAATTAGATTGTAATCTCTTCGGGGCAGGGACATCTTTGTTTGCCCTGTACGGTGCCTAGCATGCTTTGGGTGCCACATTATCAACAAGAGCAGTTGAGTAATGAGCGATGCTCACAAACTGTATCTACTGACCCTGCAGAGAGCAAGGAGCTGTTCTTTCCTTGTCCTATAATTAATAGCGTGTTTTTATTTCTTTTCTCTGTTTCCCATCTCCATAGCAGCTGGACTTTTCTGAGCTCTCTAACCGTAAGTGCATTGGGATGCCATTGCCTAGGGTTTGGTGCTCTGCTGTGTAGTTCTGGCCTCACGTGTCAGTGGGGAAGATGAGGTCAGGGAATGCTGAGTGCTGGGCACTGCCTCTTGTGTGCATCATCTGGTGTTATATTGCAAAACAGCTCTGAGATAGCTGGTGACAGGCAGTGGGAAACAGCTGGTGGTGCTACACCCTGCACTGAGGTGGCCACGCTCAAAAGTTTGGGGACCAGGCACAGAGTTTCCCCTTCAGAAGTGTGAGCACAGAAGTGGCAGTGTGCAATACATGCAGGGCTGGTAGAAATGTCTTTGTCTTGGGTATTCACCTATTGGCAGCTGCTCTTTGAAGAGGGAGAGCAGGATGGGCTCTGGGATTCTTTGAGCTGACCTGGCTGGGGAATACAACCCTTGTGGAAGCTGTTTCAAAGAGGGCTGTTTCCCAGTCTGGTGTGATAAGATGCAGGAGCACTTCTTAGATTTTTGCTCATTCCTGAATGAGTAGGTTGCGATTCAGAGAGGAGAGAAAAGACGTCTTTCTGGAGACCCACCAAGCTGCCAGAGTTAAAGCTGATACACTTAGGTGATGTCTCCAGTTCAGTTGCCTGCAAGTACTTTGTAGTGAAATGGCATGTGTTGTATCTCATTTCACATGGGCTGCCGAGCTGTGTCCTTAAACACTCACCTAACTGTCTTAATTCTTCAGCTACAAAGATTCCTTAACAAAGGCTGAAATTCCTTGCATCCCCAGCCAGGAACAAAAAGGCAAAGGACTCGTGAAAGACGAGGGGAGAGCTCCAAAGGAGACTTTGCTGGCAGATGACTGCAGCGCATCTCACGGCCCCATTTAGCGCATCGGTCTCTCCAGACCAGCTGATGGCACATGCAAAATGCAGCGAGTCCTTGGGCTATTGTGTAACTGGGGGGATGCATGCAGCCACTGTTCATAATTAATCATTTAAGCAGCAGTAAAATCAAGTGACTTTACTGACAGTACCCAAACTGCTGACCTCAATGCATTTTAAAAGTTCGCTGGATACTGAACCTCGAATGACCCATGGATGGATCTCGAATAATAATTTTCATAATCCTCAAGTCATTATCTTAAGAGGGAACGTATTGTTCTCCTAATTAAGTTCGTCCACACGCTGTGCATCTTCCCATGCAAATGCACTGTGCATAAACTAATTAAAAGAAATATACAGTCACAAGGACTTAAACTGTCTTTTATGCAATCTCTTTAAATTATACGGAGTCTTCCCTCCTCCCCCTCCACACACAATCTAACAAGGGATTCGGCACCATATTCAGCAGGGAAAACCACTGAGCCCTTTTGGATCAGAATGTGGAATTCCCCACAATTTATTAGAAAGCTTTTGTTTTATGACATTTTTGTGAGGGCCCCGAATGTGTAGAAGACCTTAATTAAGAGAGAGTTATGATCGCTTAATGGGATACAGTCCCTGCCCTGAAGAGCTTACAGTCTAAACAGACAAGACAGCCAAAAGCTGGAGGAGCCTCATTCTGCAGTTAACAGCCCAGCCACTGAAGAGCTGAATAACTTTTTCAAGGTCATATGTAGAGAGCTGGAAACTGCAGTCAGTTCTGCTTCAGCACTGCAAGTACATTCTTTTACCTTTAGCAGTAGACCCGAAAGGTGCAATGCATAGAAACCTATTTGATGCATCAGCAGAAAGTAGTTTCGTGGTGAAAATTGCTTGCAGGTTAGTTGAGAAGTGGCTGGTTGTGCTTGGTTGTTGCATGAGCATGAGTGAAGCAGGTTGAAGGATACTGCCTGGGTGAGCCTTTTTGCTGCAGTCTCCCTGGGGGCTGCTGCTGACATTGCCTTTGGCTGCTGCTTTGCAGGAGGAGCAGTGGAAGCTCTGAATTTATCCTATGTGTTATTTTCACTCCTCTCATCGGTGTGTCAGTATCTGGTGGCCACACATCTGCTGGAGCACTGTGACACCACTACTTGCTCTTCTTCTGTAATAAATCAACAGCAGTTAAGTACTTTGTCCAGTATATCATCACAGGCTCCACGAGCACGGGAAGGGTATCTGTGTACTAACATACTGAATTGCAGGTATCTTGAAACACTGGGTGTCCCAGCAAAATAACCTGTTTTTTTTTCTTGCTGAGTTTCTCCTACAAACTCTTTCCGTAACTTCAGGAGTTATGGGATATCCCAGATCACATCCGGGGCCCCTGGGTTGGAGTAGCTATCTTGTGAACTGAGTCTGGGTATAATGTTGGAGCATCAGTGTTTTCGCTGACCTGAATGCTGATGGAAGCTTTGGCATTTGCAAATATCATGTGAATACTTATGAACCAGCTCTGCACAAAGTCAGCGAGAGCCAGGTCATGGCAAATGGGCAGTCAGCAAAGGAATGGCTTGGCAGCCAGGCTGGCAGAGCCCAAGCTTGCTGGGGAGAGATTGTTGTGTTCTCCCTTGCAGAGGAAGTCTGTTGTTGCAGAAATGGGTACGAGCTGGATTTGTGTTATCTTCTGAGATATACAGCTTTGAGCACTGTCAGAAAATGGTTATCAGACAGACCTTTAACTTGTTTTGGATGGCAAATTGCACGTACTTCTTGAGAAAACAGAATTCCTTGGGTTTTTTATTACCTTTAAAAAAAAAAAAAATTTTTTTTAGCGAGTGTTTAGAACTGCAAAGTGGAAGATGAAGTTTCCTTCAGCTGGTCTTGGTTCCTGTCTGATTCTTTGCAAGCAGCAGGTTTTCTGGCAGTATTCCTAGCAGTGCAGCAGCCATTGAAGCAGCAGCTGAGAAAGGAGGGTGAGGAAGAGCCTGGCTCTGCCAGCAGGAGGTCCCTGCAGAGCAGCTTCAGAACTGGAGCGAGCAGTTCTTATCTGATTCAGCCCGCAGAGCAGACAGGACTACAGCAGTCAGTATGATGGGAATGTGGTGGGTGGACTCTACCAAGAGAAAAGAAACCCTCCCCTCTATGGATGAGCCTTCATCCCTCCAAGATGCTTCCCCCTCTCCAGTCCTCATTCCGGCAAGAGGGAGGATCTTTTTCCCCATCCAGCGATGAGATGAAAGAGTGCCCCCCACTTGACACTTCATGAGTTGGCTGAACCCTACAAAATGATCTTCATAAAATCCTGATTCCAAAGCATCAAAGCCTTTTCCTGACTGGTAAAAACCCTAAAAATTCCTGGAAGAGTTGCCAAAGGGCAATGGGGCTGATTCTGTCAACTGCCTCTGGTTAGAGCTGGGCTCGGTTATTTACGGGGGCCAAGGGAGGCAAGAACTTTCCAGATGGGCTGTTGAACCAAATATAACAATGATAACAATCAATGCAGTTATGTGAAGGGAAAAGAATGCCTGTGGTGAAGGCCTGTGTGAGGCACACTTCTCTGTGCTGGAACATCCCCCAGTGCCGTGCTCTCTGTGGCATCCCAGCCCAAGTCCTGAGTACTGCATGGGAATCTCCTGTGTCTGCTGACATGTGGCTTTTCTGGAGAGAGATCCTACCTAACATGAATGGTACCTGACAAGGCTGTGCACTGCTTGAAGAGTAAATACAGCAGGTCTGTTCTGAGCCCACATAGGAAGCCCACAACTGATTAGTAGCATCATTTTGGCTTCTTCAGTAAAGTAATTAGTTTGGCATCCAGATCACACTGGGACTTCAAGGAAACTGCCTCTTGCTGAAACCCTGTGGCATTCCCTGTAGCAGATGTGTCTCTCGTCAAATTGTATCTCAGACAGAACCAGGGAATGAGGGATTGAGGCTGGTACATAAGGCATCAAGTGGGTTGCATGAAAGCCTTTGGATGAGAGTAGAAGGTGGAAAGGTGAACAGCTCTTGTCTGGAGAAGTTTGCTGTTGCGCTATGATGGTTTGCAGGAACTGAGCAAACAGGGGGACAGCCTTCAAAGTCATTTGGGTTCTTAAGTTTTCCTGAAGTATCAATTCTGATCACTTAGAGCACTGCTGGTGTGTGAGGCAGTCAGGGCGAAACACTGTCTCTTCTCCAAATGCTTTGCACAAGGAAAGAGAAAACTTAAGAAAAGGAAAAACATGTGGAACTAGGATTGATCATTAGGTCTTTGTATGCATCCCAAAAATAGAGGATGAAGATTTATTAATTCATTCAAGGAGGAGGCTTGCTTGCCATCTACTTGGAGAGGAAACATGCTGAGTATCTGGTGTAAATGGGGAGATGGCTTGGAGTCAGGACAGAGTGGGCGAGATTAAATATCTGGCAAGATGGAAGTTTGCTGGAGGGAGTGGGAGTTGGTGATTGCAAACTGCCTTGGGCTGAGCATAGCCTCGGGTTTGGATTTGCATGCTGAATGGTGGTTAATGGCAACACAAATAGCCAGTCCAGCCTTCCTAGTGTTGGTCTTTATTTTTGGAGGCATCCTTTGGTGGAAAGCCTTTGATACTCTCATGGAGAAGTATGCAAAGTCTAAATTCTCCCTTGGGTGACTGCATTTTTCTTTTGGCCAGGTATTTGCCATTCTTGACCTCATCTGTTGAGCAATGTGTTGACATTGCTGTAGGGTGGTGAGGCTCAGCGTGCTAAGGTTGCTGTAATTCCAGCTCCAGGCAGGTCTAATAAAATTGAGGACCCACTTACCCAGCAGGAAGCCTTAGCTAGCTGATTATTTGTTGCTCTTGTTTAGGTCAGGTTCTCCATCTGCATTCGTGCTCCTGCCCTCAGGTCTCCCCAGCCTGCTGCCCTGTGCAGCCTCAGCCATCAGTCAGCAAAGGTGCCAGCTCCATTCCTTGCTCCTCACTGATGGGCAATTCAGCAAAGAGGAGGCCAGGATGAGGTGAGTGGTTGTTCACCAGTGAGATGGCAGGACCCTTGGTTCCTGTTAAAGGCACAGAAGATAGGAGATGCTGCTGATGTTCTTGTCATAGACCTTAGGCTGAGATGACACTCTTCATCCACACTTTCTCTCCAGTTTATTGACAAAAATTGAGCAGTTTCTCCCACTGTCTCCAGGCTCTGGAAAGCCCCTAGACAAAAGAATTTTTTCAAACACATCATTTCCTTTTGTGAATCAAATTCTAACCCCTTAATGTTCAGCAAATAATTTGTTCCAAAGGGACCTTGTTGTATGTGATCGTAATTACATTTGGTTTTTAATAATCATAAACACTCTTGTTTTCTAAGAACCAGCAAAACTGATTTCCAAATCATTTAATTTGAATGGCATGTTTTGTGTTTGTGTAGCATCTTCTCCCCCCATACACACTTCTAAGGAAAAACAAACAATGTATTAAAAAAAGAAAGGCAAGTGTGTTGGGGGGGAACCTTGGAGAACTTTAAAAGACTAAACCTGAAAAGGGAGGGTGGGATCAGCTAATTTGTCCCTCTTTTGTGTGGTTTATTAAGCCTTTTGTTCTGGAACGCATGGGTTCAGTGGGAAAGCGGTTTTTGATATATAATGTATTTACTTTTGCTAATTAATTAAAGCAGTATTCATATGAAAATGCCGACTGATAATGGCTTTCACAGCAACAACTGTGTTTTTTAAAGTAGCAACTTTTAATTACAAATTGACTGGCAGAAATATATAAACCCAAATATTGTTCCACTGATTTCCTTTTAACTGTGTTACTCTTGCTTGATTTATCGGATTAGGGCTTTTCACACATAGTGCGTACAAGATATTGTTTTTAATGAGAAATTAAAAGATTACCAACAATACCCATAAACCATTAAAAACACAAACTCTAGATGAATGGTAATTAGACAGAATGATTTGAGGCTGATAAATTGAAAGCAATTAATGTATTTGTTTGGGATTCTGGAGATAGCTGTGTGTTCCAGAAAGCACTGAAGGGCTCAGATTTGGTGTCGGATTGTGTGCAGAGATACCTGCACTGCTTCGGGTGTCCGGGTCCCAGGAAAACACCAGTGGAGAAGATGCTGAAAGGGCTCCTGGGGCTTTGAGAGAGGGGGAGACGTGAGAGGTTATGTGAGCGGCTTTGTGGGGAAGGCTGAAGGGGAGGTCACAGCAGGGCGTCCTTGAATCAAGCCTTTCCTGTGGTCTGATGTAAAGGGATATGTGAGGTAAGAAGGGGGAAAGTGCTGAAGACAGGAAAATGTTTCTCATCTGTGCTGTGGTTTATTAGCACTAAGTCTTCTGCTTAACCCGAGCAGTCCTCAGTTGGTGAGCAAGCATGAGATGCTCCCCTCTGCGACATGAGGGGGATGTGGCTTGTTACCCCAGCAAGATCATTGCTGCTCATGCTCTTGGCAGAACAACTGTTCCAAGATGCTGTGTCTGGAAAGGGAGCACTGTTGGATGTTCCTTGTGCTTGCTTCTAGACGAATGCAAATTCCTCAAATATCAAAATGAGGACTCGCAGCAAACTAAAACCTGAAACCTTTTCCCTGTTTTCCCTCAAGTCATCAGAATCAAACCCTTCTCACACAATGTTTTGTTTGTGATAATTTGGCATTTCTGATGGTGGGGAGGGTCTAATAAAAGAAATTCTTGACATGGAATTGTGCAAGTAGAGCTCCCTTCTTCTCCACCATCAGCTTATCTCTCTATTCCAATTCCTCCTTTAGATGTATTTCTTCCATGAGGCTTTTCAGTGCTTATCCGCTGTAGAAGGAAATGCATTATTTAACAAGGCAAGAACAAGAAAACAGTGCATGCCCTTCACGTTTAACCATCAGCTGCTGGTATCTTGTTCAGGGAATCAGGTTTTCAAAGGAGCACAAGCTCTTGAAAGGCCTTAGAGGAGCAGATGCTGGTGGGAGATCAGCTCTTTTGAGAACCTGGCCACCAGGTTCTCAGTGGGAGCTGTTGGACTGAACCAGATTCTCTTCAGGGCAAGTTTTGCCCTGAAAAATAAAAATGATGTTCTCTATGGAAACTCTGCGGCTTGTCAAATTTAGGGCACAATTCTTTCAGTTGCTGATTACCTTCCAGGAGTGTTGCAGGTGCTCTGAAGCATACACCTGCATTCAGCTCCACGTGATGCTCACAGGGGGATGTTTCTTATGGCTCTCCTCCGTCCCGCAGGAATCAAAGCAGGTATGTCAGCAAGGAACATTCTGCTTCTGGGGGTGAAGGGGACAAGGCACGGCTTAACCCAGAGGGCTTACTCTCTAGGGAACATTTGTGGGGTTGCTGCCACTGCTGTAAAGTAGTGTCCTGGGCATTTCATTAAGTATTTTTCATTCCTTGTTGCACGAATTCAGCCATCAAATTAACAAATAAGGGTCCTGGAGGAGCCACCTGGGGCCTATTGCGAAAGCTGGATGCCAGTAAAATCCAGTTGCATATTGCAAAAGGGAAAAGGCCAATAAGGAAACAATAACAGAAAAGCTCTATTAAAAAGGCATATGGATACAATGTTGCTGGCCCAGTTAATGAACCTGTTATATTCAGTAGTGCAATAAAATCCAAAGTAATTGCAAATGAAACTTAATGCCTTGTAAAAGAGTCCAGCTCCTTTTTGAAATGAAGGCCTGATCCAGCAGGAGGTGTATGTGTGCTGCACAGCCTAACTCGTGTTTTAGGAAGCATCCGAATAGCTGTGGATGATGTTGAGGTTGTTTGAAACGTGCCTGCTTTCTTAGACCAGCCTTCTGCAGGAGGATGTGGAACAGGGCAGCGCATGGAGAATGTGACCTCGACCCTGTGCGTGTGGGATCCTGCATACCCTGCTCTTCCCTGCAGGCTCAGGAGTCACTTCAGACTGGTGCAACCAGGAAGCTGGTGAGGTGACGGTAAATATTTTTTCCCCTTTTCTCAAATTCCTTTGTTTCACCATCCTTCTGACTAGATTGGAGGCCTCAAAGCCCTGCAAAAGCAGGCAGAGGAGTCCTCCCAGCCTTCCCTGTACATGTAGCCATTCTTCCTTACTTTTTTACTACCTGTCCGCTTCAAACAAACTCCATTTGTGGACAGAAAATAGATTAAGAACCCCATGATTTTGCTGTCTATTGAAGATTCTGGATAGTAATAGTTTCTGTAAGTAGTAGGGATGAATCCTCATCATCTTCATTCCATTCTCAAGCTTACTTTGTGTGAATAAGAAATAGATGGGAGGGGATGTGCAGCTCCACCATTTTCTGGTGAGGCTAGTGATCATTTCTTCGGTGATTTAGTACCTGGTCTCTGGGATTTAAAGAGCTGCGTGAGAGTTTCAGCTTCGTTTTAAAAGCACATTTCTAGTCCTCATGTTTGTGTAAACTCCATCCCCCACCTAATTCAACTTGATTATGCCTAAAAGACTTGGGATCCAGAAGGCAGAGAAAAATAACCCAAAGCTGCTTGTTATTAGAAACAAACACTACCACCCATTCCCCAAACTGATGGTATTTGAATTCCTGAGTTTGCATTGCTGATTTTGGGCCAAGGGAGCTGAAGGCAGGTAGAGCCTGACCTGCATCAGATTACAAGCTGGAACCTGGTTGTTTGCTTGACAACAAACTGAGTCTGGTCAAGAACCCACAGCAAAATAATGGGGTGAGCAAGGGCGGAAGGCAAAAATCCCTCAGAAAATCCTTCCCACTTCCATCCATAAAACTTCATTTTTCAAAAGAGATGACACAGTCCTGCAAAGGATGCCTTCCCCCCCTCCTCCTTACTAATCAGGTTTTCATTTAATTTGCAATGCTTCGTTTCCCCACATGAATTGACTATAGCTGGTAGATAAAGCTGTGAATGGCCCTTTTAAGTTCAAATGATGGTTCTAGCAGTACATTCCTCGGTTAAAAATGTGCAGCGTCCTTCTTTCCTGGCATGCGCTAACAGAAGTCATGGGGGGCAGTCAGAGGAATAGCCTGTGCTTTCTTTATTGTTGTTCTTTCCTTCCTCTGATGGCATGAGTCAGGGATACTGCTGGTCTCTGAAATGGCTGTGTCTCCAATCCAGCAGTTACTCTGCCCATTCCATTGTTTTACTGAGCTCTGGCAGGCTATAAAGTTTATCTTGAGCCTGTGTAGTTGACAATAAGGGGACAAATTTCTGAAATTCTAGTGGGAATTCTAGAGAAAGCTCCTTCTTGCTTTCCCTCTTTGAAAGGAAGCAATCTCCTCCAGCCCAGTTCTTTCCTTACGGGGCTGGGACTGGATTCCTTTATTGGTTTCCTGTGTTAAGCTGGGTTTCACTTGGCTTCTGCCAAGGTTCGTGCTGAAACTGTTCCAACGCTTTATCCTCACAGCCGCACACACTCGTGAATTCCTCTGTGTCATATGTTGGTTTAAATCCATGCAAGTCATGGCACCTCTCAGTCTTCACCCCTGTGAAGTTGTGCAGCATTGAAATGGAGGTAAGTGCAAACAGATTCAAGGTGGGGAGCTTTCGTTCTCCGGAAATAAGAGATGGAGGCAGTGAAGTCCTGTGCAGAGGTGATAGGGCTTCTCAGTTGTTAGAAACATGACTGTCCCTTAAAGTTGGATGCAAAATCTTCTGAAGTCAACGGAGAGAGTTCTGCTGATGTCAGTGAACCCTGGATCAGTCCCTTCCAAAACTGCAAGGAATATGGTCCTAATCAGATGATGCAATTGTGGCTAATTACTCATATTATTGGCAGCTGGATACTATAGGGGCTAAAAATAGGTCTGAGCATCTATGCAGGACTCTAAATAAGACTTCAGGTCTTTTAGAAGAGCTCGTTAGGAGAGGGACAGATCCTGTACTCAGGAGGGTATGGCAGCAGTGGATATCGTGTGTTTTGGAAACTCAGCCCCTTTGTTTGTTTAAATGAGAACACGGGGTATTTTTGGATCTGGCTCCAGCTGTAGGTGTTGAAAGCTTGAAAGCCTATTTCTGAACAAATTTTAAAGAATGCCTCCCTTTCCATTTCAGAACTGAATGTTGCAAGGTGTTACGTTCCTTCAGCTGCTTTTGATAGCACTGAAACGGCATGAAATATTTTAGGGCCATATGTAGAGAGAGTCGAAGGCCTGAGGACCACTGTTGGATTTGGTAATTTAGATGAAGGATACGAACATTTGAGATCACTTTAGAAACAGCAGGCCAGCCAGCAATTTCACATCTAGATCTTGATTTGAACTGTGAAACCCCAGCAAAGTTGGGATATACGATCCCAAGACTGGGGTTGTCTAAACATGGAAATCGCTCAGAATTCAAGTCAGAAAAAAACAAATGTGAAAACATTGACTAAATGCAGGATCCTGGGTAGCTAATGTTCCCACCCAAGAGCTCTGGTATGCTCAGGACACAACCATTATCAGCTGAAATACTACCTGTCCTGTTGCAGCCTGGATTTGGTCTCCTTGCCTGTGGATTAGACATAAGGAATATAAAACAAAATACATGCACAACACCCTTGTGTTTCCTTTGCAAAATCAGGCTGTGCACATAGCTAATTCTTTTCATGTTAATCTACACTTACAACCCGATAACAAGTTAGAGCTTTCTTCTAACCAGGCTTGATTAAATTTGGAAGATTTCTTCCCAACAGGAGAACCCTTTCTGCTTTCATGCAGTAAACATGATTTTGTGCTTTCTGTATTTCCCCCCCCCCTTTTTTTTTTTTTAATTTTTATTTCAGGAATTCTTTTATTATTATTATTATTATGAATAAGCTAGTTTTAAATCAATTTCAACAGCTGGAATTAATTTTCCTGTTACTGACTCTTCACTTGGGCCTGTCACAGAGCGGGAGGCTTTCTATTAGCATAAACATAACTGAAAGCTCTGGAATTTGCATTAATGTACTTTTAACAAGTTGACAGGCTTTTGGCACACGCTCCTGAGATCTGAGAAGCAAGGGAAAAAAAGACTGCATTATACCTTACACTGGCTGGATTGTAAGAAGCTGTCAGGTAAAACCTCAGGTTTCTTTTCGTACTGCAAAAATATGGGACAAAGTATCCACTCATATCCACTCATAAGCAGGTGCACGTATCTGACAATTTTGCAAAGTCCTTGCTGCTCAATCCTGGCCTCTGACAGAGCATGCTCGTGACTCAAGCAAGCTGATTTGTTGTTATTTAGTGGATGTGGAACTCACAGAAGGACTGCTGAGGTGCAAAATATTTCTGCAAAGTTTTTAAAGGGTCTCAGGAAATGTTTAGCTCAGTGAAAAGGGCTGTGAATCATTTGAAAAGTGGTCCAAACCCTGCTAGAGACATTGGGAAGTGTTAAGTGAACTGGCCCTGCAAGCCCCTTCATGCCTTGAGGCAAACAAAGGGCTCAGCATAGCCATTCTGCTCACCTGTGACATGAGACAATGATTTTATGCATTTGTTTAAACCAAGTAATTTCAGTGAATGACTGAATCATTAAGGTTGGAAAAGACCTCCAAGATCTAGTCCAACCATCAGTGCATCCCCACCATACCCACTAAACCATGTCCCTAAGTACCACATCTATTTTCTTGTCATCTTCTACTACAAGTGAAGGCCTTTCCTCAAGGTCTTTTCTTTCCATTTTTTCCAGGTAAGGGTCTTTCCATCTATTTCTGTCTCCTAAGTGGCAGTGAGTGGTATTTTGAACCTTTCCCACATTAGCCGCAGGACCAGCACTCAATTTCTACATAAATAGAGGCTGACATATTTGTAATTAGGAAAGAAATAACTTTCAGCTATTGCTTAAGTTGAAGGTGTTACAGTGTTTGTGAAAAATGTACAAGTCTGCATCAAATTTGTGTATGTGTTTCTAGTTATATTAGAAAAGTAGGCAGAAAAAAGTATTTGGACTGAAGATCAGACTTGTATCAGTTGCCATGGGAATAAAAGGAACACAGAGAATTGAGGGAATCCTTTAAACTACAGGGTATTCTAGATTGAGTTCTTATTTGACTGTTTATTTAGGCCCTACATTAAGACACAAATGTGCGTATAGCCAGCTCCTCCTGCTGGATCCAGAGCAACTATTGGAGCTTTAGAGATATGGCTGATACTGGCCTCAGAACAGAGGAGAGGAGGCTGGGGAGTGCTTGTGATGGTGCTTGGCTGGCTCCCCCGAGTTCCCCTGGCTTCATGCTCACACGGCGAGTCCAGAGATTTGGAAGGGCTGTGGTATTTATCTGCTTCAGGCTCTGTTCTTTGGGCTTGCCTCTTGAGTTTGGAATGACCAAAATGGTACCCATTAGGTATGGAAGCGATGAACTGATCTGGCTGACACTGGAGTGATGTGACGCTGCTTACAGGCAGTCATACGGTAATGGTTGTGCTGTTGGGAAGAGTCTGCTAACAGCAAAGTGTTTGTAAATAGCTGAAATCTGACTGAATCCTCTGTCAGCTAAGGACGGAATCCTTCTGCCACTCCTCTTCCTGCCTCTTTGCTCTTGAACCACAGTTAATTATTCTGGTGAGAGTGTCTCCATGCCCACCAAACCATGTCCCTCAGAGTCACATCTGCTTGTCTCCCTTCCCTCTCCCAGGCAATACAAGTTCTTACCTGGCCCCAAGGCCACTTGCTCAGATGCTGCTCTCTGTTGCTTCAGCTCATGAAAGGCACTTGAGGTGCACCTGCTCAGCTGTGGCAGCCACATGTTTTTTCCAAAGCTAGCTTGAAATCTAGGTCTAGGTGTTCCCCTGGCTCACAGAGTTTCATTGGAGAATCACAAGTTGCAGTCATTGATTAGCGCACAAGGATTGATCTTTGGAGAAGGGCAATGGGCCACTTCTCTCTATCCTCCAGACCAAAAAGTCTTCTAGGACGTTTATCTCCAACCAGACTTTAGAGGAAACCTGTTGTGTTGGTGTAAGTAGTTCACAAAGCAGAGAATGGGCTGCAAACACATGAGAGCTTTATCCACCTGACTGCTTTGTGTAAAAAGCAGGCTTTTCTCTTTCACAAGAAATGAGATTTCTCCCTACCCGCCAACCCAAGTCATGCAGTCTTGAATCACCCCAAGTGCAGGGGAAGGCATAACTGCCATGTTAGTGACCCAGCAATGAGGGCCTGGTGCCTCTGCCAGCATTGACTTCACCAGCATCAGTGGAAGGTGTTGATAAGTCAGCATCAAACCCTGGGCAGGCAATGTGTGGGAGCAGTGGGCAGGGGAGCTGAGGGCTGGGAGACCTTTGCAGTGATGGGAAGAGGAGTGTGAGAAAGGGAAAAGGAAGGGTGTTTTGGTTTAGAGATACTGTTTGCAGCGCTGATTCACCAGGCTAATCGGATCTTGGTGGCATTTCTCCTCCGGTATCTGCTTGGAGAGTCTGTCACTGTTTTTGAGAATTTATCTTTCTCATCAGAGCTTGGGTTGTGTTCTTTTTGTGTTTTTTTGGTGTTTTTTTCTTTTTTTGCTTTGTTTTTTTTCTTCATTCAATGCCTGTAAGAGGAAGGCATCTAAAAACAAAACGTCCTTTTCTCATAGCTCTGCTCAGCAGGCCTGAGCTATGATAGTTTCCCCTTGTGCTGAGGAACGGGGAGCGATGACCAGTGCTGATCCTTCAACCTCTGCAGCCTGGAAAGAGGGTTCAGGGATTAGTTATGCCATCTGCTCCAACCCCTGTTGTATCTGTTGAGCATCTGTGAGAGAGGGACTGATGGAGGAGCATCTGATTAAAGAACATTGGCTATGCAGGGCTCCTTCAGTGAGACTTCTCCATAAATAGCACTTGTTGCTAACTTAGCCTTGCATGTTTACAGACATTGGTGTTGACTAAAATATGCAAATGAATTGAGGTATTTGAACAACCAGTGAGTATCTAATTCATATTACTGTTGAATCTATGTGTTAGGGACCTTACATTACAATAGATGAAGGTTACAGCCATCACAACTACTTCCCAAACGTGGCTGATGTGGGATCCAGCCCCAGCCTGTTTCTTGTAGACAGGTTCCAATCTGTTATTTCCAGATGCCTGACAACTTGCATTTCTACATTTTTTGGGTGTCCCATTATCATGGAGTGCCTTGTGACACCTCTGTTCTTGCTGAGTTAACACTGTAGCCTAAGAAGGCTCATACTGGTTTCTAGAGCCTACTCTTTGAGAAAAGCATGGTTTGTTCTCAGTCTCCTCTCCTGTCTAAGCTATTGATCTCATCCTCCCTACTCACTGGTAGCTTTGACCTGATCTCTCATGTTCCAGAATTGAGTACTTCTGTGCTTTACTCATCTTGTACTTTAAGTGAAGTATTTTCAGCAGCATTCAGGATTAATCAGACTCTCCTGAAATCAAAAGGTGTTTTCCCACTGTTTTTAGAGAGAGCTGTTAGAGCAGGGCTTGGTGCTGTTGGGAGTCCTATGCTGACTGACTGCAGATGGAGGAGTCAGGGGAAGGGCTTAAAGGATCTGTTATGTTTCATGGCAGAAGCAGTTTTGGAGGACTTCAGATAGAGGATCCCAAACAGAGCCTGGAGTGCACAAGGAGAACAAAGAGAGGAAGACAAGGTTAACGTGACTTCGAGGAAACCTATTCACATCTTTGGTGATGGCAAGGAATGAATGAAAGATTCAGAACCTCCCTGTGATATTGGGATGGCCGTTTGTTGCGGTTGTCACAAGGGTAAAATTGCCATGAGTAAAAAAAATAAAATAAAATAACATCCTGTTGTCCAGAAATATAAGACAACAGCATTGGCGAAGAGGGCCCATCCTCCGCAGCCCTTCCCCTCATGACTCCTCCACACTCAGGAAGTGGCAAGGCTGTTCTGTGTGGCCAAAAACAAGGCAGCAAAACTCCGGTGAAAAAGGGAGTTAGAGCTGATCGGTAAGCCATGGGCACTGAACATCTCTCGAGAGATAAGTCTCTGATGCTTGATTCTTTTTAGTCCTTTTGGAGACCGTGATAAGGAGGCGGCAGTTGCTTTGTCAGGGTTGCTCACGCTTTTTTGCTCACTGTGTTCAGTTGCTGAACTTGTTCAGATAAGACAAACATCTAAACTCCATTTCCGGAGACACATACCAGTCTTTACACTCAGGCGATGGTTATACCAGGGCTGGGCTCCTGGAGACAAAACTGATGTCAAAAACCTGTGAGAAGGATTCTCTATAGCAGCTGGTGCTTTTGTATCTCTTCTGCTCCAAAACTGGAATCCAGACTTTCCAAAGGCGGTGTTTGGGGAAATGGGCTGCCAGCATCATCCCACTGGGAGCAGTGGGGAGGATTGGTTTATGCACCAGGACTCCAGTTACTGCACAGTGACAAATTGGTGTTGACTTGTCCTAAGCAAGGTGCCCAATTTTGCTGTTTTTCTGCACTGAAAATTGAGGTACTTCAAATGCTGTCTAGAAATCCTGCAAGAAGAAGGGCTGCTGAAAATTAGATTCAGTGCCTTCTTTCCTTGCCTCCAACAGATTTTGCCTAAAATCTACCAAGAGAGCCCTCAAAATATTTGATCCCAGGGTGTGCTGAAAGTGCTGTCACCTCTGTCCCTCAGAGATGTTCCTCCCCATGACCCTGCAGAGTGCTCAGCTTAACTCTGGTGAGCAGCAATTGCATCACTTATGCATCTCATCATCTAATCCCATATATAGCCCAAGATGCCAATAAATTTTAAAAACCTACAATGGAAAGGCCTATTACTATGTCATCTAGGCTACAGTTCTGTCAGTGTAGGGTTATTCAATTAGCTGGGATACAAGTCATTAATATGGCCTTTTTTTTTTTTAATTGCTCCTACCAGAACAGCGATTTAAGGCATTTCTGAATTCCATTGTCATTTCCTTTCCCTGCCAGTTGCACAGGGTCAAATGCTGGGCCTAAGGCATGTGACAGTGTCCTCCTGCTGTCTGCAGCAACATCAGATCCTGTCTTGAGACCATCTCTGGGAGGAAGGGATGCACAGATCCCCCCTTTCACGTGCTGCACTGAATTCTCTGATTCTGATAGCTCAGAAATGCTGTCTAATGGTGCGGATTTCCCAGTTTTTCTGCAGTGGTTTTCTCCACTGCATGGGAGCTGTTTTGGAAAGCAGTGACCTAGTCACGGTGCCAAGGCCTCGGTGTATTTGTGACCTCGTGCTTCACAGTTTCTTCCTGTGTTCTGCTGATGTGCTGTGGAAATTGGAATAACGTGTTCTGCCTGCAGGCAAAACCTCCCAGCCCTGAAGTCTTACAGCAGTGTTTCCCAGATGGAAACATTTCTCCTGCTTTATCTGTATGCACCTGCCAACGTGTAAGTATTCCCCCCTGTGCCCATCCATTCTGGTGCTCCCCCAGGCTTTCATTTTGCTCTTCCCATTCTAGGCTGGCTGCTTGCCCTTTGGAAAAGCCGTGTCTCCCTTCCTATGGAAAGCAGCTCCCAAAGCTGCCTGAGCCCTGAGCAGCGAAACTTTGCTGTTTCAAAGTCACATTGACCTGAGTACTGCAGCAAATGTGTACAGTGTCTGCTGCCGTTGTTTCGCATGAGGGAGCTGCAGTCAAATATTAAAAAGGCAGCAAGAGCATTAAATTATTCGACAACAGAACATTGTCATTCCTCCATAAAACTATTTTGACCTGTAGTTTTCTATGGAGTCCATTGCTCTTAAATGTGCAATGAGAAAGGAAATTAAAAATTAATCTTTATTTCCATCTCAGAAGAAAACCTTAATTCTCTGCATTGAAATTATACTCGTAATCCAGGGTAATAAATTATAGTTTTTAATTGCAGCCAGTCACAGCCAATCAAATGTGGATGTCTCTCTTTCTCTCGCTTGCTTTAACTTTACTATGCAGAAGAACTCGTGGAGTGCTGGAAAAAATTCATGCACGTTGACCAAGGCTCTTATCATGTAGCATAAGCTCACAACAACTGGGCTCTGCTTTTTTCTGGCACCCTAGAGCTGATGACCTGAGAGTACCTTATAGGGCAACGATTGCACCATACTTTCAGCCACAGGTCTGATGCAAACGGGTCTATTCAACTATTTCAACATGGAGAAGGTGGTGCAGCATCTTGTTCAAGGTTACGTGCTGTCAGTCAGTGAGCTAGGAACAGAATCTAGATTTTGTTCAACTGCTTTTGACTACCAAACACTGCTCCCCCGAGCAGGGACTGGGAGCCAGGATGTGCTGCTCTGGCCCACTGGCGCTGACTTGGCTGGCTTTAAGTACCCAAGCTCTGATGTTGTGTTTCTTCTTGCAAAAAAAAAAAGAGGACAGTTGAGTAATGCAGAGTTTTATGCTCAGTGCCTAATGCAGGTAACCTTTGTGCTCTTCTACAGTAGTTGTGTTTTACTTGTGTTGTAGGCGAATGAAATGTTTATCGGTGTTTGACATTGTTGTATTACACATGATGAAAGCTACCTTGGAGTTGGAGTAGCTGACCTTTATGGGTCCCTTCCAAGTCAAACGGTTCTATGAAATGAGTTTGCTAAGATATGGCATGCTTTTAAACCATAAAGGGAGGTGTTTCTGTTCCCAAATAACTGATGTTTGCATTTGTCAGCTTCTTCCAGTGCTGTCTCACAATGTCTATCTGAGTACTTTCACACCTTCTGCTAGATGATCCTGGCTGGCTGTCACCTCACCACTTGCATGGTGGCACTAAGCCAGGGGTGGTTGTTGTCTCTGAGAGCAGCCCATAACATTCAAATACCTGGGCAGTGCATCTGAGTTCTTTCTTAGCACCTTTGTCCAAGCAGCTCAGCCTTGACATATTTTTTGTATCTTTTTTCTATGTCATATCCAAACAATGATCTAGACCTGTATAGAAGAGGGAGGATTTTAAAGGTGTCAGCATTTCCAAGGTCAGCTAGGAGAAGGGAGAGCCAATGGATGGATTGGATTCCTTGGCTGGAGGCAGTAATAGAGGGGGTAGAAGTGTATAGTTTTGATAACAGTCCCTAGGTCTGTTTCCTAGCTTTTTCTTAATGTTCTGATATGTGGAAGAGTGGGCATGAGAGAAGGGGCAACAAAGTGACTAAACATCACAGCAGTTGCTGTGGGAATAAGACGTGGTCCACCTGACATTAAAAAGCCTTCTCCAGTTGCACAGTGTTATCAATATATTCACAGTGAAGGTTACTAATCAGGATTAACCTGGCACATCTATAGTCTTTGATTTGGAGAAGGCTGTAAGATCTCTGCAGTCTGTGGCCATTTCTCCTCATGTGCTCAGAGTGACTGGTAGCAATGAGGAGAGTGGTGAAATCCGTACTTCAGGATGCATTAAAAAGAACAGACAGTAAATCTAGCAACATTTTTGACCAAGAGCACTTATGTTCTTGATGAGTAATCCCCAGATTCCAGATATGAGTTTTATGGAGTCTTATTCTCCATTGGCAATTTAACAGAGAGCTTCAGCTGGGTTAAAAGAAACATCAGCCTTGGCAAAACATCCCTTGGCCATGGCTGATGTGGAGACCACTGGGAGTTCTGCTGTCCACCCCATATCACCAATAGCAAGCTGTCTGTGGGGGAGCTCTGAATCCTGCATAGAAACAACAGCAGTGTGCATCAGCCAGGGCTGCTTCTGTCTGCAGTCGTGGGGATGTGGCTCAGCAGCTTGCCCTGGTGTATTTTTATGTTATGCTGCTAACAGTATGCCTAGATTAAAGGTACCTTATGTACACTTACAAATGCTAATCACACCTGATTTGTTTTATCTGAGCTGCTTTTCCATGCGAATTCTAACCCTTTTCTAGGCAGGATTCACCGTGCCATAACAAATTGAATTGCTTGGAGGCTTTTTCTGGTGGTCTAGTTGAATTTTGCAGTTAACTTCCTTTCCCTCTGTTTCTACCAATTAGATTTACTTCTTAATGCTTCTTTTTAAATGTTTTTTTTTTTTTTTTATTTTTTTTTTATGAGCCTTTAATCATGAGTCAAGTCTGGATAGCTTTTCCTCTCCACTGTTTTTCCTCCTGAATCGGTTCCTGCCAGTTTTTGGTGGTTTTTATTTTGCTTTTATTCCTCACTTTCTCTCTTAGATATCTACAGTGTAAAACAATTTTGGGGCCTATCCTCCTAGCTGCTGAAACTGCAGAAGAGCATACTTGGTGTGCTGAGGTAAGTGAATATATCCTCTAATGGACCACTAAAGAGATCCTTCAATTTTGAATGAGGAAACTTTGTATGCCAGAAACAGGCTCAGCCCAAACATCTGCTTCCCAACACTGAGCAATCAGAGAGAATCCAGCAGACAATAACTCGTGTCTCCATACAAACAAGGCTCCTTCTGGAAATTAAATGGTTTATCTCAAGTTATGAGACTGCTGACTGCTCTTTGAGAGGTACTTCAGGGCTGGGGAAATAACTGCAGTCCTGTTTGTCATGTCCAAAGGAAGAGTGATCCTGGAATTTATTGTCCTGTGTGCGTAATTTTTGTATCTAGCAAAATACTGAAAGTAGGATTTATGAACTAAACAAACATGTTTCCGGAAGATGCTGGCAGCTGTGTGCCTTGAGCGGTAGTGGCGGCATGGTGAATATATCTCCTCTGAAAATCTTCTTGTTTTATAGGACAATAAAATTAGTGAATGAAAGCAAAAAGGGAGATATAATGGATCTGGATTTTAACTAGCATATGAATCAATATCTCATGAGATCTTGCCTGGAAAAAAAAATGTACTTCAGGAGCAAGGGCATGAAGAGAATAGGGGAAAAGAATGGCAGGGGTGGTCTAGTGACTGCAGCTGGAGGTCTGAGCAGGACAGAGCCTCAGCCAGTGGGTGTAATTCTGTGCTCTGCCAAAGGCTTCCCAAGGGCACATCGCTGCTTTTCTCTGCACCTCGTTTTGCCATTGTTAAATGAAGGCAGTACCATTAGAGCAGTGGTTGCTTGGCTTGTGGGCAAGATGGCGTTTCAAGTTGAGAGGTTCTCTGATCTGTGGGAGTGGAGACCATGCAACACTGTCAGATTTTCCACCCCTCTGTATCAGCGATTATAAGAAATCATTGATTTCTCACCACTGCATGCTTCGTGCACAAAGGGGAAGATTTTGGTGCCTATTAGGATAGCGATATTTCATACCCATTTTCCATTGGTTGGGCGAAAGTTCTTTATGGTTATGAGCTAAGCCTGTCCTCACAAACAGCCATAACTCATCTGTTACAAGTTGCTGATTCGTTCCTTTGGCTCGGAAGAGGAAAAAGATTTATTTGGCATTTAGAAACTTCCCATAGCAACAACAGGAGAGAATAAACATCTTTGCTTTTCCTCTGCCCTGGAGACAGGTCAGAAGAGGTCCTTGATGGGGCTGCAGAGTGGTCCTTCAGGCTTGCAGCCACGTTGCTTGGTGCTGCCTTGGCTGCCTGGTGGTGGAGGCAACGGGGATTGCCTGCAGGGAGGATGCTGCTTTCCTGGGCCCAGGAGCATTTGCTCAGCCTCCAAACACATGTGCCATCCAGAGAGATTGTCTGCAACGAACGCTGAGCAGCTCTTCTGTATCAAACACTTCCCACCTTGAAAACTTCCTTGGTTAACTGCTCATTTCTAAATCATTATTAATGTATTTGCACAGGGATTTTAGAATTTAATTAGCCTCTTTTGAACTGCTCTTAGCGTGTTTGTCTAGAGAAACAGAAAATCCCTCCATGACTTGTTTGCTTTCTTCCTTTGCTGGTTTTCACTGGAAGGAGAAGATACCTCTGGGCTTTGCAGGGTTGCAGCCTCCTGCGTTGCAGGATCCATGCAGGCACTCAGGTTTCATTTGGAGCCTTCCTTGGAGTGTTTCCCTTTGCAAAGTGAGGCTGGGCAGAGCAGAGCAGGGCTTTTGGTGCTCATGCACACACTTTTTCTCGTGCAAACCACAGTGGTTCTGACTGCTGCCTCTGGTACTGTTGTGTTGGTCCCAGATTGAGGAAGGATGACTAACTTAATCACTGGATAGTTTTGATTTCTAAAATTAAACAGCCTGCCACATGTGCAACGCTGTTGCTGTATTTATGCCAGCAGTTAGCAGGCAGCACCGGGGAGCGAGAGGGGCTTCTCAGCTGCAGCTTGTTCCAGCACTGGTGTGTGCAAGCAGATGTTCCTTCCTACTTCTCCCAGCCTTGTGGATTTGTCTCCTTGTAAAAACAACAGCACTTGTGCTCAGAGAGCTTTCTGGCCAAGTTCTCAGCCATCACTTTGTAAACGTATGCTGATGAGCCATGGTGCAACTCAGCTGCAGAGGTGGAAGGGCCGAGGGGCTGAGCAAAGCCAGAGTGCAGCAAAGCACAGCCCCAACCCAGTGCTGAAGCAGCTGTGGGCTGCAGAATGGCTTCCCTGTGAAACTGGAGGGTTCTGCCCTGCCAACATCGCCCAGTTGGCTCTGACCTGAGCTCTTTGCCCTCAATAGGGATGAGATGCCTTTCTCTCACTGTTTGCTTTATAGCTAGCACCACACAGATTTATTTGGGTTATAGGAGAGAGGAAATAAGAGCAGTAAGCTGTAGATAAAAGCCAAGGTGAAATGCACAGAGGTGGAATGGCTTCATTCTTCAGAGCAGGACGGGCTGAGGAATGAGATGTAGTTACTATTTTGGTTCGAGCAGTAGTCCTCTGGTCTTAGACGTGTTACTGAGCTTTGTTTTCTCGCAAAAGGCCTGGCAGGAGGATGAAGAGATGGAAGAAATTTTAGTACTAACCAATGAGAGGAGTGTGGGTGAAGCTGAAATATTTTGACGTACTGGATTGGATTTTGCCGACTCAGTGACTGAGATGTGCTTTTGTTTGGTGTTAAGCAGGTGTTACTGCAAAGCATCGGTGAGGCGTGTTTTGGTAGAGCTTTGTGTGTGTGTTGAAGAGGTGGCAGGAGAAGGTTTGCTTTTCATTTGCTAAGGCTTCTGATTGAAAACAAGTGGAATCCTTTGGGATTTCTTTGTGAGCTCTATGGATCTGGCAAGTGTATTTAATGGAAGCAGAGAGTGTTCAAGATAATTTATTGGATGAGGCACTGGACAACCTGGTCTAGTACCAGATCTGAAGGTTGGTGGCCCTCCCTGTGGTGGGGGAGTTGGAACTCGATGATCTTTGGGGTCCCTTCCAGCCCAAGCCATTCTATGATCTGTCCCTTAGATCAATATCAAATTAAGTAAACCCTATCAATTATGTCTGGAAGAAGAAAAAAATCAGACAAGTTTTACCAGTGCAATGCTGCATGCTCTCCTGACAGGTTGCATGAATGCTGCTGGGGTACAAGGACACCCTACAGCACCAAGAGATGACCCAACACTTCACAGCCTTGTGCTCTGACCTGTCACTTGTCATCTTCCAGGCGTCATCTTCAGCACCTTCAGTGCAGTAAGACAGTTCTTCTTTGAGTGTCAAAGGTGTGGATTTATGCCTAGGGAATTGCTCTTGGGATGCAAGCATGACTTGTAATTATTTTTTGTTTCCATGAGTTAACTAACTTTAAGTCCATATTTGGATTCATATTTTAACGATAGAACTGCAGCACAAAGGAACTGCTGTTTGTGCCAGCAGGGCACTTGGCTCTCTCCTTTTTGCTGCCTCCTGTCTGAAAGGGAACGCAGCATATATTGATCCCAGCTTTTAGAACTCGTTCTATTTATGAACCCAAATTGCAGAATGAAGTCCGAAGAGCACTTGAAAAGGGCAAGATCTATACGAGAACGACAAAGGGAATAAATTAAAGCAGCCTCCCCTTTCTAATGGGCTGCCAGCTGCTGTTAGTGAGGGGATGCCCCAGTGCCATCTACCTGAGCGATGCTCCAGCATCAGGGGATTTTCTTGAGCACAGTATTGATTTTTGTTACTACATTAAGCTTTTAACTTTGTCAGTGGTATTCTTGGAAATCATTACTGCTGTGATGCGCAGCACGAGAGGTGAAATATCTCTGCTGCTGCTGTGTGGGTGCAGTCTGTGATCTCTTCCCTCTTTCTTCCCTTTGTTGTGGAGCCCCATTCAGCTGATGCACCGCAAGGAGAGCGAGGAGGCAAGGAAGTAAAATTGCAAGCCAGGATGGCCTTGGAACTGGGTGAGAGACTGATTTTTTCAACAAATCGGTGACAACTTTTTCAGCTTTCCTAGAGGCTGTGAATGTGGGGTAGGGGGGTCAGAGCACAGTCCAGGGCTGGTGCTTGGGGTCCACTGGGTGGGTGTGTGGATGTGTGCTGTGGGGGCTGAGAGCTGCATTCAGCATGCTTATTCCTGCTTGAACAGTGCATCTTAAATGACCTCAGCTACCGGGTGAGCTCAGACTCTTCCTACTTGAGACTGAAGATAGTTAAATTAGGGAGCAAAGGGACAGGAGTGGAGGGCTGTTGTTACTGAGGTTTAGGCTAGGTCCTAGGCTTGTTTCCTATAGACAGAGATTAACATAGAAGAACATAAAGCTGCACGTCCAAATGGCTGTGGTTGTTTCTAATCCATCCAGCTTCCCGTCAGAAGAGAACTGCTCGCAGACAGGAGCATTTTACTGCAGACTCAGCTGTGCTGTGCTGTTAGAAGCTGTTAATTCCCCATCCTGTCTCCTCCTCCTATTGCTCCCTTCCCAACAGCTGTTCTTGGATCAGGCTGGCTGCCTGCTCCTTGGGGTCTGTGTGTGTGAGCCCTGAGATGTTCCATTTCAGGACAAGGTAAGGCGATTCCTGCCATAGCAATCCTTCACCACTGTGATCTCCTGAAAGATGTGAAGGTCCCAGAGGAGGGAATGCCTCATTAAGGAGAGAGCTGATGTCATAGAGTCAATGGAATCATAAAATTATCAAATCTGGAAAAGGCCACTAAGATCATCAAGTTCAACCATCAACCCATCGTGTGGTCACAGAAATGACAAATGGCCAGGTCTTAGTGGCTTCTGTGTTATCTGGCCCCAGGGTTATTTTCGTGTCAGTTCTTTGCGGGAAAGAGAGGTGTAAGGAACTAGGAGGGACTGTCCCATCCTTCCACTGCCCCAGGATGGAGCCCACTCACTTAAGGTTTGTTTCGGTGCAGGACAGCAGAGTGGGGGCTCTACTCTGTGCTTGGACCAACTCTGTCTGCCTCACTTCCACCAGACCCCTCTGCACAACTCTTTGCAATGAGAGCAGATGCTGCTTGGGTAGGAATATGTTGTTCTCCATAGTGTCTCCATGCTGATAGCTCTGATGAGAGGTGGTCCAGCTCGTTGCTAAAAAGCATTCTGCTGACAGAATGTATGCCTGGGAGGGTGATGAGCCCTCACCTTAGCAAAATGCAGAGAGAATTTTTCTCTTCTGCAGTCTTCCCCCCTCCCCCAGTCCACTGCTGTGTCAAAACCTCGAGTTTTGTGTAAAGTTGTTAAATAAGCTTCTGGGCAAAATAAAAGATCAAAAGAGGTCTAATTAGCTACAGTCTGCTTAGGAATTGTGGATGTTCACCTAGTTTTATAAATTGACACTTTTAACATTAAAACTCAAAGCAAAAAACGATGTAATTATTCTTTTTTTTTTTTTTTTTTTGAAGCTTAGGTTTAATGTCTTTATTGAAAATTGGGTACTTCTCTGGCATCTCAAGATGCTTTATTCTATCAAATCTGGAACAAGTCATTTTTCATTTTGGATTGTAATGTGGTATAAATGATAAGAGCCTGATTCAGAAAGCTTTTTTTTTCCTCCCCACTGGCAGCTTGACGAGAAAGCCTCATAGTCACGTCACAATAACCCTGAAGATAATCTATTGTTTGAGTCTTTGTGAAACTGCTTGCTTTTAGAAAGGGGAAAAGTGAGGTTTTTTGAGCCCATGGTTAGGGTGCCTGAACCTCACTTGCTGTCACAGGATTTTTGTTTCTTTTTAAATTTTATATCTTTTACCAGACATAGGATACCAAGGTAAGAGTAGATACCTGCTATGATGGTCTGTGCTGTAATCATCTAATGAAGTCCATGTGCAGTCTAATTGAAGCTCAGAATGTAACAGGTAGCTGAATGGAGAACAGCTGGTGGTTGGAGCAAAGGAGGAATGAGAGATGCATAGATGAGCTTTGTTATAATTTTTGGGCTTGTTTCCAAACTCTGACCATTTGGATGTACCACTCATGCTTCATGTGCACATCAAATCTCCCTGAATTTGACCTCAGTATCATAGAGTGGACAGATGAGAGGAGGGTCACAGTGAAGTCATGTTAGAGCTGGACTGTTTACAATTATTATTTACACTGTGGCAAGACACACAGTCTCCATTTAGAACCAGAGGGTGATGGTGCTGGCTCTTCCCTAATGCATAGGAAGTCCTGGTGCCTGCCCCAAAGACCTTACCACCCATAAAGAGAAATGGCAAATGCAGGGATTGTATTTGTGTGAGGGTGACTGCAGAAAAGGGTCAGTCCCCCAGTGAACTTTAAACTTTTTTGGGTGTTTATCTAAAAGTTCATGCAAATGGAGGTGGATTTCTTTGATCTGGGGTTCTCATGAGAGCTGTCTTTTGTAATTTCGACTGCTCCCTGGCTTGTGTCAGAAATGCTGTGAGTGGGGTCTGCCCTGGGATTTGGCGCAGCCCAAGTTTTAACAGGGCTGGAAGGGAAATGAAGCAAGATTCAGACAGCAGAGTAGAGCTTGCAGAAGAGAAATTTTTATTGGCATCTTTTATATCATTCTAATTCAGAAGTTTCAGTTCTTGATGATGATGCTGGGCAGAGGTTCAAGATTTCATTTGCAGTTGGCTCAGCTCAGATGCTGGAGGAAGCTTCTGTGATTGGGAGGAAGATCCTTTTCCTGCAAGAACAGAATTTCTCATTTGACATTAGGAGTGGAATTAGAGCCTCCTTAAAGATTCCAGTGGGGATTTGCTTGAATTTTTCTGCTTCTCTGGCCCAATGTGGCAATTAGAGGAGAAATGTTTGGTTGTTGCTGCTAGTGATCTGGCTGCTTGCTCTTGTGGATTTCTTGATAATCAGAGCTCACTGGATAGAATGCTTGCTACAAATGTGGTTATTGATTCATAGAGATTTTTCTGAGAATGGAAGCTTATCCTTTATTACTTTTAAGTTGTTTCGTTGGCTAGATAGTGAACAGACATTACTTTCACACACCAGGACAGCTGCTTTCCGGAAAAGGTTCAATTATTGTTCTTTGCACATGCTGTGTATGGGTTGTGCTACCATACAGTGTATGTACAGTCCAAGCCTTTTCCCATTTGCTGCATAGCAAGACATCCACTGACTTCTTTGGGAAAGATATTGGCAAGAGTATTGGTGCAGGTTTACCCAGGGAGGTGGTGGAGTCACCATCCCTGCAGGTGTTCAAGAACCATGGAGATCTGGTACTGAGGGATGTGGTCAGTGGGCATGGTGGGGGTGGGCTGATGGATTGGATGATCTTAGTGGTCTTCTCCAACCTTAATGATCCTGTGAGATAGAGCCCGGGAGCAGCTCTGGGAGCAGATACAGTGTGATTCCATGAGTTGCTGCTTTGTTAAGGAGTTAATGAGAGGGAGTTTCGATCCCTCTGCCCCACCCAGAGCAAGAGGAGATGGGTGTCTCCTTGGCTGTATGCTGGGTTGAGAATTTGACTTCTCTGCTTGTTCTCTTGACTGCTCTGTGTGCTTGCTGTGCTGCTCAGAGGGTGTGCATCACACGGAGCATCGCTCCTGGGAAGCTGAGCCTGGACAGCACAGAGCAGCTTCCATCTGGCTCTCATATAGCCATAATGGTCATTAAATAACACTTTAATGTTTTACAGCTTAATGTTTTTGTTTTAATATTAAACAAAGATTTTCTTTAAGGGAATTTAGTTTAATCATCTGGTTGCATGGCTGACCTGAGGAGGAGCACTGAAAGCCTACAAAATTCCCCAGATGCAGCAGAGAATGAAAGCCCTTACGATTTAATAAACTATCCAAGACGAAGCAACTGGACTAATAAGTTTGTGATCTGTACCTGAGGGATGTGAATGCGTGCATATATCGGAGGAAGGAAAACACCACTTCCATCAGACACAGCTGGTACTTAAGGCTAAATGCATAAATTGTTTTTTATTTTAATTCTTTCATCTTTCCTATGTTTCTTGTGCCAACCTACCTACTGGAAGTACTTCAATTGCAAGTATGTGAAATTGCCATTTTTTCTCCTCAAGAACATGCAAGTCTTGTAAATCCCAATTATCATTTCAGCTTTTAGAAAGTTACCTGAGTTGACAGATGAACCATGCAGATGCCCATCAAATCTGCTCCACCACTTCAAGCTAATGACTTGTGTTTTAGTGCCCATCCAAAAATTCCAAATGGGTACATCACCATTTAGGTAATAAATGAAATAAATTCTTATCTAAACACAGGGTTATGACCACGTGTTTAAGAGATGGGTTGCTGTATGCAGTTACAACTTGTAAGTTATAAGCTGTCATGGGTTCTGATGTCTCTCCTCCTCTCAGAGAAGTCCATGAGGTCTTGTTCTTAAAGTTCATTTTCAATTTTGGCTCTTAAGAATTTGCTAGGCGTTTTCAAGTCTCTTGAGAGCCACACATCAACCTACAGGAAAACATACATTTGTAAAATGATATTAACTTCTATAATTTCTTGTCATTTATTAACTTCATTCAAATGACTCTTGACCATTTTGATTTCAGAAGCATTCAACGGAGTGCTGAGTTTTCATTTCCCTTTAACAGAGAGATACTGGAAACAAAAAATGTGCTTTTCTGCTTGCTGTTGGACAAGGCTTATGGGCAGAGATAATATCTTAGACAAACTGGGATGGCTGGAGAGCTTAGGTAAACTTGGAAGCATTGAGTCCTTCTTCAAGCCTGAAACAGAAGCTTGTAATGCTGAATTAGCAGCTGCTCAGGGTTAGTTAGATAGTCATCAATTAGAGCTTTGGAGGAAAAAAAAAAAGTAGTAAGTATTGGTGTATTCTGGTTTATTTGGGACGCAGAAAGGATGACAGCTTCTGTATCTTAAGTATAGCACAGATTTGTTTCTCTTGAGCGGCCCATAAGAGCATATGGTCGTGTAAACTCCTACTATATGCTTAGGGGACTGTGCATCCCCAAGAAATGACTCGTATGCTTCACCTTTTCTTCCCTTTTTTAATCTCTGCAGGCTGTCTGGAACCTGGGAATTTGGCTTTTACATTTGCAGCCTTTTTTGCTCTAACACAGAACAATCTTCCAGGTGGAAGCTGAAACCCTGTCCCTGGGGTAGCGAGGCCACGCAGAAGGTCACAAATGGCTGACAGTGCTGAGCTGGTGAGATCTGCTCTTCTGGTTTTGTCAATGATTATCCCGGCCTGACAAAGGTTCTACCATGAGCATTGTGGTAACTTCTTAAAGTTGATTGGGAGCTATTAAGGAGTGATAAAAATCAGGTATTTCTGACCATGGTGATCAAAGGAGGAATTCAGTGATACTACAATAGGTGCTTGGAGTTCTCCGGGCATTGCCATCAGTATTGTTTAATGACCCAAATGCTATGGCTGTGTTGGGCAAATAGCAGCATTGGCAGCCGTGTAGAGGTTCTCAGGAGACAGGGATTTCAGAGCGACAACATAACTCATTGCAAGCTGTCTGCTTTCCCTGAATGCTGGCAGTTGTCATATTGTGACTGTCAGCCCGGAGGTTGACCCCACTTCCAGAATCCTGATTTATTCAGAAACCTGCAGATTTCCTCTCTCAGATTTCAAGCATGTTGCTTGTGGTCTAAAGGCAACAGTTCCACCAGCTGAGCTGTTGAAGGTTTCTTTCTGGCTGAGGTTACAGGACACGTGTTAAAAGCTGGTGTCAAGTGAATGCAGCCTAATAGGATTATGAAGTTTTCCTCCCCCTGTAAGAAAGAGGGTAATTTGATGCTCCTGGCCTACCTAAAGGAATATGCTGTTTGGGGAACGGATCCTCCACTCTGCCATGCTGAAAGGTTGCTAAGATGTCAGGAGGCTCAGAGCACAGAAAGCATTATGCTGAGAGCTCAGTCAGTTCAGCCACTAAGTCCCCTGGCAACCCAGAGTGACCTTTCCCCAGGTCTCCCAACAAAAAACTTGTTGCACGTCCCCTCCCTGTTGGTGTTTGTAGCAATGGCTGGCGGGAGTTTGGCTGTTTGCAATGTAGGCCTTTCAGGCACGAGTCCCCAAAGTGCTGGAGCCCATTGCACTGTGGAACTCTGAATCTCCTTGCTCCTACTGACCAACAGCCAGCAGTTTCCCAGGCATCGAGCATGTGTGTGAGTGTAGTAATGAGTCATTTCTTTGGGGCTATTGTTTAAGTCTTCAAACCATGGAAGGAAACCAGGAGCCTGTTACATGTCACTAAAGGTCACCGGCTATTTTTACAGATTACTTTAAAGAACACCAAAACTGCACAGAAAGAATATTCAGGTTACAAAGCCGGAACTTTGAAAAGTATTTTCACTGCTGAACTATCACAAATGGCTTTGGTGTGTGTGCAAACTGCCATTTTTCAGGGACCCCCAGTTTGGCCAAAGGTGTGTTGCTCCCCATGGACTATAAGAATATTTTTCTCTGGCATCATTATGACCTTTCTTCCAAAATGAAAGCAGTGTTGCAAACTATCGTGCTGAGACTGTTTGACCAGTGCTTGGAAGAGATAGCAGTTTATTTCTTTTTAACTTGGGTTAAAAGTTTTCCTCCATTGGATAAACTGTATTAACTGAAACTTTCACCCAAATCCCAGCTGGGGCAGACAAGCAGCATGGAAAGCTTTAATTTGAAAGATTAAAGTGAAATTCTAAGCAACTGGAGCCTTATAATTCTGTACAACGTGGTCAGCCTATCAATGGGAAATCATTTTTTCTGTCTGTTCTGCTTTTGATGTCATTCTATCAAACATTTAATTGGGAGACACAGCATTAGCTTCAAACTCATTTTGAAGCAATGAGCATTAGTCAGACATAAACAAATGGGCTGGGGGCAAACTACACAGCTGCCAAGTGGTGGGGAGATTTTAACAAGGGCCTCACGAGCCGATGCCCCCAAGAGAAGGAAATTAGGATGGATAGCAGGAAAAGGCTTTTGCACTAAGTGTGGTGAGGCACTGGCACAGACTGCCCTGAGAGGTGGTGGTGCCCCATCCCTGCAGACAGCCAAGGTCAGGCTGGGCAGGCTGTGAGCACCTGATGGAGCTGTGGGTGTCTCTGTTCAGTGCAGGGGAGTTGGACCACATGACCTTTAAGGGTCCCTTCTGACTCAAACAATTCTATGAAATTGCCACTGAGCACAGAACAGCTCTGAGGAGAGGAAGCAGGGGTCGTGCAGCAAATAGGAGGTGCTGGAATTGAATAATCCTGAGCAAGGCATGAGAGTGCTCAGGTTGGGAATGAAGCCCTGGTGTTGGAGTACTCCAGACAGGGAGTGAGCTTCAGTGATGTGCTGTGATCTGAGAGCAACCCGCGCTCCTGGGGACATGGGGTAATCTTCTGGTGGTTCAGGGGCAATTTGTGAGGTTAAACTGGAGGTTGTGAGGTTGAATTAGTCCCCATGCAAATGTGGGTCAAAATGCTAATGATACTTAAAGAAAAACTGTGCAGGCAACAAGCTCCTTGAAATATCATCCTTGTGGTGACCAGACCTTAGGGAGCACATAATAGGGAGCAACCTTTGCTAATTCTCAGCCATGGCCGCAGCAGAGCACTGTGGATGAGGGGCCCAGGACAGAGCAAGGTGTGACTTCTTTGAGGTCATATCTCAAGTCAGAGCTCAGTTCACTCCCGGGTTTGTGGTCGTGCTGCTGGAGCAGGCTGCCCAGAGTTGCTGGGAATACGTTTGCTTTTAATCTCTGAGCCGTTCTACTTGCTGAAGTGCCTGGAATTTGTCTCAAAAATATTTTGGAGGGGAAATGCAATCATAAAGCTGGATCTTTGGGCTATGCATGCTTCATTTCAGAGCCGTAACATCTTTGATGGGGGTGAGTGTTGCTAACCTGCCTCCTTTGTTTTCTGACAAGGAGAGTAATTTTAAAAATAACATTTTAATCCCTTACACTGCATCCATGTCAGCGTTAGCTTAACTCAGCCCACATTTCAGGAACTCTGGGAGGTGTTTCACTTTCATTCAAGTAGATTTAGGTCTTTTATTATTTTCATGACACTACTGCTAACTGGGACCAGAGCCTGGCATGTGCAGCAGGCAGCAAAGTCCTACTCCCAGCAAAGTTCCTGTTAGTTCCTTGCACAAAGCTCTGTGCTTCCTCTCCAGCATCTCTGGAGCCTCGTAAGACCTTTCCTCTTCCCAGCACGACTCAGGCTGGTCCCATCCCTGCTCTTAGAGCTAATCGTGTGTTTCCTGAGCGAAAGGAAGATGTTCCCAATCTCTGCAGATGCCATCCAGCCATCCCGGCCAGCTCGTTTCTGCCCTGCTGAGAGATGCCCACGGTGGTAGCGCAGGCATCGCGCCGGCCTTCCACAGCCAATGGGAATGGGCAGGGACAAAGGTAAGGCTGGCAGCATGAAAAGGCTGCTTGTTGCAGCGTTTCATGGCCAGTGAGCATGACCAGCCTTCAGGGCTAATTACCAGAGGAGAAAGAAGTATGTTCTTGTCAGCAGGCCTACGGGGTTACTAGTTAATGAAGCAGATATGCAGGTAGCTTGTTCGGTGGCAAGAGCGAGTGACTGCCCTGTGTCCTCAGGATGTGGGCAAACCCTGGTGTTGTGCTGGCAGGCTTACAGCGTGAATGTGTCTCCATGCTGCAGGAATCCCTTTGTATTGCTGGGTCATCATGTGCCCAAAAGCTACTTGTCTGCTGTCCCAGTGCTGTTCTGGTCTCCATGCAAAAGAAGGGAAAGAACACAGGGGAGTAAACAAAGTGTGAAGTCTTTGCCCAATCTGGTGTGTGTGGACAGACCTGGTGGCTATTTCTGGCTCTTGATTTCATGCTCTCAGTTCATTAAACTTATTCCATCTCGCGTCATCTCTTCGGCTTGTCCTGGATTAGGTACTGCTAATGAGGAGCAGCATCTGTGGTGTGAGACTCCTCCAAGTCTGTTGTGATAACTACTACTTGCTAGCATCACTGTTACCTGCCTTTTAACCTATCAATGTGATGATATTTGACAAGGGATCTCTGTAATACAAAAAAGCTGACTTATGTATCAGACAACGTTATGCATCTCCTCTGCCAGTGTTCCTTGTGTATGTACCAGAAATGATCCTTTCACTGTCAAAATGTCACCTATTTGAGCTGATGGTTGGCCTGTGGAACTGCATGAACATCCCAATGCAAGACTTGTGAGCCAGTATCACAGCAGAATGGCCTGGCTGCACATGGGGAGCACAGAATGCAGCCCTAAGGACAATGCAGGTCAGAAGTGAGATATGTTGGTGCAGAAATCTGGGAGAAGGTGCACTGTGCCTGGCTAGAGCCTGCTGTTGCCCATCTGTGTGTTTCTTCACTTCTGGTAGAGAAAATACTTTTTTTTTTTTCTTTTTTCTGGGATTTTAAGCAAACATATCTTGGGAAAGAGCCAGCCTCCCTTTAGTCTCTGATTGCTGCACAATCCACCTGATAAGAGACAAGAAAGATGTTTTGGGTACAGTTGTGTCTTTAACCTCCATTCAGGCTACAGAAATGTCTGCCACCTCCAGGAGAGCACAGAGCAGGGATGTGAGAGCCACAGTTGTGCTCCTGCACAGTGCTCTGCATCCAAGATTCTGCACACAGCAAACAGCTGCTGAAAGGCAGCTCCTGCAGCTTCAGGTCTTGACACCAACCTCTTTTAATGGCTGTGGTCTTGTTTATAGTCATGCTGCTTCCCTCTGCATTTCTACCAACAGGTTCCAGGCTCTGCTCATCCCCTGGGATGGATCTCATTGCTGTCCTTTCTGCTGGGGACCGTGCAGGAGACACAGAAACACTGCTGCCAAGGGATGCAGAGAAGGATGTGACAGCATCACCAGTCTTAGAAGAAACAGCAGCAACAAGAGAGATGGAAAGTCTGGACGTGGCCAACCCTGATGGAGCAGTGGTGGAAGCATCAGAAAGCCCAGAGGCAGAAGGAGTTGCTGAAATTATCCGAGCAGCAGAACGAATAGCAAAATCTGAAGTGGCCAAGGTGCTGCAGTCAGCAATAGCTGAGGTAGAGGCCCTGCAGCACTGGTGCCCACTTGGTGCCTTGTAACCCTGCCCTCTGAATGCCTCAGGTGGATGAGACTTCTCCTGGAGCTATGGGAGAGTGCGTTATTTTGGGAAAATTGGGAATGATTTAAAAAAAAAAAAAAAAAAAATCCTTAAAAATCCCCACTGAGGGTTTGTGCTCTTTTCCCATCTGGTTTCCCTCTGTCTTTCAGATGAGCTTTTTTTCCACGATAGCGGGCACTTTATCAGGCCTGGTACAGCTAAGGATACAGAGCGCTCTCCATTACAGCCCCGCTGGCCACATGCTCATCCTGTTCTGAAACGTTCATATTTGGGGATCAAAAAGGGTCCACGCACAGTGTTTACTCAGCCGAGAATTTTTATTTGACATTTGAGCAATTATGCCTTGTGTTGTCCGTGAGTTTGCCGAGTGTGATAAACGTGCTTTTCCCATTTGAAAAAACCTGTCTTTTAACATTGATGATGTGGCGACAGATTTTCAGCAGGGCTGGGAGCAGGATTTGCCAGGGCTCGGTGCCCGCTCTCAGAGCCAGATTGTCAGATGTTCGGCAACCAGCAGCTCCCTGTTGGGTGTGAGGCCTTTGGACATGTTTGTTCCCATGTGCGGAGCTCATTTGTTGCCTGCGCACCACTGAGATCCACCTTCAGCTCTAAGGACTGCGCGCAGGAAAATCTGGATCTCATCTCCCCGGGCTCTGATTTCATTTTGAGTTTGCAGGGTCAGCTTGCTGCCATCATCATTTCCTGGGCCCCAGCGCTGCCCTGAGTGCATGTCTTTGCTGGAGGACATCTTCCTTTAATTTACCCCTGGAAGTAGCTTCACTCAGGATGGGCACTTTGGTGTCTGTTTCAGTGTGCTTTTATGTCTCATGGAGATCAGCTGGACTTAGGCACATGCTGAAACAATTCCTTAAATCAGAATGTGCAGAGGGGCCTTTATTTATAATTTATTTATAAATATCTGTGGTGTGTTTTCCTATGGTTTTTCCAATGTTTCATGCGTTTACTCTTGACTTTTCAGCTCAAGGAGATGAGGAGGGGCGCATGGTTAAAGCCAAAGAACACCACCCAACAGGAGGAGGAGGACTGGGAGAAGAAGAGAGAGGTGATGTGAGATGAAGGTTGGTTCATACCCAAAATGAGGCTCATACCGTGAGCATTCCCATTACATCCCCTTTGTAAGTGCCCACGCTATTAAAAATAAAGATATGCCACATTCCACGTGCAGAATCGTTCATGGGTTTGAAGGCCCTTGTCTCCTGGCTTTGTGAAATGACAGCTCCACACCAGCTCCTCCATGGTGAGGGAGGGCAAGGAGCTGATTGTGATGGAAAATGTGTTGCTGGCGTGAAATGGTATAAAAAAGAAATAATTTAAAATGTCAGGTCAAGTTGCTATGCCCTGTAGGCCAAGGCATGATCTGCAGGAGGACTGCTAATGCGAATTAGTTTCACATCCCAGCAGAGCAGGTGCAGTTGCTAGCAGCCTATCCAGCATGCTCCAGCTCTGAAGCATTTCTTGTCTAGGTAGGACTAGTAAGTATGATCACTTTTCTGTTTTGTTTTTCTAATTTTGGTTGCGTATCTGGTGAAAGTAATGGGAAAGACTTCTCCATCCAGACTGATAATAGCGAAAAGAAAGAAAAAGTCCACAAGAAAGTCAAGAAATTGGAATCAATTGGTAAATTGGAAATCAAGACGGTATTGTCAGCATGAATGGCGTGCTCCTCAGGCAGTGCAGGTTGTCGTTAGAACTGGCGTCACAATTTTGAGAGGGGAATGTGGATTCTTCTAAGGTTATCTTCTCAGCCTGGGAGGTGTAGGTAAGTTTGGGTGATGAAGCAGTCACCACAGGAAGCAAACTGGCAGCAAGGTGGTACGGAGTGTGGGATCAGAACCAAGAAAAGCTTGGTGCACATGTCCCAGATTCTCCTATGAAGGATGAGCACAGTGTGATGCCTGCAGTGAAGTGGGAAATGCACCCTTCTCCTGCAGTGACGTCAGAGGGGTTTCAGTGCCCTTCCCAGTGCACCCAGCACCAGCGCTGCCTTCGCTCTGGGGCAGCGACAGCCAGGGAGGGGAGAACAGCAACCTCTGATCAGAGCTCAGCCCCCTGGCCCTAGATCTGAGGAGACAGAGCCCGCCCTCCCTTCCCTTACAATAATTTTATTTTATTACAAAAAGAGCCCATATTAAAAAAGCTCATGATTATGTTTTCTGTTCACCAAGACTTTTCCTGTATTCGACCTTTGGATAACCTCCAAGGCTTGCAAACATTTGAAAGGAGTAAAGGAGCTCGTTTTATTGCAGGGCCTCAGCATACATTCTTTCCAGCCTATCTTTAACATCAGTTGACAAGAATTATATAATTGCAGTCTGTGATCCCTTTAAGGCTAAAACGTATTCGTTTTCCCTCAAAGAACACTTCAGGTTTCAGAGTTAAATGTATACATTTTTTTCCATCTGGGCTATTCTGTAAAAAGCCGCTTTCTCTTCAGCTGGCAAGTCCCATTCTACCAAGTTGCATGGATTTATTTTTTACTGCGGTTTTCAGCTCACATGTTAACAAGTAGAAGAAAGAGCCTCCAAATCCCAACCTGTGTTTCCCACTGCATTGGAAAATTAGTGGGTTCCAAAGACCATGCAGGGGGAATTATCCTCCTTAGGTGGAACCAAATAAAATTTCAGCGTGCTGATTTAATCAAATTAGTGTCTAATGCTAATTGATAGGCAGCCTGGAGACGGACAGGTAGCTGGACTGGATCTGATCTCGCATTGCAGAGGTATGATGTAACCCTCTGGGCCAGGAAGGAATTGCTGTTCTCCTATCAGAATGGCATCTGCCACCGCGTTGTAGGAAGCCGTGGACATCAGATACTCGGGTAGGAGCTGGGGAATGATGCCAAGAGAGAAATCTGAAGATATTACCTAGAATTTAAAAAAAATGAATTGGCTGCAGCCACGATGACATTGTTTGCATATGTTCCCTATAGTTCAGGTTTT
Organism: Chrysolophus pictus; assembly: GCA_037305975.1. Lineage (NCBI taxonomy): Eukaryota > Metazoa > Chordata > Aves > Galliformes > Phasianidae > Chrysolophus > Chrysolophus pictus. The sequence continues at coordinate 10,685,686 of CM074587.1, forward strand.
CACTGCTTTGAGAACAGCAGCACTGGGAATGTCCACTCCGAGCCAAAGCGATGCCCCAGTGCTGAGCACAGCGAGCAACAAACTGAAAGTCTGCAGAAAGGAAAAAACAACAGAAAAAAACCCCTCCCTGCTCTTAGAACTTCCCAACAATGAGAAATGGAGGGAGCAGCAGCCTGGTCATGGGTATCTGCATGCAGGAAGGGAAGTTGCATTTATCTGGTAAATGAGCTATTAGGAGCGATTAAGCTGTTTGAAGCTGGGGCTCAATGGGCCGATTGTCTGCCCTGGTGCAGCTGAGGGGCTGGGGGTCCAAGTGGGGGCTGAGGGGTTGAAATGAAGAGGTTTAAGTGGTGGATCCCAACTTTGCTTACCCCAAACCTCCGCATCCTTACCTGTTGGATGGCGGTAGCCAATATGCTTTTGTCTGAGTACTTTAGGAAGTGCAAACTTTTATTCTAAGTGGTGTTTGCCTGTAAAAATGGTTCCTTACTTCAAATATTTAGTTACTGTAATGGTGATTGCCCCCGTGCCCCTTAGGGGTGGGGACAGGGGCAGCATTCCAGGTTTTATGGAGGGGCAGGTTTGGAAGGGCTGTAAATGCAATAATCTGCAAGAGAGGAGAGTAACAGAATCCCTCTAATGAACTACAAGCCCACAGTTTATAAACTTGGACGTAGATTAGGATCCTGCCTACTGTATAAAAATAACTGTGTTTGGATTTCTTTGTGGCCAAAGGATCTCAGAACCTGTTAAGTTCTCACCACCCATTTTTCTAATGGAGATGGGGCTGTGTAATACCCCGTGTCGCACTGAAAAGAAAATCTCGGCTCCATTAAGCTGTTTCCTGCTTTTGGTAGCCTCTCTGTATCAGGATTCCCATTCTTGTTTCTGTTTCAAGCGGGAGACTAGTTTACAAGGCAAGTTTCTCCTTGGAGATCACAAGAGGCTTTCTTTCCCCTTTCTTTTTCTAAGAGGAAGGATTAGGTCACCAGTAATACCGTTTGCTTTTTATTTTTTTTCTGCTTTGGCTAATCTGCTCTCCAAGATGTCCATGTTACAAGAGAAATAAAAGGCTTTAAGCGGCCATGGGATATTCCCCCCTCACCTCAGCTCTCCAGACGAGGAGGGCGACTTACAGAAATCACTGCGTGCAAAAGCCTTAAACCAGAATTTCAGATGCTTGTAAGACAAAGCAGAGAGACAGCAGAGCGTCAGGTGCTGGCGATTACCAGCACGTCCAGCTTTACTGGCAGTATGGCTTTGTATGGAGAAGCTCCCGCAGCCGCTCACCTGCAACCAGCAGGCTTATCGCTACGCCGAGACCTTTCTGTTCTATTGTCTCTGTGCATTTTTACCTGGGAATGGTAGGGCAGCAGTGCTGAGCTGTGCTGGCAGAGCCTGGCACGCTGCGTGCGATGCGCTTGGCTTCACCCAGGGAAGGACGTGCGCTGTGTGTGGAAAGTTTCGGGGCTCTGAGCAAAATGGGTTCGGTCAGAGAATAGCGAGCACCAGCAGGTGATTGCTTCTGTCTCATCTGAATACCGAGTGCTGGTTTGTGCTGGAGCCATAAACGTCGTGCTGCAATAAATAAGAGTCTGCGTTGGTAGTTTGTACCTAGCACAGTACAGGGTGTTCGTGCTGGTTACGTTACTTTTGGCAACCACTGTTAAAGGGCCAGGTAGGACTGGATCTACATCAGCGCGGCTCTGCTGAGATCCGTGCCAGCCCCCGGCAGCCAGAGCTCTGCCTCTCGCGTGTTTTCAGCTGGGTTTTTTCAGTCCTTTCTTTCCAAAGAGTTTTAAAAACACAATTAAATGGACAGGACCACTCAGCAGCTGAGCATAAAAAGCCGTTTATCTGAGGATATCAAAGTGCTTGACAAAGGTGGGTAATTCTCTCCGTGCCCTTCTCGCAGGGCAGGATGCTGGCATGCAGAGACAGCGAGTGGTTATCTGAGTAACGGAGTCGGTAGCAGAGGCAGTAATTAAAACTCCAGTCTCATGACACCCAACTCTGTACTGTAACCACTAGACAAACTGCCTCCCGGAACCGTATCTCATCTCTATCTCCCTCCATATGCACAATAAAGCTTTTGTAGTATATGCTGTACGCTTGCTATTGATAGTTGTATCAGCTGAAAGATAATGCTTGCTCTTCTAACTGGCTGCAAGTGTACTCCGTACAACCTCAATTATCTGAGCATAATGGGGGAGCGGTGGAGAATTTTGGGTAATCGAGGTTTTGAGTGATTGAGGGAGGTTTTGGTGTTATGAAAGGACATGGTGGGACATGGCATCATTTGGAGAGCTGGGGCTGTGCGGTCAGTTCACAACCAATGAACTGCAGCTTGGGATATGGTATTCATAGATTCACAGAATCATTTGAATTGGAAGAAACCCTTAAAAGCCACCTGGTCCAACCCCCTCGCAATGAACAGGGACACCCACAGCTCCATCAGGTGTTCAGAGCCCATCCAGCCTGACCTTGGTTGTCTCCAGGGACGAGGCATCACCTCCCTTTGCTGCTGCAGGTACCCCTCTAAGATCAGTGAAGGCCAACAGCAGTTTTTAATGGAAAACGTCTATGTGGCAGCTCAGAACACCGCTCAATAGGAGCACACGGGGCTACGTGGGTGGCTTCCACTGTTTCAGAGAAGCAGGGCCAGAGAGCGTCCGAAAAATAATTTCCCCTGCACATGCTGTAAATTCTAGGTTTTGAGTACGACCCAGCTGTTAATGAGCTCCATACGGGCGGAGCAGTGCAGTGTCTGTAGAGATGTATTTGTTTACGAAGTTAAAGGCAGGAGCTGGGAGCTATGTATCCTGGCTGTTACCTGCAAGCTGGGACACATTGATATGTGTGAGCTGATGTCTGACGTTGCTGAAGCAGCCCACTCTTTAAATTGCTTTAAATTCCAGTCTGTGCTGCTCCTCTGGAAGTTGCAGCGGCTGCTAGTTGTGTTCTCAGCAGCCACTTCAAATGCCTGCAAAAATAAAATGGGTTTTTCTTGTGTGCTGCAGCACTTACCCCGATCCGCGTGTCTGTGCAAGGAGAACGTGCATGTTTGTTATCTTTAATACAGTCTGGATACACACACACATGCATGTAATTCCCTTTCTTTTCAGACACCAATCTGTATATGTGTATTTATGAGGGTTTGACACAGACTTCAGGAGAAGCAGGACTGACCTCAACATTTTGTACATTATTAAGAGGAACAGCAGTTCACCCTTTAAAATGCCTATATTTGGAAATCTGATTCCAAACTCGCGCTGGTTTAACTTAATTTTGTGGCATTTCTCCAGATTTTCATCAGCAGAGGAGATGAGGACAGGACTGAGAGCAATCCTCGTGCTCCACAGAGGTGAGCACCCATTTCAGAAGCCATAAAGGTATGGATGAGTCCTGCTGCAAGGAAGCGGCCGCACCGGTGCTGTGATTTGGTGCCTTTCCTCCTGCCCCACTCTTTTCATTCCAACCTTTTTGATTGCTGCAAGTCCTATCTCTTTTATTTTATTGATTTCCAATATCGGGTCAGCTGCTCCTATGGGAACCCCGCACTCCTTTTGCTTTTCCTTGGGCCATCCCAATCACTTTGGGGGATCGCTTTGGGCACAGAAAGCAGTGCGATAAGGCACAAAGGGCCTTGATGGAGCCCGAGTTTTGTTTAACAGTTCAGATAGTGAAAGTTTACAAGAGCCATACTGGGAAAGCTATGCTGTGAATAGAGCTATTATTGCCATTATCACATTGTTTAGACTGGTGGGCCAAAACACAGGCATTTCGTATTTGTTTAACAGCTTCATCAAGCTGTATATTTGTATTGTCCTTTGGGCTGTGTTGTCAGAGGCTTGCAAGCGACATAAGAAGAAGTATCAGCCGCTCCTTGGGGGATTTGTCGGTCCAAGAAGTCATTAATTACAGAGCAGCGGAGCCGAGGCAGAGGCAGGGTTTGGCTTTCCCGAACTGGAAGGAGCGGCGGGGGCCGATAGAGGGCAGCAGGCTCCTGCGGCTGCGGGGCGCCCGGTCCGCGGCTGTCCGGTGTCGGGGCGGGAGGTCCTGGTGAGCTTCTCCTTCGTGTCGGAAGATTAAAAGGAAGAAAAAAAAAAAGAAGAAGAAAAAAAAAAAAGGAAAAAAAGAGAAAAAAAAAACTCGGGAAAAAAAAAAAAGGAAAAATACGCAGAAACCACAAAATCTACAAAACAATCCTTGTGCTGCAAAACGTCCCCTCTAAAGAATGTCCCGATAAATGCGTGTGTCGTGTCTGTAGGATCCCGTGAAAGCAGCTTTCTGTCTGTGTTCTGTTTCTGTATGAAACTCAAGATGATCTATCGTGTTGTGCTCGGGTCTCTGTTTCATGATAAAGCTGTGGGTAGGTTGCACGACTCATTCTTTCACTTATTTCAGCACTTATTCTCCCGTTTCAGAACAGGCAGTTCAGCACTAAAAGCTAAGGGTTATCACTTTTTTCCCCCTCTGTCGCAAAGCAAAACCAAATCCCTTCCAGATCCGCTGTGAATTTGTTGCTCTGCTGTCGGTCCTGGTGCCGGGCTCCGGGTTTGTGGGCAGGGAGAAGGGGAGCAAATCGTTAGGAGTGTTTGTGCTCAGGGGGTGCAGCAGAGAGCACAGAGCCACCGCTTACAGACAGACTCTGCTCCTCAGCTTTCTGCTTGTCTTTAATGCACTTTACTGCACCTTTTCTGCAGTTCGCTCCAAGGATGCTCACACTCATAATCCCTATCTGACACAGAGGAATCCCCTTTGGCTCTCAGCACGCAGCCATGGCTGCATTCTGCTGCTTGTTTTGTTGTCTTTGATCGTTTCTAATTATTATTTGCATCAGTTCTTGTTCGAGTTGCTGGTGCTGCTCACTTCTGACCGCGATCTGAGACCGAGTGCTGTAACGTTGTCTTGGCGTTTTCTATTGCTGCGTAATTTTGGGGGCTGATGATCTCAGCAGAGCACGGCTCATCATTGCGTGGGGCTCCCAAACCTCGGGTCAGCCATCAGCTCAGGGTGAACAGCCCCTGAGAGTCAGGGTGTGTGCATGCTGGGGCTCCAGATGTGAGCACAAAGCGCTGCTGGTGTTGGTTTTGATCGGTGTTTGAAAGCAATGTGTGCTTTTTTTCCTTTTTTTTTCTTTTCTTTTCTTTTCTTTTTTTTTTTTTTTGATGACAGCTCAAACCATCCCTCAAACTGAAAGTAGTGCTTCTGTATTTTTGTATGCAGAAGCCCTTCCTGGTATTTACAAAATCAGTGCATTGCATTCAGGCTAAGCAGCGAGCAGGATTCTGTATAATGTCCCTTTCTATAGTGAATTAAGATGTTCTATGTGTTAAAAACAGGATCAGCACTTCCTCACGGCCCAGGACTGTTGGGATCAGCACTGTTTTTAAGTTCACATGAAGCAGTGAAGCCTTTGCTCGGGCATGGAGCAGTGCTGGTTGGTCACAGCCAATGCAAGAAGTGTGCTGGAGGCAGGGCTGACGGGACTGGTGTAGAAGTGGGGAGTGCACGTAAGTATTTGGTGCTTGGTTTTTATTTGCTTCCTTTTGGGGCAAAATATTGTCACTTGGAGCAAGTGATTTGTTATTATTTGTTATTATTATAAATTTAAAAGGGGTCTGGCCACGTAAAACTTAGTGCTGAACCCCGATCCTACAACAGACATCAACCCATCAGCCTCACTGACTCCGTGTAGAGAGCGAAGGCCACGGGAGAAATCCCACACAGGGAAACATCTTTGCCCTATAAACTTTATCTGATCCGATCCCAGGTGTAGGCAGCGGGCTCACTCACTCCTGGAGCACTGAGCTCTGCCTCTCCCCCTCCGGTGGGGTTTTGCCTGGACAGACATGCGGATGCAACCACTGTTGAGCTGCTGTCTGTTGCTCTGCATTATCTGTGGCACTGTGTTGTTCTAGAAACTTTTTTTTCTTGCCTGGAACGTTTTGCTTCTGCAAATGAAGAAGGGGGAAAAAAAATAATGAAGAGACCTTCATTTGGTGGCATAGAAAATTTGCATAAAATATCGCTCTAAGCATTGAAGGATCTTATTACATAGGGTTTTGATGATAATCTTTGTTGAAATAATATTTAACACATGCTGCACTTTTAATTAAGTATCTGAATAATCTCAAATTAATACCAGAGGTTTAAAAATAAGTTTTCATTTTAGTGAACTGTAACATAATAGCAAGCTGCACCGCAGCCCCCTCCTTTACCCTTTGATTTAATTAAATGCCCTTCTGCGCTTCTTCTCACTTCAGATACGAGCAGAAAGAAGTCAGCCCTCGATGTTTTACTTAGGATTGCACCACTTTTCCTTTCCCCACGTCACCTCCGTGCTCTCGGAGCGGGGCTGTGGGGACGGTGTGTGTATGGGACAGGCTGTGGTGCTGGGAAGCACTGCGTTGTGCACCAGGGGGTGGCTCCGCTCCCGGAGTTTGGTTGTAAAGCAATAGAGGTTTAGCAGTGTAATGGTTTCAGAGCGCAATCAACCCACTGCAAATAAATTCACGTTGATTCTATTTATTTTTTCAAATTAAAAAGGCCTGATCCAGCCAATTTGTTTGCCTTGCAGTGAGGCGCGGGTGACAATCACCGCTTCATTATTCCATCTTAAGAAATTCCATTAACCAAAGGAGGGGGAAAAGACCTCACTTAGATGCGTGTCAGCGAAATTGTTTTGCTGCGCCCAGCCGGAGCGGTGCATGGGGGGGAGGCTGCATGCTGCCATCGGGAACGCGCAGTTTGGAGGGTGTGAGGCAGGCTGAAGGCTTTCTGTTAGATCTCCCCTTTATCCCTCACCATCTATCATTGTAAAGGAGACATCTATGCCCGCCGCGCTTTGTATATTAAGGGAGCTGCCTGCTTTTTTCCCTTTACGGAGATAATGACGCCCAGGGTTGTTGACTGCTGTTATCTCCGATGACAGCCTTATCTGCATGGCTCTGATTCCTGCTCCCGGAGTCGCGGATCTGCAGCCCTCCATGCAATGACCACTGCTCCGATTGCGGCACGGAGCTGCCGGCAGTGAAGTGAACGCTCAGCAGCAGTGTGACATCTGCATTCCCTTCCTACCCCTCAGTGTAAAGCACTGGAGTGAAATGCTGAGGGTAAGGGAGGATGGGAGCCTTTAGAGAAGGTCAGACCCCAAGGAAGTGCCCCTATAGGGGACAGGAGGGCGATGAGCAGTGCTGGATGGTGCCCCAGCTTGGAGCACCCCTCGCTGGTGCACCCAGCAATGCTATTTGCATAGTACAGGAGGGACCATTGCACCCTCCCGACTGCACCGAGTAGGAATCCGGGAGTTTATTTTAACTCCTCTAAACATAATAATCCGCAGTTAATTGGAGAACATTCACCGTGCCTCGAAGGTGCGGCGTGCCGCAGTTGTTTGGCAGGCTGGATTCCCATCCCTTGGAGATCTCAGAGCAAATTTCAAATATTTATGAATTTAGCCTCTTAGCGCTCTTGAGAAGCAGCCGTGCTTTACTGCTGCAGAGAGCGAGATGGGAAGATACTGCATGTGCTTGGCCAGGCTCGCCCGAAGCCCACGGTGCTGCATCAGACCCAGCCACGTGCCCACAGTAGATCCCATGAGCCTTAAAAATAGCCAACCAAACCCCCTCTCCCCAACGTGGATATCTGTGAATCCTGCCTGCGGCCGCACAACTGCAGCTCACACGCAGCCCTCGCTCTGCGCATGCAGCTGGATTTTTCCTTGCACGTTTGTCTGCTCTTTCTCAAATTCGGGCTTTTATTTTCCCTGTCATATCTTGTAATATATGCTTCAATCCGAGCACTCAGAGCATTTTCTCTGGGAGCTGATCCTGCCCGGCTCTCCTGAGTTGCACCTCTGATGTCAGTGCTCAGCTCGCCCATGCTGCGGTTTGAGGCTGCCCCAGTTGGAACTGCACAGCCTTACTGAAAATGAGCATTGCTGAAGTATGCTTTTATTTTTTTACCCCACTTAAAAAAAAAAAAAAGGAAACTGTAGCAGGGGGAGGCTATTCAGTTTGCCCTAGAAGCTTAAAGAGAGGTTTGTTTTTCCAGTGCTCCAGAAAAAGGCACAGACAGCCCCTTTTTTTGGTGGTGAAGAACCAATTATTGATTAAACTCCTTATTTTGTCCTGAAAAATTGCTTAAATGAGACGCAGTGATGTATAACAGAAAGGTTTCTGTTTGAAAAGCATTTGGGTCTAAAGAGTCATTTTTATTGGGTAAGAAGTTTGCCCACGAGGACTCAGAACTGCTCCAGTGCCTGGCTATGGGGCTGCTCCATATAAACCAGCACCAGTCTCCCATCAGTGCTCATTTCGGATTGCAGACGAACTGTTTAGGATGCTGTTTGGGAAATTCCGTTTGCAGACCACAGCACGCAGTGTTCTCACATGCTCTAAGAGCAGTTTGAGTATAGAGAACTTGCCTGCTCTCCCCCTCCTGTGCTCGCAGTGTGTCTAACAGGAGCCGTACATGAAGACAGAGCAGGTTGCATGCAGAACTCTTCTTTCCCAGACATATGCTGGGCTGAAAGGGGCTGAGGTGGGCAGTGCTGCCTCACTGTGCAGTGGCATACTACTCCTATAGCATTCTCCATCCCAAAATCTCAAAGGTGACACAAGCGTTAGCGCTGGCAGCATCTTCTTGGGCATGGTGGAAGACAGGGAAGCCTGGAGAGACAGATTTTGTAGCAAGTTGGGTGCAGAATTGGGGTTACACGCTGATGTGTGACATCTCCTTCCATCTGGGTCTGTCTATCAGACACAGCTCTGCTGGGCTGTGTGATCTCAGCACACAGAATAGAAATTTCACCATTGGTGCACCATTATTTTGCCCACCACAAGGATGGGTGAATTTGTGTATCCTTTGCAGGATAGAAACTTCCATTTAAACTTTGGGAGGACTTCTCTGCCTGGCAGTGTTTATCTGCTCCGAGTGTGAATGGGAATTGGAAAAGAGGAAAGAGAGAATGGCTGCTGTTTTAAAAAGCTAATTTAAAAGCAGGCGCAGTCTTCTGTAAAGATGATTCTGATTGTCCAGAGCTCTTTTAAAGGGACAAGGTTAAATGCATTTGTATTGAGAATGTGGGATTAGGTGCGCACGCAAAATGAACAACATCTTCTTTATTTATTTCATACTCAAATGGCCAAGAGTGTCAGTCAGTCAATTCCCAATGATTCAGGAATGCAAGGGGATTTTCTGTATTGTTTTTTTTTTTTTGCTTTTTTTTTTCATAAAGCTTTTTATCTCCGGCTTTGTATATTAGCTATTTCTGCAGTGCCACTGAGCTTCTCTTCTGTCCACTCTTCTCCTGTAACCAAAGGGGTTGAAATGGGCGCTGTCTGTAAATGGCTCAGCAGGCTGGAAGCTACAGGTAAGGACTTGAGTCTATTCCCCAGTGCCCCAGCTGAACACTGCACAGCTGCCTCGTGTGGGAAAAGGAGGCTCAGGTTGGATATTAGGAAAAAATTCTTCTCAGAAAGAGTGGTGATGCACTGGCACTGATGCACAGGGAGGTGGGGGAGTCACCATCCCTGGAGGTGTTTGAGAATTGTGGAGACATGGCACTGAGGGACGTGGTTATGGGCACGGTGGGGTGGGTTGGGGTTGGACATGATCATCTTAGAGGTCTTTCTAACCTTAATGATTCTATGATGATCTGATAGCCGTGCTGCTGTTCTGCACCCAATCCAAAATGACCGAGGGTTTAAAACAACTCCACAAAGCAGGGAATTGCAGTATTATTTACTAAGTGCTGATGCTTTGGCAAACAACAACAACAACAAAGAAAACAACACAAACATAAGCAGACCCAGTTTAAAGTGTTTCCAGTCTCTACTCAGTACTGTCTGGTGCAGGAGTGCCTTTTTTTGTAGATTTTTACTCTGTGATTTTAATCTTGGTTGTGTGTTCATTGCCATTATAAAAGGAAGAAATCCTAACAACTAAAAGAAAAAGTCTGAGAGGAAGTGGGAGTTTCTTTATTGTCAGCTGAGGAAACTGAGGCAAGGAGAGGTCTTAGGTGAAGTGAGCTGGCAAAAAGCAGTGCAGGAACCAGGGGTAAACCCAAGACTCATGGCAGATGGCATTCCTTGTGCCAAGTGTTCTGGGAGAGAACCAAAGGACCTCCAGCCAATGGAACTTGCGTGGGGAGCCAAGGGCTGGAGGCAGGCCATGTGCTCCACAAGCTGAGGTTTGGTAGGATAGGTTCTGGTGTGGCAGTGATAGGTGTTTGTTTTCAGAAAATCTGTTTGGAAGCAGCTCGGCTTACAGCTCTTTTTGGGTGAGCGCAGCCAAAGGGTCCCAAGGGTCTTTTGTGTGGGTACCATGGAAGGGAGCTCTGGTCTTGAGCTGTGCAGCAGTGTCCAGATATTTTCCCATCAGTGGAGCCTCTTCCTCAAAAAATAATATATATATATATATATATATATATAAATTCCAGCTTGTCACGCACTGTCTGCCTTCTCTCAGCCGTCTGGCTTCACCCTCCCACCCAAGCTTTGGTGGGATCTCTCTAGATCCTATCTTACCTTTCTGGAGCCAACACAGCCTCCTCCTCCTATAGACTGGGCCAGAAAAGCTGCGTGTCACTGCTCAAATGCACTGTGTCGGGTCATGGCAGCTGGAGATATCACTGGTTGGAATTATTGCTGAGAAAAGACCAAGAGTGAATACCCAGCACAAGGACGGGTCTGTCTGATGTGCCCTGTAGGCTTAATTAGCGCTTGGATTTTGTTCACCACTATTTCTTCAAACCAAACCCACTAGCAAACAGATGACGTCAAGGAGAAGGACAGGAATGCTGTGTTCGTGGCTTATTACTGTTTATATAGCACCAAAGTTGAGTAAGGCACTTGAAAAACAGGCAGGATGGCATGAAATACTGGACTTTATTAAGGCAGACAGGGTTTGGGTGTTGATCTTTTTTGATTGTGATGAAATCAGGATTGCTCTTTCCCAGGAAGTTCCTGTTTTTGCGAGTGGACAGGTTTGGGTCTGCTGGGTAGGACTGGAGGCTGGGGGAACCCCAAACAGTGAGGGTGAGCCCCCAAAGGCTGCAGAGCTGTGCTGTCTGGGGACCTCTCCATTCAGCAGAGGTGTGTCCCAATGGACCTCTGACTCTTCAAACATGTTTGTAAATCAGTTCTTATTCGTACAGATGGAAATATCTTGATACAAATAGTTTCCTGCAACCAGGACCTAAATTTTCTGTACGTTCCTACTCATTTCTTTGTTCCAGGTTTATTCTTGGCAGTGAATATCTCTGGATTCCTGTTCAGAGTGGAGTAGACTATGCTTTCTCCTAAACCTTGCTCTGAATCACAAAAAAAATGTGTTATTTCCTTGCAATGGTGTTGTCCAAGATTTAGAGGTCATGATCCAACACATCAGCCAAAAGGATGACCTTGGCTTGGAAATGAGGTCTGTTGAAAGGTTCGTTGAATTGTTGGAGGTTTTTGCCTGCTTTCTGTTTCTGAAACCATTTGGACACTTTTATATTACGTTTTCAGGCTTTTCCCAGAGCTCTGAAGGTTAGATGCTCACTTTTCCAGCTGAGAAATATGGGACAATTTGTGCTGCCTACCTTTAAGGCACCTGTTTTTGGTCCTGAAGCGACAAAGCTCCCCCTCCAAACTTCTGTGCTTCCTCTGGAATGAGCTCTTAGAGTCCAACCTCCCAGAACTGGGCACCTAGATCAGTGTATGTGAGCACCCTTCACCTCCATCATCTCACCAATAGTATTTGGGAGTTAAAACTGAAGCAGTAGGAAAAAAAAAAAATTGTATACTGTAGGCATCATGATAACAACAGGAGCTGGCAGCACAGTAAGCTTGTGCTGTCAAGCCAGCTGTTAAAACTGTAGGTGTGGGAGAGAGGGCCCAGCTGAGCTGTTTCCTGGAATGTGGAAAATAGGGCAGCAAAGTGTTCTAGGACTGGAAATCAGATTTTTTTTACACCAGCCCCTTTGGTTGCATTCTTGCCTTTGTCTGGTCGCTGTGCCTGTCTGTGACAGAAGGTTTCACTGGCGTGTGTTGTTCATGCCAAGCAGATTTGATGTGGGTGCCCATTCCCTGCATACCCCAAAACTGGGAGAGAGAGCTGCCCATTGGCTGAGGGGCTGCTCCATGCACCTGTGTTGCCCCCAGGCTCAGGTAGGCAGCATAGCAATATCCACAGAGAATAGGAAGAAGCCTTAAATAAATCTGAGGAAGTCACAATTTGCTCGTAGATGCTCAATAGCCATAAAAGGTGGTGAGAGCTGTGGAACCAATTACTCCTCCCAGGCTGTTCAATCTGCTCCTATACGCTACAACCAGAACAAATGCACTGCATGTTTGAGGCTGCAGATCTCACTATCAGCATCTGTACTCTGTGCTCATGTGCTATGGGTCAGACCAACTCAAAGCAAGATCCAGCACCCTAAAATCCGTGCAGTGCAAGAAAACCAGGACACAGCAACAGCAATGCCAAAGGGACCAACAGGCTGAAAGGGGTATTTTTGGGGCTGGGGAAACCCTAATGAACAAATTTTATGGTGTACAAATCCCCCTTCATTTTTATTTATTTAATTTTTTTTAGCATTTCTCTAATGTTTCTTTCTGCCTCTCCCTTCCAGAACTGAAATGCCATCTCATGAAGCACAGTGACCTCCCTGGAGGGCTGTCCCCGGGCCGTGGCTTCATGCTTCCCTGTCTCGTGGGAGACACAATTTCCTTCCTAGCCTGTCTCCCACACAGTGCTTGCTTTGGAGCATTTATGTTTCTGTAGCGCAGGACTGAGCCGAGAGGCAGCTCAGAGCACATGTGGGAAGGTGTCCTGTGCAAAGGCTGCCCCAGCTTGGCCATTTACGGTGTGTTGTGTTTGCCAAACATAAATTGAAATAGGTCTTGAACAATTGCATTGGCATGTGTGTGTCTTTTTCTCCAGCCAAGCAGTGAAGGCACCGTGGCTCCTGTTGCAGAGCATGCCAGTACTTGGAACGTGCTCCTGCCAATATCCCACATAAATCACGCCTTATCCAGCCCTCCTCAGTCCTTCTGGAGATTCCTACTTCATTGCAAACGATACATGATGGATCTGTGCTTCCTGGGAGCATCACATTGCAGGCAGATCTCAATATGCATATTTACGGTAAGTCTCAAGTTGTAGAACTGTTCTCCTTTCTACTGTCAAGCGTGTGCTTCAGCCCAGCGTGGGGTGTTTGAGGGGGGATTACAACTTGTTGAGCAGCACAGAACACATAAGCCCTGTAAGCATTTGGGTTTGAAGAGCTGATCTTCCTGCAAGGAGTAGCCCTAAGGGACCTAGGGCTGTAAAGTGAATGGGGTTTTGGCAAACATCTATACTTCAGGAGGAAAACTTGACCAAGTCTCCTTTGCCTGTTTGCGTATAAGAGTTCATAGTTACACGTAAGTTAGTTTGATTGAGGATCTTCACTATACCATCTAGATTTGGCAACCCTGCCCATGGCAGGAGGTTGTAGCTTGGTGATCTTTAAGATCCCTTCCAACCTAAGCCATTCTATGATCTTTGCTTAGTTTGACTTCCTCTCATCAGCGAGGTACTACATACCAGAAAGGACCATTTGGATGACTTGGGAGTGTCAGCGTGGAGCCTAGAACACGTTTGGCAGAGCCAAAATACCAAAACCCAGCAGAAGGGGACAGGTTTCCTTGTGAATGTTAGGAGAGAAGCTCACACTCCTCATTGTCTGAGGAGATGGAAGCAGGGTGGTGGCAGGGGCCAGGTCCCATTGGGAATGTGAGTACCCAGCCCCACTGCCAGCCCTCTGCCATGCGTCCCAGCCCGCTTTGAAGCCCTGTGCTGTGGGAGGGATGCTCGCTGTGCACCTTGCCTGCTGATGATCCCTAAATTAAGAAATGCAAATCTATTCAGGGCCAATTCCTTTTCCAAAGGCAACTTTCCTCTGTTGCTAATTCCCCGCGTGGCTTCTATACAGACCCCTCACAAACACCTGCAGCTCTTTTTTTTTTTTTTCTCTTTCCTCTCCCCCTTTTCCAGGGAGGGGGTGGCGATGGGGAGTTTATTGAAAATCTTTGTTTTCTCTGGTGCGATGAAACTTGCTTTGCTCTTTTGCCTCCTTTTCTTTCCCCTTTTCACAGAATAAATACAGCTGATCCATCCCCAGCCCCAGCCCCTCTGCACGTGCCTGAAGAATAAATCGCCCGCCTCCCCCCCAACCCCCTCCGTTAATTCTTTCCCCCGCTGCTGTGTTTGCTTTTTCTCACTGCAGCTGTAGCGCTGGTCGCGAGCGTGAGCTGACCTATTGCTGGTTTGTTTGGCACCCCAGAAAAGACTTTGAAAGCAACGCTAGAGCCTTTAGTAGTCTTCTCCCTCCCCTCCCTTCTCCCCCCCGTTCTTATTATCACAGCACTCTCCTTTTGTTGCAGCGCAATGCAAACACACACGCGTGCAGCCCAGCGAGCAAAGCGTTGGAGACCGGAGCCCCAGAAATATTGCACTGTCCAAAGTCCACGGGTTAAAACAAACATCAACACTGCGTCAAATAGTTTGCCCGTAAGAGTCTTTTGTTATGAAGATAAGCTTGTTATCTCTTTCATTCAGATTTTAATCTGACAGGTCATTTGCATACTGCCAGCCGACTTCAGGGTGTGCATTAGATCCACTTTGCATTTAAATCCTCTGTCACTCAGGCAAATAAAAAAGGGAGGGGAGGTGGGGGGACAGCGATGGACCTCTTTCAGATCCTCCCAGTTACTGCCCTTACTTTTAGTTGGTCCTATTGATGTCTGAAAAGTCCCAGCTCTTGGTGCTTTGCGTGGTTTTGGGACATCAGACACCCCCAGGCTGTGAGCTGCATGGATCAGGTCTGCTCCAATGACCCCCGGACCCTTTCTTACTCAAATCCTTCTTCAGACCCCACTTGTATGGACCCCTTCCCCAAAGTGACCCCTGTAGCCAAGTAAACCCCAGAGCTGCTCAGCGGTCCTCAGTAAGGTTGAGCCTCTGTGGGGTTGCATGAGATGGGTTCAAGCTGTGCTAACAGGACAAGGAACATTAAATGGCCTGGGCACAGTGCAGCTAGCAAGTCACCTATTTGTCAATTTACATGTCAATGTGCCTCTTTGCTTGGTTATTCCGCTTGCCTAATCACAGAATCATAGAACGGCTGAGGTTGGAAGGGACCTCGAAGATGTCTTCTCTGTATCTCATGTGTATATGTCTTCTTCTCTGTGTGCAGCCTGAGCCTGACCTCAACTCCTTGGGTTGCACTGCATATGTGTAGCGATCCCATGGGCAAGACTGCTCACACAGCTACAGAGGTGGGTTGTAAAACAGCACCCGTGGGACACAAATCAACCATGGACGATGGAATAGTGTTTCTCTGCGGCCATCGAGAGATGCAATGGTTTCTGGTGTCCATGAGGTAATGCTGGAATTACAAATAATCACAACAAAAGCCCAATGGCCTCCCTGATCATGCTTCCCACACCTCCCCATCATGTCAGAACAATGACTGGGGACAAGATTAAACCTGGCACCATTCTTCAACCTGCACACAGAGGTGGAACTGCAGCTCTGCTGAAGACCGCAGGAATTACCCCAGGGTGAGTGAAAGGTGAAACTGCTGAGTCTCCCTCCTCAAATACAATGGGGAGCCCTTGAGATAAGGCTGCAGTCCCCCTGCAGAGAGCAGGACTGTGGCCGCAGGGATTGTGTCCCAAACCACCGCACACCGAGCCCCAGGAGAATGCTTTCTTCATCCCCAATGGGGTTAAAGATTGGATCTGGAGCAATTAGTGTATCCAAAAGTAGACCAGTGAATAGTGGCAGGGCATTTATTCAGCTCTAATGTGACAAGTTTAATTCCTCTGCTGAGAGCCAGTTATTTTCTTACATATATCAATTATTTGAAATAATTCTCTGAATAACATCTAGAAATAATTCAGGCAATATATCTTGATAATGAACCCATTGCTACTGAATGGCTGAAATCTCAGCTGTGCTGGTGACTTTGGCTGGGGCGAATGTTCACACGGCATTGTTTCTTCTCTTGAACAGTAGTACGTGACTTTCAGAACCAGATTCTGGTCTGAATTGCCATGTTTAGGAGGTCTCTATTATTTGCCATTTCTATAAATGTTCCCAGTAGTAAATACCTTTGTTACAATATTCTTGGTAAAGCAAACATAAAAAGCATATGAATGAAACCAGAACAAATTTAAAGTGTTTATTTTGAATGGACAATTAGGAGGAAAATAGTTTCCATGATAGGTGGCCACCTCTAAACCTTTCCTATCCAAATTCCACGCCGCTTCATCAAGGCTGGAGTGGAAGGGGATGGCAGAGAGATCTGTATGCAAACAGGGAAGAGTTCCTTTTGCAATCCAGTTTCTCACTCGTGCCCTTAAACTGACAACACTTAAGACCCCCAGACTAAGGGCAATGAATGCAAAATGAGAGCTCTGCAAAATCCCCTGGTTCCGGGCCAGTTCTCTTGCTCTGCTTTGCTGCTCCTTGGCATCAGTCTTTCAGCCAAGTGAGCAAATCAATGGCTAGCTTCATTGCCAAAAAATCTTCCTCGCTGTTTCCCATATAACTAATGAGAATGCAAATGTGCTGCTTTTCCAGGCTGGCTTGCAACCTCCACTGCATCCTTTCTGTGCATGGTAACGAGCTGCTTTTCTTCTGCCATGAGACCTACACGTGTCACACTGGCTTGTGGGATTGTCCTCGTTGCAGGTGAGGACCAGAGAGCTTGGGTTGCAGAGCTGGGAAGGCTGCAGTAAAGGGGGAATTGAAGCCTTCCAGACTGTTCTTCCAAGTGCAGAAGGACACGGAAGAGTAGTTTAGAATTAGAAAAGCAAGAAAGAAGCGGGTTTGTATTTAAGACACTGCATCAGAACAGAAATCACACAAGAATTCTGTTTGCACCTCTTGTACTTCCATGTGGAAGAGCAGAGCCTCCCATGCCCAGACCCTCCCGCTGGGCTCTGCTTGAGGATGGTAACATGTCATTACATAAGCAAGCAGCCCTGGGTGTGTTCCAGCTAGCAGAGCCTGGCCAGAGCCCAGCCAGTGTCCCCAGCCCTGGCTCCCAGGGACACAGCCCTTGCCTGTCTCCCTTTCTGGGGATGTTGGATCTGAGATGAGAGCTCAGTAGCTTATGGGCATTGTCACATCATATGTCTTGATGGGCACTCTGGGCTCTTTGGGGACCATGGGACAATTCAATAAAGGGATGCAGTGCAGGAATTTTGCCCACAAAGACGCGTGCTCTCCCATTCCCAGACAATGAACGAGCGATGCAGGGCGGGATGGAGCCTCCTGAGCAGTGCCCTTTTCTCCACTCACGTCTGCTGTGTGTCTTGGGGTTTGCCTCGAGTCTTCCAGGGAGCCCAGGTTCCTTGGGCTGTGCCTTCCCACAAAAGGGACTGGAGAACTCATTCTTTTCAAAAGCAGTGTGACATCTTTCCTTTGTTCCTGGCTTTCTACTAGGATTTTCCATGATGCAATCCTGTATGGGGTTCCTGGCACGGAGCTGTTAAAAATCAGTAGCTGTGCCTGGAGCAAACCCATTGTTCTGCCAACAACCATGCTGCTGACTCCTGTATGGCACTTCTCCTACTGCTGAGGCTACCAGTGCCAACACAGCCATAGCTAGACACAGGCACAGCCACCAAGTTGTCACACCAAGGTGATATCAGACCTGGGCACAGCTGCAAGCTGGGACTCATTTCATTGCAGCCCTCTGCTCCAGCAAAGAAAGGTTATTGTGGAGTGGGGAAATTGAGAGGCTGTAGCTTTTATCCTGTTGGAGGAGCAATTTGCAAGGAAAACAATGCAGGATTCTCTTGGAATAAGAAGCATTAGCTGCATCATCTTTTAAAAATAATTCAGTGAAGGGAATGTTGGCTGGGGATTAGCACCCTTGCAGGTGCTTGGGTTGTGGTGAGGGGATGTTGGTGAGATTTATTGATGTTGGGGATTGTCTCAAATGCATAGGTGACATCTAATGCCAGAACAGCTCTGGGGCTCACTAATAAGTCAAAGGCTCAAAGTTTTCAGCAGCACAACCATTAACCCTGAGATTATGATACCCTTTGTGTTTTTCCAGCGTGTCTTGCCAAGGTTTTGCCTTAAGCAGAGGAAGGATGAAAAATGCAGGGCCAGAGATTTTCTTACAGCTGAAAACCGCTGTCTGCTGCTCTGCTCCTCGGGACAGCACTGAGCAGGGAAACGCCTCTGCCACCCAGCAGTCATTTTCTTCATAGTGGGACAAGTGCAGAATCGTGAAGGGGAAGCTCAGATGATGGTCCCGTCCAGGAAGATGCAATCTTCCCACCCTCCTCTGCTTTGATGCCTGAACTTGAAGGACCGGTAAAACTCAAATTTCAAAAGGGCTTTTTTGATAGTTATATAAATGCATCTGTTCCCAGGTAACATCTTCCAAGCAGATATTATCTGGAATTATTTTTGTGGTAGCAATGAGGTGATCATCACAGAATCATTAAGGTTGGAAAAGACCTCTAAGATTATCCGGTCCAACTGTCCATCCGAGACCAATATTGACCACTAAACCATCATCTCTGCTCTAAGTGGTTAATCTTTACTGAAGCTAGCACACCTGAAAAGAGACAGCTGTAATATTTCTTCAGGTCTGGAGATGGCAAAAAACTCTCAGCTAAAACATTTGTAGCAAATAAATGAATGCAGTTACAGTGAAGTTTAAGCTTAGTGACTTCATCTGAATGTGGCTGAATTATTGCACTTTGTATTTTCTGTCCCTCTCCCACACATCAGGAAACATTTGTTCCCTAGAAATTTCCTTTGGTTTTATTTAAGCCATTAAAAGTAAAACAAATAGTACCTTCTTCAAGAAAAAGCTGAGTTGAGCTAAACTTCTTGCTCTGCTCCAAATTTTTGAGAAATACTGGTTACATCAAAATGAAAACCAATGTGTTTTGGGTATTTGGTGAAGGAGAATTCTTGTTTCCTTTTATTATCTGTAGTTCCTCAACGAAAAAACTACTTCCAATTGAGCCACCTGGACAATGATTTGCAGATTAAAAGCAAACAAACAGAATCTCAAGGTTAAAGAGGTTCCAGTATTGGGGCAGATGCTGAGAATTGCTCTAGATTCCACTTGGAGAGCTGAAGGAACCAAAGGCATTGACTCAGGTATTAGCTAGGGAATTACTTCCAACCTTCAAGGAAGAAAACCAAAAAGCAGCAATAGCAAGATAATATCCACCGTTATTGCTAGAAGCCATACTTCAGTTTCATCTACATACTGAACAAACAGCTTTGGCCTCTTTTGCAATGATCTGAGTACTACGTATCTTTTATTTCCTTGAGGAAAAAAAGACTCCTGACTATTTCTAGGCTTTGTCCTTGGAGAGGTGAGGGGGAGTGGAGGTGGTGCCTCATCTGCTCTCCCAGCCCTCTGGAAGAAGGAAAGCCCCCAAAAGGACCACAACTGTGTCACAGTGGTCCTCATAACTGTGCCTGTGCTCAGCTCCAACTTTGGGTTTTGTGAGATGACTGCTCCCAAAGCACACACGCTCTGAGGCCAAGGATGAGTCAGAGGGACGCTGTGAGTGGTGTGCTGGGTGGTACAAGTAAGTCCTTGTTTGTGGGAGTCCATTAAAGAAGAAAAATTGTAATTAATGCCAATCAGCATGAGTTCATAGAAAATAGAATGTGATGTCTCTCTTTGGTTTTGTTGATAGAAGTGATAGTAGTATACAAGGGTTCTGTGAGACGTTTGACTGGGTACCACATGACATTTTGATTAAGGATCTAGAGCAGTATAAAATCAAGAGGGTGTGCGTTAAATGGATTAAAACCTGGCTCCCTGACAGGCCTCCAAATGTAACTGTAAATCATCCGCCAGCTGTGTTTGTAGCGAGGTCCCTCCAGTATTCTTGCAGTTAATATCTTTATCAATGACATGGAAGAAAATGTAAAATCACCACTGATCTGGTCTACTGATGGTGTAACGAGACAGGAAGTGGTAAATAATGAGAAGAGGTCACTGACATGGAGGAGTACGGATCGCATGGGGAGCCAGGCTCCAGCGAACAACAAATATGGTGATACAGGTGAACACAAGAACAAAGGTTAAAGCTGCTTTTCTAGGACAAGTGCTCCAGGATGCTGAAGAAACATCTGGGGTGTGGGCAAAAGTCATCTGCAAGCTTTGCTAGGCTTGGTAATGTATGGTCTGCCTCCTTACAGAGCATCTCAGCAGGACTGATCCAGTACAGATTGGTGACTGACACCTACATGTAGGGAAAAGCTGAAGTCCTGCTCACAGTGGGGTCAGTATCAAAAATCCCAGTGGTTTGGAGGAGGTGGAACTTCCATGAATGTTCTTAGGAACATTTTACCCTGGTCTATGCACAATGGTGAAACAAGCCAGAAGTTATTTTTAAACCAATGTATTACATGTTCCTGGATGAAAGCTTCAAAATTAATTTAAAACTACTGCAGGGTGTGTCGCTTGCAACTCCAGGGCTCTAGAAAGAGGTTCAATCTGCAGCAGCTGTGCTAGCTGACACATTACCTTACCCACGGGTTTTCAGTCGTATGTGGTTCTTGACTTGGAAGGGCTTATATCCACCAGAGGGGTGGCAACAGGCATCTCATGGTCGGAGCATCATCTTGCACAGCACAATCTAGAGGAGAGGGATGTTCACAACAACCTGTATTTCCAGCATGAATCTGCTCTTAGGACTGAGTTAAGCATGTTTAAGCTGGTGTTTCTGTATGTTAGTATTGCTTGATGAATAATATTGAAAGCAGTTCAAGATTTGGTGAGATGAACAGGCTTTTGCCAGAACCTCCCATGGGGCAACTAGAGGTCATTCCCTCCCATTCTGTCATATGTCAAATCCCCCTACACACAGAAAAACAGGTTAACAGCATGCTTGTGATGCCTTAATGAGCTGAGCTACTCAGGAAAGCAGCATATGTGTCTGGTAGCCAGGTTACACATGAGCAGAGTTAGGCTAAGCAAAGAAGATAGCCTAAACTGAAATAACACCTCACAGTACTGCATGGGGTGGAAAGTCGCTGCTATAGGCATAGCTGCAATTCAGCTATCAGTTTGGCCCATCATTTGCCTCTTCAATAATCTGTCACCCATTGCTGCTGCCTGCAGCAGGGGAAGTTTAATTTCCTGTGAATCATTTGCAAGCTTTAATTTTACATTTTTCCAAGCTTCTGTTGACAAAATAGTTGAGAACAAGCCTGGTGTGGTGGCTGCTGCTGGAAGTTGTCCTCTGGTCAGCACTATCTCCATCATCTCCAGGGTCACCTGTTGGCTGGGCTCCGGCAGCATCCCAGGTTGGTGGACTGGAGATGTTGGGAGAAAAGTTGTTTGAGTTAAACACGAGTGTCTGATGTCAGGGGATTCCTGCCAGTCATTGTTCTGCTGCCTGCTTGGAAACAGGCTGAACTCTGTGGTTTTTCTATGTAGCATTCTTATGTAGCTGGCTGAGTTGACAACATGATAAATGCAATTATTTTTTCCAATTGTTATTTTTGCCCAAAGCATGCAATTGACTCTGAAATCTGCTGGACAGAGAAGGAATGCAGCATCCGCTCACAGCCCCGCAATGGCACAATGATACTGGCAGGAGTAGCGGTGGTGGGAAGCAAGTGCTGCCGTATGGCGATGGCTAGGGACAGGCACCAGTCCATGCCACCTTGGTCCCATCCATGGGTTCTGGTGCTTGGGAACAACCTGCTTTCTTGTTGTGGGGAAGGATGAAGCATAGGATCAGGCAACCCTGATTTATTTTCCCTAGAAAAAAAATGTCTTGGGGTGACTTGGGCTGTTAGCATCCAGTGCTGCGTGCCGCAACATGGCATTGAGTGACAGGGTCTAGAATGGTCACAGACATGGGTTGATGGTTGAACTAGATGGTCTAAGTGATTTTTTCCAACCTTTATGATTGTATGAGTGAGCATGGTGGGGATGGGTTGGTGGTTGGGCTAGAAGTTCTTCATGGTCTTTCCAGCTTTAATGATTCTATGATACCCAGCCAAGCAAAAGGACAGGCTGGCTGAGCTCTCATCCTGGTGGTTAAAGTTTGTTTTAGCCATCTTATCTAATCTCCTTCCTAACTTTTGCTGGGGGAAAGCATTTATTGCTTGTATGGTGTTATTCCAAGAGCACTCGTAGGCTGGGGCTCTTTGCGTGTGTGTATGTAGATATGAAGACCGATAACTTCAGGCCCCACAGTTTTATGGGTCAGTCAATCCCAACTGCTTACAGCGACAGATGTGGGGATGTGCTGCCTTCGTTACCTGTGGGCCGTGCACTATCAGGGCGTAAATCAGCAAAACAGGGCTCTGTTTATGCACATAAATTGCCCCAATATGACAGCTTAATACCCTTTTGACTTTTTACCCTCTGCGGGGGAGAGCCTGCAATGTCTTATGGCCCTGCTCACCCCAGTGGCGATGCAGCCCAGCTATAAAGGCATGGAGCACACTCTGCTCCTTAGCCTTCAGGCTTGGCCGCACAGCCACCAGCACCCTGGAGGGGATTGGCCCTTCAGCAGACTAGTCCAGCAGGAAATTATCTACTCTCCCTCTGCTAAATGACCTGCTGGGCAGCTGGTCACAGCGGCCTGAAAATGCCAGCTCCAGCTATTCCCCTGTGGACATGATTCCTAGGCACGCAAAACCAGTAGCTTGGTCACCGGAGGGCAAAGCCACCCATCCGTGTCCCCAGCAGCACCTTGCGCAAGGCTGAGGCTCTGCTCTGCATGGCCCTGCCCAGCTGGAGGTCAGCAAGGGGAATTTTCCCTGAGCAATGTCATGGGAAAACCTGCTGGGCTGCCTTCAAGGTGTTGGGTTGCTCCAGGAGAATTCTGGGTTTTGTTTCGTGTTTTGGTAGGGTGAGAGATGAGATAGCAAGGGGTTGGTGAGAAGGGATGAGGAGATGTCAGGACATTGCAGTGAAATGGATGGTTGAGATGTTTTCTAGAGATTCCCAAATTTAAATGGCGTGGGAGTTGGAGTAAGACTTTGAAATATTGCTTTTGAAATGTACTTTTTAATTCTTACTCCTCTGCCTGTTTCATTGGCTTGGACAACAGGCGCTCATTGCCCATCCAAACCCTTGGTAGCTCCCTTGGATTTTTTTTCCTTCATTGATTACATCCAGCATTGAACTCAACCTGAAAAAAAAGGACTTCTGACTCTGAATTTTTGTTTGTGCTGGCAATGAGTGGTCCTGGGGGGCTGTTATCTCAGCCACTGTGCTCTCACCCCAGAGCATCCTCACACTGTTACATAGGAAAGAGACACTGGCAGCTGACCATTCCCAACCTTGTTTTAAAGTATAGGTCAGGGCTGAAAATTGATGTTTCTGGTGCCAGTGCTACCCTATGGCTGCAAATACCTCTTTTTACCCAGCTGGGACAGCTTCTCTTGCTGATCCCACTCTATTTACTGATATTTCTCAGGAAGAGGGGATATCAAATGCTGCTGTTCCTATGGAGCACTGAGCTCAGCTTCCTGCAGAGAAGTATATGAGACAGCTCAAGGTTGGATGCTCTGATGTTTTGTATCAAGCAAGCACATGCTTGCAGCCTTTCTCCCAGCCTGGGTTTACCTTTCTCTCATCTGCCTGGCCCTGGGAAGGTTCATAAGCAGTCAGGTTCTTCGAGGACTCTGCCCTTCTGGCAGACTTGGTTGAAATTGGCCAGCGAGTTCACAAGGTTTATTAGGGACAGAAAGACACACCCACGGCGCAGTCACAAAAGAGTTGTTTCTTTAGGAAACCAAGCTGGAAAAAAAGAGATTGTTTAAGTAAGCAAATACATTTCTTGGAGACAGTAGGGCAGAGAGTGGTAGGGGAAGCACTTTGTTTATGCACCTATTGGCCTAATGTCTTTTTAAGCATTGGAGTTTCATTACTGAAATCCGTTTGTCTGTGTTTATGCCCATTTTGTTGCAGCTCTCAGTACTCGCTCTGCACTTTGCCTCCCAACCTCCTGTTTTGCTGCAGGACCCCACGGAGCACAGCCCTGAAATCAGCCTTGCACATACAAACAGTGAACCCATGGAAAGGAAGGAGTGACCCATGAAGGTGAGCGTGGATGTGAACACATTGGTAGCTAAAGCTGTCCTCTAAAGCTCCTGATTTGGGATTTGCAAACTCCCTTCCTCTATCAGCTCCAAAGCACCAGAGCTGCTCATTCCAGAGTGGTAAAAGCCCTTTTGGTCTGAGCTGTCAGCCCAAAATCCAAGAGCCTGCAAGGCACTCTAAGTTTGCCCGAAACGGGTGCAGCTCTCAGGTGTCCCTTTGATGCGCTCCTGTTTATTTACAGAGAGCCCAAAAGGTCCCATTCCCCCTGAAGGTGGCAGGAAACAGGCGAGGACAGAGCCCGGTGCCCCGTCCTTCCTGCCAGGGCTGACCTCATCCCCCTGTGTCCCACCCCTGGGTGCACATGTGGGTCCCTGTGTGCCTCCATTTCATTTTTCTCCTGGCAAACTCAACGCAGGAAATCAGGCTGATTAAAAACGTTTTTCCTAAAAAAAAAAAAAAAAAAAAAGGGGGGGGGGGAAGGGAAAAGGAATTTCTTTAATTTTTCCCCCCCTCTCTTCTTAACGATCATTTTAATTAGGTTTGAAAAACTTACTGCTGAGCTGACAGCCAGCTGACAGGGCTCCCTTTCACTGGATCACCCAGCCCAGGGCTTTTCATCTTGCGTGCAGAATATTTTGACATTCGTGCTTTCTTGGCTCCGCACGTAGAGCCCAGTGGAACCTGCAGCCTAATTAAATGTAACAATTCCTGAAAATGAGGGTTGTTATTTTTTTTTCCTTAGGATAAGAATAGAGGTTTTATTTTAAAAAGAGCTAATCTATTTACTCTGGGCTGCCTGCTTCCTGACCTGGCCTCTGCACCTGAGGGGACAGGAACAGAACAGATTAGGCAGGGACTTAGTCACTGGAAAAGATGATGGTGTTGGTGCATGCATGTGTCCATGTGCTCAAAATGTTGAGAGGCAGAAGGTTAGGAGGCCATGATTTTCCCCTGACTTTTTTCCTTACTTAGAATCATAGAATGATAGACCCATAGAATTGTTTGAGTTAGAAGGGACCGTTAGAGGTCATCTCGTCTGACAGCTCTGCAATGAACAGCGTCACCCACAGCTCCATTAGGTGCTCAGAGCCTGTGCAGCCTGACCCTGGGTGTCTCCAGGGATGGGGCACCACCAACTCTCTGGGCAGTTCAGTGCTGGTTTTTCAGCACTGCTGTATCCATATGACTCCAAGGACCCACTTGTCCTTCCTCGACCACCTGCCTGCAGGGCTGGGGAGCTGATGATTTGTAAACAGGCCCACACAAGCCAATAAGTGATGATAGAGCCATTGTATCAAGAGCTTCATGACACAATACAGCAAAAGGTAGTCAAGGTTTGGGTCTGCCCAACTGTATGCCAGCAATTTGCAGCTCTGGGTGCCTAGAGCCTTCCTTCCAGAGCATTTACTGCATTATTTCACTTTGACTCTAGTACTTCTGGACCCTTTAGCAAAACCCTTCATCCCCATCACCAACAAAACATGGCTGTGCTCCAGGAAAAAGCAGAGTTGGCACCCAACTTCCTGTCCATGCCTTCACAAAGATGCAGATGTAGGGCATGAGCCTCTCCCCACGTTCTCCTCCCCATCTCAACTCGCTGTCCTCCAGCACCAGAAATCAAAGCCTGCAGGCTGTGTGCCCCATCTGGACATAGCGGGCTCACCAGCGGTGTCCAGTGCCTTTCCCAGACTGCAGCCTGATGGCAGCAATGAATCAACAGCCGGTGGACTTGTCAAAGGCATTCCTCCACTTTAATCCTATTGACAGGGACTACTGCCTGGAACAGGAACTGCGGGGTGAGCCATGTCAACAGCAGATTCTTATTACAGATAATATTGATGGGGCCTTTACTTGAATAATGAAGGGAAGAGCCCTCTGCTTTGACGTTTGTCTCCAAAACCTAGAATTACTAAGAGTTTAACCATCGGAGGGGAGCTTAAGATAGTTGCATCTTAAAGGATCTGCTTTCTTGTCGCATTCAAGGCTGGGGAAAGGAGTTTAGCCCATACACTGAGAGCTCCCCACTGACCTTTTCACTGCTCTTAATAAATGTTACAGTTAAATAAAGTCGGATGGATTTTTCTATCTACTGTAGCATGTTATCCACTTTCTGGGAGAAAAAAAAAAAAAGGTAAAAAAAAAAAACCAAATCCCTGTTTAATATCACTGTTACTCATTATCTTTGGAAGCTGCAGGGTGAAAGGCAAGTAGGAAGGGCAGGGGCAGGACAATCCAGGCTGAATTATCAGGGTAATTCCTACCATCACACATGATTATGTGTCTCTCTCTCTAAATACGGTTGAATCACGGCTGCATAAATTGGTTGTGATCTTATGGTTAAAACTCAAACAAGAGTCAAGAGCTCTGGACATGTCTGGGAAAAGGTTTTTTTGCCTTTTTTTTAACTATCATTTTTATTATTATTTTATTCTATTTTCCACTCTTCAAAAAGAGTTGCAGGGTCTGTATTTCTTGGTTCCCTACAGGAGCGGAGACGCCAGAGCTGCAGGGGAGAGGCTGCCTGGGAAGTCAAATGAGGGCAGAAGGCATCAGCCTTTCCAGGAAAGAACCTGTCCTTGCACATTTCCTCATGTCTGGGCTTCAATATCGTGATTAGGAGCACATGGTGAGAAAAGGGACGGAAGATGGGGCTAAGTGGTGGGAGCCCAATTCTGGATTTTTAAATGCAAGCAGGAGCTCCAAAGTGTCCTTCTGGAGCCCTGTTCTAGAGCCCTTTATAAGTAGGGGTTGGACCTCTGGCTCCTATTTGGACAGATGAGGAAGACAGCAGGCAAAGTTGGCTTTTGGCCACACTTATACCTCCCAGATCCTAGCGCTGGCCCAGGACTGAACCGGCAGGTGGTTTAAGTTAGAGCAGCCCCGTGGCTGCTCTAACTTAAGCCAGCTGGAATCTCTTCTGGGGCCGGTTCTACCAGCCAAGGTTTGCTGGATTACAGCAGGGCCCCGAAAGGCTCCAGCCCACCCCTACATGGCCTACACAAGAGGTCCAGGGAGCAGATGACATGAAAATGTCAGGGCAGGTCCCAGCCGGTGCTTTAGGACAGCTTTAATTCCTTCACGCTGCTGCAGAAAATTGGTGTCTGGTCCAAGGGAATCTGTTCTCGTGGTATTTTTAGTCTGATTTTGAGGACCCTAGGAGTTTTGGATTGCCCTTAAGTCTGAATTTTATATTTTCTGACTTGAGCTATCAAATATTTTCCATATATAAACAGCAGCCACAACATTTCAGGTTGGATGAGTTGTGTTTTAGAAACAAAATTTAAAAAAAAAAAAAGAAGAAAAGTAAAACCACCAACTGGTACAAAGTTACTGTCCTTAGCTGAGCATACCTTGCTCTGCAAGGTTTTCCACCCTGGAAGAGGCTTGCAGCGAGAGGATAGGCATGTCCATGTCCCCTCAAGGCACTGATTTAACAGCTAGATCTGTCCCAGTGCCCTCATGTTTCTGTCTCAACCAGGTGTCCATGAGATTCCACAGCAGACATCCTTCAGAGCCAGGGAGAAGCTCTGGTCAGGCTGTGGGAGCTGGTGGTGCTTGTGAGCTCAGGACACGAAGGGATCAGCAGTGTCAAGTTGCCCTTGAGCCTCTGAGAGCTGTGGGCATGGCTAGACTATAGAATCATAGAATTGTTAAGGTTGGAAATACCCCTAAGATTATCTAGTCTTACCACCAACCCACCCTCACCGTGTCCACAACCACATCCCTCAGTGCCACGTATCCACAGTTCCTGAACACCTCCAGGGACTGTGACTCCACCACTCCCTGTGCAGCTTGTGCCAATGCATCACCACTCTTTCTGAGAAGAAATAGTTCCTGACACCCAACCCGAACCTCTCCTGGCACAACTTGAGGCCATCACCTCTCATTCTATTGCTGTTACCTGTGAGCAAAGGCCAATCTGCACCTCACCACAACCTCCTTTCAGGGTATTGCAGAGAGTGATAAGGTCTTCCCTGAGCCTTCTCTTCTACAGACTGAACCATCCCAGTTCCCTCAGCCGTTCCCCATCAGATGTATTCCAGACCCTTCACAGATATCTGTGGCCCTGCATGGTGTGTATGAGCAGAACAGTGTGTGGCTCTGGAAGTACCGGGGCAATGCCATCCTCATCTTCATGTCGTTACACTGGGAGCTGAAATCTGGCCATGGTCAGATGCATGGTGGTACCCATGGAATTATCTGAGACTTCATGTGACTCAGTTGGGTCCTTCAGGACATGAGAATAGACCAAAACCATGAGAGATTTTTTCCATTAAGAAAAGGAAGAAGAAAATAAGAAATCTTTAAAAAAAAAAAAAAAAAAAGAAGTTGTTTCCACAGTACTTGATTTGAACAGAGTTGAGGAGGTGCTTTAACGTGTGCTGGGCTTGTATTTCTCAGCTTTTCTCTAGAACCTGGAGGCTTGTGAGCTGCCTGTTCCTTTTTCTTTTCTTTTTAAAATGAAATGTGAGATTTTTTGCATAATCCACCAGAACATGGAGCTGGGGATGGGGTGAAGAAAAACATTAAGTGCTGTGGGACTGAAATTGCAAGAGTTGGCAATGCTGATTTTTTTGTTTTTTCTTTCCTTTTTTCCAGAGAAAAAGAAAACACCCCCCATCTTGCTAGCCCCAGCAGGGTGAATAGAGGGAAAAGGTGCTCCAGGGCAGGAAGAAACTGTGAAGAAATAGGTTTGCAAACTCCATTTATATTGGATTGTTTAAAAATTGTCCTGAGAGCTGCCTTCTGGGGACAGCTGTCCTACTCTGAAGGAGGAAGAGCAGAGATGTGTGTGGGGAGAAGCTGTGTGTGGGACTCTTGGGGCTGGGATGGGACTCAGGTTGCAACTGCCTCTGGTTGCTCTCAGGCCTGGGGAAGACAGGGAGAGGCTGGGCACACCGAAGAAAGGCTCCATAAAACCTTCATCCTGTAGGAGCAACATCTCCCTCTGCAACAGGAGAGGTCTCAGTTGGCCATAAGCAACCCTGGCAAGTAGAGAGGTGAAAAAAGCTGAATCATAGAATCATTTGAGATGGAAGGGACCCAAAAAGTCATCTGGTCCATCCCCAACAATGATCAGGGACACCTACAATTCCATCAAGTGCTCAAAGCCCATCCATCCCGACATTAGGTGTCCCTAGGGACCTATCATCTCCAGGTCCTCTCTCTCCCAGCCATCTGAAGTCATGGCAATGCTGCAAATGCCTCAATGGTCAGGCAGGACATGCAGAAAAAGCTGAGCTGCCCTGAAGATGCACATGGGCTGGTGATACCC
Source organism: Chrysolophus pictus (assembly GCA_037305975.1). Classification (NCBI taxonomy): domain Eukaryota; kingdom Metazoa; phylum Chordata; class Aves; order Galliformes; family Phasianidae; genus Chrysolophus; species Chrysolophus pictus. The sequence goes on from CM074587.1 coordinate 10,715,058, forward strand.
AACCTGCAGCCACAGCAACGGATAAAAGGAGGCTCAGCATTGCATTGCATTAATGTGCTGCATCCCAAGAAATGTTTTCTCAGGGTGGAGGAAAACTGGTAAGGGTCTCTACTAACGCACCCATAGCCAGTATCTGGTCTGGACTGCTCAACAGCAGAAATGAACACATCCATCTTGCCTTGGCTGCACATGGCATGCACAGGGGGACTGTTCCTTATTAGCACTCGCAGCCATTGGCAAGAGCTGCTGGAACAGAGGTTGAGCTCCAACTGCTATTCCTGCCTCTCCTCCTTCACTTGTGCTTGTGTCTTTCTCAAGCTCATTCCTTTTGGAATTTTCCATGCTTCATCCAAGCTCAGTGGCAAGTTTTTGCTGAAGGTATGGACTGTGCTGGTTGGAGTCCCCTTTGTGGAGCTCCTCACCAATGGTGAAAGTTCATCTTTCATGCCCAAGGAGATGTCAAGCTGAAGAAAATCTTTAGATGATGGATTCTGATTTATTTACTTGTTTACTTGTTTTGAAAAGTGACTTAAAAGTTTACATTTCCATCAACTGGAACATAAAAGGAAATCAATTATTTAGATCTCCCCAAGTGGAAAGCTGCAAAGGTCTGGCAAAATTGAAGTTTTTCCATGGAACATTCAGATTTTGTGAAAATCATGCTTTCTGTTGAGAAAAAAAAAAAACAACCAAAAAACTGATCATTAGTCTTTGATCTGCTCTATTTTTAAAGGGCGATTCAAAAATATATGGGCAAATATCTCCACTTCTAGCATCTAATATATCAAGACTTTTTTAGTGTGACTTCAATTCCATCCCCTTAGTGAAGAGGCTAAAAAAATTTCTCAGGTTGAGGAAAAGTATTTTATCAGTTAGAAAGTTGTGGAAATTTAAAATGGGTATCTTAGTGCGTGTACTGGATTTGCAGCTTGCCTTTCTTCCTATCTGGATTGAGAATGCTAGTCTTAAAAGCCCAGTGTTAACTCAGTTATGAGTATCCCTGGTAGGAGGCTTTTGGTTTGCTAGCATTTTCTTTCTTAATTTTATTTCTTAAAAAAAAAAGAAAGAGAAAAAGAAAAAGAAAGAAATAAAGAAAGGGCAAGTCAAACACAGAAAAATCTGTTTAGAACTGAAGCAGCAAAAATTACATCTTGGCACTGAGAAATCTCCATTCATTATGTTTCTGTAGCAGTGATTCTAGGGTTGAATTTATTATTGACAGGAATTTTGTGGTTTAATGCACATTTTTTCTTTGGATTTTCAAATTTAAAGATTGTTTTCCTTTGACAGCCTTCTTTTTCTTAGAAAGTCAGGATAACCAAATAGTAAGCCTAACTAATTAAATCTTCAAAAGCTAGCGAGTTCCAGTCCAAGGATTTGTGGCATTACAAAGTTAACACAAGGTCATCGCACAAATGTAGAATTTTCTCCACTCCCTTCTCCACCCCATCATGTCAGGACAACTTCCTGAATGTCTGGAAATTGTCTCCACAAGCGTATGAATGTAAATATTAATTTGGTCCTTCCAGGCACACACACAGACATATGAAATTGGCGTAGTCTGTGTACTGAGCACACATGAAATAGTTCCTTGAATGCACAGTGCATTTGCAAAATCCTCAGAATGTATCATGGTGGATGGCTTGATTGGAAACGTTAAGATAGGTGATAAGAAATTCTTGCTATAAAATCATTTATGTATGTTTCAAACGACTCACTTAAAGGGGAAAAATATTTTATAATTAACATGACAGATAAGAGTAACTGTGACACTTTAAATAAATGCAATGTATTTGATTTTGAAGTAGGGTTTAAGATTCTGGAGATGTGTTCAAGAGAGAAGGAAGATGCACTCAGAGTTGAAAATGAAGAAGTACTGTGTATCATCTTAAGAAATTAAGTGACCTCACATGGATCCTTATTCCTAATTGCCTTCCACTTGGTGCTTCCTAGGAGATGGAAACGGGGCTAATTAAAACAGAGCTGACAAAAAGAAGACCCTACAGGGGAACTTGGGCTTCTTTTCCATGCCGATAGCCATGCAAGGAGGGGGCAAAGATCTACCCATGGTGGAAGTAACTGGGGAAAAGCTACCTCTGCAGATTTTAAGGGAAAATACAGGGTGGATGGTACTGTAAATGTTAGACACAGTGGGTGTGGTATTGGAGAGCCGGCGACCAGTTCAGTGGGCAGTTTTGCTTAGTTTGAGCATGTGTGATCTTAGGCCCTGTGCTGGGCTAAGTTCCTACAACCTTTCTGCAGATAAATGGGCAGCAGCTAGAGGTGGACAGCTGCATGGCAGATAGGGAAATGGGTGTTTCCCGACAGCACGTTTATCTGCAGAGTCCATCACCAGGATGAATTTAAAAAAATACCCTGATTTCCATGGCACTTTCTTCTCATTTCTTAACTGCTGCTCAGGCAAAGCTGTTATTAATTCAGGAGGAGTCTGCCTGAGCAAGAAGTCTCCAAAGTCCAAAATATTTTGCAGAGAGTAAATATAAGAAATTTTCACCTACCACAGAACAGCATCAGCCTCTGGATTGAATGCAGGAGCTGTTTAACAATGCGCAGAAATATTTCCCCACAGGTTTGGACAGGAGTTGAAGGTTTGTGTGCCCAATTGAGCCTAGAACCGAAAGAGGTGAGCTGGACAGACACTCTTGGTATGGGATGGGCTTGGAGGGTGAGTGCTACCTGCCTGAGTACCACACTGCTTCCTTTAGGACAATGGGAGACTTGCTGGAGCTCGCCCATCTGACCCAATCCTCCACATGAGATCTGGCAAGATAATCACTCCAAGCGTCTGGGTAAGTACTGCAAAATGCTTCAAATAAATGAATAGAAATCATCTGCTTCGTAGATGCCAAGGGCTTTCAACATGTCGTTTCTTGGTAAACAAAGAATTTCAGCACGACAATATCTTAGGATGTTATTGGCCATATTTGTTCCCTCGTGCATATTGAAGTGAATGCGAATGAAGTTGCACAGCTTTCCTTTACATTCTCCTTTGGCTTGGAGATTTTCTTCCCGCTGCAGTGGAGATGAGGGGGCTGCTCTGGCTACACCTAAACAGATCCATCTGCCCCTATACCTCCAAGCTCTTATTTCTGTGATGGCAAAGGGCAGGTGGAAGTTCTGCTCGTGCTTGGTGTTGCATGAAGTGCCATACACTCCAAGTAGAAAACAAAACAAAATACATCTTTTTTTGGTGGACATTAGAATGCAATAAAAACGTGTGTGCTTCCCCCCCCCCCCAACCCCAACTAAATTGATTACATCTGGTGGCATGAAAAAAATAGCCAAAATGTCAGACTGAGTCACACAGCCCCCTTGGGTGGTTATATTTATTTCAGGGTTGGAGCACTCATCAAAACAATTTATCCTTGGCTCTCCTTCTCTGCCTTCCCATCTATGTGCTTACAAACTCTTCTGTGTTCCCTAACACTTACGTTTAGCCCCAAGCTTGCTCCTTCCCTGGACGTTCCTTTCTCCCTCTTTTTTCTCCCTCTCTAGCCTGGCTCCATTCCCTCTCTCCTTTCCCTTTGCTAAATCAACCCCAACAAACCCTGTAACTGCAACTCTCCATTGGGGATAGCAGACGAAGCTGGAGCACAGACTGTTTCTAAGACTGTGTCACCTATTTAGTGTCTTGTTTCACATTACTTGGGGTGAAGGGACTTGATAAAAACGAGTGAGTGAGCTCCCTGCTGTTGTTTCCATCATCTTTGCCACCAGTGGAGCAGCCAGTGTGGGACTATCTTGTTTGGACTGCCATGGCTCCATCCCCAGCCTCACTTGTTCTCCCTTGGCTGTGATGGAGGTAGATCTGCCAAGTCTCTTTTGGTGGATTCTTTGTCAGGCTTATCTCGCTTGTGTCCCATGTTTTCTCTCTGGCAGGCAGTATCACTAGAAGCAAGTTCAGGGTAAAGAGAGAGTGTGATGCAGCAGGTAAGGAGAACTTCATCACCAAGAACATAAAACCTCATTTTAACCCCTCTTCCGAAACCTCGTCCTTCTATCCAAATCACAAATGGCCACATCCTACCTGAGGATACCCTTTATATCTTGGTTCATAAATCAATTTGCTTGCAATTTGCTTCTAGGTTGAGTCTGATTTAGGATGAGAAGGACTGGTTTCAAGTTGTGTCAGGGGAGGTTCAGGTTGGACGTCAGTAAAATCTTCTTCTCCAAAGGAGTGGTCAGGCACTGACACAGACTGCCCAGGGGGTGGTGGAGTCACCATGCCTGGAGATGTTCAAGAAATGTAGAGATGTGGTACTGAGGAACATGGTTAGTAGGCAAATTAGAGGACAATTGGACTGGATGATCCTAGTGGTCTTTTCCAACCTTAACAATTCTATGATTCTATGCTCTCATACATTGTGCCAACCACAGTTGTTTAGAATCCTGCTAAAGAGTCTGTCCCCTTCTTTCTTACAGTCCCTCTTTAGATACTGAAACGCCGCTCACAGATCTCCCAGGAGCCTTTTCTTGGGACTCAAACTCTTGATTACTCTTGCTTTGGGGCTGAAGGATTGCCCAGCACGCTGCTTTTCCTCCAACAGAAAGAACCCCTTGCTTTCTCCACTGCTCCTGAGGAACCAATGGCAGATGATGGAGAGAGCGGCTCACTGCTCTCATGGTTGGAGAAGTGGTAGGATAACATAGCACCATAACATCTGAGTTAATGTACTTTGCTCTGCCCTTTGTGCCTCCTTGCTCCCAGCATGGGCATGGACTCCTGTTATGCAGCGTGCCGCATTTTTTTCCTGCGGTAAGTCAGAGCCCCCTGGGATCTGGTATTGTGCTTTTTTTCCCCCCCAGGTATTTTTGTCTGTGAACCACAGAAAGCTGAATAGCAGGAAATGAAGTGCAGATTGAGAACATGGTTGAGTGCACTTGCTAAAATAAAACATTGGGGGGAGGAGGGAGAGATTCTTTTATAAATAGAAAATGAAGTGTGTTTATTTTTTATTGATGAAGTATTTAATTGCTGTGAGGATTTGAGAGATGTTTGTAGCTGTGCATTGACTAGAAAAGCTGCTTGGTCTTTGGTGCAATCACCCTGCTCAATCAAATCACCTGCTTCATGGCAGGAAGGACACGGGAATGTCAGGATTTCTTGAAGTTCTCTGATTTGCCACAATTGTGCCAGCAATTTTGGAGAAATTGCTGGTTTCTTCTCATTACATCCTAGGAAGACACCAAGACTAGATGAGAGGATGTGTTCGGCAGCAGAAGAGAAAGTCTCTGGCCAGCACACTTGTGCTTTGGCCAGGCTGGCTTACTCAAGCAGTGATTTTGGTCAACACACGTGAGTGAAGGATGTGGAGATAAGGCTGTGACCTTTAGTTTATTTTGTTCCTCTCCCACAAATGCTGGATGGGTCCAGCAGGCAGCTGAGTTCTTTTGTGAAGCTAAATTAATCTCATTAATTCAAACGCCTAAAATTAGCAACCTTTAGTAATCAGTGACCTGTATTGCTTTTTTCTGGCGTGGTGGTAGGTTAAATCTCTTCAGGCCATCTCTTTTCTCTGGAGCTGTTCTGCTCTCCCCGTGTCTCTGAATTACCACCTGAAAGATTGTACTTTTAAGCTGTTTGCTTTGCTCCAGTGAAGGACTGTGGGGCTTCAAATGCAGAGACCAGTGTGCTTGGAGTCTCCATGACAGGTCTGGGCACCTTCATAGGAATCATGGGTGTAACCAAGAGGTGTATTAAAGGAAAAAGGGGGGGCTGCTTTTGTTTGAGGTTTTGTATAGTCTTAACTTAGTAAAGTGTCCAGGGAAGCTTTGAGGCACATGCTGAAGTCAGTGAGTAAACCGTCTTTATCAAAGCTCACTTGAATTAGATCCCCAGTGTACAGAAATTGGACACAAGAGTTGCATTTCAGAGGGACCAGTCATTGATCAGCCACATGTCTGTGGAGCAAAACCATCATGAAGGAACTCAGGGTCACTGTTTCAGCTTGCCTTCACCTCAGCTGTTCCGATGTAGGAAAAGACATCATTCCCTTTGGCCATAAAAGGCTGTATAGGTGATCCAAGCCCTTTTGCCTCATCTATCTTACTCATTTATACTAAGTCTTTATTTCTGAAAGTCTCACCTTGATCTTGCTTCAACAGAACTCCTGTCCTGACCTTGCCATAACAGAAGAAAATGTCCAGTTATGCAGCCTCTGGACTAAACAGCCACCAGCCCAATGGAGACGACCTCATCTGTGAGTAAACTGCAAGTTCATTTGCCTTTCTTGGAGATGAAAAGCTCTCAGCAGCTCATGAGCTCTCACAAGAAGGTCTGAATCCCTCCGCATGGGAGTGGGTAGTCCCTCTGCTGGCTGATGTTCCAGTGGAAAGTAGAAGGGGGATTCAGGCTGAGGAGAAATTCTAGAGGGGAGAATAGATGCAAGAAATTCCTAGGAATGTCACAGAAACCAACATCCCCCCCTCCGCTCCTTCCAAACCAACCCACCTAAAAAATGCCATTTTGTGGGCTATTTTGGAAAGGAGTCCATGCCTGGGGAATTTTTGGCTGATGCTTACGGCTTTTAGAAGTTTCTGGGAGATCAGACGAATAGAAACAGGAACCAGATGGGACTTCTAGCTGCTGGAAAGAAAGGGAGAAAGAAAGGAAAAAAAATAATCCATCCCTTGTTTAAAATCTGAAGAGCACTTGTTCACTTTTGGGGAGTTTCCCCTTCACCCTGGTTTTCTTATTTTAAAGTAATTTAGCACAGTTCCATTATATTCTCATAGAACGTTTCTCTCTTTTGTTGTTGTTGCTAGGAATATTTCTTTCTTTTGCAATAAAAACCAATTTATTCTTAGGAGAATTTAAGCCTTTGCCTTACTAGATAAAAAGAAAGACAGCTGTTGGTTTTGTTCTCACAGCAACCTCAGCATCCCTTGGCCATTTACTCACTGAGTTTATCTCTGTGTGGCTGCAAGATACAAAATAAGATGGTAGCATGAAGAGTAGAGCAAAGTCAGAGATGGCTCTGAGCTAGCAAAACTGAGTATGTGTAATTTCCATTTTATGTAAATGACCAAAAAAGGGAAAGTTGCACTATACTGAAATTGAGGTGCACTCAGACATGTACTGCAGATGCCTGGTGCCCTCAATGACCCAACTTGTCAAGTACAGCGTTGGATTTGTAGAATCCTGACTGTTGGGTTTTGGGGGTTATGGATTAAAAAAAAAACCCAGCCTGGTCCAGCCCCAGGCTCCATTTTATCAGACCTTGGCTCTGGAGCTGGTTCATTTCTGGAATATATCCCAGAGACTGAATAAGGGCCAAGGAGCATTTTCCAGCTCCTGTGTCCAAGCTGGACTCCGTGCTGGGAGTCGCAGTCCAGCTGAGATCTGACACCATGCTGGAACCGGGCTTAGTTGTGCATCATCCCCATAGTCTTTTCTTTCCATACTGATGGGCCAGAGGGAACCAGTGCCATACATCACATAGTGCCCCTACTCTACTCAGGAAAGATATGAGATCTTATTCCCTGGCTGGTGGGAAGAGTGGAAAATAGATAGCAGCTTATAGGTGAAGATGATAACTGGCTATTACCATACTTGGAAGCTTTGCCAATTGTCTTCTTTTAAGCATTCTGCTTTTAAGGAATTCTTTTAGTGGTTAATGTGTCTTCCAATTTTCCAGATATTTACTGCTTCCTGGAAAAAAATGCACTCTTCCCAGGATCCTATCTTGTTTTACAGTATTCCTCTCTTAACATCATTTCGTATTATTTCTCGTGCTCTCTAATCTGCAGCCATTCCCAAGACAGGGTCATCAACACAATGCAATGATCCCTGATAAACTTTCACCCATGGTTTGTGTGTCAATATGAGAGGAAATCCGTCCTTGGGACTTAATAAATGTGCATTTCTAGGGATTGGATGCTTCACAAACAACACTTAGACTATACTCTGTGTTATGATACTTACTAATGATGATGCACAAAGTCAACAGTAGATATTTTAAGACATGATAGTTGATGCAAATGTGTGCACACTTGAACACATGGCTTTGGTTCCAAGGTTCGTCACAGACAGACCTAACTAAGCCAGCTGCTTGAACCCTCTGTTATGGTGACCAATTGATTAGATTAGTTTAAATGAAAAAAATGCCCCCAAATGTAAGGCTTTGGTTTTGTACATCCCATTTGAGTTCCGACTTTATGGCTTGCTTTTTTCTTTTGGCTCTAACTGGTCAGGCAGGATGTCCCGTATTAGAATGCTGCTCAGTTGTTGTTGTTCTTTGTGGTTCCAGTGAGCTGTTTTTTCAGAAATGTCTGGAAGGAAAGAGACAGAGGGGACTTGGTTCACAGGTTTTGTACAAAAGCTTTTATTTTCCCTTTTTTTCCTCCTCTTTTTTACTTCCCATGGATCTGATGTGCGAGTGCTGTCAGGAGTGGCATGCTCAGATTTTAAAGCGAAGCGCTTATCACATGACTCAGGTGACTGCTGTTGCGGTTGAAGCAGTATCATCCTAGGAATTTTGTTTGAATTTAGCTGCCAGCTCAAACAAAAGTCATCTGAGTAGGCAAGCTTTTACTGGTTTCACTTTGGCTTCCCACGTCGGTTTAATTTGGCCCATGCTTGCTCAAAATGTCTCCAGCTGTCTAGAAACTTGTTCCTAGCGTTCTGGAACACTCACAATCCTTTTGGCCAGTGTGACCTTAGTTGTAAAGGCTGGATGTTGTTTATTTCAGATCATTTTTACTAGCTCTATTATATATAAGGCAGCTTGCATAATTGTTAGAGACAGATGTGTTGGTTGCTGTCCTTCTGTTCACAGGTTCTAAGTTACTGTTGTCCACAATGCTCAGGCATGAGATTTCCCAGAGAACACCACCTCATTTTGTTCCAGGGGAGTTTTTGCTAATATTTTCTTTTATATTATCACTCTCATTGTTTCTCTATTGGAAACTTTCCGTGCACTTCACACTGAGGACCAAAGTGTCAGAAGATTAAAGGAATGTCTTTTTTGCCCAACTAATATGAATTGGATGCTGAACTAGGCACAACTATGCACTACTCAGAAAAAGAAATGCCTTCTAAAGAAGTAAGTGTCTGGAAGGAGGCAGCGAAAATCCATCAGATTTGCATGACTAATTAGCTTATCCACTAGTTATTATCCTTGTGTTTACTTGTAATGAGAATCTTCAAAGATTATTCTATATTGGACATGTAGCTGACTTTTTGCTTACATAATTCTTTCTGTACCCAGATATTGCTGTGGTGGTTGTTCTACTTCAGCGAATCAAATTTACTCTTTAGATCAGGTAAAGTCAGGGAGGCCATATGAAGGAAGGGGAAAGACTCTTCAGCAGGATCTGTTGTAATAGGACAAGGGGAAATGATTTCAAAATAAAAGAAGGGAAATTTAGGTTGGATGTAAGAAGTTTTTTACAACTAGGGTAGTGAGGCATAGATTGCCCAGAGAGGTATTGGGTGCCCTGTTCTTGGAGACAGTAAGGTCAGGCTGAACAGGCTCTGAGCACCTGATGCAGCTGCGGGTGTCCTTGTTCATTGCAGGGGAGTTGAACCAGGTGGCATCATTCCAAAGAGCTGAATTCAGCACTGTTCTCTTTCTGAGTATCATAACCAAGCAGGTCAGTATTGTTTCCTGTTTTCTGACATTCACAAACTTCCACTGGACACATAAAACTTTACATTTACCACAAAAAGTCATCCAATTTTAACAACAACAACAACAATGGTAAATATTGAAAGTACTTTCAATTTGATGAGGCCTTTATGTATGAAAAAAAATCTGTGTTTGTTACCTAACCCATCAGCTTCCTCTTAAGAAATCTTATAATCCTAGAATCATAGAATCCTTGGTAGAGAGAATCTTAAAGGCCATCTAGTCCAATTCCCATATCTGAGTCTTATGTAAATGAGGAAGCTTAATTTTCAGCTCGGTTGTCTCTGATTTTGAAAACTCTTATACAAAAAATTAAATACAGATCCTATGGGGACATGCCAGGTGTGTTTTGCCCAAAATCAAAGTTCCTGATATGTTCGAGCCCCATACCTTCACCTACTCCTCTTTCAATGAAATTGAAAGAGAAGTGGCAATTGATATTCTCTCCAAGCATTCACCCATAATTTCTGTAAGTTTTTTATAGGGCTTCTAAGAGATATTAAGTGTGTGTTGTCTGGAGCATGAAGTGGTTGATGTCCCATCCCTAGAGACAGCCAAGGTCAGGCTGGAAGAGGTTCTGAGCACCTGATGGAGCTGTAGGTGTCCCTGTTTGTTGCAAGGAGTTGGGCCAGATGGCCTTAAGGTCCCTTCCAACTCAAACGATTCTGCGATTCTATGTTTGAAGCATCTGCCCTCTGCTGCCTGGACAGTGGAAAGAGGGACATTGCATCCTTGGAATTGTCTGAATTTCTGCAGCTGTCCATGCTTTGGGTCTCCCAGGTTCCGTAGGCTGGCATTTCACAAGGACATCCCCAGGGCAGCTTGGGACCTCCACAGTGCGCATCCTCCAAAGAAAATCGAGAAATGAAGATGAAAATGGGTCCGTTTTTGCCCTGGGTGAGTCTGGCTGGGCCTGATTCAGAAAAGCCCACCCGTGTTTCCCTCTGAGCACACAAATTGCTGGGACGAGACGCGTCCCCTCGGCGAGCACTTAAGTGCTTCGCTGAACCGGGGCCAAGGTCCGGCCTGGAGCCACCCCGCTCCGCCGGCTCTGTCTTTGGCGCCGCACCGTGGAGTTGGCCCTCCTCTTGGGCTGCAGAACGTTACGAAATCCTGGCCCTGACAGAGAGCAGATGCATTATTGGGAAGCCCTCGGGTCATGAGAGGGCTAATAGTCACATTCCTGGCTGGGATGGCGAAAGATTTACGCTGGGCGCTTGCTCGCCTCGCCCTGCACCAGGCCGGCTCCCTGCTTCACCAGCCCCCTCGGCTTTAATTGTTGTGTTAATGGCCCTTTTATTTGAAGCAGATCCCCTGGCTTACAGAGGAGAATGTCATTATGTCGTATTTTAGATGTATTTACATTCTCCTTGCCACGGGGATAACGTTCTAATTATTTTCTATAGCCGACAGCACCAGCGTCTCTGGTATTAGGGACCCCTTAGACCTGATTATGTGGTCTGTTTTTCTTCAAGTCACCCACAAATGACAGCGTGGAGCAGGTTTATTATCTATTGACGTACCTTTGCTTAACGCAACTTGCTCCCGAAACAAATGTCCTGAACAGATAATACATGTTAAGAGCATGTCTTTCTGCCTGCGCGAAGGCAGATGGGCTTTGGAGGTCAAGCCAACGGTTGACCTCTCCTGACTCCTCGGCACAGCGCTGGGCCATGTTTCCTATGCAAATCCTATCCAAAGGCCATCAGAAAGGACTGCTGTAAATTATACGGCTACCGTGTCAAACGATTGCATGGGTAGGGAAAAGTGGGTACTAGGCTGGTTTTGCAGGGAGGTGTAGAGAGGCACCAGGCTCTCGTGTGAGAAGATTCTTTTTAAGGGGAGAAGAGGAATGGAGAGCTGAAAGGAGCCAAGGCTCCTTGCCGGATAGAGCTGTACAATGCACACTGGCCTTGATGGAAAGGGTGGTGAGAGGAGACGCCTGGCAGGGTGTGTGGGGCTGTGGAGGGAGGTTGGGAACTGCATAGAGAAAAATTGCAATAGAAGACAATCCAGGAGAAGCCTAACAGCTTTGTGAGAGGAGCTGGATCGGGGACCACCAGGGCCAAGCGCTGGAGACAGGGATGGAGAGGGTGGCTGCAAAGAAGGGTTGAAGCCCTGAAGTTGGCCATAGAGGTATGTGGGCATGCAGAATTAGGGGCAGCGATCAAGATGAGGAGAGTGAAAGAAACAGTTGTTAGAACAGAATGATTTGATTTATCCCAAGTCATTTATTCATCAAATTTTCCCCCTGAGATCTTAAACAGACTGAAGTGGTTTCAAGCGTCATTATTTAGGACAATTCAACAAAATGTTTGTTACTTTGAAAAGAAGGGAGAGGCGGGGGATGGAGAAATGAAAGAAAGAAAGAAAAAATAAAAGTCTGGATAGTCTGGTTTGCCACATTTGAATTTTATTGCCAAATTGGGATGGGTCAAGAAAATCACTCTCCTTCTCTTCTCTGAACAGGGGAGTTTCACTTACAAAATCCCTTCTGATGTGAATGCTTACCCAAGCCCAGATGCAATCTCCTTGTGTATTCAAACAACAAAAGGCAAGTATCTGTTCTAGTGAAACCCTGTCGAGGAAAAGTTTGTGCACCGGGACATCTCAACATGAAGACAATTTCATTACAAAACTCAGACGCGTCTTAGTGGAGACTTTTCTCCTTGCAGCACCAGAGATTATTTTTTCCTTGTAGCTGCTGGGCATGCAAGGCATTTTAAAAGCAAATAGAAAAGCAAAGATGCTGCCCCAAGGGGAGTTACAATTTAAGTCTGACTAAAGCAGAATGAAAATGCTGGCTGCCTGGTATTAAAAGCCAGAAGATGGGCACTTTTACTTGGAAAGCCAAGACTTCCATTAAGCTATTTAGATTTTTTTGTCTATACGCATGGCTTCTGTAGCCATTTTTAGCTTCTCCTTAAAAGAAATAGGTCTCACTGCTTCCTGCAGTAACTTTGGAGCCTATCTACAAGGTTCAGTGAAAGGTGGCAGTGGGGTGGAATGTCTTATGTTTGTTGAAAATAAAAAGCCAGGTAGAAGAGAGACAAACCATTTATTTCAGCTGAAGTAAAAGCTTCTTCTTGTGCAGAAGCAGTATTACTAATCTTCAAAAAATCTGAGAGACAGAGAGGGATAGATGTTTTTTTGCAGTCATTGCAACTGCAGCCAACTGGAGAAAATTTCCATCACAGCATGTGCACGAGAGTTGTACCCTTTAAGATGGAGGATAGTTCAACCATGGGAACACAAAGTCCGGGTAAACAGGATTCATGCTTCCACCTCTCTTAAAGTTAATACTTTAATTTTAATTTTATTCTAATTTGTTCATATGAATTTGGTGGACAGCAGTTTTGGGATTCTTCTTTTGGCTTAAAGAATGTGAATGAGAACCACATCCTCTGCCTCTGCAGGAGAGCATTTTGGGGGTGGAGGTGCCAATGGGTCATCATCCAGTTGGCCACAGTGTGAACAGGAGGAGAGAGGATGAGCTGTAATTTTCCTACCACTTTTCTTATGTTGGACTGAGTAATAGAATTGAATATCTGTTGCCCTGGCTTGATTTGATTATCCGTAGGTCTTAGTATAGGATGAGGATTGACTATGTGCCACTGGGTTTGTACCAGCATCCATTTGTAGAGTTTCCCTTGAAAATACTGGCATATGTGTGTCTTTTGAATATTTGACTTGTAATTAATACTCGTGGAAAACAAAGGTTTAATTAGCTCTGCTGTTTTCATACTTTCTTAAAGTGCACTTCAAATCATATATTTCGTTGTGAAATCAGTCATCTCTGCTGTATTTAATAGTTACAGAAGTTGGGTGTTTTTTCTTAGTGTTTCTTCCACAAGAGACCCTAATCACTTGGCTTAATTTTCAGAATACAGCACAAAAGAATAAATTGCAAGCTTTCATTGCAAGTACTCTGTGAATTATTAAAGAAAAATATTATGGATAACTTGGAAGAGGAAATGCGTGCAGGAATGTAATGTCATGCTGGCTAATTGTCCAGTAACAAATGGGAAAAGAAAGACTAACTCCGTTAGTTCAGATTATTTTTTAGAAGTTGTTTGCTGATAACTTTTGGGTAGCTGTGCTTGGCAAACCAAATGTTAGTGTGAAGGTCATTCCAGAGATCTGGGGCTTTGATTTATTTATTTTTTAAATAAAAATGATGGGATCGTTCCACCAACTGATAGAAATAGGCTTTTCTCTAAGAGTGACTCCCAGGCTGTACTGATGCAGTGCTCTTCCAAAGTGGTCAATATGTGGCACTACAGACAGATGAGAGGGGCTGCCACTTAGCCGAAAGCACTGAAAGACTCTGGACATGCATGCTGAACATGCTGGAGCAAAACTCTAGAAAAGTTTAGAGTCTATAAATCACTGCTGGTGGAGCCCAAGAGTGACAGCTGTAGCATGGACAGACTTAGGATACTACACCTCTGCTGCATAACAAATCCTCTTGTATGCTGTAGGCACCATCATCCTTATCTCAGGTCCAGTTGGGTCTTGCTGGTGAAGATTGACAAGTCACACTTCTGCATGGAGCTCACTTTATCTTCATCAGGAGGTTGTAGGGCTGAGTCAGCCCTGCTGGGATTTGCACCGGTGGTTCCAGGATGTCTGGGTATTTCAAACCTAAGGCTTAGACCTCTAATCATCCTCTTATCTAAACTGCCTAACATCTGAGTCTGCAAAATTGGGTTGGAAATCTCACACAGTGAGATTTAACCAGTAGCACTTCTGTATTTATTTGCCAGGGGAGCTTGGGAATACTGATGGGCACAGAAGATTCAGCTTGGAAGCCAAAGGTTTAATCAAAGTATTGCTTGGAAGGTCCAGTCCTTGACTGATAGATGGCTTGCTTGCTGACAACTGGAATGGTTCATTCTTTGGGGCAGAAACCCAGCGGCAGCACTCAGTGAGGCAAGTGTTGACCTTTCCTGGGCCATAAGACTAGAGGAATCCAGTTATTTTATATTAAGTTTTGAATCCACGGGGGGTGGAAGGAAGAGTTGGTTGCTTCCTTGTACTTACAAGGAAATAGCCTCATTCCCTCCTACCCCCCACTCTCCCAGTCCCTATTGCTTGGTGCATGCAGAAATTGTTCAAATTAACCCATGTTGTTGGGTTTCTTTTTGGTTTTTTTCCAACCAAAGAATCCAAAGGCAAGTAGTATGAGGTCCTACAGCATCCCAGCATCTCTCTGAATCCTTCCCCTAGCAACTTTTTCAACAGCACTTGGCCACAAAGTCTAGAGAGCTCAGAGATACGAAATTCTTACAGGTTTTATGAGAAGATGGTTGAATGGAGATGACAGACTAAATTAGCACCTCTATTGCAAAAAGTAGTGTTGTAGTGTTAATTAATTCCTTAACAAACAGCAAAGGATCCTCAGCAGAAGCTGGGTCAAGGGGAGCCAAAGGGCTTTCTGATCTTCCCCAGCTGTGGAGAAGCTCCAGTTAAAACTCTCACTTTATCAGCCATCTCATTGTGCAGTGGCACCTTGAAAAACAAACAAACTGGTTTTATTTGTTCCCTGTCTCTCAGAACTTCTTGCTTATGTGACATCTCCATTGATATCTTATGTGCATATGGAAGCTCTTCTGTATCTCCTATTTAGTCTCATTTCTGAAGGAAAGGAATATCCCCTGGCTTAGAGCCACATTGGATGGGGTGATACAACAGAAAGGAAAGTTTCCAGTTTTGTCCTCTAGTCAAGAAAGAGGGCTGGTGTAAATAATTCCTCACAAATGAGTGCTTTGATATGTTTGGCTTCTTTCAGACTATCTGGGAGTAGATGCATGATAAATTTCTCATTTTAACTGATGTAGCAAATCTCTGGAGAAACCAACTGCTGTTTGCTGCACATCTATAGTAGTTAGCCAGATTCTTCTGTTCTGATTTGTCAGATAGAGTGACTGATGATGTTTGTAAATGTAAATTTTAAGTTTCCTCAAATTCTAGTGTGTAGAGCTTCAAAACAGTCATTTTCTATAAACACTGTTGCTTGAAAAAGTCCTGCCACTTGAATATCTGGTGAAGATGAATGCTCATTGCATACAGAGTTGGCAACGAAGCACCCATCTATAAACATAGAGTTACTATTCATGGAGATTTCTTTTATCCTCTTTCCAGTTGTACAAACACACCACCGCCACCACCCCCGGCAATATTGCATTGTAAATTACCCTCCTTTTAAAAGCCCTCTCCCCTTAGTGCTTTTCATTCAAGAGATGGGAGACAGCCCTGGGCTTGCTGTCTTCAGATCAAATACAAGCTGCAGACTGAGTATTCACCTGAATTATATGAACTTCTGCCGTAGCTATTTACTTGTTGTGATACATTTCCTTTTCTTGATTAACTAAGCTCTGAGAGAACACATCTGCTTCAGCATTGCCCCCTCAAGGCTGTCCATCAGCCCTCTGTCACATCTTTTTCTCCCACCTTTTCCTTGCCTGATCCTCTATGGTCTGCTACAGTTTTTTATCATATGTTCATGATCTGTGTTACACAGGGGAATCCTGGGACAGGGAGTGTGTTGTGGTGATTGCTCATGAAGGACTCCTATCCTGCAATGGATGTGAGAAATATTTAGGGAAACAGAGTGCTGCAATCTATTCTAAGTAGGTATGTAGTGCCTCTCTATAGCATCCTATGATGCTCCAAGGTCTGACTGAGCAGTTTGGTCTCTTGACTTCACTGGTGTTTATTCAGCATCTTGGACACCAGGTCCAGGCTGGTCTGGTCCCTGGATACTAATGTATCAAAGTCCTTTAACATCTTAAATATATATGTGTATATGTTGGACACTGCAACAGGCTGCCCAGAGGGGTGGTGGAGTCACCTTCCATGGAGGTGTTTAAGAATTGTGGAGATGTGGTACTTATGGACATGGTTTAGTGGGCAATGTTGGTGATAGGTGAATGGTCGGACTAGATGATCTCAGAGGTCTTTTCCAACCTTAACAATTCTATGATTCGGTGTTCAGTGCTATTTTATTAGAAATTGAACAGAACCGTGATTTGTGGTTAAAATAAATACAAAGCAATTTATTAGAAGACACTCTTAGAGTCACAGCCTCTGCAAGACATTTTCCTCCACTATACTATCCAAGTACTGGAGGTGTTTACCGTATGGTTTACTACGTGTCATTCAAAACGCCTCCATAAACAGCTGTTGATTTGCACATAGGAACCATGCGAAGGAGAAAGAAGAGCAGGAGCCTTAGGCTGAGGCTTTGATCAGGGCCCTGGGAGAGCAGCGTGCCCCCACCACCCAGCAGACCTCATGCCATTGCCACATCCCATGCCCTGCAGTCCTCGCCCAGCGGTGCTGCTATCTGCCACTGTGTTCTGCTCCCCGGCCTCTCTCATCCTTTGAAGATTCCCCATTGTTTGGGCTATTAACATACTTTCGGGGTGGATGTTTATCTTTTTTGAAACTTTTACAGCAGGCGCATTGTTAAAGCAAACTCTTCGAAGCTCCTTGCAGGCAAGCACCACCAGCGCCCTTCAGTGAGCGCAGTGCAGCTCTTCCCTTTATTTGATCAGCTTCTAATACCTAACAGTTCTGTAAGTAAACATTTATAGATCAAATCAAAAGCTCGCAGAAGGAAGCACTCTCGATAGATTAGAAGCTAAACTGATCTAAATTAGAAGAGATGCAGAGATAACCTTGCCTGGCTAAAAAGCATATACTATCGGTTGCACGCAGATAATTAAATGAATGAGCCCTTTTCTATTGAACAACTGATGTGCAATTGATAAACTTAATTAATAATTAACTTTTTAATTAAATATCAATTTAAAACAAGTGTGGTAATGTGCTGCTTGCATTTAATTTTGCTGCCTTTTCTTCGTTAAAGAAGCATCATTAGGGTTACAGGTATCTGTTTAAGATGCCTCTGTGCACTGCGCAGGGAATAAGTGTCCGCTGGGCACTTGCCAGTGAGGAGATGGCTGTAAACAACGGCACCCAGAGACAAAGCCAGCATGCAAGTTCTGAGAGGCAGCAGGAACTGCAGATAAAAGGCATGTACATCTCCATTCATAGCTTTCTCAGCAGCAGAAGGCCTACCTGTTGTATGCCCTTGTTTGCATAAGAGAGGCTACAATGGGAGTAGAGGAGCTGAGTCCCTGTAGCAGCCCTTTGGGAAGAAGATCCCTCTCCAGCTTTATGAGTGGAGTGGCTTGGTGAAGGCAAGGCTAAATATCCAGAAGCACCAGTTATTGCCTTGTTTAGGAAAACAATCCCTAATAAGCACGGGAAAGCTGCGATCTTTTTGCATGCGTCTTCTCACATGATGCCTTAGTGCAATTCCTATTAGTGCTAATGGGGTAATTGGCTCCCCTCAATGTGAACTCCCTATAATGCATCCACATAACTTGATTTGAGAGTGTAAATCCCATTAGCCTGAACGGCGATCTTCTCTGCCTCTCATTTACCCATTTGATCCTGCAAGCACTAACAGCCGATCTCGTCTCCCTTTCAAAGCGATAAATAGTCATCCAACTTCCGTTAAATGGCTCTCAGGCACCTTCCAGATCGTTCCTTGCACTGTCCTGCATACAGCAAGGAGCAAGGCAATGTGCAGAAGGCAGGAAATTGGGTTTGCAAACTGGGGAAAAAAAGGTGAAAGGCTGCAAGAAATATTTCCACCAACCCTGCGCCTGCTAGCAACAGGAGAAATATTTGAGCGCCTCGTTGAGGATGTAAGAAAATCTTTCCACTGCAGTGAAGGAGGATCTGGGTGAAGATTAAGGGTTGCTATTTTTTTTTTTTTGTTAATGACTTGATTTGTTTCCAACTGGAAGAAGTTGGATAGAGGATAAGCCAATGGGCCCTACACTGTCTGTCTGCAACGTGGGGCTTGAAGCCAATTGGAAATGACTCTTCAGAAGGTACCATCTTGGACACAGCACCAGACACCTATCCGGTCGGAATACACCGCCAATGAAAGGATGATTTCTTTTCCTGCTTTGCCTCATAAGAGGATATTCTTGCTTCTCCACATGTGAAGGGAAGATGGGTCCCTCCCGTGGGGAATGTTACTGCTGGCCACCACTTCCTTTCTGAAAGCCCCATTTGAAAAGGAGGAAATAGTTGGTGGAGGAAGTTCCTGAAAAGGAATCTTTCAAATCCTTATTTTTGTCAGGTTTTTTTTCTTTCAGGGGACACCCAATACGATGGAAATAATTGGCGTGGCTGCCTCAAGTGATGGAAAAATTACAGAAAACTGCAAGGGTGTGACAGCAAGAAAACCGGCTTCTTCTCCATTTATTGTACAATATTTATCATCAACCCGTTTTGTATATTTTGCTTTCTTTTGTGTAATCTTATCATCACTGGGGTTGAAAACGATGTGATTTTTCTCCTTTGAGTAGTTGCCAAAAAAGCACTTACGTCGGAGTATTAGTGTATCATTTGGCTAGCACATCACATAATGGTTTTTTTACAGCAAGTATTTAACCATGTTTTCATCCTGTGGGAAAGAATGATGGGTCTGTTTTGTAAAAATAAGACCTTGTGGCAATGTGGACATGCGAGAGATAGAAACATAATGCAACAAATTAGTTTCAACACACAGAAATGAGGTAGTCCAGGCTCCATATACATTCAGCAGTGCTGGTTTTTCTCTCTCTCCTTTGTCTCTACTTTTGTCTCTTATTTTGAAATGCATTGCCTGATCTTATGGGAAAACTTTGCAGGCAGAACCTATTAGAATTCAACCAGCCACCTACCAGGTTTGGGTACGCAAGCATATGTTCTTTGCATACGTGTAGGTAAAAGTGTTTATGAGAACATGTGAGAGAGGGAATAGTTAGGAGTGCCGTGCAGATATGATCAAATTCATCCATTTTGTGTGATTCGATGCAAGCTCATGGTGTTGTATAAAGAAGCAAATTAGCTTTATTATAGGCTGAGAAGATGCTTTGGTTTTTAGCGACAGTGAAGTACGAGAAATTTGATCATTCTAATGTCATCACAGAAAATGAAGACCTGGAGCAAAAAATAATTTGTCTTTAGGTACTTCAGAAATAATCAAACAGTTCATCATTACAGTTTCAAGTGATCCCATCAACTCTTTTCCAAATAGCAGCTAAGTGAATCTCTGTTATAACCTGAAACCCACCATTAACTTGAAAACCATTCATGCTGCGATCCACATCTTTCCAATCTGTGTGTTTTATAACCTGCCCAGAGTAACAGTTGTGCTCACCTCCATTGAGCGGGGAAAAAAAATATGTTTAGAAATGGGAGAACTTTATTCTTTTTAGTAAAATATCCCAGTGAGCTGTGACTTTCTTTTCCTTCCTATGTAAAAATTCATCAGGCTCTGTCTCTATTTTCATAAAGTAACTGTATAATCTGTTTGATGTCCATCTTCCCTCTTACTACCAGCTGCTTATCCTTTTCTGCAGTTACATGCACATTCGTATTTTGTCATGTCTGAATTCAGACCTGCAGTCTGGAAATGCCATGTACGTGCCTAAATGTACTTATGTGAGAAGTGGATTTAAGCATATGGCTACATGATTTCTATGTTTAAAAAAAATGCCATTCAGTAAATTTATTAGGGCTTTATAATGAGTTATCATCAGTAGTTGCACTAAAATACAACTCGGAAAAAAAAAATCCATTGCAAAGGCTTTGTGGCAGAGTGGGCTTTTTGTGTGTCTTTTATTTGCTTGCTAATTTACAACATTCCATAATTCTGGCCCTTCTAAAAACATCTACCAATTGTTCTCCGAAAGCCTTTCATCCTGGAAGGTACTGGACAGGCACAGAGCCTGATGTGAGGCAGGGTGCTTGGATCCTGCCCGTCGGGTGTGCGAGTCACTCCTTTGAACCATCGGGTTTTATGGTAGCAGGAGCACACCTAGAGAGGGTTTCTCTAGGCTGCTTTAGTACTACGGGACAGGGACTATCCTGTTTTGAAAAACAGGAAAGCCCCTGTTGCATAATGCTGCCCTGTTGTACTACAATAACAAGTCATTAGAAAATAGAGGTGGGAGAGAGAGATGAAGGCTGTCCCCTTGTGTCTACAGTCCTGCTCAGAGGATGCACCCAGTGGCACAGCAGTATTTTTCTAACCACTTTGTTTTCCCAACCAGTTTGCTCTCCTAACCAATTTTGCTCTCATCACGAGTAGAGCTTCACCTTTCTTGTGCTGTAAGAAGAGTGATTAAAGGCAGCTGAGAGAAGGTGAGTCAACAGTGACTAAAGACCATGCATAAATTCCTAACCAATGGCTAGCAGGGGAGATAAACAGCAGAAACATGAAGCAGCCTTAGTATACTTTGAGTAACGCTTTATCTTCATGGAAACGTCACCACTGTGTTATATCATTTCCTCTCCAGATATGGCAATGGAAGTGCAGGACCTTCCCATAATGGGGCATAAGGTGATTGGGATGCTTTTCATGGCTGCCTGGGGAGTGCCATCAGCCATAACAGAGCAAGTACTCGAGGCAAGGAGAAGAGCTAATAAATGACCTTTGCAATAGTGTGATCAAGTCAAGCCCACCAAAAAATGATAGGTGAGGCAAGAGTTTGCTCAGGAGCTGTGTCCTCCCCGCAGGGCATAACCAGGCAGTCAGCTAGATAGGAACAAACTTGCAACACTGGATTTTTTTGGAGGGCTTGTGTTATCCTTGATAAAAATCTCTTTGGTATTTGGGGCACAATGGCTCTGCTGGATGCTCCATCCAGCTCTTTCCCATTACCTTTACAAGTATTTTCATTGCCAATCTGCCAAAATCATGGTGTTTACTAATCCTTGCTTCAAATAAAATGCTCTGGTCTAAATGCATCTCCTTGAACTTGGGGATGTCCTTCTCTTCTGCAGGGTCAGATCCTGCACATGGCACAAATTCAGCACAGAGCATTGCCGCAGGGCTGCACACATCCAGCATTCCTTGTAAAAGACTCCGAAGTAGATGTCTTGTGCAGAAAAAAGTTTAAACAAAACTTAAGCTTCTAGAAAATCTTTTTATTTTTCTTGGAGAAAGAAAAAATCTCCTCTCCCATGATGAATTCTAATTAATTTTTGGGAAATATGGTTTTTTGCAAGGTCTTTCAATATGACAGGAACCAAAGGATTACACAGAGCCTTACGTCAAAATCAGAAATTTAACAGAAAGATTTGTTTTCTTGTTTAATGTGACTTTGAGCTTAAAGATTTGAATGTTCCATTTCTCAAATTTTTTTTTCCCCCCTTAAAAAGTTTATCTTACTGTCTGAAATATTTTGTAAACCTTGTTTTTTTACTGCTGTAGAGGGTATCTTTCAGGTAAGTTCTTGTTTCTTGTATTTTCTCTTTTACAGTGATGGGGATGTAAGAGAAGGAACATGCGTTTTCATGGAAGAATCATCTGACATGAACTTATGGTAAATGTATTTGCTCTGCCTGTTTCCTGTTTGTATTGACTTTCCATGAATTTCCTGGCACACATACAGATGAGTATATATGGGAATATGGCTGGCAACAGATACATGCAACTAATGGTAGAAAATGGTCAGGGGTAGGGGTCAGTTTCAAGCTCTCTTTAGTGTCTTTCTCTAAAATTTTGATGGACTAACAATGTATACACAGTCATCTGACAGGTACATTCACTTAAAGCTAGATGAAAGATGTAATTTCTGTTTTTCAGATGACAAATGCTGCAATGAGTGATGCCAGTAGTAAAAATTAGTTGCAGAAAATTAAAAAAAAAAAAGATATCCAAAGCCATTGCAAAGTCCTTACTGGCTGTTTGCAGGGTGAAAACAAAATTCATTAAATAAATAATTTGATCCAAATGATTAGTTCAGTTGTTGGTGGGGCTAACAGGATGTCTGGGCTTGTCTAGCAGTTTGGTTGGAGTTACAGAGATGAGGAATGTGATGCAGAAATACATTTTTTTTAGAAAGCTGCTCTTTTCTTGGCTGGGAAGGAAGCACTAGTGCTGTATCATGAGACCTTTCCCAGTCTTTGAATGCAACCATTCAGTTAGAAGAAAATGGTACTAATAAGGAGATGGGCCAGTGCGTCTTGGTGTTGATCCCATCACTAGAATACTGAAGCACAAAATTGGAACGCTACTTGTAGGAATGGTTGAGGAGCATTTCCATGTCGCTTGGATAAACTGTGTTCATCTTTGGCCCCACTCTGTAACATGGAAATCAGAGTGGTTTTGGAATATGCATTTGGAAAACCAGGTGCAGCATGGATCCAGTTTTTGTTTTATCCAAATGAGTGGATCTTAGAGAGCACAGATTTAACAGAAATGGGTTTGGCCAACAATGAGAGCAGTCCAGTAAATTCCACCAGTACCAACAAACGTCCCCGGCCTTACATATAGTTCAGAACCATCTCCAAACTCAGGGACCCCCTTGGCTATGGGTTTTATGTGTCACAAAGGCTGGCTCTGACAAACATTTTTAGAATCACCATCTGTCAGCTTTTCCTTCAGGGATCCCCATTTACAATAGCTTGTATCCAGGCCATGTGCAAATCCCACTGGGCTGAAACTTGGCCCTGTACTAGGTTGGCCTGGATGCAATTAACAAACACAAAATTTATTCAATTTAGTTTGGCCAAAAATATAAGATTCTTTTGTTTGCAGATGCTGAAGTTGAGATGCCTTTCCAAACTTATCAAGGACAAGGGAACTGTTTTGGAGTAAATAACAGCCAACCCCAAAGTCATCCTAGAATTCAAGTTGAACTGCAAACCTAAGCACCAAATCGTTTGTGAAGCTCAGAAGTTGAGTCCATTTTTTTATTTCTTTAATTTTCATTGCTGTCTCTGAAATTCATTGTTCTAGTTGGGCTCTAGACAGAAACATTGGAAGAGGACACCCAGCACTCACAGCATCCAGCAGGAGCAGCAGGAAGCATCAGATACTGTCGGGGAATTCTTCAGTTCCAGAAGTTTTGAAGAAACGTCTGATCCAAATTCTGGAGTGGAGGTTAGAACTCATGGCAGCACCTCTAAATAGCTTCGGTCTGGAGATCTTATAAGATCAGGATCTGTCCCTCTTGATTGTCCATCCAAGACTTCCATTTTTCAGGTCTTATCTGTCTGACTTGAGTGTGATAAACCTCATGGTGCCTGATTAATCTGTCCCAGAAAGATGATGGGCTGAGTCAATCCTTCTGCATTCACATCTTTGTTTCCCAGCTCCCACAAAAGCACCAGACCACTTAATTTATTCCCATTATTTGTGCAGGTACTCTGTGATTATAAAACAAAATTCATGTCTAGGACATGAGCTTTCTTTGAGCACTTTTAACCCTTCACCACCCATCTATCACAGTGAGCTCTGGAGTCATAGAGTTATCAAAGTTGGAAAAGACCTCTAAGATCATCCAGTCCAACCATCCATCTTCCACTGATATTACTCACTAAACCATGTCCCAGACCACTAGCCCTGATCCAGGAATGTGCCGTGCCTCTACCTGAGTTGAGCAGTGGGATGAGAAGATAAAGGTGAGGTCCTCTGCACATACCTAGCAGCAAGGAGGCCTGAGGCCAACAGTTAATGCAGTGCAGGAAGGAGTTCACATAGGCATTGATCAACGTGGTATAAAATACTTGCAGATGTTGCCTCCCCCAGGTTACTTCACTCTGAGAACTAACACTGGAATTTATTTATTTATTTATTTTTACTAATTAAGGGGAAGCTGCCCCGACACCTCCAACAATGTGAAGACCCAGAGGTACTGATGATGTTGGGTCACCCCTTCTCCGTGTCTCCCAGCCATCCCCGCTGCTGGTGGATAGGAGCTGATGGGGTGCAATGAAGCCACCAGCACCCTCCACTGTTGCAGGTTAGTTAGTATGCTGGGGCTGTGCGGTTCCTCTGCCATCTTCATTCACCTTAGAAATGTGGAGTTTGAATGGTTTATCTCTATTAATCACCAGCTCAAAAAGCTTTGTGCACCAAGGGCCACAGATAATTAACTTCACTATACTGCTTGTCTTATCAGTATCAACCTCTTGTCCTCCTGTGAAATAGTTAAAACCATCAGCCCCTTTTTACTTTTCCATTTAACTCTAATGCTTTAACACTGATGTTCTAAATGGCCCTGCGATTCATACTTATTAGACAAACCTTTCTTTCTGCATCTCTTATATTTTTTGATAATTGGCCATGTACGTTTCTAAGGGGCTCAACAGCTTTTCATGCCACTATACTAATAATTAAAGGTTTCTCACAGCCTTTCAGATTTCTCTTTACTTTCTTTTCTTTGATAAGTATAATTTGCTGTTTAATTTAGGGGCGGGGTGAGGATGAGGAAAAGTAGTGAGAGGCTGACTGAATAGGAAAATATTTTGTTTAACAAAACTCACTAATATTAAACAAATCTCCATTGCTTCCTCATTTTTGTCACTCCTATTGCTGGAGACACCCTCCCTCCTGCACTGGAAAGAGAAGTGGGGAGGCAGGAGATGAGAGCTCCATTCTTGCTGTTCTGCTTGGTTTAGCCCTTTGCTGTGCTCATGTCCTTATCCCCATTGCTCCTGTCACTCCAAGGAGCTGATCTGGGACCAAGTCCTCGTGCAGTAGAGCCGGGTTCCAGCTTTTCGTCTCCCAGGTTGCTTTCAAAGGGATATTTCTCCCAAAGACTTTCTTAGCTCCATCAATCTGCCATTTGGTTCCCCCATCCTAGTTAGTATGGGCTAAATCGGGGTGTTTGTGCAACTGATGCTTATGCCGTTCAGAAGTTTTGCTCCATTTCCTGCCTGTCTCTCCCTGTTCTTGAGGGCTTTCTTCCTTCTCCCATTTGCATTACTTGAGTTTTTCCCTTTTATTTCACTTTTGGTTTTGTGTACGTTTGTTTTAATCCAAATTCTCCAGTTCTCAAACTAATATCTTCTCTCTTCTGTCTTTAAGGTTCTTTCATTTAATTTCTTCTATTGTTCCTGCACAGGGAACCTGCTGGGGAGAATGACGTGTCTGGAGCTATCCTTGTCCCAAGCAATAGAGCCATCCCATGTGGAGAACGACCCCAGGCACATGATCCTGCACCCATGGAGAACGCAAGGACAAAGAGGTTTTGGAGCTCTTAGCAGCACCCTGGGTGAGTACCACCACGCCAATGGAAGGAAGGCACAGAGTCTGGGGCAACCCTGTTATTGTTTGTCATCTCTGCTTGCCTACTTTGAGAGAGGTGTTTAAGGGCTCCTGGAAACAGGGATATTAGGGAGGACTGGGTCTAGTGCAGTGACAGACAGTGCTGCTGTCTCTGTTCACACAGGTGAGGCCACCTGAGCTCAGAAGACCCAATGACTTTAGTTTTCAACAAAACTACTCTGATAAATAGTACTCAACAGCTCCCATTCTAATTTTTAACTGAATTCACCCCAACTCCCTCTTTCGATGCGCATAGGTTCAACAAGCATTGATGCTCATGTAGGACATGTGCTTTGAGTGATATGGTTTAGTGGGCACAGTGGGGATGGGTTAATGTTTGGACTGGATGATCTTAGTGGTCTTTTTCAACCTTGATGATTCTATGATTCTATAGTGTACACTCTTCCTGGAATCATGCAATGGGAGGTTCTTTAGCTTTCTTTCAAAAGAAAACATTTACACAGTTTTGCAGAGAAGGATGCACATGTGACCCCAGTGCTCTGAAGTGCTTACACAAACATCCAATGCTTGTGATTTTTACACTACCTCTTGACGTGAGGAGGAGGTGGGAGCAGAGGAAAGAGCCGATCATAAATTTCTCCTGTTGGAGATGGGCAGCGTGGTGTTGTGCTCCTACAGTTAACACGCAGCGACCGTTTCTTATCAGCTCTGGAGCTGAATTGCAAAACAAGTTCATGCAGAAGTCATTCCATTTGCTTTTTTTTTTTTTTGAGCAAAGAATTCACACAACCTGTGATCTGTTCTGGGTTTATTCTCCAGTAGGGGAGAAGAAAAAGACTGGTGATGCCTCTGTAGTGAATAATTCATCCCATCTTCCTTGCTGGGTGCTAAGTGACCCCTTTGCTTAGCTCCTGCTCAGGCTGGGGAGGAGAGCAGGACGTCTCCCGTATCTCTGTTAGCTGCTGGGGGTTAATAGGGGCATTCAACACACACATGCAGGCTCTAAACAGGGTCAGGGGGCAGCCAGCACATTGCGACCTGAAATCTGACAGCTTTTACTCATTCCAGGTTAGGTGACCCCATTTCTCTCTGGGTAGCAGCCTTGCCTGGTGCCCAGCGTGGGCATCTTACACAGCACAGTGTCTTGAGGTGTTTCTTCTCCTTCCCTATTTCCAGTTGTCTGTCTCCCTCCACCACTTTGTCACCCTGATGCTGATGAGTCCCTACTTTTCTCCTCCTTCTCCCTAGTTGGTCCATTCATCGTTTTCTCTCAGTAGTCCATCCTCCTTTCTCTCCGACTTCTGTCTCTTGTTTTTCCCTCCTTTCTCTCTCTTTCGTTTTTCCCCCCTAGTGTCGGAACTTCTTTCTTTGATTCCCCCCCTCCACCTCCCACCCTTTATAGTGCTGTTATCTGTGATTTTGGCAAAGAGCACATTTATTGGGGAGGAATATCCCCATGGCAACGCAGCAGATGGTGACTTTTGATTAGCTTGGCTTTTTTTTTTTTCCCCCGACTGCCAAATCACAATCCGTCTTTGAAATTAAATCAGGCTGTGATAGCATCAGTTGTTCTGGAGAGGGGACGAGAGAGAAACAAGACTGAAGTATTACAGCGGGAGCCAGGATGTAATGCAAATTCGTGTTTTTTAACCCCAGCAATAAAACCCCCTGTTCATTCCGGGAGCAGAAGGAACCACAAGAGAGGGAATAATAAAACTTTAAAAAAATATAAGATTTATTATTTTTTTTAACGTTATCACCCCACATGGGCTCCTCACTCTGACCACAGCGGTGTGTTTGTCTCTGTAACACTGATGTCACCGGAGCTGCTGGGCCTAATCCTGTGGCTGTTTAAACACTGTTGAGAATTTTCTTCCTGTCATGGGTGATGGGGACAGGCCGGGTTCTCAGCTGAGCCACTGGAGCAACTATTTATTAATGGGGTGCGGCATCCCAATTGGGAAGAAAAGCATTAGCAAACAGCTCCTGGAGGGCAGTGGAGGAGGGAGGCAAGGGGAATTCAGGATAACACGGGGAAGTGGAGCAGCTGGAGAGGGCGGATGGCATCGGCGAGCCAAGATGTTGAGTGATCAAGGGCATGGGAAAGTGAAGAGCTGTCTGAAATGGCACCAGGGAGGTCTGAGCCTGGGGAGGGAAGGGTGCAAAGCTGTTGCCAGCCACGAAGAGAAAGTTACAGGGCATAGCTCCATGGAAGATGGGAAAGCAGATACCAGAGTCAAACAGTAAGGAACTTTCTTGAACGCTTCAGAAGTGGGTGGTATTCAAGACCCGTGAGCTCTTTTGCCTGGTGCCTTCTGGAGGGTGACCAAAGGTGAACGCAATTGAGTGCTAATCATAGCCAAAGATAAAGGAGGGCTTGAAAATGAAAGCTGCAGAGAGGAGATGACTAATGGCCCAGCCATTTCGTGGGAACTGACGCGGTGTCTCGGGCTGCGAGTCGCCGGGCTGCTATCTCCAATTACCCACGCAGGAGTTTAGAAAGTGGTTGTCTGGTCTCAGTGCTGGCTCTTGTGGAGGAAGGGAGTCTAGTAGTAATGACTAAAGGTAAATAAAGAGCCACGTCCAGTCTTGGAGGAGTTTCATCAGAAACAAAGTGCTTTTTCTATCTGGGATTATAGCATGCACATTTTCTGGTACTGTGGAGAGCAACCACACATGAGCAAAAGATGCATCTCCTGGAAGAGCTCTGATCTTAACGTAGGATTCAAATCTGTGCCCTTCTGATCTGCAGAATCTCTGTGCATATGGGACTATCCTGTTAAAAGAAATAATTGAGGTCTTCCCACTTCTTCCTGATAAGTACTCCTTACTATCCTGCTTGCTAGGAGCTCTGGGCCACCACCACATCCCTCCCACTGCTTTTTCAGCCCAACCAGTGCCTTTTCCTGCTGTGCTGCAGGGGACTCTGCAGGCTGTCTTAAGTTCTTCCAGGATAAGCCTTCTGGCCAACAGATAAAATTTTGCTGCAGATGTTGCTTCTGCTGGAGAGCTCAATTCAGGAACATTTTGTGTATGCCTTGCATTACATCTGATGTTCTTTGGGGAGCAGATAAGATTTGGGTGCAGGAGATAAGTCAGGTAGAGATGCTGCTGCACCTTAATTGCCAGGAGATATCTGAGGGCTGGATCCTTCCCTGTGAGATGCAGGCTCAGGGGAGAGCTCCAGCCTGAAGGGGCTCACATGTTGGTGGAGAGCATGGGAAAAGTGTTTCACGAGCAGAGTGAGATCTAAACCTCTTACTGAATCTCAGGGGATGTTCAACCTAAGTTCCATTTTGTTTAGAAGTTAATCCTAAATTAGACAACAGTTTGTGAAAGCTGGGCATTGCTTCTTGCATTGGTCAGACAGCCGCCACCCAAATGGCTGGACTTCTTGCCCCAGGCTTACCTTGCTACTGAATGTCTACCCTCAAATCTCTTTCCCTTGTCCATCCCCCATTGCACAAGTACTTTGCAACCACACTTTTCCTCCCTGGCTGGCACCTGTAGGAACCACTCTGCCCCACGGCACTGCTGTGCCTGAGTTGCTGATCCCCAATAGTGTGCAAAAGAGCTGAGAGTCAGCGCTGCTCTACATCCTGCCCACAGAGCCCATCCCATCAGCATGGCGTGCGTGTCCCCAGCGGTCCCAGCACGAGCCTGGCATCTGCAGGGCTGCAATCCAGGCTCGTAGAGCTGCACAAAACAAACCGGCTGTGACACCGCCGCAGCGCGCTCGAGCCTCTCCAGCTTGACACCGCATCATTATATATTGATGCCATGACACCAGTGCTCAAAATAGCATCAGGACAATTTGATTTCCTGCAGATCTCAGGATGGGGTCATAAAAACGGAGACTGTTCTGGAGAAATAGGATAGGGTGGAAATGTTTGTAGTGACATCACAGCCGCTTCCATGCCAATGGCCTCCTACTGCTGCAAACATGTGATTGTGATTTTGTTGCACGCTCCATCAGAAGAGAGCCAGGCTGGCCAGGGAGGGAGGAGAAGGGACGGAAATATTCAGTTCTTGTATCTTGATTCAAATATCTGACAATAGCGTTGCAGCCCTGGGGTGCTGAGCGATCAGGAGTGGGGCTACAGAGCTGCTGCCAGATCAGGGGGCTGCAGAATATAACTGGAGGCTGAATATGAACCTTTGGCTTTGTGGTGGAAGATGTTGCTCTGCATTGGGGTGCTTAGTTGGAGAGTTGGGTGGTCTCATGCTCACTCTTCCCTACTGGTCCCTGTTTTGTCTAACATCACTCTTCTTGGCAAGAACCACCTTTAGGCCAGAAATATAGCTGCAAAAGGCTCTGCATAGCTGTCGTCTTTAGGGGTTCCTGTTATGGAGAAGAAAAGCAAGAAACAGCAGCGAGGGGATTTAAGTAGCTGGGGATAAGAGGAGGGAAGAAGGGAGAAAAGAGACAGGGAGAGGAGAGAAGCAGAAGTCAGCCCAGGAGACAAAACCTTCCAGGAGAAAAACTCATTTGGTGACCCCACAAAAGGCTCTGATGACTGCAGAGCCCAGCTCAGAGCTGGGGGCACATGAGAGTGAAGGGATCCAGCTAATGCACCCGTCCATCAGATTAGGCTGTCAGAAAACCCAACCACTTCCATCACTGTCTGAGGAGAGAGACTCACTCCCCGCTTAATGTGATCGCAGTCCTGTTGTTGCCACTCCAGGGAGAGGGGCCACCGCCACCGCAGTGTGCAGCAGGCTGTGAGTTTAAAATCCTATTAGGCAGAGACTAACAGTTGCAAAAAGAAAGCAGGTATCCCCTAGTGGGGATTTAAAGATGTTTAGACATAATTGGATTTTCCAAGCAGATGTCATTATTGTTAAACAGTTGCCCACTTGATATGTTCAAGTTGTTGGCTGTAATTGCTAAAATTAGCAGGTCTGCATAGAGCAAAGGTCAGTTGGTTAATATTGTGATTTAGTATTTTATGAAGTAATTCCAAATGCTTTTATGTATGTTTTTGTTTTTGCAGTCTAAGCCCACATTAAAGTAGTTGTGGGGCCTGCTAATAAAATAATGACTCAGCCTCTCCGAGCCGGCTGCTGGCCGGGCTCGAGCCGTCTCTGCTATGTGCTCTTCCCATTGCTCCAGCCATACAGCAGGAGACTGCAAACTGCCCCCCAGACTCTGCATTCAAGCAGAGCTCATTCTCAACCAGCCCATTCCCAGCTGAGCTCTGCTGTCACAGCTTGTGGTCCTCCTTATGGGCCAGCTGTGTGCACCAGGGAGAGTCCCAAAACATGGCTTCTTACAGGGACAATGCAGTTCTGGGAGAGCCTGTCCCTTGCACAAGCAAATGATTTCTTCCAAGGCCATATTGGCAACACTGGCTGAGATTTATTTTTGTAACACAGGCACAACCCATTTCCATGGATGGTGTGGGCACACCTGGCAGATTTCTCGCTATTGCAGCAATGTGGGCCATTGCAAGTGCAGTCCGACCTGCTTTCTTACTACCTACCATTTATGGCTGTCTCTCTCCTTTTTTTTTTTTTTTTTTCCCTTTCTTTTATCATTTTTTAAATCTCCACTCTTTTACTTGCAGGAAGTGCTGAGAGCTGCTGTGTGCCCTGCAGTGCACAAGGAGTTGTGGAAGAAGATCTGCATTCCTTCTGGACCTAGAGCTTAGTGGGTGAGCAAACTGGGTCTTTTCCCAATCCATGTTCCCATAATCCAAAGAGCAAGTTTTGGTGCATGCAGCTGCCAGAGCTGCTTCAGGAGCTCTCTGCTGCTGCAAGCGGTGATGGAAATGTTCTGAGTGAGGGATGAGAAAAGGAAGTGCTCTCTCTTGGATGCTATCTTACGTAGTGATACAACATCCCAAGCAGACTGGGTCTAGGATAGGTATAGATTGATCACAGATCAAAACATCTTGATGGACATGCACAAAAATATCAGATTAGGGACAAGACTGAAGCAAAGTTTTAGCCCAGCAAGCTGAAAATGTTAGGGACTGGGAATTCAACTCTGGTCCGGATTTCAAAACATGCTATTTTGATCAAAGACCATTTCAGTTTCCGATCCAAAATGTACTTTTTTTTTTTTTTTAATAAACCCTTGAACTTCCTCCAAAGTAACATAAGGTAAATTCAAATGGCCATGTAGTGAGCACAGAGATTATTGGTAGAAATACGTAATTGTGTTTGCTCTGCCCAAAATAATAATCTTTGCCAGTTTGTAAAACCGACAAATTCTTTGCAATCCCCAGGGCTCCAGTGCCTGCAGGGCTCCTTCTGGCTCCCAAACCATGGAGGAACAGCAGACGGGGATTGTACCATTGGCTGTCCCTACTCCCATCACTGCTGGCTTCCTTCTACAAACCCAGCAAGTCCTTAGGCATCCACTTGCCTCTCAGTGCTGTGTCCTTTTCTTATGGGACAGGGACTCTCACAGGGACTTAAGAGGCCTTGACACAGCAAATTCAGTTTTGTTCTGTTTCTTTTCCAAGCTGGGCATGGCATCAGTTTGCAAAGGATAGTGATTTGTGCTGTGTTTTTCCTTTCAAAAGTAAAAGGTTTCTGTTAAGTGGCTGCAGTATTCTGGCTAATTTAACTTAGCGTTGGGAGACCTTTATGTATATCACTGCTTTGCAGTCTCCTTCAAAGCACGGGAGCCTGTTATTCTCATTTCACTGCAGAGGAAACAGATGCAAAGACCTGCCCAAATGCAGGCAGCAATTGCTATCTGGATTAGAGTGAAAATGTCCCTGAAAACCAGTTCCACCCTCCAGGGAGACATCAGTGGGCAGGGCAAGCTGGGAAAATCAAGGGGATGTAGTGTAGCACTGAAAATAAAGCGTGTGAGATTTTAAATGCCTAAGGTGATCTGGCCAAGCAAGAAACAAGGCTCTGTGGTTCATGTCAGCACAAGGGGAGGGCAGAAACATGGGGAGCGCGTTCCTCAGCTCAGTGGAGGACGAAAGCAGCATGCTGCCAGGCTGTGCAAGAAATGCATTGTGAGCTGGCTCTAGCAGCTGTGAGCAAGACAATGAGGATGGTAAAGCACCATCGAGCTCCCCATGTTCAGCTTTGCACAAAGAGGGAGCTAAATTCAGCCCCCTGGATTCTGTTTGCTCGTGGTTTGAATTTAGCTGGCTTTGTCTGAACAACTCCAAGCAGAAAGGAACTATAGATTGTCCCAGTTCAAGACCCAAATTCACCTTCTGCCTGCTTGTTTTCAGCCCCCAAACTATGTAGAGATCTCCAGATATAATTTTCAGGGCATTTTCAAGGAATACACTATTTTCTTTTATGGAACAGCTTTTTCTTCCTTCTTTTCCTCACCAAAATCTCCCTTTGTTTTTTCCTATGGCAGTCCCTCTCCTTACTACATATTGGACTACAGTTTGATACATCCTCACTAGATAAAGGAGAGGGGGGAGAGGGCTCTTCATCACCCCTGAACCTCCCCTACTTTCTTGCGAGTGTACAAAAAATGTTTCAATGAATATATCTTGTATTCCAGTGCCTAAAGGCAGGACATCCTTCACTCAGTTTCAGGACTGTGTATGACAGTCAGACAAGAGCCTTTATTCTTCTGGCTAGCAGGCTTGGCCCTTTAAAATTTAAAATTTGAAAAGGGTCAATTTCAGGGAGTGGGAAGAGAGCCTCCAGCTTGTCATAGAGCCCTCATACCTGTTCATCAACCATCCTTTTGCTGTACTGACTAACTTGGTCTCTGACAAACAAGCAAGGTAGCTCTTGTGTGTATTTACTGTATATTTACTATGTATTTCCAGAACAAACACTATATATCACCTTACATGGAATCAGTATAGTTCCCCTTCTTAGTTTAGCATAACTCCTTATCTCTACCTGTCAATAATTTGTTCCAGGCTGTTGAGAAGCTGGCATCAGTTGTGCCATGAACTCAGCTTTTATTAACACTGCTCACAGTAGATTCCATTCGCTGAGCAGTGAGAGCGCATCCCACAGCTTGCAGCTGATGTGTGTGCTGGGGACGTTATAGCTTCAGGTGGTCTTTTCCATTTATTGACACAGACCTCAACCGGCCGTCTTCTTCAATTTCTATCTTCTCCTGCCCATTTTCAATGATTTTGCGGGTGGTGATCCTCTTGCCGTTGATCACTTCAGTAGAGGTTAAGACTGATCTGAAACTGCACGGCCCAGCTGTTTCCTCAACGAAGGAGAAGATGGTCTGCCCGTTGTGACCAAATGAAGTAAATGGCATAAAGGACTGCATCAATCCAGAAAACAAACTGGAGCTGCTGCTTCTTCCACTGTTTCTGACGTTGTTGAAGAGATCCATCCCTCCAAAGACTTCCCCAAAGATATCTTCGGGGTCTTGGAATATGTAAGCGATATCACAGAAATTGTTATGGTCCCCCGTGGCACTTCTTCCTATATGGGATCGGCTCTCCTTGACAGATCTGTCATAGAGCGATCGTTTCTGAGGGTCAGACAAAATTTTGTATGCCTCAGTGACAGCTTTGAATTTATTTTCGGCTTCCTCCTTGTTGGTGAGATTCTTATCAGGATGCCATTTTAGTGCCAGTCTGTGGTAGGATTTCCTGATATCATCCTGAGAGGCACTTTTTTGCAGTTCCAGGACTTTGTAATAATCCACCATCTCAGGAGTGAGCTGAGACTGCTTGGAAATAGCCTGGCACCTCTCTCTCACCACAGATATGAAGCCTGGAGATGTCCAGCACCCAGGGGCTCCTAGAAGCCCACTGCCACTGCGCTGCTTGGGGACAGGCTCAGTTCATTCCTTGCTCTGCTTTGTCCTTCGGTGTTACAGGACCACATGGGAAGCTGAGTCCCGTGTTACAAGATTGTTTCTTTTGAAGCCAGCTGTTCCCGGACCATGAGATTGTGACCTCAGAGTGGATTCAGCCAACTGTTGCTCAGGTGATCAAACCACATTCTGGGGCGGAGTTGGTTGTCATTGGCCTTACGTTGCCATTGGCCTTATGTTCTCAAATGTTGGTTATGTACATGATGTAGTTGCCCAACGTAGCTGTAATATCATAGCTGTGATATATGGCTTTGTCAGATCAGTTTTTGTATGTGCCTACCCAAAAGTGGGATTTTTAGATACTGAGTGTAGATCTATGTGCAGTCCAGAGAAGTGTAATGTCATCAGGTCATGTTAATTCTATAGGACATATTACCCTACATGAGCAGCTACAAGAAAGCTGTTTGAGGTTCAGCCACTCACAGTTCAGGGAGAGTGCTGATAAGTTGGAGAAGGCACAGAAAAGAGCCCTAAGATGTGATTAGGGGTTTGGAAAACGCGCTCTGGGGTGAAATACTCAGGGAAATTTTCTTGATATTAAGAGGAAGTTCAACGCCAGCTTCATCATATCCTGTAAGAACTGCATAGAAACAGAGATTTGATGGTACAGAGGTTTTCAGACTCTCAGGAAAAGCAGTTGGAAGGTGGCACTAGCAAGTTAAAACTCCAAATGTGTTGCATATCCTACTCAGTGAAGGTAGTGAATTACTAGAACCTCCTTATGTGTCCATTTTTAAACCCAAAGTGGACCTTTTACCTAAAATAATGATTAAATGACCATAATGTAAATTTATGCCCACACCTAATGCCTCTACAAGAATTTAGCTCCCATGATAGCACCAAAATAAATGTCCAGAATGAAGCTCATTAACAACCTTAGCTTCTTTTCTATGTGCTCTTTGGAATAGTTGGCCTAGGTACAATAGGGATGCTGTGTAAGCTCAATACTGACAAGTTCAGTCTGAGGGGCTGAACTCCCTGATCCAGTGTGAGGTTATCCTGCATCTGTTTCTATTCCCTGGTTTTGTCATTCCTGTGGGAAATGCAATATCTTTGCAGGGAATCATTGCATGAAGGAGGTCTCCAAGGAAGTGCCAACAATGAGAACTCAGCTGTCTGTAACCCTGTCATAAACACCTACTAATGGCAGTGTGGCTTGCAGATCACTGCCCTCATTTTCATTATCCCACACTTTGGGAAGGAGTAAACAGCTGATCATACCAAAGAGTGTATGCACAGCACATAAGCCCACTGCTGCTCTAACACACATTGTAAGTGTGGAGCACTGAAGCCAAGAAGAAGCCATGTCAGCTTGTAGAAAGCAGTATGGTGGAGGAGGGAAGAAAAGTGTTGGAGATGATGGCCACTGAGGAAGGGCTTTGTTGGGCTGGTTTCCTCTTTGGTCAGTGATGGGGCAGCACTATGGAGGTACTCACTGTATTCTGGCCCTGTGATAGAGGCTGCCATTAGGCAGTGCAGTGCTGGTCTGGTGTACACTGGACTTGAGGATGATCCAAGTTTCCCACCCACAAGCCACCAAAAGGTGCAGCATTCTCCTATCCTTTGCCACTGTGATCTCTTTGTAGATGCTTGGCAGTAACTTCAGGAGCAATTGCTGTTCCTGCTCTCTGCTACCCAGAAGTGAAAATGGGATGTCAGAAACAGGTGAAAGAGCCCTAGTGGAAGCTCCCAGGCTTGTTATCTGCTGCGCACGGAAGGAAGGAGGTGGCCCTGCCTTGGGCTGTCTCTGCAAAGCATCTCCTCCAGGACCTGCTTTCGCTGCAGAGCGCCTATCACAGACTTGCTGGCGCAGTGGATTATCTGTCCTGGATTTAGTGCGTCCTACCCATCTAAAACATAGGGAGTGTTTTTCTCCTGTCATCCTGTAGCGGGGGACACTCACTGCCCGTTTGTCTGCTGCCTGCAGCAGGCATCAGAGATTAGCAGCCATTCAACAGAGGCCACTGTTGTGAGCCAGAAGGGTTTGCAAGGAAAAAAGAAAGGGTCGAGGAGAAATGGGGAGAAAGGAAAATGGGAGAGACATGAACACTTCAAGTAACTAGACCCAAACTAGCCTGGCAGCCCCATCCCTAGAAACCAAGGCTTTGAAATGAGAAATGTTTTTCGTATCTTAAATCTCAAGTACAAACAATAAAAACCAGCCCAGACTGTGTTCTTTGAAGAGAAAGTACGAGTGACCTGAACAGTGGTTATCAGCAGCGTCATTAAGATAAACCCTTAACATGATTTAAAGCATCCGAAACTGAAGGCAGCACTTTCAGATACTAACAAAATGGTCTGACATTGGGGATGGAAATCAATAGTAATCTGATGTCACTAAAAATACTCAAAAGTGTCCCATGGCTGATGGAGGTGAGATTAGTGTAAATATTTGTATTCTAATCAGTGGCACGCGAGGGCTGGAGGCGGCCTTTCTGTCTATTTAATTAATGGAGTGGCTTTTTAAAAGGATCCTAATCATATGTGATTGTATCTGCTTATCAACATTTTTGCTAATTAGATGATATGGAGGCAGTCACTCTGCTAATTCCCTCATCCAAACAGCATATCCTGCACAGATAAAGTACAGTCTCTTTTTAATAAGAAACAATCATGAGACAGACTAACCTTAATGGTGCTTATTATCCGAGGATCTTTGGGATTTTCTCTTTTACCCACCCCCTCCTTCCTTTTCCTTCAGTCTCTGCTTCAGTATGCCAGATGGATATGGATGTGGCAGTCCCTGTCCCCTCGGCACCACCATGTCCCACTCTTCCCTCCCAGCCAGGCAGCAGTGGTGGGTCTGGTGGGAGATGAGGAGCAAAACACAGGGCACTCAGGGGCAAAACACCCCAAGATTTTGGTTCATGGACCACAGGTGACCCCAGATTTGTAGCCCCTATCACTGATCTTGCTCCTTGCATCCCAAAAACGTCCTGGTTCAGAAAGAAGTGAGCATCTCTGAGATGTGAAAACTTTCTTCTTTTGTTGTTATTATTCCTTTTATTATAGTTGATTCTATTATAAAAAGGTCTGGGGGCCAAGGGATTCTTGATAAGCATTTTCTCAATATCCCCCCTGATACCTTGACAAGCCTGGGTTCCTTTTATCTAAAACATGAACCACAGACATTTGTTCCAAGTCCTTTGGCTATCTAAACAAACACACATCACACTTTGTCCCACCACTCAAGCTGCCATCGGATGCTTCCCCTTAAGGCATCTGTGCTTGTCCCCTGCCTGCTCCCCAAGCCGTGATCCCAAAGACAACTACAGATGAGCATGTAAGCCTGACCTCCTGTTGGGTGGCAGTGTGGCCTGCTTGCCTTCAGCATGAGGATTGAAAATAAGTGGAAAATTTGTCCCCTCAATGCAGAGGCTTGTGGTGGGATGGAGATTGAAGATGAAGCAGGAGGAGGTCCTGGAGAGCTGTGTCTGGATTAATTTTCTGAGCCTTGAGGCCAAACCAAGGTTCAGGCAAGAGAGCACTCAGCTTCTGGGTGGTGGCAAGGAGCAGGACTTCCAAAGAAACACTATTTTTTTTGAGGTATGAACCCAAAGAGAAGGCCTGGTCCTGCCTACTGGAGTCAAGGTGCCTGGCATGTTTTTTATGTTAGATCATGCCCAGGGCAAGAGCTTGCCCCAGTCTTGGAAAGCACAAACGGTGATGTAACTTCTCTCCACAGACTCTGATCCCAGGAGAATTCAGAGCACTCCAGTTTCACTGCCTGGGTCATCTCCATGTGTCATCTGCAGCATCCTCACTCAGGCACGGCTCTGCTGAGGCTGCACTCAGCAATACAGTTGGCTGATCCTTCTCTATTCCTGCTCTCTGGCACAGTCCTGGACCCTTCTTCCTCTCCATTCTACATACAAGGATTAATTCAATATTGACCGCTTTCCCAGAGCGCCGTCCCATTGCCAGTTCCGTGACTGAGGTCTACGACTTGAAAAGAGGAGGAACATCTGGGCCAAGGATTGCTCTGCAAGCGGTTGAGTCCCGGGGCTTAATGAGGCGCTGCTTATCAGCAGAGCGTGCTTATCTGGAGCCCGCTGCCGGTGTACCTGCTCCAGCCCCATCGTGAGTGAACATGTTTTACCACCCAGTCGCAGGGAGCCGGCAGCGTGTGCGCGGTCAGGCAGCGCGGCTCAGCCGGTGCGTGGTAACTCGCGAAGCCGCAGCAACTTTATCACTTTGCAACATCCATACATAGCCACAGCCTTGAATCTTCTCAGGGGAAGAAAGGATGATGAGTTACTGTCCTGGGATTTTTGCTCTGTCTCCAGTCAGTGGGAAGTGGCATGTGGAGCATTCATTTAATAAACCAGAGGGGAAAAGCTGTAGATCAGCTTCTCATTATTTCAGAGCTGGCTCACGCCATCGCTTGGGTTTGTGCCTGACAGTTCAGTGTGTTATTTGAGGCCACTGAAGCATTCTGCAGAAATGATGCCACCCTCTTCTGAAAGCATGGGGTTTGTGAAAGCAGGGAGGGCCTGCATCCCTTAGTAGCTTTACCATTGCCAATTCCATCTCAATTTTAGGTTTGCAGAGGAGGTGCCCACTTTGCAGACCGGTTCCTGTCAAAAGCCACCACTCCAGCAGGAAACCTTCTGAAGATAGTTCTTCTGCTGAAGTAAAGCAGCTCTAGGGGAGTAAAAATGCACCTGTGAGGCTGGTTTGCAGGAAATGGCAAGGTCCAGAGTCCTGCAATATTTAGATTGCTATGTGCACATAAAACTGGTGCACATCATTAAGGGAAGCAGCATCATCCTCTAGAAGGCAGGAGAGATCATAGGGGATCATTGCTAGCATGCAGCCCCCAGTATTTGCCAATGTGTTGTAACTGTTTCTGGGAGTGGGGAACTGGAGCTGATCCCACAATGAAGATGTCAGGAGACAAGTTTTGGTTCTGGTCCTGCCTATGGACTCATAGACAAGGCTGCTGGGAACAGTGAAATTTCCACACTGCCTCAGCAAAGGTTTGGTCCAAGTTTATTGCTGAGATTAAAAGACTGGAGAATATAAATTGTAAATGTGATGACTTAAGAGCTCATAAATTCAGTATACAACCCCATTCCAGAGAGCCAGTGAGTAGTGCAGCCATGCTGCCTTGGGCTCACAAGCTGCCTTGTGCTCAAACCCAAGTTCTCTAAAAAGTCCTTTGGGAAGGGTGGTCACCCCTCCCTGGAATCTACTGAAGCAGCATTACCTGTTTGAGCTGCCAGTGTGGGAAAGACGAACGTTTCTACTAATCCACAGGTTCCTCCACCAGTTTTTTGCTTTTTCTATTTCATGGAGCTGGGTGACCCCTGAGAGCAGAGGGGTGAGGAGGGCTTTGTGAAGGAGTGGTGAATGTGCCACACTACTTTTGGGGTGAGTTATGACCTGGTTTCTGCAGCTGGGTCGTGATTGTCATTGAGTTTGTTCAGTACAGATTTCCTTTAATAACTTGCTTAGATGTTAACACTTGGCCATTATGTCTTTTCCTTGTTTTTCCAGGAATGATGGAGAGTTAGAAACCATTCTGCCTCTAGGATCAGTCTGGTCCACACCAGGGATGCAGATACTGGGCTGTGAGCTATTATGGAATCAGAGGTAAGAATGCAGTATCCAGTGCCAACCTTGCTATCCTATATATGGGAGCAAAGCTTGTGTGAGCAAGAAGAGACAGACAAAATCAAGTGAATCGGGCAGCATGCAGTAAGTGCAGAAGGAATGGACTCAGTGCTCCTTCCCTGGCAGTGTTTGCGTTTGGGACCTTCTCTTTTTGCTTTCTTCCACCCAAACTCTTGAAAACTTTTCAGATTCACCCCAAATATTCATCATCCCTCATCGCTGCAGTGCCGGTTTGTGTAACTAACAGCAACTGCTGTTTCCTGGGCCTCGATTCTAACGAGGAGCAGAAATAACATTTAACAGGCAAGAGCAGATGAGAAGGAGATAAAGGAATAAGGAGGGGGGGGAAGGGAGAAGTGAGGGAGGGGAAGAGGAATGCAGAGGTATGTGGCTGCATGTTGTGCTGTGTTTATGCACAAACAGGCACGCTTATCAATACCCAGATGGGAGCATGTCTGCATAGCTGTATCTCTGAAGGCAGCGGGTGCCCCTGGGCTGGGCAGCACGGCTGCAGCCACCCCTTGGGATGCTGCTGCGTTATCAGGTTGCAGCAGGCAACCCTTGATCCCCTTCTCATTGGGATCACAGCCCTTGAGCCTGTGTGGGACTCTCAAAGCCTCTCCCACAGCCTCCCTGGGTGGAAGAACAAGAGGGAATACAGATGTCACTCACTGGGGCGTGGGAGCTGGCGTTGTCCCCACGCTTTGATGGGACAACAGTGGGGTGAGCAGAGGACCTGGAGAGAGCACTTGCTTGGGTCAATGTGGGCAGAGCAGGATGGGCCAAAACAGTCATTTCACCCCATAAATTGGGCTGCCCAGGTGGATCTGCGGACAGTGTGCTGGGGAGACAGCCATGAAGTCTCCTTTTTTATTTTCTCTGTGTTTTTAAAGAGGAGCAAAAAAAGCATTTTTACAACCTTCCTCCTACCTCCACTTCCCAGCACCCAGTCACAATGACCACTAATCTTACGTGGCTCATAACTGCAAATAGCTCAGGAACTAATTAATTTGACTGTGTCGCGCTTGCCTGCCTTTTTCACCAAAAATCAATTAAGGAAGAACACATTTCCCCTTCCCCTCCCTCCCCACTCCATTTTGCAGAGGGGAGATGGGGCAGCGTGGACCAGCACTGCGTTCCCAGGGCTCCCAGGGGTCGGGCGCAGCGGAGGGGGATTAGCAAGGTGGAGAGACGCGGCTTCTGCCAACGGGAGAGGGGCTGCTCCCCAGGGGCATGCAGCGGTGGGAAAGCTTGATTGCCACATGCAGCCACGCAGCACCATGCTCCTCCCTCCCGCTGTCCCTGCTCCCCAAAGACCCCCATGAATTGTGTGTGTGTGCTGGGAGGGGATCGGCTGTCGGAGTGTTATTTATTTGCATGGGTAATGAGCCCCTCCAGAAGGGGCTGCGAAGGAGAGATGGGTGGGAACCGTGGTGCTGCTTCCCTGCCAAGTGACAGTAGAGGTGTTGGTTATAAAGGAGTAAGCAAGGAATTCAGGAAGATGAATTTTGTGTTTTGTGGGAGATAGTAGTAGGAATTGGAGTGGAGTCTAATGTGGATTTGGAGGCCTTGGAGGTGGGGCCCCTCCACCGCCCCAAAAGCGCAGCAAGAACGGTACTCCTCAACACACATCTCCCCTCCACACTTGCTCTTCTGGCTCTGCTGCGTCCCTGGATGTATTCAAGGCCAGGCTGGAGGTCGCTATGGGCAGCACGGTCTAGTGGTTGGTGACCCTGCCTGTGGCAGGGGAGTTGAAACTAGATAATCACTGTGGTCCTTTTCAACCTAGGCCATTCTATGCAGCACCCAAAAACACTTTTCCTGAGAACAGGAGATGGCCTGCCCCAGGACATGGTGCTAAGACACCTGGGCACACCAGGTAAAGCCTCCTGAGCATTATTTTTGTAAATGCCTCCATTTGGTCCATATCGTCTCCTCAGATCTCTATTGAAATGCCCTTCTATTAATAAATAACTCCATTCTCCATTACCCCGCATCCACTGCTCACATTGAAGTAACTGGGAATTCGGGTTTGGTTTTTATAGACATCAGAAATAGATTTTATCTTCAGCGAGGGCTCTCCCTCCACCTCCCCAACCTTTGTCCCATTGCACTGAGCAGTGGCTGGGAGCATCTCTCATTGGTGTTGAGAAGGATGGGCTTACAAGGGTCAGGTCCTTCCCTCTATGCTGGTGTGTACATCTCTGTAGCACAGAGTAAAGCACTTGAGAAAACAGGGAAGAAATTTTGAATGAAGTATCTGTGTATCCGAAATAGTTGGTTCTCAAGGCTTTTTGTTTCATTTTGTTTTCTTTGGGAGAGGAGTAGTCTGGCTTGGGAAA
Source organism: Chrysolophus pictus (assembly GCA_037305975.1). Classification (NCBI taxonomy): domain Eukaryota; kingdom Metazoa; phylum Chordata; class Aves; order Galliformes; family Phasianidae; genus Chrysolophus; species Chrysolophus pictus. Next base: position 10,757,535 of record CM074587.1, read on the forward strand.
TACCTATCGGGAATCTTCCTTGAATACAGCTATGACACTGAGCCACTGCATGAATGTGGGGAAGATTTTCCTTTTTTAGACTGTGGGTTGCAAACATTCCCTGGAAAATATTTGAGTTTTGAAGAGCATCAGTTGGTCGTGATTGGGCAAGGAAGTCACAGGGTGATGTTTCTATCCCTGGGTTGGATGGAAGCGTGCTTTCTGGCAGGGAAATCAGTGCATGTGAATTAGAGTTGTGGTTTCCATGAATACTATCATATATGGATTTGAAGCTGATTTTCCAAGAGCAGTCATGCCAGGAAAACTTGCATTCTCACATTACCCCAGGCTGCAAACGCAAGTGACACAAACACGGCGAGGGCGAGTTCATTTACAGCAGTGACTGTTATTAAAGAAAATAAAAGAAAAAAAAAAAAGAAGGATGTGTAAAATCTGCCTTCCCTGCTCTCCCTCCCAGATACGTGAGCTGCAAGGGCTGGCACTGGCAGTACAGCACGCGGGGACCGGCTCCGGCGCACACCTGGGCTCAGGTAAGGCTGCATTGGGGTGGGGACTGGATTCCTTCCAGGCCCCACTCGGCAAACAGCTCCTGCCCCGCAGCCCTGCGTGCCTTTGCCCTTATCTCCCTATGTGAGGCGAAGCGATAAGTGTTATTGGCCGTGGAGCTATGCATCCCTCCAAAGGTGTGCATATGCTAAATATGTTTCTTGCTAGAAATGGGAGCCTTCTTCATGTAAGAGCTCAATGATTTTATTTCATTTTTAAGAAATAAAAGCCTGATCTATTGCTTGATCCAGCAGTAGGCAACTCTGCCTGCGGCAGGGGGGTTGGAACTAAATGAGCTTTGAGGTCCTCTCCAACCCAAGCCATTCTATGATTAAATGTCTAAGAAAGTAAAACTATATTAATAAATAGCACTATTAATAGTGGTAGATGTGTGGACCTCATCTATGATAGTGCAGACAAACAACCACGGTATTTCTCAAGAGGTAAATACAATCTTAGCCTGGGAATGGTCAAACCAAGCTGCATAGCAAAGACCTGTCTGGTCCGTGCAGTTGACAGTGAAGGAAATAACCAGGAGGTGACCTGTGGCAGCTCTAGCTGGAGCATGCAGTTTGTAGCATGGGGACATCCCAGCCCCTTGCCCCCTCACACCTTCATCCTGGAAGGACATGGTGCTGGTCCAACCCAGCGGCTGTCAGCTGGGATCAGGTTTTCAGAGCTTAGGAGATGCCACTGCCTTCTGCTGGGAGTTCATTGCATTCATTCTGGTTCATGAGTGCTGTCGTTTTAACCCATCTCTTTTCGAGGAATGACTCAGCTCCAGAAAGGCAAGCAGTTATTTTATTCCCCGTGCTCACAAGGAGAATCTGATGGTATATAGAGGAATAGGAGCTCCTTTGTCTCTCCCTGACCCCAGGGCTGGAAGAAGCAGCTCCCATCTGTCTCACGTCTGTTTTGTGAGGCATATAAACAGGTCAGCTCGCTGTTCTCCTTCCATGCTCTCTCTTGGCAGCTCAGATCACCCTGCAAAGCATCTACCAGCAGACCTGGAAATCTCAATGCCCAGGCAGCAGCTTTCCATCACTGTGCCATGTCTCTGCCTTTCTGTGGGGGACACACAAGGGCTGAACAGGCACGGGGGTTTTTTGGGGAAACAAACCCCAGTTTCTGTCCCGCATTTCAACTTCCGTGGCCGACATCAAACGCGTCGCTGCAGCCCGAGCCCCCACGGGCCTGACAGAGGAGCAAAAAGAGAGGGCTGGAGGCAGCAGATCCTAATCTTTATTAAATAAGAACAAAGCTTATGCCGGCTAATGAGAAAAACAAACTGATGAAAGATCCGGCGAGCTCCTCAGAAGGACAAAGAAATTCTCTCTGAACGAGACCATGCTAAAAATATGCCCGAATATTTATTTTGCTGGCAGTGGCTTCACAGGCTCCAGATCTGATGCTGTCTATTCGGGGACTGGCACAGTGATTTGGGAGCAGGGTGCTCCATCCTGTGCCACATCCAGAGCTGTGGCAGTGCCAGGAGGCAGCCACTGGGTCTATGTGCTCTTGGACCTCCATGCTGCCTCCATGTGCCAGGCCTGTGTGCCACCAGGTCTGTGAGGACATAGGGCACTTTGCTGTCTTTTGGATGCCCCATTCCTGGAGATGTTCAAGGCCAGGATGGATGGAGCCCTGGGCAACCTGGTCTTGAGCCTGATTTAGTGGTTGGCAACCTTGCCTGTAGCACAAGGCTGGAACTGGATGATCTTTGAGGTCCATTCCAACCCAACCTTCTGTGATCGTTTTGTGTTCGCTGTCTGGTGGTCTCCAGGCAGAGTCCATGCCATGTGAAATTGCCACATAACACAGCAGGGGGCTGTTCTGAAATCCCCTCCCCGGCTCCCAGCTGGCTCCACCTGAGCCCCACCTCAGCTTTGCCCAATGCTGAACGTGACTAAAAACGTCACTTCTAAAGGCAAAAGCAATGCAGTTCCTCCTCCACCTCCGCTGACCATGAAACCTCAGCCTCTACTCTTTTAATGTCCTGTGCCTGAACTTGCTGCCAGCAGGTCAAGGGGAACAATTTACTCAGGCTTTGATGCATTTGATACAGGTTGGGGTAAGAGGCGGGGGGGAGGGAGGTTGCCCGGGATGGGTTGGAAGGTGCCAGAGCCCTCTGCTAACCACAAGGTGCTGCCTGGGGGGGCTCCTCGCAGCGGGTGGGAGGCAGCAGGCGTTTGTCTGCAGGCCTCTTCTTATCTCCCGCTCTGATGAGGAGATTGGGAAGGAGGGGAGGCTCTGCCTGTGCCCTGCGCTGCCTGGAGAGGTTTCTGAGTTCTCAGGCTACAGACCCCAGAGCCCTTTGCCTCCCCACTCCTGTCCCTCTCACTCCTCCAGCGACTGCCCTCAGCCACGTGCTGCTCAGTGTAGGGCTTTCTGTAGGTACGGGAACTGCATCCCATCCTGAAGCAAAGTGGGAGCTGACAGATTTTGCAAATAGCCCCTCCCAACGACATTGCTTTTGGATTACATTCTGCACCTCGATATGAACACTGGGCCAAAGGCTGATGCTTCCCAGCACAGGTTGATCTCCCCCACCCCCACCTCCCTTTTATTTTTTTTTTAATTATAATTATTTGGGATTTTCTTTTGTTTTGTTTTCAGGGAGAGGAAACTGAGGAAAAAAGCAACACCCCCAGTGAGAAGAGGTGCCCAGGCTCTGCCCTGAGCCACTGCTGTTCAGCAGGAGGAAGCAGAGTGGTGTGACTGCTGCGGTTTCGGTTCTCACTCCACCTCACTGCCCAGGAACCAGGACATTGGCTTGGGAGAGGAAAGATCCTCTGAGCCAACCTGCTCTAGGGGGGCTCCCCCAACCCTACAGAAGGCCTGGAAACATGAGGGGGGGCTGGAAAAGCAGGACATCCCTGCAAACCCCACTCCAGTGTATTGATATTCAGTGCAGAGTGAGGGGTGTAAATTCAGTGCTATCTCCTTGCTGCTCACCGTTTATGCCGTTCATTTCACATAGATGTCACTACTGCCTTATAAGCACTCCTCCGAGCCAGCCGCTTAAATGGACCCAGTGCATTATAGTAATGGAGTAACTGTATAAAAACAATGAAATCCAATCTCTTTAAACTGATTTGATGTCTGCCTGAACCACAACATTTCCTGCTAATGGCTTCCTTCATTTTGTAACCGTGATCTCCACCTGATCAGATTACAGCTGTTTTTAATTACAAAGCTAATAGAGTTTGTAGGCAGTGTCGGAAGGATGGCGCATGCCCCGGGCAGAGAAGAGCTGGTAGGGGCTTGGGGTGGCTGTGCTGACACTCAGCCTATGGAGCAGACTGTCACAACACCAGGATGGGGACAGAATAGGGATGTTGGTGCCATCTGACTGCTGCAGCTGATGGGGCAGGAAAAAGTACTGAGGATGACTGATAGTGGAAAATGTCCTCAAGATTGATGTCTTTCTTATGGGATAGCACAGCCAGCTGCGGGGTTGGATTCCTCCACCTCAGCCTGGATGGTGGAGCCCTGGGGAGCATCTGCACAGCTCATCCTGGTCCCCAAGAGCCTCGTTTTGTCCAGTAGTTCATTTGTTTGCTGATTGCTCCATTGCTGTGGGTTAGGAGCACAAAGCAGAGTAACTGTGGGTAGAGAAGCAGTTTGAAATCTGTTCCCAAATGGTGATGGCCAAGGATGTTTGATGCCCAGAAAACACTGTGGTGTGTTAGAGATGCTTTTCAGTAGCCCATAATGGTGTTTCAGATTGAGCTGGTGTTGGGTTCAGCTGAAAAATGTCAGCAGCAAAGGAGAGCAGCATCTCCAGCTCGTAGCGATGTCCTGCTGTGAGAATCTCCCATTTGGAGTGCTGGAGTTGCTCACATGCCCACCAAGGCAAGGCACAGTGGTAAGCAATCCAATCCCAGCAGCTGGGGCAAGGGAGGACAAGGCAGGAGCCCCATAGGGAAGTTCCCAGAGCCCCATTGGGAAGTTCACGCTGTTGAGACCTGCTTTGGAGCTGCTCCCACTGCCTGCTTCATCACATTGCTGAGGATGTTCATCCTCTACTGCCTTGGTGCAGGAGTTGCTTGTGCCAGGTGAGGCTTTGTAAATGATTTAGGGTCCACATCAAGAGCACATCAATTACATACCCCGAGACTTAATTATTTCACTTGACAGAAGTCTCTCTACTTAATTTCATTGTCTTCTTGGTCTCCCCTTTCACAGCAGAGCTGGGCAGTGTGTCTCATTGTGTTTTCTTCTCCTTCCCAGTACTGCCCAAACTCAGCTGTTTCCTTTTTCCCTTAGCAAAAACGAACCCTGGACACAGTGCTGAGGCCAGGTGAGGACTAGGGCTGTGTTCCCAGAGTGTGGGCTTTGGGAGGCTCTGGGAATGTGCTGTAGTGAGCTGGAATATATTTGTGCCTTACAGAGCCCTTTTCACTGCCTGGTTGCCCATCAGCAGCCTGGCACAGGATGATGCTGAAAGCCCTCATCAGCCACACCAGAGCTTTTCCTCTTCTCCTTACACCTCTTCCTTCATCTGAACTTTTAAACCCTGTGTCTGGTGAAGCTTTTTGCAGTAACTCAAGCCTTGGAGAATCATTAATAACGTGCTGTTTTCACAGTGACACCAACATGAGCTGCCAAAACACCAAACACCAACAGCCAGTCCTGCCCAGAAGAGCGAAGCGTGGGGACGCACCATCTCCTCCCCATAACTTGGTATGTCTTTAAGCGTGTTTATTTTTCAAGCCTTAAAACTACCCTTTCCTAAAATAAATAAATGGAACTAATACCAGGAGCCTAGGATTTTAAAGCAACCCTACAAAAACAAAGCAGTGCGTGCAGATCAGTTGTCACCAGCAACCGTGCAATAACAAAATAACACACGCAACCCCATGCAATGCTGGAGCAACCACTGTGTGCTTGCAAGAGGGGAAATACATGGAGAGGGGATGTAGGAACCAAACCACGTTGAGCAGTGCAGCTTCAGTGTCGGGCACAAGGCAGGGGGTAAATGGCAATGCATTCAATGCCACTTCATTGGCACAGTTTTAATAGCCTGCGAAAGCAAAAGGACTCGAGGTTTTGTGGTGAAACAGGAAGCTCCCTCAAATCCTGGAACCTATGAAGAATTGTCAGTGGAATGAGAAGCTGATACTGCTCCGGGTTGTGGGGCAGGAGGGGTGGGGGAGCATGGGAGGGAGGCTCCAAGCACAGACCTCCCCGACTCCCACATTCTGCTCTTTGTTCCCCTTTTATATATATATAAATATATATAGAAATATATATTATTTTATATATATATTTCAATTATTTGAGGCTTTCTCATTGCTTGTTTTTTTCCAATGCACAGGCACTCTGAGGTTAGTGAGACCATCCTACACGAGCCATTGCTGGTGAGACCCACCTGCGTACACTGTGCTGCAGAGCAGGATCAGCACTGCCATCCAGACTCTGCCTGTGCCCGATGCACAAAACCATGTGTTTGAGGAAGTACTTCTGGAGTTTGAAAAGGTCTGGTTACCTTCTTCTTCTTTTTTCTTTCTTTTTTTTTAAATACTTATTTTATAATTTATTTCTGCACCTTCTATTTTTCACACACAGCGCTTCTGTGTGGCTGTGGGAGCTGCTGAGCAAAGCCTCTGCTCCTGGGTCAGCTAAGAGTCACCCGAGACAATTCCTTTAACGATTTCTGACCCATTCTTCTACATCTGAAACACAAATGTGCTGAAAAAATGTGGTTTGGTGGTTTAGCTGTTACTAGAGGGAATCTGGTGGCCACAAAGTTACTGCACAGAGGCTGGTGAGGGCTGAGTCTCCATGCAGCCCGTGCTTTTCAGCTGTTTCCAGCCCATGGCTCCCTTGCATGGCCATCAAAGGGACTGGATGGGAGACCTGGACCAGCCGAAGACAGTACTGTGGGGATGCCTGTGGGCAGTAGGGGATGGGGCTCCAAGGCAAACCAAAGGCAGCTCCAAGGGAAATGGGATCTGTCCTTCCCCAGCCCATGATGGGCTGCCTGTCCCTAGCAGGGGGCCCTTCCCCGTGCCCAGAAATGGCAGGGGAGCACTCAGCCATGGGGCTGACAAAGGGAGCCCAAAGGAAGAGCCAAGAGGCTGTCATGACACCGTGCTCTCCTCCGTGCTAATTGTACACTTGGGACCAAATTTAGCCTGGTGGAACTTTGCTGAAGTCACCAGGGATTAATTTGGCCTCTGGTGGCTCCATTGTTTTAGCTAAATGAGTCAGAAGAAGCAGCCTATTCTTATCTGCGCACAGTGGGGCAGTGACAGTAATGGCTCGGCAAGGCAGACCCCAAAAGCAATGCGGCTCAGACCTGGGGTCAGGACTACCATGAGCAGAACAGGGCTGCAGGAGGAAATGTTTTGACGTTTGGGTTACAGATGGAGGCAGGCTCAGTGTGGGCGTGCTGTCAGCGCTCACCGCCACTGCGGGTGGAAGGGAAGGGGGCTGCCAGGTTCCCTGAATATTTGGTGGTGCCGTTGGAGTTCCTCAATTCTTTGTCGGACGGAGAGGGAAGCTGTGGCTCTGGAAAGGGGCATGTGGTGTCGGAGGGGATTTCACACCCGGTGAGAAAGGGAGCCATGGGTTGGAAACAGCTGAAAAGCACCGGCTGCATCCCTTGCAGGACTTGCAAAGGGGTGGAGGTGTCTTGGGGAAAAGGTTTAGTGTGTTGAGTTTCCCAGCTTCTGGGAAATTCGGTATAAGTTGGGTCACTGTGATCTTCCAACCCAGGTTGGGTCGGAGCCGTTAGCAAGCAGAGAGGAGATGGCTGGATGTGCCATGGTAGCCTTGGCCAGCTGGCACCCAGGAGGGTTTGGAATGCAAAGCTGGCACTGAGCAGGCCATAGAGATGGGACTGCTGTCCCTTTTCCTGCACCCAGCCTCCCCTTTCCATTCTCTTGGCAGATCAGCAGAAAGCCTTTGGTCCTCAGGCTGCCATGCCTCCCAGCACCTTTCACTGTGGCCAAACACACTTTAAATGAACTCGAAAGAAAGGTTTGAGATGAGGCCAGGTGGACACGGGGTGCCTCAATGGGCACATCCCAGTTGGGCAGCAAGTGGGGCCACAACGCTGTGCTCTGACCCTACCGAGGTAACTACATAATGAGCCTCTTGGAATCCCTCTGTCCCTGCCAAAGGGGTGGGATCGGGGGACGCTTTTGTTTGCCGTAATGAACCTGTAATTATGCTGCTTTTCTTGGGTTTAACCGCATTTTTTTGCGTGTGCGTCGTTCTCTTTGTATTGACAGATTTATGGCTGGGATACCCCGCTGCAGCCCGGCCGTGCAGCACACAGGGCCGACAGCTGCCGGCTCAGCGAGCTGCAGGGTGGGGATGGGGGCTTTGCATTTGCCTGGCTCCCAAAGGGTTAAAGAAAGACATGGAAATTAATGCACACGCAGAGGTGTCGCCTCTCCAAAATCCACTGCTTTTGGCTCAGTTAAAAATACATATACATACATATGTATATATATATAGTTTTTTGTTTTTTTTTTTGAGGTCCAGGTGAATTAAAGACGAGAGAAAGGGAGAAAAAAAAAAATAGGGACCGATTAAACGGCATAAATAAATAAATAACACACACCAGATTTCAGCTCCGAGGCGCTCAATAAAATTACACTTTGAAATGCAAGGATTAAGCAGGGTAGGTGACAAGGTAACTTTGTTAACAGGCTGATCTCTCGCCTTAACAGAGACAGGGGATTTACATGTGACTGCACAGAACTGCTTTATGGCCTCTCTTTTTTTTTTTTTTCCAGCTGGAGACGGTAGGAAGGGGCAGGATGAGATGGGACACGGCTGGGTATTTTAAAGCCATTTGTAAAACGGGTTTAAACTGTTGGGTTGTTTTTTAAAGGTTGTTTTTGTGTTTGTTCAATTGTTTTTAATGAGCAAGGCTGTAAGAAAATGTGTAGCCAACAACCAGCTGTCTCCAAACAGACCAGGTAGGCAGAGCTGAAGATGTCACAGGCGATGAATAATTGGGTGGAAGCATTGGTTGTGCCATCTTATCCCAGGTGGCTTTATCTGCCTTCTTATAAAAAGCCAGCCAGCAGCACGAGCTTTTTGAAATGTTATGTCTGCATTTCTTTTGCCCTGGGCCTTCCCCCTGAGTTTCAGCATTTCTTCACCCAGAAATGTATAAAATGAAATTCTGGGAAAAAAAAGAAAAAAGTGTTTCATTTCTTGGTAGGATGAGAGGTAATGGCCTGAAGTTGTGCAGGGCGGGTTAAAGCTAGATGTTAGGGAAAATTTCCTCTCAGAATGAGTGGTGAGGTACTGGAACGGGCTGCGCAGGGAGTGGTGGGGATGCCATCCTTGAAGGTTTTGAAGGGTAGATGTCACAGTGAGCAATGTGATTTGGAGGTGTGGTGGTGATGGGTTGATGGTTGGACTAGATGATCTTAGTGGTCTTTCCAGCCTTAATGATTCTAACTCTGAGATTCTATTCTGTGATTTCTTTGCTTTTCTGTCCATTAACTAAAATGTGACAGTGGCAGGAGGATGAGCCTGAAATGAGACCTGGATCCATCTGCGTGGGTTTGTTCACCCAAACCACGCAGTGCCCACCCTGCTGTGTTGGGGTTCCACCACTCCCTGCCTTCCCTCTGCTTCGCAGTGAGCTGCTCGCTCAGCCCTGCAGCTCTGAGAGTGGTTGAGCTGCTGAACCACCCATGGCAAAGTAGGGGAGATGCAAGGAGCCAGCAGAAGTTCAGGCCTTCTCCAGGCTTCTTTGTTTCTGGATAAAGATGACAATGAGAAAGCCATCTCCTCCAAAATCTTCACTCGAAATCCAACAGAAAGCAGCAGGGTGAACATGTTCTCTGGTTTTAAATAGCACTGGTGACAGTATTTATCATTCTATTTTCATTGCAGCATTGCTGGGGTTTGAGCTGGCTGCGGGTGGAAGGACTGAGCCTGGAAGGAAACCCCGTGTGAAATCCCCAGCCTGCTTTGCAGATGTTGGGCTGCTTCTGGATGAGATTTCAGCTTTTGCAGGTGGGTGAAGGTGAGCTTACCCAGGAGCTGAGGTCAGGGAGAGATGCTTTTCCCGCGAATGTACACAGGGCAGGAGACAAGGTGTATTCATGCAGGAGGGCTATGCTACATCACTGAGTGTGACTTTTTAAACACCTCCTAACCATCAAAACCGAATAGACTTCTAACAGTGGAAAAAAATGATGTGGACAAGCACGGCCTCTCAGCCTCCAAACCTCGGGTTTATGGCTCCAAGCTGCCTTTGCAGGAAGGCATATGCCTTCCTCTGTGCCGCTTTCTCAGGCACGAACACCCACTTTAAACATCGGGCAAAACCTCAGCTCTGAAGTTTCTCCATCATTTGGGCGCTAAAACCTATTCAAACTGAGCAGCAGACGCTTATTCTGTGCAGGAATCCGGCCAATTGTTTCTCTTCCCTCTCTCCTTATACCTTAAATCATTTTGACCTTTAATTGGCCCTAATTTGCCCACAGACGGCCCTGGGACCCTTCAACACATTTGCTTGTAATTGGGTCTCTTTGTTATTTTTCCAGCGAGCCGCTCGCTGCTTGTTTCTTTTTGAAAACATTGCGGCGTGTCATTGAGAGCGGAGCCGCTTTTAAATGAGCCCTGCTGGGGGCCAGGAGAGCCCTGTGAAAAGCCCAGCAGAGAGAGACAGGGCTATCTAAACGCAATTATCATATCACTGCGAAAACGTGAAACCAGCCCCGGCTTAAGCAAACACCGCACGCCCCTGGGCTGGCGGCTGAGCGGCGGGTGGGCGAGGCGTGGGGTGGGAGAGGTTTGTGCTGGGAGAGCTCGGGGCTGGGAAGGGGCTTCTGCCATCCCAGCTCCATGCGGGGATGCTGTGAGCATCGCTGCTTCGTGTTCGGTGCGAGCGTCGCTTGGCGATCCCTCGGCCACGCGTTGACTTAGGGGGTTGTGCTTAAACCCACCTCGTTTCGGTGTGCCGGTTGCGAGTTTGGCTATGGGGAGAAACAGGGAAGTTCGGGAGCAGAGCAGCACTCGCTTCAGTATTGAGCAAAGGTGTCAGCCCAGCCCTGTGCACGCTATTAATCTGGCTGCGGCCACGGTTTGCCCCTAGCCCCACTCATAATGTCATCAAGATCTTAACTGTCCAAAGTGAAGTTATAACAGTGAGGGATAATACCACAGCCAGATAGCATCTGCGCTGCCTCCTGCGCTAATGGACAGTTGTTCTGTAACAGAGCCTCCCAGCTCCGCTCGCCCTGCAGCGCAGAGACCTCGTGTTGGTATTCGCTCCGTGCGGACCTTAAACTGAGTGAAGTCACAGTGCTGTCAGCCCCCTGAGCTGGGCTGTGGTGCCGGTGTTGGCCCTCATCCTGCCAGCTGGGGTCGGAGCATCCGTGCAGGCAGCACCCGCAGGCTGGGTTAGCAAATTGCACCTTGTGTTGTACAGAAAACCGAGAGAGCGTGGCTGGCAAAGCTATGGCTGCACTTCTGCCCTGCTGATGGGAGCTCTGTGTCAATTGGTCTGCGTGCAGCTCCAGCAAGGCAAAGACACCGTCCTCATGAGTGTGTTCAGATACACGATCCTTCCCCTTCAGCTCGAGTGCCCAGGATTCTTGCATACATAAATGTTTGCAGAGTCGGGGCTCTGTTTGTATTGCCTGTTCACTAATCTAAGTTTATATTTAAGCTTCTGATGTTCAGTTCATTTTTTTAAATCCATGTATTGCATTAAGGAAAGGTATTTGTTTTGTTTTCAGGCAGATGTCTGAAACACTCCTGGTGGGCTCGGTGCCTCGCTGCAGTAAATTCAGGGTGAGTCCAATGGTTTGGGTTGGGGGCTCCAGTTTTGAGCAGTGATGGAGAATGAAAATTATGTTGCACACAGATTGTCAGACCGTTGTACAGCTCTGTGCTCCATGCTGGCTCAGCAGGCTTCCAACTGGACAAGCACAAGGAACACCTGCATCTCACAGCAACTCCTCCAAGCCCAAATACTTCCCAGAGACTCATCCTAGAGATGTCCATGCCATGGAAGTCCTCCGATAGTGCTGCTTTAGTCTGATATGACTATCCCTCACTGGTAGGGCATGGCACAAAAGGGATTTTACTCCCCATGCTCTGACTACTGTGCAAAGAGCTGCAGGGCTGTTTGTCCAGCAGTAAAAAAAACACTTTTTAACAATGCTCTTTTTTTTAATTAAAACAAACAAACAGAACTGAACGACCAGGCAGGAAGAAGTCCTCTTTTTTCCAAAACAATCAGTGGTGAATTTGGGAAAACTGGACGGAGGCCAAGGAGCTGCAGCAGAGTGAAAGTTAGGTGACTTTCCCAGCAGTGGGCAGGGACATGTCCACAGCATCCCCCCACTGCCACAGGAGCATCGAGCCCTGGCAGGCAGTGCAGCCGCTGCCTCCTTCCCTTGCTGCCAGATAAAGAGGGCTCTCCTTTTTCAGCCCATTCTGCTCACACAATGGGAGAAGGGGATCAGCGCCAAAATTACAAGTGTGAGCCCTTAATGCACCAGGTTGAACAATGGGCTTTGGAGGCGTCTGCCTTGTACAGCGAGTTCTGACTACCCAGCGCCATGGAAAGAAACCTCATTGTGCTGGCGAAATGCTCGCCGGAATGAAAACAGCCTCCTCCTCCTTTCTTCAGCTTCCTAATGGGAAGCAAAATAACAAACCGGGCCCACAATTAAACAAACATGCCACTAACCGAGCAGAGCTCAAGTGGAACAGATGTTGCTGCAGTTGCACCAGGCTGGGGGCCGGGAGCAGCCGTGCTGGCTGTGCTTCCCAGGATGCTGTGCCACTCACCTCCTCCTTCCCATCCATCTCTCATTCCTTTTCTCCAGTGTACCCTGTCCTTCCTCTTCCCCTCAGTTTTCAAGTCAAAAACCCTGCCAGTTTGCTAAGGTTGGTTTTGCTGGGCTAAGGAGCTCTCCTTCCAAAACGTGGCATCTCTGCAATACAAGAGATGTAGTGTTGCAGAGGTGAGAGAGATGGCTGAAGAGTGGAAACCAAAAGTGAAGCTGTCTGAATCCATCTTTTCTGTACAGTCCATGATGGGGTCTTATTACTCTGAGGATTAAGGCCCCTAAGTCCCCACCTGTCACCAACTGATGCTCCCTCAGCTTTACTGGGATCTGTTCCCTCCATCTCCATGGCAAAGGGGACAAAATAATTTGGCACATCCTGGAACAGGAGGCTGGATGGCCTTGCTCGCCCCCTGCAAAGCTGTGTCAGGGCCATTTGCTGCTGGAGGAGCCAGAGTGACTTGGGTTCAGAGGCAGCCCAGCAGCCCTACAGGATTGGGTGCAGCCTGGTCAGATCTTGGGGTCCTTCCCTGGGGCAGAATCACTGAGTCCAGAGATACTGACCACAGCAGGTTCCAGGCTCCCTCTCACCTGGGAGTCATGTTCACCAACACCTCACTTGTTTGGAAAAGGCACACAGGGCTGTGATATGGAGCACCTGCATGTACACAGTTATGACTCTTCTTGTTTTCTACCTGCTCTTGCCAGCAAGGGACCTGTGCAGCAGAGCTTCACTTTGCCATGGGCTGTTGTAGCACGGCAACTTCTGCAACTATTATTAGAATCCTGAAGATGAAAGAAAAGTTACTTCTCTTTCTCCTTCAAGCAGGGGGAGCTGGAAGAAGTGGGGAGAGTCCTGATATCTTCCAGGAGCTGTCTCAGGAGAGGGACTGCACCAGCCTGAAGGCCATAAGAGCCAAAGTCCAGCAGCACAGCTAGGGACACAAGCATCTCACGCACAGGTAAGGAGCTCAGTGGAAGCCTCGCTTGGGTCAGGTTTACCCAATTTTTTGGTGAGACCTGCTCTGTGAGCACTCGTTGCTGGATATCCTGGGAACACCGGTGATTGATGTTCAGCCAGTGGCACCTCTCACTGCTCTGCTTTGGTAAAAGGCAGCCAAATGCATGGCTCCTATGTACCACGTCTGCTTGTTCACCATCTCGGTGGCCAGAATGGCCATGGCCCATGCTAGCCAAAACTGACTCTTGTATGCTCCCAGTGCTGAGCGATATTCCCACTCACCTGACAAACCTGCAAACAAACAACTTGGGCACCTTAGCAAAAAAACACCCCTGCTGCCAAAAATCCCAGGTCAAAACAAAAACCAAGGTGAACATCCAGGTATTCCAGAGCACAGTGGCACCAAGGGTAAATCACAGCAAGCCAACCAGCCACATTATCGGATTACCTTTCCCCTAAGATTTGCTTCTTTTATCTTACTTAGCGAGGCAAAACACCTCAGATGGAAAATTTGATTGGAGTATTGGTTTTGACTTCCTTTTTCACAGTCGATGCACACAATGTATGCACATATGTGACTGCACATTTGATAAATTCAGCAGCAGCTTTACAGAGTTGGCTCTATTAGAACAGCTGATGACATGAGCTAAAATGACCGGGAATTAACATCCAGAAGTGGATGTAAAATTATCAGACTTCAAGAAACTCAAGAGAAATCCTGTCCCATAAAACAGTGGTGCATTGTTCCTAAAAGGCATCTCTTTTCTCATCACCCTTCATTCTTCACCCCACCCCCTTCTTTCTCTCATTTGAAACTCAAATTTACCTCTGTTCAATTCCTGCTCTGTTGCCCACAGCATCTTTTATTTTCATAGTAGGTTGGTGATGCAGATTTTGAAACTAAGACCTCAAAAGACACACACCTTGTTATAATGTTGTATCTGGGTTTTGGCTTGCATGGATGCTGCGCTGAGCCAGCTCAGGATACTCAGCAGCAAATAATAACATGAATAATAATAAAAAAGTCATTTATAAAATCATTTTTGGTTGGGTTAGATTTATGCCAGCCCAACACATGGAGACAATTCTCTGCAGGGTCAGATGAAGAAATAGGGTAGAAAGTGGGGATAATGGAGGACAGTTTGTTAATGCTGGTGTATGTATCTCATTTGTGTTTTTGTGCTGATTCTTGCTCAAGGCATTGACCTGACCATGCTGGTTAACAACAGCTCTTCATTTAGTCCTATCCGAGCAAAGACTTATGTGGCTTTTGTATTTCAAAGCCAATTTAATTCAGATCTTCTCTAAGCAGGACTATTTTGATGGAGCCGGAGAAGTGATGACACAAATAGCTGATGACACAGATAGTTCTGCTGGCAGAGCAGCAGAGGTGGCAACCTCTGGATGGGATCCATGAACAGCAGCTGCAGACAGGCACCTCTTCATGGAGCTGGAACAGGATGTACGGCCCAGGGCTCCTGTCACCATCCCTCCAGGTCAGTGGAAGGGGCTAGAGCAAGTAAAAACTATTCTGAATGTCTGCTCATCAGCAATAATTATTATTATTGCTGCAGTTTGAAAATATTTGCCTCATCTTCTGCCATTCTGTAATTTCTGCTGTCAATCTGCACCTGGTTCAATTCCCATCCCAGACAAAAGCAGAAATGTCAGGATACCACAAGTTGCTGTTGGTCTCTGTAGCTTTTCAGGCCAGGTAGAAGCAGAAGTAGTGGGGATTTCTCATGAATTATCCACCCTGTTTCTAAAAGTGTGTCTGTACAGTTGCTCAAGTGCCTCAGCCTCAGATACTGCAAGGCACCAGCAGCAGCAGTGTTTCTGGCTGTGATTTTGCTGCAGCGTCGCAGATGCCTCAGATACCATGAGCTCTTGAGGTATGAAGCCTGCATGCATTACTCTGGGTCCAACTGAGCATTTACTGGAAAAGCGAAGGCAAAGCAAAGGGGGAGCACCCGATGTGACTCAGGGCTGAGCGAGGCCAAGCAGTGCTGCGTGACAGTAATTCCCAGCCATTATTGTAGCCCTCAGGAGATCTGCTACAAACTGGAATAGTTTGTAACAGCCCTGAGGGACCAGGGCCAGAGCAAGGGAGATAGCAGCCAGCTTTGTCCCCCTCACAGGCCTGAAGCTCAGCATGACTTAGAAAGCAGAGGATTTGTGTTCTTCTCTCTGGGAAATGGGAATCCAAGGATGCCAACAGATTGGAATTCTTCTGTTGGAAAGTGCAAAATAGGAGCGCTGCACAGCCTGGCTATCTGTTGCCCTTAATCCAGCAGTTGTTTCTGATCCTTCTTCTGCTCCTCCTGAATGGACTCCTCACTTCTGCAGAGTAATGATGTTGTCACGGTGTTTTCGTGCAGGGCTGCAGGGGCAGGAGGGAAACGCAGCACCCACCTACCCCTGCAACCATGCAGGGCCATCTCTTTGATGCAAAGCCCCTTTGGCCCTATGCTCCCATGTGAGGCAGCTCCCCGCTTTTTGCATTTCAATCACATGCATCTAAATCCAGTCATCTGGGAATCTTATCGGAACTCACGCAAAGGAGTCCTCTCTGCTGTGTAATTACAGGGCCCCACGAGCGGGTCCTTAAACGCTTTGTGAGTCAGCTGATGGGGACGTGGCCTCAGGTACCCAACCCTCCAGCAATGAAGGCCATCATCATTAGCTAACCTCCTCTAGGGCCGGTATGTGGCAAGCACTGGAATTCACCACTTTTCTTTGTCAGCCTTTGACAACTACTTGCTTGATATAATTACTTTCAGTGTTATTTAAGGCTCTGACTAATCGCATGGCAATGGCCAGGTTTATAATGCAACAGTGTGTAGCCTGGAGCAAATTCTGACATAATTACACTGTATAAATTCCCCCATTAGAAATGACACTGCATTGGCATTGTGTACAAAGCAGCCATGGTCCAGTCAACTGGCTCTGTGAAAATCTGTCTGACAATTGTTTACCCTGTTGGTATCTTATTGACACTTCGTACAATGATGAAACTGTTACATGACAGCAAATGGGAGCCAGAGACCTGGACGAATCTCTCATTTCCTCTCTATTCCTTCAAGTGTGGTTGTTTTCTTGCCTGGCTTACTCAGGATGGTGGTTTGCCGGCTTCTGATGGCTCTGAAACAGAAAGAAAAGCCAATGGTTGCAGCACAAATCACAAAAGCCTATAGAAATCTGCTCAGGGTTGCATCATCTGCCCAAAGGAGTCCCTGGAGGATGACTGTGGCCAAATTCAGCCCCATGGCATAGCACATTGTGGTAGGGTTGTTTGCAAAAACAAAGGCTTGAAGCATGCTGCAAAGACAGCTTTGTCACCTGCCTGAGCCAAGCACGTATGCAACTTAAACTAGGAAGGACATGCCAAAAACACGTCTTAAACAGCAGGTCTGCAAGTGGCAGAATAAAGGAAATGTTGATACAGCATGGGGTTGGAGGAGGAGGTTTCCAGTCTCCCTACGGCCTGGGACACCTGAGAACATTTGAAGGGCTGGGAATGGGATCTGGACCTTTCTAGATTTTTAGTTTCAAGCTGGCTCCAGAGACCTCCAACGTGGGCAGACTTAGAGAAGCCAAAAATTGAGTTTTGAGTTAGAGCTGAGAAAGAGGGATAAGCTGAATACCTGTGTCCCTATCAGTGTTCCTCGCAGTATATTGTCTATACCAGTCGATTTATGAAGCCCCAAGAGTTTGAATGTCTTTATTTCCCCATGGAATAGACTGTTCTTTAAAGGAGCTACTGTCATGTCCATTTGGAAACCATTTGGTGTTTGTGCAATATAAGCAACATTGGAAGCATCTGTCCATTTTCACCAGTAAGAGTCAAACCCATTAACCAAACCTGGAGCAATAACCCACATCTTTCTTTTGTTTTCAAGTATTACCAGGAAAGCTGTGACCCAGATGAGCCACTCAGCCTCCTTCCTGAGCAGTAAGTAGTGCCCTAAGAAAGAGATGTTTCTTGATGGCACACAGAGGCTGGAGTAAAGCCCTGAGATGCTGCTGTACGTATGGGAACAGTGGCAAGGTCCCTACTTATGATTCCCCCCTCTTAGGGCTGCATGTCCTTGTCAGGGCAAGGAGCAGCATGGAACAAGTGAGCACTGCCATGGCAAACTGAGCTGTGGCTGAAGGTTTATTCTGATACCCTGGGCTGCCAATTCAGAACTTGCCTGAAACCCGCAGTAAAATTCGCCTCCGATTCCTTTTTAGGAAAAGAAGGCTGTAGTATAAAGTTCCATTTTCTAGGCATTAAATTTTACAGTCTGCACCATTAAAAGCAGCATTCTGTGTCAAACTTAATGTTTGGTCTTCAGGAACAGCTCGGAGGAAAAGAGAAGGTTCCCTGTTTGTTCTACAAAACAGGAAAGCGGTTGCTTTCTATACTGTAAATATGCATTAGGGAAGCTCTTATAGACTCGTGCTGGGGATTTGATGTTTTTAACTGGCTACATTCCTTACATTTTTGTATAACTGCCAAGAAAGCTGAATAAAATGGCTTTTTTAGTGTTTTCTCTAAGAATAGCCCCGCTTCTTTGTAAATATAGCAAAGGAATTGTTGATAATAATTCTTTGGGAGAATAACTGGTGTTATTGATGTTAAAAGGAGAAAGATTGCTGTTTCTCTGTCTCAGAAATACAGCTATCCAAGTGGGCTGGGACTTCAGAAAGCCTGAGCATTCCTCAGCCAGTGACTGAGATTAGACTGGTTTCATTCCTGTGCCAAAAGGTGTAGAAATCAGAGAGAGAAGACTGGCACTGATGTTCAAAATTAAAAAAAAAAAAAAAGAAAAAAAAGCAACCAACCAACCAAGATTTGCATTTTCTTTCAGGATGCAAAACTGAACTTTTTTCCTCCTTGTTTGCATTTCTCAGTTTGCAGATAGTTCTGCCTTCTGCCAGCTTGCCCTGAAAAGCTGCAGGTTCATCTGCTCGGCCTGACTCAAATGTGCACCATTAACAGCTGAGCACCCCTGTACCCCTGCAGTGTTAGGTCAGGCCCCACACTCCTGAAGTTCCAGGAGGTGAAAGTCATTCATTCTCATCTCCAGGTTGCTGGGCTAAGCCAAATTTTAACTACTGAGCCATAGCTGTTGCTGCTTTGAAGATCTTGGCTGGTCCTTGCAGAGCCATTGATTTAATAGCGGTAAAAGCAACTGTTGCATGAAAAATTGAACCAGCCTATGCCACACTGACTGCTGAATATTTCTGCCATTCAGGATAATAGTGGGAAAAGTTAACTCATCAGTCAAGCCCTGAAAGATGGTCTACTTCTCAGTGAGACTTTGTGCCAGATGGCATTTGGGGCCGAGCATCTTGGCATCTTTCAGCCAAAGGAATTGCTCTGCGCTTCACCTTCAAGCCTGTGCTTGTGCCACAGCTTTGGCATTGTTTTCTGCTCAACACTCCAATACCTAGAATGGCAGTGAAACGCATGGAGCCCAAAAGGGAGAAGCATCCCATCATCTGTGTGAGTGACTTGGGGATGTAATGTGAAGGAGGTGGAGGGCAGAGTTCCCACCCGGAAAGGATTTTCAAGATTTGAAAAATTAAAACAGCCCCCAGTGTTCCCCTTATCTATCAATTAAAATCAAACTAGTTTCTTTTTATCAAGATTGAGAGATGCCACACAGGCTGACTGCAGTATTAGTGAGGTTATCTGTGATGTAGGAAATCCAGATTCAAATGCTTCACCAGTGCACATCTGGGCTGTTGGCTGCTGTGTTTGTGTTCCTAGATCTCATGTTGTCACTGTTAGTTCTAAGCTTGCGTTGAACCTCAAGCAGGTCAGACTTTGTTGGTCTGTGATGAGACACAGCGTTTGTGCTTGACAGCACAGCTTTTATATTGCACAGGCTCCTAAAGATCTTGTTCTAATGATGGGATAAAACAACTGCTGCCTCCCTGAATCACTCCATGTGCTGAAGACAGGGAGATGCGAGTGAGGGCTGTTCCCAGGGTGGGTGCTGGGAGCACAGTGTGAGAGCGTGCAATGCTGTGCAGAAACACAGCTTAAGGTCAGACTCAGCTCTAAAGCTTCCCCAAAATCCCAAATCCTCTTTTTATATGAGTTCTACCAAACACAAACAATTAAAGAATTTCATCTTCTCCTACTATGGTGGAAAAGCCTGAATGCTTCTCTACACTTTATTAAAAAGCTCCAGCGTGTTCCCTAGGTGAGAGTCCTGCTTGGTTTCTGAGAGCCCATATCGTTGTGTTTGGTGCGAATGAATCCGTCATTGATGCCAGTTGGCAGTGGGGAAGAGAAATAACACAGCCCATTGCAAAGAGGAAAAAAAGCAGCTATAAGCCTCGTGTCTGCCATTTGACAAGGACCCCAGTCAATGGCAGCTTTACAGAGACCTCCACGAGGGCTATTGCACATCCCTGCTATCTGCCTCCACTTACGTTCCTCTCCTAGGGATTACCCCAGTGCCAGGTTTCGAGCTTAAGCACCATACATTCCAGTGCCAACCTAGAGTGCAGGGAGAAGTATTTTGTAGCTTTAGTTTTGGAATGTACCCCACTGGTAGCAATAGGCTGGTGGGACAGGCAGGAACCTTCCCCTGGGCCAGGTCTCTCTGGCGGGCAGCAGCTCTCTCATCACCAGGGGTTTGTCAAAGCGTGCGGTATGCTAACATCCTGCCAGCTCACCTTTCGTAAGCTGAGTCGAAAGCATTATTCCCACCAGTGCAAACACGGCGTCTGCCACATGTCTGCTGGTTTCTCCCCGCTGCACTGAGGCAAAGCAGCCCTTCCTTGTCAGTCATTGACCAAAAGCTGTTGATTCTGGAACGACTGACTGCACTGGTTGTAAGGGATGCCAAAACCCCCTGAAAGCTGGGAGGCAAAGGTGTTTTCTTTTTAAATGAATTAAGCTGTAGAAGGAATTTCCCTGAGAGCTTGTTTGATATCTGGAATAGAAATGGCTTTCCGTCTCCATCTCCTCCTACTCAGCACTCAGAGCCACATCCAGAGAGCCTGCAGACACATCTGCCCTCTCCTCTGTGTTGGAGTTCCTCTGCATCTTGTTGACAGCTGACAAACATTCCAGGTGGGTCTGCCTCCAGTGTGCTCACTGGGTCACTGTAAAGCTTAGCCTAGGGAGAAGACTGCCTAGGGAGAACACAGTTGTAGAATTCATTTTCTGTTGTGTCAGTATCAGGCATTTCTGGCAGGGCTGAGCTGGAGTTTGGTCCAGTTTGTTTAAACCACAGCCTGTTCCACAGACATCCACTAGTGCTCAGGCCTGGCACATCCCACATTACAGACATGCTCTGTGCTTTCCCCAGAGGGAAGCAGGCAGCTCCCCACTTCCTTCTGAGCCTGCATGCAGAAGCACGGTGCAGGCACACAGGAGAGCAACCCCACAGTATGAGCAACATTCAAAAACAAGCCTTTGTCAAGAGGTAAAGCAGCTCTACGTGTACCTAAAGGCACAGATAACACCTGGTGGCACCAATAAAGCACTGGCACTGTGAGCCTAATGCCCCATGGTTCCCGTAGGAAACAGGACCTGTACCAGCATCTGTAAATAAATATCCCACTGTGCCTTTAGACACTTAAATACCTTTCCAAACCTGGCTGCTTGCCTGTTTCCCATGCTCTGCTGTTGCTGCTTTACTTTTGCACGGCAGCGGGAGTAAGGAGCTCAGCTGCATGGAGGCTGTGTTGTGCCAAGCACAGTGCAGGCACCAAACAAAAGCCCTCTGACTGCTTCCCAGCATCGAGCTGCTGTTATTTTAAAAACAACTCTCCTTGGCTATTTTCTTTTGCCTTTTATTCATTGTTTTCTTGCTTCCTTTATATGTCTGCTGCCTCCCAGCTAGAATACCTTTGCTGAGCTCCTGGGTGGAAAAAAAGGAGAATTTACCTGAGTCCAACCCATCTGCACGTGGTAAGTGATGCAAGGGCTGAAATGAGGGTGTTGGGGGAATGCAGAGCTACAGACACAGTGTTCCAAGCTTCCCACTGGGATTAGGGAACATAAGCACTGCTGGGGAGAAAGAAAATGGGAGAGTTCAGATCATGGAGAACGGAGCAGATGCAAACATGTGACACACTACTGAGAAGCAGTGCTCCAAGAGAGGCAAATTTCCCCCAGCTGTGCCTGGAGTGGGTGGGTTGTGCTTTTCCTATGCCTGGGCTAGTTGACAGCAGCTGCCACAATGGGATTTCCTTCATCTTCTTGTTAAGGAGCTTCACTTTGTGCAGCTTGAAGCTTATCTAGGTAAAAGTGATTTTATTAACAAACAGCTGACCTTGGGTTCAAGCTCTCAGTGGCAATTTGAATCTCTCCCAGAGTTAAATAAATCGAAGTCACCACATTGGAAGTAAAAAGTTGCTAAGCTGCTCTTTGTTGTGAAATTCCAACAGGAGAAATGTGTTTTTGAGGCGCTCTGATGCACTTCAGGTTCACTTTGGGGCTCGGCATTTCATGGCAGCTGGTTCTCTGATTATTTTCTATTAAGGACCAACTTCCAGTAACATCAGTGGGAGCAGGATTTCAGCTCTAAATCTATTATTAACTAATACAGCACAACAATGCCTGGCTTTTGTTCTGTTTTGTTTTCTCCCGGGGTCGGAACGTGTGTGTATCCCATTAACTCTGTCCTCGCTGCTCTCAAGATGTCCCACACAAATGATTTTATTTTTTTGGTAAGAAAATATATTTTACTAGGCAGTTTTATGAGAGCTGACAAAATGCCTCATAAATAACCCAGCAGGAAATATGGGGTAAATAAAATTTTTACAACTTTATCATAAACCTGAGAAGTCTTTGGTTCCCTTTCGAATGGAATGAGCGAGGTATTTCATTAAAGGAAAAGACATGCTCTCTAAAGCCCAACAATTACAGACACAATGCCTTTTTAACCTGCAATTCAGTCAAACAGGTTTGGTGGCAGTGGAAAATGTAAAAGGCCCTGTTTTGACACTTTGGGTCATGCTCCCCATGGGTCAGTTTGTGCTGTGGGTTCCCTGCACAGCAGAGCTGGAGAGCTGGTGTGTGCCTGACCTGCCCCGAATTACCCAGGACCTCTAAGGAACCACATATCTGAGGAACGTGCTTAGGGCAGGCTGCAGTTTTGCACAGGGAGATGCGATCGGGGCCCTGAGTGCAGGGGGAATACAAACAAATATGGTCCTCAGGTCTTCAGCACGAGCCTGAAATGCAATGAGTTGGTCAAAGACCAAGTGTCTGAAATAGAAACACTTGGAACAACCCTCAGTCCCCAAACTTTGCATGAAGGGGGAATTCATCTCTCAGCAGGAGCATCTTTGACACGTGATATTTTGGTACTGTGGGAAGATGGGAGGGGGTGCCACTTTTATGTCCTTTGCACTTGTAAGAATTCATGCTGACAGCCATGACTGCTTTCTACTTAATGGTGAAAACAGAAATCTGGCACAATACATCCTGGGTTGTATGTATGCATGTATAAGAAGTGTGGAAACTGCCTTCCAAAGGAAGTAATGAAATGCCACTGTATGCCCACTTGATCTGATCAGAAAACGATCTGGAGTGAAGGAAGGCCTTTACCCTTTCTCATACTTCTGGTCTACCTCACTTGTGTTTCTGTATCAGCTGAAAACAGAGAGGATCAGCAAAACTGGAACTGTTCAGAACCACACGTTACCTTCTGTGTGCTGTGAGTGGAGCTCTCAGGCTCATCAGAGGAAGATCAGAATGAACTCCACCACCGTGGCCTCACCTTGCTGGCACTGCAGGTTGTACCACTGTGACCCCCCACCTCTCCTCCAGGGCTCGATTGCATAAAGCCCACCACCCTCCCTCCCAGGCACTCTTGCATTCCCCTGTGCTCCCATCCCTCCAGGCTTACCCTCCCACCCTCAGATCACACGGGTCCTTAGGACATCTACAGCAACTTCCTACAGGCATGTCACATCAGGAAGATATTTAAAGCCTTTGTAGATCTAATGCTTTCTAAATAGGAGGTAAGCTCACCCCACACTACCACTCCAGAGTGCTTTTGATGCTGATTTCTTTTATGAGCACTTTGGGAATGGGGCACTTTGGGGATGGCTGCTCCCTGCACTAACAGGTCTGCAGTCCCCTGCCTGATCATACACCGTGCTGAGTGCTCAGAGCTGACACTGGAGCCAAGTCAGGGTGTCCCTGGGAGCTTTGCCTGTATAAGGGCTCCAGGCTCTGGCACGTTGTCTGGAAAGCACTGTGTAAATAGGAGAGACAATTATTGCAACCCTTTCCCAAAAGGAAATTCCATATTGGCACCAAACGGGGCGTTGTATGGCAGAGCACAGCCCTGATGGAGCAAACTGCCCTGGCAGCAACTGACAGCACACTGAGAGAAATAGGCTTTTTGGTGGGACATGTGCTTTAGTGAAAGCCCATATGTTACAGAGTTATCTGCTGTGAATCCCCCAGCATTATCCCCACGCCTCTGTCACCTCCCCCCTGCTTCTGCCCTCCCCTCGGGCCCCCACCTCGACGCAGAGGTTAAATAAAATATCATTTCCTCCTGATCTAGCCTTTGTCTTTGGCAATCAAAATGCCCTTCAGGCCCCCATGGAGTCAACCTTGCAGGTCAGGGTAGGACATGGGAAACCCCTTCCCAGGCATTTCACTGCAGATAATGTCATGGCTGATTCATGAGATCACTCCAAGTGCTGCCTTCCGCCACAGCTGCTCCTTTCGGTGCTGAAGCTTCTTGGCTCCTTGCTCCTTTTCCCTCCTGTGACAACACCTCTCCTGCTGGCTGGATTTTACAAACCGATTCCTGGGCAGCTGGGAGAGATGGAAGGGGTACTTAAAAGGAAAAGAGGAATAAAGGGGGTTATTTCTGCAGCAGCATGGCTCTGTGCAGGGCAGGAGCAGGCTAGGAGCCACCAAACTCTGTCCCTCCTCCAGCCTCCAGGAGGGACAGAGGTGAGGGAACATGTATACTTGCCTATAAATTCAGCATTCAGCATCACCTGTGTGTCACTCCTCAGTTTAGAGTTCAATACCAAATCACAGAATTGTAGAAACACAGAATGGCTTGGGATGGATAGGACCTCAGAGATCATCTAGTTTCAAGTGATGGCATGTAACTGTTTTTGTTATAGTTCTTCTGATCTTCTGCTTGGTGACTCTTTGGAGAGTCCCACTAACATAACACCCAATAGAGATCATGTTAGTAAAAGCACAACTGGTGGAAGGGGAAGACCTGTAAATGTCAGTATATTCTCTGTCTTTAATTATTGACTGCTGTTATTTTAACCTCTCTTTCCTCCTGTAGTTTTACATAGTCGGGTTGAAAGTGCAAAGAGGCAACAGGGAGATGGAGAGCGCTGACTTCACCCTGCAATGCACAACACAGGTAAAACGGAAGGGAGTCAGCAGTGGTTTTGTCATTTGTGGGGATTTGAGTGGATGGGTGTGGAATGAGCCTCCAGTGTCAGTGCCCAGCCTACAGAGCCACATGCTCAGCCCTGTGTAACACCCTTGTGTTTTGCATGGCTGACCCGTGGGCCAAAGCACCCTGTATCTTTGGTGTATGGAGCTGTGGGGAATTGGCTCGCAAGAGTTTAGGCTGTCACGTTTTCCCTTGCAGAAATAGAATCTTGTTTTAAAATGTAGTTTTCATTTTCTACTCAGCCTGCTAACTATCTAAAGCACTTCAAAGAAGTGAAAATCAGAGGGATACAGCCAGAGTGGCGGAAGGGAGAGTCAGGAATGGAGGACAAATGGCCCCCGCCCTGCCATGGTCCCAGCCCCCATTCGCACCCAGCTAACATCCCTCCCTTTGGTAAACAGAGACAGGCAGGTTGGCACCTTGTCTCCTGCCAGGAAGGCGCTGGCCCTTTGTTTCCTGCCTGGCAGATGGGGGCTGGAGGGTGCCTGAGGGGTCTGGTTTGGGGAAAGCCTCCAGCAGCCCACAGGCAGGACAGCTATGAGCTCCCCCTATGAAAGAGCTGGGCAAAATAGTTTCTATCCTCTGATGTGTTGTGTTTTTTTTTTTTTAACTTTGACAAAATATAAATACTCTGTCGTTTTCCTAGCTGAGCCTCTTGTTTATATAGGAACTGAGAGGGAAACCTGGGATTTGGAGCCAAATTTTATTTCTGGAGTGGGAGAAAGCCAAAATCCTGATGGCAGGAATGTGTGCATATCTGAAATGCTTCAAATCCTTGCGCAAACTTTCTTAAAAGGTTAGAATTTGGCTCACGAGTCAGTGAAATGCAAGTTTTACAGAGTCCTAATATGTGCCAATCCCTGCTTCCAGCCCTAAGGGATTTGCTGGGTGTTACCCTTGGTTGCTGTCTGTGGGGCTGACCAAGGCAGACAAAGAAAAAATAACCTAGCTAAGGCAACACGAGTCAAAGAAAGGCCCATAGATATTTGGACGTGTTTTAGCAAGGTCTTCTTCTGAGGCCACTGCACCACATACATGGATAACCTTAACTCTTTCAGCCTCCTACATCACAAAAATCCAGGCAGTTTCTCCTCCATCAGCCCCTGCTGTTCTATTGTATGAGCCTGCCTTAACTGGGGCAGTCACTGAAAATATTCATCTTGATTTCTTCAGGGAAGGTGTCAGGTGTTGCACAGAGCTTCATGGCACATCTCCATACCCAGCTCAGATGTGTGCTTGTGGATGAGAGTCTCTGGGTTGAACCCTACCTCAGTTATGGAGGTCCCAGGCTGTCTGGTAGCAGGAAGATGCCCACATAGCTCTTGGCATGATTTGTCCCCTTGTTTCATTATTTTCCTTCCCTACTCTGACCTATTATTAACAGACCCACCTTCTACCTAGTGCTTCTGTTTCCCCTGATATATTTGTAAAAGGCCTCTTATTCTCCTTAATCCCTTTGGCTATAATTAACTCATTCTGCATTTTTGCTGCCCTTATCTTTTCCCTGCAAGCCTTAACTGACTGAATATTCTTGTTTGGTTGCCTCCCTGTTTTCCATTTCTACTAAAGGTTTTCTTTTTAATCCTTAGATCTCTGAGTGGGCTTTTGCACGCTCTTATTTCTTGCCTTCTTTATTTACTCGTTTTTTCTATTTTCCTTTAATTTTTGTGCCACGTAACGACTCCATCTTCCTCACAGCCAGGTAGAGTTCAGGACAACCTCAGCTGACACCTCAAGTTCTTAATTCCTTTCAATGCATTTTTCTATTTTTCTTTTTCCTTTGGTACTACACTTCTTTTTTTTTTTTTTTTTTTTTTCAATGTTCAATTTGCCCCTTCCACTTTGTAGACTCCCATGTTCCCTTCTTTCATCCAGTACCTTTTGTCATACAGAAAATGTGCAAAGTAAAAATTGTCTTGTTTTACTTTGTGTAAAGTTTATTTTTGACCCAGCAGTGCCCCAAAATTAGAAGAGCTGAATGTGCTCTATCAAGCAGATCTCCAACATTGTTGCCAAAACTGCCTTTAGAGTTTGGGCCTTTATAACTTTCCAGCGTTTCTTCCTCAACAGGAGGAGGAAATTTGCAGCACATGATGCAGATCCAGTATATTTCCCTCAGGGAAAGGTGCTGGGGTGGTGAGAGCTTCTGTGGGGATGGCGGAGGGCTGTCCGCCATCACGGGGCTGAGGCCTGTCCCGGCCGCCATTTTAGACTGCAGATGGAGGGGGCTCAGGCTACAGTCTCGCTGCTTGGCCCACTGCTATCAGGAAGCGTGGCAAGAGGAAAACTTTGCTGCTAACAAAGAGCAGTAAACAGGAGTGAGGGCTCCAGCCATGCTTCCCCTCTCCCTGCCTGATGTGGTGGGTGGGAATGGTGACACACGCCCTTTTTTTGTCCCCATTGTAGTGAAAATAGGCTAAAAGAGACTTGATGGGGTGATATTGGTTGGAGGAGAGTTGCAGCCGAAGTTGTCCCCTAGGAGGCTCTCATCCAAGCCTCCATCTTCTCTTCAACCTCACAGCCCATGCAGCTCACCCAGGGAGAAGACAACAACCTAGCCATGCTTTGAAGAGGGAAGAAAGAAAACCAAACTGTTTTTATCCTACCATCAGCTCATTTTGCCCTTCCTGCCATGCTCCCCCAGGCCTGAGCCTTCACAGAGGCAGGGGTCGTGATACTACAACAGTGGGATGGCAGCAGGGAGGAGGGAACTGGATGATGGCTGGCGGTGGCTGCCTCCTTCACTCTCCTCCAGTATCAGGTTCTGCCGCTCTGGTGCTGCGGTTCAACAGGGTGGGGCGGGGAGGGAAGGAGGAAGGAGTGGGGGGAGCTGAGAAAAAAGAAGAAGAAAAAAAAAAAAAGAGAGAAAAGGCAGTCATTTGGGGCCTGGGCATGGTGGTGGTTTCACCGCTTCCGCTGCCTGATCCACCTTTTCAGACACGCATGAGGAGATTTCTGAGAAATGGCCCTGGGCCGGCCCCAAGCACTTCAGCATAACTGTGCACACGCGTGTGTGTGTGAGCACGCAGCCCTGCACACATGCTTGCACGCTGGGATCCTTCCCACGAGGCCGGGCTGCTCCCAGCACACACTCTTGCTGCACACCTACTTCCCTCCTTCCACAAAAGAAGTCTCTTTCATTTCCCACCAGAGGAGGAGGTGGGAGAGAAGGAACGAGGAGGCTGCAAATTGCTCAGCCTCGTATCTCACACCTCCCTCTCCGTCAGGCTACAAGTAGGCAAGGCTGGACAAATGTGCTTTTCACCTTGAGACAACTTTCTGTCGCTTCGTAGAGTGGTTTTTTGTTGTTGTTCTTTTCAGCATTTGTGTGCTTTGTCTCTCAGTGAAACCTTAATACTGTTCTAACTCTACAGGGCTAAGCTGGTGTTTGGTTATGAAGAGCGTGCCTTGTGCTGTGCTTGTAGCGTTTTCTTTCCCTAAGTTATCCCCTCCTTGCTGCCAGCCAGCCCCAGGAGGCTTGTCTTCATGCGTATTGACAATTACCTTGTGCTAGAGCAAGGCTTTTCCAAACCCTTAGCAAATCTGGTATTTCAAAGGGATGTTGCTGTCAAGCACCCAGCTTGTCACAGAACTGTGAGCTGGAGCCAGTAAAGCAGCAGATGGT
The DNA here is from genome assembly GCA_037305975.1 of Chrysolophus pictus. Taxonomy (NCBI): domain Eukaryota; kingdom Metazoa; phylum Chordata; class Aves; order Galliformes; family Phasianidae; genus Chrysolophus; species Chrysolophus pictus. The sequence goes on from CM074587.1 coordinate 10,785,846, forward strand.
ACCCAGGTGTGTTAGGTTAATCCTCAACTCTTTTAAGCCAGTTACCTTCTCTTGTGAGTAACTAGGACGAGCACAGGGGAGGCAGAGGGTGTAGCCTTCATTGTTTCACGGTTGTTTAGTGTTTGTAGGCTCTCCCTTATTTCTACAAGGTAGTTGGTATTGCTTCTCTCATGTCATGCATGGAGACATTTAAGGCAGTGGCTAAAGTCTTACTCTTTGCAGAGCTGTGGCAAAGCAGCTTACATCAGGTAGCCAGGCCTTCTGTGGCTGTGAGGTGGTGTTTCTGAGCCTGTTCAGAGCATCCTGGTATTGTGCTGTGGCTCACATAGAGCAGATGATGTAGGAGGGAGTCTAGCTGGCACTCTTGTTTCTTTGCCTGATACTGCAGTTATAAACAACTAGTATCAATCAGAAGCTCTGCCTGAAAGGCAAGTAGGCGTTGTCTCCATTTTAATAGGGGAAATCCTGTGCACAGAGATTTCAGGACCTGGTGGCTGGAGTGCAGAACACATGGAGAGAAAGCTCGCTTTTGCAGAACATTTCCCAAGGCATCCAAGGACTCTTGCAAAGCCACAAAGCTTGCCCTATAAACCACAGCTGCAACAAAAGAGGAAGAGTCCGCAGCAGAACTTGGAGCATATTAAGCCTTGAAAATAGGTCTCTTTTTGTGGTGGGGTGTATTTGTATAAATACTTACGTATGCATACATAGAGAAAAAAGCTGGGTTTGTTCAGCATTGGGATTAAAAGTGAAAGCAGGCTGTAGGAACGCCAGCAGGGCAGTGATGTCAGGCAGAGCTATAGCATTGACAGGGATGGATCACACGGTGGCATGCAGCGGTGGCATCACAAGGAGAATGGTTGGTCTTCCCACACCCAATAGACACTAATGGAGCAGAAGTAAAGGAACATGGCTGGTTTGTGAGCCACAAAGGTAAATTCTGCAAGGGAGTAAATGTGAGAGATGTTGGAAAGAGAGCTCTGAGAAAGAGGGTGCAGGTGAAAAGATGCACAACTGGTGCAGAGAGCTTGGGCCAAAGGAGCACAGTCTCTGTGGGGTACTAAGGAATAACACAGTGGAGGAAAAAAGTGAAATGAGATTTAAAATGGGAGCATCTGGTCCCATGCTGGTCCCATGTGAGTTCCTGCTGATCCTCACGCAACACAGTGTGGTTGCTGTTGAGTTCAGAGTTGTATGGGCTCCCATGAAGGCAGTGCAGTGCTCAAGGCTGGCTCTGGTGAGACTCCACCTGAGGTGGCTGCATTCCTGTGCATTGAGTCAGGAGCTCATGGTTAACTCTTTAAAGGATTCAGGACCCTTGCTGAGGAGGCATGGGTCCCTTGTGGACAGCTTTGCTGGAGCTGGAATAACTCTGACCAAAGGAGTCTCACCACGGACAGGAAATTCAAAGAGCCTGTGTCTGAACAGCGTCGGTAAGAGAATTTCCTTCATTGGACAAACCTGGTGTATAGTTTGTGAACATGCCTATGGCATGGTTTGCAGTCACAGCTGCATTCTTTAGCTGCGGCACATTTTCAGCTTTATGCATTCATTCTTTAATGCATCGTCACAATGCTTTGTGAGGGTGGTAAATCCTACCTTAACAGAGCGAGTAGAGGCACTACACCACCTGGATCAGATGGCATAGAGCTCATTGTAGATTTCTGGAGTCCATACTTCTGGACAGATTGCCTCCTGGATCACTTTGGAAAGCACAGAAGGAAATGTACTGGAGATCCTTGCTAATATTATCTCCATCCTTGTGAGTGCGAGGTCAGTAGAGGAAAAGTTGCTCCCTGCTATGTCTGGACTGCAAGCAGACAGGCTCTGCTGGGCAGGTCACAACCATTGTTCCCTGGTCAGCCAGGCCAGAGATGTGGCTGGAGCTCCCTAACCTCTTTTAGCCTGCACACCCAATCCCAAGCAGTCAGGGCAGAGCTGCTGCAACCATCAACATGAAAGAACGAAAGGCTGGCTGAGACCAGGGGTTACAGTAAGTATTGTTTCCTTCCCTGAGATTATCTGCACCTCACCTTCTATTGGAGCAAAATTCGCTTCCTGGTGTGAAAGTGGTGGAGAAAGAGATTAAAGCGAGCAGATAATGCAGTGGGAAAGCATTTCTTTGCATCTTTCCTGGATAGAAGCGCTGTCTCTGTTCCCATCACTTGCAGGACCAGCTGTGGTTTCTGGCAATGGCAGACACAGACATTGCCCTCCAGGTTCCTTTCCCTTTCATTACCCCTCTGGAGAACAGGACTCTCGTTAAAAGCCATGGACGTATCACTGGGAGCCAGCTCTATTATGCACCAGCCAGTGAAGCAAGATAGGCATACTCTCCCACAATCTAGGGATGCCCTTGCTGATCTGTTACCAATGGGACTATCTTTAGTGGGATCAGAGCCTGCCCTTTTCCATGTCCCAATGGGACAACACCTGCCCACCAAAGGACAAAGAGGAAACCTGTTGCGATGGGAAAAAAAGACAGAGATCTCCCCAGAGAGGCTGTTTAATTAAGAGCGTCTTTCTGCTAGCCAGCTGGTTTGTTAGCAAAGCATCTAACTAAGCTTCACCTCTGTGAAGAGAGCAAGTCTCTGTGAGGCAAATGCCATGAATCCAGTTTTACTCTCTCACATAAACCATAAGAAATCTGGTGAAGTCATTGTGGAAAAAAGCCTGTAGGATAAACAGGCTCCAAGGGGTCAGAAGAAAGCTATCTATGGCCCAGGGGCTGCTCTGTATCACACAGTCCATTGGCTCTGTCCAGAGCTAGGGTGGAAAAGCTGAGGCATGGCTGGATGTGTTTATATACGCTGGTTTTTGGAGTTTGGGGGATTCTGGCTGGAGTGTAAATGTGAGCAAAGCTTTATTTCACTGGATACAGCACATAACAAGAAGTTCACCTTCAGTTAGAAAGGATCTTAATATGACCTTCTTTTTTTTTTTTTTTTTTTTTTTTAAGAAAAAAAAGGGGGCATTGTTTTGAGTTGTTAAACAGCTGCTGTGTTCCACCCCAGTAATGGCTGCAATTGAGTAGTGAATAATATAACACTTAGATAAACAGCCGGTAAAATAATTTGGGATCTTTCCTTAGGGGGCAAAGCAGGCAAGTTACTCTTCAAAAATAAATCATTATTTGCTCTGCCTAGGAAATGAAGTGTTCTCCCTTCCATCACCAAGTGGGCTGTCACGCATCTCCTCCCTCCCTTCTGTGCTGGAAGCGTTTGCAACACTTTTACCACCTTCAGCTTCCGAGGAGGTTTGGATTCATGCGTCTTTTCTTTTTCCTCTTTCCACCCTTGGCTTTTTCTCCATCTCAACCCCAATCTCCTTAAAAACAACCCTCCCTGCTGCCCATCTGCTGTCCTACACCATCTCCTCATTCAGAGTGGCCGCAAATTGACCGTATGAGAAGTTTGGCTCCCGGCGCAATGCGTGCTGCCTCTGCAGGGCAGGACCGAGGAGCACCAGGCCTTGGGTCTTGGCCTCCATCGGATGAACAATTTCCCGTTGAAGGTTACTCACTTCCTGTTTTCTGTATTTAGACAATCTGGGCCTATAGGGAGGCTTTGATTTGTTGTAAACTTCAGCTGGTTTAAGCGTTAAGCAGCGAGAGAGCACGGCGGGCGGAGGAGGGGAAAGGCCTGGAGACAAATTAGTGCTGTTTCATACGGTGACTGTGTTCTCTCGCAGTTTTCAACGACCATCAGGGCATGTGAAAGGAAGGCCAGCAGCTAACAGCATGGGAGATGGAGACAGTGTGGCTTCACAATGGACTGGCTGCGTGCAGCACAGGGAGCAGGCAGGCAGCACAGAGAAATGACTAATTCCTGCGATGTGTCACTTTTGCCCTGCACACAGCTGCATGGAGGAGGCAGGGAGGAGCCTCTAACCTGGAGAGAGGAGTGCTGTGCCCTTCCTCGATGCCTAGCAGCGCACACCACACGCCGAGCTTTGTTCCGACTTGCCCAGAAGTCTGCTGGGATGAGCGAGTCGGCACTCGCAAGCAGCTGATAGGGCAGGTTGTGTCTTTGAGATGCCTGTTTCGCAGAGGGGAAACTGAGGCACGGAGTCGTGCACCTTTGCTCGTTATCAGAAAGCGAGCGTGGGAGGATCGCGGTGAGCCCTGGCGCCAGGAGAGCAGTGCTCTGTCTCCTGGGATGCGTCGTCACCAGGAACGTGTTCCCTGTGCTGGATCTGCGCTCAGCTGGGGAGCTGCAGTGTCACAGAGTGCCTGTGGGCACAGAGGTTACCTGAGTGATGTGGGTCTGTGTGCTCCCTTCTAACAGGTCAACTGTCAAAATGGGGTACTTTTACTTGGGGCTACAAAAAGAGGGGGGGAAGAGGGGAAAGAAAAAGATTAGAGAAAGAACTGAATTACAGTAGGAGGTGGTAAATGAATGTAAATCTTACAGTAAAATCCTTTAGGAGTTTCCAGAGACACCCAAAAATCCCTCCAGCAGTATAACCTGCTACCAAAATGCCAGTGTGGGTAGGTGGGAGCGAATGGAAGATAATCATAATCAAAACAGTCAACGTAAGTGTTCTTTTACTCTTGTGTCCCAAGAAAAGAAATCTGCTGCATCCTCTCTTGTGATGGAGGGTGGGCACAAGGAGTCGAGCTCTAGAGGAAAACAAAGCAACTGAGGAGGACTTTGAAGCCCTGAAGTGTTCAGAAGAAACAAGTCCATGCTCACGCTCTGCCATTGACAGGCCCAACTTCAAATGATTTATGGATGCCGTTGGCCCTCATGAGCCAGAGCCAGCTTTCCTGCAAGTAACTCCCTGCAGCCCAGAGCGCAGAACCATACGGACATGGGAGCAGGATGTAGGCAGGTAGCTGGTTTCTCCTTGGCATTTCCGCATAGGCTGGGTTAACATTATACTTCCCTGATGCAGTTTTTATAGACCAAACAGTAGCAGTTCCCTCCCTCTGCGTTATGTAGAAACCTTCCCTTGCAGGAGGGGTTGATTCTCTATTGTGTTACCTGGTGGCTAATTTTATTCTTTTTTTTTTTTTTTTTTTCATCTGAAAGTGACACTCAGACTGAACCAAGAATCACTGCAGAGAATTGCACCCAGTGCCATTCAAGCAAAGGGTGTTTCTGAATCGGCACCAGCCGGCTGCCGAGGTTTGATCTGTTAGATCCAGAGCAGCCTGGTTTGCACTCAGATCACCATGCTTAAAGAACAGTCACTTAATCTCACTTAGAAATGTTTACTTGCGAGGACCAGATGGCCCAGGGAGTTGGGTTAAATGAAACGTTTTACTTCTAGGTCATGTGTTCTAATCCAGCCCAGGTTGGTAATAAATGAACATATTCACCTGATAGCCACTTTTGGCTCTGTTTTTGGTTTCCAAGTGGAGATATCACACCACAAAATCTCCCTCTGTGCCATGCCATTGTCAGTACTGATTTGACCATCTCAGTGAAGAAGCCGAGGATCAAATGCTCAACGGTGCCAGACTTTTCTTTTTCAGCCTGCAGGTAAGGGGAAGTTGTGCTGTGTTGTGCCTCTCCCATGGGCAGCATTTCAGTTTGCAAGGCCGCCAGCCCAATCCCCTCCACCAACATGAAATTCATTCAAAAAGATTGGGAAATGTTTAATTGCAGTTGACATATAGGCACTCTCTGCTATGAACTTTACACACAATCACAGATAACAGCATCAGAATTAATGCCTGCTTCCCACTTGTCCTGCTATAAGCAATAAATGTTTGGCAAGTCAGTAAATAACAAAATTCTCATGTGGCCATCTACAGGTCACCAGGATACTTAAGAAGTTTGCGTTAATTATACCATGTTTGCCATCAAAGGGGGGCTATTAACCCTTTGAGCTGTTGCAGGAAAGCGGTGGAGTTGTTTGGAAGCAAATGAACTATTGCCACTAAAGAAGTGCAACCTTTGCAAAAAAAAAAAAAAAAAAAGAGGCAAAAACCTCAGTAGACATCATGGAAAATAGGCTACCTTTTCAGCTTTCCTTTTATTTATTTTGTATTTTGACATCAAACACTCCCTGTAACCTAATCTTCTCAGCTTTTGATGTGGCTGTGGAGACATGACAATTAAGCACAGCTTAAAACAATAATCCCAACAACGGGAACCAAAGGCAAGTGATGTCAGGGTTCCCTCCTCACAACAAGCCTGTCCCCTAGTATTTGGCAGTAGTGAAAGGACCATCCGTCCCAATTTGTTGTCTCTGTACCAGCTCTGTGCTTCCACTTTGTGTTGAACTTTACATGCTTGCTCCATTTCCATTCCCTGCTGTTTGTTTTCCTTCTGCTCTGCAAAATGTCTGGAGACAAACACGACATACGCGTTGCAGAGGGGTGGTCTGATCTTTTGCTGCTCAGTGGCACCTAATGAACGTGGCACTGTTTGTTACCTGTGCTGCAGGAAGCGGGTCCATCCCAACATGGGGATGGAGCACGGCCCCAGTGCTGCTAGCAGGTAGCACAGAGCCCATGAGATGCCTACAGAGAGGCAACACTGAGGTGAATCTTCATCAAAGCCTGGGCTTGGGCGTGTGATGTGCAACAAAAGCAAGTGGTTGGATTATTCTAAGTTTTTTTTTAAAATGATGTGGTTGGTGCTGCTCCTGTTCTCCCGAGAGTGTGTCTGGCATTCAAATATGGAGTAAGGGTGGGTGACTTTACTTATAACCCCATTTTAAACCCATCTGAGGATGAACGTGTTTCTTCGTAAATGAAGCTTGCATGGTATGCCGTAAATTGCTGTTTTTTTTTAATGGGTGTTTGCACTAAGCCTCGCTAAACAAGTTTAGAGAGATGATTAACTCGTCTGAAATGGCACAGGAAGGCCTTGTCCTGGCCGTGTGGGCTTTGTGCAGCACATCCAGAGCTGCTGTGGCCCCGTGTCATCTGCTTGCTAGCTGGGCCTGCAGACGGGGCCGGGGAGGAGGCTGCGCCGCTAAGAAGCAGTGATATGAAAGGTTGGAATTTGCACATGTTCACTGAAAAAGGAACTGGTGTTTTTTTTTTCTTTTCTCAATAAGCAAGGAGTTATCCCAGGCTGGCTTCCACAGAAGTGATCTGCAACTCCCAGGGGGTTAAAGGAGGAAACCCAAAGTTCATTAGCAGTTTTCTTGCAAACATTGTTTTAGTGGCAGCAGCACTCACCCCTGCACATGGCAGGGACACTCGCAGGGCTTTGTTTCGCTTTGTACGGCCCCAAGAGTTCCTCCTGTGGGTCAGATCAGAGCATGTGATGAAAGCACCGCAAGTGTTGGCCATGGGAATGCTGTCTGGTGGTGAACCCTCATCCCCACGAACACAGACAGCAGAGGGGCTCCGGGCTGGCTGTCTCCCCTTGCTCCTTTCATGCCATGCATGACACCAAATGGTAAGAAACAGACTTCTGTGTTTGTGGTGTTGCCTGTCACACCAGAGTGGGAACCTACAGCGAGCTGTGCCTGGTCTAACAAAGGCTCTGCCCTGAAACCCATTGGGATGCTTTTCCACATCTACAGTGCAACTTTGCCAACTTTACATTTCCTTGCTGAAAGCAGCCCGTGTGACAGAAAACTGGGCACAGGTCATTTCACAAAAAAGGTATTTTATTATTCTTAGCAATATTCACCTTGAAGGAATATGAGGAAAGCATACGCTTTTTACAGACAATATATAAACATGTTGTACATAATTAACAATAACTTAGTTCACTAATCCAAAAATAAGCAAAATAAAAAAATTAAAATAAAAACAGAAAATACTGCAGATTTTTTTTTTTTTAATATGCTGATACAAGTACAAAATAATTTAAATCTCAACTGCCATTGTCTATGCTGCAGTGACTGACAATATATTGCACTTTGTCAACTGTATCAGTAATCCCTGTCTTCCACCCACGTCCCTTCCCCACCCCCTGCACAAATCCTACCGAAATTTGAGTCGGGTACAAATAATGTACAACTGTACCATTGTAAAAGGTAGAAAGTAAAAAGGATCCGATTCTTTTTTTTCCCTCAGTAGATTAAGAAGGTTTGTGATTTCTCTCAACTGCTTTTGTTTTCCCGTTCGTTTCCACTTCTTTACAAAGTGCACCTATATGCCTACGCAGACAAGGAAAAGGATGCAAGCAGGATTTTCCATGTCTGCCTGGTTCTTAATTCATTACCAAATTTTCGAATTACATGGTTAGAAAAAGAAAATTAACATACATCTGTTTTTATTTGTTTTGTTGTGTTTTTTCTTTCTTTAAAGCAGGACTGTTGCAGTAAAGATACAATTGGCTTGATCCAAAATAAAAAAAAAACAAACCCCATCAACAACAAAAAAGTTAAAAGTTAAAAAAAAAAAAAAGAAAAGAAAAGAAAGAAGCTTGTCACAGAGTTAAGCTTACATGGTTTACATTATCAAACCCCTCTGCTCATTGGGGCATTTTCATCAGAAGTATAGCTAAATATGTACACTGTATGTTATACTGGAGCTTGTGTTCACGAGAGGCATCAGATCATAACAATCAATAGAATACACTTCACATTGGCAATAGCTTTGTTTTCGATCATTTACGTACAACGTGGTTTAATAATGGGAGCTCTAAATTTTTTTTTCTTTTTTTCTTTTTTTTCCTTTTTTCTTACAAAACGCGCTACGGAAGGCGGCCGTTCGGCGCTTTCCCTCATCTCATCAGCTGTCGCTGCGTCTGGGATTTGACGGATGTGTGAAGCTCAAACTGATTGTCTCTCCCTTTCCCTTCTCCAGTGATCTCAACCTCATTTCTGCCCTTCCTCCCTGCGAAGTCCATGGGGGCTGGATGCCTGAGACAGCACACGCTGCCGTGCTGCATGCGGACCCGCTGCCGCACTGCCCTAAGTTTACCCGAGGAGCTGAGCTGCATTTTTTAAGCAACAGCTGCCAACACAACAGAACAAAATGCTTCAACCTCTGCAGTCTGTGAGTTGGATGGGTTTATGCCCTGCCATTTTTTTCTGTTGTTTTGCTGCATGTTAGCTGCAGCGATTTGGTATTTTACCCCTCGCTAGTGCAGGACTGCCTTCCGGGAGCGTCTTCCCACCAGTTAGTGTGATGGAGCTATCTGGTTCAAGGAACAATATGGTAGCTGGAAGGGGGGCTGTTGTGTGGGTTTTTTGTTGTTGTTTTTTAAAATAAGTCATTCTTTTCCCTAACATGAAAGAAGAAATTGTGTCAAAAATAATCATCGTCTTGGGCGCTTTGAAATCCCATACTGCGGCTACAGTTCTTGCTTTGCCCACCCTCTCTTTCTTCCCTTCCTAGGGGATATTTTGGTATGGAAGATAGATGGAGCGAATCCAGGAGGGCCACTGAATATTGTCCCTCCCCATATTTACGAAGGCAGATTTTCATACAGGGTAGCCATTGCAACCAACAGCACAAAAACATGCACTCAGAGGGGTTGAGGCTTTTTGTGGAAAACAAGAGCAAAATAAATATGACTTTGTGTCTGATTTCATTTTAAAAATTAAGTTTTTATAAAGACATCCTTTTTTTTTTTTTTCTTCCCCCTCCCCAAACAGAGTCCACAATAGAAATCCAGCATGTGTGGCTTCCAGTGAGCCGATTCCATCCTAGGAGGCTGCTTATATCTCTTCACAATATTCACAGTAATAACAAAGAGAGAAAGGAAAGCCAGTTCCAGCCTCTTCTTTCTGCTTCTGCCACCTTTTCTGCTTTCTGCTAGACAACTGAATATCGACCAGGTGAGTTCTTCTTTTCCTTATACCTGAGGGGGCAAAGTGCATTACAGGCACCACTACACGTTTCTGCAGAAGACCCATCTCTTGCAAGGCTTTAGTCCAGCACGAAGAGTTAAACCACACGGGAGCACAGATCCCCTTTTTTGCCATCCCTACATTCTCCTCTTGGCAGAACATTTTCTTACTTGGTGTCGTCTTAGGTAAAGCCCCATGTTCTCAATCTCTGGGTGGGTCTCTTGGTCGTCAGGTTTTATCCCATGGCTGTAACCATGCTGGATGGGTGCGGATGTCCAAATGAGATGCTGGAAGATGGGTGGATGGGGGTAGGTGTTGGTAGGATGTGTCCAGAGTGGCTGAAAGGTGGCAAATGCCCCATAGGTGCCATGTGACTAGCAAGGGCAGCAGCGCTGAAAGGAGACGATTTCTCTTGCATGCACTTGGACAGTTCCTCAAAACACTCGGAGCCTTTCTTGCTTTTCTTTGATTTGTTGGACATTTTCCTATTCCTGGTCTGAATTCCTTCCTTTTTCATGGTCAGAGGCCTGTTCACCTGCAAGAAATGAGAAAATCAGGCTCATGCCGACAAAATGACTTTATTGTGCAAAAATGAAAATATTTGGACAGCCCCCATGTGTTTTTCCTGGATGGAGACCTTTTTCTGGCCAAAAAAAAAAAAGAAAAAAAAATGGTGTTTCTCTCTGCAGAACTTGTTTATATTGGTTTGTTTAATAAAACCACACACACAAAAAAACCCTAGACATGAAAAACAAATTTAACTGAATTTGGCAGCTGATGACTCTCTTTCCCGTAGGCTTGCCCTCAGTCATTCATTTCCTAAGAGAATGAGATCAAACCAGGAGGCACACGTTGACCTAAATTCAGACCTAAGATGTGAACAACCCAAGACCAATAACCTCGGTTACCTGTAGTTTAAATAACTTTACAACAGGACAAGTGATTCCTGCTTAGAACAAATTTCTTTTTAAAAAAATGACAGTAACACATAACCTTAGATGCAGTATTATTTTGAAATCAAAACGAAGATGCTCCATTGAGATCAGTTCTTGCACAGAGCCTATTTCCAATGGCCAAAAGATGCACAAAACACGCTTAGTTAAAACCAAGTGTCATGCTCAATTTTGCCTGCTTTGCCCAAGCGTTAGAAGCCAAGCTCATACATTGTAATGTCACCGAACTTAGCATCACTATGCCGACAAAGAATGGCTGTCACTCCCCAGGGGAACCTTAGAGATGAGGGAAGGAATAAAACAACAACCAAACCCCCCAAAACCAATAAAAGCCCAGTGTACAGCGCGCAGTTAAGACATCAATCCCCGCGACACATGAGATGAGCAAATACTCACATTGTGCAGTTTATAGTAGAGTCCGCAGGCATTACAAACTGGGTCCCCGTTGGCGTTGCGTCGCCATAAGGTCGTGGTGGTTGTCTGACAGTTGGCACAACACGTCCCTGCTCTCCTGGCCGCTGACTAACCAAAAGAGAGAGAAAATTAAAAATCTATCAGCAGCAGGAGGGGGGGGGATCATGAGAAAGGTCAACTTGGTCTCGATATTTAGGTTGGGTAGATCTATACCGAGGTTTTGCAGAGCGTTGGGGCTGAACGAAAGCTCCTGTCAGTTTCGCATGCTGTGGCCGTTGGGTTTTTGTTTAATGCACGTATTCTCCTATGCAGGCTGCAGCACTGAGCCCCATGGCACCATGTGTGCAGAGGAAACAATGCGTCTCTTCAACTCCCCGAACAAAAAATTTTAGGAGGGGGAAATCGATGTTTGATTTGTTCAAGGCTTCCCTTTGCAGGATTCTAGAATGTGTCAGGAAAATGTATTTTTCTTTCTCCCCCCCCCTTTTTCTTAAGTGACCAACTTAAGTCAGTGCCAGGGTAGTGTTTGAAAAGAGGTAATGATCTTAAAGAATGTGATTTTTTTTTTTTTCTCTTCACCTCCTCTGTCCCTTTAAAGATGTCCACAAAAGAAAACCAACCGCATTGCTTAGCTGGGTGCAGTATTTATCAGAGCCATCACTGAAAATTCAGTTTCCATTTACAAGTGAAAGGGAGAAAACAAAACTGGCTCCAACTTTCTTTAAATATTTAGCAAACCAAATTTCATGCCTCGCAGCAATGATTGCGCTGACCCAGCTGCCGCCTCTGTCCCTACTCAGTCTCTGGGCTGACAAGCCTTCAGCCAACCATCTTTAAAAAAAATATAAAAGAATCATTTAAACAGCATTGTTCTGCCGAAACCAGGGCGGAGGGGGGGGCAAAAATATCCCGAACATTCACCCACCTCCCAAAACAAGAGCAGGAAGAGCAGAACAGCAGGCAGCGGGTGATTTCTGGATGGGCCCTTCTCTAGCAGGCCCTGCGATAACACGCTGCTCGTTGGTTGGAAGCGCTGTGGACTTGTCAATGGCACCCCAAATTTTGGGAAATAATTTTATATAAGCTGCAGCTCTGCTTCCGGAAGCAGGCAAAACACAATTCAATTTGTGCGATTGGATTAAAGGAGAGGACCCGATATTTTCTTTTCTTAAATTAGCGCAGTTTGCTTACTAACGCACATAAATGGTGTTAATTTCCCCGGGGCCTTGCTCTCTAGGTATTTCTGCAATTAGGCACAAGAACCACGCGCTGAAGCGGCAGCAAGGTTTGCATTAAGCACTGAGCACCTCTGAGAGCCGACAGCGGTGTCCCAGCGCTTGGCCTTTCCAAATGAGAACGCTGAGCACCGACTGGCCCGGCTCGCAGAAGGGCAGCGCTGGGTTTGTAGGCACTCACTGCTGATTTTACACTCCGGCTCTGTAACTTTCCCAAAGTGATGGACGGCTTAGCAGCTTAAAGCAGGAATCAGCCCTCTGGGACTTGTATATTTCAGCCCCTGCTCACTTGTGAGAACAGGCCGAAGGCAGAGAGAAGGGGTACCCCCTACTGCAAGTACGCTCATGCAACCCAAACACAATTAATGCCAGACCTCCGAGCACTGACATTAATGATGGCTTTGCTATTGCATGTCAGATGAACGCATTCCCAAAGATGGCCATCTCTCTTCTGCAAACAAGCAAACTACAGTGGAAAAAGGGGCAATAAACAAAGCTGTAAATCAATTAAAACAACAACAACAAACAGCCAAACGAAGAGAAAAGCTCTCTGGCTGCTTGCAGTGAGGTAAGTACAGAAAACAAAGTGCAGCCCTCTCCCAGCACAGGGGAAGGTGGAGCGCTGTGTTTGTGGACGGGACGCGGCTCACTGATAGTGCTCGGCTCTACGGCCTGTCCCATTCAGACTGCAGAGTACTTGAGCCTGGGAGACGATAATGTTACACTGTTGTCTTAACATTTTTCTGTGTGTCAGTCACTAAGCAGCCTGCATAGCTGAAATTCTGACTCACGACAAATCTTCTGCATCTCATCCCAGCGTCAGAGCAGCGGTGCCAATTTTCTGCTCTCCAAACCTCATTGAAACGTGCCCACGAGTAGCTGAGGACTTAGGCACCATAAATCACAAAGCTCCAAAAAAATATATTTATTATTCTTAGCATTTTACGCCTTATTTGTGGAATAGAGTGTATTAGAAATTTCAAAACAGCGAGCATGACTGGCAAGGCTCGCCTATAGAAACTCTCTAAAGCTTTTAGAGTCAGGAAACAGATACACAAAGTTTCCTTATCTTTAACGTACAGATATCCGGATAGGAAACTACTACCAGGAGCTCAGAAAGGACATTTTTTTTAAATGGCTCAAATGAAAATACAAAGTATAGGTGACTCCATGGAAAAATAATAGGATTTTTTTTTTTTTAAACAGTAGGGGATTGTCTGGGGAGGGAACCAATATTAGTATTGCCAGAGAATATAAGAGTGAAAATTACTTCATGGCTTTTATACAAATAATTATTAAGTAGGGAGCAGTAGCTTTGACTCATCTGATTTGTTTTGCTTTTTGGAGCTGGAACTTTTCTTTCTTTTTTTTTTTTTAGCACACGGTGGAGAACATTCACGCTCATAACCCTTTCGCTCCCAAAACGTCCCAAGAGGCCAAATGAATGAGGAATTAAATTAAAAGCTGTCATCTGAGGATAAACGGGGAGACGGATACCCGATCTCCTGCTGGCCTGGCCGCGCAGAAGCTCGGCTGGGGGCTCAGGGCACGTTGGGGGGGGTGGGAGGGATCTGCCTCCAGGCATGGCCTGACCCCGCTGTGACTATGGGGCCGAGCACGGTAGGACGCGTCGGGCTCGTGCCTGCGTGTGGTCCCTTTGCCACATGTATCCCCCCAACCCAAGGAAAGTCAAAGACACCTACCAGCCTTCGTTTGGGTTTAATGAGAGGTCGGTTTTGACCGTTCATTTTGTGGTAGAGCCCGCAGGCGTTACACAGGTAATGCCCGGTGCCGTCTCTTCTCCAGAGAGGGGTAGCGGTTGCTCCACAGTTCACACACTCTCTGCCTTCTAAATGGAAACACGAAGAAACCGGATTTCTTTCTTTAAAAACAAATTCACAAAAGCTTTTTGCATTGTCCTTTAGGCATTTTCCGAAAGTCAAAACAGAGTGTTAGTTCAAGCACCGGCAGACAGCAGGGACACACGCAGCGCATGCAGCAGGGACCGCGAGAGCACCGCGAGCAGTGCGTATCACCAGCAGAGATCAGCTCGTGCTCCCTGTGGGGAGGGAAGGACTGACCCGGTTTTGGTGCTGGGAAAACAAGAGCTCCCTCCCGTACCCACAGCACTGCGGTGCTCGGGCTGTGCCTCCTGCCACACACACACACACACCTGTGAACACACAAGATGTAAAACAAACAAATAACAACAACAAAAAAAAAGATGAAAAAGAACCAAAGAAATGGGTTTCCTAGAATTAAATCTAAGCAGCAAGACCTCCTCTTTTGGGCTTGCTCTGTTTGCTGCAAACATTATCAGGCAGGAAAGCAAAGCTGAGCAGGTTGGGAATAGACACGGCGTGCCAAAGGCTCGGTTATGAATTTTGTTCTAAAGGCACAATACTGATCTTTTAGAAACTTCAGTTCCAGCACTGACTTTGGGAATTATTGTAAAAAAGTCCTTTTCTGTCATTTTTTCCCCCTAGATGTAGTGTGGAGCAGCTACCCATGTTACTGCTTTGGGAAACACGGCACGGCAGAGCGGCCCTACGGAAACCCAGCATGCAGCTCCTACGTGTTGTCTGTGCCTCGGAAAGCCCTCTGCTAGAAGTTCATTCGCCTCCGACGGTTCGAGGGCAGGTCTGCTTAATATAGAAATCTCTTCATATAGTTTATGCAAATCCTACAGCGTTTAAGCAGAGAGGAAATTCTCCTTTTGCTAATAACTGCAGCAGGCCACGCCGAGTTCAGCGGGGTTGTGCCTCCTTTAATCTAGGGAGTGGGTGGCTTTTAAACAACACGGTGAAAAATGAGGGGAGCTCTCGGTGCTGCGTTTGGAGCTTTTGTCCCTCCTTGGGCAGGAAGCTGCCGGAGTCACCGTGTCGTGAGCCTGAGCTTTCCTACAAAAACACCGGGTGGTCACGAACTTTCCCCAGTTCCCCCCAGCACGGGGGGCTCCCTTGCAGGAAAAAAAGGAAAAACAAACAACGGAGCCCCAAGCTTCCCCCATTTAATAAAGCCGCCGGCGACCACAGGATAAAATAAAAAGCTCCTCGAGATCCGGTTATCTTCAGAGATGGGGGCCTTGGGTCTGTTTGTAAGTCAGGGGCTCAGGCTGCTAATTACATCTTCTTAATGTGCTGTGCACCACTAAAAGAATGTATGCACATAGCAGCAACTGCATTTAAATAGTGGACCGTGGTGTTCCCTTCAGAGGGGCCGTTTGAAACAGAGCTGGTGAGGCTGTAAAGTATCTGATGCTTTTGTTGCAAAACTTGTAAGGGAACACACTTCTGAATTGCTTTAAAAATAATTGCATGTGGTGTATTCAATGATATTTAAGAACATACACACAACAGCTTATATGGTCGCTAATTTTCAAGGGCTATCTTAATTCAGTACCAATACACCGTATTGAAATACATCATACATCTTTTCCTTCTGATGATGAGGATTTTAAAGCAGGAAGGTCAGAGTTACAGGAACATCCTTAATTTTCTATGTCTGGTTGTACAATCGGGGTCATTTCAAAGCGCGATCGGCATTTCAACCATCACAGTTTGCTGATTTGGAACTGCATTGCCAGGTAGAAATGCAAGGCAGAGCTGTGGAAAGCTGTGCACTACGGAGCAGAGAGATGTGTGGATCAGGAAAGAAGGAGTGTTTTCTGGTTGGGCTGCAGTAAGTTAGCGATGACTGGACACCTTAGTCTTTAGCACTGGTATGTAAACTATATTTGAACTTTTGCTCCTTTAAATGTGAAGGAAATAGGGCCCGCACGGAGCGGCCGGGGAAGTTTCGCTTTCACCCTGCTCTGGGGCCTTCTCTCTTATTGAAGAGGAGACGTGAAAAATTATCAAAGGGGAAATAATTCTGAGCAGAAAGTCCCCACGTGGAACTGGGGGGGTAACCACTTCGGGAAAGCGTGAGCCCCTCGGGGACTGCAGTCTGCCGGGGGCTGTTTGACATTCTTCCCCATATAAATCCTTCTTTGTAGTGTGATCTGCTGTGCCGCTCCGTGTCCCTCGGCCCCATCTGAGTGCCCCGGGGCTCAGCGGCTGCCACCAGCACGATGGCACCAGAGGAGCCTGGTACAAGCTCCATTTAAAAATGCAGCACAGCAAGACCAAGCAGTCACCTGCCCTTTTGTCCCAGGGAGAGCTAGCACAAACTCCCGGCCCTAAGCCGCCTACGGCTTCAACCTTATACCACAAGCACAGCCAACCACGACACGCACGCATGCAGCGCAACGGCCCTAAATTTAGTTCTCCCACCCCAGAGATAGCATCAATGCATGGCAGGGGTGCTCCGCTTACCCGAACAGGATCTGGCCTTGCTTCGTGGCTTGGGGGTGAAGCTGGATGCCGGGCCCCCCAGGAAGCTGCCCGGGTGGAAGAGGCTGCTGCTGTAGTCGTGGGCAGCCGGCACGTAGGAGGGGTATGTGGGGATGGGGTGGTGAGTGGAGGGCTGGGCCCCCATGCTGGTGAGGCTGCTGCGGAGCGGGCTGGCGCTCTCCATCTTCATCCCTTCCGACAGCGACACTTGGTACTTGATGCTGTCTTTGTCCTCCTGCCGGGCCCCAGCGGAGGACGAAGGAGAAGCAGCGCTGGTGGAGTTGGGGTCCGGAGACACTTCCTTGGGAGGGGTCGGGGGGAAACCGAAGAGGTGAGAGCCCGAGTGCGAGGCCGGGGTGAGCGACGAAACGGAGGCGGTGCTGGACGTGCTGCTGCCGGGGTACACTGAGATGGCCCCGGGTGCTCCGGCCGCCGAGGGGTGCAGGGGGGTCTTGGTGAAGGGGTTGACGGTCCAGGGGTTGTGGTGATGGGCAGACAGTGCCGCCTTGCTGCTGTCCAGCCAAGGGATCCCGGGGCTGTGGATAAGATGAGGCCGGCACATTTGACTCCCAGTCAGGCGAGCTGTAGGAACACAAGAGCGTCAGGGATCAGTGAAATATCCCAACTCCCGGCCCGGAGAGCTGCAGGGGAGCCAGAGCAGGGAGAGATTTCCCAGCACAGAGAGCAGCAGCCACGGTCCACGAACAGCCCTTTATCTGCATGCCCTCCAAGGGAGACCTCAACCACCCGGGGAAACTCGGAGGAATAGAGCCAGCCGGGGAAGGAGCAAAGGACCCCCGTTTCCACCCCACCCCACCCCACAACAAGCAGCAGACCCCCTTCTGTGCTGTCTTCTGAGCTGCCACAGCGCTGTCTCTTCAGATCCTACAAACACCCCAAATAAAATCCATTGCCGATTCGAATCTGTTCGTATTTTGCATCCGGGAAGCAGCCGTGTTTGAGAAGTTTGAGCCTCCGCACACACTATTTCCCCTTCCTCTCTCACCCTCCCCTTCTTTCCCTCCCCTCCACCAATGCCCGGTCATCGCTAGGGTTAAAATATACCCGTGCCTCCCTTTCTGTTCTATTTCCTTCCATCTCCTTTCCCCCATGGCCCCGACACACCGGAGCGGCCGCAAGAACGTCTCCCCACCCACACGTCGGAACGGGCAGAGCTGGGGAAGGGGCCGAAGAGCGGGATGTTCATTTACCGTGTGCCTGGCTGTAAGAGACCCGCGCCCGGGCATGGGCAGAGTTGGCGTAGTAAGGGTTGCCCTGGGAATCCAGGTGGTTGAAGAAGACGTCGACTTCGTCCGGAGGTAGGAGCTGCGCTGGTTCCATGTAGTTGTGAGCCAGTCCCGGGTGGTGGCTCTCGGGGTGCTGCCCGTTGAGCACGGCGTGGTGGGTCATCCAGCGAGGCTGGTCCGTGGCCACCTCCATGGCCTCGGGCCTCCCCTCCCGCCCACCCGCGGGGCAGCGGCGAGCGGCGGTCGGGGTCGGCAGGCGGAGGTACCGGGGGGTGTTTAGCAGGCAGGCGATTGTTTAGGAGAAAGCCGTCGGGTGTCCGGAGATCGCCCTCGGGAGGATGCGGGGTGGGCCCCGGAGTCAGCGCGTCCCTCTGTCCGCGGGCGGGTGGCGGGGCAGCACCTGTAAGAGACACGGGGTGAGCGGATCCCCCCTAAATGTAGAGGGAGGTGACGGCCGAGCCCCTCCCCCTTCCTAAAATATCTGCTCCCCTCGACTCCTCACCCTGCGCCCTCCCGTCACTAAATAAACAGATCTCATTTCGAACTTAAAAAAAAAAAAAAAATCCAAAAGCTTCCTTTCCTTCCCCCCCCCCCAGCCCTCTCGCTACAAACGTCAACAGGAGTTTTTCCAGCTGGCTTCAAAAGGGGAGAGGGGGAAGGAAGGACGGCAGATCCCATAGAGTCCCAACGAGAACTTGGGCTGACACAAAAGGAAAACGAGGGACGGAGGAGAAAAGGATCGGGGGCAGAAGGGTGGGAGGAGGGGGGAAAGCGGCGATGTCCCCCCGCGCCTCACACTTACCCAGGGCGGGAGGCAGAGAGGCGGCGGATGCCCGCTCGGAGGCTGCGGGAGAGAGGAGAACGAGAGGGAGAGAGAAGGGGGAAAAAGCCGAGCGAGCGCGGGAGGAGGAGAGCGGGAGGTTGGATGGAGGGTGTTACTCAGATGGCAAAGCCGCGGCTCTGGCCGGCTCGGTCCCATCCCCGCGCATCCTATATGAGCGCTGGCGCCAGCTGGCCGCGGCGCCGCAGACGGGCCGGGGCGCGCAGGGCCGGCGGCCGGGCCAGCCAATCCCGCCGCCCCACACCGCCCCCAACCGCACCCCCGGCCCCAAACGGAGCCGGCCCGGGGGGGCGCGGCGCGGACCCCCTCCTCCGCCCCCTGCCCCCGCCCGCAGCATCCTCGCCCGGCAGCGCCGTGGGGGCTTTCCCCGCCCGGGCTCTGCACGCCCCTGTGGGGCGGGGACGGCGGAATAGGGGGGTCCCGGCTGGGTGCGTGGGGATGCGGGGGGGGGGGATTGGGGCGGGAAGGGTTCGGCGCCGGGGGGCGGCTCCGCCGGTGGTGCCCGGGCGCGGAGCTGCGCTGCCGCCGGGATGCGCGGGCCGGGGATGGAGGCCGGCACCGGGGAGACGGAGGCGGCACTGCTCCCCCCTAGCCCCCCCGAAC
This sequence comes from Chrysolophus pictus, assembly GCA_037305975.1. NCBI lineage: Eukaryota > Metazoa > Chordata > Aves > Galliformes > Phasianidae > Chrysolophus > Chrysolophus pictus. The sequence continues at coordinate 10,805,184 of CM074587.1, forward strand.
GGGGCACAGCGGGACGGAGCCCAGCGCGGTCGCTGATGGCATCACGTTAGTTGGAAAACGGCAAAAAGAAACAAACGCGAGGCTCCGCTTCGAGAGGGCACGGCCGGATCCCGTCCCGCAGCGCTCGGCCGGCCTCGGGGCAGGGCAGCGCTCCCGGGAACCGTCCGCGGCGTGTCCCTCCCGGTGGGGCAGCGGCGCCGCAGCTCTGCCTTTATTTTCCTTCCCCCCTCGGTTCTTTAAACGGCGTGATTATTCGCAGTCACCCCCGTGCTTCGGGCCGTGCGTGCCCGGGAGCTGCCCCGCACAGTGGGAGTGCCGCGGCCGCAGCGGGGTTCAGCTCCGGGTCTTCCCGAAAAGCACCCATCCGCTTTTGGGGCAGAAAAGGAAAACAAAACAAAACAAAACCAACACAAGACCAAAACCGACGCAGGGAAAGTCGCAGCCAGACGTCCGCCGCGCTATCGGAGCTGCCGCAGGTCCCGATGCACAGACGCTGCCTTCCCGTTCCTCAAACCTCTGCTTTCGGAGGAAAAGGGAAACGAGCGTTGAAGTTTCCGAGCGAGGAAACCGTGGAGCAAAGCCCGCCGGGCAACGGCAGCGGCTCCGACCCGACGGCGCGGCCGACCCGGGGGTGCCTGGAGGAGGCGGCGAGGGGAGCACCGCTCCGAACCCCCCCGGGCAGCGCTGGAAGCCGCGACCCCCCCCGGCCCGACCGCCCCAGTCACTACGACGCCGGGGCTCTGACGTCACCGCCACTGCCAAATTCGCCAGGAAATGAACTTTCTTTTAAAAAATAATAACAATAATAATAATAACGACGGTAATAATAATAAAAACCTCCCTTTCCTCTCTGCGCTGCCCGAGCGAAGCGGGGCTCCCTCGCTTCTGCCCGCTCCCCACCCGCTGTGCCCTACGAGAGGCCCCCGGGAGGGGCTGCGGAGCACCCCATCCCCGCAGCCCTTCCTCTGCCGCCTCCCGGACCCGAACCGGGCTCGGGGAGCCCCGAGCCGGACAGGACAGGAGCGGCCCGCTGGATGGGAGGCGGTCGGGGCTGGGGAGGGCAAAGTGCCCCATGCCCGGGGCGCCTGGGGCCGGAGCTGCCAGGGAGGAGGAAAGGGAAACAAAGCGAGGGGAAAATAAAGAAGAAAAAAAAAAAAAGAAGAAGAAGAAGAAGAAAAAAAGGAAAGTTAAAAGGCAGAGCGAGAACAGAGCGAGCTTTCTAAAAATCCGGCTTCTCCTTCTGCGGCCGAAGGTATTTTCTTTCCATGGGCAGAAATAACTCTACCAAAAACAGATAGATATCCCCAAACCGAGACTTTCCTTTTGTTATTATGACTATTTTATAAAAAGGGCGAGTAGGAACCAAAGCAGCCGCTCGCAGGTAGGTCTCTGTTCGCAGTATAGCCGGGCCGGGTGCGGGCATCCCCCTGCCCGAGTAGGGCCGCAGCCCCCGGCCATACCCAGCGCTCCGACGATGATTATTACGGATGTTTTAATTATTGCCCGACTGCCATCGGCACGAGGCCGAGTTTCGTGGGTTTTCTTTTTTCTTTTTTTTTCTTTCTTTTTTTTTTTTTGTTGTTGTTGTTTGGGGGGGGGGGTCAGGGGGGTGGGCTGTTTGTTTTAGGCAGGTGATAAAATCGCAGTTAACGAGCTGATAATTCGTTCGTGTTTGTTTTAAAAGACAAATTGTAAAGATTAATCAGGCGGCTTGATTTATGACGAGGCAGACCCCGGAGCTGCCCGCCTAGGGCTCTCTCCCCGAAGCCCCCGGCTCGGGTTACCCCGGGGCCGGAGGGAGAAGCACAACAAAAGGGCCGAACGGGCTCCGGCTCCGGCCGCTCTGCCCCGAGCCCGGCCCCGCCCGGGGGGTCCCGCTGCCCCGGCGCCTCCCGGAGCGCCCAAACCCCCGCATCCCCCTTCCTGAACCCCCCGCAAAACGAATGAGCGCTCCGGCGGGGAGAAGCCGGATTTCAACTCAACGGAACAGTGAGGATTCCTACCGAGCGTTTTTTGGAGAGTTTTTCATTCCTTATGTTTTATTTTATTTATTCTTTTTTCACTCCTATCTCACATCCCCGCTGCCGGTGACCGAGCTGCGGGCCCCAGGCTGGAAATGGAACGGATGAATGAGTTTCCCCCGGGGAGCGCCGCGCAGGGCAATGCGGGCAGCCGGCTGCGCTCAACTCCGCAGCCCCTTCCGCGGGCAGCCGAGCCCCGCAGCTCCCGATCTCTCCCCATTCTCCTTCTTTGCCCTTTTCTCCTTCTATTTTTTTTTTCTCTCTCTTTTTTTTTTTTTCTTAACTGATATCCGGCCTCAATTTTATCAACTTTATTTTCTTATTGCCGTCCCATTATTATTATTTCTTGTAATAAGGGAGATTTCCCAGTGCTGGCTGCACAACTGGTCCTCTGGATGTGATTGACAAGTGATGTCACATCACTCCGGGGGGGGCAGACGGCGCCGTGTTTTAGCAACAGTTAGCGATGGAGCTGACACCTCTGCCCGGGCAGACACGAAGCCAGAAAACAAATATCGCAGTATTTATTTACACGTCCGGACTGGGGCTCTTTCCTCCTCCCCTCTCCCCCCCCCCCATTTTATCTTTTTCTTTTCTGGAGGGTGAGGCGGGGTGGGGGATTATTCTCTTTCCGCCTTTTTTTTTTTTTTTTTAATTTTTCGCTGTTTTTTTCCCTCCGCTTTTCTTTTTTATCTTCCCCCCCCTCTCCCCCCCCCACAATCCCCCTCCCGTGTGCATTACCAGCACGTATTAATGGCTGCTAATAGGGTTATAAAATGACACAGTTACCTCTTAACCACAAGACCCAATTTAGGCTGCATTAAAAAAAAAAAAAAAAGAAAAAAGAAAAAAAAAAAACACGGGGCTCGGGGAATAAACCACGAAATAATTTCTTTTGCTTCCCCCCCCCTTTTTTCCCCCTTAATCTCACAGAAGCCGCCTTGCTGTCCTTCTCACCTCCCCCCCAGCCCCACAAATGTTTGTCCCCCAGCGTGGGAACCTCGGGTCCCTCAGTGCCCATCCACCCCCGCGCACAACTTCACCTCCTCTCTGCCCGCACTTTCCCATCACTTTGCCCCCCCAGCCCACGGATAAGGAGCACAAACCCCACCGCCCTCCCCCCGGCACCGCCTTTTGTGCACGTTCCCAAACGCGTGCGGGGGCTTCACACGGACACATTCATCCGAAGAAAGGTATACCAAAAAAATTCAGCCGCTGCCTCGAAAGATTTCGTTCTCAGCAGCCCGCTGGATTTCTTTTTTTTTCCCTTCCTTTCCTCCTCCCCCCCTTTTTTTTCCTTTTTTAAGGTGACTTCGGGCTCAGCCGCTGCGGGAGGTGCCCCGCAGGTCGCGTTGCTTTGCCCGCAGCGCAGCGGGTCCGACACCGCCCGCGGAGCGCCCGAACCGGGCTGACACTTCCGATAGTTTTTTTCTTCCTTTTTTTTTTTTTTTCTTAAATTGCTTTTAATTCATAAAGATGCTCTCGGGGAAAACAATCCCCGGACAGAGAATCCTGCACCTCCCTGATGAAAAAAGCTTTTCTTATTGAAATCGCCTCAAATCCACGCTCCTGTTGGCTATATATCTTTTTTTTCTTTTTTCCCTATTGCTTTCCAGCCTCGGCACCCCAAAGCAAAAAGCGGATAAAGAGGGAGACTTTGCACATGCACAAAAAAAAAAAAAAAAAAAAAAAAAAAAAAAAAAAAAAAAAAAGGAAAGAGTGAGCGGTGGAAGAGCAGCAGAGAGGAGCGGGCCGTGCTGGGGTAATTCTAAATCATGCAAAGCCCCATAAAGCTGCCGCACGGGACTGGGCCGGGCGGCTCCCGGCGGGCAGGTGCTCTCTCCGGGCAGAACAAACCCCGCATCTTTGTGTTTGCTGTCCAAATCTGCCAACAATGGGAGCGAGGAGATATAAGATGCGGGGAGGGGGCGAGGGGTTCCGCACACACACACCCTTTGCTCCGGGAAAGTGGCTGCCCTGGGTGAAATGCAAACTTTCAAAGATGGAGATTTAAATAATTAGCGCGGTGATAATAAGAAAAGCTGGGACGGGTTGGGGGTGGGGGGGAGAAAAAGGGAAAAGAAAAGCAAACGAGGGCGGCCCCGCACCCCGCAGGGTGCCGAGGAGGGGGGGAAAAAAAAAAAAGGAAAAAAAAAAAGGGAAAAGAAAAGCGAACGAGGGCGGCCCCGCTCCCCGCAGGGTACCGCCGGGCAGAGCCGCACAGCCCCGCGGCTCTGCGGTGCCTCCAGCCGGGGCTGCGGGAGGAGGAGGCCGGGGAGGGACGAGGGGATTTTTTCGTTCTTTACCAAACCTCCCCGCTCTGTTCCCCGGGGAAAACCGCCCCGGGCGGAGGGACGCGGATCGCTGCGGAGCCGCACGCCCTTACCTTGCCTGCCTCCCGCCGCGGATCGCCGCCCGCTGCCTGCGGAGCGCCCGCTCTCGCCTTCGGGCTGGGGAGGGGGCTCCGGCCGTGGGTCCTCCCCCGCCCGTGGGTGCGCGCAGCCGGCGGAGGGGCTGCCCGAGGAGCGCTCTGCTTCGAACTGGCGGCACTTCTCGAGCTGAGCCCTTTTTTTTTTTTTTACCTCCCTCCTTCCCCCCTTCCCTTCCTCCCTCCCTCCCTCTCTTTTCCTCTCTCCCTTCTTTCCCTCCCCTTCTCTCTCTCACTCTCCTGCATTCAAGGATGGCACGGCGAGCCACTGTGTATTTATGTACATAATAAGGCAGCTCGTCCCCTCCACTTCATTTGCATCATTACAATATCTGTACAAGCACATCACATTGTCTGTTGCTTGCACCTTTTGTTACGGTTGCTGTCACAGTCTACGCGACTTGACTTTCATATTTTAAATGAATTGATATTATACCAACACAACACACGCTCGCATCCCCGGCGCTGGGAACGGGGCTCCTCTGCCCGCAGCTCCGCGCCGCTCCTCCGCCACCGGACCCCGAGGAAGGTGGGGTGGGCTGGGGGAGCGCTTTGTGGTGTCAGTTATGGATATTAAATATTCCTATTAATTTTTCTTCCGCCCTTTGGTGCCGGGCTGACTTTTTTTTTTTTTTTTTTAATTTTTTGCGTTGACCAGCCTGTTTTTTGACTAACCTCGTGTCTCTTCTCCCCAGTCTCCCTTCCCAAACTCAGTCTTTCGGGCTGTGCACCTGCAACTAAGAGAGGAGCTGGGAGAGGCACAAGCCTCAACGAGTCGTTGTCATAGCTAGAAAAGAAACGGTGAAATACAAATTTCGTAGCACTGGGCGATTCAGCCTGAACGAATGGTTTGGGAAATGTCGCCGCGCCTCAGCCCCCGGCTTGGCACTGCTCACCTGCTGTGCCTTTTGCTCCTGCCGCGTGCCTGTATGCGGGGCTGGGGTCCCCTCGCCGAGCCCCGGAGGCTGCATGGGGTCGGCGGGCGCCGGGGTTGGCCGCGGGGGCAGCGCCGGGAGCGGCAGTGGGGGCAGCGCCGGATCGCCGCGGGGCGCGGGGGGATTTTCTGATGGAGGGTCGGGGAGATCCCCGGAGCGGGCTGCGGGCGAAGCGTCCTAATGGAAAGACAAAGGCCGGAGCGTCCGGTGGGGGCCCTGTGGGAGCGGGGGAACGAAATACGGTTCGGGAAGGGAAGGAGAAAAGTTTCGCGGGAGCGGAATTATCATCATAATGGAGGTAAAAATGTGAGCAGGGAAAGGGAGGGGGGAATCCTATTCTGCTGGCATTTTCTGTCTGTCTTTGTGATATGGTTCGGGGGAAAAAGGGTCCTTGATATGCGGGAGATAATTCTTATCAGCTCCACGCAGCCCATTTCTAAAGTAAGTGTTTTAATTACTCCTCCTGTATTACCCTTCATCCTCTGAGAGAAGATACGTTCTCAGATTTATGCAGGAGAAAAAAATAATACAAAAGAATGCGGTATTAAAATATATACATATATACATATCCCCCTCTTTTTCCCTTGTGCCCAGGACGAGGGAGACGGCACCGCATCCCCGGATCGCCCCGGCACGGAACGACTCCGGAACGGGGGAGCGTCGCCCTGGAGTAAAAACCACATGAAAAGCGGCTTTGGGAGCGTGCAGAACAACCCCGGGCGGGGGCACACGGGGGTGTCCGAAACGGGGGCAGGGGGGGCTGAGAGCCGCGGAGGAACCGCTGCGCTCCCGCGGCGATCCGCGGTGCTCTGCCGGGATATCCCGGGCTGTGTGCGGGGTCAGGGCCGCCCCCGAGTGCCACCAGAAGCATCGGGGACATTGGGGGGGACGCGGTGTCCCCACGATTCCCCCTGGAAGAGAAGGACGCTTTCCTCTGCTGTTTGCCTTCTGTACTAAAGATGTCATCTGAAAGTCTGGGAGGAAGGAGAGACCGTGCTCAGCTCTCTTCCACGGTAACCACCATATTTTTCATATGGAGAAATATGATAGACAGCGGGGAAGGCTTTTTTTTTAAAGAAATTTTCTTTCTTAAAAATAAAATAAGAAAAGAGGGGGGGAAAAAGAAAAAAAAAAAAAGAACCAACCTTTTCAATATTGATTCAACAAAAAAAAAGAGAGGGAGAGAATTTTAAAAAGAGAAGAAGCAGCAGCAGCAGTGGGGAGAATATAGGCTCAGCAACTCTCCAGGTTCGCTTCCTTATTATTACTATCCAGGGGTAATTTTTCATCTCTGCTAGCTAATCTTTGTTCCTTGTGAAGATAATGAATAGCCCAATCCTTATCTCCTGGGCTCCTGGAGGCTGCTGGAGAATGGGGTTGAACAGGGTTGAAAATTGGTTCCAAAGTGCTGCTGAATAAATGGTGTTCCTTATCTCTCGCTTCCAGATTATCGGAACCCTTTCAAAACTCACACAACAAATACAGCCACCGCATCTAATGCATCATTTACCAGAGCAGATCTCCGCGTTTGATCGGCAGATAGGCAAAATCTATGTATTCCTTGCTGTACTTAGTATGCATGGACGCCGAGCTGCTGTGCACGCGGGGTGCCCCGCCGGGCCGGGACACCCCCGGGGCTGTCAGAAGTGTCCCCTGCCCTTCCCCGACGCGGGGAGCGGGGTGGGAGAGCGAAGCACGGCGCAAGGTGGATTTGGCCCCGCTGGGACCTGCGGGGGGGGACCCGAGGTGCCCGCCTCGCCCCGCGCATCGCCGCCCGCATCCGCTGCTCTGCACTGTGGGGCAGCCGGGCAGGACCCCAAAGCGGGGGGTTTCGGCACCTCCGGCTCGGAGCTGAGCGAGACCCTCATCCCGCGGGAGGGCCGGGACACCCGGGGCGGCAAAACCCTATAGAAGGGGAATTCCTTCCGCCTGGAGTTAGCCTGAAGTCTGCCCGCTCAGAAAAGCACTAGGCTCTTTCCTTTCTTCCTTTCCTTCCTTTCTTTTTTTTTTTCTTTTCCCTCTTTCTTCTTTTTTTCCTTCCTTTTCATATTTTTTCTTCTTTCCAACTTTTTTTTTTCCTTCTCTTCTTTCTATTATTAATTTATTTTTGTTTTACCCACTACCAGCGTAACAACAAACACCTCTCAGCCCTGGCTCCAGAGCAGTTGATTCCACAGCGTCGAGCAGCCCTCATCACCCCTTCTTTCCCCTGCAGCCTCTGACCTCGTGCTCAGATACCGAAAAAGACTGCATTTTGCTCTGCACTCCTGATGTCCCCAGCATTGCCCCATTAAGCACACGGTGTCTGCAGTGCCCTGGTTCCCTTTGCCCGTCCTCTGCAGAGGGAGCCGTCCCCTCCTCCAGGAAAAGAAGAGAAACTTTGGTGGGAAGTTGTGGGTGAGCAGCAGCCCTGCCCATGCACAGGAGTTTTGCAAATGTTCAACTTGTACTAATTTTTTTTATAGTTGTATTCACAGTTGTTCCCTATAAAAAATGGACCTGTGTTAGTTTATTAATAACCTAAACATTACGTATTAAAGACCTATGAGTGACACGAGATGACAAAAAGCTGTATTTTTCCAATATACACAAGCACACATTTAATAACCTTCTATTGCATCTCAGCTAGGCCTTCTCTCTGATGGTTCCCATGGCAACCGAGATAAAAAAGCAGCCATTTTCCATATCTCTATGAAAGTCTATTATATTGCAGGATTAGTTCATCTTCTGCTAAGGTCAAACACAAAGTCATACAACCTGAAATATTTAGAATCCATGTACATTCATTTTTTTATATGCCCTTTCATTTCCCACAAAAGACGGGGCTCCTCTGAGGTTTTATTCCCCGAGAAAATGCTAAGCAAAGCAATAAAAAAAAATCACGATTAGCGGCTGATGAAAAGTTCAATTGTTTTTTTTTTTTCTCCCAAAAGTTTTTTTTTTCCTCTTAAAAAAAAAAAAAAAACCCACACACTATTGTTGCGCAGATAGCGCCTTCCCCATTTATCTCTATCAGCAGCCGTGATTGCGGCGATACGGCCGCTAATTGGGGCCGGCAGCGATCTGCGGGCGGACGGCGTCACCTTCTGGCCGAGCCGGGCACCAAACCGAGCATCGCCGAGGGATCGGGCAGAAATCCCGGCTGTTTGAAAAAACACGCGTTAAAACACGAGTGGAGAGGTTGGCTGTCATCCACGCTACGAAGAGCTACGGCTCTTCCTTTGTTTTTTTTTTTCTCTCTTTTTACCCAAGGTCACTCTTGAAAACCCAAGAAGGGAATTTTGTGTGTGTGTGTGTGTGTGTGTGTGTGTGTGTCTGTGTGTGTCTGTGTGTGTGTGTGTGAGCACCTGCTCACGGTTTACCCTGTTCCCCCACCTGTGCATCCATAAAAGCCCACACCTGTGGCTCTGCCTGCTCGCTCTCAGGTTCTGACCCTATAAAAAGGGAGCAGACAGTGGTGTTTTCAGGGCTAGTGTGTAGTTTTGTGCTTTTAGACTTTAGGTCCTGGGAGCTGGATACTTGCTTCTCCTTTGGTGTTTGTGTTTCTGGTAGTGGGGTTTATAGGAAAGGGCAGAGGGCCAAAAGTACACCATGAGCTGCAAGTCTGAAGAGGAGCACAGAGCGTCCCCAAATGTAGGTGGTTTTTTTTTTTTTTTTTTTTAAGCCTTGTGGTTTCTTCCCTTCCCTCCTTCATTCTTCTCATCCTGGCAGCAGCAGATGTGCTTTTTGGGGTCTGCAGCCCTGAAAAACCCTCTAGAAGCACTAGAGGAGCTGCACCCTCTGCCCAAAGCTGTGTCCCATAGCATACCCATTCCTCAGGGTAGTGCTTTTGTTTCCATTGGGATTCTGCTTGTACCCCAGGAGAAGAGTCTGCCCCCAGACCTGGTTGCTCAAGGATGGCCTTAATGGGCATTCTGTTCCCCAGCCTCACAAACATGGCTCAGAGTGGTATGGGATTTGGGGGAGGGTGAAATGCCCCCGGTTGGCCCTGGCTGTTATTCTGTCTCTGTGACACCTGGTGCATTGCTGCGAGTTCCCAGAAAGAGGCCCTGATGGAGGACATTGGGGTGGGGAGAAAGAAGCTGACCTCGCGATTAAAAGCCAAAGGGAATGGAAATGCTTCAGACAGCTTCCAGCAGACGTCTCTGGGAAGAAAATCTCCTTGTTCTGCTCCATCAGGCTCTGGTGGGCAGCTTTGTCTGCTAATTGCCCGCTTTGTGCCGCGCTGGAGATGCGTGATTTATCCCCGCTCCTGTCGCTGTGCCTGAAAAGATCTTGTGGAGTTGGAGGATTTAAGCCCCACTGATCCCTCATGGATTCGTACGTTCATACGGTCTTATAGCAGTGCCAACAGAGCCAATGGGCTCAGATGAAAGATGCTCATCTCGAGCTGGAGCTGCTGGGATCCCAGCCATCCCAGTGCTCTCAGTGGTGCTCAGATCTCAGCTCCCTGCTCAGAGCAGGATCCGGTGCAGGGAGGAAACCTTCGCACTGCGTGGTGCTCTCTGCGATTGGGGGAGAAGCAGAGTAATTATCTGATTAGCAGCAGTAAGCCTTGCTTACAGCTTGAGATAAATGAACGTTTGAAGCCCTCTTGGCTTTTTGGCTGCGATCAAACGTGGCATCAGTTTAACAACTGTATCCTTTATCTGGGGAGGGGAAGGCGAACCTATCTTGACGCGGGGCGTGAACTTGAACTAAAAGGGCTCTCCTTCAATTTTTTTTGCCTGTGCTGTGTGATGCTGCTGGGTGATAGCGTGGGGAGCATGGGGCTGCAGTGCCAGGAGGATGGGGACAGAGTGTGAAGCTGCACAGGATATTTGGAGAATGGTGAGAAGAACACATGCCAGAAGCCCCTTCCCTTGTTTTTCCCAGCTCTGTTTTTGGAGATGGCTGGGTGGTACTGGGCAGAAACCTGCCCAGCCCATAGAAACCATAGCAGTGCTTCCTATGGGGCTGTTAAAAGCAGGATTACTATTTTTTATATTTTTTTCTTTCTCTGGAATCCAAACCACTCACTTCCATGCTCCAGTCACATTGGGGGGCCAGCCCAGTGTGATGGCTGTGCACCCTGCCCTTGGTGCAGGTGAAACAGGAGCATCCCCACAGGCAGCCCTTTTCTTAAGGCTGAATCCTGAGCCTTGCCTGCTGGGCTCCTAAACAAAGCCCCTTCATTTGTTACCATGGCCACGTTTTTTGGATGAAGGGATGGATTTCTCCATAAATCACTATTTTTCATCAAATTAAGAGGGGAAGAGAAGTGGGGAGGAAGGGGAACACCCCAGCCCTTGTCTTGGTGGCTCGTCATGCTTGCTTTTAATTGACAGAGCCCATTATTAATGTTTTCCAGCCGCCTCTCATCCAGGGCTCAAACCTCCCTTTTAAAGCCCTGTCATGTTCAAAATTGACGTGTGTTGACTTTGGCCTGGGAGAAGCCAGGCCCTGGCTGTAGGTAGGAACTGCATGTGTTTAGTCTGGCATATGTTTTATTTTCCCCTTTCATCAAATTAGTTCAGCTGTATTTTTTTTTTTCCTAAAGGAAAGAAAAGAAAAACTCTTTGACAACCCAAAGTTCTGGGTTAGAATTGCAGCATGGCGTTAAAACAACAAAAAATAACTCACAAGTGTGGGCTGGGCAGGATGGGGATGCAGTCCCTGCAAGGCTCTGTCTTGAGGAGTGGCAGATGCTGGAGGAGAGGAGAGCTGGGATTTAGTTTAATTTGAGCTGCCTATCTCAGCATATTCACCATTAGTCTCACCCATTCATGTGCTATCTCTTTCTGTGTTGATACTGTGTAGTGCCTGCCCATGCAGCTGGGCTGCACCAGGGCATCACCTATAGCATCTACTAGTTCCTGTTATCATAGAATGGCCTGGGTTGAAAAGGACCACAATGATCATCTAGTTTCAACCCCCTGCTATGTGCAGGGTCACCAATCACCAGACCAGGCTGCTCTGAGCCACATCCAGCCTGGCCTAGAATGCCTCCAGGGACGGGGCATCCACACCTCCTTGGGCAACCTGTTCCGCTGCATCACCACCCTCAATCAGGCTGTGACTTCACCTTGGCTCAGCCAAAAACTGGCTGTGAGCCTGGCAGGGTGAACTGTTGGGTGGCTGGGAAGCCAAGGAATCATAGAATCGTTAAGGTTCTGAGGCCATCAAGTCCAACCAAGAAAAGCAAGGCCTTCAGTGACCAGTATCCTCAGGAGGTTTTCCATCAATGAACTAAGTATGATCCTGCTTAGATTCTGAGATGCTGTTGCTTCCCCACTGAGCACCTGGGACCAGCAATGATGTGGTGCATCTCACTGGGATGCAGCCCAGACCCAGAGCACATCTATCAGGGATGCAGTGCCCATAGGTGTGGGAAGGAGCTCCCATGAGTGGGGCAGAAGTGCTGCCTGAGGGCTTTACCAAAATGGTGGTGCCTTGTTGTGAGAGCTGTCTCTGTACTATCCCAGTGTTGCCCCAGGTGCTTTGGGGTCAAACACACCAGAAATATCAGTGGTGTGCATATAATATAGAGCAAATCAAGCACTTGGCTCCCCAGTAGACCTCAAAATCATAGAATGGTTTGAGTTGGAAGGGACCATTAAAGGCCACCTGGTCCAACTCCAATGCAATGAACAGAGATGCCCACAGCTCCATCAGGTGCTCACAGCCATCCAGTCCAACCTTGATTGTCTCCAGGAATCCACCACCTCTCCAGGAGGTCTGTGCCAGCGCCTCACTGCCTTTACTGAAATGAAGTCCTTACACCCAGGGAAGAGTGGGGGAGATGGAGTGCTGCCGCCTCTCCCATGATCCCTCTCCAAAGGGCCTGGCCCTGTACAGGGGGGCTGAAATATTTCCTAGCAGCTACTTCTGTAACATTAGTGAAATCAAAGCAAAACGTGTCAAAATTCCCATTAAGACACATTTGACTTCCCTTGTTTCAAGACAAAGTGTCTTTGCCTGCAGGCAGGTTTTGGGTTCGCCTCCGCGGCCGTGGGAGACTATTGGATTACAGGGCAGCTCGGAGCCAGGTTTTGCTCTCTTTGGGGTAAGGGCTTTTTCTAATCAGGATCAGTTTAATTCTGTCATCTGAATTATGAGCTTGGCTCTGTTTCTGGCTGGTGCAGGAAAGAGCTGAGGGGAAGGAGTGTGCTGCTGGAGGAGGGGAGCAGACAAGGGCAGATCCCTGGGACCTGCTCTTTGCACTGCAAGAACTTCATATTCACCTTTCAGATGATGATGGATGGTGGAAGGTGTGAGTCTTCCAAGGGTTTTACAGATACAGACTAAACCTCACCTCCCAACTTTGCCACTGATGAGCATTGGACTGATTTCCAGGTGGGGAAACTGAGGCAGAGGGTATGCTGCCTGTCTCTTCTGCAGCAGGGAAGGAGGCCAGGGGATGTGGCACTGCTAAAACCGAGTGAATTCCTCATTAAACAGAGGAGATGGCAAAGTCCCTCCTTTCCGCCTGAGAAAGGCAGCGTCTCCATATCCTGGCTCGTGTGTCAGGGGAAGCTGTCTGGCCCTCACCACATCCTTGCTCTGAAAAGGATACTTTTATTTTTTCCCATTCCTTTTTATTTATTTATTTATTTATTTATTTCCAAGAGCGGGGCTGGAAGTCGAAATGCTGTGCTTTCCCTGTTATTCTGCAAACTAGCATGAGGCAATGGAGGAGGCAGAAGAAAGGCAGCAAGTGGACCCGTTGCTTAGTGTGAGTTATTTGGGGCTCCAGACTCTATCTGAAAAAGGGAATTGCTTCCAATTGCCTGCAAGGAGAGGAGCAGTTGCCAGGAGGAGTTTAGGCAATTGCTGGGTTTGCCACTGGAAAATGCACTGCAGTACATCCTCAACTTTGTGCCAACATGGGAAGTGGCTCCTTGAACGTTTTCTCCTTGTGGAGAGAAGCAATTCAGTGAGACCTTTCCCATCTCATAGCAGTGAGATCCTTCTGTATGATAACCTCTGCTCCTTGATTATGCTCAGACCACAATTGTTCACAGGTCTGGGCCCAAGCTGGACTCAGATATGTTGGCAGAGATGGAGAAAATGGGTGAGCTGCAGAGGAGTCTTCAGCAGATCTACCATTGGGTCATGTCTTGCCAGGTTTTTGAAAGGTTTCTTAGTACCAAAGAGATCTAGTTGGTATGTGAAGTGTCTTCAACCCATTGGATTTGGGGACAAAGAGCTGTCTGTTCCCTGGCTGGGCCAGTCCTTGGCTGGAGCAGGGAAACCCAGAGTAGGGCAGTGGGATGGCACAAATAGTGCTGGGTCTGGCTTGTTGGTATTGGCCCTGCAGCAGTCAGCTTGCTGCAGGGCTCAGCTAGAAGGGGACAGAGGCTGATGTGATGTTTTTGGCTGTGTTCCTGCTGGCATAATCAATCTTCCAGAAGAGATGCTCTCTGCTCAGCATCTCTGATGTTATCACATCCCCACTGTCAAGTGCAGGGTGAAAAAATGTCCCAATGCTTTCATTTTCAGTCACTTAAGTCCTGAGCATCTCTGAAGCCTTGATTCCATGCTGCTTTCTGCATCCTCACTCCCTGCTGACGAGTGGCCCTTGCACAGGGGAGACATCCCGCATCAGCAGTGTCCTGCTCTGCAAGGTGCAGCTCTATTGCAGCAACATCTCCAGGGGAATTTGGAGTTGGTAATGGGTGCCCGTCTTGGAAGGGCAGAGTTTTGTCTTGCTTTATGTATTGACGCATTATGCATGGAGTATTTGTGCAAAATGCCCCTTTCTGACTCTTTGGATGTGGATCATAGACAAGAATCATGGCTTGCATCTTACAGGTGCTGGCTCATCTGATTCCTTTTCCCATGACCTGGTTTATTTAATCAGTAGAGACCTTCATGTCAGAGAATGTCTTTCTTCCTAAACTGGAATCTGATAGCTGCATATACTGGCCCAGGAACTCAGCAATCCCGAAATTCTTTTCTTGGCCTCCTTAATCCGATGGAGTCAACATGACATCTCGTTGACAGGGCTCAAAGGTATTCCAAAAGTATTTTTATGGGGATATTACTTTGGGATGTGCTGGTTTGTCTGCATTTGGGACTCCACTGTGTATTTCAAGGTTATTGAGGATTGAAAGATATGATGATAATTTACGGATTGATGCTGAGAGTCAATGTTTCCTTAAGTCATTGTTGTAGGCTTCTACCACAGAGCTGCTGGAACTGGTGTCTGGGAAACATGAGGCTCTTGTGTGTCTCTTTGAATGTCTTCACCAACAATTGCCAAAAAAGGAGTCCATATATATCCTGGACTCCTTTTTTCTCCCATTTAGAGAGATATACTGAAGGGACAGTACATGGCGTTGGCTCAGGACATGGAAGGTTGCACACTCTGACACAAACCGCCAGGCTGGAGGGGGACAGGGATGGCATTTTCTCAGGACCATAAAGTGGGACAGCCCACAGCCACCCCTACAAGCTCCACTGTACTTCAGCAGCGTGTCTTCTCTGGGAGCTTGGTGCCAACTCAAGCCCTGTCTTGCAGCTACGTCTTGGAGAGCCTGGACCATCCCTGCAGCTCCAGCCAGGCATTACAAAGTGCATTGCCACACACCCATGGGAGAGGGATTTGTGCTGGGTGCTGTGCTGGGGCAGAGCTGCCTAGAGCTGCTGGGTTGATGCTGGCTCCCCTCGCCCCAGGGTGCCCCACCGAAATAGCTGCTATGGAAAGAAGTTTGTTGACTTTTTTCTTTTCCTTTCCTTTTTCTTTCTTTTTTTTTCTTCCTGTGTTCAGACTTCCCCAGGCCTCCTCAGAAAGCCCTGGCATATCATCCTACAGATGTGGCATAAAACCCCTGGTTGCAAAATATATCCGTCATGGCAGTTGGTAGTGTTGTGCAATCTCCATCAACTTACGGAAACCACTGTGAGATCCTATTAAAGAGAAACTCCAGCCCCATCCATCACTCCAGCCACAGTCACGTGTCCGGCTGTCAGGCAGGAGGGCACAGGCAGGCTGTAGGCACCAAGAGAACTTTCCCTTACAGTGGGTGCTCTACTGCAGGAATGGACAGGATGGGAGATCTGGATTGGCACCAGCTCCCAGTTTGCACACCAAGGTCTGTGGGATCACCTTCAGCCCCAGGCAAACCTGAGCTGGAGGATGTGGATCTCATCAACCCCATCCATCCCTGTCCTTGGGCACTTTTCCTCCAGCCCCATTGTCAGACTTCACAGGGCACTGGGAAGGGACTTAGTGCTGGTATGAGCATCCATTGCTGACGGACCCCTCTCAACCTGGCAGCTTTATTGCGTGATACCTCTCCCTCTCTGCAGCCACATTAATCCCCGAGGGCTGCCCGGCCAAAATTGCTGGTGCTCCATTACTCTGCTGTCAGCATCTGTTTCCCTCGTGAGAATCAGGCTCCACATCAGAAAATAATAAAGGCGATATTATGAGCAGAGGGGAGAGGAGATTAAAAAACCTGTTCAAAGAGCCTGCTGCTCCCTGTGCTGTTTATTGCACGTCGTGGCTTTGCGTTGTTTTTGTTGTCACTGAAGTTGGACTTTTAATTTTCCTCCGATCATGAAGTGACTGGTTTGTAATTTCCCTATAGCTCTGAGGATTCAAAATTCCAAATTGTTGCTGTGGGTTTTCTTTTTTTTTTTCAGAGTACCTGTTGCTCCCCAGGATCAACTGGCAGTGCTCTCACTGCTCATTGAAGTGCTAATAAAACCCTTCATTCTCTCAGACCTTGACGTGCACTGGACTCAGCCCTGGGGTTAAGCCAAACTCCATGGCTGGGATGGGGCTGTTGGGGTCTTTGTGCCCCAGCGCTGGGCAGGCTCTGCTCCCCTTGGGGTCTTGCTGTGATATGTGCCATCATACAAGACTTTTTTTTTTTAAGATACAATTTTTTTTCCAGAATGTTTTGGTCAATTTTCACCCTTAATGCCTTTGGCTAATGAGCCTGCTGAATTTCACAGAATGTTTTTTATGCTCTGACACATTTGTGCTGCAGGTTGGCAGCTCTAAGAGAGAAGGTATTTAAGTCCTGAAGCCAAAAATACTGTCTCCTTAATTCCTGTGCCAAATACTTTATCTGTGATAGTTGTTTTTTTTTTTTTTTCTCCCTGTTGGTGATGTTTCTTTAATTAATGGGGGACTTGTGTCAGTGCAGAGCTGGACAGGTAAATCGTGCAGGGTTGTGCTGGGATGATGCTATAACTGAAGTCTGCTGGCAGGGCATCACTGGTGCTTCATCCCAGCCATGTCCTGCACACCTCTGTGGGTGGGGCTCCTAAAATGATAAAATATTCTGAATTGAAAGAGAATCATAAGGATCACTGAGGCCAACTCCTGGTGGCAGGAGAACAGCAGGACTCTGCCTTGCTTCTGGTCCATCTAGACAGCCAGGTTTAGGGCTGCCCCACCAACATTTTTCATTGGAACACACACAGAAAAAAAGGGGGGGGGAATAGTGAGAAATTAAAAATCCATTTATTTCTGAAAGAAATTTCCCAGCTGAACTTTCCCAGCTGGACGGTAGGGGACGGTTGCTTTGTAATCACACCCAGCTTACTGTTGAAAACATTTTGGTCAGATTTTTATCTGTGTCGGAACAGGAGCAGTCTTGAAAGACTGTATCTGGGGAGATTAGATGGCTGCCAGTGCAGGGCAGGATCCTACTCAACCAGCTGGGACATGCTGCAAGTGACACTGATTTGTGCCTGCCTAGAGATGCATCCCCTCTGTGCTGTGGTGGAGCTGGGTGGCTGCTATCTGACCAGGTGATGTCTGTGGTGGGGACTAGGAGTGGGGTTGCCATCTGCCCACAGTACCAGGAAAGCTCAAAAGAGAAGAGAGATGAATCCTTGTCCTCATAGTGGTGTGGAAGGAGCGAGGAGGCACAGGGCTGCCCTATGTGGACAGCATCTGTGTTGGCACTGAGTTGCCAAGAGGGAACCCAATGGCAAAATATCTTTGAGGAGCTGGAGACAGGATGAGAGACCAGGTGGTGCGTGAGAAGCTGGAAGTGATGAGATTTCATGGAATCATAATGATTGGAAAAGACCTCTAATATTATTTAGTCCAACTGTCAATCCACCACCACGCCCAATAAAACACATCCCTCAGTGCCACATCTCCGCAGTTCTGGAACAACTTCAGGGACAGGGACTCCACTCTTTCCATGGCAGCCTGTTCCAATGCCTGACCACTCTTTCAAAGAAGAAATGTTTCCTAATATCTGACTTGAACCTCCACAGGGCAACTTAAGACCACCACCTGTCGTCCTATTGCTGTTACCTGGGAGAAGAGGTCAACCTCCACCTTGCCACCACCTCCTTTCAGGCAGTTCTACAGAGTGATGAGGTCTCCCTTGAGCCTCCTCTTCTCCAGACTGACCATCCCAGTTCTCTCAGCTGCTCTCTGTAAGTCTTGTGCTCCAGACCCTTCACAGCTCCTTTGCCCTACTCTGGACAAGATCCAGGGCCTCGAGAGGTCCAAAACTGAAGCCAGTGCTCAAGGCATAGCCTCACCAGAGCAGAGTACAGAGAAGCAATCACCTCCTGCTCCTGCTGGCTGCACTGCTGCTGATACAAGCCAGGATGCCATTGGTCTTCTTGTCCTCCTGGGCACACTGCTGGCTCATGTTCACCTAACACCTCCAGATCCTTTTCCTCCATGTGGCTGGCAGGTGTTGGAAGAAGAGCCCACCATGCAGCCAGTGCTGCCTGGGGAGCCCAAACCCTGCAGGGACAAATCCTCTGCTCACCCTCTGCTCCCCTCTTTGATTTTTATACTCTTACAGAAAGAGAATCCATCAGCAACAGCATGAGCCAGTAGGAAGGAGGACAGCAAGGCAGAGGCTCACACCAGCCCGGTGACACCTGGAAAATGCTGGTTGCTGCACTGGGCAGTGCTGGGGTTTCCAGTAAGCCCGGTGCTGGGGCAGGAAGCGTGCAGCGGGAGGCAGGAAGCTGCTGCTGTGCTGTCCTGCATTCCTGCGTGCTGGAAAGCCGAGTCACACTTCCTGCAGCCTGCCTGGAGCTCCAACGCCCTGAGCAGTACCCAGCTGGATGCGGCCCTGCTGTTCTGCTTGGGAATGGGAGCACAAGGGGCTCTGATCCACCCTTAGTTGCCCAGACTCCAGTTGCAGACCCTCTGGTGGTTGCAGCATAGAAGGGAGTTGGCTATGCTCAGGGGAGATGAGGTGCATCTCCTCCATGCCACACAACCTCCTGTTCTCAGGTCCCATCTCCATGCACATCTCTGCTCTCCTCTTCCTCAGTTTGGATCCTGGAGAAACCTAACCAACATGCATGGCAACAGCTGGCAATGGACCTGCCTCTACAAGTTGTTTCCCCTCCTCCACTCACCTACATCAGTGGGGTCATGGCTAACAGGACAGCCCCCTTCCATGCTTCCCTCAGGATGCGCCCTTGGGATCTTCTCCCCAACCCTCTTCCGTGCCCATCTTTGGGTTATTTCCTTTAAGGTCCTTCTGCTTTAACGCTGGTAAGATCTCAGCTGGCTCTCACTGTAGCTTCTATTTGTTTTCCTTCTAGATATCTGCAAATCCCATTTGCTTGTGGCCACAGACTGCTTAATTTATCAACATGCCATTTAGCTGAACCTGGGCAATGCACTGACTCTGCAGTGCATCACTGAGAGGTTTTCAGATTTGTTCTCCTCCAATAGCCCGTTGGGTGAGCTCAATCCTCTACAAATTACAAACGTCCGAGTTTGCTCACGTTAATGTTTCTGCTTCTTTGCTTGTTTATTTTTATTGTATTAGTGATCTTTCAGTTTTGGGGCACTCATTACAAGATATCGAGGCCCTGGAGCATGTCCAGAGAAGGGCAACAGAGTTGTGAGGAATCTGGAGCAAAAGTCTATGGCAAGCAGCTGAGAGAACTGAGACTGTTCAGTCTGGAGGAGGATCAGAGGAGACCTTACTGCTCTCTACAACAGTCTGAAAGGAGGTGGTGGTGAGGTGGGGGTCAGCCTCTTCTCCCAGGTAACAATAGAATGAGAGGTGGTGGCCTGAAGTCACCCCTGGGGAGGTTTAAGTCAGATATTAGAAAATATTTCTTCTCTGAAAGAATGGTTAGGCATTGACACAGGCTGCCCAGAGAGGTGGTGGAGTCTCTGTCCTTGGAGGTGTTCCAGAACTGTGGAGATGTGGCACTGAGGGATGTGGTTTATTGGGCACAGTGGTGGGTCACTGGTTGAACTGGAATATCTTAGTGTTTTTTTTTCCAACCTTACTGATTCTATGATTCTCTATTGTTTACCTGGTTGACTTGCATGGAAAAGCCCATCTGAGAATCACATCCTGGCCTCACTGTTCTGCTGCTGTTTACAACACTGCTGCTGCTCACAACAGCTGGAAGCAACCTGGCCTTTCTTGAGAGCCTACCTCTACTCATGAGCTTCTCTGTGCCCTTTGAGTGTTGTTGCAGGCTTTGATGACTCCAAAGCAGCTCAGAGCCAACACATGCTAATGATACCAATGTCCCTGCCTTGTCCAGCAGTGACCCCAGACTGCACAGAAACCCACCCCATAGGAAGCGGGATCACAGCTGGTGACTGCGGTTTCCCATGCAGCCACCGTCCCCGCTGCCATCGCCCTGTTGATGGGGCTACAATGCACACCGCAGGGTGCCGACGTGGGGATGAGTTATCCAGAGCTCTGAGCACAGCAGAGCCGGCGGGGTTCCCAGGGAAGGAAATCCCAGCGCTTCATGAGCTCCAAAGAATGGCAGGCAGCAAGGAACAGGAAACGCTCGTTAGGAAGGAGCGAGGAAATGGAGCCTCTGCCCCAACCCAAGCAAACTTTTGAGGACCGGAAAGTGGGAGTAGGAAGGTGTAAAAGTGCTTTGAGCTTTGGCAGAGGATTGCAGAGGTCAAAGGGTAAAGGGAGAGGGACAAACACCGCCGCAGAGCTCGAGGAGGGGGCAGCTCGTGTGTGCGTGCCGTGGAGGGAACTTCACGGTGGAGCTGCTAATTAAATAAAGAAAGGCTCGTCGCCATGCCTGTTAGGTTAACTCAGCAGGGATATTGCAAAAGCAAATTCCTCCCAGCAAGTGTAATTAGGGGGCCGGAATTCCTCCAGTTCCTTGTCCTTGCTGTGGATTCTGCTAAAGCCATCAGGTTAGGGGGAACAAGAAAGTCCTATGCAATAACAACCCCTCCTGGAGAGGCAAGGATTTCACATCAAGGCTTGACACTTTTCTCGCTGATTATTCCAGGGTGGAAAGTACGTGTCAGACAAAACAGTCGGGGTCGTAGGGCTGCTTCCCCCAGGGCAGCACACTCACATTAGGGGTGGAAAGAAGATAGCGAGAGGTCTGGGCAGGGCACTGTCAGGATTTGGGAGGTGCCCACATGCAGGATCCAGCCCCATCTGCTTGGCTGAGAATTTACAGCACTCAGACTGCTACATCCCAGTGCATCATCGGAACATTGGGATCCCTGGGCTCATCGTGGTACCCTATGCTTACATGGGGAGGGAAGATGCTTGTAGGAGTCAGCACGTGAAGATATCTCACCTGGTTCTGGGGGACAACAGGTACCTGGGGACACGGGGACAAGGCAGACCGCATGGTGTGGGTCAAGGGGAGAGCCTGGGGCTGGGCAGTGGGGATGGAACGCATGGGGTAGGGGAGAGGAAATGTGGGGGGAGGAGAAAGGGTGAGCCTGGGACCTTAAAGAGCAATTAGTCAAAGCTGAATTGTTTTTCTAAACTCTTAATGAAAACAAAGAGTGGGGCATGGCCCAGATGGTGCCAGGGGATCAAATAAATGTCGCGCTCAGGAAGCAGCTGCTACTGGGAATGTTTCCTGCCAGCTCCACTGCTGCTCGCAGCCACTTTTATTATTTGTTATTTTTCAGGACTGCAGCTGGGGTTTCCCTCCAGCTGTGTGGAATTACACTTAGAGCTGGTCCACGAAGAGCCCACAAGTCCCTGTCTGAGCATCCCTGGGGCATGTAGCATCCCTGCCTGCTGCCTGACCCCCCCACTGCACAGAGAGGTCTCATCCTCTGACCCAGATGCCTCGTGCCTGTATAGGGGTTTATCCAAGGTGAGCATCCCATTTCCCTGCCTAGCCCCTGCACAGGTCCGTGGGGGTTCAGTCTGTGCCTGCTCCAAGCCTGTAGCTGATGTGAATGACCAAAGTTGAGAAATTTGATGAAGATGAATAATTTAGGGTGTTATTTTCACCTGCCTGCTGCTTTTAGGGAGACAGAGAGATATTTATCTGTTATCCCAAGGTCTATGAAGTCTGTGCTTCTATTAAAAAAAATATAAACCACAACTGAACAGCAAAACACCTGACTCCAGCAGCTGGGGATTTATGGAACCCTGTCCCTAATTAGAAATTTAAGAAACTTGTTGACCCTTATTATAGCCAGCAGAGACTCCATGTAGGAGTTTTGTGGCAGTAAGCAGTAAGAAGCTGGCTTGGTAGGGTGGCTGATCCCAGAACAATGTGCCCTCAGGGCAGAAGACCACAATGGGATGGTAGGTGTTAGTGGGTTGTAGCTTTTCCAAGGGCCATCCAGATGGTGATATCACTAGGATCCCTCCCAAGGAACTAAGTGCTCATCTCCTGGCCCTTTGCCTTTTATACAAGGAAAACCCCACAAGCACAGCAGGGCAAGATTTTTGACATATAACCTTGTCACAGGAGCTCTGCCAGAACCAAACCCCCAGCTGCTGTGGGATTTGGAGGTGCCCACCTGGGGTCTGGTGGTTGCTGCTTCCCGGCTGTGACATCCAGGGCTTGGTCAGCTCCTGCTGGAGGCACTGCTTCCCTGCCCGTCATCGCGTGCCCCGGGGCTTGCTGTTATGTCCTCAGAGCCATTTGATCCACAAAAATCACAGCTGATCAAAGGGGCAGCTTACGGGAACGCGCTGCTGGTGACTTCCTCTGGTGGTGCCAGGGGCTGCGCTGCAGAGGCGAGACGCAAGGGAAGAGATTGTTAACTGCTCAGCCTCTGCTCCCTCTGACAGGCAAAGAGATTTTCCTAAAAAGATTTAAAAAAAAAACAAAAACAAAAACCTAATGGATGATTTTGAATTTCCCCCTTTCTGCAGAAGCACATTTAAAAAAATGTGAATTCCCATAAAACCATGATGGGCTCCTTGGGTTTGTGCTTTGCACATCTGTTGGGGAAGAAATGATAGTAAAAACAGGGACCCCTGCCAGTCAGCAACAATTCCCCATTCCTCCCATGTTTCTTTCTATGAATGTTTTGGTTGTTAGTGTGTAATGTAACCGTTTTTCCTTGGACAAGGGAAGAAAAAATTAACAGTGTCTGTCCTGCAGCAGCAGCCACATGAAGCCCTCTTTTGGTGCACAGGGAGAGCCACCAGGGTGGGCAGAGATCACCTCAGGTGAGTGCTGCCAGGCTTTGTTTCTGGAAGCTGCACCCACAGGGGAAGTTCAGGTTGGATATTAGGAAAAAATTCTTTTCAGAAAGAGTGTGATGGAGTGGCAGAGGCTGCCCAGGGAGCAGTGGAGTCACCATCCCTGGAGGTGTTCAAGAACCATGATGATGTGGCACTGAGGGATGTGGTTACGGGCATGGTGGGCGTGGGTTGAAGTTGGACCAGATGATCTCAGTGGTCTTTTTCAGCCCTTATGATTCTACAGGTCGCTATGCTGCCTCACTCTGGGCTGGTGACATCCAAAACTTCCTAAGGTGTTTTTCACCTCTTCTAGTGAACCAGCCAGGAGGTTTGCTTGCAAACAAGGCCAATGTTGGGCATTGTTTCTGGAAGCTGGACCATCTGCAGAGTCAGCGTGGGAGGGGTGGGATGACCTCCAAATGGAGGGACCATGCAGGGATAATTGCTGATCTGAACTCACCTTTCTGTGCTGAGCCAAAGCATCAGACTGCTGAGACCTGAACTAGTCCAGTGGCACAGGACAGAGCAGAAAGTCAGCAGGCAGTGGGAGATATCACAGAGGCAGGGCAGACATGTGGTTATCCCACCCTGTGCACTGGAAAGAGACCACTCCCAGGTAGAGGGGGAAGCTGGTGGTGATGATGCATTCCAGATGACACCGTGAAATCAGAGAGGCTATTTATAGCTGGCTAATTGATTAGGGCGGCAACAGCAGGAGGAAATGACTTTCAGGGGTGCCAGCCAGCTTTGGAGAGTTGTCAGGGAAAGCAGAAAGTCCCCAGATGATCAAAAGGCTTGAGAAAGAGATGTTTCTGTGGGTTTTCCTGACTTGGGTATGGCCTGAAGAGAAATCACGTCTGTGCTGCTCACAGAGCCTGTTGGTAGGACAGAGCTGCCACCATCAAATATTGGTGGCTGTGCATGATGCTAGGGCAGGAGACAGCTTTTGACTCTTCATAGCTGACCTTGTGAGTATTTCTGTCTTTTCTGAGCTCCACTTAGAAGCTTGAATTTCTCATTTTTAATTCACTGAAGGCTTCAGAGAATGCCCTAAAATCTGCTCTACATCTTCCTAGGTGGGATGATTTTATTCCATAACTTCTTGAGCAGAACCCATTCCCTCCAGCCACAGGTTCATAGAATAATTAAGGTTGGAAAGATCACTAAGATCATCTTAGTGATCTAAGTCAACCCATGTCTCTGATCACTCTAGGCCATGTTACTCAATGTGACATCTACCCTTTTAGTGAACATCTCCAGTTATGGTGACTCCACCAGCTCCTTGGCAACCTGCTCCAATGCATTACCACTCTTTCAGAGAAGTTTTTCCTAACATCCAACCTGAACTTTCCCTGTAGGTACAACTTAGGCCTTTAACTCTTGTCCTGTCAACAAGGTTGACATTGCTGTTGGCCGCTGGGCTACCCAAGTCAGCACCTCAGAGCAATGCCAGTTCTCCCTTGCAGCCTGAAAGACACAGAGGTGACCTTCAGAATAAATCTGTGCAACATCACATGCCTGTGACAAGGAGGAGGCCATTCTGAGGACGTCAGAAGGCAATATTCCGGCTGGCATGGATGTGGTTCGCAGGGAGGTGGTGCCAGCCGTGCCCGAGGGAGTGTGCAAAGCAATGTGAGCAGCAGTCCTGCACTGTCTCAGAGTCTGCTCATTTGGAAATGGTGCTCTTTTCAACGGTTCTGTTATCAGATGGAGCATTTCCTTCATCAGTGTTAATATCCATGTAGTGAAACAATGAAAGGGCTTCCTATCAGTTCCAAATAGGACGTGAAAAGCTCTCAGCGTTAAGAGTAGAGGATGCTGGAATAGGGCAATGGGAAACGCCTGAGTCACTGAAATGCCTCTTTGATTCCATTAGGCTGATACGTTCAAAAGGGAAGAAGAAAAAAAAAAAAAAGAGAGAGAGCGAGAGTGGAGCTAGTTAATGATCTGAGAGACAGAGGGCAGGAAGGGCCAGCACTCAGCGTGATCCCTGCAGAGGAGGGAAGGCACGGAGGGATGTGCTGGCACGGGCTTTGGAAAGTGGTGAGCACAGCAGGGGGCTGTGTGCAGGGAACCACACGGTTTGTTTTTGGAGAGAGGGGAGGCTCAGTGGGGGAATGGAGAAAGCCTTAACCCTGTGCACTTTGTCCTGCTGCCTCCTGGCTGCTGAGGTGTAGCGTTGTTCCTCAGCCTGAGCAGTGCTCTGTCTGTGATCTGTATCAGGGGAGGGCTGTGCAGTGATGTGCAGCACAGGACAAGGAAACAGCACAGGGAAAATGAAAGGGCTGAATATGATTTAAAGGTCCCTCTAAGTGCTGCACGCTCAGGAGGGGAGGGAAAAGCCTGTTCGCCAAGCATCCAAGGCCACTAGCCAGAGCAGGAGCAGTGCACCTGCCCATCACCCCATCTGGGAGGGCACATGGCCACTTGTACTGGAGCTGCGGGCACTAGTGAGGGATCTGCCAAGGCTGGGAGCACCTGCAGCCTGGGGCACAGCAAGCAGGATTTCCTGACTGGAGTGGGGCAGGCAGCCAGGACCATGTGGTCACTGGCTGATGCTCTACAGGGATTGAAGGGCTCACTGCCCATCCTGCCGGCCAGGTGTCAATCCCAAGGCCGCTGTACAAACATGTGGGCTTTGACATGTGCCAGGTCAGGGGCCGTGAGCAGATACTTTTTACTTTTTATTTGCTATTGTAGAAAGAGCAGCAAAGAGAAGGGTATGGCAGATCTCTGCGGAGGGTGACCAAGCTCTGCGTTCCCAAACCCCTCCTTTCTTGGCTACATGCCCCATTCCTGCTCTTCAGAGAGGTGACCCACTCCCCATTTCTCCCCATCCTTTGCAGCGAAGGTGCGCTGGGCTCTCAGGGACAGGGCTGCCCTTTGTGGCGGTGAGATGGGAGGTGCTGAAAAGCTGGGGAGCTCTGCCAGCTCCGCTGAAAACCTGCCCTGGGGAGCGGGTGGCCAGGAGGTTGGCACACAAAGGGCCGTCCTGTCCTCACACCTGTGGGGATGCCGGGTGCTGACAGCTGGGAGACGGTGCCCCTGGCGGGGGGGAAGGTGATCACTGCGCCTGGGGATGGTGCTGTGCGGAGGGGATGGAGGAACATGGGTAGTTCTCTCTCCCATTTTTCCAGCACTCAAACCAGGCATCCAGGTGGTGCTTGCTGGGATGCACCTTGGCCAATCTGTTTTCTGCCACTGTAGGAGAAACTGGTGCCATCGCTGAACTTCAGCACGGGCGAAGCTTGGCCGATGGTGCCCTCCCGCGGCACAGCAGTCCGGCTGCGAGCCGCGTCCGTGAGCGGAACTGCATCCAGGTCGGGATGCTCGCAGTGCCCAGGGGAGGAGGCGGCTCTAGGGCTCTGAGGTCGGCCCCACCCGAGTCCCGTGCGCTGCGCTCGTGCTGGATACCCGCCGGGACCCCGGGGCTGGGATGTGACAAAGGTTCGGGGAGCTTCAGGTGGGGCACGAAGGGATGGGGTGGTCCCAGAGGAGCCTCTCTGGAGGGGCAGCCTGCGGTGGGTTATGCTCAGTGCTCATACACCCCTGCTGTTCGTGCCCTGAGCAGGGACAGAGCGTCTCTTTCCTGTCCCAGCTGGGAAGGGCTGGGTCCCTGCCAGCTTTCCTGTTTGTGTTCCATCCTGCCGCTCCCCAGCAGCCAGGCCCTCACAGATCCCAACCCTGAGAGCCCCCACCTGCACTGTAGGATGATGCTGGGCCCTACAGGCAGCTTGTTACCTGCTCCACATGTCCCCAGGAGCAGTGCAAGTCACTAGGTAGGAGGGAGAACACAGAGTATCAACCAGCTCCTTTCAGAGTCCGAGCAACACTTGTAAGCCTCCAAGTCACAGCCTTTGGAGCTGCACGGATGTAAGGGGTAGCTCCCTGTTTTGCTGGGACAGGGGGAGGAGATGGGCTCCCTCCAGCTGGCTGTGCCAGCCTGTCCACAGGCACACAGTGGTGAGAGATGCCTCCTGGAACTGTCAGGACATGAGGACAGAGGTTCCAGTCCTGCCCTACAGGTGGGCTGAGGCAGAGCTGCTATCAAAGCAAAGCCTGGAAGCTCCCAGGTTTAGGAAATTAAGGGCTTGCATTGTTTTCCCCAGTCCAGATGGGGTGGATACCTGGCAGGATTAGTCTGGCAAAGCTTCCCAGTATTCTGCAAGGAGCACAATTGGACCTTGAAGAGAAGAAGCTGCACTGATGACAGGTGAGAGGCACATCTCTCAGCAACCTCTGCCTCCTGACGCACACGGGATGCACTCACTGCAGGTGCTGCTGCTTTGTGTTCCATTCTGCCAGGGAACACTTCCCCATGTATCCCAGCACCACTGGGCTGCAGGGTGGGCTCAGAGGCACCTGCCCTTTCAGGGCGTGGGGAGAGGAGAGGTAGGCTGTGGTGAGGAGGGATGGGTGCAATGTCTGGGAAAATAGGGGTGTGCAGGTAAATGCATGGAAGTGATAATTTGTAATTAGCAGGTAAAACCTAGAGAGCCTGGAAAGAGGTGACAAAGACCCTGCCTTGCTATGTGGCTCTGCTCCCCAGAGTTCTCCCACATCCTGGGACCTGCATCAGCTCCTCCGGTGCAGCTGTACAGAGTGAGGTCACATGGGGACTTGAGCAGCCAACTGCTAGGTGGCACCTCCTGCCCAAATACATGTTTTCCTTGGGCATGGATGGTGAACCCTGATGAGAATGGAGGACAGCTGCTTCCTCAGGGTGCAGGGTGATGCTCCAAGTCCTGTGTGCCTTACATGGGATTTCCCAGACTTTGGTGCCTGGGCTCAGACTCTTGGCATAGGAGAATGATGCCTGTGTTACAGACAGCACTTCTGTATGAGGATGCGCCTCCCCCTCTGCAGCTGGTTCCTGCACATAGGTTGTGCTGTGGGTGTCTGAAACTGGTTTGAGGTTGTTTCTGTAAAGAGGAAAAGGGGAAGGAGGGAGGAGAAGCCCTTTCATGTACCTTCAGTCCCTCCAGCAGCAATGCTCCTGCTTCTGAGTTTTGCCGAAACCTATATTGCTAAGAGCCAAATATAAATGAATAGAGAGATGCACCCGAGCTGTGGGGGGTGGTAAGAGAGAGCCAGGGGTTCACTGCAGCCTGGGGAGCCGCTACACCAGTGAGCTGCAGTGATTGCCCAGGTCCTAGCTGAAACCACAGCTTTGCCCTGTGGCATGCAACAACAGCCTCTGTTCCCCTGTGATAACTTGTGAGCTGTGATAGAGAATGAAGCCATAGGGAACACGAGGCATGTCATCACTCAGCTCTTTCACTCTGAATAACCCATGAGCTTGGAGCTGGCCTGTGCATGGCTGTGTCAGTGTAGTAGCGCTGTGCTTGGCTGTGGGTGCACACAAGCTGCTGGGGGAAGGTAGAAACTCACTGCCTAGCCCACTGCAAGAGATGCAGTGCTGCAAGCCAGGCTGGGAGTTGGAGAGATACAGCACACCTCAGGCATCCAGCAGCAGCACCTCTGGTTCTGGGGAGCCTGGGGGGCATCTCACCGCTGTTGTGGTCCCACAGAGCATCCGGAACATCGGTTGGGCTGTAGGGCCAGGCCCCAGTGCACCCTGACTGGCACACCGTGTTTGTGAAACCCCCCGTGCTTGCGGTTGACCAGAAGGCTGAAATAAGCCTGTCCGGAATTGGTTGCAGGGCTCTGTATCCTGATGTGGTGAGGAGCTCAGCAGGGCGGCTGCTGGCTGTGAGGATGGTGGGGTTTGGCACAAGGAGCACCCCAGGGCCCCGCCAGCGCCCGGAAAGCTCAGCCTGGCACTAACGGAACTGTGATAAAAATGAACGTGACCAGGACAGCGAAGAGAGGGAGATTAATGTCTGATTGTCAAAGGGGAGGAAACTAAGTCAGACAGTGCTCAAACAGATACAGGAGCGTGTGAGGGGCTGATGCTGCTTTTCCCAGTATTGCTGCATCTGTAGGTCTGCATCACCCCCTGCAGCCTTCAAGGAAAGAGGAGGGGACAAAGGGTGTGCAGCCAGCCCATGTCCCATCAGTGTCCCACCTCTGCAGGTGAGGAACGTGCCCTCCATCGGCAGTGCTTGCTGCCTGAAGTATCACATCACTGCACATCTCTGTGGGACTCTGCCTAGGCCAGGTTTGCCTGCTTCCCCAAGGTCCCCGCAGTCCCCAGCCTTTGCGGGTCAGGGGGGGGATTTGCTCCATGGATTTGCTCCATCAGTTCCAGTGAGCCCAGCGGTGCTTCTCTCCAGCCCTCCTTTCTGCAGGGCGACGGTCACCTCTGCCCGGCCCGATCCCCATCTCTTCCGAAGGAGGCAACCCAAGCGTGGGCTTGCAGGGACACCTGGTGGCTGCCAGCCTCACTGCGGGGCAGGAAGATCCATGGGGCTGCGCGGGAGCTGCGTGATTGCCCCGCGGGAGCTCGGGGTGGGATTGTTGCAGGGTTTGGTTTATGTGCAGCACCCAGGGCCGGCTGCAAGCAGCCATCCCTGCAGGGCAGCAGCAGCAAAAGAGCTTGTGAGCAGGGAACGGCAAATCCTCCAGGGGCTGATGAAGGTGCTTGCCTGCTCTGTTCCTTTAGCACAGGGAGGTCCCAGGGACAAGGCCACAACGCCCAGCGGGCAGAGCTGGCTCTGGACACTGCCCTGTGCCAGCGAAAGCAGGGAACATTGTGGGTGCAGGAGCCAGTGAGAGAAGGAGAACGGGCAACTCAGAGTCACTGCCCACAGGACATCCTCCTCCACTCGGTGTGCTCCTAAGGAGAGAGCTGGCTTATTCGTGTGCTCTGCCCTTGCTCCCCCTGAGGCAATGCTGTTCCCTTTGCCATGATGCTCCAGGCTGTTGGCAGGGATAAAACAAAGAGGATTTTGCATCCAGCTGCCTGCTGGAGATCCATATCCTTGCTCAGAGAGGGGAGATTTGTTCATGTGTGGTAGCAAGTAATTAGTGTCTCCCTTTTCTCAGCTCTGCTCCACCTTACTGGGACAATGCTGAGTCCCTCTGCAGTTCTGTCCTGCCAGTTCCTTTTTTTAGAAGTCATGTTTTACACATCCCAAGCAGCAGCCCCAGCACAGTGAGCTCTATTAGGATGCTCACTCTGGTTCTCTTATACCCTGTAGCACCAACATAACTCAACCCTCGGTGATGGTACTTGGTCCTCCATGCCTGAGCTCATAGCTTGTCCTTCTTGCCTCCTGCTAACACGTGCCATCTGGATTTGCTCTTTCAGTACATCCTCCCCAGCCTATAGGATTTCCCAAAGGTGCCAAAGATCACAATAAAAGCATGTTGACTTTACCAAAGAGATGCTGAGCATCCCCTACCCTCTCCCTTCTCCAAACCACTGTGAGGCTGCTCTGTGAGCAGGAGACTTTCACCCTGAAAGAACATTTGGGGTGCCACATTCTCTGGCCATGACTCAGCCCAGCAGGGCCTGGACCCCTCCAGGTTAAGAACCAGAGGGCGAGAAGTGCCTGGAGCCCCAATGCAGACCAATGTCTGCATCCCTCAATGAGAAAGGATTGATATGACAAGCAGCACTGCTTTCACCATGTGCTCGTCATTCCTCTGCTGCATTCTTCTGTGCTCTGAGAGGTGCTAGCAGGGGATCCCCTCCTTTTGATGTCCCACAGCATTCTGAGAGCCTCCCCGAGGTCTCTCTTAGCTTTCAGCTCAGCTCTCTGCAGCCGGTGGCTGCATGCACAGTGCAGCCACATCCCTGCTGGCCGGGAGATGCTCTGCACCCGCGGCCCTGCCACACGGGCTACCAACCAACACAGCCCTCAAGTTCCCATTAGGAGGATGTCCCCACGTCCCCCGGAGCCTCCTGGTGCAGCAGTGCCACTGGGTACACTGGGAGACGGGCTGGGCACCGCATGGGGTCACACAGGGAGCGTTTGATGGGGAAGTCCCCAAGTTGTAGCCATCAAAGACAGGTTTGTGCCACCATGGCAGGCGAGGCCCACGCCATCCCACTGAGCCCTGCAGCCTCCACACGCACAGCCCCAGCCCCCAGGAGGAGGCAGCGCCTCCAAGCACAGCTCAGGGCCTGGCACCAGGCGCTCACGTGGCGGGTTCAGTGGGCTAAGAGCGGCGGGGGGCTTGTGGTGGCCCAGGTGAGGTCAGGGCTACCGGGCCAGGCCTGGAGAGCCGGGCAGACCCTGAGGAGCTCCCCATGCCGGGGAAGTTTCCTGTTTGCTGCCCGTGCTGAAGCATCGGCCCCGCAACCGCCGCCGGGCCCGTGCTTCCGGCCGGGGCTCCCGCCCGGAGCCCCCCTGCACTATCAGCTCGCCAGATGCCTTTTTCAGGATACTGTGGTAAAACTGTGCCGGGCAGGCGCTGTCATTTGGGGTTTTCTCTCATGTCAGCCTCGAAGACAAATTGGATAAGGAGGAGCGGGAGGGGAAAGAAAAAATAAAATTGAAAAAAAAGAAAAAAAATAGAAGAAAGGAAGATGCCTGCTGCCATCCGCCTCAGGGGCCGTGCAGCAATGGCACCACCAAGCTGTGGGGTGAGGTGATGGTGGGATGGGGTGGTTGCCGTGGCAGCATGGCCTGCCTGGGCGCTGTCGGCCTCTAGTGGTGGCGATGGCAGCGTGGTGCCATGGCGGTGTTGCTGCGGGTCCCAGCTGCCTCACCGGCCTTCTGCCTTCCCTCCTGGTGCTGCTGTTCAGTCTGGATGTGGCCTCCGGGTGCTACCTCTGCCAGGATGTCAACTACCATTAAGACACCATTTTAGGTGGTCATCCTCCAACAGCACGTCATCATCCATCAGGACGTTGGTCTCCATCATAACACTGTTCTGCACTGGGACGTGGGCCACACCACGATGGCAGGGGAGCAGGAGCAGCATGCACTGCCTGTCCTCATGTAGCACCAGCAGCAGCCCCAAAGCACTCACAGTGCTCTCCTGGTCATTGCTCTGCACTGGACGGTGCTGAGCATCCTCTGTACTGGGCACACTGGTGGCTGGCTGGGGCAGACTGGGAGAGCAGAGACAAATACAGAAAAGATATCCTGTGGGACACAGCAGTGCAGCAGCACCAGGTGTCCTGCAGCAGTGTGAAGGGCAGAGGGGGGATAGCAGGGCCCAGGGGACAGCAGGGCCCAGCATGCAGCATGGGCAGCCCAGTGCCACCCTGCCAGGCAGCGGCTGTGCTGAGCCAGTGACCTGAAATCATGGCCGCTCGCTTTCACTGGCAAATCTTGTGTTTGTGTGGTTTCCTTTTCCTTCTTCAACACACTCTTTTTTCCTTCTCTCTTAGTGTTGTTCCCTTTCCTGTGGAGGCAAATAGCAGCCCTTCCAACCTTTTGGTTCCACATTCTGCGTAGGACCAAAACTAATCAGAGTCCCAGCAGAGTTCAGCTTTGATTACCCATGAGATGCTAATCTGCTGCAGGATCTACATGCTCCTTCATCCAAGCTTTCATTTTCCTTCTGCTGCTCTGCAATTCCCCTGTCACATGTCTTCCAATTCCCCACAGCCTCCCCAGGCAATTTGCTCTGAATAAGATCACAAGTTGAGTAACCGTCCCTGGATGTGTTTAAGAGCCGTTTGGATGTGGTGCTCGGAGATATGATTTAGCAGAGGGTTGTTAGAGTTAGGGTACTATGGTTAGGCTGCGGTTGGACTTGATGATCCTTGAGGTCCCTTCCAACCTGAGTAATTCTATGATTCTAAGTGAAATTCCTAGCCCAGAAAAGCTTCTGTGTGGCATAGAAAAAGCCCAGCTCCGCTGCAGCAGGACAACGGAGGTCTTCTCTATCAGCCAGAGACTCCACCTGGGACTCCCCGTGCCTCATGTAAGATGCCTCAAGCATAGCTTGAGAAGAAAAGAATCCCAGGAATCCTCATGCCTAAATTCCCTGGATTCTTCCCTGGTAATGCCTTCCTTCCTGCACAGTGCTGACCGAGATGCTTTGGGAACCTTGTTGGCTCCAGCTCTGTGCATTTGATAAGCAGCCAAGCCTGGAAGAAATAAGGGATACCCTTGGAAAACAACAGCTTAGGTGGATCCTGGTGGCAGAGTGGACAATGGCTGTGGCTGAGTTGGCAGCAGTAAAGGACACAGTGAGTGCAGGAGGAAAGCAAGTACAATCTGAGCCACACAACAGAGAGATTGAGCTCCTTGATCCCTCTCCTGACGAGGACTGCTTCTTCAGCAGCACGTGAGAAACATCAGCCACCAGGTGCAGGATCTGCTAGCCGGAAACCCATGTGCAATGGGGCTTTTGCAAAACAATTTAGATTAATTTTGACCCCACCTCTCAGGCTGGAGGCCTCTCCCTTTAAACTTGACAAACAGCTGCAGCCCTAGTTGACCTAATTGCTACCATCAGGTGCTGCTGCTCCAGCTCTTCTCCAGACTCTGAGATCCCAGTAGGTGCTGTTTTATTTTTTCTTTCTCCTTTTCTAGTGTATTGTCAGGAGTAAGTTTGCAGGAATCCAGAAATTGCTCTGATTTCTAGGTCGCTCTAGTGCTGAACAATTGTGGGGGATGTTTACGATATATGTGCTGCTGTAGGCTATGGTCACAGGTTGTGGAAACTCAGCTGTCCTATTTTGTGAGGTTGCATGCTTTAGGGCACAGGGTGCCTCCATTCTGTGGCTCCCTAGCAGCCTAGGGACTACGCACACAGCCTAACTTTGGGCCACCTGTCTGGGGTTGCCCTTTCCATGTGCAAGAGTTGGCTCAAGGAGCAGCACTGGGTTTGCACAGCACCAGAGGCAGCGGCTTCCCAAGGAGGGCAGCAGAATGTAGAACAGCAAAGTGTTGCTTGTTCTAGTGGCCACTTTATCCTCAGACACTGGAATTGGGGCAGCTCTCCTCAGGGACCAGAGACCTCTTTTTCTGTGGCTGTCTGCATTCATCCCTATTTATAGCAGCCATCTCTGCAGTCAAAGCTTCCTTTAACATGCAGGATCTGAAGCTACCCAGCAGGCACAAGGGTGAGCCATGGCAGGGATCAAGCAGCGCTCCTGGGAGAAGGAGGGACAGACACAGTGACACACTGTGTGCCCCCACAGACTTTTAATATGATGGGTGTGACAGACTGCTGTACTCACCAGGGACAAGGCTGCTGGGAGGGATCAGGGCAGGAAGAGTGGTACTGTCTTTCCCTTCAAAGGGGAAATAAGAAATTAATGATACTGCTCTCAGATCAGCAGTTTGATCATCTTCTCCATCGCCTGGACCTGATTACAACACCTCAGATGCAACAGGCAGTCCTGTCTGGCTTTAGGAGCTGCTGGTACTTCCCCATCCCCTGTATATTTTGGCATTATGGATTAATGATGATTTACTGGGCATTTAGTTGCTTGTCAGGCAGTCTGAGAAGTCCTGAGTTGAGCTCAGTCTTGTGCTCCAGTTCTGTTTGTCTGGGACTCTGGGGCCTGGAAAAGCCCCTGGGCAGGATGTGGGGCCAGGTGCAATTACCATAGGTGTGGTGAAGCTCTCCTTCTCTCTTTCCTCTTCTGTCCAATGTTTTTTAAAAAGGGAAACAAGTATGCACTAATTGGCACCTTGAAAGCCAGCTGCTTCCTCAGGCACCAGCCCAGGAGCCCTGGGCAACAGCAAGAGCTGAAACTAGAGTTCACTGATGCTTCTGAGGCCTGCCAAAAACATGTGCCCTCCCAGCAGGGAAGAAAAAAAGCTCTGGGAAAGGAAAAGTGTTTGTTTAGCAGAGGACTGCACTTCATCATGGAGAGTGGACCTGTCAGGGAAGCGACAGGCAGTACCAGTGGTCTGGAAGGGCTGGGGTGTGCCCAGCTGCAGAGTAGCAGTGTGTTGTATGTTTTTGTTCCCTTTGCCTAAATCTGGGAAAGGAAGGCTTGGCTCTCCTACCTCAGTCAGGCTGTGCAGGGTGGCAGAGCTTTGTGTGTTCCTGGACTACAGGCAGGGATGGAGACACCCAGCACCTCACCCTCCCCTCCCTGTCCCACCATGGAAAGGCAAAGCAGTGGCAGTTTTATCTCAAAGTAGAACAAAGGGTTCTTTTATTCTTTCTGGAGACACAACATTTTGATTTGCCATGAGCATGTCGGTGCTCAGACTGGCTGGCTGTGTCAGCTTGATCAGGGCACATCTATACAGGGAAAACTGAAAGCGGGAGACTTCTGTCACCAGGCTGAGTCTCACTTCTAGGAAAGAAACCCTGTTACCAGCCAAACAGCACGATACTGTGGTCCCTTGCGCAGCAGATGTTGCTGAGCAGACAGGCTCGACGGAACAATCTAAAAATAAAACATACTTGCAGATATTTTTCACATCAACTTTTTTCCTTAATTTTTCTGGGAAGGAGTTTTGGCTCAAAGTGTATCTACTCCCAGGTTTCTCATCTTCTTTCACACCTCTCCCCTTCACCTGACTGCTATACTGGAGAGTTACAGTGCATCAAGGATGTTGTCAATTTTGGTAACCAGATCCTGACGCTTGTTGGAATGCATCTTCTCATTCTCAATGTACGTATCCTTCTTGAGCTTGCCAGCTACAAGCCGCTCAGCTTCCACCGAGGACTTCAAAACGAGCTCCTTGACTTGGCCATCCAGCTTCTGAATCTCACTTACCTTACAGGAGTAAAAAACAAAAGGAACATTAGAGAAGACAAAAAAAAAAAAACTCCTCAACATCCCTATAGTGAAGTTGCAATAGAAGAGATGACTGAGGTACAGCAAAAAATGAAGTCAATGTTAAATAGAAATGTCTCCAATCCCTGCATGTTGCCTCCTGAGCTGTTGCCTCTTCCTGCCAACACATTATGAGGAACGTCTCATGAATGGATAATTAAGCAGTGCAGATATAAAAGGGCACTAAGGACCCAGGAGCCATACTGGCAGGAGACAGATGCAATGACTGTTAAAGAGTGCTTAATGATGAGTTTTAAAGGCTTTAAGCTATATCACCACTATGACAGCTGGAAGATGTGCTCCTGCAGTTAATGTCAATGGTGTGCGAGAAGCAGCTCTATAATGACAGAGCTACCCCTTCAGGTAATAAGAGATTAAGAAAAGTGTCTGTTGGTTGAATGGACCTTAGTGATTAAAACATCCCCTGCTTAAGGTTAGGTGGCTGTTCCAGGTAAGTTCTGAAATATAGCAGATGCAGTGAGGTGTGCTCTCTGTATTTCAACATGGTACAGCAAAATACCCCCTAAGGAGTATCATTTTATGTATCATCATGTTATGAAAAATCTATCGGCATCAAATCATATACATGGAAGAAAACAAGAGATTAGGGAGATGATATTAGCTTGGCTGGTGTCAGCAGTAGAGTCAGAACTGATGTTGGTAGTTTCCATGTTTGCCAACTGTCACTGTAACGAGCAAAATGAGCATCAAGACTGTTACAAAACCACTACCCATGCAGCAGGTTTTAGGGGCTGCTTAAGAAACAGCACAAGCAGCTGTTTAACAATGTGGCTGCATAACCAAGATTACTGCAAGTGGGGAAAAAAAAGAAAAAAAAATAATGTATCTTCACCCCCTCTAGCAGGGATCAAGCCAGTTTTTGCAGGGGAGAGGGAAAGATATAAGCTGCAGAAACTAAACACCATATTAAAAGTCAGCTCAAATATCTGACTGAGCCAAGAGCAGGAGAGCTTCAGAAAATTAACATTTCTTACTTTATCACATAAGTCAGAGCCTTCTGTCTTCAGTTTAGACTGCAGAGCAGCTATTTCACTTGTCAGGGCCTTATGTTCTGTCTCCAAAGACTTCTTGCCACTGTTTAGGGTGGAGATGTCCCGTGACTGTTTGTATTTATTCACTGCTTCATCAAAATGACGGTACAGCCCAAGTCTCTTGTTTACCAGAGTAAGCACTTGCTCTGTGATGCAGGCAACTTTCATCCTAGCTTCAGCAGCTGGATCCTGGAAGACGACAGAAAAAAAGATCAAAGCAGTCCTATCTTTGATCTGCATTAAGCCATGCTTGCTATGTGCCACAGGACTGTTACAGCAACGGCACTCTTTGCAATTAGGTCAACTGACAGCAGCTAAGAAATGGTTCAAGTACTGACTAGGCCAAGCACCTTTCAGAAATTCAGCACAGCCCAACAAAGAGCTTAAAAAAAAAAAAAAAAAGCAAAAAAATTGCAGAAAGGTTTGCAGATGTCCTTGTTTATCAGGGACTAATCTTTTTTTTTTTATCCAGGGAGCAAAACTCAGATTAGCCATAGTACACCAACCCCTGCGGGAGTATAAAAACAGGGATCTGCTTAAACGTCACGTGGGAACAGTTGGGAAGAATTACTGGCATGAAAGATCTCTGACCACTGCCTGAGTAAGCCATTAACTTTTGCAAAGGGCTCTTCATACAGCACCTTAGTGATGGAGAAATCCAGCCTCACATAGATGATCACAGTGAAGAACAAGATGTAAAAGGCTCCAACCACCAACAGGGGTTCCTGCAGCATCAGTATTTTATTGAAGGTGTAATGAACCTATGAGAGAAGTTTGAAACACTGAGCAGTGACCCACGTTACCACAGGACAGAACACCTCAGGCAGCAGCAGAACTAGCTGTGCAGTTAAGGAGGAGTTCATTTCTGAAACCAAACATGAATGTTTTGGCCATCATGATAAATACAGAGGAGGCCCAACTGGTCAGGCAAACCTCGCAGGGCAGCCACGCTCACCACTATGTCTTGGATATGCTGCTCCACCAGGTTGCTCTTGTGTGCCACAATAACTGGGCGTCCAAAAGTGTCCAGGTACGTGTAGTGAAGCTCATCTGAAGCACGATTAATTTCATAGGGGCTGTCCACGTGGATATTCCTGTGGATAAAGCCAGACAGTCCTGTGTGAGTCTATGCTAGGACGTGGCTGGTCAACTGTGGACTCCAGCACAAGGCCAGTTATGCAATTTGAGTAACACTCTAGAAGGAAGCAAAGCTGTGCTCCAAGGTCTCTACATGTATAGTCACTGTGCTGTTTCACTGTCTTCAGGCCATCAGAGAAGTCACAATAACTGCTACCAATACAGCATCTCCTATAGCAACAAACCAGGAGTAATAGTACTTACTTGGCACCTTCTGGCAGTACGATCTTGACAGTCAGAGAATCTGTAACTTGCTCGTCAAACACATGGTCCACAAATCTCATTTTCAGGGCATACTGATCACCTAGGAGAGTGCAGACCATGGAGTGGTTACATTTCAAAGAACAAGGAGCAAGCCTGAAGCTCAGATCCTATTAGAAGCAAAACCAGAATTCAGACAGATGCATCGTGCAGCAGGGGGCACTAGCTCACTCAAATACGTTTTAAACAGATGTCTCCAAAAACATGTAGGAAGTGCAGAAAAGAGGGATGGATTTGCATATTCTAGAAATAACTCCTAGCAACAATTGCTAAGGTACAGCATACCATGGCTTTGCATTTGTTACTGTACAGCAACCACCTTTAAATGCAGAGGAAAAGATTTCTTATTCCCTTTGCCCAAACCACCCACCAAGATTGTAGAGGTATTCGTAGCTTGGCAGGTTATAGCCAATGATGTAATGGGTTTTCCATCCTCCAAAAAGTGGGAAGCGGGGACGGATCTCCATCTCAACAGAATCATCCAGGACCAGCAGGTGGCTGGTGGAGATGTTTCCGATTTCATCTCTGTAATAGACATCCTGAGCAGCAGCTGGGAGAATGGTCTGTGTGAAGAGAAGCAACAGTCAGTTCCTCAACTAAGAGTTAGTTTCAGTGGAACTGGCAAAACCAGCAACAGCTGTTAAGCACCAGAAAACAGTGCTCCCACATGAATCAACAAAATGCCATTCAGCACTAAGGTAAAATTGTGGTATTCCAAGTGATCAGTCACTGAAGTGACTGCCAGTACTCAATTCACCTGGCCTGTAAGTGAAAGTGGAAAACCAGGGCTTTCTCCAGCCCGGTTTCAAGTATTCCAGACAGCAAGGGATTTCATTGCACCTACCAGAACAGCAATTCTCTTTTCACTCCAGCTCACTGCTCCTAGCTCACTGAGCTTGCTGGTTTATGCACAGCAAAATGAGATTTCTGTTTGGCTGCATTCTGGCTTGCAGAATTACATCAATCAATTCTGGAGGCCTCAAGCAGTGAGGAAGGTTTTGGTTCAGATGAAGACATAAAATACTTTCTCATATCTGGCTAGCAGAGCCACAGCTTTAACTTTTGTTAAGTGTTTTATGATCAAGGAATGGATGGGTGAGTTTCCAATTATTGCTCAACGTGCTATGATAGAAAAGGCAACTCTGAAAACAGGAGGGTGGGGAAAGGATGAAAGGCCCTTGTACAGTGGAAACAGGAAACCGGAACTGTTAATGCATGTGATTAAGGGGTTTAAGACAGTTCTTGAGACTGGAGGGTTAAGAGCGCAGAGAGACGTTACATGCCTGGCATACACAGTTTCTTTGGCCACCAGATGTAATAAGGCATATAACCTCCAATTTCCAAAAGTCACTTTTGGCTTTTTAGAATGATCCTTCTCTGAAAACAGATGAGAGCTTTAATAATCCCTTATTACTCAGAACTGGGTATTTATTTATTTATATATTTAAATCTAGGGATATGAGGAAGAAGCCATGGTATGAACAGGTGATGCAAA
This sequence comes from Chrysolophus pictus, assembly GCA_037305975.1. Taxonomy (NCBI): domain Eukaryota; kingdom Metazoa; phylum Chordata; class Aves; order Galliformes; family Phasianidae; genus Chrysolophus; species Chrysolophus pictus. Next base: position 10,844,501 of record CM074587.1, read on the forward strand.
ATGCCAACCTTGAAAGATTTGACAGAAGAGATTCCGCTGTCTGGTTGTCTCTGGTAGTCATATCTGGAGAAGGGCCCTTTCAGCACTGCTCCCGTGTGCTTTAAATCAACTGTCTCTTCAACCGCAATGTTTCCCCAGTGGGACACCTCAATGACTCGGGTCATACTGGTGATGGTCAGGAACGGACTGTTGTTTTCATAGTGCACCTTCAGAGTGTCCTAGCAGGAAGAGAAAGCAAGTGACTGACCCAAAGTGAGGAGCAACCTCCCCTCCCAATCATGGGTCTCTATGTCCCCAAGAGAAACTTCCTCAACAAACTCTGCAGAGGTAGAAGTTGTTTCTATGGGAAGACTTGAGCCACCCCAGCCCAGTCTACACAGGATACTGGGTGCCACGGTCACAATCTCTTTGTGCAGGCATTTACCTGGCTGTATGGAGGGATGTCCTTGAAGGGACCATACTCAATCATGTCTTCTGTGCGGGAAGGGTTCCCCAGCTTGGTGTAACTCTCCACATTCCTTGAGGCCAGTTTGACACGAGTTGTTTGGGTCTTGGTGAAGTACGGCGAGTAGAAATAGTGATTTCCTTCAAAGACCACAAACTGCTTCTCGCTCTGGGTAATGTGAGTGGGGTAGGGCTGCAGGACGTGCGTGAAAACCATTTCAACAGAGACACGGACCTTGGCCCCAGGTGCTAGAGGAGATGGTAGCTTCACAGAGAAAAACTTCCCACTGCAAAGAAGAAGAGGCAGTGAGATCTCCCCAAGAGAACAATCAGATCCAACCCTCTGTGAGATCCCCTGCATGGAAACACCTGAGATTCTGTATTGGATATATGGTGTGCGATTGGGGACAATGTTGTATTTGCTTCTCAGAGGCCTCATTCAAGAGGCTGAGCTTATTCTGTACCAAGAGGGCAGGACAAGAGGAAACACAGGGTGAATTGTGCTCGGGCACAATTATAGACTCTTTCCCAGATATCTGGGTAACATTTTGGGAATGGAAGGGTGTTACACTCCTGTCTCTAGTTCTGCATTTATAATGCATGCTTCAGTGGCATTTTCCCATTCTCCAGATGACAAGAATGATATGAATCAGAAACAGCATGTGCAAATGTGTCGGAGATTTCTATAATTTGTCTTCTGAACATATTCCACCAAATCTTTATTTTCAGCTTTTGCCCACAGGAGCTGAAAGCAAGGTACTGTTAGAAAATGAGCACAGTTTTGGAATGGGGTACTACAGAACGGATTGAGGTTTCACCAAACTGCTAAGAATGTACCAGATGGACTGAGGTAATGTGAGCAGCATGTGGACTTCACGCCATGCCCGGTGTCCCACATGCAGAATAACGTGAGGCTTCCTGCTATCAGGAACCCTGATCCACCTGACCAATGTAACTGCACAGCTACCATCCCCTTAACATTCATCAGCACTGCACTGTTGACCCACTTTTAAAAAGATCCTTTATTTCTCAGCACGGCTTAGAAATCATGTGCTGGCCCTGCCTTACAACCCATGCACAGCATCCCAAGGTTGGCAGAGCAGAGCCCCAGGCACAAGACGGTGTTCTCTGTCCCTGCAGCAGGGACTGCAGTACTCCACACACTGTGTTACTTTCCACATCACAGACTAAGAACAGTGCATGGGGACGCAGCCAAAGAGCACTTCTAATTTGTCGTTATCGCTGCCAATCATCTGAGGCCCCAAAAGGCATTACTGTAGCTAAAATTCTTCCCACCTGATGTTCTTTAATGAAGGAACAGGATGTTACTTAGGGACGTGGTTGAGCGGGCACGGTGGTGATGGGCTGATGGTTTGAATGGATGATCCAATGTTAACGTTTCTGTGATTCTCACAGGGCCCGTGGGCAGCAGGACCTGGGCCTGGCTGCTTGTCCTTCTTAGCCCTGCAGTCAGCACAGAGCACGTCTTCTCAGCAACAAGACTGCAGGGCTGTGCCCGTGCACAGAGCTGTGGAGCACCTCCGTCTCACCCTGAGCACGGCGCCGCAGCCCAGATGTACCTGCAGGTACAGTCCTCTGAGGGTGACACTCACCTTTTCCCCTTCACTTTCGTCTCTTTCACTTCCAAGATGTTCTCCTCCTCTTCCTCGCCCTTCACCTGTCCCAGAACACACCGATCAATGCGCTGCCCTGTCAGTCAGCGAAGGCAGCCAGCTCAGCCCCCAGACGCGGCTTTTAAGGGGATGCTCCCCAGAAGCCGACAAAAAGCAACCGCCGCCCTCCCGCTGCCCAGAGCTCCTCAGCCCGCCGTTCCTCCCGATCGCGGCGGCGGTCGTCCCGCTGCCGACGTGTCCCGTCCCGGCGGGGCGGCCCCGGGGCGCGGCGCTGTGCCGACGTGTCCCTGCAGCGCCGTGCCGTGCCGTGCCGTGCCGCGGCCGTCCCGACTCGCGGGGCTCCCCGCCGCTTCCCGCACTCACCTGCACGCCCAGGTAGGCCAGGCGCGGCTCCAGGCCCGGCTCCAGCGCCAGCAGGAAGGAGGAGGCGGCGGGGCCGCCCGGCGCGTTGGCCAGGCTGAGCTCGGCCGACACCTTGGCCAGGTGCGTGCTCAGGTCCACGGTGCGCCGCGCCTCCTCCAGCTGCAGGTCGGCGGCGGCGGCCCACACGGCCGCCAGGCAGAGGAGCAGGCGGCAACGCAGCCCCGCCATGGCCGACGCATGCATGGGGAGGGCACAAGATGGCGGCGCCCGCGCTGTACGGGGAGGGCACAAGATGGCGGCGCCCAGCGCGACGGGAGACGCGCGATGGCGGCGCCCAGCAGCGCGTGAGGCCCCCGGCGGGGGAGGTGGCCTGTGCGAGTGCCTGAGTAGAAAGGCGGGGCTGGAGGCGTGGTGCTTTGTGCTGTACGTGTGGCAGAGAAAAGCAGGGAGCGGTGCTGTCTGCCGCGACTGCTGTGGCTGTGAGCCCCGCGGGACAACGGGCTGTGCGTGTTCTCATCACGTGCTTCAGGCCCTGACCTTGGTTTATTATATTGTGAGCTGCAGAGATAATGCTCTGAAGTGGGCTGAGGTTGCCAAGGGTCGGATCGGAAGCGGATTTCCTACATGAGTTTGGAGCTGGAGTCACACAGCCCCTTGGCAATGGTGAAACAAAGTGGGATGTTTCTTGCTGTGTTATGTTCCGAACAGCATCTGAAGCACACTGCTGGCTCTGATCCAGGCTTTGCACAGCGCTCCTGCATTTTAGGGCTCCCTCCGGGTGTCCGTGTGGGTTTTGTGTGGAAGTGTCCTCTCCAAGAGCAGCTGTCCCGGCCCTTCCTCCAACCCCAGCCTCTGTGTCACAGGGAGTAAATGAACTCCAGACTGCCTTTATTTTCCTTCCCTCCCTCAGGGAGATTTCTCCTGGCAATTGGAAGGAAAGAAAGAATACACATTCCATTGTGTCTGAAGATAATTGGGTTTCAGTTGTTATATCCAGGGCCAAAAGTTGGATTCGGCCCAGATCCTGGCTCTGAGCTAGCTGGCAAACACGATATTTCAAAATCTGACCCGTCCCAGACCCCAGAGAGCTCTGAGTCAGGCTGTGATACGCTCACCCCGTGCTCAGATCCATTCCTGAGTGTGATAATTGAGTCATACTGAGTCTGTGTAGCATCTGCTCCCAGCTCTACCACATCGTCTAAATTTATCCTAAGGCTGAAAAGCCACTGCTTTTAGAATTCTTGCTTGCAGGACAGGTTTTGCTTGCAGGCCCCCCTCACTGCTTTCCTGCACCAGATATGGATGTGGTATAACATGGTGCCAGGCTACAGCTACTTGTGCTGAGTTAATGCTCTCAGAAGGCACCAGAGGAACCCTGGCCAGGTTTGCTGATTACATCTGCTCAAGCAGGAAGGGAGAGGCTGGGTTTAAACATGAGAAGTGCTGCAGGGCCATGGCCAGATGCTGCACTAATTGTTTCAGGCTGCAGGGCCAGCATCCCTTGTCCGGAGCCGGTCCCCATGTCCCAGCTGGGTAGCTCAGCTCTTCTGCCATCTGCAAAGAATGTGGTGCAGGGAAAGTGTGTCACCCTCAGGGACACAGAGCACTGGGAGGGGATGGAGCTGGTGCCAGCCCAGCATCTGCTGAGCCTGAGGGGCAAGAGCAGTCTGCCAGGGGGATGCAGAGAGTATTCCTCTCTCTCCATCAGCCCCAGACCACTGAGGTTTTGCAGTCCCAGCCCTGAGGCTGTAGGTAGGATCTGGCTAACTGACAGCTGAGTTTACTTAGCCTTGCTAAGGCCCTTGAAAAACAGCTGGGGAAAAAGAAGAAAAAAAAAAAAAGCAAAATTCCAATTTTGTTATTTTTACAACCTCATTTTTCAGCTAGTCAGCACAACTCATGCACAGCCTTTGCCAAGGAAAACATGCTGTGATTCCTGGTTCGGGCTCAGGAGTGGTGGGTCTGGAGGGGGCTGTTTGGGGTTCAGCTGCTGCCCTGTGCTCATAAGCCCTGAAAACGTGTCCTGCTATCACAGAGACAATGCTAAAGGGTGCTTTATCTGTACAAAAAGTAGGAATTTTTTGTTTGGATGTTTAATGCTTACTAGAAATGTAACTGAAATGGCTACAGATGAGCACTGGCGGTCTGCTTGTAGAAGAAATTTACTACACAAGCAGGTGAAATGCTTGAGCAGAGAAGGAGATGTTGCCCACTTGAAGAGATGGCTTCAGTTTGGCTGGGTCTGGGTTTTGTTGCAGGATCAGACCATGCTTTGGAGAGAGCAAGTTTGATTATATGAGAAAATCAGGGTGTGATCACAGCTGCCACTAACAAACCTCCAAGTGCTGACAGGGCCCGATAACACACAACATTCAAACCACTTTTAACGTGTAATCCAGCCCTTCGCATCACACCCCTACTTGAAAATGCCTTTGGCAGATTGCGTCCTGCAAAGCCAGAGAAGGCATAAGGAGGACAGAGTACAAATCTTGGCTTGAAATGTTAAATTCTGCCTCTCCGCAGAGCCAGCAGCGCAGGGAGGCTGCCATCCTGCTCAGTTCTATGGCTAACGTCCCTCAGCCTGCCCTGCTCCGTGGCCATGCCCCTCACCCTGACCCAGCTCTGCAGTGTTCGCCCCCCGCCATTTCTTTGTGTCCGCATCCCGCCGCCAGGGGGCGCCCAAGCGCCCCCTCAAGCCGAGCAGCGCGGCGGGGGCGGTGCGGTAGTGTAGCTCCGCCCCTTGGCGAATAGCGTGCGCTACGCCGGTGGCGTACGGAGCTGCGTGCATCAGCCCAGCTGCGTGGTTGGTTCGGTCTGACTTCTCTGATCAGTGGCACTGATGATTTCTGATCCTTTAAGGCCCTGCAAACGTGGGTGCTAGGAGCCACCTCATATCTAGTGCAGTCCCAGGGCCGTGATCCTGTGTTTGGTATCAGCAGGGCATGCTGAGGCATTGTCCATTGTTGCTTGCTCTGTTTCTTAGTGCAATAACCGAGTTTCCATGTTTGCATGGAACTTCTCAGCTTTTCTCAAGAAAGGAAAGCACTTGATGCACTTGATGTATATTTACCTTGCAAGCCCTTTTTTTTTTTTTGGTGGAGTGTGTTTTCTGTTTGCCAGAGATTCAAGCAGGGATGTGGAACCAGTTCTGAGTACTGGGACAATTATTGAAGCTTTAACATTCATCTGTAGCCATTTCAGTTTTAGGTGATAGTGTTTTGCTGGACGTACCTTCAATTTGGTGGCTCAAGGATTTGCAAACAATGAGTCATAACTCCCTGGGATTGAAATTGCAGCTGCTGGGGCACCAAGCATTGAAAAGTGTTGTCCAAGATAAAACAAAGTAAACCTCACTGCCCACACACCCTTATCCTTCAAGGCTGAGTATCTTTGCAACACTCTTCAAAAACATGTACACAAAATTATACGGTTGCTATTGATACAGAACTTACTTCTCCTTTTAGAGCAGATAAGAGGGGATTGCGAAAATCTGTGATTTGAAAGAACTGAAGCAGATGGACCTGAAGCCAACATGCAGCACCCTGTGCTTACAGGGAGGTGGCTGGATTGTAAGAAAGGCGCTGTGCTATGGTATGTGGCCATGCCATTCTGAGTCAGGGGCCCAGAAGAGCCCCCAGGGCCTCTGCAGACCACGTCTGGCTCGTCACATCCAGGATGGACCTGCAGAAAGCACATGGAGATGGTTTGGTTCCAACTCAAGGAGAGCTTCCCCTTTTCGAAATGCCTTCGGGACACTTTTTTGGCACTGACTGACTGCTAAGGAAGAAGCTGCCTGCAAGTCACCTGTACCGTAAAATATCCCACCTGCAGTGCTCACATGGCATCAGGCTCCTGTCGTATGACACATTCTGGGTACAACAGCATGACACAGCCACCTTTGCCACAAAACCGCCTGGCTGCAGGGCTCATGCGGCTGTTCTGTCAGGGAAGAGCAGCAGGATACAACGTATTGGTCCTGCAGGCTGTTCCAGGCCTGTCTGGCCTGGACCTGTGGCTGCAAATCCACTCGTGTTGTGAGCTGGGAGGTCTCAGGCACACCAGACCTTCACTCTCATGGCTTCAGAACCTGGTAAATCACAGCTTGCAGAATGAGCTGCTGTAACAAAAGCTTGGTTCCTGAACAGGTCAGTTCTGCAAAGGCCTGTGCCATTCTGTGCTGGCTGTGTGCATTGTTCTCTATTTTTATAGAATTCCTGGGGTTTAAAACAGTATTTACAAATGTCCCTACTTACAGGGACCTAGATCTGACAAGGTTACTGACTCACTTTGGCCTCAGGGAAGTTACTTCACCCCTGGATCATCTTTTCCATTTGAGTACTGAGACCAATCATGTAAAATTACCCGGCAGACTGCCAATGCAGCTGTAAAAATTAATTACCCAGTGTTTAGCACCGGGTAAGAAGGAAGCTGCTGCTGCTGTTGGAGAACCTGTGTACCAGGAAGGCCAGCTCAAAGATCCACAGGGGCTCCATCACTATTTGTGGGACAGCCTCTTGACATGAATAGAATGTAGGCATCTTTCTGCTCCCTAGCCTGAAGTCTGAACTACAAAAACATGCCTTTGTCCTGTGACACCTGAGTTTTCTGTGGGCTTTGGCTTCCACCAGTCCAGGCTCCAGGTTGCTGTGGTGGTGACAAAGCTGTGTGGTGGCTGTTTTACTTTGGCCACTTTACATTTTACAGAAGCAGACAATTGCTTCTCCCCGCTTGCCATGCCACAGCCAGCATAGGCACTTAGATCTAAGAAGATGTCCCTGTGAGTCTCAGGCTTCAACAGATGCATTTAGACCCTTTATCAGTGCTTTGTTTTTATGACGTTCAGCCTCCAGCAACTGCATTTCATCAGTGAGCAGGGATGCCAGTAATCCCTCGTGCTGTATCTAGCATTCTCTGCACCTCAAGAGAAGCATGGATTAGAGAGATCTGGCATAAGATAACATGATTGCAGTTGCTTCCTGTGGTTGGTATCTGGTGATCTAGTCTTGTCAAGAGCTAGAATTTTACTTTCATGTGTTGCTGCTGTAAGATTTAGAAATCAGCTAAGGACTGCAAAGGAGAAAGCATCAGTAGATTACCAGAGCAGTATTTGTACTGCAGGCGGGGATTAGAGAAGAGGGCAGTCGAAAAACTACAGCTGTGCTTTTGCCAGTGGAAATGCTTATGTGGTCATGTAAGAGCAGAAGATTTCTAGTGAACAAAATGCCAGAAGAAGCAGGGTGAATCTGGTTTAGCTTGGAGTACAAAAACAAGATATTGTGTGTTTGCTGCAGCTTAGTTCCCTTTTTAAATTTTATTTTAGCAAGTCCTAGCATTATAATGATAATTTGAGGAAGCTGGCCTGGAAAGCAAAAGATGGCAAGAGAAAAACACTGCAAAGCTCTTGAGAGGAAGCTTCACACATGGATGACAGGACGGTCAGCTGGAGCTTTATCTTTCCAGACCCAAGAGGCAACAAAGGGTCCCAGGGCTGTGACCAGCAATGAGGAGGAGGGACTGCAGGTCTCTGGTGAGCCGAAATGTACTGGGTAAGTACTAGAAGGACGAGCAGGCTCCCCCCAAGCTTTTAACATCACAGATGGTCCAAGGTGGGATGGCTGTATGTCCATGGCAAGGGTGTGAGTGCATTCGAAACTATGAGAAACATCAGCTAAGCCAACGTGCAGGTTAGCTCCCCGGACCTCTCTGCAGGCCCCTCTGAAATCAGCACATAGTGAGTGTTTTTGTGTTCATGCTATTTCTCTCACTGTGCCATTTCATGGACTGGCAAGAGGAAGGGAGGATCCCTTTCAGTCCAAGGACACACAAAGAGATGGTGTTTTATTATCCCTAATTGGATGGGACAGAGATTAGATGTCACAAAGGGAACAAATCAAAGCTGGAGGCATTCTTACTTCCTGGTTCAGTGGGATAAGTGCCTGAAATATGTTGAGGTTTATGCAGTGGTAAATGCTTGCTATAATATGATGGATCTGCTAATCTCTGTGAAAGTTCCTCAAAGGCAGCAAAATTCTTTCTTATAAGCAATGTTAGTGATTGGGAACAATTGGTTTTGTGCTTTAAATCGATCAATTTTTATAAGGTTTCATTGGGTTTTTACATTATCAATTGAGTGGCCAATGTGAAACACCATTTTCTTCACAGGCTACAGCATTTAGCTGTGCTGGGCTGTTCACTGCATAATGCTCTGGTGTCTCCCAAGCCTCGTTTTGTTCTGGTGGGGAAGTGTGTGCTGTCTGTACAGCCAGGTAAAACGCAGAAGCCACCACTCAGCACTTCCATTTACCGCTTTCTTACCACTGTCTCTTTACTTTCAACCACAGCCAACCTAACTGTCATCTGTGCTAAATGACAAGCACCCGGGCTACATCGCAAGGTCCTCTCTGCAGACATTCATTCTCCTGAGTGCCAACATTCACGTATTCTTCAAGGCAGCAGGACTTTGCCTCGTCAGTCTGAGCAAATGCGGCATTCCCACAGTGGACCAGAAACTCATCGTGAATGGCTGTTGCATGACACAGCTGTTGGTCGTGCCAAGAAAGCCTGTAACACAGGAACTCAGTGCGAGGTTATCCTTTGTGTAACAAAAAGCACATAATAGATGGTGCCAGAATCACTCTGCGATAGAGAGGGAAGGAGGAAATCTCACCCACAGGCCTTGATTGCTTTTTGTAGTGTGTAAAAAGAAAGAAAAATGAAAGCTTTAGGCATGAGAGCAGGGGAACGCTCTGTAGCACAGCTCTCACGTCTGCTGCTGCAGCCCAGCATGTGTCTTCAGTTAAAGGAAACAGGCAGGGCCAGGGAGGGCTGTGCCCCACCAGCTGCTGCTGTGCCCAAAGCTGCAGTCCTAGGGCTGAGCCGCGAACCACAGACCTGCACGACCATCAGATCATTTCCACTGGAACAGACATCCCAGATTATCGAGTCCAGCCATCGAGCTGCCCTACGGCATCCCATCACTAAGCAACGTGCTTGGTGCCACGTCCACGCACCTCTTATTTACCTGCACCACCCACCCGGGCAGCCCATTCCAATGTTGAGCGCTCTCAGTGAATAAATGCGAGTCGCCTTACTGCAGCGCGGACTCTCCTCTCACAGGCCCGGCCTCGCCCCCGCCCCACGAACATAAGATGGCGGCAAACAGCCCGCGATCACGTGACGCGCGCACGCTGCTTCCCTTCCCTCCCCCTCCCGCTGGCTCCCGGCGCCGTGATGACGTCAGTGACACCGGGCGGACCCCGTGACCGGAAGTTGTCGGGGGGGAGGCGGAAGTGAAAGCGGGGAGGTGGTTGGGCCCGATAAAGCCGACCGAGACGAGCGGGGGAGGGACAGCGAGGTTCGGGCGGGCGCTGCGGCACACGCACCACGGTGAGTGGGGGGGCACGGCGCGGTGCCTGCGCTCGGGGCCGGGTTGGGGGTGCCGGCTTCGGCCCGGCTGCTGCTGCCGGGCGGGGGGTGCCGCTCGGGCCCCTCCCTGCGGCCGGAGGCGCCTCCGGGACCGGCTGGGTTAGGGGGGTGCCGCCTTTGTGCTTCACGTGAGCTCGGCCTGGTGCCGGCGTAGCTGCCGCCCGCCCTCGGGGTAATGCGGGGCGGTGGAGCCGAGCTGCCGCCTCCCTGGGGCCGGGCCCGGCGCTTCTCCCGAAACAATGGAGCCGAGGGCTCCCTGGGAAAGGGTTTCTCCGCCCAGCGCCTCGGGCACGGCGGCACGAAGGCCTTCCTCGGGCTGTGCGTTTCTCCAGGTCTGTGTGGGTGTCCTCACTGTGAGGTCCCCGCGGTGGTCCCTCGCGAAGCAGAGTGCATTGTGTGCGGCGTGCTGCGCTGCTCCTCGCTGATAGGGTAGGGCTGGGGGCCGGGCTGCCCCCAGTGCTGGGCGTTGGGGGGCAGGTGGTGGTTGTGCTTGAGGTGGTGGTGGGGGCAGCGGGGGGGGCCTGGATGCTGCTGTAGAGAAAAGCAGGCCGCCTAGGGAGCGATTTATGCTGCCAAACAGGAGGCTGGGAGAGCTGGCAGTTATTGCGAAAGGAGCTCTCAGCATGTGCAAAGCCTGACTCAGTTCTAAGGAGTATGAGAGTGGATGTTGGAAGTGCTTTTTGTTCTGAGCGTAATAAGCTAAATTAAATGATGGATGCATTATTAATGCCCAGGTATATTGAGGCTAATAAACGTAGGAATACTTAATGATTGTATTAAAAAGAAGTGTGCTTTGTTTCTTGTAAATAGTGGAATTCTTGCAGTAGTAAGGCAGTTATTAAAAGAACAAGCTGCAGTAATCTGAAGGAAGAGAGGTAACTGCATCAGAATGAGTAAGTCTTACCCAATAGCTCTGAGTTCTTCAAGTAAGAACTAGAACTCTCAACACTGTTTTCTTGCAAGTTAAGAATACTTGCTGATAAGCAGAGCTGTTGGGATGTGTATTGGTTTTTTATGAGTAAACTGAGAACACATGATAGAACAAAGTCCTCCCAGCTGTAAGCAAGCTGTTCTTTATTTGATAATTGTGAATTGGAAGTGTTAAGGCTTCCAGCACCTGGCTGGCCAGCTCTGACCTGTGCTTAGCAGTGTGCCTTTTGGTGTGGGCTTACTGCTGGGGAAGTGGGGAGTTCCCTTTGGGAGTGGTATCCAACCAGCTGTATGCAGTACTTGGCTGTGATTTCAAGGCTCCCTTGTGGCTGTTCTGTGTGTGATCAGTGGTGGTACTAGTGGTATGTGATAGAGGCTGCAGCCTTGCTGTGCCTCCGGTTGGGCTGACGAAGTGAATGTACTCTGCACTTAAAAGATAGATTTGAGGTTTTGTTGGGTGGAGTCGTTTGAATATTGTTTAATAATCAGAGCTCCATTGCTGTGCTTCTTCAGGAAGAACAAGTATACTTGTCTCTTTTTCCCCCCTCCTTGTGACTTCCAACAGCTGACTGAACACATGACTTGCTCTCCATGAACTAATGAGCAGGCTCACCATGCCTTTAGAACCCAAAGTAGCTCTAATAATGCTACTTCCAAGTGCTGCCCTTTCTTTTCTGTACTGTTAATATTCCTGTGAGATGGGGGTTAATCTGACCCCTCAACAGGGAAAACTCTGAAAAATCTACTAGCAGTTTCTTGCTTTCTTAACCTGCAGCATGAAGTATAACTGGTAAGGTCTGAAATTCATTTAATTAAACTCTCCTTTTGCCCATGCTGTCGTGCAGTGGCCAGTGTCCTCAAATACTCTATTAATAGTTCAGTGTGGCACACTGAGACTTACACCTTAAAATGGAAAGGTGCCAAGGTAAAAGCTTAAATAACTGTTGCAGTGACTGTGCTACAGTCATCCTTTCCCTTCTGCCAAATTCAGTGCATCAGCCACTATCCAGAGCAGCACAGATGTGTTATGAAGCAGGTGAATCCTGAATTGTAAATGGAAAGCATACAAACTCTGCTATTGGATATCTCCTGAGTTTTATCTGTGGAAAATAACATTTTCCTTTGTTTTCTACCCAAAATCAATGTCTGGGGGAAAGAGGTTTACCAGATTGAATTTCTGAAGCACCTTCTTAAAGTTACTGCTTTAAGGTTGTTGACTTGAAAGGTCATGCGAATTACCTGTCAGAGCAAATCTCTGGCAAAACTTGTCCTTAAGGAAACATGACAATTAAGATCAAACCATCTGTGCAAAACTATATATAGCTTTGTTTCTGACATGTATGAGATTTTAGTCTGACTTCTCTGCAAAAATGAGACTAGCTTATGTGGAACTTAACATTTGACTGTAAACAAAACTGCTTGTGCTGGATTAGGATGTTCTTTCAAGTGTTTCATCCAGAGATGGGTGCTTGGTGAGCCTGAACTTAGGAACCAAGGCTGTGAAATAAGGCACTGGGATGTTTGTATTTCTGAATGAGCTTAGGAGTGTCTGGGCTCACAGATGCTTGCTGTTTCTCCTGTTGTAGCATACCAACTTCTATAGTAACAGAAGTAAACTGAGTGTGCAAAGTGAGAGAGTTTGGTGCTTACCAGTGTTCTCTGCCTGCTGGGCTTTCCTGTGGCTGTGACCTGACCTGCTCTGAAGCACTTACTGCTGAGGTCCTTTTGGTGGAAGGGGATGCAGATGAAAATGAACTTGACTGAGTGCTAGTATGTTTATGCCTTGTGTGCTGCTGGTCTGACAGCAATCCAGCATCCTTCAAACACTGAAGCACTTCTTTGCACAGCATTGTTTTGATAATTGCAGTTTAATTGCCTGTTGGAGTTGGGCTGACTTCCCCCTGCAGCCTTTCAAAATGATCTCCTGCAGTTGCTGTGTAGCAGTCTGCCTTCAGACACAGACAAGTTGTGGCACTAGATTGTGAGGATAAAAGGTTGCTTTCTGCAGGAATGGTCCAAACATGGGCTCTGCTTCTCAAAACGGGATCAAGCATGGTAACAAATCAAATGACAATAGCCAATATACCATTTGCTGTTCTACAGTGAGCTGCTTTATTAAAAGGTGTACTTCCCTTTAAATGCGATTTGAATAAAACTTCTAAATGAGTGCCCAAGGTCAGTGACTCCAGTTGTGCTGTTCAGAAATAGTAGGCAGTTAAGGGAGGCTCCTCTATCACATGGCTGCTGCTAGTTTTCAGTGTGCTTGTTTCTCCTGCTGCATCCCCACAAACAGAGCGTGCTTGAACTCTGCATGCTGCTGCATTTTCTGCTTGCTGGAGATCTGCTGTGATGATGTCATTGTTGCTGTTAGTGCTGCTCCTGTGAGACTGCTCCTCCTTCCTGGTGCCAGAGCCAGCACTCCATGCATGAGAAAGCTGTGTCAACACTGCTGTTGCTAACTCACGCTCAGTCAGTGACGGAAGGGAACAAGCTTGTCTGGGCCACAGAAGTGTGTTGACTTACAGCTGATCTCAAATAGCCTTGACATCTTTTACTGGGAAACCTGTTCTGAGGGCATGATTGTTCTCACAGGGCAGTGAAGCTTCAGGAAAGGCGCCTTGCACTTGAGATGGATTGCAATGTAAACCTGCGCCAAGAATCCTATTTGTGCAGTTTGAAAGCATTTGAGGTAGTGAGTGATTTGCCCTCCTGCCCATCCAGAACTATCCCCTGAAGCTGACACTTCATATCTAACTGTGCTTGCTTGAGTTTTAAGCAGAAATTCCTAAAATGAATGGATAGATCTTTATGTAGTTACTCAAGGAAAACTTTTTCTGGAGCCTATCCTAGGGCTCACTGCATGTTGCAGCTTTGATCACCTGGCAGACTAGCTGGACTAGTTAAGCAGTGGGTGAAAGTGAAGGCAGATAGCTGGAGCCTGCCTTTGGAGGCTTCCTGGCTGTGGAGTACTGGACCTTGATTGCTGGGGCTGCAAGTCTTATCTAATGAATCCTTACCAAATTCTGGGTCTCTCTTTGCTGAAAAGCAGCTTGAATGGTAGCCTGCTTGGTGTTCATCTCCTCCAAGTGGGCTGAGTCACTTTGCTCTGTAGGTTTCTCATCAACTTGACTCCTAGATACTGCTAATGTATCTGAACTGCAATCTGGCACTGTGATAATATTGGCTTGAGCATGAGTGGTGAGACAGCTGCGACTAAGGCATCTCTAGCTCTGATCTTCCCTCTGGCAAGAAGATATAGTTCACCAGTGCTGCCTTATGAATAATATGCAAGTCGCTTCAGTGAAACTTTTCTAGTCCTTTGTAGAGTATAAGAGAATAACTGAGATGGTAAATGTTGCAGGAGCTGTGCAAGAGGGAGTAAGGTGCGAAGTATGAGTCTGAAACAATCTCCACTGTAGGAATTCCTTTTTAGATGTTGACTCAGCTGTCATGGTAAGCTGTTTCCCTCCCATCCTGGGACTGTAATACTTGTCCTTCCTGCTCAGCAAACTGCGTTAGCATAGTAGGAGGTATTGAGTATGAGTAGGATCAGGACTTTTGCTCACAGACCTAGGTGTAGTTCTTAGATGGCAGTGTGTCTCTAGAAGAAGCCACCTGTCTTTGAGCATACTCGTTCTTCAGAATAAGACTTCCTGAAATAAGAGGAAGGATGTTGCTGTTAATGCTGGTTTTGTAGTTCTTCACATCTGCATGTATGGGATTGGATCTCCTATCAGTATTTGTCCCATCCCACTTAATAGGGTTCTGGTGCTAAAGCAGAACAGCTGAGGTGCATAGTCTTGCAGCCATTTCTCATGCCATTGTTTGTGACTTGAGTGTCTGAACCTTTGAAATTTTCTCAGTTACTTGTTTCCTGCCCAGCCTCTAGGAGCTGGGAAAGCTAGCAGTGAGGAGTAGATAAAATAAGGCTTGATTACCAGTGGCAAGGTCTAAGATCTGTATTTTGCTTACCACTCCAAAGGTTATCTAACACCTTCTGTCTGTGTTTCTAAAACTGAAAGCATGATAGGAATGTGTAAAATCTTAACAAGCTGGAAACAAAACTAGAAATTAATCCCAGTACTTGAAAAATATTGTTGGATGTGGTAGAGACTTGACAACTTCACTGTTTCTTAGTGGCCTGACAAACCTGCAGTATTTTGAACTGGTCAGGCTTATCTGCTGGTTATCTTCTGGATTATAACCCAGCTGCCTCTGTCTCACTAATGTGGGAACTGTGCTGGGCTTTCAGTATTCATATAGAGGTTCCTGAAACTTGTTTGGTTCCACTGAGGTGGCTGTGTGCCAACAAGCTGGCAGCCATGGCAGCGTGATCCAGGCTGTATGGGCACCATACCATGTTTCAGTTGTATAAGGTTTGTGTTGCTTGCTTTGGCAGGTCTCCATCAAGGATGCTCTGATAGAGGCATGGCAACATGGAAGCTATGCTGGTACAGCTAAAATGCCTTTGTGTAGGCAAGGCCCTTAGTCAAGACACATAGCTTGCTGCCTAGCGTCTCCCAGCAGCCAGTGGATGTGCTCAGCTCTCCTCCCACATCCTGAGATTGTCTCCCCCAGGGCAGAATAGGGGAAGTTGAGCTTGCTTTAATAAAGGGGGAGGGGTGTTAAAGCAAGCATGCCTGCTCTTGTAACAGCCTTATCCCCAGGGAGGATTGGAGTTAGCTGGGAACTACCTGAAATCCTGAGGGATTCAGAGTGCTGCTTCCTCCTAGGAGGTAGGGGCACATCAATATTCATACCTGGATGGCAATGTAACTTGAGCCTACAAAAGGAG
Organism: Chrysolophus pictus; assembly: GCA_037305975.1. Taxonomy (NCBI): domain Eukaryota; kingdom Metazoa; phylum Chordata; class Aves; order Galliformes; family Phasianidae; genus Chrysolophus; species Chrysolophus pictus. The sequence continues at coordinate 10,860,092 of CM074587.1, forward strand.
GGTAAGTGAAATCTTCAGGCTCTTGCTATCAGTCTGCTGGGGCTCTTATGTGTCTTATTGTTCCTGGGAGGAAGATACCCTGTAGTGTAAGGGGCCTTTGCCTTCTGGAGGAAGTCTGGTGAGGTGGACTAAGAAACCTCATGACTGGGAACATCCAGCTCTGAGAGAAGCTTTTTGTATGGCTTTTTATATGGCTTTCTCACAGGGCTGTTTTTGTACAGCGTGAAAACTGCTGCTTCAGCACCTTGGTTTTCTCAGTGTCCTGGACTTGGTGCTATGTGCTTTAGCACATTGCCTCTTTTGAGGCCTTCCTGTACAGTCACAATCTCAAAATACCAGCTCTGGCTGTGAAGATGATAGTGTTTGTTCTCAAGTTGCTGAGGAGCAGAGTGAGCTATCCAGGATGGCTGCCCAGCATATCTGCCCTTATTGCTGGAGATGCTGTACACCCCTTCCTCTGGCTCAGGGCATTTCTCACCTGGGAGAGCTTGCTTATGCTGCTGTAATCTTATAATGAGCAGCAGGCCAGGTAAAGTAATGTTTGTGGAGATGTTACCTCCAGACCTCTCCTACTGCTCTTAAACATGCAAGTGGTCTGACTAAACATGCAGAGACACATCTACATTTGTACTGTAAGCAAATGAACTCGTGTTTGCTTAGCTCCCACTTTCCAACCATGTAATCAGATCAACACAATGCCTCTCCAGAGAAGGTGGCTGCAGTGATACCTAAAGCAAGAGGGACAGTTTTTAAGCTCTGCTCTTGTGCTGTGGAGGTGAAGGCAGGTCCTACCTTGTATAGGCACTTACTGAGCAGTCACAACTTGGTGGCAACTCCAGAGTAAGAAACTTGTTTAGTTCCCCCAGCTAATACTCCAGGATTGTGCAGGCACAAAACAACTGTGATCTGGAGAAGTGCCGGGAGGTGTAACAGGGCTGTGAATCAGTGAAGCTTGGCCTGGAGAACTTGGCTTTGAAAGCTTGGGCTTTGAGCCTGACTAATCATGTGCATCAGCGCTTCTCAGGAATGCTGTGCTCTCCAAATCTGTGCTTGCTGCACTAACGGAGCCCCGGCTGAGCTGGGACATCAGGGAGAGCTGACCCCTTCTCATGTGCAAGTCCTGTGATCCCACTGCACACATCACTCCTAGCAGACACTGGCAGCATCACTCCTCTGTCCTCCTGGCTCTGGCCAAGCTGGCAGTTGGGTTGTCCTCTTCTGTGGAATTATCAGAGCTCTTGTGTGCAGCTGGAGGAGTGTGCATCACACCCACCCAGCAGTGAGCTCTTGGACCAGCTCAGCTGGCTGCTAGCACCACCTCATACCACTTGCTTGTGCTGAAGCAGCCGGGTGCACTAAGCTCCGTATTGCATTGCTGAGCTGTGGCCGGCTGCTTCAGCTTAGTTTTGGAGCAGCTGTGCTGGAGGCTGCAGCTCCACCCTCAAAACAGGGTGGGAGTTTGCTGCAGCCAGCCCTAGTCAAGAAGCTGACTCCTCTGGGATCCTGAAACATGTTTTAATATTCTGTTTTGATTTGATTGTGTCAGTGTGCTAGGAAGCATGCAAAGCCCTAGACTTTCTTCAAAAAGGGGAAGCTTTTGCCTTCTGATTCCTTGGTAGGGTTGAAAGACTCTGGACAGTGTACCTACACTTGACAACTTGTGATAGCTTGTGTAATGTGCTGTATCAAAAAGTAATCTGTAGTTGAGACTCAGTTCCATAAAGAGTAGCAATTGTTATTCCCAGGGCTGGGAAAGGTACCAACTGGACAGAAGCTGGCTCTTGATAGAGCTGCAGTGAGCAGCAGGCAGCCTAGCTGCTGCTACTCCTGAGCAGGGAACAATGAGCTGTGAGCTCTTGGCTGGTTACCAGCAGGAGGGAATATGTTGGTTGCAGCAGGAACACAAATGTGTGGGGAGGAAGGAGGTGGAAACCAGTTTTGAGCTGCTGCTGCATCAGTAGCATCTAGAATGTACTCTTCTGTGTAACTGTCACAGGAATATCTTGCCAGCTGCCTTTGGTGTGGGCTTTGCTTTAGCTGGCTGCTTTGCTGTGGTGGATTGGTGAAGCCTGGAAGCACTTCTGACTGTATGGACTGCGGTAGCCCACTGATCTCGTTCCATAGGAGCCTATCATCCAGAAAGGCCATGTAAAGAACAGTTCTTGCAAGCTCTCTACCTGAGTAACAAGATGTACCTAACTTGCTGCTTAGGCACAAAGCCAGCACACGTCCTTGCTAGATGTGAGACTTTCCTAGATGGGAAGCTCTCAGCCAGCTGGAGAGGCTGAGCTATTGGTAGAGCTGTCATGGGAGGAGAGGAGGTTGCCTGCCTGTGTAGCTCCTGTCATTGCAAGGCTCAACTTGCTACCAAAACTAAATGTGCTCTTGTAGCTGTCCTCAGTGTGAAGCTGCTAGGCACTTGCTCCACTCGTAGAGAGCTCAAACTTGGTGAGGAAAACACACCAGCTTAGGTGCTGTCGCAGAAGTTAAGATCTGCTTCTGGCTCCTTGCTTGAAGACAGCTTAGCATCTCTTAATCCATGTTCATACAAAAGTAACAGTCTCTGCTGACTGTCCTGTAGCAGCTCTCAGCCTTTTTCCAGCTGAAAGCACAGGGTTGTGGCTCTGTTCATGGGCTCGTGTCACTCTGAAGAATGCATTAAATGTTAGAGGCTCATCTCCACGTGTCTCAGATCAGCAGTCATGTTGAATTGCTCATGCTGACACCTGTAGCTTTACATTAGCAGACACCTTATTCATGTTCTGCATGACCAGGTAGATGGAACTGAACAGTTATGGAACTGTATTTATAGGATGTGCTCAGCTCCTACTTGAGGCCCTGCTGCAAGTGGAGACTGCTGAGATGTCAAGACAGGGTTTCTGGACCACCTGAGCTCTCTACAAGCAGAACTGTGATCCTGGTCAACTAACTGTGATCACAGACTATTTGTCTTACCAGGATGTGAGGCCTTTCATTGTCTTTGCTTAAAAAATCACAGCAGGACTTAGTGTGAGCATGGGGCAGATTATATATGTCAGTTTCCTGTTTGATCATGTAAGAACAGGATAAACATCCAGTGAGCCTCTCACTTCAGTGGCTGAAGGTCCAAGCAGATGTCACCTCCTGTAGTGCCAAACATCCCTGGGAACTTTCTGGTTCTGGAAAGAAATGGGTTTGGTCTGTCTGAGCTGGTTCTGAATCATTTTTCCAGCTTCAGTCTCCTTGAAGAAATGCAGAACCATTGAGAAGGGGAATAAAAATAACTCTTGGCTATGGAGGCTTAATGCTCTGCAACCTCCCCCACATGAGAACAGGGAACGGAGGTAGCATTTCTGTGTCGGAAATGTACGTAGCTGCTTTTCAGAACAATTCTTCTGAATTCCAGGATAAAGGTTTTCTTTTTTACAGAAGGTTTTTCTAGTTAGAGGTGGCTGTTCCTCTGCTCAGACTGTGGTGAGCCCATGTCTTAATGGGGTATCTTCTCATGGAACACCTGCTCGCTCTTGCCCTGTCTGTAGGACAGGGCATAAAACTATGTATTCTTAAGAATACGGTGAGTTTGTCTGCTTGGTGCTTGCTCACCTCCTGCTTTGCACCTTGTTTAAGCAGTGTTAAATGTCCCTGCAAAAGGACTGGGGAAGATAAGTGGACTGCAATAGTCTTGCTTTAGCTTTGTGCTACCTTCTAGTGGAAGGTGCAGGCTGCTAGATGTAGGAGTGGAGAGCTCCTTATCAAATGGCCCTGTTCACCTAGCTTCTGCTTGGGGTTGCTTTGCTGTTTGGTTAAGATTGTGATTTGAACTGTTTAATAGTGAAGGAGCAATGGTAGACTGCTCCAGTGACTTATTGGCAGGTTTAAAACCAGCGTGCTGGTATCTTCCATAAAGCTGAGTGTCCTCCTTTGCCCAAGCCTGGCTACTTCTATACCCAAACTGTTCCTGAGCAACTTAACAGGGTGTTTCTATCACGAGGCCTACTTCTGTCTGAGTGTAACTAATATAAGAGATCTGGTGGGCTGCCAGTGTGAGCTCCTGCTGTTCTTTGCTTGCACCAACCTAATTAATATTGAAGTGCCTGCACTGTCACCTGACGCATGAGCATCTCTGAGGAATCCTTAACCATCCATTTCTACTTGAGTTAAAACAGCTGTCTTAATATAGCCAATGAAAGGACAATTGTAATGTGCTTTGAAGCGACAAGGGAAGTCTAATTAGATTTGGCACAGACTCTTTACTCTTGCATCTAGGCAATTGTGCTACAGAGCGTCATCAGACAGTTCCTGATTCTTCTGTTTGGTCAGCTATGTCAGCAACACGTGCAGGTCTGTTGTGAGGGTTCTCCCTTACTACTCTTGCAGGCCAATCTTACACAGGTGGTAATACTACTGACAGTGAATGTGCTGTTCTAGGCTGAACCTCATGGGAGTCAACACTCTGGTAATGGCTTGCTTTCTTACAGGGATAGGCATTAAAAATTGAGTGGACAGACTTCTCTCTCCTCTCTGAGAAGGAGCTGCATCATTCCTTTGGCACCAGTAAAGCCAGGAGAGAGGAAGGTACTGACTGGTCTCCCAACTGATGGGTCTTTGACAGCCCCTAAACAAGGCTAGATGGGTGTGCTGGTAGGCTGTGTTATCATCAGTCATCCAGGTGACGTCTGTACAGGAGACTTGGCACAGTTTTGTAAAATAAAACTGATATCTTGAAGTGAATCTTAACATTTCTCTTCAGGACTTCTCTGAAAGAGGAAGTGTTTGTTCAGAAATGCTCCTGGGACTGGCTGGGAGCCCTGTGTGAGCTTGCACACTGCCATCTTAAGGGCTTCTGTGACTCTTGCAGGATGCTGCTCTAGAATAATCACACCGGATATCATAAAGCAGAGAAGTTATATGCGTATTACAAAATGGTCTCAGCCTTGGATACCACTGATTTGGTGAGTTTAAAACTGTGGTGGTGCTCAATCTGAGCTTGCTTGTACTGAAAGGCTGGGAGAACCCTGTGGAACCTATATATCAGCTTGGCCCAGTGATGTCATGCTCCTTGCAGGTGTAAAGAGAGAAATTCCTAATGTGAACTAACTACCTGATGGATATATGAACCTGCATTGTCTGTCAGCAGAAGATATATTCTTGTTCTCCTGTAGAGCTAGCAATGCTCATCAGAAATGAGATCTAAATAGTTAGGACATGTATGTAGTTATGTTCCTGGAGTAGTTTGAGACTTTGGCTTCTTTTGTTTAGAGACCCTGGTTAGGATATCAGGGCTTCTTCAATCCATCTGAATCTTTAAGATCTCTGTAGGACAAGTCACGCCTCTGTTTAACACAAACAGCAGCTTTAAAGCTGGAGCTGCTGCTGAATGCCTGCTCAGCCATGCAGAATGTGATAAGGATCAAGGAAATGGCGAAGTAGTGCTATAGAGATCAACTTGATCTTAAACTAGAAGGCCTTCCTTCTGTGGGAAGGCTCCAGGAAATCTCCAGGTTTTGAAAGAAGTGTTTGATCAGGTTTGCTCTCCAATGACATCTTCTCTGAGAATGGCAGGGAGCAACTCTGGTGGGGTTTCATTGTATGTGTAAGGAGATGATTATTAAGAGGGCTTGGTCCATCTGCTGGCTAGGCTTGGAAGCAGTGTTGATCAGGAGTAGTAGAACAGGGGTGAGAAGTCCTGAGCAGTGGCCTCTGCTGAGGGACAGTGGAGCTGGAGTTCCTCACTGCTTTGTGGCCCAAACCAAGCACTGAACTGAGGCAGCTCCTGCTGTGCTGTGGCTCATATCCGTTGCATCACCTGGGGTGGAAGCTGAGTGCCTCACCTGACTAGCATTAGGGAAACAGTAATGGCCCTTCACACTGATGGGGTAGACAGTAAGCTATGAGAAGAAGGCAGGGCTGAGTTTGATTCATGCTTCCTGTGGCTGTTCAGTGAGCTGCTTCCCAGGTGGTGGGACCTGACAGAGCAGCATTCCCTCTCTTCATTGTGGGACTTCAGGCCACGTTGAATTTGGACACTAAGGATCCAGTCTACTAGTGTTGTAACTCGGGGCGCTGTAAATCCCTTGCTGAGCATGAGAACTAATGCCAGCTTGTCTAAAGCTGCTTTGAATACCAGGAGGCAGTGAGCTTGTAGCAGCTGATGGCAAACGATACTAAAAACACTGGGAGGAAAATAGAAGCAGTGCATGCTGTGTTCTGACACAGTCACTTCAGGGTGAGTTGTTTACCCTTGATCCTGAGGAAAATGGGTGGCTATCACACTAGACCTGAACCTGTACAGATGTTTTTGATGACAGTTCACCATATGTAACTGTCTCTAAGCTGTTTCAAGGCTCTGCTTACTTTTCTTGCTCCATTTGGGCAAACTGTTCTGCAGAATTCCCTGGCTTGGCTAGCACTAATTTTGCTTTTGCTACGTGTCCTGAAAACATAGGAGGTGCAATCTGCTTGGAAGAGTTTACCTGGACTGTTCTGCCTGGTGCTGTTAATGGGATGAGCTGAAGTGTGATCTTGGCACGAGCAGAAGGTGGACTGAATGTTGGGGTTGATTGGTGACATTCAGCTGGGTCCTTGAGCAAGGCAGCCAGAAAGGGGAGATTTTAGTAACAGAAGTAACTGTCCCGTGCAGGCTCTCTGGCATTTACTGACAGCCATCTAAGGACAGCATGAACCCTCTGGATGGGATGTGGCTGTTCACTCAACAGCCTTTGGCTGTTACTATCCGAGCAGTGTTTCACATCAATGTGTCACTACATACATGAGGTGGGTGCAGTCCAAAGTGCACTGTTTCCTCCACCAGCAGCAGGATGGTTTCTTCAGCTTATGCAACATTCCCTGGTGGGATGGTCTAAAAGACTGCCCTTCTTTCACAGCTCAAAGCTTGATGATAAAGGCTTTTTGCAGTCAGACTCTGCATCTGGTAAGAGGTTTCTGCAGCTCAGATGATGTTCCCTCCTGTAGCAGCAGGATGAAGTGGGTAGCAGTGATCTTGCAGCCTGGGCTGTTGCCTATCCCAGGAACGTGTAGGATCAAGCTGCTCAGAAGATGCATGAATTCATGCTGTTGTCAGAGTGAAGGCCTCCTTAGCTGTGAAAGTCAGGAATAGCTCTTGAAGAGTAGGAGTTATGTAGTAGAATGAATGCACGTTGGTGTGGCAGAATGAGAGTTCTAGGGTAGTCAAGTCCCTTTTTAAGGGATTTGTACGTGAAGCCTGTGTCAAAGGCTTTCTGAATTCAAAGTAGAGCATGTATAACCATCTTCTGGCTTGTTCAGCTGCAGAGGGCCTGCAAGAACTGCTTGGGGAAAGCCAGGAAGCCCCATAGATCAGGTCAGTACCAGACTGGGGTCTGTGATCTGATAGAGCCTGAGCAACAAAGATTTTTTTGTCCTATTTATTTCCCAGATGTAGGGAGTGGAGCCTCACAGTAGGGAGTGTTGATATGGGGCCTTTCTCCATTGCTAACAGCAATACGTGCTCTCTCTATGCTGAAGCATATTCAGAAGTGTATTGAGGCCTGTTCTAGCTGATACAGTTGCAGCTTCTTCACAGATCTGGAGGAGATCTGGGAGCAAATAACAGTGTAGATCTCTGGAGTCCAACTCTCACTCTTGCTAATGGAATGAACTGTTAGTGGCATGCTTACAGCCACACATCTGTAGTGTGTGGAAGAGTGGCAGGATGCAACTCATGGTCTGGCAGCAACAGTGTTACAAGGCTTGTTACTGTAGTCTTATTCCACCTTCCGGGAAGTTGAGGTGGCAGTAGCTTGCTTCACATCTCTTCAGAAAGACCCGTAGTCTGGCAGTAGCTGGCATTGTAATTCAGCATTTCAGCTGTCCTGCAAGATTGTGACTGCTTCATCCACTGCATCTCCAGGGACTGTGTCTTCACAGAGTGCAGCTATTGCTTCTACCTTTCACAGATCTGGGAGGTAGAAGAAGCTAGGCTTCATTTTCTAGGGAACTACTGGACAGTATGAAGCTTGAATGTGGTACTAGGTGCATCACTGCTTACATCTCAGCACATGTAAGAATTAGCTTTCTTTTGGGAGCTTGCTCTACTACATCTAGTGAGGCAAGAGAAATGGTCTAGACATGCCTAGAGAGCAGCCTGGAAACTGGGTCCAAGGACAAATGTGTATTTCTACTTGCTGCTATCCAGTTGTCACTATTGGTCATGCTTGACCTTGCCAGTGAAGTGGGCATACGCTTGGTTACTGCTTCAGTTCAAGGGTGCACTGGAAGTCTGGCTTCAGGACTGCCAGGCTCTTCCAATTGCTGGTTCCTTGCTAGTAGTTTGGCTTCTCAGACTCTGAGCTTACTGTTTTCTGCCTTAAGAAATAATGTGCTGATGAAGTCTCATGGAATTGTTTCTCTTTCTTTCTAGTTTAAAAGATGACTTCTAGGAAGAAAGTGTTACTGAAAGTCATCATCCTCGGAGACTCTGGGTAAGTGGGGGAGACTTTAAGGCGCCAGTCTGTACCTGGTTGGAGCAGTGCTCTGACCAGTGGGAGTCTGGATGCACAGCAGGAAGTCAGCAGTGCTGGGAGGAGAGACTTCTCCAGCCCTGGTTAGTGGTATTACCTTACCTTAGCTTGAAGATAATGTCCCAGCACACTGTCCTGAATGGGTCCTCACAGTTTAATATCTTGAAGACTTTTTATAATATTAAACAGTGAGATGAAGTGGGTTGACCAAACTGGATAGCCTCTCTGCAAGGAGGTTAAGTTTGAAGGTGAAATAAGCATTTCAGTTAAAAACATAAGAAAAACCACAGAGTAATAAGCATTTTTGTGACTTCTTAGAACTCTGCCTCTCTTAGAGATAAAGCTTACATTGAGCCACCTGCTTAGTTTCTGACTGGAGCCTTCCCCTTGAAGTAAGGCTCTACTGCTCTGCTCTCTTGAGTAAGGAGCCTGCTCCACTGTTACAGGTTGGGGTCTTGTTATGCAGGCTGTAACCCGACTCCCATGAGTTGCTCTTATTTATACCACTGTGCCCAGCAAGCTGTTGATCAGGGCTTCTCAGCCCTGAGAGTGTATATGAACCTTCTGAGCTGTTTCTCTGAGGAGGCTCTCTGCCTCTGAGCCCCTGGCAGGTGTGTATGCTGCTGCTGTGCTGACATAGCCTTCTTCCTCCAGCTGAAGAGACTAAAGATGACTGTTTTTATTGGATTTTGCTGGGGCACTTAATCTTGCAAGGCTGCCCTTATGATCATTGTGTGATGCGTACTCCTTACCAAATATCAGATTACTGATGGGGAAAGATAGTTTCTCAAGACTTAAGCTTTCATATCCTCATGTAGCTAATGCTTTTACTCACATGTTGCCTCAGCACCTATTGCTGTGAAAGTCCCTTCTTATGGAAGTGAGTGTTTTCTTTCCCCCCCCCCCTCTTGGACAGGAGGTTATGGTAGAAAGTAAATGGCAGTGAAATATTTTGCTTAGAGTGGTTAATTCAGACATAGTTGTAAAAGCAACCTGCTTAGTCTCTTTTTATTTCTGTACAGGGTGGGGAAGACATCACTCATGAACCAGTATGTGAACAAGAAATTTAGTAACCAGTACAAGGCTACGATAGGTGCAGACTTCCTGACAAAAGAGGTCATGGTGGATGACAGGCTAGTGACAATGCAGGTAAGGAGTGACTCCTGCTGGGATGGTGTCTAGACCATGCTTGTGTGAAAGCATCTGTTCACTGTAGCTCAGAGCAGTGCAGGGGCCAGTGTACTGGGTGTGAATCCCACTTATGTGAAATTGCTCTTGGCCATAGCTGCTGATGAGTTTCTCTTAGAAAAGCTGGATGTGGGCTGAATGAGGGAAAGCAGAGATCAGTTTGTTTGGGCTCAGCTAATGGCGGATTTGCCAATCCCCACTTCAAAATAAACAGCTTTTGGTGCTGTTGGTGTACTTTGTCTTGGTGGAAAGATATTCTTCTATAGTGCTCAGGAACTGAAAAGGGCTGGAAAAGGACTCCTTAATCAGATCATACTACTTGTGCTGCCCTTACTCTGGTAGGTATAGTGCCACATAACCTGCCAGTCTGCTTATGTGTCTGTTATCTCATGCTTTCATCTCCATGGTGAGACTGACAGCAAGTCAGCAGAAACCCTACTGTAGCCAGTAGAGGGAAGTTTGAACTGTCCCAGTGTACCCGAGTGCTGCAGGCAGGCTGCCATCTGATCCTGGTCCTGCTTGTTTAGAACAATGTTCCATAGTTTGCTCAGGTTAGGCACAGCAGTGGTTAACTCCATCTTTAGAAGGATATTTCTGGTCTGTGAAACCTAGTTTCTACAAAAAAAATCCCGAACCTTCTGATGTTCCTTCTATCTTGTTAGCTGGGGCTTATAGACATCTAGTGGAGAGTTTTGAAATAAATACTGGAGTGTCTGTCTTAGATTAGAGCTGGCTTATTTGTCCTGTCTTTTGCTGCAGATATGGGATACAGCAGGCCAAGAACGATTCCAGTCTCTGGGAGTTGCCTTCTACAGGGGAGCAGACTGCTGTGTGCTGGTGTTTGATGTCACGGCCCCTAACACATTCAAAACCCTTGACAGCTGGAGGGACGAGTTTCTCATTCAGGCCAGTCCAAGGGATCCTGAGAACTTTCCCTTTGTTGTCCTGGGAAACAAGATCGACCTAGAAAACAGACAAGTGAGTACCGTGACTTGCTTGCTCCTTTTAGGGAATTGCTGGAGTGGAAGGTGTGTGTGGTTCCCACAGTTGCCTGCCATGGGGGGAGAGTTTCTCCAGGCTGTTATCTACCTGGAGAGGTCAGGTGTCTGTGTATGATGTGCTCCTGCTTTATGATAGAGCTCTTGCAGCAGCTCCCTGGTAGGTCTAAGGAGAAAGAGCTCTTTCTCTTTCAGTATTGCTGAATAACTGCTCTGGTAGCAGCAAGTCCTTGTGCTGCAGGTACCTGAGCAAGTTGTCCTCTGTGGTCTTGTCTCCTCTGGGCACCATCCTTGCTGAGAGCCTCATGGCAGGTGGTTTTATCAGGTGCTGGAGCAGGAGTTGGCCCTGCCTATGATAGAGCTTCAAATAAGGCTGTGGAAAAAGTACTCAGCCTTACCTTTGCTACTAGAGCTGGGACAGCTCTGTATCAAGGCTATAGTTTTAGTGAGGTTAGAACTGTGCTGCCTTAGCTCAAGTTGGCTGTGAGGGGTCTCTGGCCTTGACTTGTTTCCAAGTCCTCTTTCCATCTAGCTGGAGGTGGTGATGCTGCTCTCTGTCCACCCAGGTCACCACAAAACGGGCACAAGCCTGGTGCTACAGTAAAAACAACATCCCCTACTTTGAAACCAGTGCCAAGGAGGCCATCAACGTGGAACAAGCTTTCCAGACGATTGCACGAAATGCACTTAAACAGGTATGAGGGGGCTGGCGGGTGCCCTCTGCTGGTGCTGGCCCTGTATGCTGGGCTCAGCCAGTGCAGGCGGCTGGGAAGACTTGGGCTCTCCAACAGCTTTCCCCAGCCCTTAGCGTGCTAAGAGCTGTGTGGAGAGATGTGGCATTAACTCTTTCTTCCCTCCTGCTAGGAAACCGAAGTGGAGCTTTACAACGAATTCCCCGAACCCATCAAACTAGACAAGAACGACCGAGTGAAGGCTTCTGCGGAGAGCTGCAGCTGCTGAGGGAAGAGGGAGGGGTTGAGCACAGTCCTTCACAAACAAATATCACACTTAGGCCTTCAAACACACAGCCCCTCTTCTGTGTTTAAAAAGAAAATTAAAAAAAAAAATCCATCTCCAGCTGCCAAAATCCACCCATCTCCCATGAGCATCTGAGAGCCCAGCACTTCAGAGCTCACATCCCCGCACCATCCACATCACACTTCATGGTAACAGACCTTTCTCTTAGTTTAAAATGGAAATTCTTATGTATGTTTGGAACTGAATCTAATTCCAGGTGTCCAATGGAGAGAAACTGTTTACAGGTAATCTGTGTAACAAGTTACATACATTTTTAACTGTCTTGTGTTTTCCCCTGTGAAGGCTGCAACTGGAAAGGCTGATTACCCATAGTTCATTGCAAGCTCAGCACTCAGTCTAACTAGGTTGAGTTTTGTATGTATCTCTGTTAATGCTTGTTACTTTTAACTAATCAGATCTTTTTACAGTATCCATGTATTATGTAATGCTTCTTTAGGAGAAATCTTATAGTACATGTTAATATATGCAACCAATTAAAAATGTATAAATTAGTGTAAAATTCCTGAATTACATGTTCAAGTACTGAAACACAGATTGTGTAGAAAGTGAGGAGGACACTTGTGAACTGTGGTGTGCTAGCAACACAGAGTCCAGATAGAGGCAGTATTCTGTACAGTAGAGATGAACTATGTAAGTCGTCTTGTTCTGAGGCCAAGAGGCTTCATCTTCTGGAAAATCTGTCTGGCTACCTTGTATCTAAATTCTCAGATTTGCATAACAGCATTGACATGCACACTGGATTATTGGGTTTAAAATTAAATACAGCTATGAAATGACCTCACTGTTCACCTCTCCTCCTGCTTAACTCCTAATGTCCTGGAGCGAGTATGAGAAGGAGCCAGAGCTGGGGTGCTGCAGGGGCTCTCTGTGCTGTGGAAGGAGCTCCTCTCCCACCTGGGTTGTGGTAGCTGTTTCTGAATGAACAACCTGGACTATGGATCTTCCCTTTCTTCTTACTGACTGCTAATCTGGATTTTTTGGTATGGGGAAACTTGGCACTCTAGTCCCTTTTCTCTCTCTTCCTTTCTTCCTGGTATTTGTTCTTGCGTTTGTAGCTTGCTTAAATGGAGCCCTTCTACCTGTTTTCCAGAGGTCTACATTCTAGTACGTAGGCTGAGCTCTTATGTAAAGAGACAAACATGATGCCAATAAACTAAACAAGAACAAACTTCCTTGTTTACTTCTGTTTCTGACTCTCTTTTTTCCTTCACTAACATGCTTTCTTCCTTCTGCTCTGTCACCTCTTCAGGGACCTGTGCAACCTCCATGCTGTTAGGTTGTTCCCTTAAGAGGGGGCTGGACAGGCATTGTTTAGTTGGGTGACCCTGGACACCTGAGTAGGGCTATTGCTGCTCATGCTCCTGACCTGGCACACCTTAGATTGAGCAAAGGTTCTCTGCCTGATCCAGTCTGCTCAACCTGAGGCCTGTAGTTCCTAGGTGCTGTGCATGACCTCTGCTCTCCTGTCACCTCTGCTAGCACTTGCTGCTGCTGCACTCACTGCTGTGCCTGCAGCAACACAGAAAGCAAAGCATAGAGAAATGAGGCCAGTTATTTCAAGGGACTTCTAACAGCCTTTGTGCTCTGTATCCTACTTTGTGGCTTTATCCTTGCACACTTTTCTCTTGCTTGACTGGCTTTTGCTGTCCACATCCATTTCAAACAACTGCTCTGCAATAGCGCTGTGTCCTGGTGGGACTGCTTTCCTATCTGCATCTTTCTGGAGAACTCGAGCCTTGTTCTGATTGCCATTGAAAGCATCACCTCATGCCTGTGCAGGCTGATGCAGGCTGGGCTGATGGTCCCTGCAGTGCACATCATGTTGAGGGGAAATCATTTCTCTGCTAAAGCACCTGCAGCCCTCAACGGCCCCAACCACAACACCCAGGTGTGCAACAGCCTGGCTGCACCTGGGGAAATGAGGGCACACAAACATGCTGCTGCCTGTCTGGGGTACGTGGAAATGCATTTTTCTAAGTGTCTGTGTGTGTTTTGACATAGATAAGTACATATACACAAACTATAACGTATGTATATATTGTGTGGGTAAATACATATGCATACACATGTATGTACACACAGGGTTATGTGTACTTGGAGAGCCACAGAGCAGAAGCTGGAGGGCACACAAGAGCACAAAGAAGCCTGCAGGTCCCCGTGTGTGTTCTGCTATCTACATAGCCCAAGTGTCAGCATGCTTCAGTTTAATTAGAAGTGTCTGTTTATGTACATAGCTAGATAAATACAAACACGTTTATGGGCTCTATTTGCACACATATCAGATGTGTATGCACACATGAGTGGGTGGTGCTGGAGTGAGGTGGATAGGAAATATGGACACATGCAGAGTCAGTTACATCTATAAGCAGTATATTAGATGTATATGTACTATACTCAGTACACACACATACCCAGAGGAAAATATTATGTGTGCAGATGGCTGTGGACGGATGGATGTTTGTGTGCCTACAGCACAGATACAGGCCTGTATGACTACTCTGGGTATGTGTATGTATTTGTGCTGTGTTTATGTGCATAACAAGAAACATGGAGGAAGCCGGGAGGGGGGGGGGACAGGCGGTCTTCCACCAGGCTCTGTGCAGCTACACTGTATTTAAATGTTTCCTATCCTGATACATCTGTATTCCTATTCTCTCAGGGGCTCCACAGAGCTCACACACGGATGCCCCCAGATCCTCTTCGTGTCTGCGTGCTCCCTCTCACCCACGGGAATCTGCCCATCACACCCGGCCCCACTGAGGGCTGAGCCCGGCCCCAACTCATCGCAGCAGTGCCCCGGGGGCTGCAGGGCCGCGAACATCCCCTTCCCCCCCACCCCCCCGCAGGGGCTGTGCGTCCATCCCGGTGCTGTGCCCGCACGGGGGGGGGGGGGGGCTCTGCGGGGTGCGGACACTCCCATGGGGAGGCTTTGCACGGGGACTGTGCAAGGCCAGGGTGAGGGAAGGTCCGGGGAGCGCGGGCTGGCGGCGGGGGGCGAGGGCAGGGAAATGGCGGAGCAGTGCCGGTAGAAGGGGAGGTGACGCCGAGGCGGTGCGGGCGCGGCGCGCGTGGGCAGGGGCGGACTGCGGGCGTGTGCGCGCGTGTGTGAATGCGGGGCGCGCACACGTGTGTGGGCGTGGGGGTGCGGCACAGCCTCGTGTGGGCTCCCGGGGGCAGGCGTGTTCTCCCCGCGCGCCCACAGCCCCTGGCCCGGCTGCGTTGGGGGCACACGGACCCCGCCCCGCGCTTCCCCAGGAGTTGCAGAGGAGGCCCCCCCCTCAGGCCCGGTCCTGCGGCCGATTCGCGTCCCTTTCCCCCCTCGCCACCCCGAGCTTCGGTTCGCAGCTGGAATTTGCTGGGGGGTGTATTGCGGGGGGTCCGTAGCACCGCTGCTGCTCTCCGCCCCCTCCTTCGCGCTGATAATCACCCCTCTGGGGGCACCGTCCGGCCGGCAGCGCGGTGGGGGGCGGCAGAGGGACGGCCGGGGGGCGGCCCCCTCCGCTTGGGCGGGGACCCCCGGCGTCGGCTCGGCGGCTCCGCGCTGCAGCCGGTGACCGCGGGAGGGCGTTCCCTGTGTTAGTTCCCCGCGGGAACCAGGGTCCAGCGCCTCCGCCACCGCCCCCCGCCGCCCCACAACGCTCCCCGCTCGCGGCGGCCCCTCTCCGGCAGCGGACGGCGGCGGAGGGACGGCGCGGGGGGGCCGCCGCAATGTCCCAGCCTCCGTCGCGTCTAGTGCCCCCCTCCTTATACCCATCGCCGCGCCGGGCGCGCCCCCCAAATCGCTGCGGAGGGCGGCGGGCGGGGGCCGCGGGGGCGGTGGCGTGTGGGGAGGCGGCGGGGCGGGGGGCGCGGCGCGGGCGGAGCGGGGCGGGGGGCGCCGGCGACGGCGCAGGAGCCCCACGGAAGGGCCCCAAGAAGCACAAGTGGGAGCTGGCGGCGGACCAGGCTGTTGTTGTTCTCAACGCGGTCCGCCCCGCGCCCATATAAGGGAGGCGACGGCGCCCGCCCCTCCAGAGCGCGGCGGCGGCGCGGAGCGAAATCGAGTCGGAGAGTAGCGCGCAGGGCCCGGGCCCCGCCACGCCGCGGCCGCTTGTGCCCGCCCGCTTCCTGCCTCCATCCCGCGGCCCCTGGCACCATGTCGGTGGAACTGGAAGAAGCCGATCTACCCCTGACCGAGGCGGAGGAGGCGCCGATCTCCGCCGAGAAGAAAGCGGCCTCTAAGAAGGCGAAAGCCGGCGGTTCCTCGTTATCGCCGTCGAAAAAGAGAAAGAACAACAAGAAGAAGAACCAGCCGGGCAAGTACAGCCAGCTGGTGGTGGAGACCATCCGCAAGCTGGGCGAGCGCAACGGCTCTTCGCTGGCCAAGATCTACAACGAGGCCAAGAAGGTGGCGTGGTTCGATCAGCAGAACGGGCGCACCTACCTGAAGTACTCCATCAAGGCGCTGGTGCAGAACGACACGCTGCTGCAGGTCAAGGGCACCGGCGCCAACGGCTCCTTCAAGCTCAACAGGAAGAAGCTGGAGGGCGGCGGGGACGGGGCCGCGGGCGGCGGCGCGCACAGAGCCCCCAGGAAGGCGGCGGCCGCCGCGTCCCGGCGGGCGGAGAAACCCGCGAGCAAGAGCCAGAAGGCCGAGAAGAAATCGCACAAGAAGGGAGCGGGCGGCGCGGCGGCCAGGAAGGACAAAGCCAAGAAGGCCGCCAAGAAGGGAGCCGCGTCCCCCGGGGGCAAGAAGGTGAAGAAGTCCGCGAAGCCCAAGGCGCTCAAGGGCCGGAAGGCATGAGGGGGGGCGCGGCGCGGGGGGGCGCTCCCCGCCCGGACTGGGGGGCGCGGCGCAGGCTGCTCTGCGGACGGGGCCCGGGGGGGCCGCTCCGTACCGCCCGCCGGGCGCCGCGAGCGGGGCTGCCTCAGCCCCCATCCCCCTCCGAATCGCCTCGTTTTTCCTCCCCGCTCCCCCCGCCCGCCTCTCTCCGTTCGCTCCCTTTTGTTTTCGGCCGCGCCCCTCCCCGCTCGCAGACGGTTTCGGATCGCCCCCGGCCCCTCTCCCCGCCGCCTCGCGGGGCTTTTTCCCGCCCGGTTTCCATAGCAGCCGCTCGGCGCCCCCGCTGCCCCCGCGCCACGTGGGCCGGCTCTCACCGCCCCCCTCGCCCCGCCCGCCTGGCGCGCCGGTCCTGCTCGCGGCCATTCGAAAAGCCACGGCGCCCCCTATTGGCTCCCGGCCCCCGGCGCCATGGCAACCGCCCGTTAGGCGCCAATTGGCTCCCGCGGCGTCTGGCGCGCTTAAAGGGCCCGCGCTTCCGAGCGGCCCCCGGGGGTGGGGGTGGGGGTTCCCGGCCGCGCAGTCAGGTCGCGTCTTAATGGCCTTTGATTTTTTTTTTCTTTCTTTTTTTCTAAACGTTTTGGGGTTGGGTTTGGTTATGTTTTTTGAGGGTGGGAGACTTTTTTTTTTTTTTTTTTTTTTTTTTTTTTTTTTTTTTCCAATTTGTCGTCGTTTCAAATAAATTGATACAAAACTCGGAGCGGTGGTGATGTGCTCCCTGCAGGCTCCGGGGGCTGCGGCACCGCACGAAAGGCAGCAGGGATTCCCCTGGCAGGAGGAGAGGCCCGCAGCTGTCACTGGCAAAGCACCTGAAGCAAGCGAGGGGGGGCTCAGCGGTGCAGCGTCACCCCTAGCACAGCCCCACAGCCCGAGGCCTCCCGGGGCTCCACCACTCCCCCCCCCTCACTGCCTGGCACCGCATGGGAGCATCTCCCCCAGGAGCTGCGGCTGCTGCTGCGTGCAGGCACCAATGGCTCCATTGGCATCAGCGCAGCGTGAGCCGTCCCTCCATCGGCTGTGCCTATTTATAGCTCGCAGCAGGGAGGTTGCATAAAGCTCTGCCGGGGATCTGGGCCATGTTGTTCCACTGGGTCCGCTGGAGCTCAGCCCTGTGAGACACCTCCCAGCTCCTGCCAGCCTCCAGCACCCTGAACATGGGTGGGCATGGGGCAGCAGTGGGATCACGCTACACCTCAAGGAGCTGCTGCACGGGTATGAGGTCGGTATCCTCAGGGTGTCCAGTATTGACGGTTCCCAGCAGTGCAGCAGGGTGAGCAGAGATGTGTGGATTCTGGGAGGCTCTCCAGGTCTGTATTCAGGACACAGTTGCAGGGTCAGGCCAGGCACAGTCACACGGAGCTTGGCTATCTGCCAGCCATCTCAGATGCTAGGAGAGCTGCTGCACTCGGTGCAGAGCTGCAGTTGTCTCCTCAGTCAATAGATGACACTGCAGGTTTTGGAGGAGCGGAGGGAATGCCATCACCGAGCTGGTTGGCCTCAGGCAGGAGCAGAGCCACACTTGAGGCCCTTGCAGCTCCCTGCAGCAGGCTGTGTGCCAGCAGCGGGGTGTCCCTGCTTCCTCCTGCTCCGCTGCCTGCAGCAGTGACCCTTAAATCACACTGCTGGGCAGACAGGGATAGAAATAGATAAATCACTGCTGTCATTCCTGGGTAGTCCAGTGCAGAGGCAAAGGGGAGTGGAGCCCAAGCCCAGACAGCAAAGGGCAGACAGAGGTGATGCTGTGTGCCGGCCCAGTCAGAGCCCTGGGGCAGAGGGGCTGGCAGCGTCCTGCTACCCAACTCAAGACTGCTAGAGCTGTGGCATCTCTGTGCAATCCCGGTGGCACCGGTGCTGCCAAACCCTAGGGCCTGGCTCCAGGGGCAAAGCCAAGACTCCCAAGGGCAGGCAGGTCCAACCCCACCCCTAGAGGACTGAAGCAGAGTTTTTGGAGCACAGAGACGCTTCATTTCCATGCTCCTGCACCCAGGAACATCTTCCCCTCAGGCTGCAGTATGCCCAAGAGGAGGCAGTGGAGGAGAGAGACCTGCAATCCCCAGCTCTCCTCACAGAGAAGCAGAGGCTATCGTGCAGACTTTGAGGCATTCACAACCTCAGAAGAAAGCTCCATGCAGTTAAGCCCAGCACGTTTTCTGAGTTCAGCTGCTCTGGTGCCATGAGGCATCCAGCGCTACCTGGAGCTGCAAGCTTGGAGGTCTGTCCCAGACACTTGATGAAGACTGTATGGTATGACAGGTGCTCCCAGTGGTCACACTACTGTTCAGATGTAAAGATAAGGAGACACCACGGGCTGAGCCCTTTATCAATGCTAGGCTGGACAGATGGGATTTCCTTCTGTCTGCCAGCAACCAGGCTTTCCCAGGCTGTCATTCTTGTGGCAGGCAGAGCCCAGCTCTCACCCCAGCTGCCAGGGGTGCACACCCACCCCTCAGCTCCAGTTACAGCTGCAGCATCACCCCATCACCTCAGCCACCAGCAGTCTGGGGATGACCACAGTTGCTACTGAGCTGCTCAGCCCCAGGCCTGCTATGCAGCACTCAGCACAGCACTCACCTGGGCAGCACTTTTAGGCAAAAGAAAGGACAGCTATTTCTTTGCTGAGTGCAGCAGCTCCAGTCCTGACCCCCACCTTGGATAGCACAGCTCAGACCCGGCCAACCCCCAGCCCTGACTGTGGGTAAGCCTCCCACAGCCCTTCTCCCCCAGCCAAGCGTGAAGGTATGCTCTGGCTTGCTGGGCCATCACAGCAGTAACTCAGGAACATTCAACAAAGGAAGAGGGCATCAGAGTAAACATCCCCCGTTACCCACATCCACACCCCCTCCATCAGCTGTTCCCATCAGACCTCCAGAAGCTCATTCAGTACCTTGAGGATCTCCAGCAGGGACTGGGGGATGGCTCCAGATGCAGCCTCATTCTGCTCTGCTGCTCAGAGCCCAGGGGCCCCACACACTTCCAGGCGCCACTGAGAGTGAGCAGACAGCAGAGCATCCACACAGCAGAGAGAAGAGCTGGGGAAGGGTTTTTCCTGCCCCCAGGGTGAGTGGAAAATGGTATGTAGGAAATGAGTGCATGCATAGGTGCTAGGCTAGATCTGGTCCTTTCTGCTCAGGGAAAAGCAAGCCCAGACAGGCAGCTGCCTCACAGCCTGCTCCTGCAGCCCAGTACTAGCTAGAGCAGATTTGGTGTGGTGACAAGACAGCACATTCAACAGCATTCAACAGGGAACCAGTTTAATCAAATATTGGGTTTGCACCATTCTTTTCAGTATGACAAGTTCTGCATTTTCTAATACAAAGCACTCAGTTGTACAGAACGCCGGTCCTGAAGGAAAGGAGGGAGAGAACAAGACGTGGATGCAGACACATTACCCACCCCTCATGGCAGCACATGTGGGGAGAAAGCCCACGCTTCCCTTACAGAAGGGAGCCGTGCTGCAGCAGGGGCACACAGCCAGCTGTCCCCCAGCCCATCTCCCCCCACCCCAAGATCAGGGTAGCACAGCATAACCAAGGGACATCTGCACCACATAGCAAACCAACAAACGTGCTGCTTCCACATCCTACAACAGAGCACAAAACCCCTCCATTGAAGCAGCATCCAGCTTCATCTACTCTAGGTGAGAATAACGCCAGCGCCAGGCTAAAGTACTTCATCCACTAGGTTTACAGCAGAGGCAATAGGCTGAACACATGCACATAAATAGAAGCTGCTCATTTTACTTAGAAAAACAAGAGAAAAGGAAGAGGTCATGAAGGTCTGCAGTCCAATAGCCCAGACAGTGCAGCATACACGTGACGATGGACCTCCATGGCAGCAGGCTGCTCTGGGCAGCGAGGAACACTGTCAGCACATCAGCCATTCCTGGTGTCACGGGACAGCCCTGTGAGCCTACATTATCCACGGCCATTCAATACATACAGCTCGAGCTAGGAACGGGCTTCAGCACAAACCGTACCGTTGTTGTTGTTGTTTTATAAAGAAACATTAATCCACAGAACATTACACATAACAGACAGCATCATCACTTTATTTCTCAGAACCAGAAACGGTGTTGAACAAACAGAAAGACACAGCATGTCATTTTTGGAAGTGCCATCGGGGTGTGATGGAGCTGAGGGACACGGGGGGCTCCCACAGACAGGGCTGCTCTGCCAGCAGCACAGAGCTGCAGCAGAACATGGCAGCTCCCGGCGCCTGACCTTGCAATGCTCTGCGGGGATCTGACACTGGAGTGCCCCAAAGCCCCCTGAGCTGGGAGCTGCCTCTGTGGGGGAAGGGACTACCCAAAATAAAATAATACCTTCAAATAAATAGCTTCTTAACAGTAGGAACGCACGAGCTTTAACCACAAACAGAACTAAGACTAACAGTCGCTCCTTGCTGATGGAGAAACTTCTGCTTTTCGCATTTGCCAGCCCCCCCTGCCGCAGTGCAGCGGGGATGGCACCGCTCAGGGTGTGCAGCAGCAGCAAGCCTCAGCCCCACGCCAGGGCAGCAAGGACAGCCGCGGGGGGGGGCCTGCAGGGCCCCAGGGCCGGTGGAGGCAGCCGGAGGTGCCCGTGTCCATCCCCACGCAGCCACAACAGTCCTCGGCAGCTCCACGCAGCGACCCAACCGCACCACCCCGGCCCCCGCCAGCCGCACCCCACCATCTCCTGCAAAAAGGCTTCTTCCAGAGAGACGGGGCAGGGTGGGGACAGAAGAGGGGCCTGGCCTCGCCCGCGCTCCCCCAGCACCCCACTACAGCCCAGGCCGGGGACCGGTGGAGAGCTGGAGGGGCACAGCCGGGGCTCACCCCCCAGCCCGGGTGCAGGAGCAGGAGGGGAACCAGGTGCGGGGGGCAGCGGCGAAGAGGGGGCCGGGAGAGGGGCAGCGCTCACTTCTTGGAGCTCTGCGTCTTCTTGGGCAGCAGCACGGCCTGGATGTTGGGCAGGACGCCGCCCTGGGCGATAGTCACGCCGCCCAGCAGCTTGTTGAGCTCCTCGTCGTTGCGGATGGCGAGCTGCAGGTGCCGCGGGATGATGCGCGTCTTCTTGTTGTCGCGGGCCGCGTTGCCCGCCAGCTCCAGGATTTCGGCCGAGAGATACTCCAGCACGGCTGCCAGGTACACCGGCGCCCCGGCGCCCACCCGCTCCGCGTAGTTGCCCTTGCGCAGCAGCCGGTGCACGCGGCCCACGGGGAACTGCAGCCCGGCCCGCGACGAGCGCGACTTGGCCTTGGCCCGCGCCTTACCGCCGGACTTTCCGCGGCCCGACATGGCCGGCAGGCAGCGGCCGCTCGCCGCCGCCCAGGAGCGCCGCGCACAGACGGTCCCGGCGCCTGCGGGAAAACAAACGCCGTCGCAGCGCGCCGCGGACCGGACCGGGTCGGGCCCCTCCGGCCGCAGTCTGCCGCTCCTTACCGCTCCGCCGCCGCCGCTCCGCCTTGCGCGCCGCCCGCCGCCGCACTGCCAGCG
Organism: Chrysolophus pictus; assembly: GCA_037305975.1. Classification (NCBI taxonomy): domain Eukaryota; kingdom Metazoa; phylum Chordata; class Aves; order Galliformes; family Phasianidae; genus Chrysolophus; species Chrysolophus pictus. The sequence continues at coordinate 10,882,088 of CM074587.1, forward strand.
CTACTGCCGCCGCGCCGCGGATATCCTTACCCGCGCCTCCCCATTGGCTACCGCCGCGGTCGGCTCGCTGCCCATTGGCTGCCGCGCCGATCCCTGATTTGCATAGGACTCGCGGCGCCCCGGCTCCGCTGCGGGCAGCACCCGGCGGGGCGCGGCCGTTGGCTCCGCGCGTGTCCGTGGCCCTGCTGGGTCGAGCGGAGCTCGGCCGAACCCGGACCCTCAACCCAGCCCCGGCTCCCTCTGGGGGCTCCCTCCGGCGTTGCCCTTCCTCGGGGCCAGCGACGGGTGCTGCCCTGACGGTGATGACAACGCCCCTCGCTCACGGCCTGCGATCCTTCCCCAGGGATGGACAGTTGAAAGCAGACCCAAAATCGGAGTCCCAACTGGGGTTGTGCCCGTTAATTCCGTTTTACTGTTTCCAACGCGAATTAATGACTGTTTTAAGGCATAGGCCCCGCGGTGGAAGGCTTTGGGCTGGCAACATCTGGCTCTGCTTACAAAATCCCTGACAAAATCCCTGACCTCAAAAGCAGCAGCTCTGCCCGGTTCTGTAATGGCACTTTGGTTATCTGGACTTTAATGAGCGACCTCTCAGAGCAAGGCTGAGTGCATCCATCCACAGATCAAGAAAATCCTCTCGAAGTCTTCAAATCCCATTAACAGAATGATTGTACAACAACGTGACCACCACGGTTCTCCCACCCCTCTCCCTGCAGGGAAACCCAAGGCAGGGGGCAGTGCTTGGGCCTTCGATCTGATCCCAGAGAGACAATATAGAAAAAAGCACAGCCCACAGCCTTCCCCAGCCCCATTTCCTCCTTCCTGGCCCAGGGATGCTCAGTGCATATTGGAGGCCTCTCCAGGCTGCAGTTGTTTTTAGGGGGTGGGAGTGTTAATTTGTGCAGAACACAGATGAGAATAAGTGGAAAAGAGGTAAGAGTTTAATAACAAAAAAAAAAAAAAAAAGGAAAGAAAAAAGAAGAAAAGAAGAGGAGACAAACAGTAACCTTTAACAACAGATAGAGACAACAACCCAGGACATCAGAAAAACACCTGAGAGGTACGGAGAATCCCATTAGTGTCTGCAAAGCCTTCCAACGGGTGTTCTGCATTGTGCTCAGGGAGCTTTGCAGACAAGCAGGGTCTGGATGCCCTATGCCTTGTGCTTCTTGGCAGCCGGCCCCCCCTCCTGCCCCAGCCACTGCCGCAGGATGCCTGCACTGCTCTTCTTGGGCGAAGGGCTGTGGATGAATTGGCTCTTCCACCTGGGCAAAGCATCTTCTTTCTTCTGTGGAGAGCCCTCCTGGGAGCTCTTCAGCCAACCCAGCATCGCCTTGCTGCTTGCAGTAGCTTTGACCTCCTGGGGACACAGAACAGAGCAGGAAGAAGTGATACACAGTGAGAGCTGCATGGGATGCACACACCACAACCAAGTGCTCACCTTGGGGGCTCCAAGCTCGATGGGCACCAGGCACTCAGGTGTGTCATTGCGGATGCTGTTGATGAAGGTGGACACGGGGTGGAATGCAATGTTCTCCGTGGGCCGGATGAGCTTCATCGCCTCCTGCGTGGGCACCTCAGCGAAGTCCAACCACTTCTCGATAGCCTCGTCCCCATCCAGGATGGCCGGCATCCTGGGCACAGAGGGGACACGCTGTGCAATCACACTGAGCCCCGTGTCAATGCAGTGCAGCAGTGCAGCAAAAGCAAGCACACACCTGTGGTGGATGAAGCTCAAGTCCTTGGAGGCATCCACGGTGATGATGGTGTAGGTGTACAGCGGCTCTCCTCCTGCTGGTGGCTCCCAGCAGTCAAAAATCCCGGCCATAGTGAGCAGGCGCCAGCCCCGCCACTCCTCATCGCTGTCCTCCTCCTCCTCAGCCTGCAGGACACCCAGCGTCATGCCCGCTCCACCCCGAAGCAATGCGCCTGGGCAGCTCACCCCACCACCCCACTGCCCAGTCCAGCACCAGCTCAGCCAGACAGAAAGAGGCAGAGAAACCCAAAGCTGAGTCCCCTGAGAAACACCTCAGCAGCTCATGCAAATATGCAGTGCGTGAGGAGTAGCAGGCGTGACGGGTGGGGATGCTATGGGACTGGGTACGGCCGTGCGCTGCCGTGATTTGGGGGACCAGCAGCAAAGTGCCCTCGGAAGAAAATTCCTCTCTGCACATCCCAGTTCTGTTGTTCCCTGCCTTGTCCCAGGCACGGCCTCAGGTGTCTGTGTGTGAGTGGAGCTGAGTGCTCAAGCACTAACGGTGCTGCAGTACCGGGTGTTTCTTGCCCTGGGGGAAGTAGATAAAGTAGGGCTGCTTGCCCCCGCCGCGCTGCTGCCACTCATAGAAGCCATCTGCCAGCACCACACAGCGCTTGCCCTTGAGGAGAGGGCCCTGGGGAGGAGACACAAAGCAAGACGTGAGCTGCAGGATGTGGTCAGGGCTGCCCCAGGGCAGTGGCAGTACCCAGCACTGCCAGGTGCACACCGCAGTTGTGGTTCTGCCAAGCCCTGCAGTCGGACACACACAACAGGGCTCACCTTGTAGGAGGACTTGCTCAGCATGGTGTCACTGCGGCAGTTGGAGGTCTTAAACTGCATTTTGGAGGGGTCGTCCTCTTTGAACCAGGAGGGCACCAGGCCCCAACGCATGTCCATGAGCACACGCTCAGAGGAGTCAGCATCCTGCAAGCAAGGCAGAGGAGCAACCTACAGTGATACCCATCCTACAAACGTGGCTGTATTGTGTTTATCAACAGCAAGAAGTGCAGTTTCTGCGGCAGGAAGAGAATGGTGATATGGGCTCCATCCCTCCTCTGGTTAACAAACAGCTGGCGCTGAGGTTGAAGAGAGCATCCCAGGGGGCACAAACTTCACCTTCATTTTAATAACGTGATTTCTGGTTCACTTTCACTCTTTGCATATTGCCTCAGCTCGGGCAATGGAAACGGCACGGCGGCTTTCACTTCCTCCTGCGCAGTGCCTCGTTCTGCCCGCCCAGAGCAGCGCAACTGCGGCCCTGGAGCGTGGCTGCACCCAGACATCACGGGTGGATGAGGATGCACATAGAAACACGCATGTACTCCACTGAGCTCTTGCCAGCACCCACACCAGGACCAGCATCGAGGGGCACTTCGTTCCATCTGCTGGGTGAAGGTGCCCAAGGGACTCACGTCACGCTTCACAACCCTTGTGCCATCGCAGGGCTCATCCTGTGCCCCCTGAGCCGCCCCCTGTCCCCATATGGCCACGCACCGCAGCTGCCTGATGAGAGGCCACGGCCAGGCGTCTCAGCTCAGTGCTCCCCGCTTGGGGCTCAAACTAACGGTAATCCCAGCACTGTGCTGCTCTGGGCTCGAGATTCTGTTCTCTGCTCTCCCCTATCGAAGTGCTGTGGGCACCCAACGGTGTCAGCGCTGCAAAGCAGAGCAGAGCCCACGGTACAGCTTCAGACTGCTGGGAGAAGAACCGACAGAAGTTACCGACTGGCACACGGACCGCACCACAGTGGAAGCGCAGCCCCGACTCGCCGCCCTCCTTAGGGCCACGGCAGTACTAACGAGAAGGAATACTTCAGTAATACGGACGTTGAGATGCAAAACGTGCGGCCACCACCACCCAACAACCCACCCCAAATCCCACTTTGTGCCCCGGCACCCTCAACCCCCGCGGGGGGCCGCACTCCGGCCGACGCTCCTCCGTTTACCTGCTGGACGTGTTTGCGGGACAGCAGCACGGGGCCGCAGGACTGCGGGCCCTTGTTGTAGGAGGGCCGGTAGCGCTCCTCCCGCAGCCACTCGGGCTGCTGCCGTCGGCCCCGCCGGTCGCGATAGGCGCAGGCCCGCCGCAGCCGGGCGGCCCCCAGCGAACAGGCCGTCCGCCCGCACATCGCCGCCACCGGAGCGCCCAGCTCCGCTCCGCCCCGCGGAGGTGGTGCCGGGAGGGGCGGGGTGAAATAAACGCCCGGGAGCAACGCCCGCCCGCCTCGAGAGAGGGAGGAGGAGCAACGAGAGGTTTTATTGTCAGCTAGGAACGATGGGAAAGTGCTGAGCTGGTGGCTGGGGGAACAGCCGGGCTTGGAACCGCCCCCCGTGCAAAGCATTTCGTAAAATCAGAGCTTAAAAACAGCGTTATTTTACAGACAGAACCCCAAAGCCAGGTCCCCGTTGTATTGAAGAAGCTGCTGCAGCGAACGTGATCCCTTATTATCCCAGTGGCAGAGGAAGCACCGCCCGAATGAAGGCAGCGCTCAGCCCACAGAGGCCATGATCACATCCACCGGGAGCTCCTCCGTGCTGCGGGCCGTGACCTGCATCGTCACCGTGTCGGTCAGCAGCAGGCGAGCCCGCAGCAGCAGGTCGTGGCCGCCCCGGAACACACCTGGAAGGCAGCAGCGGGTTAGAAGGGAGCCCACGTGGCACCTCTCATTCACCACGACCTACCTGGGACACTCGCAATACAAAGGCCTTGTGAAAATTAAGTTTAAAATAAACTCCGGCTGAGAAGAGATCCGACCACTCCATTAATCCCCACCAACCTCCAGCACATAGCCACTGGCTGGGCAGAGTGGCTCTTCTTCCCTCAAGGTCCTTCCAGAACCGAATGCTGCAGATAACCAAGGCAGCAAGTCCCATCCAGCTGAGTCTCAGCTCATCCCAACTTCTCCCCACCAAAGCTCTCTCCCCTCCCCCCCAGTTCCAATAACAGTTGCCCTACACCTGCAAAAGACAAAACCAGTGGCATGGATCCATCCGAATCCCACGCAGGGCTCAGTGAGCACATCACAAGCTCTGATTTTCAACCTTGCAGAGCCACTGTTCCAGCAGAGACCTGATGGCACAGCTCACCTGCCAGGTACAGCGTGTGAGAGTTCTTGTTATCTGGCACTTTATCTGATCGCTCGCAAGGCTGCATCCCCAGGAACTTCACAATATTGCTAACTGCCTCTGTTAAGAAAAAGAAGAACAGGCTCTGCATCACGGGTGCCTTGACAAGGACACACTGAGTGATGAAAGCCCTCCTTGCATGTTACAGTTCGTGTCCCTTGTCCTGAGGGGGGCATAACATCGGTGGCTGCTGTGCTTTAAAAAGCCATCAGAGAGGCAGAAGCAACACACACAAGCAAAAAAAGAGAAAAAAGCCACCACCACGCTGCAGTTCTGTTATTTGATGCAGCCAAGGCGCCAGCCCACCGAGAACAGGAGAATGAATGAGTCAGGCAGCAGGAGAGCTGGCTGCATGCAAACTGCACAGCCCTGTCAGCAAGCTTGCTTCTCTGGGGACAAATGCAGAAGGAAGAAAACACCTTGCAGGAGAGAGAGGTCAAGGAGGAATCTGAAAAAGCCTTAGGGAGGGTACTTCAAACCCAAGGTGCTGTGCAAGGAAGAATAGACATAAACAGGTGCCCTTGTCCTGTAGCTAGGTCAAAAGAACCACATTTTCATAGCAGTAAGCTGGATCTTTAATACATGGTGAAAGGCAAGAGGGCTTTGCCCCGTGAGCCTGCCCACCAACCTCATGTCTTCTGTTTGTACCTTCTGAGTCTCCAAGGTCAGAACAACTCCTTTCACAGAAGGAAAGTGGGAGCTCACAGCTGAACTATGGTCTGTTTGGGAGGGTAGAGCATGAAAGCAAAGCAAGATGTTCTCCTGCTTCCCACAATACAGTCTGGTCTCTATAGGGTCCAGAATACTTATTTGTTAGTTCAGGTCTCAACAAACTTGTTTTCATATTAACCAAAGGTCTTCATGTAACAGCTGTAGTAATTACTTGAAGGGTTTTTATCCTGCCTGCTTTTCCAAGAGAGAGCTAACACCAGCCAGACTGCACCTCCTGTCTTTGCTCGATGGAGGGAAACATTAAGAGCCCCACTGGGTTCAGACATCCCCTTACCTTCAAGGGTTTTAATTGCAGATAAAGTAAAGGTTTCTTCCTTTTCATACTCATCACCCACTTCATCCCAGGCAGCTCCAAAGTTGGGCTTCAGAACTCGCTGGATGTGATCAGCCACTGTTACCTCAAGATCTTCAAGCTAGTAGTAAGAAAAAGTCCAAATGAAACATAGTTGTTACTTACCTTGCTCCCTCCAGAGTGAGCTTTAGACTGGATTCCCTGAGATCAGGTGGACCCAGGAGACAAGCCTCCACTTCTACTCAGGAATATGTCAGAGCAAGCTCTGTCCCTTCTAGTTTGCTCAGAGAACAATTAGTTGAGCAGCTGCTTGTCCTGGAAAGCCACGCTATGCCACTTCCAGGGCTTACAGAGCAGGTTCCCAACCTGAGTACAGCCCTTAGCCTGACAAGGATCAGAGCACTGGGCAAACAGCCAGAGCAGTGGACAAAACAAAACAAAAAAGCTGCTGGTGCCCATACTGGTGTACCATCTGCTTCCCTGAAACACACATAAGCTTGTATTTTGCCTTTCTGGCCTCTCGTTTTGTAGGCTGGTAAAGTACCGTGAGACGCTGTCAGATGCTTGCTGTCACATAAGGCTGCATGCCAGGATAGCTGAACTGCTGCTGTGACTACGTCTGTGCAAGGAACAACTGGGTTGATCCCTCTGGAGCTCATATCTAAGAGCAGTCAGTGCCAGAACTGTCCTGACACCAGTCTGCATTCGCTTCAACAATCGCTGCAGGAAAGAATCTCCCCTTGAATCTAGTTGAAACAGATGGAAGGGTTTGTTTAAATATCACTCTGATGCTCTGGTGCCTGGTGGGAAGCAGGCAGAGGGGTCAGCCTTACACATTCCTTTGGAAAAATCCCTCCCCACTCCTTCTGGGAGGACGCCATGTCCTCAGTGACTCACTGCACAGCAGTTCCCCTAATCAGATTCACAACAACGACAGGCAACACAGAAAACAGCTTCTGAAGGTAACAGGGCAAGCTGAATTCATGTCACAACAACCCTTCATCTCTGGAAGGAAAACACCACCCTCTGTGAGGTAGTTCCAGTTTCTGACTGAGCATGAGTTTAGCTTCTTCCTGTGTGGTAAAACAGCCAGGAGATAGGACTTTACAGCATCAGTGCTTTCACCAGTCTCAGTGCTAAGGGGGTAATGCCAGAGGAAGAGCAAGGATGGCGACCTTCCTGTATCAGACAGCCCACTAGTAATTAACCACAGAGAGCAATGTTGGCGGGAAAAAGAGATGGCCAACAGCCTTCTGCCTCCACAAAACTGCCCGTGCCACTGGTGGAGCCCACAGAGAACAGCCCAGAGGACACACGACTGCCTCCCAAAATGCAAGTACCCTGCACTTCCAGGAGTTTGCCTGGAGAGCAGCAGGAAGATGCTCCAAATGAGACAAATAAGCTCTCCAAACCCACACTTTACATTTTGGGACAGACACCACTGATGTAGCAAGACCCCTCTCTCCTTGCGATTCTGCCTGCAGCAGTGTCAGTGGGCACATCATTGCTTGCATGGCAAGTTACTGGGTACAGATCACAACATCCCTCAAGACAACTGCGGTTTCCGTGATGTGGCACACGCCCAGCTCCTTACCACATATTCATCCTCGTAACCCTCGTCGTCCGTCTCACCCGTGTTTGGATCACAGTCCTTGACAGTGAATTTCATCATGCAGCTGAATGTGCAGGCCACTGCAGGCAGGGGAGGCAAAGGCAAAGCTCACATTACCACCAAAATCCACTCCTCGGCAGGAGAACGGGGATAGGAAACTTGGGGCAGGTGGGTTCTCCCCCTCCCAGTCAGCAGCACGGGCTTAGCACATGACCTAGAAAGCATGCTGACAGTTTCTCACTCTCAAGGACAAAGTACTTATTTGTAACACTAAGGCCAGCAAACAGTGATAAATACAGACTCCTGATGGCTGCACCATAATCTTCACATCAAGTCCCGTTACTCATGAATATCAAGTTGTGTTGGGAATACAAACTAAGCGTGTCCCATCAACCTCTTGTGAAGGAGGTGAGACCCTTATCTAGGGATCAGTTCATGCACCTTGGAAAAGAAACCACCTTGCACTGCAGCACAGCAGATGATTAATACCACTCAGCTGGGAGAGGAAGCTGTGATTCATCTCTGAAGGTAGGTACTGCTGCATGAAGGACAGCAACACACAGATGAGCAGTCTCAGAACAAACCAGGGTGAATCAGACCACAGGTTGAGCCTGGTTTATATTCTGGACAGTGACAAACAAGGGAACGTCCTGCTCAAATAGGCATTGCTGGAATTCTGGCCATTTGTCTGAAATACTCCTTGAGTACTCTGTGCACTCATAGCACATCACAGCCAGGCAGACCACCACTCGCCTCCCCATGTGCTAACACAAAGAAGAGCAGGCTAAAGGACACGCCAGGGTGCAACAAAGATCTCGGCAGAGATCTGAATGCTCATCTGCCAGTTCCCCCAGCCCGACTCAACAACGCTTTAGCACAAGGGAATCAGGAGGAGAAGGGAGGCCTGACAGCCCTCAAGCAGCGAGGAGAAGTCATGCTTGGCATCACTCAGGGATGCACCCACACATAGTCTATAAATACCTGCAAGGTAGAATGCATGTGGGCGTGAGCAATACGGTATGCTTAATTTGGGGGAGTATCAGGGAAAACAGAGCACAAACTGTTTACCTGCTGTTGGATCCTCTTCAGACAGTGCCACCAGAGTGTAGCAGGTGCCTGGCTGGTTGTACACCAGACTTTTGGCAGGTATGTAGCCAATGACCTCATACCCCTCTGTTGGCTCCATCTGCACAGTAACATTCTCCAGGATCTGATCATTCAGGGTGTTGGTACAGTCAAACTAAGCAAGAAAGGAGAGAACAAAGACAGCTTGAAGCTCTCAGCTATAGATGTAATAGCAGATTTACTTCACGCATAGTGGGAGCATGGTGTTAACTTGTGAAGTGCCTCTGTCTCAGTAGGGATTCTGGCTATCACAGGGTTCATGCTTCCATTTAGTCTCAGAGGAACCGGCATCTAAATGTTTTAGGGGAAAAGCTAAAAACTTTCAGGGGACTCCAGTGCTCCACTAATTTATTTTTGTATTTTATATATATATATTTTTTTTTTTTTAAAAGGAAATGACACAATGATTTCAGCAGATCTAAACTTGATGTTTACACTTTGAACTGGCTGCAGCGACAAATCAGTCAACTTCATACAGTTGTTTCTGGCAAGCAGACAATAGAAACAAAGATTAACTCCTCTGAGGACTGTGTGAGCAGTTCCGAGCTTTTGAGAAAGAAACTGGCTACAAACATCGCTGCTCGTAAGATAGCACAAGACTTGCTTGAACTCCCTGAGGGCCAGGTAAAGAGGTTGGCGCATTGACTGAACAACTCCCATACAGCAGGAGGGTGATCCAGTTAAGGCCAAGACTCACCAAAATAAGCACCTATAATAAAATGGCTAAAACAACATGCAGGTGACTAAGAACCCTCTCCCATCCTGTCAGGTAACATTTTTGGCCTCCCAGATATGCCAGGCTTCACTCTTTTGTGTTCCAAGCATGTGCCTGGGGATCCAGAGGAAACAACGCTGCCCCCCTTGCCAGCTCCTCCATGAGAACAGCCCCACCTAGTGCCTATCTCATTGTCACTTTGATTGCACACATATGCATTGTTCAGTCAAAACCACATGCACACTAATTCATCTTTTTTTCCTGAGGCTCTGCTGCCCTGGGTGAGAAACAAAGGACCCATTAAATTGATGAGTTTTGAACACAGATATCCTTGAGCTATTTCTTCCCAGTGAAGTTTTTACTGGTCAGGAGCTTATTTTCCAATCCTCTTTTGGCACCACATGCCATAGCTACTCACCTGGAACACCATGTGGCTGACAAATGTGTGCTTGGTGCAACGAACCACATACTCTGTTTCCAGCTCTGTTAGGGCAACAGGCTCTGGGGAAGACCTGAAGAGTGGGCCCAGTCCTCGGAACTCTGGGATCGCTCCCAGTTGCTCTGAAACAGAGGATGTAGAAACAATTGCTTTTCCCAGCCACAGAAAAGTGTTAACTTTTTCAAAGCCTTCAGTTAAACAGCTGGAAGCTGCTGCAGCAAGTAGTCATCCATCGAGCAGCCACAGCATTCACTAGGAACTTCTAAAATTAAAGGCAGTCTCATCTTCCTTTTGTCCACATCTGCCATCTGCCCACATCTACTGCAAGCATCCCCAACAGCAAACAACTGATTCGTATGCCCCATGCCACTCTTTGAGGGGAGGAGGAGAAATACTGGAGTGGGTAGGCTGGCTCAGCTAGAAGAGGCTACACAGTTCTCACGTACAGCTGTAGGAGAGGCCTTGCATCAGTTTACCTTGGAATATTTCTTGCCGTGTTGCTGCCACTTTCTCTGGCTGTTTGGTTACAGCAACAGGGGCATTTTCTGCAAGGGAAAAAAACAAATAAACAATGAAAACAACCAAATACAAAGGAATAGTAACTAAATCAGAAAACAGATCATTGACTAAGTAAAGAAGAGCTCATTTCTCATCTTGCTATAGAGCAGACACCCATTTTTAGCTTCCTAAATACCTTTAGTAATCCTCATTGAAGCTACTGCAATTCAAACGATTACTATTATTAGCAGTTGGACTAACTGAAACACTAAAGTGGGAGTAACAAGATTTGCTGGCCTTTGTCTTTACAGAAGATATAATCCCACAAAATTTGAAGAGGATGGCTTCTCAGCAATTCCCAGCAAGGCCAATGCAGATCAAGGGCTGGATCTGCTAGGGAACTGTCAGCAATTCAGACTGGTGCACAGCAGACTGATTTCTCACCTGCTCTTTGCTCTATGATAGGAGCTGTTGCCAAAGGAACAGATCTCAAATCAAAGGGTTTTTCAGAGGGCTCCAGGGTATACTGATGCAGAGCCCTCTCCAGGCCAGGGATGGACACTGTTAGACCTGGGGACAGAAGGAAGAAGCCCCTGAGACCGCAGATAACGCTCTCTCTTTTTCCTGTATGAAACCAGGAGAGGTGCAGTCTTGTTTTGAGGACTTTTTGTTTTACCATTCAGGATGTAGCCAGCATTGAGGGCTTTCTGTTTTTGCTCCAGAACATTCAGGTAGAATGTGGCTCTGTCTCTCACTTCATTGTCATCATCCATCACACATCTGAGAAGAAAGCAGAAAACTTGCTTCAGCACAAGGCAGCAAGGCCCATGTGAATTCATCCAGGTTAGTTATATATAATAAATTATAAAATATTACATTCTAATGTTATGATTTATTATGTAATAATTAAGCTCAATTATAACTACAACTTAGTAGCATCCTCACTCTGCCCAGGGTCTTCAAATAACCTATCTGTCCCTGAAAGGTTGAGTGACACTCACCTTTTCAGTAACACCAAGATACTGGGTAACATCTCCTCATTCTGGGCTCCAAACTTGGCCAGGGCACTCACAGCACCTGTAACACAAGTCATAAAAAAAGAATTAGGATACAAAGAAATCACCTGAAGTTTCCTCCATCCTCCAGCTGTGTTGAAATGGCACATCAGAGACTCTATACCTAGCAGACAGCATTACTCTAACTAGAGAGAAGCAGATGTGTTAGCAAAGTGCCTGAAGACCTTCTCTGTCAAGTTCCATGGCATCCTTGTATCATCTCCTGTTTCTCAGCTGCAGACCAGCTCTTCCATCAATACTACTGGAGGATCTTTGCAGTATAAAAACATTCACTCAGGACTATAGCAAATCACAATCCTCAAAAACAGAGGCGTTCAAGCACTATATTTCCTTGCCAATCCATCCAAGGGCAGCTTTCCAGGTTTATATCTTACCTGCCCGGACTTCTTCATGCTCCAGGACAACCCTGTTGTAGATGAAGCGAATGTATTTGGAGGGGTTATTGGTTTTGGGCCCTTCTTGGCCCAAGAGGTGGAGGATACGTGTAGCCAGCACAGTGAACTCGCAGTCCTCAATGAATTCACAGAGGTGAGACAGGCCTGTTTCTTTGCTCTCTGAGTTTTCCTCAATGATGCTGATGATGCAGTCCACAATGGCTCGCTTGTATTCAAAGCCACCCTAGGGAGAAAAGGGAACTTCTCAGCTGGAAAGCTCAAAGCACGTCAGACATTCTGAATTAGTCAGGCAGGAAAGAATTTCCTTTGAAAAGGTCACTCACTCTCAATGCTTTAAATCTGTGCTTGAAAGGTGAAGGGCAGTAATGCTGCCCACCTCTTTTGACCCTCTTTATTCTCAGAGGACCAGTTAATACTCAACCTTTCTTGCCACATCCTTCAGTACAGCTGTAGTCAAGAAAAAAACAAATCCTAGAGAGAGAAACAGAATCCATCAGCCTGAAGGGCTTACAGCTCATTTAAAATCCTCTGCTGTTAGAATTAGTGCATAAAAAACAGCCGTGTGGGAGGAGAAAAAAAAATAATCAGCCTTCTTTTTAGCACCAGACATCTGAGGATGAATCACACGAGAAGCATATTAAGGATCATATCTGCCACAGCAGGGTGCAGCAAATGGCCCTATTAGTGTGGGAAGACAGGCAATCAATACCTCCCCAGGCACACCCCATAACCTGACATGCCATTAACGCTCAGTTATCTTCAGACATTATTTACTAGTGTCCTCAATAAAAACCACAGGATTAAACTGCACATTATCCTCTGCCAATTACATGCATAGTTCTGTGCATTTGGGGGGATCTTTCTGTAGCTACCTGGGATTAAGGACACCCATTAAACAAAATGGTTTGAACTACAAAACCACATTCATAACGATGCCATCCTCCCACAGAAAATCTGGGAATGTAGCACGGTCCATTTTTCACAGTTAGGAGTAAAATGAGAGCCTTCAGTTTGTTCCCAAACAAGAGGTTGTAATTGGCAGGTGATGTCAGAGCAAGCAGCGGTGCCAGCTGTGTGGCAGGCATGTTAACTCATTTAGGAATAAGCCTCAGCAAGCCTCTGCTCCATAAAGCTGCCTTTCTGCAAACTGTCAGACTGAATGCAGGGAATGGTTACAGGTACTCACGAACCCTTCACTGCAACAGCACAGAGAACAGAACAAAAGTGATCCCATGTGATCAGTAAGTTGCTACTTAATCTTTTGTACAGGACAAAACTTCTTGGAATTCGCTGTCCAAATACAAAGCTGGTCCAAATGAGAAACATCTATGGTCTCCCAATAGATCTGCTGTTGCTTGCATTTGCTCTGAGAGTAAGGCCCCAGAAAAATCAAAGAATGAAAACCACACTGAAAATATGCCAGTGGTCATTTCTGTCAGACTGCAAGCCTTTTATGGCAGGTAAAGGCTCTCATTACATGGCATTATCAGTAGAACTCAGATTCTCACAGGAACTACTGTGCAGTCCTGCAATTCATACGTACCAGGGAAGTTAAATTACTAATGTGCTCCCAGTAAAGCTTCTGTCTGACCTGTCCTAATTGTACTTGTGCTGTTATGCACTCAGAGTCCCTAAATCTCTGACAATACAATGAAGAACAAAAAGCAGCTGCCCTGCAAACTCACCTCTTCCCGCAGCATAGTGAAGAGAAAGTTCATGAGGACAGCATGTTTGCGAGGGTACTTTTGACACAGTGCATTGATGGCTTGCACTACTACAACCTGGAGGAAAAAGGAGCAAGTCAAAAGGAGGACAGACTCATTGGGCAGGAATATAAATAGTTGAACTGTGTCGATTTGGTGCTGGTCTCCGGCATGGAAGCTATAATTTTGCCTTTAGTTATTCAACAGAGTTCCAGGAGGATACTAACCTAGAAATTAGAGGAGACTGATTTTTAATGTGCTGGTCGGTCCATAGCAGAAGGCTAGATGCTTGCTGGATTCAAAAAAGAGAGACTTACTAATCAAAAGGCTTCTCCCTGGAAGAGGGCATTTGACTCTGGAGATGACTACTATATGACTAAGGCCTGACTTAAGCTGATAGCATCAGATTCTCTCTTGCAAAAACGATGCAGCCCAGCTGCTGGAAAGAGTTTAACCCAAATGCTGAGAGTACACACACAAACATGGACAAAGACTAAGGGGTTCCTTAAAGAATCTGTGTATTTCCCCGTTTTCCCACCTCCTTACTTTGAATTCATCTGAGATTTCTGACATGAAAGAGGAGATCTGTTTCATGAGCCGGTCGATGCTGCTCTCACTGCCAGTTTTCAGCAATGTGGTGATGGCCAGGGTGGCTATGCTGCGGTTGGAGTCTGTCACAAGGTTCTCCAGGTCCAGATTACAGGCGGTCACAGCAGACGGGTGCTTCATGGCCACCTACAGAAGGTGACAAAAAGTGGAAAAGCCATTGTGGTTATTGCTAACAGATCCTCTTTTTATTCCTCTTGTAAGCAAAGAAATGCAAGGCTATAGCCCTAGATGGATGTTATTCACATAAAATCACCACCCAGCCTGGCCTCTTTCTTTTCTCAAGTCAGTTTCTCGTGCACTGGGAGATGCAATTACAGCACCCTGGAAACCAGCTCCTACCTTGTTGAGGGTACGGACAGCTGCGTATCTCAGTGCTGCTTTCGGGGAACTGCAAAACAGCTGCAAAACTGCAAGGCAGGAAAACCAACAAAAGCAGATGCTTAGGCAATCTATTATTGAATTATAATCTCATACCTATAGCAGGAGATTCAATGAAGAGACGTGTGACATGCAAGCATAAAACAGCTAAAAGTGTGCTTAAGAAGCAACTGGATTTACCAGGTTCTTTCCTCTCCTCCCTGTTGTTCCCATTGCCACACCTCTACTGACAGCCAGCTCTCACCCATCTCCCTCTCAACAGGAGAACAGCACCAACACAAGCCCAAAAACTATACAAGGTCCTCATTTCTTAGGGTAAACAGCAGGCACAATCACATAGGCCTAGAACTCCCTCGCCATTGCCATGAGCATCACGTTTACCTGAGACAGCTGGTGCCAGCTCTTTGGCAGTGCAGTTGGGAAGGTTAACAATGGCAGAAGCAGCTTCATAGACCACCATTTCATGTTTGTTTCTTAGGCAGCTCTCAATGAAATCAAACAGGGGGCTATCGCGGCTAAGGGACAAAAAAACCCAAGAAGAAATGAAAACAAAGCAGAAATGAAGAGTCCAGCAGCAGAACAGGACAAGTGCATTGCCTGCAGAAAGGTAACAGCAGCTATAAACCCACTGTCCTCAGATTCTGCAGAGGCTATTACACTGTACTTCCAGCATGCTTGGCTATCTCCTGAGCTGACAATCTCTGGATAATAACTGGAATATTGACAGTAACTGGAATCTCCCTTAGCTGTCACACAATGCTCACCATACTCATCACAAATCTCATCCTCCTGGATGACAAAGCACACATGTGCTAGCCAAGTATAAGATAGAGAAAATGAATCAACATCTTGATAAAGAACAGCTACACAAAACTAGAAAGAAAAACAACAAAGTATTTCACATGCAAGCACCTACACAGACAAGACTTGCAGAAGCAATTCCGTAACAACATGAAAGCATCCTGTTATTTTCTCTGCTGCCTTTTAACTAGCAATTAAGGGTTAGAAGTTGCACACTGCTCTTCAAAGAACAGAAATAATTGCTCCCATCAGACAACAAGTAATCCCACAAGAGGAGACGGAAACAGGACCTGACAAAATTCTTCCCATAGGGAAAGGAGCCTCCTCACCTGCCTGCCTCCTCTTCCAGCAGCTTGCTGGCTACTCGGATCATCATGCAGTAAGCAAATGGTGACTTGAGGCCATGGCGTGTGAACTTGCTGAGCATCTTGTTGACTGCCAGGCGATCATTCTTCCGCACATGGTAGAGCAAGCCCAGAGCATGATACTGTTCAGGGAAACAAAACCACACTGAGCTCCTTATACTTTTATCCCCTCTGTGGCCCGGTGCATCCAGCTGAGCACCAATAGTTTGCTCCACTCCCAGCTGCTGTTATAGTTCCCCACGTTGCCATTGGGCTTCCTACCTGAACCATGATATTGTCACTGGAAGCTGCCTCCTGAGCCTCGTTCACCCAGCGTTTTACCACATCAAAACTGGTCTTCAGCAGGTGCTGGTAGAGACAAAACCACAGAGAACCCATGAGAGAAGGATGGAGGAAGTTCTGGGAATCACCTCCCATATTAAGAAGAAACAAGTTCTCCTCATGAGGGCGCTGGAGGCAGCAACTTGTAAAAGAGCTGAGGACTGGGATGCAGAGACCTGGCCTTGCTAACTGAGGCCTCAAGAGGCTGAACACCTCCCAGAGTCCTCATTTCACAAAGGTGGGAACAGCAAAAGTGACACTACCCCACAGGAAATCTCCTGGTTCGTTTATCAATATTAGCAAGCAGAGAACAAGGGAAACAGTTTGACAAGAAATAATGCTGCAGTGTGCACACCATGGTTAAAGTTTGACTGTGCTGGGTATTACGCATACAAATCCCTTCACTCTTGTCTACAGAGCTTATAATCTCCAACAAGAATTCAACAGACCAAAGTTCCTCAGGCTACTTTTAGCACTCATATATGCTATTGTAAGCCTTTGAACACCAGCATCTCTGCCATACTGCCTAACAAATATCACACCACTGAATACTGACTCACATTCCACTTTAAACCCTAATGATGCTAAATCTGTAAGGTTGGTTTTTAATAGGATGCCCATGAAGCATAAGCATCAGAAGCATCTGCACCCTTAAGTTGGTCATTTATTCTCTCAAAGATCCATTCAGCCACAAATAACTTAATAAACAGAAGAGATTCAAAAGCTCTTGTGACCACTGTACTGCTTTTACTACATGCAGCGTGGGTAGCCGTTGGACAAGCTTCCTTCCTCTGCACTAGCACATCTTGGGTCCTGACAGTGCCTTCACCCAGACAGCTCCAAGCACTTCAGAGACAGAGGAAGGATGTGCTGCTTTCTAATGGTGCAATAAGTCTCCAGAATCAAATTACTTTGAAACAAACTGTGATCCAATTGTATTACACTGAAAAACAGTATTCTTTTTCCCTTCCTCCTCTCTTCTTTCTCATGTATCCTCTACCAAAGGACAGCTCCAATATGACACCACCAAGATGTCCAGTCCCACCACAGACAAGTACTCCCCAGCTGGACTGCTCATCAGGCCCACTCTGCAGGGCACACCTACCAAGGAGGACACCAGAGCAGAGCTTGACACACTTGGCACTTTGTCAACAATAGCCTGTTTCATGTAGCGCTCGATGGCCTGTAGCATGGTGCTCTGCAGGGAGAAGAAAACAACAGCTGGTATGGAAAACCTGTGAGGAGTGTGAAAGAGGAGATGCAACGGGTTGGGGTGAACAGTCTAGGGCTGCCCCAAAAGAAAGCCGCACTTACATCAGTGATTTGACAGAGTGCTCTCACAGCAGGACCTCGGTAATTGTCATCCTTCCCAGTCATGTCTTTGGTTAAGCTGGTTGGAAATAGGAAGCCCTCAATACTGCACTCTTGAGCCAGCAGCTCCTAGGTGCATGCAGAGAGCCCACAGAGCAGCGGGCAGACAAGAGCATAGCTGAATGTCAAGCAGGCAAGTGCAGGTCTTAAGCAAGTCCCACCAGAGTGGGAAGGCAGGAGATCCACTTGCAATAGAGGAAAATATGTCAGAACTGCCACATCATGTAACCAAAAATGACAATTCAAACACTCAAGAGCATGAGCTATGGGCACACAGCACATTTCAAATGCATCACTAAGAGTTCAATATCTGTATTTGAATAGGCTCTTTCAAAGGAGGAGATTTTTTTCTTCACCAAGAACATTCCCTGTCTTCACAGCGCTCGGAGACAAGAGGCTGGAAAGTATTACTGGAGAATGCATGAAAGTAGTAATAGCAAAACCAAGATGACTGACCTGCTAGTAACAATGATTACATCTTCTGCAATAGAAGACATCTCTTTGATAGTCAGGTAACACATCCTGCGAAGAGTTGGCTAACAAGAAAAGAAGACAGACAGACATCAGCAGAGAGGATCCCAGGTATGAAGAGATCTCCATTTTTCCTGCTTCCATAACTTTATTGTGAAGATAAACAAACTGGTGCTCTCAGAGAGTCACAGTGCCCAATGTAAAAAAAATCATATTCATTAACAAAGCAGCCCTCCCTCTTCTAAATTCCTCAGCCTTAGGATGAAGCCACGGGACTACCAGATTTACCTACATCTACAGTTTCATTTTTTACTTGTTGTTTACATGAATGAGGCAAAAATCTTGAAATCAGGAGCTGGGGGCAACCCATTACCTCAAAAAGGAGAAAGAAAAAAAAGCAATCTGCATCCCCAGAGCCTGAGGATTTCTAAGTTCATCTCACAATTTCAATGCTTTGTAGTTTAGGGGACAACTAGTGATGGTAATACCTCTGTGGACAGGTGCTAACTCCTGGCCTCCTCCAGGTAACAGTCTGCTCTCAGCAGGAAGCAAGATCTTTTAATAGTGGGCACAAATATGTGCAGTGGCATATCTGCCACTATATAGCATATCTGATTACACACCTGACCAGTGCCTAGCAATACCTCAAGAGTTAGATAGCAGTTTAGAGGAAGAATCTATGCTTCAGGAACAAAGACTGCTTTAGTCAAGCTGCTACAAGAGTAAGGTAATGAAGCTGATCTGTTTCTAAACTTTCATCCTACTCTTCCCACTTCGGTCAGTAGCTCCAGGCAGGCTGATTGCATAAAATGACATCTTGAGGCTGAAAAAGACGCTGCTGACAACTCGTCTCACTAGATAAATACAGCAGAAAACAGACTTACATCATTGGACTGAAACAGCTTCGTCATGGCAAAGAAGGATTCGGTAGCTTCCATGACACCAAGGTGCTCCCCCTAGAAGAAGTTTGAAAAGAAGGAAGGAAATCCCAGTTAACACAATCAGATCTGGTCCTGCTGCAGGTGCAAGGCTCAGTCTCATATACAAGGAGAACAGGCTTGTGTGGTTGAAAGCAGGGCAGATCTTCTTCACTGCACTCAAACAGAGCAAAATCCTGCCTGAGAAAGCCCCCAGCCACGGCTGAACATTGCTTACTTGTCAGTGTAGATGACAGCATGATTTATCAGATTACAAAAAAAAAAAAAACTTGTGACAAGACAGATTCTTTACAGGTGCAGAACAGGTTGAATCTCTACGACCTGTGTAAGAAAAGCTTATGCCATGCTCCCTATAACCACCACAGCCAGTCAGAGCCAGCTACAGCCACTGCACATAATGGTGCAGAAAGACCTTGGAGCAGGGAAACCCCATGAGATGGGTAAATATCTTTACAAAGCTGATCCTTATTGCTCACAGCTTCAGAGACATAAGGGCCTGGACTGACAACTATCTTTGGCATCAAAGAGCTGTAGGCTTACAGCTTCCAAGTAATAATAAATCACAGACATCAATCTCTTTATATTTAGCTGTTCCTACCCTCTCTACCCCACAAAACATTTTGGACACTAAGAAGGCAAGTAGAAGCTTAGTAGCACAGAAATTGTTCTTATTAAAATACTTTTAATGGATATAGTCAGCAAAACAATTTAGAAGACAACTAGAGAAAACTAACAATCTAAAGAACATATCAGCTAATTTTTTTCTCCCTTACCTGGTTTATGAGGTACAGAATCTTGGTGAGGATGTGAGCACATTTTCGTGGGTTTATGGGAGTCTCATTAAACACACGTGCCTGGAAAAAATCACAGACAAGGATGCTGATATCAACACCTCCTAATAAACACAGTCCTTTCCGGCCTGATATAAACAACAAACTGTTGGTGAGGTAAGGCAAAATTCACTTAGTGACTTTGGATCAGATTTTCCCCAATTCCTGCTAAACAAGGCCCCGTTTTAATCAGATGGGGCTATAGTCTCATCCTGAGACTGCAAATGCAAGCACAATGAAAGTTTAAGGGTTAAATCCTCCTCACACTTTCACCCACACAAGTTTGGATCGTGTGCTAGCTAAAACATCACCTTTCTGACAGATGACAGCTAGCTCTGTGAGGCTAACAGGAACCAACACCATCCATCATATGGCAAATGAGGAGATAACGCTGAAATAACAGGGTCTGGGGACTGAGAAGTTTGTCTGATGTCAAACCAAAAGGGTTTTATTTCAGAGTAAAATCAGAGTCTACTCAATAACCACATGCAGCCTGCTCTCTGGCTTTGAAATCTACAAGCTCAGGGCGTTCAATGCTAATTTCCCAACTTTCCTGTTTTAGGGTGAGCTTTTCCAGACAGTCATATTCTATATTACTACTCACCATTTAGAGTCTATTTCATTACAGAGATCATTTCAACCCCCTCCCTTCTTCCCTCCAGCAACAAAACAAGAACAAGTGGGAGTATTGTGATACTTTAGGTGCCAGTAGGACCACAACAAAGCCCTGCTTCCCCACTAAAATTCCCTGTTGATCTACTCAAGAGCTGGGGACACCCCAACCCAGAAAGGGCAGCACAAAGGACAGCTTCTAAGGACATACCTCTTGCAAGACTGCGCTCTTCTCCAGGTGCTGAAATGGGTTGGAACCCCCACCTGCAAAATAAAGAAAGTCCAGGGATTCTGCTATGGGAAAGCAACTCTCAAAACACACCTACAGTTTAAAGGTAAGCCCAGCATTTATTGGGTAGCTTTTTTGTGAACACCATACAATCAGTGCTCCTCTTATTAAGCAGCATTAATGGGATGATTCCCCAGCAGTTAGAGAAAGCAGAGCAGACAGGACATCCTTTGATTTATCACCCACCAAGAAGTAACTTGCCATGAGTCTGATCAGCTCTAAAGTAAGGAGCCCCAAGGCACCATTTCCAGCCCCAGGACTAAGATGTTGTTGACAGAGCATCAATAAGACAGTTCGAGGAACAAAAGCTTAGAGTCACAGACACAAAGAGTGCTTGCCAGGCTGGAGAGTCAGGAGCGCTTTATCCCTTCATTATAAACCAATCATGAATCCACCAGTAAATATTCTTTGGCTCTATCACTAATTAAGAGAACAAGACAGCAAATGAGAGAGTCTGGACACAGAATAACATTCATTGTTCCTCTTAATAGAATAAATTATATTACACAATGAACAACTCATTAATTAAGGATGAAATAATCTGAGAGAAAAGCATCATTATTCTGCATTCTCTCTATTACCTTGCCTCCTTCTAAGCATCTCTGAGCCACAGCATCTCAAAAGCTGTCGGTTATTGATAAGCAGGCTGTAATTAGTACCGATGTTCAGCCTGGCTCTGGGACAAACAGCCTTTTCCAGTGCAACTTAACAAGCCTGAGCTCTAGGATTGGTCCAGCACAACCTGCCCTGCCCCAGAAGCATTGCACACTGCTTTTGCAATAAAAGGCAAAGCCATCTGCATCCCGATTCATTTCAGGTCCAGTGCCCTCTGACATAGGCTGTTTGCAAATCCAGCGGGGGGCTGAGCAAAGCACAGATGCGTTGGTGGCACTGGGAAGAGAAGAAAACATGAGGAAAAAGGAAAGTGTTCCTGGTCTAAGCATCTGAAAGTGCTTGAAGAAAATGGTTAAAGAAGCCCTTCTAGCAGTACAGAATATCTACAATCCCAAAATCACAGTATGGCTTGGGTCGGAAGGAGCATCACAGATCATTTAGTTCCACCCCCTGACCCAGGCAGGGTTGCCAGTCACTCAGTGAAGCACCAGCTCAGCTGCCCAGGGCCCCATCCGGCCCAGCCTGCTCTCCAGACAGCTGTGCCAGCACCTCATCTCCCTCTCAGTGAAAATTATCCCAGGTATCTGGTCTAACCCTCCCCTCTTTTAGTTTAGTTCTAGTTACTAACGCTTTTGAACAAAATGGTTGAAAGAAAGCCTTCCTAGCAGCAGCCCACAAGCCAAACTTAGGTTGGCCATCAATGACAGCACCATCTCCGCACCTCTCGCAGCACCCAGCACCTGGAAACGCATCACACCGCACCGTTGTCCTGATCACAGAAAGGGAAACAGGCGCAGCGCAGGCAGCGTCCCCAGAAAGCTCCCAGCACCAGGCGGCCAGCACCGATTTGCACCGATCCACAGACCCCGAAGCACGGATCTCGCAGCAGCCCCGCGGAACGGACCCGGCCGCACCGCTGACAGCCGACGGCAGCCGCTCACCGGGGGCTGCACGCGAGGCAGCCCGGAGGAGCGGAGCGGCGGGATCCCGGCAGGCAGAGCCCATCCCGACAGCCGGGCCGAGACACGTACACGGCCCGGGGAGGCGGGGGCGGCGCCGGGGGTCTTCCTTCCACGCGAAACCAGCGGGGCCCGAGCGGACTGCTGCGGCGAGGAGAACGCGCTGCGACGGTCGCGCGCAGCGACGGAGGAACGGAGAGCTGCGGCTGCGAGCGGGGCCGGCACGGCAGCGGCACGGCCCCGGCCGGGCCCTCCCCGCGCGGCTCCTCGCGGCTCCCCCCGCGCCCTCCCCTAGCCGCCCCCCGCCCCTCACCCGACTCCTCGTCCTTCTTGTCGAATTTCTTCAGCATGGCGCCGCCGGCGGCTGCGAGAGGGCCCTCCGTCAGCCGAGCGCAGCGCAGCCCGTCCGTCCCGCCGCCGCCGCCCGCCCCTTCCTGCCAGCCTGTCACTGCCGTCGCCGCACTGCGCAGGCGCGGGACGAGCCGCCGTGACGTCACTGCCGGCGGCGCCGCGAGTACGGCAGGGGCGGGGCTACGGGGCGGGGGCGGGGCGCTGAGCGGTGTCCGTGGAGACGGAAGTGATTGACAGGTGGAGGGGAGAAGGGCGAGGTCCGATTGGCGGAGGGAATGGGGCGGGACTCGGGGGGCTGCGGGGTGGGCGTAGCGGTGGTGGGCGCTGGGCGAGGGGCGCGTGTTGCGGGCAGCGCGTTCGGGGGTACAGCGGGGTTTGCGGGGATCAGCTTGGGGCTGGGGGTGTCAGCGGGCAGGGGGTCACCGGCATGGGAGACGCCGGGACCGCGGGACTCGGGGACCGAGGGGGACGTAACGTGACCGGGGGTACAGAGGAGCTGGTGGCACTTGGGGAGTGCTGGGAGGAACTGCGGAGGGACACCCGGGACCAGCGGGAGCAGGGGACGACGTGGCACTCGGCAGCAGCAGGGACGCCGGCAGGGAGGACACAGCAGTGGGGATGGGACCGAACCCCTGTCAATATCCCAGGGTCACCCGGCTGTCCCCCCGCGTCCCCACGGCAAGGCTGTGACCCTTCACCCCCTGTTCACCCCAGCACGGCAGCAGCTGGCCTGCACCCCTGCTCCATTCCCCTCCCCCAGAATTCCACCCCCACAGTGGGGTCACCCCGACACCTCCACCCCAACACCGTGCTTGCTCACCCTGCACCAGGAGCTCCTCAAAGAGCATGGCCCCGTACAACCCGGCTCCAGCTGCCCCAGCAACAGCCCCAGCAGCAGCCCCAGCCCTGGCCCTGCCCTTTGCACGGGGCGGCCGCACGCTGCCCTCTCGGTCCTTATCTTGGGGCGCGTGGCAACCCTGGGGCGGCGCTGAGTGGCACCACACGCTGCACATGTACAGTGCTCATAGGTCTGGGTGGGCTTTATGGTGTACAGAGCATCTCGACAGAGGGTACACGGAAAACTGGGGGTCAGAAGGAGTGGATGGGCGACTCTGGGGCACATCAGCAGAAGTGCACTGAGGACGAGGACGTGCCCACGCAGACCCCGCTGCACCAGGCACGGCATCACCAGGGCTGTCTCGGCCTGGTGCTTTGCTCCCACGGTGCTGACGTCGGGTTGTTAGAACAGCAGCTGCTGTGTGCACACCATCTATGCAGCACATGCCAAGGATCAGTTTGTCTGGGACTAAATCCTGCACCTGCATGGCTGGGTGCAGGGAGCGGCTGCCAGCAGCCCCCCCTGACTCCACAAGAGTCCTTTGGCCATGGCTGTGTGTCATGCTCACTTCCTGCGCCCGATGCGTGCCATCAGCTCAGCGTTGGCAGCTGCCTTGGCTTGCAGCTCCTTCTCCCGGGCCAAGTCCAGCAGGATCCTAAGGATGTGTGTAGGGACATCGAGGGACAGGGACACCTTTCTTGCCGTGCTGCTCTTTTTTACCGCAGCAGCTCTGTTGGTGTCGGGGTTTGGCAGCCAGGGCCACGCTTCTCTCACTGACTCCTCCAGTAGCAGCTGCGCGGTTCCATCCAACTGAGAGCCATCCCCAGAGCCGTGGCCATGTTTCTCCCCAGGGAGTCCCAGCATTACTCCGCTGCTGCCCTCCTTGTCCCAGCCACCTTCATGCCAGGGGGCACCGGGCACAGCGGGGCCGTGCTGGAGGCTCAGCCCCTGCACCACGCCCCATGGCAGCAGCAGGAAGGGCAGCAGCACAGCCTGCAGGAACAGAGCGCAGCACTCAGCATCACCCCCCACCTGGTGTCCCCTGTCCCATTCACACCCAGTGGGGTGGTGGCAGCGTAGAGATGGGGTGGTGATGGCAGCTTGGGGACAACACAGTGTCTCCTCCCGCAGCCGCTCCCCGCCCCACAGCTGCCCTTTGGTCGGGAACGTGTGACGTGGGACTGGGACTCAAGCCACCACTGCCTCCTTCCAAGCTGCCCCCCGGGAGTGCCACCCCTCAGCTCTGTGGGGCAAAAGCTGCCCTCTCAGATGGGACGATTTGCACAAAGTAAGCAGGAGGGTGACAAGAGCATGACGCAGCCATGTGCACGGCATCCTCAGCATCCTCCTCCGCGGGACCCTGCGCTGCTCTCGGAGCTAGCTGCAAAATCCAGAGGGAAGCAGTGGAATGCAGCCAGCATCCTCATCCTGCACCCCACCTCCTGGGTGAAACCCTTTGGAAAGCACCGGAGCGGGCAGCCAGAGGCAGCTGGATGAGCTGGAAACTGGGTGGTGAGTGATGGCAGAAAGCATCCAATCCCTGTGACCCGTGTCCCAGGTAAATCCCCCCAAAGCACCACTCAGAGGTGCAGCCTCACCATTTCTTGCAGTCCTCGTCCCCCGCTGCTCTCACGGTGTAGGGGTGGCAGATGGGGTTTGCCCTGCTCAGGGCTGAGCCCTGGCTCTTATCCTGCCCCAGCTCCACCTCCCGCCCCCCCGGTGGCGTGCAGCAGGGCCACTATTAACGCACAGATAATAACTCATCACAGATGAAATCACCTTGGGATGCGGGTGAGCGTTTGTCCCCTCATAGCTCATGGAGCTGAATTTGGAGGGGATTTCGGGAACTCAGCATAATTATCTCACATTGGACATCCAACCAACTGCTGCTTCATAGAACCGAGCATGCCCACAGGCTCTGCTGCAGGCTGGAGTGACTGTGCCTGTGGGGTGGTGGAGAGAGGAAATAAATGGAGCTCTGTTCTTCCTTCTGGAGATAGGACAGGAACTCACCCCCTGACATGGCAGAATGGCCAAAATTAGACCGAGGCACTGATTCATGCTGCACCACAGCCCCATGTGCCTGTGGGTCGTGGGCATGTGTGCGTCAGCAAGGCACAGGGACAGGGCAAGGGGACAGGGGGCACCAGGGCAGGAGGGCAGCCAGCGGGCACTGCAGACAGGAAGACACGGGTTGCCAGCAGACATAGGGGCAGAGACAAGGGGGTCAGGTTGGCTGTGTTGCCCCAGACCCTGTGGCACACAAAGAGGCACAGCATCCTTCCATGAGCACATCTTTAATACCGTGTCCCACCCCTGCATTGGTACACATATACATTCGCTGTATACAGATATACACAGAGCAGCAGTGCGTCTAGGCTGCGCAGGAGCCAGCGTCACCTTCCTGATGAGCAGGAACCGCCTCTAACATAGCACCATCCTCAGGGTCTCCCTGGTGCGTCCCAGTTTCCAGGCAGAGGTGTGAGCTGGAGGGCAGTACATGGACAAAGCCTCCCTCCCTCCTGCAGTTCTCTGCCAAACCATTGCACCCCGAAAGGGAAACCGGGTCCCAGGTGGGGTGAAGGTGAAATTCATTCAAATGGAGGTTGTGTGGTTGCATGCTGGGAGCCCAAGAGGATGATGAGGGCAGCCCACAGCCTCGGGGATTTGAGGTATTGGGTTTGGGGAAGGGGCCAAATTGTGCCCACTCCCAGCTCTGGCAGCCAAAAAAGGAACATGGGGCCAAGAGCTATCCCATTGGCAGCAAATAAGTTAAAAATCAAACCAACACAACAAAGAGAGCTCTGGTTTGGAAAGCAGATAAAAGGCATATGGGGAGGTTGTGTTCCCATTTGATAGAAATTTCACCTTTAACGGGCGATAGAACCAATGTAAAGGGAAAAACCCATGAGCAACAAGAAGAGACGTCAGAAATAGCACCATGTTCCTGCAGGGATCACCACGCTATGCCTCTGGCCGCCGTCCTTCCCCGCTACCAGCACCTGTGGGGGGAGCGAGGTGGCACCAAGCACGGCACCAGGTGCGACGGTGCCAGAGCTGATAGCTGTGCTGTGCCCACCTGTCCCTACGCGCTGCCTGCAGCGGAGCTCACACTCCTCCTGGCTGCCAAAGCGGTTGAGATTGCCCTGGCAGCCGCTGTAGACGAAGGGCCGGCACTCAGCGGCTCTTTGGTTGTAGTACCAGCGCAGTGTGTACCGCTGGCAGCCCCCCTCCTCCATGGGCTGGTTGCAGGGCTCGGCTGCAGGGACAAAGCGCAATGGTGAGGGCACAACATGGACCAGCATCTCTCATCCAGGAGCACAGGGAACCCAATGCCTGAGCAAACCATGTGCTTCCAGAGTGCCCACCCCAGGCACAGGCTTGGTGCACTGGGTTCCCAGCAGAACAATGGCAGCGCCTGCACCAGGGGGTCACCTGTGCCATGCCTGGTGCCCCATGGGGCACAGGGAGCTCACCATCCTCTACAAGCTGCTCCGAGCTGTCTGCATCCAGAGCTGTGTCATAGTCCTCCTGCTCTCCATACATGCTCTCGTACTCCAGGTCATTGGTGTCAACGACAACACGCCTGTCCTGCCCTGCAGACAACACTGGCAGTGAATGCAGCACCGTTGGGCTATCCCATGGCCTTTGGGCATCCCTGGGTACCTGTCAGCACAGGGCTTGCAACACACAGATAGGGGATAAAAGGAACAAAATGCACAGGGACAGCACTCACCCTCCTCCTCCTCTGCGTGCGACACTTTAAGCACGGGGACAACGTGAGCACTGAGATCTGGGAATGGCTCAGTGGGTGGGTAATGGGGGAAGTGATCTGGGAGGGAAGAACAGCAGACATGGGAAACCCCCGTGCAGGTGCAGAGCAGCCCAGAACTGCCCAGGGAGGGGATCCTAGGGATGCCCCATTCCCTGTAGGCTCAGAAGTGCCCTGGGACCACAGTGCAACTGCTGCCAGGGAGGTGGCACTGCCAGGCTCAGGGAGGCTGTGCTCCGATGCACCTGGCTGCAGCTCCACACTCTCCATCACCTGTTTGGCTGTGCTCCTTCTCTTGGCGGACACTTCTCCCTCCTCCATGGGCAGACTGAAGGATGCTCCTGGGCCGAGTCCCCCATCCTCCTTGGAGACAAAGCATCCAGTTGTGCTGGGACCCTGTACCCCATCCCACCCACTACTGCGCCCCACATCCCAGCAGGAGTTGGACTCAATGATCCTCTTGGGTCCCTTCCAACTCAGGATATTCTATGACCCTACAGCCCCACTGAGTGCTGTGAGCTGGGCAAGGGCATGGGGAGAGGAACAGAGACACAACCTGAGTGCTCACGGGAATCCAAGCGCCGTGGGAGCTGCCCTCCACATGCTGCAGGAGAAATGGGATGGAAGTGAGTGAGGGGCTTTGTGGAGCATCCCCCAAACCCAGGGCGGCTGTGAGGTGCTCACCACAGTGCTGGCTCATCTCCTGCCTGACGAAGGCGCGGATCTCCTCCTCCTGCCCAGTGGTGGAGCAAAGAATGCACAATTAGAGACAGGAAAAAGCTTTCCCCAGGTTCAGAGCAGAGTCAGGAGTTGGGTATGTTCCATAAGCAGCAGTGGGATGGATGCAGTGCCCCTTCCCACCTGCTGGCCCATGCTGACAGCCCCTTACCGTCATGCCCGGATCCCCCTTCTCCCCACGGAGTCCCTCAGCACCAGGACTGCCCTAGGGACAAACAGAGTGGGGCTGGGAGCTGTACCACTGGGTCCGCTCTGGGCAGGGCTGGGCTCACCCACCTGCTCTCCTCGCTCACCAGGGATACCAGGCACACCGCGGGCCCCCATCACTGCCTGCCCGGGGGGGCCCCTCTCCCCCTGTAAAGAACATGGGCACATCCCATCTGGCTCCAGCCCAGCCTCAGGACAGGGGTCCCAAACCCCTGCCCCTAACTCTCCCTGAGCAGGGGGACACAGGGAGGCCCCCAAAGTCACTGAGCTGGTGGGGGAGGTATGGAGCTGGGACACGGCTCCTGATGCCACCAATCCTTGGCCTCTTGGGGGACAGAGACTCACCTTCTGGCCCTGCATGCCCTCAGGACCTCGTGGCCCAACGCTGCCTGGGGGACCAGGGGGGCCGGGAGCACCATCACTGCCCCGGGGGCCAGGGGTACCGATCATGCCTGGTGCACCCTATGATGAAGCAGAGGGTCAGGATGGGGACATTCACATACCTACAGCGCAGAGTAGGCACTGTTGGGAGCTTCAGTGCCCTTTGGACAAGGCTTGATCCCAGTACAAGCAATGCAGTGTGACTTATGCAGCCCCTTCTCACAGCTCACCCGATCTCCTTTCTCCCCCTGGTCTCCTTTGGCTCCCTGCTGCCCATCGAAGCCGCGGTCACCCTGTGGAGAGGAAGGTGCAGGCAGCAAGAGTTCAGGAGGAGCAGCCCTGAGGGGCCATTTCTGAGGTCTCAGCACACCCTCCCACTGCCCTACCTTGGGTCCCATGAGCCCCTCCTTCCCAGGGACGCCGGGTGCTCCAGACAACCCCAGTTCTCCCTGGGGGATGAAGCAGACATCTATGAACCCCTGGATGCACATCCCCCTCGCAGCACGGTGCTGGCACGGTGCTTACCGGCTCACCCTTCCTTCCTGGCAGCCCCGAGCGCCCCGGCAGCCCTGGCTCTCCCTGCAGGAGCAAAGCAGGGATCAGCCCTCAGCCCTGTACCTCCCTCAGGCACAAGGGGGGATCCTGTGACCAGGATCTGTGTGAACCTATTGCAGGGCTGAGATCCTGGCTACAGGATGGTCATCCCCTCACCTTCTCACCCTTGTCCCCATCGAGGCCACAGGCGCCTTTCATGCCCCGCTCACCCTGCAGGAACAAAGGG
Source organism: Chrysolophus pictus (assembly GCA_037305975.1). Classification (NCBI taxonomy): domain Eukaryota; kingdom Metazoa; phylum Chordata; class Aves; order Galliformes; family Phasianidae; genus Chrysolophus; species Chrysolophus pictus. The sequence continues at coordinate 10,911,183 of CM074587.1, forward strand.
AGTCAGAGCCCAGCAAAACCAGCGTGTGTCCTGGCCACAGAGCACAGGGGATGACCCACCTTGGGGCCACGCAAACCCAGTGGCCCCATGTCCCCCTTCTCTCCTCGTGTTCCAGCAATGCCATCCCGGCCAGGCAAGCCCTGCAGGAAGCACACAACATGATGAGGACCACTCCTGCCCCGCAGTGGGGTGGCATTGGTACCGAGACACAGCTCCTCACCGGCTCGCCAGGCTCCCCCGGCACACCAACTTCTCCCTGGTAAAGGCAAAGATGTGGGTGAGGGCTGGTGGGCAGCAAGATGACCCCACCATGGTACAGGGTGCCCAGCTCCTTACCTTCTGCCCGCCAGGGCCACGTGCCCCAGGGAAGCCTGCGGAGCCCTTCTCACCTGGTTCACCCCTTGCACCCTGCAAGCACAGCCCCAGATCAGCACTGGGCAGAAGGAAGAGCTCTCGCCAATGCAGGGCCACACACTGCCAGGATGCCCAGCACTGTGCCAGAGGCATAGATGCACATGGGGCACAAGAATGCTGCCATGCTCTTAGGTCCCTCTAGCCATCGCCAAGCATTCCCCAGCCCTGCCCCCCTTTCTCATACCTTCTCACCAGGCATTCCCTGCTCCCCCTTGTCCCCTTTGTCCCCTTCGGAGCCCTTTAGGCCACGGTCTCCCTGCAAAGGGGAGAACAGAAGGATGGGATCAGGGGTCACTGGGGTGGGGAGGAAAGAGCTCCTGTCTGGGCAGGGACATAGGGGTCTATGGGGTGGATGTGCCCCCTGAGGCAGGATCCCCCAGCAGACCCCCAGCTCTTACCGGCTCCCCCTTGCTGCCTCTCGCCCCAGCAGGCCCCTCCACCACAATGGTATCGCCCTGCATGCAGGAGAGAGGTGGGTGTGAGCTGGGGGGGGGGACAGCACTGCCACCCCCTGCCCCAGCCCTGGGGTCTCACCTTGTCTCCTTTGGGCCCGACGGCTCCGACATCTCCCTGCAAGAAGGGCACAGTGAGATGTTGCAGGGAGGAGCACTCCCCTCCCTCCCTGGCTCCCCAGCCCCAAAAGAGGTCCCTTACCTTGTCCCCACGCTCCCCTCGGTTCCCAGGCAAGCCCTGTGGGAAAGAGGAGAATGCTGGTTTGGGGGGGCCCATTTAGGGGGATGGTGAGCTGATTGGTACATACCATTGGCCCACGGTCGCCTGCCAGCCCTGGGCGCCCATCTTCACCCTGCAAGCAGGAAGGGAGGTGTGAGGAGTGGGTCTGGGGGGCACCCCTCGTGGTGGGGACATGGGAGTGCCATAGTGGTGTGGGCAGGGGGATTTTGTGGTGCTAGGTACCCGTGGTCCTGGGTCTCCACGTTCACCTCTGGCTCCTGGCAGCCCAGCCCCTGGGTCACCCTGTGGGGAGAACACAAGAGTTTGTTCCTCTGTGCAGTTCACCTCAGCAGGCAGCAGTTCCTGTGGCCCCAGCTGTGTCCCCCCACCATGCCAAGGCACATCCGATGCCCCCTGCACTGCCCCAAGCGCACAGAACGGGCTGCCAGGTGCCATCACCCAGAGTGAGCTCAGCATCAGCCAAGAGGGAGCAGCAGCACCCCACAAGAAGAGTAGCCCCACACCTCTGTGCCATAGCACTGTCCCCAGTCCTACCTTGTCCCCCTTCAGCCCCGAGGCCCCTTGTATGCCCTAAAGGAAAGGAGAGGGGTGAATGAACCATGGAAGAGCTGTGCCAGGTGCTCTGGCTGGTGACTCCATCAGCCCGCAATGAGCCAGCACGGGACCAGGGAGGGATCCTGCACCCACCCTAGGATGCTGCAGCCCCATACTCACCGCTGGCCCTGGGGGCCCTTGGGGTCCGGGTGGCCCTGCGGCACCATCTCTCCCAGGGAAGCCAATCGCACCCTGTGGGGCACACAGCGGTGTCAGGGCTCAGGGCAGGGAATGGAGCCACCGAGCCCTCACTGGTGCTGCCCGAGCCCACTGCCATTACCCGCTCTCCAGGGGCTCCTGGTGGGCCAGGCTGCCCGCTGTCCCCTCTCAGACCTGGCTGCCCTGGTGCCCCAGCAATGCCTACTAATCCCGGGGGTCCAGGAGGTCCTGGCAAACCGATGTCGCCCTGCAGCAAGGAGGAAAGAGACATGGCCCAGGGAAACAGCTTCCTCAGAGGCAGATGGGGAGCAGACATAGGGCGAGGGATAAGGGCTTACCTTCAAACCTGGAGGCCCATCCTGTCCTGGTGGTCCCCGCACACCAACACCTGCAGTGCCCTGTGTGGTGTCAGAGAGCATGGGGACAGTCACCCTAGGAGCACAGGGGTGGCAGAGCACTTGGGGTGGGGAGTCTCACCTTTTCCCCTTTGACTCCAGATGATCCCTTGGCTCCCTGCAAAGACACAGAGCCATCAGGGCACAGGGTAAGGATGTGATCCCATCAGCTCCCCTCCACATCCTCTACTCACATCTTCACCGGGGTCTCCAGGCTCCCCAGCTCCTCCAGGCTCTCCCTGGCAGGAGGACAGAAGTAAAAGAGCAGGTGTGAGTGGGGATGGCTGGAACCCAAGAGAGCCTGATACTCTCATGACATTCTCACCTTCTCACCCTTGGGGCCAGGCAAACCTCGGGCACCTTTGGAGCCCTAGGGAGGAAGAAGCAGTGTTGGGGATGGGAGAGAATTTCTGGGGTCTGGCTCAGCCCAGGGAGACACAGGGATGGGCTTATAGGCACTAACTCACAGGTTCACCCAGCAGCACGCCCTCCAGCAGCGCCGGCTCACCCTGCAGCAACACAGGGTCAGGCACAGACCTTTGCCGACTATGGGGAGGGTCTCCCCCACATGCACACCCCATTCCTTACCTTCTCGCCCTTGGCACCCGGAGGGCCAGCGATGCCCTGGGGCAGAGGGGAGAGAGGCAGCAGTCAGTGGGGCTGTGGTCATCTGCTAGCCCTGGTGAGCAGGGGAAGCTGCAAGGAAGCACTCACCTGCCCCGGCGCTCCCGCATCCCCTGGCTCCCCTTTGGGGCCAGTAGGGCCTGATGGTCCCGGCACTCCCTGGCAAAAAGCATACAGCCTTCAGACCGAGCTCTGCAGCTTGCGCTGAGCCCCCAGCCCCAGTGCGATGGCACTGGCTGTCATACCAACTTCCCGGGCATTCCTGGTTCGCCGTCCTTCCCTGGCACACCATCCCGCCCAGGCACACCTGGCTTGCCACTCTCCCCCTGCAGAGTGTGAGAGCGGAGCTGAGGCTATGCACATCTCACAGCCAGGCAGCCACAGGGTTGGCATGCCCCAAGGCTGAGGGCAGCTCAGTAGGGCACATGCTCACCACTTGTCCTGGCAGCCCAGGAGCACCTGGTGGGCCCTGTGATGGACAAACAACTAGAAATCAACCCACAGTCGAGGCAGTGGGAAGGGCTGCTCCTGAGGACTGGGTTGGGGGTACCTACCACCAGACCAGGGGGTCCTGGAGGGCCAGGCAGCCCCATGCTACCCTGGGGACCAGGCAATCCCTGCAAGGGGAACAGTGGGGTCAGAGAGGAGATGCCATGCTGGCACATCTTTCTGGGACAGTGGGAACTCAGCTATCCCCAGGAAGGGGTTGATTTTGGAGAGGCTCACCCGGATGCCGGCACCAGGTTCCCCTGGATCACCCTGTGGGGACAGAACCCATGTCAGCCTCGCTGATCCATTTCCCTGCCACACCCATCACAGCTGTGTCCCTGTGTCCCCTGAGCACTGAGTGCCTCTAGGAGAGGCCAGACCCCAAGTTCTCCCTGCAGCCCACAGTGGCATCACTTTCCTGCACCAGACCAAACATGGAGATGAGGAAGGTGATGATGACAATGGCAATGACGTACCTTCATCCCAGATGGACCCTGGCTCCCTGGTGGGCCAGCAGCACCCTGCAAGGGGAAATTACATTCAAGACAATGCCCGTTGGTGGCAAAGCAATATGGGGTGGGAGGAGGTACTAGGACAGTGCCATCCCTGTCTGTCAACGACAGATGTCTATCAACCCCACTCATGGCGGGGACATCTGCCCCAAGTCCCCTTTGCAGGGCAGTGCCCTGCATGTGACACAGGGGTCTCCTTACCGGAGGTCCTGGTGGCCCTGGCTCTCCCTGATTGCCCTGGGAAGGAGGGAGAGATGTGGTCAGGATGTCCCTGCTGCACAGGGGCTCTGGGAAGCAGCCATGCCATGCAAGGACGAGCCTGGCCAGCTCCAAGCAGGATGCGCCATGCCTAGCACACACCAAGCAGGAGCCAGGGGGACAGTGACGTGCTGGGGACAGACACCTACCGGGCGGCCCAGCACACCGGGGAAACCTGGCAAGCCCTGCAAAGAAGCACATTATAGCCAGCAGGGGAGCGGGACCACAACACCTCCAAGCAGCCACACCTGCACATAAAGCTCCCTGGGGGATGAGCACAGTGTCACCATGCAGTACCCACCCAGGGGTACTTACTGAGGGGCCGGGGGGCCCTCTAAAGCCCTGTGGGCCCTGTGTAGGAGGGAAGGATGCAAACAACATGTGAATGCTCCAATGGGGTTGGTGGTGACTGCTGTGTGACCATGGGATCTGCCCACCCCTCCCAGCTCTCAGCCCCCTGCAGCCACACTCACCGGCTTCCCCTCGGGGCCAGCCAGACCCCTCTCTCCTGGGAGGCCCTGGAGCAAGAGATGGAGATGGTGAAGACAATAGTGGTGATGAGAATGGAGATGGGGATGATAGGGACAGTGACTGAGATGGAGACAATGGGTTTGGTTGATGGAGATTGTGATGAGGATGGAGATGGAGACAATGGGAGCGACGGAGACCATAATGGGGATGGAGAACATGATGAGGATGGAGATGGAGTCCATGGGAGTGGAGAATGTCATGGGGATGGAGATGGAGACCATGGGGGTGATGGAGAACATGATGGAGATGGAGATCATTGGGGTGGTGGAAAACATGATGGAGATGGAGGTGGAAACCACAGGGGTGATGCATGATGTGACAGGGGTGGAGATGACAAGGATGATGGAGGGGAGGATGAGAATGGAGGTTTGGTGCCATACTCACTGGAGAGCCATCCCTGCCCTTCTCGCCAGGCTCTCCTCGCTCGCCCCGTGACCCGCCTTCACCCTGATGTGGGGAAAAGTACAGAGTTGTAGGACCTGTGCTACAGGCAGGGATGTCCCTGTCCTCCACATGCCCTCACATCCCGCTTGCACCCAGAGAGGGATGTCCCCAGCTGTGCCCCTGCCCAGGGCTTCGTTCTGTGGGGTCACCCTGCTGGCAGCACACGAAGAGAGGAGAGCAGAGACCGATGCTGAGCCCAGAAAGGGAGTGTGAGGAACAGAGAAGCAGAGGAGCCACAGGAGACTTACTACACTCAGACCTTATCTCCTTTGGGTCCTCGCTCGCCCTCGGCACCAGGCTCACCCTGCAGGAAGGAGGAGGGAGATATCATCAGACCCACATGCTGCAGTTTGGGATGCCCACCCGCTCCCCCAGCTCATTGCAGCTGGCAATTATCACATCACTCCTCCTCAAAGAACTCAGATTCTGGTTCCATCGCTGCCCTGCTCCTTTCTCCTGGACACGCACCTTCACTCCCTTAAGTCCGGGGGGACCACGCTCGCCTGGGAAGCCCATCAGGCTGCCCTCCATTGCGTCTGCCTGCGGGTACAGCATGGCCAGGTCCGGCATCCAGGGGACTCCAGGGAAGTCCCCCAGTGGCACAATCCTTTCTGAGCCCCCGTGCCAGGGGACCAGACATGAACACCCATCCCTGGAGGCATCTGCTGGCACCTCCTGGGGACAGTGCCCAGCAGTATCCACCACCTACCTTGGGTCCTGGGGGTCCTGGGGGGCCTGGCAAGCCATCTCTGCCCTGGGGAGAAGGAAAACAGATGGAGCATCCCCAGAATGTTCAGTCCATGGGGCATACCCAAGTCTTATGGAGAGCAGAGGGACAGAGGGGACTGCGTTCCCATTACAGCTCACCTGCTCACCCCGGTCGCCCTTCTCACCCCGATCACCCTGCAGAAAGGAGGTGGGGGGGCTCATGAAGCTGTCCCCAAGCCCGGAAGCCATGTCCCCCTCCCTACAGCCCCGCACTCACCTTCTCACCAGGTCGCCCAGCCTCTCCCAGTTCGCCAGCCCGGCCAGGCACCCCTGGGATGCCCGGCTTGCCTGGCTCCCCCGGCTGCCCTGGTGGCCCCTCCAGGCCTCGCTCACCCACAGCCCGGCCTGTGGGGCCCTGAGGACCAGGGGCACCTTGGTCCCCTTTGTCACCTTTGGGTCCTCGCTCACCAGGGAAGCCTAAGGAACCCTGCAAAAAAGCATACCAGGCTGTGGGGTGGACACTTCAAAATGCAGGGAGCTGCAAGCCCCCATAGAGCATCCCAGGGCTGGGGAGATTCAGCAGGGCTCAGGTCTCAGAACCAGGTGGGCAGGGGGAAGGTGGCAATGAGTCTGAGCCGAGAAGTGGCCGCCCTGGAGCACCACAGTGCTCACCTCCCGGCCTGGAGGACCCCTCTCCCCTGGCTCCCCCCGGCTGCCCTTCTGCCCCCGCAGCCGTTCGGACACGGGCAGAAAGGAGTCCGAGCTCCCATCATAGGCACCCGTCAGCTCCTTCAGAGATGAGATCTGGAAGGGAGGAAAGAGGCAACGATCAGCAGGCATGCAATCCAGTCCCAGTGCCCCATCCCACGTCCCTCTGGTCTCTCACCACCACCTGGTCTCATACCCATGCCCACCCCATACCTTGATGCCGAGGGCTTCCAGGCTACGTTCGATGTTCTACAATAAAAGGACATGAGAAAGGAAGCTTATTGTGCTGCTTCTACCACTGGGGCTCTGGGGACCTCCAAAGCTGATGTCCCAGCCCACCGGCGAACTCACCACTGCAGTCCCAGGGTCTCCGCTGACGCCAGGCCGCCCCTAAGTTTGCAGAGCAAGAGGGAATGGGATGTGCCATGGGTGAGGTGAGCAGCACTGCTGCTGCTCTAATAGGTTTCAGAGTGAATGTCACAGGGCACTGCCTGGGAGAGGCTGTGGTTCTCCCACAGTGCTCAGCGCTGGATACTCACCGGCTCCCCTCGTGGTCCTGGCTCCCCTGGGTCCCCCTAACATACAGCAAAGCAGTCAGGGGGAGCAGGGCCAGGCTGCCCAGCCACAGGGTTCCTGAAGGACTCACCCCCTCTAGCATGGATACCCTCCAGACTTTTGTCACAGAGGGCTGGAGGACACCTACCTTTGGTCCAGTGATCCCACGGAGGCCGGGTGAGCCCTGGAAGGTACAGATGGGACACAGTGGCACCCATGGACATGGGGCCTCAAGTGAACCATGGGGCAACTAGAGCTTGAGGACAACAAACCTGGCCTGGGGGGCCGACCTGCCCTGGGACACCAGGGACACCAGGGGGGCCAGGGAGGCCAGGCATGCCTCTGTCCCCCTGCTCGCCCTTGGCACCGCTGTGGCCCTGCCGAGAGAGTAGTGTCACCCCCAGTGACTGAGTGCTGTCCCAGCTTGTCCCCAGTGGGGACAACCCACTGCACAGGGCTACTCACATCTCTGCCAGGGACTCCGGCATCACCTTTGTCTCCCTAACAAGGAGGAGGAGAAAAAAAAAGACTCAGTATGATGCTGTCCCCAGTATGATACACATCAAGAGGTGACACCAATGGGGACCGTACAAGGCTCTGCTCCTCACCTTTCTCCCATCTTCTCCTGGTGTCCCGTCTTCTCCCTGGGGATGGAGGTTATGAATTGGCACCCACAGCACAAGCAAAGGACAGAGGCAATCCCAAGGGCATGGGATAGGGATCCTGTGCCACATGCCTCCCTCGCCTCTGCCAATTTGGGGCTGCCAGCTCTCGGGGTCCCCAGGCATGCCCCAAAGCCAAACCCTGTGCTCTACTCACATTCTTGCCATTTAGGCCAGGTTTGCCATCATCACCAGGTTTTCCCTTGGAGGAAGGAAAGGCAGTGAGAGGAGCCCCCAGAACAGGCAGTCATGGGGTCCCAGCTCCTACTGATGTCCCCTAGGAGAGCTGGGACCAAGTGCAGAGGCACAGTGCAGAAAATGTCCCTGCAGCAGGACATGTCCCCATGGCACACAGGGCTGTTACTCACAGGGATACCAGGTGGTCCCAGCGGTCCTACTGTGCCAGGCGGTCCCTGCTCCCCCCGCAGTCCAGGCAGCCCCTGCAGGGACAGGAGAAGTGGGGAGGCACAGGGCAGCAGCAGAACACAGCCTCTGCTATGAGCACAGCCAGGCATGGTGGCATGGCATGGGATGGGGGACAGTAACCAAGGGGCACGGAACAGGAGCGTCATGTCCCCAGCAGGAGAAGAATGCACACCCAGACTCCCAGAAGATACTCACATCTCGACCAGGGTCCCCCTGCTTCCCTGGGTCCCCCTATAGATGAAGCGGAGGTGAGCATCCCATGAGAATCTCCAGCGGACGTGCAGTGGGATGACTCTGCCTCACCACCGCCTTCATCCCCTGTTCCCATTTCCAGTGCCAGCCCAGACCACGCTCACCCTCAGTCCGGTGGGTCCCGGGGGGCCAGGTTTCCCCTCCAGCCCATTGCGGCCATCCAGCCCCGGTGGGCCACGCTCCCCCTGGAACAGAGCACTGCATGAGGACTGGGGCTGCATGGAGGGACAGGGAGTGGTGGGCAGCCTCCATCCCCCTCACCTTCTCTCCAGGCAAGCCTCGGTCCCCAGGGTCACCCTACAGGAAGAGGATGGAGTAAGCACTGTTCCATCCCCAAGTGGGGCTGAGCATGGGAAGGGGGAAAGGAGCACTCACCCGTGCGCCGGGGGGGCCGCGGGGGCCTTCAATGCCCTGCAAGAGATACATGACAATGGTGGGCACAACCCCAGGGCCCACTGTGGCTCTCCAGGCCATCACTCACCCCACACTTACACTCAATCCCGGCAGTCCAGGGGGGCCACTCTCACCCTTGGCCCCCTTCGCTCCATCCTCGCCCGGATCCCCAGCATCCCCCTGGCAGGGATGGCACAGTGGTCAGAGGCACTGCAATGCTGCATTCTCACAGCAAAGCATCACATCATCACCTTGTGGTTGTTACCTTCTCACCCTTCTCTCCTGCTCCTCCAAGCCCCACATCCACCTGTGGAGCAGAGAAGGGACATCAGAGCGGGCACAGACCTGCTGGCAGGGAAGGGGGAGGGTACAGCTTACAGCTCGTCCTGGGGGTCCAGGAGGGCCCTGAAAGAAAAGAGAACGAATTTGTTAATGGGATCTGGTGGGTACTGGGGAGGGGGTGCAGATCTGGCTCCTGGGTGGGTGTCACTCACCGGCTCCCCGCGGTCACCTTTGGTGCCAGGTGCTCCGGGAATGCCCTGTGGAGAGGGATGAGTGAGAAGGGGGATGGGGTACCCAGGAGATGGGGTTACCCATAGGGTAAGGGGGTACCCATGGGCAATCATGTGATGACACTCACATTTCTGCCTTCAGGACCTGGGTCTCCAAGGTCGCCTTTCTCTCCAGGGGGGCCGCGGTACCCAGGCAGCCCCTGGTTGGGGGGCATGGGGAGATGTGTGTTACCCTGGGCCACTCAGGGCCACCAGGGTCTCCCCTGGCCCAGGGCCCCCACCAGCCTCACACTTACCCGTGGACCCCTGTCTCCAGGTTTGCCAGGCACGCCTGCTTCACCCTGAGGGATAAATGGGGTGAGTGGACCGGGGAGCAGCAGGGGGGCAGTGGTCCATGAGGTTCCCACTTACCGGGGTGCCTTCATCACCTTTCTCTCCACGCTCACCCTATAGCACAGGTCAGGGGAGAAGAGAACAAGTCACCAGTGTCCCTCTGTGCTGCTCCCCATTTCTTGGGGCCTCAGCATCCCCATAGTATCTTCCACTGCTCCCGGCCCCACACTACCTCCTTGCCACGCTGCCCTGGTTGTCCTGGTGCACCCACTCTGCCTGGCTCACCCTTCTCGCCCGGCTCCCCCACGTCACCCTGGGGGAGAAAGAAGGAGACCAGGGGGAGTAGGGCTCAGTAACCCATGATGGATGGACAGATGGACAAAGGAGTGAAGCCTCCTGCAGTGCTGTTACCTTGGGGCCGCTCCTGCCAGTAAGGCCGGTGATGCCCTGGGAAGTGCGGAAGGACAGTGCGTGTTAATGGGGACCGGGGCATGAGATCAGAGCCCAGCTCCATGCATTTATGTGCACTCACCCGCTCGCCCTGCTCGCCTTTGGGGCCAGTTGGTCCTGGGATGCTCAGGCCAGGGACACCCTAAAGACAAAGGGAAACAGCTTGGAACAGTGGGACCAGCACCAAGGCACAGCAAGGAGAGCCCAGATGGGCTGCGTGCCCCAGCACCTGCCCAGCCACAGAGGTACTCACGCGGGCACCCCTCTCCCCTACATCACCCTTGGGGCCAGGAGGCCCCTCTGGTCCTGGAAATCCTCTGTCACCCTGGAGCAGATGAAATGGCACCATTAGCCCCCCCAGATTCTCCCTTCCCCATGCTGCAGCTGAGGATCAGCATGGGCATCCCCATGGTGCTAGCATCCAGCACCGCTGTGCCGTGCCCCCGTCCCAGCTGTGCCATGGGGACACTACCAAAGGTCAGGGACAAGGCTACCTTCTCTCCTCTGACACTGGCCACGCTGGGAGCCTGGGGACAAAGCAGCAGGGACAGTGTTGGGTGCAGCCACCACTTCTCGCACCAGGAATGGGGTGGGCTGCCAGGCAGCAGCACTTACCGGTTGGCCAGGTTCACCGGGCGCTCCTACATCACCCTGCGGACACACGGGGTCAGTGCTGTCCCCTCCCCACAGCCCCAGTCCCAGTCCCTGCTTCTCCCTCACCTTCTCGCCCCGTGGCCCAGCTGGTCCCGGTACTCCCTGGTGCAGAGAGAAGATACTCAGAGGTTGGCGGTGCCTGGGGACATGTGCCTGTGTCACAGCCACCCCACAGTGCTCTGGATGCCCACACTCACCTCTCTGCCCGATGGCCCTGGCCGTCCTGGAGCTCCTGTCTCGCCCTAGAGGATGAGAGGAAGAGGAAGAGGAAGAGGAAGAGGAAGAGGAAGAGGAAGAGGAAGAGGAAGAGGAAGAGGAAGGTGCTCCTAGGAAGGGCATGACCATGGCCATGGGTGCCCACCTACCTTCTCACCCTCGGGGCCAGGTGCACCACGTTCTCCCTACAGAGCGAAGCAGAGGAGCATCTCAGGCAGCCACCCTCCCACCCCCAGGTGGGTGAGCACATGGTCCCATTCAAGACCCCCAGTCACCTCCCAGGGGCACAATACCACGTGGACCCCAGGGCCACCAGGGGCCATCAAAATGCCCAACCACACACCATCACCACCTCACCTTCTGGCCCGTCTCCCCCAGCTCGCCTGGTGCCCCGCGCTCTCCCTGGTGCAGGAGGAAGACAGATGGTGTTGGTGGCTGGCACAGGGGGGTGGCACAGCACCCACATCCCTTTTCTCCCCACAGAGAAGCTGGGAGATTGAGGTGCATCATGAGAGCATCCCCTCACCACTCACCTTCCTGCCTTGCTCTCCCGGAGGTCCCCGTGGGCCCTGGAGAGGAGGGCAGAGAGACGTCATCTCCCAAGCAGGGTTAATGCTCTGCCCACCCTGCCTTGTCCACAACACTCACCCGCTCTCCAGGGTCCCCTGGACGGCCAGGTGGCCCTGGGAATCCCTCCTCACCATCACCCTGCGAGGTGAAGAAGTCAGCAGTATGCCCATGAACTGGGGCTATCTGTCCCCATCACAGAACCACGGGGGTCCTGGCTCCCTCTTACCTTCTCACCCTTGGGGCCGGGAGTACCAGCAAGTCCCCGTGGGCCGGGCTCCCCAGGTGGACCCTGGAAGAGATTGGCAAGGGCACAGCTCAGCCTCTGGGGGGACTCACAGCCCTGCTCCCCCTCCCGAGCCCAGCACTCACCGGGGGGCCCGGCTCCCCTCGAGGCACTGCCCCATCGACCAGTCCAGGGGGACCCTGTGAAAAGAGGGCTGAGTTCCTGCATGGCAGCCCCATAGCTCAGCCATTTCCAGTGCCCTGGGAGGCAGAGGTACCAGGCAAACATGGTCACTTACCCTCTCCCCTCGATCACCCTTCTCCCCCTGCAAGGTAAAAGAGAGCAGGTAAGGGCGGGGCTGGGTTCTATTCATGCCCCTCTCTCCCCCCAAATGATCCCCAAATGATGGAGGCAGAGCACATCACGTATCATGCTCATTATAAGGATGGATGATGTGGGGGTCACAGACAATGAAAACAGCCATGCAGAACCAGGAGCTCTGCATAGGAAGCAGCTTCAAGGTGCCAGCTGTCCCTCCAACCTCACACAGCACCAGTTGAAGCGTACCTTCACAGAGTCTCCTGCAGGTCCTGGTGGCCCCATTGGCCCAAGGGGACCCGGAGGACCTGGGTCACCAAAGGGACCTCGTGGGCCAGGATTGCCGGGGGGGCCGGTGCTACCCTGGAAGAAAGAGATGCTGTATGAGCATGGGATGCTGCACGGGCAGGGAGTACTGGTGGACACCCCCAGCATGCACAGCCCCATCTATACCGGTATGCCTGGTTCCCCTTTCCGTCCTGGCAACCCCTGACCTCCATCCACGATCACTCTGGGCTCTCCCTGAATGAGGGGAAAAGTAATTAAAAAAAAAAAGAAAATCAGTGCCACCATGTTCCCTGCCATGACTCTCCCCAGTGCCAAGCTTAGGAGGCAGAAGGGATAAGGTGTCCACCTGTAGCCCTCTGCCCAGCACCTACCGGCTCGCCTTTTTCCCCCTTCAGGCCAGAATGCCCCGCTGTTCCCCGTGGCCCCTGGAAATGAATAAGAGTGAGAAGGGGGCCCTTGGGGGCATGGGGCTTGGGAGGAGGGGGGTCATACTCACAGGATCCCCTCGGGGGCCAGGAATGCCCTGGTTGCCCTGGAAAACAGCAGAACAAAAGGTGAAAGCATTGTCCCTGCCAGCCAGGGAAGCAGGGATGGGATGACACAGCATGGCATGGCATGGCATGGCATGGCATGACATGGAAAAGCACGGCACATGTTGAGATGGGATAGCATGGGTTGGGATGGGATGGCATGGGATGGCATGGGATGGCATGGAGACAGCAATGATGCCACCAACAAGGGAGGCCACCCTAGCAGAGGGAACGGATAGGAAGAGAGCTTAGGGAGCAGGCAAGGTAGGTTGATGGATGGATAGAGCCAATGGTCGAGGCTTGATCAGCACCAGCAAACCCATGGGTACATGCACACTCACCGGCTGGCCAGGGGACCCAGGGTTCCCGGGGGGGCCAGGAAGCCCTGGCCGCCCATCAGCTCCAGGGAAGCCCTGCAGGAGAGAGGAACATCACAGCAGGGCCATACTCCTCCCAGGTCCCCCCTCTCCTGTCATGGCTGGGAGGTCCCTGTGCCTGGGACACAGGGCACCCTGTGCAGATACAGGGGGCACTCACCCTGTCCCCCTTCTTGCCCAGCTGCTCAACGCTCTCTCCTGGTGGCCCTCGTGGTCCCACAGGTCCTGGAGGGCCAGGCAGTCCATGGCGGCCCTGAGACAGCAAAGAGGACAGACTCGGTGGCAGGCCAAGGGATGTTTCCTCCATCCACCACTGTGGTAAGGGCTGTATGGATCCCTTCCCCAACACCCACTCAGCAGGAGGACAAAGGGACACAGGGGCTGTAGCACCGTTCCCAATTTCCCCCCACGCTACCCATCAGGACTTTACCGGTTCTCCAGGGGGGCCTGGCTGCCCCACACGCCCCTGTGGCCCCTGCAGAGACAAAGCCAGCCATCAGCATTCATTGAGGACTGCTGCAAGTATGGCAGCCCTGTTATAACCCACACCTGTAGGGAGTCTCAAACACTTACTGCCACGCCAGGGTCCCCCTTCTCTCCCTGCAAGGGGACAGAGAGAAGAGCTGAGAGGCTGCACCTCACTGCAGCAGCTGCCCCCAGCTCAGCCCCACACCGTGGGCAAGGTGGGGAACTCACACTGAGACCCCATGCCACAGGAATACTCACCCTGGGGCACTGCACAGTGCAGGGCTTTGGCTCCGGCTCTGGCTGGTGAGACAAGAGGAGGACATGTAAGTGTGAGAGAGGAAGACTTTGGCTCCATGCGGTCTGCTCCCCAGCCCTGGGCAGCCCCCAATCTCTCACCCTGGTGGAGATGATGGTACAGAGGTCATCAGTGAGCTCTCCCTCCAATTCTGACAGGGCACCACGGTTGCGGAAGACGAAGCGTGGGTCCTCACCACTGACCATGCGCCGGAGCTGCTCCTGGTCTGCCCCCTCCAAGCCCACTGCCAGCACTCGTACCCCTGCACCAACAGCACCTTCAGTACCTGGCTGGAGTGCCCAGGGGGACCTCATCCCACAAGGACTTCATCCCATGAGGACCCCATCCCACAGGGACCCTATCCAACCTCACCTGCTGCCTTGGCGTCTCTGGCAGCAGTGATGGCATCGTCCCCTGAGGGGCCATCGGCCAGCACCACCAGCACCGCCGGCACACCGGGCCGCCGTCCCGCGCCGGGGCTCAGCAGGTAGGTCCTAGCAAAGGTGATGGCTGCCCCTGGAGGGAGGATAAAAGGATGGGGGGGTTAGCAAGATCCCACTGGCCACTGGCCCAGCCCTAACACATCCCCTCACCAATGGCATTGCCGCTGGGCTCCTCATAGCGCATGGTGCGGATTTGCTCCAGCACAGTGGGCAGCTCACTGGAGCGGTTGAGGAGCAGCCAGGGCAGGCTGCGGTAGCTGTATGTCACCAGCCCCACCTGCGAGGGCAAGGGACAGAGGTTGGCATTGTCATCCCTCTGTCCCATGCCCCCTGACACCATGTAAGCTTCATACCTGGGTACCATCGGGGCCCAGGCGGCCCATGGCAGTGACAGTGTTGGAGAGGAGTGTGCGGACGGTGTCAGCACCCGAAGAGCTGTCACGTGTGCCATGCACCAGGAAGACTATGTCCCCTCGGGCGTCCCTGCAGACTGTGAGGGAAGGGGCAAGGTGGAGCAGAAACATCAGCACCCCATCCCCTCCGACACCCATCCCAACCTGCATACCTGGTCGCTCACTGATGGAGCTCTCAGCACCAGGTGTGCTCCCCAGAAGCGGGCGGATGGTGAAGGTGTAGCGCTGGCCCAGGCGCAGCCCAGGGACCTGTAGGGAGCTGGCAGTGCCCGGCACCACGCGCCGTGCCTCGCCGCCCGCTGCACCCATAGTCAGGGGGACAGGGACAGTGAAACCCCTTGGGATAGCTGCCCTCCACCCAGGGAAAAGTGCCCAGCTTACCTGCAGGGGGGGTCCAGGACAGGACATATTCAGAAGCACCAGGGACAGGGGTCCAGGACAGTGTCACGGAGTCTCTCTGCACCTCCATCACTCGCAGGCTGGTGGCATGGCTCGAAGAGGCTGCTGAAAGGAAATAGGGTGCTCCAGCCCACGGGGCAGCTCCTCCATCCCAACCTCCCCACAGCACCACACATCCCTTACCAGTAGCAGTGGTGACAGCAACCGGTGTGCTCTCCCGGCTGCCCACCATGCTGGTGATGCTGATGTGGTAGCGCCGGCCTGGCTCCAGCCCTCCCAGGTCATAGGAGCTGGCGGTAGCTGGAAGCTGCTGGCTGCGCTGGGGACCACCTGGTGGGAACAGAGAGGTGAGGGGCCGGGGGCTGCCATGGGAAAACAAGGCTTGGGCACACTCACCCTCAGCTGGGCGCCAGACCAGGCGGTACCCGCTGCTGCCAGACACCGGCACCCATGCGAGGCGCAGGCGATGCTCCGAAGCCTCCATCACCTGCAAGTTGCTAACAGGGGGCACTGGGGCCGCCTCCGCTGTGGGGGATATGGGCAGGCATTAGGGCACAGGTGTCCACTCCCCCCGTGTGTCCACTCTCCCCTAGCCCCATGCTCACGGGTGGTAACGATGATGGACACAGGGTTGCCCTCATGGTTGCCTATGAGCGCTGTGACCTTCACAGTGTAGGAGACACCTCCCTCCAGGTCGGGGATGTCAAAGGAGCTGACGTGGCCGGGAACATGCTGGCTCTTCTCCGAGCCCCCTGCCGAGGGCCACACATCAGCCCTGGTGCCACCATCATTGCTGTCCCCACCCTTGTCCCCATCCCGTGCTACCGTCCCGACGGCTCCACACCACACGGTACGCTGTGGCTCCTGGCACACCGACCCATGTGACACGGGCAACATTGCTCCTGGATGACTGCACCTCCAGCCGGGATACTGTCCCCACCTGCTCAGCTGCTGTGACACAGGGAGAACCACCGTCACCTGCAGCCAGGGCACCTGGCATCAGCTGGTAGCAACAGGTAAGGGCACACCTCACCTGTCCTCCCCATGGTGGTGACAGGGGGACCCTCGCGGCCATCAATGATGGCTGAGGCACCGATGGCATAGACAGTGCCAGCTCGCAGCCCCTCGATGGTGTAGGCAGTAGGGTTGGCAGGGAGGAAGCGGGACTGCTCCTGACCTGGAAGAGACAGTTGAGATGGGAAGAGCTCCCATGGCACCACCAAATCACCTTCAAGCCCTGCACTCACCATCGCTGGCCCTCCACGTCAGCCGGTACCCTCCGGCGCCCGGTAGCCCCCTCCATGTGACCCGCAGCTGGTTGGGGCCGGCCTCCGTCACCCGCAGCTCTGAGACGCTGCCCACCGCTGGGAACTCTGCATGCCCAATGGCAACAGGACGTCAGCATGGGGACACCCCGAGTGACCACCGCAAGCCCGGACTGGGGCTAACCATGCACACTTACTGACGTGGATGCTGAGTGCAGCAGCACTGCCCTCCCGGCTGCCCACGAGGGCTGAGACGCGCACCAGGTAGGTGACACCTTCCCGCAGGTCACCCAGTTCCAGCGCTGTCTGCGTGCCTGGAATGCGCCTCGTCCTCTCGGTGCCGTCTGCAGGAAGCAGGGTGCCACGGACCCTCAGTGCCACGGGAGGTGCCAAGCGATGGCACCATGGCCCCATCCCGCTGGCTCACCCTGGGTGTTGCGCACTGTCACTTTGTACTCAGTGGCACCGGGGACGCCGGTCCAGCCCAGCCGCACCCTCCTGCCCAAATCCTCGATGAGACGGAGATCTGACACCGCACCCACTGGTACCTCCACACCTACAGGGTGACACTGCTGTAACTTTCCCCAAAGCTAGGAGCAGCAAGCCGGAGGTCCCATGGCTCCGTTGCAGTGATGCCATGTATCATGTCTTGGTCTGGGCTCACCTGTCTGGAAGGTAGTGACGGGGGTGGCCACCTCCCCACCTTCATACAGCGTGTACAGAGTGATGCGGTACTCAGTGCCTGGCTGCAGCCCTGTCAGCTGGTAGGTGCTGGCACTGCTGGGCAGCGACACTGTCCTGGGAGTCTCCAGCCCTGTGGGAATGGCAATGTCAAAAGGGGTTGCTGCTGGCCCCATTCATGTCTGGGACCAGGTGCTGTGAGCCCACCTGTGGCTCTTTTCCACTCCAGGCGGTAGCCACGGGCCTCACGGATGGCAGTCCAGAGCACCTGAATGGATGTGGGGCTCAGGATGTTGGTCCGCAGCGTCTGCTCCGTGCCTGCCTCTGCAAAAGGGACCCATAGGCTGTGCCATCCCATCTCCTTGTCCCACCACAGGTGATGCCCCTGCACAGGGACAGCTGCGTGGTGCTTACGTGTCCGCGCGGTGAGGCTGGCGGTGGCTGCAGGCTGCTGCGCATAGCGTGCCCGCAGCGTCACCACATACTCGGTGTTGGGGCGCAAGTTGCTGAGCGTGGCTGACAGTGCACCAGCCCCCAGGCTCCTCTCCTCGCTCTGGGGCATTCCTGGGGGGGACACGGAGGGGCGAGGGCAGGTGTGTGGCAGGGAAGGGGTGTGCACAGCTCCCTGCCCCGGGGATGCCAGGCGGTGCCAGGGGTGGGGAGCATGGGGTGAGGCTGGGACGGGGGCCAGGGCAGCGCCCAGGGACAGGGAGGGGCCGCCAGGTGCTGCAGCACGCGCAGCTACCCCAAATAGGTGCCTGTGGGGCACGGCATGTCCCCTCACCTGGCATGGCGTAGCTGAGGATGTAGCCCTGGGGCGGCTCGGGGCCAGGCTGCCAGGACAGCCTCAGGAAGGTCGGCCCGGCCTCGGCCACGTGGAAATGCTGCACGCCGCCACGGCTCTCTGGGGACAGCAAGGGGACAAATAAGGGCCACGTGCTGCCAGCACCTACCCACATCCCCCATCCCCACAGGTACTCACGGGTGCGTGCCCGCGCAGACACCGACTCGCTGACGCTGTTGGCATACTGAGCGATGACAGTCACCAGGTACTCCGTCCCTGCGCGCAGCCCCCGCAGCACAGTGCTTGTCTCCCGCGGACCCACGCTCACCTGGGTGGGAGCAGTGTCACCCCAATGCCGGTGGGCACCAGGCATCCCAAGTGGGCACAGGGCAGCGCTCACCTCCTGTCGCTCAGCTGCCAGCGGCTGCCCCAGCCCTGTCAGTGGGACACGCTGCACCCTATAGCCGGTGACGGGACCACTGGCTGGGCTCCAGCGGATGCGCAGCACATCGGGGCCGTGCTCCAGGACCTCCAGGTTGGAGGGGCCAGCATGGCCTGCTCCATCTGTGAAGGGACGTGGGGCTGTCAGCTCCGGGGTGCGTGGGGAAAAGGCATTAAGGCAGCTCCCGTGCCCTCTTTTGAAGGTCTCCTACCAGGGGTGCGTAGCGTGCCCCCTGAGCTTGTGCACACCCTGCGTGTCATCAGTGGCACCAGTGTCCCCAGCAGCTTGAAGTCACCCACATAGAAGAAGAAGGAGTCAGTAGGCAGTGAGGCCACGCGGATCAGCTCCTGGCGGTCAGCATTCTTGATCCCTGAAGGGGACAGGAACGGTGGGTGAGGGCAAAGCCCAGCCCCAGGGGAGCCCATTACTCAGGGGTATGGATACCAATGGGCACACCATAGATCTGCTCACCCACAGCAAAAACCTTGATGCCCTGGCTCTTCAGCCTCAGTGCCGGCTGCTCAGCATCATCCTGGGACTTGCCATCCGTGATGAGGATGCAGATCTGCAGAGCCGTGAGCCTCAGCCCCGTGGACCTCTGGGATGTCCCCAATGCCACTCCCCACCCCATACCTTTGGGACTCCGGGCCGGAGCTGTGTGGGACCAAAGAAGTTGTCAGAGACATAGCGCAGCCCAGCGCCAGTCCGTGTGTTGCCGCCCTTGTAGCTCAGCTGCTGGATGGCCCTCTGGATGCCTGTGCCATTGGTGTGCTGGGAGAAGCCAAACTCCACCCTGGGGACATCAGGACACATGGGAACACATAGTTTCCCAGCCCCACGGTTCCATAGCCCCGCATGCCCCATCCCCAGGGCTCACCGTGGATCATCGCTGTACTGCACCACGGCGAAGCGCACCGCCTTCTCGCCCACCACGTGCACAAAGGGTGACACCAGGTCTTCCACGAAGGTGCGGATGGCACGGAAGTTGTTCCGGCCAATGCTGGACGAGCCATCCACCAGGAAGGCGATGTCAGCCTCCAGCACGTTCTCGCACACCACTATGGGACAGCACTGGTTGGCACCCACATCAGCCCCCGGTGCCCTGTGGCACAGGACCCCCAGACCTGTCCCTTCTTCTTGAGCTCATGCCGCATCGGTGCCCACTCCCATAGGGATCCCTGTGCTCAAGCTCAAGTTTGGGGTGCTGCAGTGGGGAGGAGCAGCAGAGCCCCTCTCACCTCGCTGTAGGCCCTCTAATGATACCCAGCACTCAGCACCCACCTTGGCTCCTCTTCTGTGCGGCAGCAGCCTGGGGGGCCAGAAGCAGGGCGAGGAGTAGGAGCCACCCACTCATTGTGGGGCCCTGCAGGACAGCAGGAGAGGATGCTGCAGCCACCACCCTGTGCCAACCCCATGCCTCTAGGCACGGTGGTGATGGATGCGTTGGGCAGAAGCAATAAAAAGGAGTGAAACACCATAACATCAAAATGAAAAAGTAAACACGGATAACCTGCAGAGCTGCCCACTGCAGGATGTGGGCATGGCTGGGCTGCACCGCAGTGATACCCGTGCATTTGGGTTCCCTGCCTCAGGCTTTGTCCAGAGTACTGCACTGGGTCTGAGAAAACAGAGCTAGGTGGAAAGTCCCAGTGCAGAGAGCCACGTGCCCAGCACCCAACTCCAGTCGGTCCCTCCCCATCGCACCCAGCCCGGCTGATGCCCAGTGCCCAGGACAGGAGGGCAGTACAGGAGGCTGCCAGTCTGCATGCCGGCTATGCCCCCCACAAATCTGTACTGCTGTCTCCTCCTGCCTTCCCTACGCTCACCCCAGCGTTCCTGCCCTACACGCAGTGGGATGGCACGAGTGAGGGCTCCAGGAAGAGCACGATCCCGTGGGGACGGGAAGGGCAGCAGCTTCCCACGAGCACCCGTCCGGCGCCGCTTTCCGCACTCGGGCGCGGAGCTGCGGGGGGGATCCGGCCCCGTGCCCGGGCACAGCACCCCGCCCGCCCCGTGTGCCAGCCCCAGCACGGCTCGGTCGAGTCCAAAGCGAAGGCGGTGACCCACGGATGCCCGAGCGCGGCGGCGTGGGAACCCCCCCGCCTCCCCGCCTCCCTCCGCTGTCTCCCACCCGGGCTGAGAGCACGGGGGGGCCGCTCCCGGAGCGCGCGGCTTCGCCACCCACCTCGTCCCGCGTGGGGCCACCCCGAGCCGAGCCGTGCCGAGCCGTGCCGAGCCGCGCCGTGCCCAGGCGGCCCCCGGCGCTCCCGCCCCTTTAATCAGGGCGGCCCGGAGCTCGGCGGTGCCGCCGCCGGGGGTTAGTGCCGCGGCTCCCGCCCTGTCCCGCCTCCCCCCCCATTCCCCACCCCAAAGGGCTTTTCCCACCCGCTCCCATGGGAGGGCGGGATTAGGGCAGGAAGGTGCGTTTTTTCCCGCTTTTCACCCCAAAATGTCCCGGGAAGGAGAGAGAAGAGTCCTCCACGCCGGGACCGGGTCAAACCCCCGGGAGGTTTTCTCCGCGAGTTCCAAAAGAGGCCTCAGTGCCGAGCCAAAAGGGTCCCCTGAGCCATGGAGCCTTTTCCTTCCAGCGTCTCCATCCCAGCTGGTGCTAGGACGATTCCTGTGCCCCCATGGGGTGGGGGGCAGCGGTTGTGGGATCCATCCTGTCCTGGGCACCACGTCTTGGTGCCAAGTGTGGAGGAAGCGGTGACTGAGAACTGTCCAAAGACAGAGAACTGCAGCTGGGGTGACTGCAGGAGAGGATGCTCAGGTGGTGAGCTGGGGGACACCTGGGTGCCTCCCACCTACGGCAGGGCCATATGTGGTCCATCAGGGTGCTCCATCCTCCAGCCTGCTTGTTCCCATTGGATTAACCCATGCTGATGGGTACCAGCATGTCCCATGCCACCTCCCTGTTTCCCAGCACCCTGTGTAGCTGTACCCTTGTGGCCTCATGTGAGGACAGCAGCCTAGAGTCTCCCCTCTGAGTGCCAGCATGGTTCCAGGGGCATCTTCCCATGGGCACCAGGGAGGTGGCGAGGGTTCATCTCGCATCTAGGGGCTGGGGCAGGGCCATCTGCCACCAAGCAGGGATGCTCGGGGCAGCTGCAGGCAGCTTTCCCAGGAGCACGCTGTTCTGAGCAGGGGAGGAGTGGAGGTGCCCCTCTTCTCTTACAGGCAACATGAGCAGATCATCCCAATCCTCTCTGCAGCCAACCCTTGTGAGGCCCCTAAATCTGCTTCAAAGGTCACCATGGCCACAGGTGTCCTCCAACTGCCCCACGGTCGTGGGCCTGACCCCAGGTCAGGGCCGTCCACAAGCCCTCCTCCCACCACAGTTTGCTTAATGAAGGCAAGATGGCCTGTCCCAATTAGACAGGGGCTTCATTAATCAGAGAGTGGAGGGGTCTGCCAAGGGTTCTGCCGCTGGCCCTGGGCCCGGCGCTGGCGGAGCAGCTCAGGGTCACCGGTGCACGGGCAGAGCCGGGCACACAGTGATGCTCTGCAACCACCCTGGGCCCGGCAGCATAGCCAAACCTGGCAAGGGGCAGTGGCCATGGGGAAAACCCTGCAGTAGCATCCCTATGCAGGGTATGCAGGGAACCCTAAAATCTGCAAGTCCCGCTCTGCAGCACGAGGGACTGCTGGTGCTTCCAGGCTCCCCCGCATACCAGGACTGGGGAAAGAATCTGCGCCTGCGGAGGGGGAGCACCAGGTGTGCGTGAGTCACACTGTGGGGGGAGCGGCCGCCCTATTCCCACCAGAGAACCCCACTGCAGGCATTCCCTCAATCCCAAGCTTCAATTCCTACTCTTCCATCTACCCTTTGTCCCTGCAGCCCCAGACCCGTTCCCTGCAATGACAGCCTCCCCAATCCCACTGGAACATCCTCAAAGCTGCTGTCTGTCCTTTCCCAACCCTCAAGGGCTGGCAGCCAGTGCTGGTTCCTGCAGTCTACGCCTGGGGTTCCCCGTCTCCTGGCTGGGCTGGCCCCAAGGGAGCACGTGGTCCTCCTGATGGCATTGATCAAAGCGTGCAAACCTGATCCTGACCCTAACTCTAACCCTTCTCTTAGCCCCAGCCCCTCGCCCTGCAGCCCCTCGCCCTGCTGAGCGCAGACACACGCAAAGCACCGGGGCTGAGCCTCTCCCTGCCCTGCGCGTGCCTGGCAGACGCCTTCACCGCCGGCTTAATGGGAAGGGAGGGAAAAGCTGCTTTCTGCAGCCTGGGGTGCAGTTCCAACCCCGCATCATGCCGAGCAGTGAGTCACGAGGCACAGCTGGAGCGGAGCTTTGGGCTGCAGATCTGCACTGCTTTGCTCCGGAGCGCTGCCATTAGCTCCGCCGTGCTATGAGCGGGGAGCAGCGAAGCCTGGATGGGATTCCGGATGGGATTCCTTTGCAGTCTGGCAGCAAAGCCTGTGTATGTGCGCATGCATGCAGTGTGGCGGCTCTCGCTCCTTCCCTACAGCAAGGGATGCGCAAGCTGCGGAGATCCCTGCCTGGCATCTCCAGCAAGAGCAGGCAGAGAGGGAGGGGGCGGCTTCCACTCCATCATGAGCTGGTGGGGGTTCGGCCCTGCCACTGGGCTGAGTGCATGGGGCTGGGACAGCTGGGGGCTGGTGCTACGCGGGGAGGAGGGACTGGGGGGGCCGCCCGCAGCGGGGCCGGTTGGGACAAGCTCCAGGAATGTCTCCCATCAGCAGCCGCCGCCGGCTGTCCCGGCAAAGCTTGGCATGGCTGCTGCGTGCCGGGGGGGCACCTCGTGGCACCCCATGTCACGAAACCACGGCGCAGCAGGGCAAAACCTCAGGCAGAAAGCCTTTCTCTGCCCAGAGGGATGCTCTCGCTGCTGGTTCATGGCCATCCCAGCATGCTAGAATCGAGAAGCCTCAGTCAGGCTCTGGGACAGCAGAGGGGGACAGTAGGGAGGGGCTGTAGTGCCCCAGCTACAAGGGACCACCCATACAGCCGGGTTCACCCTGCAGAAATTCAGCTCCATGGTCCTGAGCACGGGCTGCTCCCAGCCCCACTTCCAGCCCCGTTGCCCCCACCCACAGCAGGATATGGCTGTGCAGAGGGAACCCAGCTTGCTTGTGGGGATGGACGGAAGCACAAGGGATGGGGAGCAGCAAAGCTACCCCTGCATTCTACATGGGGTTGGTGCTGCCTTTCCCCGTCCTCACCCCCTGGGTCCTGGCACAAGTCTCTATCTGCTGCTGCTTTGCAGCAGCAAAGCACCCGCCCTGGGGGCACATCGGTACAGCTGCGATCACTGAGCTCCCTGCCCTGCCCTGCCCGCGGGCTCTGCAGGCACACACCGGGGTGATCTGGTGCACAGTCTTATAGGGCTCAGAGGGTTTGTTCTTCCTTCAGATAACAGCAGAGGCGATCACTGCTTGGGCCCAGCTCTGCAGGTATGTAAGAAAGGTTGCTCAGCTCAGCTGTCCCAGCCCTACAACCCTGCACCCCCTTCTCTGGTACAGGACTCCCTTATTTCCAGCCTGGGCCGCAAATCCCAGCGCCAGGAGGTTGGGGTGGTTGCTCAATGCTTCCTCCCTGCCTCTATTACAGTGTTTCACAACCCACATCCACACCCCACTCCTCTAGAAGGGACATGTGGTTCCAGGGGAGTTCTGGCAGCGCTCACGCAGAGTCTCCATCGCACAGGGGTGTTTGAGAAGATGTCCCTAAGCACATCTCAGGTCAAGGCACAGAAGTAACAGCGCACACCGCTTTACCTGCAGGATGACGCTGTGCATCCATACTGCTTACACCAGTTAGCAACACCGGCTTCCCAGCAGCACCTCCGTTTAAAGCTGCCTGCAGCATGCATGGTGTATGGCAAGGATAAAACTCTGGGCAGCGCTCTGCTGGGACATCCCATGGCCGAGGAACGGAGGCTGCAGAGGGATGGGAGCAGCCCTGTTGTGGACACAGAGATCTGTGTTGCAGAAGGATTTGCACAGCACACGGGACCAGACTTGTCCTCGGCGCTCTCCCCTGAGAGGCTGTGCCATTGCTCCTTCGGCTCTTTGGCTGGGCGCCCATCTCCAGAAGAAAAGAATAAAAAGGACCAAACATCCGCCCTGCCCCGCCAGGGTGCATCGCTGTCTGTCACCATGGGAACTCATCCCCTGTGCGGACCCATCCGGGATGACTTCATATCTCCGTGAGCAGGAGGGCTGCGTCACTGCCTTGGCACGGGGCCGGCGGCCGCTCAGCGCACGCGAGGACCCTCAGCCCCACAGGCAGGGAACAGCACTGGGAAGGCAGAGGAAGGAGATGGGGACAGATATAGGAACAACTGGGGGCTCTCACAGTAGTGCCACGCTCACCTGTGAGTCACAGCTGCGTGCAAGGCTGCAGGAGATGGCTGTGTCCCCACGTCACTGGGGCTGCGGCCAAGTGCAGCACATCTGGAACAACTATAAACAAATTGGGGAAGCGGGACAGCCACGGCCACATGTGGTTTGGGGTAGGGGGGCCTTCAGCCTTGCAGTGGGGGGGAAGGAGTGGGAGTGAAGAGCTGCCACGTGGAGCCTGGGCGCAGGGCACACAGAGCTGGGTGTGCTGACACCACTCCATGCCCAATGAGCCAGGGCAGCACCTGGTGTGAATCGGTGCACTGGTGAGTTGGATGCTAAGGTCAGAACACCAGTTTTCTGAAGCTGAACATGTACCAAATTCTAAATCTTGAAGCAACACAACGGTAGTTGCCTAGGTAAAGCATTAAAATAATGAAGAACCCCCTCCATCCTCCAATCCAAAAAGCGTCAATCCCTAACCTAAATGTAACACATAAGGGATAGGCAGCACATTTCCTTTGCAGCTTTATTCAAGTGCTCACCCTTCACCCAAGGTGCATATATGCAGGAAATCACAAGCAGCACTAATGCAGTTTGTTACAAACACTGCACCTGAGGACCACTCCGAGTGCCAGCTCCCCACAGACAGTTGGGTGAGTGGTACCCAGCAAGCTGAAGGCTCAGCATCCTGATGCTGGAACTTCCTCAATATATATTGAGGAAGTATAGCACTCAAGTATTCAAGCTCCTGTTTCAATATCTTAATTACATAATTAGCCTTGCTCCAATCAGGTCACATGACATACGATCCAACTGCTATTCCTGTGCTGTATGATTCTCATACAGAGCCTTAAATCATTCAAGTGTGCAGGAAGTTCAGCAAGCAGCTCCAGCAGGCGACACAGGGCATCCAGAAAACACACGATGGAATGGAGCTGGAGAGATGAAAAGTGAGAACCACTGATCCTCATTGAGTGGCGTGTGGGGTAAGGCAGCTTTAATGAGGATATCCAGCTCAGGCTCATCCCCTTCCACCCAGGCTGCTGAGGAAAGAGCAGAGACAATGCTGACAAGTCCTGCACCGTGCCCCACTCAATCTCACACCGCCGGGGATGGCTGGAGCTGGCAGTCAGGCCTGGATGGGCCTTTTGTCCGCTTCTTTCCCAAGCGAAGAATGCACCACAGCTTTAGATGAGCCACTTCCATAGGGGATTTCAGGATACGCATGCAGGCAGCGCTGCTCTCCTGGTGTGCCATGTCTGCATGTGGCACAGAAGGCACAGCGAGGTGCAGGTCTGCCACATGCTGGTACCACCTCACCGCAGCAACTCCGACCTTTGTTGTGGTGATGCTGCATCATAAGGAACATTCAGGCTTCTTGTGAGCCTCAGCAGGAGAGCTGGTGGAGAACTGGTGGAGCTGGCCCGGAGGGCTGAGGGTTCTCTCCTCCCAGCAGCTCACTGGCACCGAGCAGAGGCATGGCTCCAAACCTCCCTGGTTCCCTGAGGACAGGCTTGGCTCAGCACCTATGATTAGTATCAACTGTACTTTCCGGGGGGTGGGGGTAATTAGTTCAGGTGAGGCAACTACCGACGATTGGCTGCTGCAGCCCATGTCTCTTGGCAAGCGCCCACATCCCCAACAAGCAGCTCACATATCAAAGGGGCTGCCTGCTGCACAGGCAGACCCACCCTGCACAGCTGCCCCTGCCCCACATGTGGGGGGTACTGAGAGCTTTCGTTGCTACATACCCCAGTGCAAGGCTGCAGCATGGTGGGAAAAAAGTCATTGAGGAACTGCGCAGATGGCTTCACAGAGCCTTGGGTATACGTGCACAAAGCATCCTCCTTCCCAAACCCTCCTCTCAAGGTGTCAGAGGGAAGGTGATTGCCTGGAGGTAGTGGAGGGTGTAAGCTTCAAAGAGGGAACTATGTGGAGGAAGGATGAGACATTTAACTGCGCAAAAGAGGAGGTAGCCAAGGCCAATTCCTACATCAAATGAAGTTTATCAGCACATTCTAATGGGATCCCAACTAACCTTTCAAGTAAAGTAGCAAAATAAAACACTTCAGCCATTGAGAACTAGACTGGTCAAAGAGCCCCGACAAACAATCCTGCATTGTCCAGGCAGCCAGGAAACAGATTTATTAGGTCACCTGGGCCATCTCCAGTTTCAGCGAATTGTCCTGTTCTAGGGATGGTTCCAACTCCTCCTTTGGCACTGCTGCTGTCCTTCACCAGACAGTGGGAACCACAGGAAGGGGAGGACAGAGGTCCAGGAAAACACCTCACTTTTTCAAGGTTCAGGAAAAACATTTTGATCAGATGCTTCTGTTGTGCCAGACATTTCTCAGGTTGGATTCTCTTGGACTAAAGCTGCTCTAATGGTGGAACAGAAACACATGCCTGTGGCTCAAACGGTGGCGACCTGCCAACTGGATCAGGGCTTCACGTCCTCCAGCACAGAGGGACTCCGCTGCCAAATATCTGATGAGTCTGCCCAAGTTCCAGGTTATACTTCCCAAGCCCCTCACTAAGGCTCTGCACACAACGCTGCTCATAGAGCACAAATCCTACCCCAGATCAGATACATTTCCACACGGATAAAAGCATGTAGGGGAAAAAAAAACAACCACCCTCCCAGCACTGCATAACCCAGGCAGCCTTGCAGAGCTGCAGCTGCTGGGGGTGAGTTCTCACTGACATGCTGGGAGCACACTGCTCTGCACCACCTGCCTCTTCTGCACAGAAACAAAGCAGTATGGGAAGCAACAGTTGCAGAGGGGGTTGAATCTGTTCCTCAGTACAAAGTAGTGCAGGAGGGGCTGCAGATTTACTCTAGGAAAACCCTTCCCAAGAAGAACCCTCCAACAAAGAGAAGGTGTAGGAAATGCTGAAGCAACAATGTATTTCTGCCAGTGCTTTTTCAGCTGGTGAGAAATACAAGGAAAGAAAGATCACCAAGGGGGAAAAATATATCAAGCAATGGAAGACAGGAGGATTACAGGCTAATTGCAATCACAAACCCAAGGCAGAGCAATTTAGTGGTTCCACAAGGCGTAAGTGAGCTTGTTTAGTTTTGCAGCCCTCAGCGCACTTACAACGAGCCAGAGCTTGCGATGGTAGTTAAATCCAAATTGCAGAGAGAACATTTAACAGTTTCAAACTTGTCTAGTATACGCAATGAGTTCAGACACACTGACTCTCTGCTCAAGAATCCAGATTCAGCACAAATGATTTAGTACACTGGATTAGTCTCAAGTGTAATGACTAACTCTTAGAAACTTTTACACTATTTTTAAATCCCACTTGTCAGGGCAGCACCTGGAAATTAAACGAGAATCCCTGGGAGACCTATTCCAGACACAAAAACGGGAGGAGAACCTTGCAGCTTCCCAGTGTAAGCTAGTGCCACCTGGTGGGAAGCTGCCCTTCAAACCCTCTGGTTTCATCCTTTCTGCTTTCAGTTCTGCGTTCCAGTTTCCCGAGGGCAAAATAGGGAGCATGCAGGTAGCTCTTTCAGCAAGTCAGACTTTGAGATATCTTCCAGGTGTAGGACAGGTCATTCTATACTTCAGTACAGACGGGTGGGACTGTCTGGATGGATGGTGGCTCATCTGTATGAGGAACATGTAGACAAGTGCTCACTGAGCTGGCTTACAGCAACCAAATTCCTAAAGATGACAGGCATCACATCCAATATGGGCTCTTGAAAAGTGATTGCCTAGCAACAGTTCTAGCTCCTCAGAACGTCCTGATTCTGCTCAGCTGCACTGAGGCAGCATCAGGCAAGGCCAGATTGATCACCTTCACCAATTAAAGCAGGTGGTGGGGACTCAGCTGGTCAGTTTTGCATGAAACTAATCAAGGAGAGAGACATTACACAAACAGCTTTTCCCAGGGAGGCAGCCAACCCAACAAAAGGGTAACAAACAGCAAGGACAGAAATATTATCATCGCACCTCAGGGTCAGGAAGAGGCAGCCTTTCTGAAGATACATTCTGATCTCCTTGACAAGCAGTAATGAGAGCACAGAAGTCCTGTTGGGCAAGGGACCTTCATTCTCATTTCCAAAAAGCAGGAATGCTATAACCTCTATTTGACCACGCTGCCACTCCACAGCACAGCCAGAGCTACCTCGGCAGTATCGTACCAGGGAAGAGATCCTGCAGCCAGCCTAAAGACAAGACTGCTGGCACGGCAGGACAGTGCCAGCTCAGGACAGAGTGAGGAGCTGCAAACAGACAAGTTTCTAGCACGAGCTCTGACAAACCAAGACTTACTGGTCCCATACCCCACCAGTTTGGTCAGATCAACAATCCCAGCACATGCGGCCCAGCAAAACACAGTCAGTGCCTAGCAGAACCAACTTCACAGAAGATATATTTATCTTTTTTTATTATACATTTAACACCAAGAAGACAGCCATTTTGATAGGACTCCTCCTTGTCCTGGTACACAAGACATCCAGAGCCACAGACAATTCTGTGAGCCCTGTCACAGTACAGAGCTTCACTGTTCCATCCAGCAGGAGCACATCCTAAAGACGGATCCAGTACATGCCACTGCGGATACGGTTGTAATCCAACAGCTGTTCAATGGGACCTGAGTGAACAGAACAAGAGTTAGTCACTGGAGCTGTAATTAAAATCACTGTGTGGTTTCCCATGGTTGTAAAGCAGATGGTGGCAGAGTATACTGTGCTCATAATCCAGAACAGCTACATGCAAAACCAGGTAACTGCAGCTCAAATCTGAATCAGGAAAACTGGCAAATACCATCTCCTGACAAGAAACCATTGCTACTTTTTTTCCCCCTCAGAATAGGTTCTTTGCTCATGTTCTTCCACAACACCCAGTACAGCTTCACATACAAATACGAAATACAGGGAGCCACCAAATAATGGAAATTTTGGCTAATTCTTTCCAACTTCCTGCTTGAAAATCCTCTCCCTTCTGCACTGCTCTACTTTGCGGGCCCAGAGTAAGCAACTGCATGGAGGAGGGGAATCCACAACACAGGAAGGAGGAGACAGCAGAGCTGAGCTGCTCAGGCAGGTTTTCTGAGAGGAATTTATCCTTGGCCAGACAGACATGCCAGAGCAGCACAAGAGGACTGGGCCCCTTTGCTTCCCTTACATAAACCACCATGACCCCAGGGTAAGGACACCTGGCAGATGCCACTGGGCCCACACCCAGCTATGGGACTCCCAGTCTTAGTCACAGCCCCACATCAAGCAGAGGTGGGAAGACGGCCAGCAGCTCACTGTCATTGCGTCTCCATCACCTCCAGGTTTGATCTCCTGGCAAACATGCTTTGTCACACCTAACGTTCAGAGGCAGGAGGGTAATAACAGAGCAAGAGCAGTTAAGAGGCCAAAACAAACATAAGAAGTGCCTGCACTTCGCTTCTGTTCAGCTCTTGATCACCCCATTAACTGAGCTACCCCAGAAGAACTGACTGGTCACTTACCAACTGCTGCAAGCGCTGGGCATTTGTCATAGATGTATTTACTGCATACATCCCTCACCATTTTTGCATCAACAGCCTAATGAGTAATAAACAAGCAATTAATAACCCTTCTGGCAGACTTAGATTTCTCAAAGCTTGAAGTTACTACTGTTATTACATATCAAATGTGTTGTTGGACCCACGGGAGTCATCCACACCAACAGTCCAGCCCTCATCTGCAAGGATAGCTAATGTTCTACACAGTGCACTCCTCTGAGGGTACTGAAGACATAGCAGTCCAAAATCTGGAGGATCCAAAGGGATACAACAGCTACAGAACTACACAAATTAGATGGTAGCCATCTCTAGGGAAACTGTTAAAGGAATTTCAAGTTGGGCTGTTTAACAAAGCTGTATGTCCTCTTGCTAGAATGGAGTGGATTTAGACATAAAGTCACAGGATACATCGAGTCTTTGCCAGTACTCTACTGTACTCCTACTAGTGACCTGACTGCCTGGGCTCCAGGCATACCTAAGGGAGAAGTAAGCCTTGCATTAGTGAGGCAAACTAAGGCCAGAAAAATAGCAGTGCCAAGTGTGCTCAGGACTCCCAAAGAAAACAAATGGATACCTACAGAAATCCTGGAATCCCATTCCTCCAGAGAGATACGGCGTCCGTAATTTAAGAGATGGCTTCCAATTGTTTCACACACTGGAGTAGTACCTAGATGTTGAAGATACTGTCAGCAAAGTTGAACAGTTTCCCAAATTTCACAGCCTGATCATCAGCCAAAGCAGACAACTCTAGCCATTAACCAGGTTCTAATGAAGTCATAGTAATCACACTAAGCAGCTTCAGCAGGAATTAAGCAATACAAACACTCTTCCTGATCTCCAAAGCATTATTTCCAAGGCAGACCTGCTTGAACGTCTAAATTCCAAGTTCACCAAACAGTATGTATGTATTATTCACTTGCAGCAGAAAAACGACAAGTTTACAGAGTCAGAGTAAGCCTGCAGCACAACAGGCTGTGATCAGCTACTTTGAAACCATAGAAGGAGAAGGAAAAAGGGAGTTTTGCCCAGCACCTGCCAATAGTACCGTAACATATCTAGCAGAGCTCCCACTCCCCACTAGAGATCCAAAAGCAGCTTTTATTCTATAAACCAGAACATACCATCTAGCTGAGCCACCATGGCATTTCGCAGACAGTTCTTGGCTCTCTTCACCTCTGACTCTGTGGTGCTAGTGCACAGACGCATCCTGCAAAAGATATAGGAGGACCACCAAAGCTCTTAGAGGCATTTGTCTGTTCAGACAGAAAGTGCATTCTTCCCTTTCCTAAGTCTGCAGAAATATGCTATTAACATCACTTGTCTTGCAGGCCTGAGATTCATTCCTGACCACCATAGTGTAGCTAAGAAATAGAGAGCAACAAACAGCAGGAGGGAAGTGAAAGAGCTGAAGCTGATAGGCAGGGAATATGAGCCAACAGTTTACATGCTGAGTTGCACTCACAAAGGTCTAAGCAGCTCTGGTGTCGACTCTAGCTTGCCTATCAGGCACAGCAGCAAGCGGTCTGTGGTATGCTATCACAAGAGAAGGCAGGCGTGTCAGCTATTCCCACACATGCCAAGCTGCTATGGAAACTGATGCTGAAAGAGTAAGACAGTTATATAGAGTCTGTTTGGACTCCAGCTGCTAAATCCCTTCCTCCCCTGCCAACCGCAACGTCTCTGGGGCAAGGGCTAACTCCATCTGCTCCATTCACAGCACAGCACGGCTCTGAAGCTCAGATGCAACCTTGAACCATTAATGGCACATATGTATACAGAGTAAGACCAACAGAAGGCCACAAATGCTGGCGTGGCTACAGCAGCAGGGCATGTGTCAGTCACAACACAACTGTTCGGAAGACATGAACTCTGCCTGCTTTGCCCAAACCTAACAAGACAGCAGATACATGTCTTTTGTACCTAGGACAGCCCTGTCTTTAAGGAATGGTCTTGTACAAAAAAAGCCAAAGCCTCAGTGCTAGTGTATGGAAGCTATGAGCCAAAGACCTGAAGAACCCGAAGGGATTAAAATCCTCAAAAGCAATCCTGACACAATTACAGAAACCACTGACAGGATCACATAACCAGAATGCAAGTTACTGAGGCATTCATGCAGAGATGCAGCACTCTGGAGGCCAGACATGACCTCTACCAGCTTACTCTCCCACAAAGTCAGATCTTAAACAGAAACTTTTGCCAAAGTTGTACTTACCACTCTCCCTGAGCACAAAACATCATATCATCTACAGACAGAGGATCAGCAACAAAATGAAAACCAAAGAGGCCAGTATCAGAGTAGGAGGTGTTGAACGTCTGGAAACTGTGGCAGAGTTTATGCTCCACAGCAAGCGCAGCTAGTCTGCTGGACTGGTGCTGTAAGGAAGGAGATACCATCAGCCATTTCAACCAGACAGCCTTCTCAGAGCTCAAATTCTTTCCCCCTGAGTTGTTTTCACAAGGACCGCAGACAAGACAGAGCGTAACGCTTTTTCAAAGGAGAGCTTAATTTAGGCCCTTCATGTGTGCAACAGATGAGAGTCACAGCTGGAAAAGCTGCACACAATGGCCTAGAAGTCTATACAGCAAAATCTTTTCTCTTCCCAGCAGCAGATGAGGAACTGGTACATATACCTCTATAGGAATGGAGAAAATGGCAAGTATAAGGTTTCCTAGTAGCAGAGGTTAACACAGACAAGGGGTTAGCAGTCAAGACAAATTTAGACAAGAAAGGATGTTGTACTGGGGCTTTATCTAAGTTCCAACTGCTTTACATCTGCAAGGCAGGTTTGCATCATAGGACTATGGATTACTCTGTCCTGTTTCCTCCATCACCCTCCTGACTGAGCAGTCAGGTCATGAAGGCAGGAAAAGCTGCTGAGAATTCATCATCTGAATTTCTTCCAAACATAGCAGAAAAGGTTCATTTCCTAGCATCACATCCTAAAAACTATTCTGGGTTAGTTTCAATTAAACTTCTATTTTCCATATTTTTGACCAAAGCTGGAAACTAAACAGAACAGCCTCCCATAAATCACTTCACCTGGTGGCTCCACAATATTCTGCAGAAAAGCCTCCAGGCTCTCCTTGTCACATTCCCAGGTCTCTTACCTTGCCACCTCCAAATGTGCGGTCATAGCGTCCAATGATAGCATTAGCCACATGGAGGACAACATTGTCAGGATCAGCCCATCCTGGCCCCTCCACAGCAAGAGCAACATGGGCAACGGGCAGAGCATCGTCTCTGGCACGGATCTAGGAAGTCACCAAGGAACAGGGAAGAGCTGACTGAGCATGGTGATTTTGTCTGCAGTCTGCTGCAATGCCAAGTTGACAAACTGGAGAACTTAATATTAATCCAGTGAAATAAAATTGCCTCAGGCTCTATTGAGGACAAATCACTTGCTCTGAAGTATTCCCATTAGGTGATGTGAGCAATAGCCTCACATTCTTACTGGGCTTTGTTTCTATCTAAAACCCAACATATCGTGGCAATAAGCCTAAAGAACAGAACATGGGAACACTACCAACATGCTGTGCTACCAGCTTGTGAGATGCATGAACAGGAGCAACTACAGCTAGTCTCGTATCCATTCAACAGTTTGGCAACAGCTGCTTGTTTTGATTGGAACAAAAACAACTTTACCTCACTCCCTGTGAAACGACAGCGTGGCAAAATAGGCACAGCATCTTCTTTGTACGTAAAAGACATCCCACTGAAGTGCTGCCTAGCTGCATCTACCAGTTCCTTGTGAGAAATACCTGGCAATAAGGGAAGTTTATAGAGCTCCATTTAATAAAATCACGTTATTTTACATTAGAGATGCATGTCAGGGGGTTGATCACAAGAGTCTCAAGAATCTAGGGCTTACCTCCAGCAGCTGCCAGGACCATACGAGGTGCCTTGAAGTGGGTATCAATATAAGAAGCTAGGTCTGCTCGAGTCAGATGCCTAGAAAGCACAAAGAAATACCTAATATATCAGCTTCTCAGAGTTGAAGGGTTAAGAGACTGAATTCACCGTGTAGAGAAAAAAGTGATGCTGTTGATTCAGTTAGTTATAGGATAATAATACTTCCCTGAAGAACAACTGCACTGCTTTTTTTGCCTGCACTCTAATTCTGGAACACAGAGAATGGAAACAGATGGTCAAGAGGAAGAGTTAAGGAGAGTGTTCAAATGCAGACTAGAGTATCAACCCTTGGTCACAGGGAAACCAACACTCTAACAGGTGTGTACGCTTGAGGCCACTGCTTTAATGAGCACCACTAGCTCTTAATGCCTCTAAAGGTGTAAAACCAACAAGTATGGGAAAAGGTTCAGCCAAGCCCTACCAGCATCAGATCTTGCACGAAGACTGATTCTAGAGAAGAACATGTGCAGCGTTACACATTTATCAGCATCAAGATGGAAAACACAGTCAAGACATAAAAAGCCCATGGGCACGTATCACCTCCACAGACAGGCTCACTTATTTCTTGCATACACTCTGACTGGTTTCCTTGCAGGAGTTATGCATCCCAAGGACTGAACCCACAAGCTATATAGTGCAACCAGTCTATAGCTTACTTGATGTTCTCTGTGGTCCCCTCGATGGTGCGGGCCAGTGCAGTGCCTTGGAAAGCAGTGGCATGAAGGTAATCAAAGGTAACGTTTGTCAAGTCATTGTCCATTTCTTTGAGCTCCTGAAGGATGACACCACGCTCCTTCTCAATCTGAGATTCCTCCAGTGCACAGTTCTGCACAACGTCAGCCAGAAGCTCAACCACTGCAACATATTTGCTACATTAGCAGTCTTGCTGCCTGACTGCTACCCAGCACTGCTGAAAGGAGAACAGACAGACAAAGCAGCAGGGATACAGCAAGAAGGGAAATAAACTGTGCTGGGATGGTGGCACAACACAACATATCCATTCCCACAGCATCAGAGAAGGACAAATAACAGTTTTAGTATGAAGAAATCTCTAAATCAGCTTGCCAAGCATCTGTGATAGCTCACCACTGCCAGCAGAAAGCTGGCAGAAGGTAACAAACACAGAAGTGATGCATGCCAGAAACAAGGTACTGTTGCAGAAACAAGTTGAATTCTTGTGGAGAGCCTGCAAGATCTATAGCATAGTCCACATTAAGTTGTAACAACAGCTCTGACTCAAACCACCTCTTCT
The DNA here is from genome assembly GCA_037305975.1 of Chrysolophus pictus. Lineage (NCBI taxonomy): Eukaryota > Metazoa > Chordata > Aves > Galliformes > Phasianidae > Chrysolophus > Chrysolophus pictus. Next base: position 10,946,638 of record CM074587.1, read on the forward strand.
ATACAGAACTGACCCAAACAGGAGGCTGCACATGGTAGGTAGCACAGAGCATATGCGACATCCAGGGGAGTGGCATTGAGCACTCCTGACACAGTAGCTGTTGCTGACCTCATTTTCTTAGCTCCATAAAGCAACTACACACTACTGAACCTTATCCCCTGCCTTTCGGCTGCACAGCCTGAAAAAAGAGGTTTGCAAAGCTGCCTTTAGGTACAAGGAGCTTGCAGCCTTAAAGCACCATTTCTTGGTAGTGCTCCCTCCAATTGCCAAATACCATCAACTTACTGCTCAGCAACAGCCTCATTCCCTGGTCAATTGCTAGAAAGTATACTGGTGGGAGAGAAACACCTGCTTTTTTTCACACTGGCCATCCTACCTTTCGGCATGTCCTTGGACAAGGCTTTTATGTAATAGGCAGTCTGCTCACGTGAGGTGTACCCATTAAAATGAGCTCCCATACTCTCCACTTCCTTCTCAAAGACAGCACAAGGACGCTTCTTTGTGCCCTAAAAGTATGCAGAAATACAGAGATAGTGAATAGTTTTCCCATGTAGCTGAAACAAAGCAGTAAAAAGAACAATAAAAACCTAATGCAATAAAACCTGTCACGATTTACAAAAAAAAAAAAAAAAAGAGCTAGTGCAGAAAGCAAAATATTTAGCACTTGGCGTATTTACTGTAGCTAAAAAATGGCTGAAATGTATTTTGAAATGCCAAATGAAACCCAAAGGGAAGGAGAAGATCTAAGCTAAAGTACAACAGCAGCTGAAAATCACATCAGTGTAGTAAACAAGAACAAGTCACCACTAAAAAGAGGAAGCAGGTTTCTAGTAATTTAAGTAGCAATATTCGGAAGATACCAGAATAGGAGCAGAAAACGGCTTCTGAAATAGAGCTCATCCTTAGGGAGCAAAACAGATACTGCAGTTGTCTGCCGTGACACGGGCTGGACTTATGTCAGTAAGTCCCAGGCTTAGCTGCCTTTTGTCCTAGGCCTGTTCAGCAGACACAGTTAGAGCAACGCATGAGATACAGTCTCCAAATTTCACTGACCCACTAACAAATCCAAAGATAAATAAATGGTTATAAGGAAATGCTGCATTCAGCACTGCCTGCTACCCTGAGAAAGCGTGTTTCATCATGATTTTATAAGTGTGTTATAGTAAGCTGGGATAGTGAGGAATCACAGCATCTGAGAATCAGTGCAACTTATTGTGATTTTTTTTCCTTTAAGAGGAAAAATACCAACTAATAAATGACAGACTTTATTCTCATATGCAAGTTGCCCCGCATTCAAAAAAAACCACCATACAGACTAGATGCCTTTTAAAGTTTATTTTTATGCTATATGCAAAGCCTTTAAGATTCAGATGAACTAATTTTGATTCACACCTATACCTCTTTTAATACCTACAGCCTCCAAAGCAGGAACTAACATGTCAGTGAACGCCTGGAACATTGTCTCCATGTAGCCTTATGCCAGACCTAGTCTTACCTTAAATGCCAGATGTTCCACGAAATAACCAGCCCCATTGTTCTTCTCATTCTCATAGCGGCTCCCCGCCCCAATCCACACACCCACCTAACAGCAGAGATATCAAGCACATGTATTAGAAAAATAAACAAGCAGGCAGTACGTTCAAGACTCATGCCATAAGTGTAACAGCAAGGAAAATAAGTCTGCTTCAATAGTAGCTCCAAAAGAGTAACAAGCAACTGGATTTTGTGTTGAGGACGTTTGGATTTTGTGTTTTGTGTTGAGGAACATGGTTTAGTGAGTACTATTGGTGATAGGTAGATGGTTGGACTGGATGATCTTGAAGGTCTTCTCCAACCTTGGTGATCAGAATCACATCCAGTACACATTCAAGCATTTAACATAGCAGTTTCACAAAAACCTTTGACAGGTTTGCCAAAGATGAACCTACTTCTGGTCAGCCACAGCTTACATGTGGGACTACATCAACACAAAAACTACAGAGCTCAGGAAACCAGTACAGTGCAAAAGCTTGGCCAGCCTTGTAGAAAGCCAGGCTAGGCCCCCTACTACTACAGTTTGACTGAAGTCTTCATCAAACTTCAGATCAAAGCCAGGTTTGTCACTATGGGAAGTCGGTGACAGTCTGGGCAAAGCTGACTACATCGAGTCCTCAATCTACCCGAGGCTTACCGTGCACGTTGGCTGGCTGGACTCCTCCGAGGCCACCCGCAGCCCGTTGTCCAGCGTGGTGATGTTTGTCTCAGGGATGTTCTGGAGTGTTTGCGCGTAGGTGGCGGCACCGCGGTTCCTTGTGAGAGGCAGCAGGGCCGCCTGAAATGAAACGCTCAGCACCAACCGGCACCTCTTCTCTGCCTCACAGGCCTCCAGCACGCAGACAGCCGGGCACACTGCCGGGCCGGGCCGGTGAGAGCGGCCTTCTCGCACTCACAGCCCGCAGCTGCCGCAGCTCCGATCCGCCCCACGCAGCCCACCCGTCCCCGTGACCTTCCGGGCCGAGATCCGGGCTGGGTCCCGCCATTCTGCAGCACAGCGCAGCCGAGCTGCCCGCCCGCCCGCCCGCCCAGCCATTCTTCCCAGCCCCCAGCCGCCCCGCTGCCCCACTGTCTCCACAGCGACTCACGCAGGGATGCGGGCCCCGCAGTAAGACCCGCCCGGCCGCCCGGCAAACGGAGGACGCCGCCATCTTGTCCCTACAGCGACCGAGCGGGCTGCAGTGCGCCTGCGCGAAACAGGGGGCGGAAGGAAGGAGCTGAGGGGCGGGGAGGCGCACGCGCAAAATGCTCGGCAGCGCCCGCGGGCGGAGATGCGCATGCGCGCGAGAACAAAGAGCTGCTCCTCGATGCTGCGCCGCCTTGTGGTGGGAGGGCGCGATGGCGGAAAGGGTTTGGAGAGGGACCCGGTGGCCGGTACGCGATCACCGGCACGGGGACGGGACCCCGGCTTGTGCCCGTGCCCGGTGTAAGTCAAGACGACGAAAAGGGAGACGCGGCGGTTGCGGTGAGCCCGGGGCCGCCCGCAGGGAGCGGCGGGCCACGGTTGGCTCAGCAGCGCCGTCGTTTGCACAGATGAGGCCTCGCGGGCTGAGGACGCCTTTATTGAGGAACGCGCGCCGCGGTGGAGCCGTGATGCCCTCCGGCCTCGCCGTGCTGACAGCCCGCTGCCGGCAGCACAGCCGCTCCGCTGCCGGGGCTCCTCGCCTCACCCCAGGCGTGGGGCGGGCCGGCTCCAAGCGCCCCGCGCTGTCCCACAGAGGCTCCAGGCCCCGGGCACGGAGCGGTGAAGCCCTCCCGGCAGCACGGCCCTGCTCCTCCGCTGTCTCTTCTGCAGGGCTACATTTTGGTGCTGAGGTTCGCCTAAGGGGGCAGAGAAGAAAGTCGGCTCTGCCGTCCCGCAGCGCGGTGGCAGTGGGGATGGTGAGGCTGGGTGCTTACCGGGGCTGGGCGCCTCCCCCCATCGATGTGGAGCACGGCGTCATTCACCGAGGGGAAGAAGCAGTGCTTGGTGATGGTTGAGCTGAAGAAGTTGCCCCGCTCCAGCTGGGCGAGAACAGACGCTGCACAGAGGGAAAAGCATGTGAAGCTCTGGCACCTGGCCTCCACCCAAATGAGTCTCCCACCCCCCTGTGCTCCAAGAATGCCCGGGACATCACTGGACAGCCAGTATCGCAGAGCTCACACTGGGACCCCAGAGCAACGCGCAGCCAGTGGGGACCACCTGGCACCCCATGTGGCTCTGCAACTACTCTCCTCTGGGGAAAAGCTGGGGTAGGAGACACCATAGAGAGCACAGCAGCCCCATGGCCGGCAGCTGTATCCCACAGAGGTGGCTATTCCCTGCAGAGGCTGATAGCTCTGTGGTTTCTCCTCACCTGGGCAGCTGGCAACAAAGACATCCACTTCTATTTCATGGAAATCCCTAAAGATCTGCAAATGGTAAAAATCATGTCAGGAAAAAGGGATGAGCAGCTGCCATTTGGCTGTCCTGCACCTGCACCACCCTTGATCCCTTACATTCTTCAGGATTTTGATGGAGACTGTGTCCACGAAGTTGACGGGACTGAAGTCCAGGATGACAGCATGGAAGTCGGGCTGGGGCAGTCCCAGGGAGCGCAGGGTGGGTTCAGCAGGTGTGCCACCTTCCTCCCCACTCAGCTCAATCACTGCAATGCCTGGCCCATTGCACTCAGCCTCTGTGTCCTGTGGGAAGACCCCTTCACCATGTGGGTGCTGGTGGCACTCTGCAGGGCAGTGTCCCCCCAGGACCCTGGATTTGTCCTGCCCTATAGCGCATTGGGGTTTGGAGGAGCTCTAGTTGTGTTATGGTGATGGATGTGCCAGGAGAAGGCACTTTGCTCACACCCAAGTCTAGGTTCTTTCCAGGTCACCTTGTGGGCTCATCCCAATGACTGGAACTGGCCTCATTAGACTCCTCTCCCCAGTCAGCCTTTGCTCAGTCTTCATTTTGATGATTAACTTGCCACAGACTATGAATGACTCACCAGCTCCCCCACCTAATCATTAATGACTGCAGCCTCTTCCACTGACGTTAAAGATGATGCTGATAACTCAGATGCGTGCCAGTGCCTCTCCCTGTTTGGTGGCCGTGGGCCAAACTGGGAGCTCCATGGGCTGCCTAGCATGGGCAGAAGGCTAGGGCCAGGCAGGGAAGTGGTGTGGAGCGGCACGAGAGGGGTGTGCTGGGAAGCACCTTTTTCCTCTTTGCCTTCTCCTTCTCTGCTTTCTTCTGCTGTTTCTTCAGTTTCTTGAGTGCCTTCTTCTTCTTCTCGATCAGGCGATCCACATTGATGCCGCTCTGCAAACCCATACAGCCCCATAGCCATGGTGTCAAGAAGAGGGGCAGAGCCTAAGGGGCTCAGTAATGCCGTGGAAGTATGTGAGGGATGCCGTGCTGCTGCTAAGACAGCCTTGATGTCCAGGACCACATCTCCCCTGGCAGGCCGCAAGGACCTGTGTGTTGTACCCTGCTTGCTCTGCTCAGGGCAGATTTTCCTACCTTCTTCTTCAGTGCATCGGAATACATCTCCACGTTGGCAAAATAGATGGTGGAGGAGGAGCGGAAGATCTTTATTCCAGGGACCTCCTGTGCCTGGGGATGGATGGAAAGGATGTGGTACCCTGTGGACAGAGATGTGCCCCTTCTTGCCCTCCCTTAAAATGCCCTGGGGGTGCTCCTAACTGCTCCCACCACTAGGGGGGTGCTTCTTCTCCCACCATGCCAGCACTTTAGTGCTTTTACCTTCTCATATTCAGCCACATCCTTGTAGACATCGGTATCGGTAACACGCCCCAGGATGGAATAGTGGGGGCTGTGGGGAGCAGAACAACAGGCTGTTCCTGTGGGCTTCCTCTGCCCTTGGGAAACAGTACCAGGTACCCAACACTTAACTCCTCAGCAGCCCCGCACCAGGGACATCCTAGTGCCAAATGTCCATGCTCCCCAAGGACCACATCTCCCTTGTACCCAGCCCAGCCAGAGGGTACTCACAGCTGCGTCCGGAAGATGACAGTGAGTAACGCAAAGGCCACTGAGGCTCCCAGGCCAATGTCCAGGTTCAGCAAGAGGGTGGCTATGAATGTCACTACCCAGACCATCTAGAGAGGGCACAGTCAGTTGTAGCATGGCCTAATCCCATGGCACCATAAGCGCCAGGGAGGGTTGATGAACTCTCTCAGGGCCAATCAGTGCCCTACCAGGTCCACACGGTTGGACTTCCAGAGTGTGCGGAGGTCTGTGAACTGCTTGAACATGCCCTTGAGATTGATGATGATGATGGCAGACAAGATGGCCTACGAGAGAAGCCTGCATTCATGAAAGTGCCAAGGGCACATCTGGGGGGCACTTGGCTGTGCCCCACATCCAAGGCTACCTCCAGTCACTTCCCACCCCAGATAGAGCATCCCCCCCTGTGCTGCCTTGATACTGGATGTACAGGACTGGGAAGTGACGTGGAGGTTATGGGACTGGCTGCACCTTGGGCAGGTCACGGAATAGCTCTCCGATTTTCAGGATGGTTACCAGGATGACCAGGGATGAGATGACGCCAGCCACCTGAGGGGAGAGATGGAGGCCAGGGTGAACCTGGATGTTCTCTGCCCCTGCTCATGCTTCTCCATGTTGACACCTCAGTGTGGGGATGCTGGGAGGGATTTTAGAGAGCAGAGGCAGACAGAATCACGTGCACCCACCTGGCTGTTACCCCCCGTGCTCTCCTGCACCAGGCTCCGTGACATAGAACAGCTGATGGCAAAACATTGGAAGAAGCCCCCGAGGAAGTTGGAGAGGCCCAGAGCAATCAGCTCCTGCAAGGACAGAGAAGCAGTCAGGCAGCACCATGCATCCTGGGGCTGTGAGCTGTGAAACACTACAAAGGAAGGGGCTGCAAGTGTCAGAGCATCACCTGGTTGCTGTCCACTTTGTAGCCATGCTTCAGGGCAAAAATCTTACCCAGGGAGATGCAGATAGCATAACCCACCACAGCAATGGCGAAGGCATTGCCCACCACCTGCCCAAAGTAGCTGACATTAGGGACCACAGGCGGCTTCAACCTATGTCCAAGGCAGAAAGATGGGGCTCAGGAAGGGACCTCGTGGGCAGCGTGGTGCCCCAGCACAGCTGCTCTTGCCACCCAACCCCACTCACCCGCTGGGGATGTTGCCCACCACGGAGATGCCATACTTGGAGTTCAGGTTGACACCATAGGATATGCCGGTGGAGATGATGATCTGTGGGGGTAGCTGGGTGAGGCAGGGCATCCCTGCAGAAGCACACTCATGCAGGAAGACAAGGGGATGTGTGCCCTGGAGCCACCTTTGCAGAGGCACCCTGTCCCACCCCCCGTCACCCTGCAGGGCACAGAGACATCTGTGGGTGATGGCACCTGCCCCAGGCCATGGCTGTGTCCCCCTGGGGAGTTGGGACAGCTCTGAGTACCGTGATGAGCTCGATGGGGATGGGCATGGGGAGCTTGGCAGAGAACTTGTGGTTGAGCTCCTTCACAATGAAGATGGCCACCATGGCAATGATGGCTGTAACCAAGGTGCCCACATTGGTCTCTGGCAGCTTCTTGCAGATCTCAATGAAGGTCTGGAGGATGCAGGAGGGAAGGAGAGAAAGCAGATAGATACTTTGCTGTTAGCTCTTTTGGGGAGACTCTATGTATCCTGTAGGTGATGCTTTACCACATCTGGGGATTCCAGGGTGTCAATGAGCCCCTTACTCACCACAAATAATGAGAGTGGCCCTGAGTGCTCTCCTACTGAGACACCAAAGACATTCTTGAGCTGGGAGATGAGGACGTGCACAGAGGCAGCAGTAGTGTAGCCACGCACTAGTGGGTCTGAGAGGTAGGTCACCACAAAGCCAAACTGCAGGAGGCCCAGAGCCACCTGGAAGGAGAGGTGACAGGAGGAGGTCCCACAGCTTGTGGGCATGGGGACACCACAGCCACAAGTCCCTGCTAGGTCCTTACCTGGAAGATTCCTGACAGGACTGTGATGGTGGCTACCAGCTCTACCCTGGCAGCATCCCGCTGTGCCTCATTGACCTCTGTAACATTGGTGCCATTGACAAACTCCATAAAATCCTCACTGGGCACCAAGGAGTCTGTCACACTGCCAATCATGACGGATATGACAGCGAAGGGACCTGGGGATGTGCAGGAAAGGAGTCCAGGATCAGTGCTTGCCAACCAGTTGGGGCCTCTCTGAGAAAGTAGGCACGTGACCACTTGTTTGGTGTGCCCATGGCGCTTTGGCTCTGTTTTGGCCAACTGCCTTCTTGGTGGGATAAAGTGAAGGCAGAAGAAAGGCCCCTTCACCCACTTGCTCATTGGCATGGCAACAATGTGCCATAGATAAAATCTCATCCCTCTCATTCTCTCTCCCTCCCCTCCGTTCCCATGGCAGCACACAGTCCCTTGGCTCACCCACGGAGTTGTGTCTGGATGTCCCGAAGAAGAAGTAGAGGAAGACGGGGTAGAAGGAGGAGTAGAGGCCGGTGACAGGTGGCAGCCCAGCAAGCAGTGCATAGGCAAGCCCTGGGCACAGCAGAGTGGGGAGAAATGTTATGGATGGATGAGTCCTGGCCCTCACCCCCTGGGAACCTCACGCGGGGCACGGCATGGGAACACATCACTCACCCTGGGGCAGGTGCATGATGCCCACACTGAAGCCTGAGGCAATGTCCCCAAGCAGCCAGTCCTTCACTGGGTAGCGGGGCAGCCAGCGCAGGACAGGTAAGAAGCGGAAGAGCAGGGACTTGGCGGTGGAGGCTGAGCATCTGCCGGGGAAGGAGTGGGAGCCAGGGCTGAACCAGTAGGGGCACCAGGGCTGCTGGGCAGCAGAGGAACCCAGAGATGCAGCCCTGCAGGGAGCACCCAGCTCTATTCCCCCAGCCCTACCTTGCCTTCCGGAGACAGTCGCGTGTTGAAGTCTTGCTGGGAGGTTTCCTCTGTGCCAGCTCCTCCAGGTCAGCCTCACTCAGAATTTCACCGCGGGGCTGCCCAGGCCGGCGGCTCAGCACCATTTCTGCCGCCATGGCCCCTGGCTCTGCTGCACTGCTGGCAGATGAGAGATGGCTCAGTCGCAGCCAGGGAGCCGGGCAAGGGGCAGGGAGGGTGCCAAGGCCACAGCAAGAGATGCCTTGAATGCGGCACCAGATTGCACTGAGTCCAATCCATCCACCTCTGTAGGACAGCCTTGGTGCTGACCACCTTTCTGCTCCATCCAGCCCAGTCCAGCACCCTATACGTACCGCAGCACATACAGGGCAGCAGGCCAACACTGCTGCAGAGCAAAGCCCCGGCCAGCCCTGTAGCCTTTCCTGCAGACTTTGTCCCTTTACACATGAGGGGAGCAGGAATTTCAACCCTTGGTGAGTGTCACCGGCTCACTAGTGCCCCAGCCCCCTGCACTGCAGAGCAAGGACTGAGCCAGGGGCACAGAGGAATGGGGTAGGGATGGGTTCATCTACACAGTCGGGCAGAGATGTCTACAGTCCAGGAGCCCTGCCCTGCTTGTGCCAAGGTGCCTCCATTTCTAGGTTGCTCGCCCAATTGCAGCCAGATACGTGAGTTGCTCATGGGATGCCCCGAGAAGCTTAAGCCCCTGCATCTCCCCCAGCCCACTTACCTGCTGCACCCACACCGGTTGGGTGCTGCCAGTTAGGCGCACACTCTGCTCCCTCCTATTAATACCTGCCCGTGATCTTTGAGACACCGCTCCCTCCTATCTGCCCTCCCTCCCACCCTGCCAAGATTCCTGGGAAGGCAGCACCCTATCACTGGGACTCCTGGGGCACCCCTGTAGCCCCACCACGTCCCAGAGCAAGAACTATGGCCTGGCACAGCAATGCCTGCAGCCATTGACCAGGGCCCCCAGGGTACTTTCCTTGCACTGCAGCCCCTGCTTACCTGCTGGAAATGGGTGTGCTGTGCCCTGTGGACTGCCCCACTTTTCCCCAGCATGCATAGACCTGGCCATTATCTTGTTCCAAAGTTCCCCGTCGGGCACATCGAACTCTTTCACACCTTCCTGCGCTCCAACACTATCTGCTATTGCCGTTATTTCTGGACTGCTTCCAAACTATGCCTGGCCCAGATGCACAGTAGAAATGCAGCCAGACATGGATTGGGCTAACTGGCCTCAACCCCATGCAGAGTGAAGCAAGTGGGCAGGGCACAGCAGGAGCTGGGGAGTTCCAGTGGCTCTTCATGGTGGGTCAGGACCACAATCTCCAGGGTCAAAGCAGCCTGTTCCCATCCCATTCCACAGCCAGGGAATCAGCCCATGGCAATCACACATTCAGCATGACCCATCACCATGGCCACTGCATGCAAACTGCTCATCCAGCTTTCAGCAGCAACAGCACCAAATACACACCCCTTAATCTCTGAAGCATCCTAACAGTAGCTCTCAGTGCCTGCTCACTTGTTGTCTCCCCACTGATTATCTGCTCACCTGGCACTAAATAGGAGGCTGTCACAGGTCTCATCTAGTAGCAACTGATAGCACCAGATACCATTTACTGCCTGCTTATTACTCCAGCTGCTGGCCCCTATCTGACACTGGCACACCCAGCCCACAGCCACTGAGCCACCTGACCATCGCCCTGCCACCCAAGTGTTCTCAGCAGCCCTTCTTTGCCAGCCAGGTCCCCAGGTCCATTAGCACGGCAGGACCCAGGGGCTGCCAGCATGCACCACCCATGGAATGGGAACAATGGCAGCGCCTGGGGCTCAGACTCAGCCCCAGCCTCCATCCAGATAAAGAGAACGCAGGGGAGGGAGAGTGCTGGTTGACAGCAACCCTTGCTCTGAGTGTTGTGGGTCAATACTGCCCTTTGCTCACGTGCTCTTTTCCCTCCATCAGTAAGTAAGGGAGGGAAGGAGGAAACACGATCATGTTTGGTGCCTGCTCTACTTTCCTGTGGCCTCACCCAGGCTGCTGGACATGAGTGATGGCCACTGTCATTCCCTTACAGCCCAGAGCCAAGGGCACTGCAGCAGCTGACTCCATTCCGTGAAGCCCCTCACCGAGGAGTGGAGACCTCCTCCAGCCCAAGGGATGGTCGTAAGCTCCACCACGTCATGGGTGCAAGGAGAGAAAACAGAGCCCAGTGCCATTTTATAGACTTTTATTTCCAAATCTGGCGCTTCCATGATACACTTTTACACAGCCAGGGAGGGAGCATGGGTGTCTCCCTGCCCACAGGATTGGGATATGGAGACAGAACAAAAAGACCCAAAACAACAACCAAAACCAAATCCCCAAAGGAACAAACCCAAACCCAAGGAGGGTGCTCCCAGAGCCCAGGCAACAGCACCACAGTGGGACTGAGCCACAGCCCTGCAGGCTGCCCTGCTCCCTGCCTGGCCCCGTACCACAGGCACAGCCGCCCCAATGCCATCAGCTCCACCGTGTCTTATTTATTTTTTGGCACTTGTCTCTTGCTCTCCATTTGGCACTAGCGGGCTGCGATCCCCTTGCCCAAGCTGGAGAGAAACGTGTAAACGAGCGGTCCCATAGGGTGTGTAAACATGTCAGCAGGGAGACGGGCCTGTGGAGCTGCTCAGCTCCGTGCCGGGAGCAGGCCCAAGGCCTTCCCCAGCCCGAGACCTTGTCCTGCCCAGGCAGAGCCCTGGAGGAAGCAGCACAAATCCTCCCGTGTAAACATCCCAGGCCGCAAGGCATGGCAGTGGGGTGGCAGTAAGGCAGTGAGCACCACGGCCCTGGTGGCACCCAGGGACAGCTGAGCAAGGGCATAGCCTCTCTGGGTGGGCCAAGGGCAGAGTGTTGTGTCAGCCCCCCAAGCCAGGGGCCCCGCTCCAAGTGTAGGCACAGAGGAGAGCCAGCTGGTGAGGGGATGGTGGGGGCCCTGGCTTAGCAGAGAAACATGCAGAGCAGCCTGAATCTCCAAAGGGCAAAGTGCCATTTGTCTCTGTCTCCTGAAATCCAGGCTGCCTGGAGCAGGGGGTCTCTGCTGGCAGGGCCTGCATGCACAGAGTCTGCAAGGAACCAGCTAGAAACTTCTGCAGGCGATGCCAGACCAAAAGACCAAGAGTTCCTGCAGATGTTCATTGGCTGCTGGGCACCAAAACAGCCCAACCTACCTTTGAGATGCACAAGCAGTGCCAGGGCCACCCAGCTCTGTGCCTGAAGCCCTTGTTCTTGCCCCAGATCATAGACAGGGGCAGCCCCACACCAGAGAGGGCTGAGGGAGGCTGGGCTGCAGGGCCAGCACAGCTGCAGGGGACTGAGGGATGCAGGACAGCAGGAGAACCCTGCTGAGACAGCTGGGGAACTGTAGGGCAAGGAGCAGAGAGCCTGGCTGGGCACTCACTGCCTGCCTCAGGGAGGGGACTGAGTGAAGCTGGCAAAGCCATGAGGTCTGCTTATCACTGTCCCTACATCCTCTAGTCCCTGGCATCTGAGGGAAGCCAGAGAAGGGCCGTTGGCAGACAGATGCCCCAGGTCCTGGGAACAGACCACCCGCAAAAATAACCATAGAAATTTCTCTTCTCTCTGATTACAAAGATACAAAAAGGTAGAAAACCCTCCTCCACCCCTATGTCCTGGGCTCCATTTCTGTCCCCCTGCCCCTGCTCCATGCACACACACACACACACACGCACGCACGCACATACATCCCACATAGAAATGGGTTGCAAAGGAAGAGTTCAGCCCCAGGGGTCTCAACACAACTCTCCCCTGAGCAGGCTCCTGCTATACCTCTCACACCAGGCAGGCAAAGGGAGCAGAGCGGCAGAGAGCCTGGAGGCTCTGGAGGTGGGTGGTTGGGTGCCGGCCCCTCAGCCCGGAGGGCAGGGAAGGCAGAGTTGGTCTTTGGGCCTCTGACCACCATCAGTTCTGCCCCTGCCCCTGGGGATGCCAAACCTTGGCTGGTAGTGTCTGGCTAGGCGAACGGCCCTGCCTCTTCTATCTCTCTTCTGGATGTCTTCAGCCCCTCAGGAATGGCCTTCGTTTCTCATTATTCTTCTCGGAGAAAAGAAAAGCACCATTAAGACACAGCACCTCCCCTGGGCTCCAGCTGCACTCCCTACTGCCTCCTGGCTACACCATATGGGAACAGAGACCCATGCTACTGCGTCCAAATCCCTGAGTTCAGGGAAGAGGAAAGAGGGAATGGAACAGGGATGGATAGCAGCAGTGACAGTGGGATACGTGGCGCTCCCCTCTAAGCTGAACCCCTGAGAGAAGAAGCCAGGCAGACAGACAGTGCTCAAGACATGGCCAAGGAAGGGCTGCACTTACTCTGAGTCTGGCGACAGCTCCGAAATGCTGTGAGAGGTGCTGGAGTGAGGCGTTGAGGGGCACATTCCAGGGGGTGTCAAGGTCTGCATGGCAGAAGGGTTGGCAGTGGTCTGGGGGCCTGAAGGCGTGCTGGAGGATTGCACCGAGGACAGGACAGAGGTGTTAAAAGAAGCAAGGATGGAAGATAGGATATCTAACTGTTCAGTGGAAGGATGTCTGCTGGGGATTGCCTCCAGGTTCTCTCTAGAAGGCTGCCTTCTAGAGAGCGGTTCCAGGCTTTCCCTAGAGAGCTGTCTCCTAGTGAGACTCCCCAGATTCTCCTGCGAGGGCTGCCTGCTAGGCACTGTACCCAGAGGCTCTCTGGAATTCGATTTTCTGGAGAGAAAGTCCAGCTGCTCTCTTGAAGTTTGTCTAGATGATGCTAGCTGGTCCCTTGAAGGTTGTCTTCTAGAAAGCAAATCCAATTGTTCTCGAGAAGTATCTCGACTTGGCAATCTGTCTATGCGGTCTCTAGACCCTTGCCTACTCGGCAATGTATGTAGCCACTCTCTTGAGACCTCTCTTACCAGCCCACAGTCTAGCTGCTCTCTTGACCCAAATCTGCAGGGTAAAGTTTCAAGGTGGTCTCTGGAGCCCTGCCTCCGGGGCAGCGTGTTCCCATGATCTCTTTGACTGGCCCTAGGAGCAAGTAGATCCAAGTTTTCCCTCGACCCATGTCTGCTGGGGAGATTTTCTAGGTGTTCGGTAGACCCGTGCCTGCTGGGGATAGTGTCCAGCTCCTCCCTGGACCCATGTCGGCTGGGCACAGTTTCCAAACACTCTCCTGAGTTGTTCCTGCTCAGCTGCTCCCGGGACATCTGTCTCCTCATCAGCATGTCGAGCTGTTCCCGAGACGAGTACCGGCTGGCTGGCTGCGACAGGCTGCCAGCCCCAGAGTAGATCCTGCCATAGGAGGCAGCAGGGACAGCCCTGTGACCCAGCGTGGAGGTCTTGTACCAGGACAGCTCGTTGGTCATCCTGCCGACAGACGGCAAGCCCTGCAGAGCTGGAGGGTACTGGAGGCGGTTCTTCAAAATCCCTACGTCAGACAGAAAGAGAAGTCACATCTTTGCAGAGCAGTGAAAAAAGCATGAGAGCTGTGGGAGATAAACCTCCCCAGGGACATGACAAAATAGATGCAATGCTGAGCCTTTGGGGCTACATCCACCAGGGACAGGCCAGGCTGCCATCAAGCTGTTACCTTTTCTCTGCCGTTGTGTCTGGGTGAGGGAGTTCTCATCCCCACTGGTCAAGGCCAGGTCTGGCTGATTGTTGTTGGCCGCGTCCTTGTTGATGTCAAACCCCAGTTTCCGCTCAGAGCCCCACTTCTGTAGGGAGCAGGGGTGAACCTCACACTCGCCCAAAGCCGGCCAGTACGACATGAGGTCGTTGCCATCCACATCTGGTGAAGGACACACCGCCGGAGAAGAAGGAGAGAATTCTTCTGTGAGGGGTAATGAAGCCATGGCAAGGCACAGCCTTTCCCCCATGCCACCCCAAGGTGCAGCAAACCCCTGCCAAAGCCTACGGAACTTGCCTTTGGGAGCAGTGTTTGTGGGGTTGGTGAGGAGGCGCTCACTGTGTGCTGCACGCTTGAATTGCCGCGGGAAGCGGCCCCGCAGGCGCACATTCTCCTCACTTTCTGATGACGGGATGGAGAGGCTGCGTTCCTCATCCAGAGACAAGTCACTGTCTGAGTCCGAGTCCTGGTCTGTACGGACATGGTGTGTGTTGAGGTGACATTCGGAAAGAGAGTGGGTGAGGCTTATCATCAGTGCAAACGGGAAGGACAATTCTTGCCTCCTTCGTTTTTAGCTCCCTGGAGACTAGTTATGCCCTTTCCCATCTGTCCAGGAGGAGGCTGTGCGAAGTGACAAAGCTGCTGACTCTTATTAGCAGCCAAGTTGGGAGTCACAGCCAAAAACCAGTGGGAGGACATAGCCATGCAGTCACAGCCTACACAGGGAATGATTTAAGCCAGAGCTAATTTGGGATACCTCGGGTTGGACCCTAACCCAGGTGCTTACCTCCCCCAGCATCACGGTGGAACATAGCCACATCAATGTCTGTGGGGCCAGCGTGACCCAGCAGGCTGTGATCCAGAGCTGAGCCCTGACGTGCTGTCATGTTGTCTCTGAAAGACACAGGGTCCAAGCAGTGACACCAGCATGAGCCCTCGGCTCTGCCTGGGTGCTCCTGGCATCCTGCGCCACTGCCTACCTGAGGTATCCCCGCTGGCTGGAGTGGGTGCGGGCAGAGCGCACGCTGCTCACCGATGAGATGGTGGAAGCCCCCAGGGTGATACGGATGAGCCCGCTCTCCTCAAACAGCGCTGTGTTGTTGTAGGTATTGGGGCCCTGGTGAAGCAGGGAGAGAGGCATGGACTCTTAATGAGGTGCAGCACAGAAAAGGACCTTCCCCTCCCATGCCTCAGTAAAGAAGGGAGATCCCCTCATCTCCCAACAAGCAGCTAGTCCCCAGCTCTCCAGGTGCCCACTTACTTGCGTGCTCCGAGCAGCTTCCTCACTCTGTCCCTTCTTGCCAAGGCAGGCCAGCTTCCAGGCTTCTTGAACCTCCTCATTCAGCACACAGAAGAGGACCAGCACAGCCAGACCCTGCAGGGAGAGGAGCCATGAGCATGACGGCTGCAGGGAGAGCCCCTCACAGCAGGTTGGCACTCTGCAGCAGAGACAGGAGGGGTTGGCAGTTGAGGGCTATAAACACAAGCCCCCAGGCCAGTGGTCATGGGAGAGGAAGGAAGGGCCAAGGTGTCTGTGAGGCAGGCAGTGCTTGACAAGTGACTGTCCGGGTCCCCTGCAGAACCATCAGCCCCTTGTGGGTATCCTTAGCAAGGAGCCTTGGGGAAGCCAGGTGCCAACCTCCTCCCCAGCAGCAGCACACAGGGCCTGGAGCAGCCAGCAGGGTCAGTACCTGGGTGCTCCACATCCCTTGCACCCCTGCTGAAGGTGCTCACAGTTTCTGCAAAGCCCCCCACAATTCTCAGGCTGGTTATGGGAACACAGAAATTACTTTTGCCTCGTGAGCCTGCCTGGGTGGAGCCTGGGCAATTACCTGGAGGCTGCAGAGGACAGTGTAGAGGTAGTGGAAAGCCAGGACACTGTTGTTGACAGCCAAGAGGCCAAAGAGCCAGGTAGCGCTAATAACTAGAAGCAGAACAAAGGAGCTCCGTAACGTCATGCTGGAGGGAGAGAGAGACAGACAGGCACACACACACACGCAGAGGTTAGCGCATGTTGTTAATCTACAGTTTAGTGCTTGCAGACAGAGATCCAGAGGGAAAGGTCTCCTCCTGCCCAGCCCTCCATTCTGCCCCACTGCAGTGCTGCAGGCACATCTCAGCACAGCAGTGCTGCTCACTCCTGACTGCAGGCCCTTCCCTTCTGGAGCACACGTGGCAAACACAGGGCCCAAATGACACGGATCGTTTGGAGCCACAGAGAGCAGCTGAGCCAAGCTCTGGGAGGAGGGTGAGTGGGGGAATGGTTTCAGAAAGAGCATTTAGGACAAGAAGCAGCAGGTGCTGAGAGCCAATGTGAGTAGATGTGAGGGATGGCTGTCAGGGCAGGTGGGAAAGAGGGACAGGCTGGCAGGGCAGCATGGAGATAGGGAATTTTAGGAACAGTTAACACAGCCACCGGGTGGGAGAGGAGAGCGGCTGCAAGGCTGACAGATGCACTGAGCGACACTCCACGATGGTGGAAGAGGGAGGAATGATCACTGAAAATGCTGAAAACTAAGAGCCACAGGAGCTCTGCTGAGAATTTGGCCACTAATACTCACAGAACCGATTTCTTCTTGGTCTCCTTTTGGCCTGGGGAACAGGACATCTTGGCCACAAGCAGGAACATCACCCCATTCATCTGAAAGCGTTGGCACTGATTAGAAGCCGTGCCAAAGGCTGGCTCTGACCTGATATCCCCAGGGCAGTGCATGAGCAGATTCCAGGTCCACCAGGCCCATGTGAAGCTCCCCTCCTTGCCCCTTCACACCCAAGCTCTGGCCTCCCCCAGGGTTTGGCTGGGGCCAGGAAGGACAGAAAGGGGCTCTAACAGCAGGAGTACAGAGAAGGGGGCAGGCAGTGGGCAGCCAGGAAAGGGGCAAGTGTCTGTGGTGCAGAGAAGGGAGGCAGGAGAGGGCTGTGGGTGAAACAGGACAGGGTTTTACCACAATGACGACAGTAATGGGGCCTGCAAAACTCCAGACCAGCTTATCATGAACGGAAATCCAGCAGAAGTCAGGGTTCCCGTAGCCCTCAGGATCCAGGCCAACAGCCAGCCCTGGGGAAAGAAGGGAGAGGGCAGCTCCAGACCTAGCAGATGCTCCATGCCTATTGAGGGAGCCATACAGACACACTGAGGGATCAGTTGTCTCCAGAAGTCATGACAACAGCCTGTGATATATGTTTTCAGCTGGACAACACAGCTCCCCTCCCCTCACCACCTGCACACCCTCTTCTAGGACCACATGAACAACCCAAATGGCTGGCTGTGGTCTCACACCCCACCAGGGTGACACCAGGGGCACAGGAGGCCGCTGAGAACTGGTGTTTTTGGCATGGCCATGGGCCAAGCAGCTCCTACCGGTGATGATGGCAGGCACTCCCCAGCCGATGGCATAATAGAAACGCATGGCCCCAAAGTTGACATTGCGGGCTTCGGTCTGCATGCGATAGATGTGGAGGCCCTGGACGAAGAGCCAGGCGAAGGTGGAAAGGAAGAAACAGTGGAGGAGGATGGCAATCACAGTGCAAAGAAACTGGGGAAACAAAAGCCATTCAGAGATAGTCCCACCACTAACTTCACCAGCCACACCTCCCCCCCAGCCCCATAGTGTGCAGCCCACAGACCTGATTTTCAGTGCGGTTGATGCCCAAGAGGAAGAGCAGCTCAGAGAAGAAGAGGGTGACTGATATGTTGGAATGAATGCCACGTGTGTTGGACTTCAGGCCTTTGAGGCAGGTCAGGAAAGAGAAGGTCAGCAGCAGGGCCACAAGGGAGAGAGACACCAAGGAGTAGGTGACAATTGCCAACGTCTCCAGGTCACCTTCTAGTTGCTGCAGCAGCAGAGAAACAAAGGCAAAAGGCAGTGTTACAGGGAGACACAGGAAGCTCTCAAACTCTCTTTGTGCCCCACACAACCTGTTGCTGCATATCCTGGTGGCTTACAAACCCCCACTACTGCCCACAGCCCTGCAGGCAGGCTGAGGTTACCTCTCGGTGTGAGCTGTCCATCAGAACCCCAAAGGTGCCAAACTGGGAACACTGGCAGTGGACGTGCGTGGTGTTTCGGTACACAAGATCACAGTCCCTGGCTGTCCAGAAGCCCAATGGGTTTGTCCTGTGGCCACCAAAAAGCAGACAGTATTCAGGGGAGAAGACATTGTGGTGTATGTGGAGGGAATTGCAAACAGCCCATTGGTGAGGCTTTTCTACCAGCACTCTCACAGCTGAAATACCAGAACCAGAGCCCTGCTGGCACTCCACTGTGCCCTCCCAGCAGGAATTAATCCCCTGCAAGAGGGTGGAAATCCCTACATCTCAATGCTCTCTATTCTGAGCCGAGGAGACTCTGGGAACTAGGAGCTGCCTGTGGAAAGCAGCTCAGAGCAAGCAGCTTGTGGCAGAGAACTGGGCCCAGCCATGTTCAACTCACGGGCTGGAGTGGTTCCACTGGACACAGAGAGGTTTGCTCCTGTTGGCCGTCTCCAGCAGGCGAAATTCCAGCACGAGAGGGGTGTCCAGGGGCCCCCGCAGGAAGGTGTGATTGCTGAACACAGACACACTCACAATGGGGGAGTTCATCACAGGATTCTTGGGGAGCCTGCAAGGAGCAACAAAGCTCTACCATCACCATGCCTGGGGGCTGCAGCCTTCCCTGGGGCATCCCAAGGCCCTGTGCTGACATCTTGGAAGGAACAGTTCTACCCAACCACACTAAGGGATCAGGAAACATGGAGCATAGTAATTCCGTGGCAGGGAATAGGCAGAGCATTGTAGGATCACCAGGCTGGGAACTAAACTGTGGCTACTGCACAGACTCTGTGGCTGCCAGTCCAGCCAGCCTCTTTCCACCACTGCTCAAGGAGGGTGAAGAGGAGGACGTACCTGACACTGCGACGATCCACCTGGTAGCGTGCAGGTAGCAGCCCCCCCAGCGTGCGGTACATGATGAGGATGATGACAGTGAGAGCAGGCTCAGGCTCTGGCAGTGTCTGCCTTGGAGAAGAGCTCTCCACAGTGTAGTTTCCTTCACCCCCAGCCACTGTGGGCACCGCTGTGGGGACAGCTGAGGCACAGAAGGGGATGGTAAGAACAGGCAAGGCCAGCACGCTGCATTCCCCAAACGATGCTCACCTTCAGCTTTTGGGGGGCTCAGCACTGATAGCGGCAGCACAACATGGGTGTGGGGGTCCCAGGCAGGCTGGCCACGGAAGAGGCTGCTGTGGTAGCGAGGATAGCGCCGGCGGATGTGTGAGTGGTTCTCCATGCGGTCGATGCTCAGCACTGAAGAAGAATGAGGGAGTGAGAGGCATCTCTAGGGCAGCCATCTGGAGAGCACACACTCCAGGTGGGTGATGCAGGCGAAGGGACTGCAGGAGCCACAGGGAAAGGTCTCCTATATTTGGGCATGCTGTGAGATTCAAGCACCCACAGCGCTCCTTCCCAGTCCAGACCCTTGCCCTGCTGTAGGGGGTCAGCCCTCCAAAACAGGGCGATGGAGGTGTGCTCTGCACAACCCCAGCCAGGCCCCACCACCAGCTGGCTCCTACTCACTGATGTTGGGGGTGACGACACCAACAGGGTTGAGGTAGGTGAGTTTCATGTTGCTGGCCAGTGTGCCCGAGTAGTCCCGCAGCTGCTCCATCAGGCTGGCACTGCCGTGCTCACTATGTGGCAGCATGGCCCAGTGCTCCCGGTTCTCAGGCGCCAGCACAGAGCTGCCCGCACGCAACAGGTTCTGCATGGGAGAGATGGCAGAGCATGCGGTGAGCCTCTGGGACACAGCCTGATCATTCACGGGCTGCTAGTACTGTGCCCTCTACCAAGTTTGCTGCACAAGCATGCTAGTTTCCCTTATGATGGACACCCACCTCAATGCTCATCAGCAAGCGTCCTGCAGAGACGTCTTCTCTGCACCCCTCCATTAAGGATTAAGACCCCTCTTTCGCTTTCCCTCCCCTGCACTGAGCAAACCTGGTGCTCTCTGCCTTTCCTCATCCCTTTCGTGCTCCAGCCTTGGCCACACAGGTGGCCTCCAGCGGTCTCACCTCTGTGGGTCAATGCCTGTGCAGTACTGAGGAGCCCAGAGCTCCTGAAGCAGTCTTGTGATATCCTCAGTCCCTAAACAGACCCAGGTGGCCGACAGAGCAGAGCAGCATCAGAAGGCACTCTAATTTAAAGGAAGCTCTCACCTCATTGAAGTGGGCATCTTGCGTGGCTGTCAGACCAAAGCCGTGCTGCTGGCTTTCAAAGGCCATCAGGCGGGACAGCAGGCGGTAGGTGATGTGCACATCATTGCCAAAATAGTGGTCCATGTGATCTGTCACGGCCCGGAGGCGGTGGGCCAACTTCTTGGCTTCAATCGTGTTGAGCTCAGTCTCATTCCTCTCCAAGCCCTCCAGCTGCCAGTGGGAAGAAAGGAGAGGATTAATTCATCAGCAGGTTCCTTCCTGGAGGGCATCACAGTTCCAAGGGATCGGGGTGTGGGGTGCTGTAAGTCCCACTGCAAGGCCCTCCCCTACGCTAAGAGCCATGGAGAGCTGAGCTCCTGGCTGTGAGCTCTAGTTCCTACAGTTCCTGCCTCATCAGGGCTGCAGAAGCAAGGGGGGGATTACCAGCATGGAGAGTTCCTTGAAGGCAGGTGAAGTACAGTTGAAGAGATCTGGCTCCAGCCAGCCCTTCTCCTCATCACAGTGTCTGACAGCTGAACCTGAAACCAGGAGGAAGAGCAAATCAGAGGGTGCAGGACATGTAGCTCCCCAGCTGCAACCCCCAGCAGAACTCTGCACCAGTTAACCCCAAAGAGCAGCAGCGATAAGCAACAGGAAGAGCCTGGTGCACCCCAGAGCCATCCTCCTGCTGTGCAGCACTGCAGCAGTTCCACCCTTGGTCTGCACCTCCTCTGTGAACTGCTGCCATGAGCTGGGTTCTAAGCATGGTTCACACAGCCTGCATAGCACCAGACACCATTACACAGCAATGCAAGGGGGAGTGATCTGGTAAGGCTCTGGCTGGAGAAACTCCCGGTTCCTGGTGAGCTGTGCCTGTGTCCTTAGGGCACATATGATCCATATGATCCCAGCCTACAGAAGCCCAGGCAACTCCAGGCTTTCCCTGGCTGGCAGACTGCAACATCTGCTGAGGCCCTTCCATGTGTGGGAAAGCTGCTCCAGGAGTGCAACAATAGGTGAACTTGCCCTGGAGATGGTGGTGCACTCCTAGAAGGTACAGCAGCCAGCACTGGGTACCAATCCCTGGCTGGGGCCCCAGCACTGTTGGACAGCAGCAGAGATACCAGAAGTGACAAGGGATCAGCTGTTAAGTACCACTCACACCAAGAGTATCACAACGCATGCTATTAGACACATGAAGTGGGGTGATCCCAGTACCCAAGACCCTCCTGAGGAAAGCGCTAGGGCAGGGGAGCTCACCCAGGCCCATGGTGGGAAGAAGACAGCCAACATGCCCAGGGAGGGGTGAGGGAGTCTGCAGCAGATCCCAAGGCCCAGTGCCCATCACTATCCTCAGTTCCCAGCTGTTCATCCCAAATACCCTCTCCCCAGCTGCATAAGCACAGAGACCAATGCCACTGCAGGTGGGAGCAAAGAGAACAAAGCAACACCTGTGCTGCTGGCCTTCCCTCCAGCACAGAACAGGTCCATGCCAGTGTCTGTAGCCTGGCTCAGCTGTAACCTGGGCAGGATCCGACCCTGGGGTGCCTGCACTTTGCCAGCCAGACAGCAGGACCTTGTGCTGAGCTTTGTGCATCAGTTCTGCCCTTGCTCTCTCACACCAAGCACCTCCCTCTTTCCAGCCCACAACAGCTCCTTCCCCTCCCAGCCTAAGCAAGCAGGTGCCCGCCAGGACAGCCAGCACATGTCCCAGCCAGCGAGCAGAGCACAGTAGCCTTCCGTGCCACCCACAGCCCATGCTGCAGGACAGTGGGTAGCAGGGACTGCATGCAGCTACAGACAGCTCAGTGCTGTTAGTGTGCTGGGAGCGGGGAAGCGGTGCGTAGGAGCGGTGAGGCCAGGCAAAGCATTGAGGAGATACTTGGCAGCTCCAAAAGCAGCAGGAAAAGTGCAGGGGTGTGCAGGGTGCCAGGCAGGGAGCAGGGAAGGAAAACCATGTGGCGCAGCCCTTACAGCAGGGAAGGAAGGAGGTGGGAACAACCTTACCTGCACCCCTCAAACCTGAGCACGGATGGCGAGAGAACCAGGGAGAGAAGCGACAACAGTTAGGAGCCGAACCTGCCTCTTCCCAGGGCGAACGGCTGGAGAAGGACAGGGTTTGTATTGTGCCCTGGGGCTCGCGCTGCCCTGCAGTCCCACCACACCCTGCTCACAACTCTGCCATCACCCAGGATGGCCTTCTCCAAGCAGGGCTGTGACTTCCACCCAAGGAACTCACCAAGAGGCACGCCATGCCCTGCTCCCCTCACAGCGCTCAGAAGGGGCCCAGCTGTGCAGCACCAGGTGCTACGTGTGCCCAGCTGTAGTGTCAGGCCTGACCTCAGCCTGGCTGAAACCGAGAGGTGACAGAGAGAACCTGAGGATGGAGGCTGGGTGACAGCACCAACCCTACAGGGGCTCCCAGCCCCACACCAGCCCCTTCTGCTCGCCCTCGGCTTGGTGCTTCCTTCTCCATTCTCTACCTCCCAGCCCTCCAGACCAGCTAAATAGGACTGAGACAGCTTGGGGTGACCGTGCTGGGGCTGTGACAGCTCCTGTACAACAGTGAGATTCTCCCAACCACATGGCACCCCTCACTCACCCAAGGAGCCTTTAGGACATAGCACCACAGCCGAGAAGCCAAACTTGGTCTGAGGCCACCACACGCCTGCTTTCAGGCTTTTGGGACATCCATCGTAGAGCACTGCAAAGACAAGCACCTCAAGGACCAGTCACAGTGGGCAGCTCACACCAAGCCCCGTGGTGCCGGTGCCATGCCACCTCCCCACTCACCCTTGCAGCCACTGGGTGTCACCTCAGCGAAGGGGCTGTCACAGCTATTGCACTGGCGGCCAATGACTCCAGGCCTGCAGTGGCACCTGCCGGTCTCCTTGTCACAGGAGCGCGAGGAGGAGCCCACTGGGTAGCAGTCACAAGGCAGGCAGGTGTCGCTGCCTTTGGGGCGGTAGTGGAAGTCCTGCAGAGAGATGGGGATGGCCATCAGACAGCCCGTGAGGACAGCAGGTGCCTGGGAGCCATGTGAGTGGGAGCTGAAAAGGGTCTTGATCTCCTCTCTGGGTGCTCATCAGGGACTCATCAGAGAGATCCTCATTTGCAAGCATTCTACTGTCCCTACTGTCACCTTGCTGGGCCAGAAGGGCCGCAGATAGGAGGTGAGCAAGGAACAGGCACAGAAAGCAGCACCTCAGCAGCTGCCAGCCCTGAGGAGTGGACAAGAATCATCAAGGACAAAGAGGGCTCCAGGGATGCAGGTGAGCCATGGCCCCTCACCTTGCAGTGGCACTGCCCGTTGGTTTTATTGCAGTCAGGGTCAAAGCCCTTGCTCACATCGCAGTTGCACGGCCCACAGGAGGGGTTCCCCCACCAGCCCTTTGGACACTGCTGGTCCATCCTAGGAGAGAAACACCTCCAATGTTACACCAACCCAATTTCCTGGGCCTTCTGCCACCAGCCCAGCAGCTTCAAGGAGCAGGGTAGCAGCAAGGTGTCACACAGCTCGGATGGGAGAACAGCACAGAGCCAGGCACTGGAGGCCATGGCCTTGTCACGTGCCACACATCTCACCTGTGCTCGCAGTACTGCCCGAAAAAGTTCCCTCCGCACTCACACACATAGCCCAGAGGTGAGCCCGGCTTGCGGCGACACACCGACTTGTTCTTGCAGGGGTTAAGGTGACATGCATCCACACATTCCCCTCCGTAGTACCCTGAAGTGTGGACAGAGAGCAGAACGTGAAGAAAGCACCTTTCCTCAGGAGGGGTCAGAGCGCCCTGCAGTGGATCTCGGGAGGTTCAGGAGGGATTCTGCCCTCTACCAAAGCTAATGCATGTCTGGCAGAGATTTCTAGGCACACAACTAGCCCAAGGGAAGGGCAGGCTGTGGGAGTCACAGGGACAGAAATCTTCTCACTCTAAGTGAGAAGAGCAACGGTGTGGCAGAGTGCTGCATGCCCTACCTGGCTGGCAGACACAGGAGTAGCTCTGCCACTCATCCTTGCAGATGCTATTGGCTGGGCAGGGGCTGGAGTCGCAAGGGCTGGGCACGCTGCAGCCAGCTTCTACCCGCAGGGCATGGCTGGGCTTGGGCAGCACGGTCCCAGTGATGCTATCACCCAGTCGCACTCCCTGAAACACAGGGAAAAAGTTGAAGGGAAGAGCCAGGAAAAACACGTAACACTTCAGTCTGCCCAGCCCCTACAAACCCCAGGGCTGGCACCCTTCCCATCGTCCCTGCCACACTGACTAAAGGCTGCCCCCGCAGCACCCTCCAATTCCCAAATGCTCAGAGGGAGCACAACCCCAGCAGGACGGACACTGGCAACAGCTGCCAGCTCACGTTTCCACCTCTCTCCACAGCAGATCCCCTGGACAAGGAAGGCTCAAAGCAGTGGACTCACCTGTATGCAGCCCCTCAGCCCATTCTGCACCTCGCCAGAGCCCAGGACTCCCCCCACGTGCAGGTGTTTCACCTTCAGGCCATGCAGTTCATTTCCAACAACGACTGTGTCCTGCAGAATGTACAGAGGGGTAACATGGTGCAACTGCCATCACACCTGAGGGTGTAGGCAAAGCTTCCCCCACAGTTCCTATCCCAGAGCCAGGGTCTCAAGCAGCACTCACCTGGTAGAGCCCAAAATCCAGCATGATGGTGATGACGTAGCGTGAGTCCCGACCGCTGCGGACATCCCGCAGCTCCAGCTGGAGATCGTGCCACCGCCCGTCGTTCAGCTGCAGCTGGTCCAGCACAAGGCTGGTGCTGCGCCCTGAGCCCCGGCTCACCATGAAGGAGAGCAGGCCTCCAGACAGCTGCAGAGAGAGAACAGCAATGGCAGCAGTGAGCAAGGTCCTGACCCACTTTGGCTGCCTCCAACCAACCCTCCCTGAGCGCTCTGAGCACAGGGAGGGAAACCCAGTCCTCTGCGTGGCCCTACCTGGCACAGCAGGGTGGTGTACTGGCCCGCGTGGGCCTGCAGAAGCACCCCGTCCATCTGGCGGGTCCGAAATGCCAGCCCCAAATACCATGGCACTGAGATCTTCATGTCTGCCTTGAAGTCCCAGCTCAGGACACTGTTGCCCTGGAAATAGTGGGCATGGTGCATGGCTGGAAAGGAAAGCAGAGATGAGGAGAAGGGATGGGGACCACCTGTTTCTGCCCTGGGGCGTTTCCTCATGCAACTCCATTTTCCAGGCACCGGTGATTCTAGAGCAGCAGATGCAGTGATGACAGAGCCAGCTCATCTCACCTGTACCCCACCCTGCTGTGCTGCATGCATTCCCCTGTGCACGCCCAGCAGCTCACTCACCATGGCGGCAGTCCTTGCCCCCGAAGCCCACAGGACAAAGGCAGGAATAGGTCCCCCAGCTGACTGAGCAGGTGCCACCGTTCTTACAGGGGCTGGAGTCACAGAAGCTGTGCTTGGCGTGGCAGCCTGAAGGTACCCAAATCACCCATATCAGCTTCAACCCACCTGTCACCTCCCTTCAGTCCACAGGGCAGGCACTGCTGGCACCCAGCCCTTCCCTGCTGCTGGTGCAGGGAGATTTGGGGCTGCTCCCAGGGCAGGGGCGGGCAGAGGCACGGGTACCTGCAATGGTTCCATTGTTGGCAATGTAGGAGGCCAGGTCGATGCGTTTGTTGTCAATGTACAGATCTCTCATGCATCCTACAAAGTCCCGGTGAGAGACAGGGAAGTTTTCTGGCAGGTTAGGGACTCCTCCGAGGAGCAAGGGACCTGTGAGGTCCAAGGACCTGTGAGGAGAGAAGCTCTGTGACCTCTAGCTGGCCAGGCTGGGAAGCTGACATCCAGAAGTGACGGCTGGAGTCAAGCCATCCCAGGTGTGAAGGACAGGCTCCACTGGGGACACAGGCACCCTGCTCCTCTCCCCACCGCAGAGCACCCCAGTGAGGAACTCACTTCTTGGAGCTAGTCTGCACTCCTTCTGCAGCACATGAGTAGTTCCCAATCTCACTGCCAAACTGCAGGGCCACAGAGGCGTCGCATTCATCCACTGTCAGGATGGCCACCTTGTCCTTGGAGGGGCCCTGAACCACTCCCAGGGCACTGACCTTGGGCTGAAAGCAAAGACACAGTGTCAGCAGCATGTGTGCCTCCAGATCCAAACAGCCCACAGCTCACCTTACAGCAAGAGAAAGGCAGGGAGACTGGCACCACTGCACTGGGCACAGGAGAGCCCAGGGACATCTCACTGAGCACAGCAAGCTGTTTGAGGTGGGTACAGATGGCCTCATGGGGACAAAGACCTGGTGCACAGTGGGGCACAATACCTTGTTGTAGTAGCGGAGCTGCAGCGTGTGCCACTGCCCATCGCTCACACCCCCAGGCAGGTACGGGCTCACCACTGTGCTGGACTCCCCTGCAGGGACAGAGATAAATGCTGCAGGAAGCTGGATGTGCAGTGGCAATGTGATCAATAGGACAATCAACACCCATCCAAGAGGGTCCTCAACTCCAAATCGACCCGTGGCCAGGCAGGAGCTGAACTCAAGGTGACCAATAGCAGCAGGAACCCCCCTCTTTGCAGCTCCCAAGGCCCAAATCCCAGAGTAGGTAGGCCCACGCCTACCTGTGGAGTACTTCAGCTGGACCTGCCCCTGGATGATCTCCACCGCCAAAAAGTCGTGCCGCTCGTTCAGGCGCCCATTGTACAGCAGGAGGCCACCAGGCTCCACCGTGCTGAACCTGGGCAGGGAATCAGTGGGAACACTGGGTGCGTGCAGGGAGCGTGCAGCATCACCCAGCATGGGGATGGAGAGAGAGGACAGGAGGTCCAGAGGACCACCAGCAGAGGAGGGAGAGAACTCACGAGAGGGAGAGGGTGAGGTGGAAGCGCTGGCGTAGGCCCCGGAACATGACAAAGGAGCGGGGTGGGAAGGAGCGCGTGGACAGCTCGCAGAAGGGGGTCTCGAAGCCGCCCGCTGGGCACTGGCAGCGGAAGCCCCCATCGGCGCCATTGGTGCAGGTGCCCCCATTGCGGCACACGCCAGGCTGGCAGTGCCCCGAGCGGCTGTCCACCTCGCAGTTCTCACCTGTGGGAGACAGAATTGGGGAGTCTGGGACGTGTGCCCTCAGCTGCTCCTCATCCATGGCACCAGGAGCTCCCTAACCCTGCAGGTGGGTGCAGGCACTTGGGCCAAGTAGAGAAGAACCCAGCCGGCTGAGGACACTGACCATCCTGAACCTTGCTCACCTCCAGTGGAGGGCTGGGAACTCCGCCCCGCTTTCTCAGTGCCCACAGCTGACCTCAGGGCCAGCCCACCAGGTTTACCTGGCCTCTCTTCAGTTGGCTCTGCTCACCCAAAGGCCCTGGTGAGACTGATCTCACAGCAGTGCAGTAACCAATTGCTCAGCCCTATGCCCCAGGCCCGGTTCCATTGCTTGCTCACACACAAGGAGGAGGATGCGAAGACAGTATGAAGTGACAGTGAAACGAGCTCATTAACCCTTCTGCTAATGGCTGTTCACGCTTCAAATGCCAGGGGTTAATTACCACTGACTCCGCTTATCTCACCAGGAGCCGAGCAGCTCTGAGGCAACCATCTGCTGCTGCACTCCCCTGCCTCCCTTGTAGCCACAGGCCACCTTCTCTCACCCCACGCTGACAGTGGCTGGGCACAGGTCTCCATGGCCTGGTGGGGCCTAGTGTGGCTGTGAGGCACTGGGGGGAGAGTCCCAGGGGCCAGGATGGATCCTGCCTAGTGGGACAGCAGGGCTTCCCTGTTCACGCTCAGTGGGGAGGCTGAGGCTTCCCATCGTGTTAGTGCGGCACCAGCTTAAAACTGTGCTTTGGATGGTCCTGGAGTCCATGGGAGGGGAACAGCTGGGGAGCCCCTGGCTGGCACTCACCACTGAAGTGCTGGCGGCACACACAGGTGTAGCCGCCCTCCTTGCGCGTGCAGGTCCCTCCGTGCAGGCAGGGGTTGGAATAGCACAGGTTGATCTCCGTCTCACAGTAGTCACCAGTGAAGCCCTGCGGGCAGCGGCACCTCAGGCCAGTGATGGGGTGGATGGGGCGGAACAGAGTGGACGGGGAGGCGATGAAGGGCGCAGAGCTGTCGAACTTGAGGACGGAGATACACTTCATGTAGTTCTGGCAGGGCTCCCGCAGGCAGACGTTATCATCAAAGGGCAGCACCTCCAGCATGGAGGCTCCCGTCAGCGCCATGCGCTTCATGTACAGCTGCTCCTGCAGCTCCTCCGAGCTGAAGTAGTGCCCACCCCGTGGCGCCAGGGCCGAGAAGCTGACGTTGAGCACTGTGCCACCCACGTCCGTGTCATTCTGGATGTTGAAGATGAAGACGTCCTCCTTGGGCGTCGCAAGCACAGTGGCCACCCCTTCCAGGAAGGTAGCCAGCAGCGGGGAGAGGAAGCGCTCCTGCCACATGTTCTCCAGGCGCACTGTGATGCTGTTGGCCAGCATGTCCTCTGTGATGATGATCACCCGCAGGACGCACTGGGCTGTCACGCTGTGGATGCCGTCTGCGGGACAGAACAGAGATGTGCTTCAGGTCTCCTCCCTCCTGGCTCAGTGTTTGAATACAGTGTGCTGCATTGTTGGCTAAAAAACCTTGAAGCTGTAGCCCATGGAGTTATCTGGGTGTTACCTGCCCTAGGCTCCCCTCTAAGATAACTGCCAGGTTCCCTCCTCATTCTGGATCTGGGCAGCCAACTGAGCTCTCACAACAAGGATGCTGCTGAGCAGCATGCAGAAGGTAGCCCCAGCAGGAGGTTGGACAAACACTGGAGCCGGTGCCAGCACCCAGGGTGCTTCACTTCCCTACTGCCCCCCTCTGCGCTGCCCTTGCCCACACTATCTTTCTGCCATCTCTTTCCTCTCTCCTCCAGGGCCTTCAAGGCTTTTGTGCTGCTCTCCCTGTTTCCTCTTTCTCACCATCTGCTCCACAACCCTTCTTCTCCAGGCCCATCTCCGGTTTGTTTAATTCTCTTTCATCTATATTTTCCTTGAAAACCATCTCCTTGTCCCTCAGGGCCTCACAACACGTGAACCACCTCTAAGGCAGTACAATGCGCTCTCATTTGTGGCCCCAGAAACATCTAGTGAGGCTCGCCAGGAACCCCACTAACTTGGCAAAAGGCAGCAACCCATCTCCCAGGTCATTCACAGCATCCCAACACCATCAGCCCCACACATCAGCAGCACAGGGTGATCACTCATGACTCCATGTCCCACTCCACATTCACCAAGCCCCAAACCCAGTGTTTCTTTGGAAACTGTGCTCTCCATCATCATCACCACCCCAAGACACAATTTGAACTAGCATTTCTCAGCAGGAACACCTTCTATAAGGTTCAGTCCCCACCCCGCAGCCAAGGCCACCTCCTTGTCAGCTCCACGCAAGAGGAAGCAGATGGTTGGAAGAATGACCGTCTGTAAATGAAAGGGGAATAAAAAGAAGAAGAAGAAAAAAAAAAAGAAAGCTACCAAAAGAAAACCCAAAGCTGGCTGGAGGCACTGACCCCCATGGGAGGTATTTTAATCACGGATGCTCAGCCTTCCTGATTAAATCCTGTGGCTGGAGAGCTGGTGCCTGGTGAATATTCATGCAGCAGTAAGAGGTACCCCAAAACATGCCTGCAGGACAAGGAGAAAGGCCTGAGGCTCTGACCCCACTGCTGAGCAGTGCCAGGTCAGCACAGCTGCAATTCCCAGAGTGACACCTACCAGCTTCAAAAGCAGCACAGCCAGGGCCAGCCCCCATCCCTCCTGTCTTCCTCACTGCTCCCAAGCCTCCTGTGCAGCACTCACTCCAGGGACTTTGGTGTCCTGTCACCAGCAGGGAGCACTCAGGCTTTCAACCACTCCTCCACCCTACAGGCTAGGAGGCCACTGGAGGCCATTGTGTGAGCCCCATTGCCACGTCTGGTTGCCATCAGCAAGGCATGGCCAAGCCTCACTAAAGCCCTAAAGGGCTTTTGCAGTGCTTTCTCTCAGAAGTAAATCATAATTCCCGAGACAGCACTCTGAATGTCGTTCTCCCAGCATCAATAAAGACAGAGACGGAAGTACAATAACCAAAAAGACGCCAGACCCACTGCCTAACCAGGAATGGAAACCCAAGTTTCTCACCACAAGTCATGGTCAGCTGCTCCAGTTAATAAGGGACCTAAGAGGGGAGGAGGTTCCTGAGACAGGGCTCCTGAGGAGAGAAGCGATACAAGTTGCAAAAGGGAAAGGCAGCCCTGGGACTCGTGCCTGACTTGAGAAGAACGCCGAGCTGCTCAGCCTCAGGAATGACAGCGGCTCGGGGCCAGCAGCCATTTCTAGCACCCACGGTGTCCACGTGGCTGCGAGGAGCTGTCCGTGGTGCTGAGCCCGGTGGGTCCCCCAGAAAGGCGCTGATTTGCGGTGGCCGCCCTGTCCCTGTGAGCCCCCAAGCGCAGCGGCACCCAGCTACGAGCTCTTGTTGCCTTCCCTCAAGAGGAACGAGCTGGGCTGGGGCAGACAATGCAGCCCTGGAGCTGCACGCCTACGGCACCGGGGGCAGACAGGGCCGTCGCTGGAAGCCTGAACAATGAAGATGGGAGAAACAAGCCAGCCCTCCGCAGCTCTGTCAGAGCCAACAAAGGCCTGCTTCCCACTGCCTCGCTTTCCCCCCCACCCCCCCCACCCCACTGCACGGCTCTTCCCCCTCCATCATCCCCTCCGCCAGTGCACCTC
Source organism: Chrysolophus pictus (assembly GCA_037305975.1). Lineage (NCBI taxonomy): Eukaryota > Metazoa > Chordata > Aves > Galliformes > Phasianidae > Chrysolophus > Chrysolophus pictus. The sequence continues at coordinate 10,977,598 of CM074587.1, forward strand.
TCCTATTCTCCCATCCTGCTAGAAGATGACGACACACTAATTGCAGGGGCCCTCTCGCTGCCAGGCAGCTCAGCACAGGACTTTGCAATGTGATTTTCGCCTGCCTTTGTGAGGGGTTAAGTGTGCAAGGAGGCAGGGCTTGTAGAAACACACTGGGAAAGAAGCTGAAAAGGTCAAAACCAGCCCCCACCTCCAGTAACCAGCATGTGTGTGTGGGGCCAGCCAGCCCTGCAGCTACAATTAGTCCCCAAAGAGACTAATTCCACTGATGGCTGGAGCTGGCCATGCTCTAAACAGGTCTGCTAGAGCCATCACTCCGTCTTTTGAAATAATTTTTCCTCCTGCTGAATAAGCTGGATAGAAAGGGGGCGGGAAGGGTGTCAGCTGGTAGTCAGGGGAGAATTGCAATTTAAAGCACAGTTCTCAGGCGTGCTTTGTGATTCACTGTTTGGGCCCTCCAAAGAAGGCTCCTGTCCTCCCTTCCCCAGAGCTGCTCCTTGTTTCAGCAGTGGATGGATGGATGCCTCCATTTCAGACGATGCATCCACAAGCAAAGAAAGGCTTGCAGTGCCAGCAAAGCTCAGGCAGCTCCACACATAGACACTGCCTCACACTCAGACAAGCCATGGGTTGATCTGTGCCCCATCCCCTCCTAGCTGGAGGTGACCGTTATGCTTTCCCTAGCCACTCCAGGGAGCCACCACCAGCATCTGCATTTGGATACTACAGCAACACAATGCGAGTTTTAAACACCTCTCTCCGAAGTCCATTACAATCATTATATGCAATGCAAAGTTGACTTCAGAACAGAGACCCCAAAATTTAGAAGAGACAGCTTATCGATAGATGCCATGGCCAGAACTCCGACCTGAATTGTTTGCTTAATGGTACCCTCCAGCAGTCCAGCCCATCCCTCTCCAGCGCAGCTAGGAAATGCATCCACTCCTGGCGAGGAGAACTCGCTTGGGGCTCGAAGTAGAGTGGCCAGCTTGGCCACCCCAGGAACACACTGTTTGCTTGGCCAGCACCCCACAGCATACATCACTGCTTCGCTGGTGACAGCATCTCCAAAGGTGTCTCGCTGGCAGCTAGATGAAATCCTCACAGCTGAGTAACGATGCTTTGTTCTTTCACACCATCAGTGATCTCAGCCCCTTTGCAAAATGCTATCCTACAGCACGCAACCCTTTCCATGATTCCCACACACTTTCCCGATTTGAAGTAACTCCCCATCAAAACCTTGTCGCCAGTCCCAGCCCCCATAGATTCACAATGGGCTGCCACGCAAAGCCCCCCAGGGGATAACACCCCAAATCATGCATTTAAAGGTTTTCACACCTACCTGTGACAGTCACCAGCATGGAAGCCACGAGTGGACGGTTGTTGTCCAGCTTACGGCTCAGCCTCAGCTCCCCGCTCGACTGATTTACAATCAACAAGTGCAGTTCATTTCCCCGTTCAAAGGTGTAGAAGAGGCGGTCAGACACATCTGGATCATATGCTGGGACCTTCCCTATGACTCCAGAGGGAAAGGTATTGGATTTATTGGACACATAGTTATTGAATAGGATCTGGAAGTTCTTGAGAACAGGGCTGTTGTCGTTCTGGTCAATGAGTTTGATGTGTACCGTGGCTCTGCTGACCAAAGGGGCAGAGGTGGCCTGCACTACAATCACATACTCCGGTTTTGTCTCGTAATCCAGGTCTATCAAGGCCGTGAGCTCTCCAGAGAAGATGTCCATCTGGAATATCTCGGGGATGTTGCCTTCCACAATTTGATACATTATCTGGGCATTGGGTCCCTCATCTGGGTCAATGGCTGTGATTTGAGCCACAACAGAGCCTACAATGCTGTTCTCTTTTACCAAGACCTCAAATTCCTCAGCTGGAAAGACAGGGGCATTGTCGTTCACATCCTGAATGGTCACTTGGATATGGACAGGAGTTCGCTGAGCAGGGATGCCCCTGTCCACAGCATATGCAGTCAACTCATAGACTGGGACATTCTCCCGGTCCAGCCTGCGGACAGTGCGAATGATCCCTGAGGTGGGTTCTATGGTGAAGTCTCCATCCCCATCTTCCCCATTCTGGAAGGTGTACTGTACTCTCCCATTGGTGTGGGCATCCCGGTCGGTGGCAGAGATCTGGAGCACGCTGGTGAAAGGAGGTGCATCCTCAGAAATCACGCCCTGGTAATGAGTGCTGACAAACTGGGGCGCATTATCATTAACATCATTCACCATGATTTCAACGTAGGTAGTGTCTGCTTTCTGGGGGATCCCATTGTCTTTGGCTGTGATAGCCAACGTGTAAGTAACCTGGTCCTCATAATCCAGTTCTGCCTGGAGAGTGATGGCCCCAGAGTCTGGATCAATGCGAAACTGAGGGACGTTGTCTTCTAGGTAATACGTGATGCGAGCGTTTTCCCCCACGTCATCATCTGTGGCACTGATCACCACCACAGTGCTGCCCACGGGCCGGTCCTCATTGATGCTCACGGAGTAGTGTGCACTCTGGAATACTGGCCTGTGCGTGTTGGCATCAGTGATGTTGATGTGCACATGACAGTTGTCACGCAGCGTGCGGTCGGAGGCCGTCACAGTGAGCACGTAGCGCCGCTCCTGCTTGTAGTCCAGCGGCAGGGACAGAGTGATGATCCCCACACCGCCCTGCGTGCTGATAGCAAAGCGGTTCCGTGTGTTGCCTCCTGTGATCTGGTAAGTGATGGCACTGTTCACATCCCGATCGATTGCCGTGACACTAAGGACGCTGGTCCCCACAGCCGCATCCTCATTCAGGCGAATAAAGTACTCCTTCTGGGTGAACTCGGGGCGATTGTCGTTGACATCCATGACTGTGATGGTGACGCTGGCAGAGGCAGATAATGATGGAGAGCCATGATCACGAGCCTCCACCCCAAAAAAATAATGCTCTACCAACTCCCGGTCCAAAGGCCCGCTGACCGTGATCCATCCCGTGGCACTGTTCACCACAAAGGGTGTGTCGGCCGAGACCCCGGTCAGCTTGTACTCCAGACGTGCGTTCTCACCATAGTCTGCGTCCACAGCCTGGATGTGGATGACGGAATGGCCGAGAGGCGCGTTCTCCAGGACGGAGATTTGGAAAGGGGTGCTGACAAAGATGGGGGCATGGTCGTTGATGTCCACCACCTGGATGCTGGCCATGCCGGTGTTGTTGGAGAGCGGAGGGCGCCCCGCATCCTGTGCCCGGATCCTCAGGGCATACTCGCGCTCCACCTCAAAATCCAGCGGGGCAACCACCTGGATCTCCCCAGTGACGCTGTCGATAGAGAACTGGCCCCGGCTGTTCCCACTGATGATGTTGTAGTGGACGAGCGCATTGTTGTCCTTGTCCAAATCGGTGGCGGTGACGCGCAGGATTTCGGTGTGCGGCCGTATGTCCTCCCTCACCTGGACGATGTAGCGCTTCTCGCTGAACTGCGGCGTGTTATCATTCTCATCCAGCACCGTGATGTACACCTTGACGGTGGCAGAGCGAGGCCCCGGTTCCCTGCCCTGATCGTTGGCTTCCACCACTAAGGAGTACCTCTCCATCTTCTCCCTGTCCACCGGCCCGCTGGTGGTGATGAGCCCGGAGCGCGGGTCGATCTCAAAGACGGCGTGGGCCGCCCTCTCGTTGACGAAGCGGTAGCGGATGTTGGCGTTGGGCGGCGAGTCGACGTCGGTGGCGCGCAGCTGCAAGATGGGGTACCCCTCCTCCACGTTCTCCCGGATGGTCTCCCGGTACTCGCTCTGCTCAAACACCGGGTCGTGGTCGTTGCGGTCGGCCACGGCGATGGCTACCATGGTGGTGGCGGACAGCCGGGGCGCCCCGTGGTCGGCGGCCGTCACTCGGAAGTAGTGCAGCTCCATGCTCTCGCGGTCGAGGGCTTGGGTGGTGGTGATGAGCCCGGCGTGAGGGTCGATGCTGAAGAGCTCCAGCGAGCGGCTGTTCATCAGCGCGTCCATGGAGTACACCAGCCGCCCCGCCTCGCCCCCGTCGGGGTCCTGCGCCGCCACCGCCACCACGGCCGTGCCCGCGGGCTGGTTCTCGGCCACCTCCGCCTGGTAGTTGTACTGCGGGAACAGCGGGTGCCGGTTGGGGGCCGCCCGACGCCCCCTCCGCGGTCTCGGCTGGGCGGCGCGGGGCGGGCAGCGCGGCGGGGAGCGGCGGCGCGGAGCCGCGGGCGGCCCCGGGGGAAGGGCGGCCGCCCCCCAGCGCGGCGCGGCGGCGGGACGGCAGCCCCCGAGACACGGCGGCCCCCGGCCCGGCGGAGCGGCGGCCCCCAGCCCGGGGGGGAACAAAGGGAGCAGCAGCAGCGGCAGCAGCGGCAAAAGCGGCGGCCCCCGCCGGGCTCGGCGGCGGCTCGGCGGCCGCTCCTCCGCCGCCATGCTGCTCCGCGGCCGCCGCCCGGCCCGGCCCGGCCGCACGGCGCTGCGCTCGGCACCGCCCCCCGCCCCGCGCCGCGCCGCCGCCGCCGCCGCCGGGAGTGGCGGCTCCTCCCGCAGCCCAACATGGCCGCCCCGCCCCGCCGCCATCTTGGGGAGGGAGGAGCGGCGGTGCGGGGCTGTCTGCCGCCGGCCGGGCACGGGGCGCTGCTGCGGGCCGGCGGAGCGGGGCGGGCGCGCGGTCCCGTTTTCCCAGGGCGGCTCCGCGTGGGGTTTCTTAAGGCCCGGCTGACGAAGATCGCGGCCTCGCACGTGTAACGGCCCGCGTCATCGCGGGCACTCGGCATCCCGGGCTGCCGCACCGAAGCGTCTGCCGTGTGGAGCCCAGCAGCAGAGCCCGTGCTCTTAAAAAGCGCTGACGGCTTTCCAGTTGACTTGTGCTAATTACCCAGCTGGCAATCGGGGAGGATGAGGAGCGCTACGAGGATGCTCGCAGGGCTGGAGCACCTCTCACGTGGAGACAGGCTGAGGGAGCTTGGCTCGTTCAGCTGGGAGAAGAGAAGGATATGGGGAGACCTCAGTGCAGCCTTCCAGCGCTTGAAGGGAGCGTAGAAGCAGGAGTGGGACCGACTTGTGACAGGGCCTCATAGCACTCAGAGGGGAAACGGCTTTAAACTACAAGAGGGGAGATGTAGGTTGGGCGTTAGGAAGAAATTCTGTACTCAAGGCAGTGAGGCACTGGCACGGCTGCCCGGAGCTGTGATCCCCCATCCCTGGAGATGCTCAAAGCCACAGATAGGGCCCTGGGCAGCCTGAGCTGGTGGGGGGCAGCCAGCTGACAGCAGGGGGTTGGAACGAGATGATCTTTAAGGTTCCCCTCCAACCACACTGCAGGGCTCGCCGTGGTCAGACAGGGCTGTGCTCACACAAATCCAGTTTAAGACATCTTTATTCCTCTGCATGTTACACTCAGTGTTTAAGAAAATACAGCATCCCTTTTGACATTCATACATTTTTACACGGGAAAAATAGTTTTCTCTACGAGGGCGGTTATTAAGCTTCAGGCATTCCTAGGCCAAACCTTTCCATTCCTGAGCATGACGGTGCCGAGAGCCCAGACCTGTGATCAGAGCTCAGCTGTTGTCTCCTAAAGCCACATCTCTGTGCCCAGTGCTTCCAGTTCCAAATGCCCATAGCTTCTACACAGGGTACTGCAGAGGAAGAGCTGGGGACAGGAGCGACCAGACTGCACACACGGATACCTAAGGGACCCACATTAGTGTGTGACTATCTGTAACAGGGATACAGGGTTAGTCCTGTTGGCTAGAAACCTAAAGGGGATATAAATAAGGGTTCCCCACACTCGTGCATGGTCACAAACAGCCACTGGACACCAGGCGCACGCTGCCTCATGGACAGGAGGGCAGCGAGCAGAGCTACTGCGAAGCTCAAGGCAAGAAACCCACAGGCATTATGAACAGAGCACTGCCCACATGCAGCCCCTTTGCCTGGGGCAGTGCTGCTGGGGAGGCGGCAAGCAGCAGCTGTGGCTGCACAGGGCAGCGCTTGTGCCACAGCCACACCAAAGGCTCCTAACAGCAGCACCAAAGGGTCACAGTTCTGGGCTGCTGCAGTGTGCAAGATACTCAGATCTAAATGTCACTACAGAAAGCGGGTTGAACAAAGCAGCTGCTGCGCTAAGAGCAGGACCCCAGGCGCAGTGCTGCCCCAAGCGGTAGCTGCAGGCCAGCAGGGAGGGTCAGGCTCGCAGGCGAGGCGCTGGGCAGTGAGCCACTGCCTCCCGGGGCAGCGCTGCAGCGCATTGGCACGAGCAGCAGAAACAAAACAGATGTTACAAAAGCTTCTTCCAAGCACCAACAGACTCCACTTGGTCACTGCAGGGAGAGATGCACATGGAAAATAAAGTGATGCTCTAAGGCAAAGGCCTTTCGTTTCAGGACATCGGGACACCAGCGTAGCTAAACACACCCCACCTGGCTGCTGAGTCCCTCTGGGCTCTGCCCTTCCTGCTGGCTAAAAGTGCCTCCTGCTCAAGCGCTGGGAGCAAACCAAGCACCAGCACCCAGCCTGCTCTGCCCAGCGCTGCCCACCCTGGAGCACCAGGCCCCAGGGCACCCCGCTGACACTCCTACAGGGCCGGTGAACACTGTCCAAACCTTAGGCCTCGCGCAAAGGAGGATAAGGTATGAGCTGTACTGGAAGGGAACAGGGAGAAAGTGTCAACAAGAGACGTCTTTGATCCAAGTGGTTCAAACTGGAGTCCGAGGGGCGGTTAGCTGGTACCAGGGGAGATTTCTGGGAACTCCTTATAGATCTCCAGGATGATCAGTTTGTCCATCTGGCACTGCTGCTCCTCCTCCTCCTCCCCCAGGATGCGCTGCAGGATGCCCTGCAGGTCAGAGAGGCGGTGCTGGTGCTGCAGATATGGCGTGGAGCGGATGATGGCGTGCATCAGAGACAGATACTCCATCCTCAGCTGCCAAGTGGGAGGGGAGAAAAAACAGGGCACAATGAAAAACTCAAAATGAGATAAACGAGAGTGCCAGCCTCCATTATAGCATAAGCACAGGAGCAGCTGCTGCTGCATGACCAGCCAGAGAGAACTCCAAAGGCACTGCTTTTCTGGAGGACTCATCAATAGCTATGGAGAACGGTGCTTTTCCCACAGCATCTCAATAATGCTCTTGATCACTCCCAAACATAAGCACGTTCCCTGCCTCTAGCACTAAGAAAACACAGGAGATCCCTCCTTCTGTTACTCACAGAGGGGCTCTTTTCCCAAAGGTCCCTGAACAGAAGGGCACAGACCACCAGAGCTGGCAGATCTTCCTTCAAACACACCTTCCTATTGCCATGTGCCAGGCAGGACAAATCCACCCTTCCTCCCCAGCCCCTCAGACAGATTTCAGCACTCAGAAATGTTCTGCCTGCCCCAGGACTCCACCCCTGTCTGCACCATCAAGCCCTACAGGTGAGGAGAAACACCACTGCTTTGGGACCATGCTCCCCTCTTCAGTGCCCATGGCTTTGTGTGAGCACCTTGTCTCCAGGGGAGAGATCAGCAATCTGCCGCACCAGGATGTCTATCAGGACCATCATGTCTGTGTGGTAGAAGATGCTGGCTGTGTCCTTGCTGGCAAAGATGTCCTGCAGGAACTTCAGCACCGAGTGTGGCGGCTGAGGCTGATGCTTGAAGATACAAACTGGATCATCTGGGGGTGGCAGAGAAATCGCGTTAAGCCACACACTCCCTGCTGCCCACCTCCGTCAGTGCCAACCCCTGCATTGTTCCCCACAGGTTTGGGGAGGGGTCTTCCCCCATCTCAGCCAGTTGCTCCCTGCCCATGGCTAGCTTTTATGCCAGCAGTCCCTAGTGCTTTGCACAAAGCCGTGTAATCAGGATGGCAGCTCTGCAGGGCACCAAGCTGAGACCAAACTCATTAGCATTAGCATTAATCATTGTTTATGTTTCACCTAACATCCCAGGTGAAAGCTCATTAGCACATTACCTCTCAGTGCCTCCCCTCCTTGCTCAACAGTCACCACTCATTTTCTCCCTGGTTTATTAAGTCTGGTCCAATGACCCCTCTGAAAAGCCCACCAGAGCCTGCATCAGAAATAAGCTTTCACCATGGAGACCAGGCTAGGACTGTTCTGGAAGCAATAAAAGAAACACCTCCAAGTTTAAATTACCCACTTTGTACCCTGTTTTCTATCAAAACATGGCCCTGCAGACCGCAGAAGGGGCTATGGGTAGTGCAGGAGGTGGGCACAAGAGAAGCATCTTCCTTTGGTTGTAGTCCTCCTACTCCTCAAAGTAAGGAAATCCTTTTAGGGAATCTAAATATGGAAAAAGCTAAACAAAGGCTTTTGGACAGGGCCAAACAGAGAAGCACTGAAATGCAGGCTGCCCGCAAGCTGGTATAGCGTGGAAACTGATTTGTGATCCCAAAGAGAACTGAAGCTCGAGTAAGACGAGCTGCAAGCATCACAGGGTGAGTTATTTACCAGCATATCAACAAAACAAATCTCAAGCTGCAAAGCCCCTGTGCTCCAGAAGGTATTAGAAAGCACAATAGTGGCATGCAGTGCAGGCAGAAATACCTGGCACTGCTCCGCCTGCAGTGATCTCCAGCTTTCTAACAATCTGCTGTGCACAAGCTCTGTGCATACAGCGGATTTCACTCCATGCCTGGAGCAGGCAGAAAGCTAACCCTCTGCTGGCCAGTCTGAAATGGGAAGCTTCACCCTGAGCAGCACGTCAGCCTGAGCCGACAGCTTCTCAGCTGCCTGCAGCCCCAGCACCCCCAGCTCTTACCAAGCACCACTCCCAGGAGCTGCACACCCTGCCAGGCAGGTGATAGTGCTGCACTCACCTCCCCTGTTCAGCAGCAGCAGCAGCTTCTCCGTGAAAGTCTTGACATTGGAGTGCTTGCTTATTGTCGTCATGATCACGCTGTGCTCTGGAACTAAGGAAGAAACCTGCTCAGCACATCTCTTTGTTTGCTGAAGACAACAGTAACAAAACAAAAAAGGAAAGCAGCACACGGCTCCCACTTCACAGCATCGCTCTGGGGAACTGCAGGGAACCAACTTATCAGGCCTACCAAAGATTTCAGGGTTTCACCCCTGGGGGCACTCAAGGCCAGGCTAGATGGGGCCCTAAGCAACAGATCTTGTGGTTGGCAACCCTGTCTGTGGCATTGGTTGGAACTGGGAGATCTCTAAGGTACCCTCCAACTTAAGCCTCTCTATGAGCCTATGAACATAACATGTCTTAGCAGAGTTTTTGAATCGACTCTGCACAGCTGCAATGCAGGACAAATGAATCGTGAAGGCAGAGAAATAACAAGTCAATCCACTGATAAGCAACCTGAGCATCATTTAACAGGTTCCTAGCAAATCACTGCTCTCAGCTACACCCCAGGTAGGCAATGATCCCCCAGAAATACGCTGCCTGTCACACATTATTGCCCAATTACTGCATCCAGGAACTCTATGGGTAACTGTGCAAAAGTGCAATGAATGAAAGCAGCACAGACTATACTTAATCAGCCTCTGTACACTCAACTTTCACATGAAATTAGAAACTTTCACACAAATTTTAATCAAGTACAACTCATAATAAGTAAATTACTAGACATGTCCTGCTGTTTTATCTTTCCCTTTCTCCACAAAGCCATGGATAAGGTCATGAAGCAGAACAGCTGTAAATAATTAAATACAATTGGAGCAACAGGAAATTTTGCAAACTCACTCATTGTCCAAACTCACTCAGGGTTAACAAGTGGCAGGACCTTGCACTACTTCCCAGTTTTCCAATAACAAGCTCTGAAGCTCCCAGTCAGCCCTACAGGGAATGGGCAAACGCCCTTCTCTGGGGATCACAGGCTTTGTGTATTAAGGAGCTCAGCAGAGGAGGGAGGATTGGCAATGAGAGAAAGCAGGAGAGAGTGCAGCTCAGGCTAAGGATAATAATCTCAACTCCAGTGTGTGAGAACTGAGTACGGTTCAAGAAGTGCAGCTGGGTAAGCAGAAGGTTTGTGAAGACCTTCATAAAACAAAAAGCTTTTTTTCTGGACAGATACCAAGAAATTCCCATTGAAGCACGCTCCCTTCCAAATTAGCCATACACATGTCCTGTAGCCCAGCAGTTGCTTTGATCCAGCTTGCATGTATAGACAGAAATCCCTGCACTTCATGGCTGCTGTGCTCCAGAGGGTCAGCTGGTTGGACATGAGCTCTCAGGCTGATTTTCCCTCTCGAGTTTTGTACAGTATTTGAACAGATAAAAGTAGAAAGTGTGCTGCTGGAGGCTGAGAGAGCTGCACAGGTTATCACAACACCATCAAGTCCCAGTGAGATTCTGCATCCCCACTCTTCATCCCCTCACTGGTCCAGACCCTGGTATCCTGCCAAGGCAGACTAGCACCAAACCGACCTGGAATGTGGAGATTGAAGGCCAGAAGGACGTTGATGAATAAGTCAGGGAGTTGGTCGGTGGTGTCTGAGGGCAGCCCGTCTTCAATCACATCCAGCAAGAACTGCACAAACTGAGAGTTGAGATGTTCTGCAGAAGGATAAAGATGGCACTTACGTCACCAGGAAAGTACACCAAGCAACAAGGGACCACGTGAGCCACTTCTCCATGCTTTTAGGCTTAAAGCCACTACTAGAGTGCCAGTGTTAGCCACCAGGAAATTAACAAATGGCTTTGTGCAAGAGACAAATGGCTCAGAATTACCCACAGTTCACACAAATGCTGAATGTTCATTTCCCACTGGCTTTTTAAAAATTTATTATTTGAGTAAATAGAATGCCAAATTCCGCTCCAGCTGCTGTTCCAGCACCACTGCCACCAATGAAGGCTTCAGGTAGGAAGAGATTTGTATTCTTGACCACTGGTCTAATCCATCTATTTAAAAAAAAAAAAAAGGGTAATCATCCAGATCATTAGTAATAACCCATTTTTCAATTTAGCTATTAGGAAAGCTCAGGAGCTCATGCAAATAAGTCCACCTGCTGGAAATAATTGCTAGGGTTACATGAGGAGAGAAAAGCAGGAGATATGGATACTCGCTCCTCAGTCTCCGCTGCACCAGCTTATACCTTGTACGTGGTTATTGGAGTGTTAAGGTGAAGCTGCTGAGGAGATAATTATAAAAATCTTCATTGCATTTCTAGGAAAACTGAATCCAGAGCTTCCCAAGTATTGGGAACACAACACGGCAGGGGAAGCAGCCTGCAGAGAGCACTTTCTAGCTGAAGGTTGAAATAAAAGAAAGGGTACAACAGGCAGATCTGGAGCAATGTCTGCACTTCCCTCTTGACTGCAATATTCTTAATCATCTCCACTCGCACGAAGAACTTGAAATACACAGGGTTGTGCCACCTTCTTACAAGGGAGAGGCCACATTATGCAGCTGATGGAGTTAGTGGACATTCATGGAGCAATTTGAGTTAGCATCAGAAAGAATGTGTCTGAGGCAAATAAGAAGTGAGTGCTGTAGTGCAGGGCAGCAGTACAACAAAATATTTGGACAAGTATGCTGCTGAGCCACAGTGCTGGGCAAACTGTTCCTTCTGCACCATGGCAGAATGCTTCTGCTCCAAGCCAGATTTGTGCTGCTCTTTCTGAAAACCTGGCATCTCCGCTCCATGTTTCCACCAGGGAGACTCCAGTGCTGAAAAGGGGACCCTAATCTCACCTTGCTGACATTGAGCCCCAAGCTCAATGCCCCAGGCTGTCCTCACAAAAGCTCCATCCCCAGGTGCCCCATGACCAGCTCTGACACACGCACAGGCTGCTCTTACCGTAATGATGGTAGGGAAGGGGCTCCCCCATGGAGAATATCATTGCCAGCACCAGGGCAGAGTAGCACATCTTCTGATGATCTGCAAGAGAAACCCAGAGGTTCTGCCACCGATTCTTCTGAGGGTGTGGTGCAGCACCCCCAGCTGGTCAGCCACGTATTTAATACAGACACTGCACGCTGATTGCACTGCTCTTTGTTCCTGTATTTACTGAACTATCAGGGTGTTTTCCTGGTTAAGTACACGCCTTCTGCACCATGCATTTCTAAATTAATTTAAAAATAATCACAACAGAAGTCTCTTTTTTTTTTTTTCTTTTTTTCCCCTTTCACTTAAGAGGATGTGGGCAAACTCCACGTGAATAACGAAGAACCTCCCCTGCACAGTCCCAGGACACAGCCCATAGTTATGTAATTACTGAACCCAGAAAAAGCATCCATCTGGCCACCTTGAAGTGCCGCCTGTTCCAACCACCGCCGCCCCCGGAGCACTGCACCGCTCGTTACCACCTCTGCTCTGCTCCACTTCTGCTACCTCAGCTCTGCCTGCAGGGATGGAAAGTCTCTGGGGAGACCACCAGATCCCTGCTCATGGCTCGGGCTGTGCCTCTGCCCACTGCCCAGGCCACACACACCTCCACCACCAACACACCCTGCAGCCTGCCGGTTCAACACCATTTGTGCTGGCAGCAGCTCCAAGTGAATATTCCACAGCCGGTGCATTCCCTGAATGTTAATTAACGGATACACCTCAGTAGATATTTGCAGGGAAACAAAAGTCGCAGGATATGATCTGTGTGATAATAAAATGCAGCCTTTGTCCAGAGTGGTGAGGCTGAAGGAAAAGATCCCTTCCATGTATGATGCTTCCTGGTTCCGGCTCCCCCTCCAACCCAGAAAGACCTCTCTGTGCACAAATCAATCCATTTCTAAGCACTAGAGAGCTCAATTTGATTTTGACCACTCAGGCTGGTGCCTTCATCATTCCTAATGCTCCTGGAGTTGGCTAAAGAACTTGCAGCAATTGGCAGCTTGCAGATTTACTCTTAGCACAAGGGAAGAAACGCTAGAGAATCATTTCAGCTCAATAACCCTGAGAATCCATCTCCATCAGCAGAGGCTCTATAAACAAAGAGCATGCAGACTTTGTCAAAGCTCCACAAGACGCCTGAGCTTTGAAATAGCAAACACTTCAGTGAAAACGTATCATTTGGGGCCCAGCTAGAGATACTACGCATTAACAAGATTACGAGTTTGAATGAGAGCAGCCTAGACAATGTGGCAGCAAAGAAAGCTGGAAACTGCTGTCTGCTCCTGTTAAATGGAGAGGGAGGACACTGAGCAACTTAAATCTAATTCATTCTTATCTAAGGAGCTCCCAGCTATAAGGTGTCAGTGATACCAAAGCTTGCTTTAATAGAAAAAGGATCTGACAGCAGCAACAGGCACCTGCACAGCCAGAGCTGACAGGCAGAGGTGCTTCCAGGCACCACCACCCAGCCACTGTGGGCACGTCCCACGTCTGGCTGTGCTGTTTTCCTAACTATTCATTACGAGACCTCTTCACTTCTCCATCCTAGGCGCCTGGAGCTGGTTATCAGAGTCAGGGTGAGGCAGAAGGTAGATATGGGGAGCTGCTGTTCCTGTGCTCTTCACAATGCTTTCGCAAACAGAACTCTTCTCTCGTTTCACTGCTCCTCACACAACAATGATCTGAGAACCAGAAGCCAGCACTGACCATGCGGTTGTGGCAAACATAGAGGAAGAGATTAATTAGACATGGGATGGGGGAGGAGGGTGGTTACACATGTCCCTGCCCCATCTGCCACGAACTGATGTCCATTCGTAGCAGCTGACTGCAGGCTCCACTGCTACGGATGCTGGATGGGAGGTTGCTGAGAAGAGTCTGAAAGCTGAACTAGGAGCAGATCTGGATTAACTTGGTGCAGATCTGGATTAACATGGTGCACTCATTCAGCACACACTCTGCAAGTGTTTGGAGCACTCCCAGTGCAATAAGGCTCAGCCCTGACGTGTTTGCATCACCCTGAAAAACAGTCATTGTCAGCCAAAGCATGGCGTTTTTTTTTTTTCTTCCAGAGCAGCACCAATGGCAGCAAGTGAATAAATAGCATTCAGAAAGCTCTCCTGAAGCAGAGAGACTTCAGTGACATCAGACTGGTAGGTGTCACTCAAGTGGCCATGAAGGACAGAAGAGATGTGGCTGTTTGCTCACCAGCCCGTGTTCCCTCAGCACTGGTAGGAGGGCTGCTATTCTGTCTGACAGGGATTTCTCAGAGGCCACCAAAGACCTTGCTTTTCACCTCCAAACACAGCAGGGCAAAGCCAGGGCACAGGGAGCAGACATAGCTGTCTACAACTCAAGTAAAGAGAGCCTGGCAGCTGACTTGCACGTACACTGAGCTGCAACAGGGGAGAAAGTCACAATTACAGAGTGGATTATCCCCGTCTGTTTTCTTTGGAATTGTTCTGGCTAATTCTGCCTCGCTGTGCCTTATTATAAGCTCTTCTAATGCTGATAGATGTGCAGGCCAGCCGCATCAGAGAGAAGTGGCCATCCAGAAGCAATAAGACCCAAGCATCTGGCAGCAGAACTGGCCAGCAGCCAACACGCCTGCCTCAGCCCCAGGGTAAAGCTTCTTCTCATCAAAGGCACCCAGCATCCAGGCACAGAGCTTCAGCCTCGGCTGTTCCTCAGTAACAAGCCAGGAGGGATCCTGCGGAGCTGTGCAGTGGTCCCAGTGGCTTTGTGCTGGCACCAATTGCTCTGGCCCCCGCCATCCACTGAAGGGATTAGTTACTGCATGGCGTGTCATGGATCAGCTGCTATTCCCCAGTTCCTAGTACCAAAACAAGCTCAAGTTGTTCCAGTGCTGAAGGTCGTGTTTTCATGCAAGGCACTGCTTGCCATTTGGCAGTGGGACATGAAGCAGTAAGCACCAGGATGGCAGGAGGGAACTACTGATGCCCTAAGCCACCTCTGAAGGACAGACATGTCTGGGTCAAGGATGGTTACCTCTCTGCAGCCCTGCTGTGAAGGCCAGGAGGACTGCACGCTGCACAGATGGAATGCTTGCAAGTGCCTGCTGCAAGCTTAGTGAGAAAGGCAGCACAGCATCAGGACATGACTTTGGGAGGCTCCTGTAAGCAAAAGGAAGAGCAGCCTTTAACGCTTTAACTGTACTGCTTGAGTGTTACAGCACAGAGGGCAAAAAGCATCTCACTTGAAGAAAAATTTAAGGAGAAGAGACACATCACGGCTGCAGGTTGGAAATCCAGGGGATGCAGCAGAGCCACTTTCCACCCACTTCAGCTGGTTGGAAATCCAGGGGATGCAGCAGAGCCACTTTCCACCCACTTCAGCTGGGATGCTTTTGGGTGCCCAAAGCAGAGTCTAACACTTGTTGGGAGATGGTCCAATTCAGCAGAAGTGCCACATGGACATCAGCAAAGATGTGCAGAAGTCCCCTATGGAGCTTGATGCTCCACAGGGCAGAGTTAGCTGTGCAGCCTGGGATGACTCAGCCCCTGGAAAGCACCCAGGACAGCAGTGACCAAGTGGGGCATGGCAAGCAGCTCTGAGAACTGCCCACCCCGCCTACATGAGGGCAGCTTGCAGAACAGAGCAGAAGACTGAAGTCAGCTTCAGCGTGGCACAGAAAACCTTTACCTGGAGACAATCTTTATGAATTAGTGACAGATGCATAATAAAGTTTATTTTTGGCAGCACAAAAATCAGGAATAATGTTGTCAGAGATGCACAGTCATAGTTCCATAACCAAGTATTATTTGCTTCTCAGGCAGAAAAGCCTCTGCCTAGAGAAGAGGCTTCTCACGCATACCCAGGAAAAAACACCAACAGTGTGACAGGCTCACTGCATATAATTGATATGCTGCGGTAACACAAAGAGAAAGCTAAGCCAACATAGGCATAATGATCTCAGTCCCTTTCCACACTAACCTAACGTGCATTGTGCTGCCCTCAGTGCTTTTCAGTCACCCCCCACCTATGAAATGCCCACACTGCAGAGCAAATATGACCACAAAGCCATCCGGCGCAGGCTTGGCTCCCAACCCACATCCCTATCCAGGAACCAGATCAGCCCCATTGCTCCTGTTCACAGCACAGATGTTCAACACAGGCTGCAGCAGCATGCTGGGGACAGGGACATCTATTATGCACATTCATGGTGGTCTTCTTGGCCATTTACTTGGCTCACAAGCAACGGATGTGACAGTCCCTGTTCTGAGCAGAAATAACCTACAGTCTCATCACTTCTCCAAGAGTCCACAACACCCATTGCAAACCAGCATTATACAGACTGCATCAGAGGACAGGTAGCAAGACCACAAACATTAATATTCTGACTTCATCCAAATGGTCACTCAACAGCTACTGCAACTGTGAGCTGCGTTTAGAACAAAACAATGCACTTCCAATATCTGCTTGGGAAGAAGATATTGAACACATCAAGCCCAAAGGGAAGGAAGGATGTTCCTGCTAACAACAGGGACAGGTCATCCTAACACAGGAGTAGGAGCATGAAGTAGGAGGAACATGATGGCAAAGCCTGGGTATGGAAGGCAAAGAGCTAAGGAAAGCAGGGCTGTGGCAGCTCTGCAACTTCATTAACAGCACGACCACCCCTCCTCATACACAGAGAGTAGGCAATTTCCTCTGATGCAACACACATCTCATCTGTCACCAAGAAACACCTCCAAGACCTGGTATAGAATGCACAGAAAAACTGCCAATAAGGGGCTGCAGAGATCTGTAGGTGCCTCCTGTCAGCATCACAAAGCCAACTGGAACAGCTCAAAATGTGTTTTAAGACCTCTCCAAGCAATGACACAGATCACTAGTGGCATGTTCAAGAACTGGAGGGCCTTGCACCACTGGACTGAAACATCCTCTCCCATGCATTCTCCATTTATAGCTGTAATAACCCGAGTAACTGTAAAAACAGGCATCCGTGTCCCCAGAGCATACAGAGCAGTCAAGCAGTCAAGCCACTACGGCTGCTGTAATCCATCTCATGGGAAGATGTCCCCAGTGACCCCAGGACAGCAGCCCCAGCTCACCCTGCGTGTGAGTCTGCATGTCCCGCGCCAGCTCCATCGGCAGCACGGAGTTTACAAGCGTGGAGATGATGGCAGCATCCAAGTTGCACATGGCTCCAAAGCACTTCAGCAGCAGCAGCCTCAGTGGCACCCTGTGTTCCTGCAATAACAGTGTAATAGATCAAACGATGTCCCGGATGAGGGCTCACTCTAAGGTGAGAGACATACCTGGGAGAAGCTCCTGCTGCTGAGACAGCTGCAGACCCTCCTCGAGTAACAGTAATCCCAGCAGCTCTGCTGCCTTTCTAATAGTGTCACAGGAGTCCTTTCCAGATGCCATTCAGAGCTGGGCTGGTGCAGGTTGTGGCCTGCTGCCCACTGCTCTCAGATACAGACAGCACCCAGCGCTGAGCTCTGGGTTCAGACACAGAAATGAAAGCTGAATGCAGAGAGGCTTGTTGTGCTGTAGCTGGGGACTCAGGGACAGGATGGGGGAAAGCCTCTAACCCCAACAGCATCCAACAACAGCCAGGTCCAGGAAGAAGCAGAACAAAGCAACACTGCATAGGCATTGAAGACAAAACTTCCACTTCTTCCTCTGAATACTGATTTTCTTCCTCGCTCCCAAGGCTTCTACTCACAACCTACTTTCCCAAGCAAAGCTATTTACTAATGCACAGGAGTGCATCAATTAAAAGAAGAGCAGTCCCAGCCTGTCAGCTTACCCAAGGCATCCTCAGAAATTCTTCCCCTATATATTATAGATGCTGATTCTGTTCCTCAATGGAGCTATCAGAAGCAGCAAGCTTTACCCTTCACACTGCTAGCTACTGCTTCAGAGTCTGTAGCATTCTCTGCTCTTCCATACAGCTTGTATGAATAACGTGGCATTTCCCAGCACTCAAAAGAGGCATGCCACAACTCCATTGTGTCCACAGAACTGCCCTACCCAGGGCTAACATGTAACATATTCATCACATAAACTTGCTCTTTTGCACCTTCAGGGAAATCTCAAAAAGAAGAGAAACGCAACTCATGCTGCCACCTTACCATCTGATAATATGCCACGAGGGACAGGATGGATTCAAATTCATTCTTCTTGCACATTTTCTTGCAAACTTCTGGGTCTGCATCTGTCTAGAAGCAGGAATGAACAGGTCAGCCCATTGTTGCATGACAGCAGTAAGGTGGCTGCTGCAGAGAGCTCCAGGGAGGCCAGCTGCTTGTTGGCTTCACACAGCCTAACCATCTCTCAAAGAAACTGAATGCAGAACAGAAACAGCTCAAGAACTGCCACAGTGGAGATTTGTGCACCAAAGCTGTGCCGTACAGCACATCTCAGGCTGAAAGCATCTCAAAATCCATGACCTGAGCAGTATCTCAGTGCAAGCATCTTACATAGAGCAGCTCCAGTTTTCCGATAGTGAGAAGTACTGTACCTCCCACCCAGAACCCACTAAATCAGGTGCAGGAAATGCACCAATCCACCCCTTCCTTGCCCTGTGGGCCTCACAGCAAGAAGGGAGGTCATGTGTTGAGTTAAAGAGACAATGGCATTTACTCCCTAAAAAATAAATCAGTTCTGCTCATGTTAGAACTGATGAAGAGTACCAAACAGGTGCTATAACAAAGATGGTGATGGCACCTGTAGCAGAGAGCACCTCACTGCACCAGATGACAGCTCCCATGCCATTGTGTTCCCTGTACAGACAGACTTGTACATGCTTGAGAGTGCTGGGACAGTACTTCTCACTGCCACAACGTACCTCTCATACATACAAATATGCTGAGATGTTTTATACCTGTTCAGAAGTGAGGTTTTCTATTCTCCTGTAATAGGGAAATAGCAGGCACTGTAAATAGCAGTTCTGTAATTCCTTAAGAGCTTTGTAAGGTGGAGCAAAAGGATCACACAGACTTTCCACAAACAGTAAGGGATACACAGGAAACCGCCACTCTCTGGAACAGCAAGTCTGATGGCAACACAAGGACAGAGGCAGCCAAAAAAAAGGAGCTTCACCAATGCTGGAGGGCTGTGCCGTGCCTACAGCAGAGGAGTTGGCTCACCAGGATGCGAAGCAGCTCCTCCAGGTAGCAGCAGATAACATTCTCATCCTCATAGAGCGCCCAGCTGCGCTGCTGTGCATCATCCTTGTGCCGGGCCAGGTCTGCAAAGATCACCTCCAACCGCTGCTCGTCGTGACAGATCTGTCCTGAGGGCAGCCCCGAGCTCAGGTCCTGCAGGACAGCAGAACAGTGGTTACTGGGGTCCTGGCAGCTGGCTGTTGCTCCATGCGGTCTTTGACTGAGGAGTGCAGCTGACCTCATTCAGTCAAGAGCTGGCAGCAAAGACACAGCCATTATTTCAGCTTTCATACTTGTTGGGCCTCTACTCCCCCTCCTTTTCTTGCACAGCTAGCACAGTGAATGAATCAAATTGGACTCCTGCCCTCAAAAATAGGTGCCAGGACTGGTGCACAGTCAAAGTCTTTAAATCCAAGCTGTCACCACCCTGCTGGAGCTCTGGCTGGCTTCTGAGAATGCTAAGGAACCCAAGAAGCCTCACTCAAACAAGCTGCACCCCTTTTTGCTTACAGCCTGCCATCACCTAAAGCCAAGCCAGTCACGCCAACGCTCCCGAAGCCATGGGAACAAGACTTGTACCCAAGTCTTTTCTGGATCACAGAAGTGTAGCACTGACACAGGGCAGCACAACCAGGGCACCAGTGGCACAGCCACACTGTGCCAAGCAAAGGGGTGTGCACCTTCTGCGTGCTGGGAACCCCACGGCCAGAAGGGGAGAACGGCTCCGAGTTTATTAACTGCAACATTTAATCTGCTTTATTAGAGCCAGGATTGCTAGTAATTTGCTTTGTGGTATTTGGGGTGTGAACTAATTAAGACCTTGATTCAGTGGCTCAATTATATAATTACAGAAGCGTTCTTATCGGGGCTGCTCATTACATAACGTTTGCCGAGCAGATAACGAAGGAAGGAAGGAGCAGTTCAGTTTTAACAGCAGACCCTGCCTGCATGATGCCATGGGAAGCTGTGGATGGCCAAGCAGGGAGCTGCAAGACTGGGGCTCGGACAGCATGAGGACTGCTCCTCCAGCAATTAGCACGCACAGGATCCGTCAAAGCACTAATGCATTCCTCCCCCTTCTGCACTCACATTTCTTTCAGTATCTCACTAAGGGGTACAGCCAAATGAGTCAGCTCTGAGAGTGCTCACTCTGCTGACTGCCATTATCCCGGGCAAGCAAAGGGACAAAGGCTCCCTTGGAGGAAAGACAAACCCCAGAGAAGCATCTGTGGCTTGTTAAAGCCATTCCTCCTTTAAGCACAGCCAAACTCAAGAACAAAGTGGAAGAGAGGGTGTGATGCTGTCCCAGCAGAAGGCCCTTCTCTCCCTCCTAAAAGCCCACTTTTAGGCAGGCACCTGGCAGATGAGGAGCAGTGAGAATAGAAAGGAAACGGCACGGCACTTCCACCTTCACAGCGCACTGGGAATAAGAGCAAGTTAATGGATTCTGAGATTGATTCAGTAAACCAGTGATCTGACTTCAAATTAAGACTGGAACGGGAGCAGGAAGGACAGAACTAATTAAAGACTGCAGTACAAGAGGTTGAAACAGGTGTGATAGCTGCTGTAACCAGAGCAAAGTTTTAATCAAGGGCGATATCTCACTTATGGAAAAAAAAAATAGGAAAAAAAACAACCTTGAAAAAAATGTGCAGAAGAAGCAACAACCACATATTTGCATGGATTGGAGTGCAGGGGGATTTCAGAAGTTACAAATTAAAGACAAAATGCCCTTGACCTAGAACAGACAACTCAGCAACAATCCTGCATGGGAACCCCTGAGACGATGGAATGCTTTGGTGTAACAAACAACACACAGTCTGCAATAACAGCCTGTACCAACACACAGTGTTCATGAAGCCAACCACTTGCAATGACACACAGCAGCCCCTGGAACTGGCAGAGCTGGTCTCCAACACCAGTAGGAACACCAGAGCCTGGTGCCAGGTGAGGTGCTATCGGCAGCATGACAAGATGACTCCTGTGGAATTATGCTTACTGTATCCTGAGAACAGGTGTTAAAGATAAAAATAATATCCCCACCCTTGTCCAAGACCCTAATAACAGAAAACAGAACCTCTCTGAAATGAGTCAGAGCCAGAACCTTTGCTTGAAACAGCTCAAAATTTTTGCTGAATCGCACACTGACGCTGCATTGTTACTGAAGAGGGAAGCAATTAACCATTGGGTCATGGCCACAAACTGAGAACTGATGATTGCTCACAGGACACTATTCAGTGAGACACTTAAGTAAATTATGATTCCATCTAAAATTTGAATGCCATAGTTTTCATATTCAAATGCCTCGGAATGGTTCGTTATAATTGTGCCATTAGCGATGGAACTCAATCTCAGATGTCGATATGAAATGCACACCTTGGGGCTGTGTTTAACAAGTGGGAGCTGAAATTTATTATCTCTCCAACTAAGGCAGAGGGCCACCCAGACGCACTTTGCTATTTTAACAACTGCTGCACGAAGCATTCCTTTATTTCCCCCCCTTGTGTGCCTGTAACAGAGGAAGGAGGAACATGTGATCGTTTGGTACAAGGTTTAGAACAAGGTCACGAAAATCCTCCTCCTCCAGTGGATGAAAACAACGCTCTACTCTTTGGTGGTTGTAAAGAAAAAGCAGCGAATAGAGCTGAGGGGTGTGTTGTAGAATGACAGAATGACACCCCTGTGGAAAAGCAGTTCTCTTCGTTTTGAGGAAGAACTAAGCCAAGCAATGGAGGCTTTGGGTGCTCCACAGTCATGGGAGAAAAAACACCTGCAGATGTACAGTCTGCATTGGCATGTCAGATCTACACAGAGTATGCGTAGCACAGTACTAGAAAAATAAGTTTATACAATGCCTTACTTTACAAGGTGCTTTTATTAAATACCACATATTGCTAAGGCTCCATTTTCTATAGCTTCTATTTGCAGCACTCAAAACACCTCTTGAAAAAGTCACTATTGATTTCTGTCTGATTTTACACCACCACAATGGCTCTCCATGAGCTTTCACAACCCGTGGTCAATGCCATCAGGGAAAAAAAAGAAGCAAGGAGAGTAAGCCTGCTGATTTGTTGCAGTCCAATCCATCTTTTCGCCACAGCCATGAGCTGTAACAGCTCCTCTTCCCCTTCGTGCTTCTGCTCAGGTAGTGCTAATTCATTCTACACATTCAACATCCTCTCCAGGTTTTTCCCCATTCTTTGATGGCAAGCTCCTTGCCCTTTTATTTATTTTTTTTTAAATCTCTCTTGAGTTCTTTAACACCTCTTTGCATCCCTTACTAGATGATCTTAGTGCTCTTTCCAACCTTAATGACTCTGTGAGGTATGGAGGTGATGGGTTGATGGTTGCACTAGATGCTTAGTGGTCTTTCCAACAGTAATGATTCTATGATTCAACCTTTTATGAATTAACAACAACCCTAAGCCCTTGATCTCCCCAGCTAGTCGTTTACCCCCAGCCAGCACCTCTGGCATCTTCCTGCACTTCCCATTCCAAACATCAGGACAGAACTTGTGTTGTGCTCCCTGCACTACCCCGGCCCTTGGCACCGGCCAGCCTACAGAGCCCTGCGTGCATTACCTTACTCTCCACTACGGAGATGAGGATCTGCTCCATGATGCCGCTGGTTGCCGGGACCAAGGTCTGGATGTGGCCGATGACCACACCGATGGCCACGCGTGACAGCTCGTAGCTGAGGTGAGTGTTCCTGCGGACCAACTCGATCAGTTCGGCACCTATGGTCTTGGGGACAGATGCCACCAGCCCACTGGGTTCCGGTGGTACCGGCTCTGCCACGGCAGCCTTTTTATCTTCGAGACAGAGAGAGCTGAACGCTTCCAGGTTTGCGGGGGCCGCCGGGGCAGCTTTCTTGCCCTGCAGAGTCTTCTCCCCATCCTGAGCGTGGGACCTTGATGCCCCCACTTCGGATGGCGGTGCTGGGGCAGCCCGTTTGGCCTGAGGAGACTTGCTGGCCCCATTCTTTGGGGAAGATGTGTAGCGGGAGTGGGCCGCGGGGCCGGTGTCCAGGTTACGTGTGATGGTGGTGTGCACACTGCGGCTGGGGACGGGAGGAGGTGTGGTGGCAGGGCTGGAGGCGGCCGTGGGCAGAGCGGCGTCTGAGGCGGAGGAAGGGGTGTACAGGGTGTCCAGGGACGTGGTGCTCACGGAGGAGGCACTGGAAGCTGACCCAGGGATAATTTCAACGGCATCTGAAAGGCAACAATTAAAATGCCTTAGCAACAGCATCAAAGGGAAAAAGAACAAACAAATTGCTACAGCGCAGTCCATTAAAAGGCTCATTGTGCATGCACCAGAGCAGCTTAACTCCTCTTCCTGCCTCACTTATCTCAAAGCAAAATTGTACCGAGTTCCCTCCGGAGCATTCCCACACAATCACCTCTTTAGAAGGGGGAAAACTGCTCTATTGAGATGAATATCCTTCAAAGGGCTTAGTGTTTCACACCGGGGATGGGAAGGAGGAAGAAACAGGACTAAGGGACAGAAGAAGCCTTTTCCCCGTGGCACAGCAACGGCCTTTTTCCTGCGTTCAGGATATGAGCCATCACTTTGAATGCTGGTGCCTGCAGGATGCGTGCTGGCACAGGCAGCTGTCAGCATCTCCCTCCTGCCCAGACCTCTCCCTGTGGCACTGACTGCACACCGCAGCCAGCACCGACAGCAGGGAAATATTTGGCTGACACACATCTGTAGTTCCTCCTTCTCAGCACTCCTGAGCATTTGCTCACAACCCCACAGCCCCACTGGCACATGCTCCTATCACAAGCCACCACATTTTCTGCTCTAGTACATACTCGTACCAAACTATGCCCAGTATCTTCTAGGGGCAGAAACATAACTGAGCCCTTCCCTGACTGTGAAAATCAACATTTACCTGGGCAGACATTGGGATGACTTCACCTAGAGCTCGGAGAGAACAGCTGATGGTGGCTCTGGTGGAGCACATGTGACAGGGAGCTCAGCTCTCAGGGAAGGCAGCTTCACTCCGCACAAGTATCACTGCAGCCCTGCAGGGTCTGGTTGGAATTTGTTGGTAGGTTTTTTGTTTGTTTCTGATACAACTGCTTGTCCCCAGGAAGCTCCCCTTGCCTTTAAGCTACACATCCTTCCCCAGCACCAACTGAGTTGATTGGCAGGACAGCCACGCAGAGCACCTACCACGTGTCTCCCACTGAGCAATCCATCCTACAGCCAGCCCCAGTTCCCTGCTGCCCCCAGCACCTGCCCTTTGTTTCTGGAGGCCACTGAGAGGAGGGCTCCTTCTCACAGCAAGCACGAACTGTGCAGAAAGGCCTCCTCCCTCCCATGGGGGTTCAGCATCCCTCTTTTTCCTTCCTCTTCACCCATGTTTCATTAAATCAAGATAATGAGTTCAAGGGAACTGACCTTTCTGAATTTCCACTACCACAGTGAAAACGGCTCGGGATCATTCAGGGAGCTGGTGCCAGCCCCAGGTTTCCATCAACTACGTACAACTCAACAGACCCTCCCTAATTTTCATAGAGGTACATGGGTGAGCTTGACATGGGCCATGTGTCATCAACCACGTATCCATCAGAGCACAGGAGAGCAGGTGGGCAGGTTGGCAGTAAGTCAGCAGCACGACTGCTTGTTTCCCCTCCAGTCCCTCTGTGCTG
Source organism: Chrysolophus pictus (assembly GCA_037305975.1). Classification (NCBI taxonomy): domain Eukaryota; kingdom Metazoa; phylum Chordata; class Aves; order Galliformes; family Phasianidae; genus Chrysolophus; species Chrysolophus pictus. The sequence continues at coordinate 11,002,165 of CM074587.1, forward strand.
AGGGTGGAAAAGCTCCTGCACTGGCCCCATGGTCCTGCTCTGCTCAGAGGCCCTGTAGGCAGGGCACATACAGCTATGCCCTTGGCATTATTTCTTCATACAGAGACCAACTGATTTGGTGGAAATCTCATCTGACCATTGTACAAGAAAGTACACGATGGACTGGGAGCCAAAAGCAGACCTGGCCCTGTCCCAGGAGCACTGCCAGTGAGCTCCCCCTGGTGAAGGAGTGCACTTAGCACAGCCCTGATAAAGTCCTTTTGCCTTTCTGGGAGAGCTCTAAGGTGCTGCAGGAGGAACACAGCCCCACTGCTCCTGTGTTGGCCAAGAGAGCCAGGCCAGCAGGCAGCAAAGCCTTGTGTGCGTTTCCAGGCAGGAGGAAGCCAGCCATACCTGAATGGCTGTGCCAGGGCCCTTGCAGTGGCAGGACCACAAAGGTTTCTCACCCCAAAAGTTGCCCTTACTTTTCAGGGGTGCAGCCATGTGTGCGTTCTTGCGTTTCTCTGGAGGTGGGGGAGTGATGGGAGCGGCACGTCGGGGCTGCGGCGGGATCTGCAAGGAGACATTTCACAGCAATCAAAGGAGGCAGGCAATAAAGACATTCTGTTATGAAACCTTCTTCCTTGCGTGCGTAAATCTGCCCTTACATCTCTCTCACCGCTCTGGGAAGTTTTCTCAGGAGGATGGATTATTAATAGGCAGCTTCCTAGAAGAACAAAGCAGGACTCACACCCGCTCCATCCCCTCCCTGTGACAGGAGGAGCAGCCCCTGTTTAATTGCTGCGTTCAGCAGCACACAGCACATGTCGTGTAGACCTGTCAAGCATTTACTCCTCCTTTCTTCCCAGCGCAATCCCACACACTCACTATGGCTTTACATTACTCTCAATAGCTCCACAGAGGCTGCAAACAGAGCGTGTATTTAGGCACTCTTCTGGAGAGATCCATTACATCAGCCACAAATACCCTAGCAGAAAGACAAAGCCAATGTGTAAATGCCTTTTCCACACTCTCATCGCTATTCCTGCTCATGCAGGAGGGAAAAAAATAGGGTAGACCCTCTGTGCAATTGTACATGACCTATAGCAAAATCCATAAGGGGACTAAGGAGCACAATGCATCAATATCCCAACGTGCCAGGGCAGGAGACACAGTTCTGGGTCTCATGGGACTGCTGTGCTTCAGCAGCTGGCTGCCTGCAATGTACCTCTGTGTTTATGGGGTACTACAGTTGCCGTCTGCAACAAAACCATTCAGCTCTGAATGGGAAGAGGAGGGAGGTGATGGCTGAACATCTCCAACAGCCCAGGCTGGGACCAGCTGGAATCTGCTACAAAGGCACTTGGAGCACCACATTGTTGATTTTCTAGATTTCTCTAGCCCTGGAAGAGAAGTTTTCCTGTGAGCTGGGCAGAGAGCAGTGTGGCACAGCCCAGGTGCACAGGGCAGTGCTGCCCAACCCATAGCAAATAGAGACTGGATTCTGAGAAGTCTCTAGTTTGAATGGCTCCAGAACAACGAGGAGAAAAAGTGTACTTAGTGTCACACAGCAGGTCACTCCTTTCCAAGAGCCTTAAGCCTGCTGAGTACAATGAGGCACTGCTGCAAACCCCCAGGCTGAGCCCTGCTGTTATTGTCAATCCATCTCCCACCCTTATCTGCATGAAATGCTACGTGATATGCGCATCCAAAACTGGCTGGAATCCACAAAGTAGGTGCCTGCCCTTTAAAAATGACCCACACTGGTCCAAAAGGAGCCTGCACAGCTGCGAGCACCAAAGCAGACGAGGAGGGACTGAACAATGCAAGGCTGGAGGGTTGCTCCAACACGCGGCACGCTCAGCTGTGCTAAAGGCAAAGCAGCAGATAACAACCCGAGTTGGGGCTGCTTGGCATGGCACAGCCACAATTACAGGAGCAGTGGATTTAGCAGGCAGGCATGGAGTTCAGAGCAGCAGCGTGACATTATTCGGGGGCTGCTAGGGCTGGAACATTCTGGAGTATTTCCAGGGCTTCATTCTCCTTTCCAAATTTACCGCATGAATTTAACACAACCATTGCAGATTCATGTCTAAATTAATAGATGCAGAACTAATGTTAGTGCAGGGTCCCACATAGCCTCACGCAGGCGGCTCTCCAGCCCTGTGAGTTCAGCCCCAGAGGCTGTGGGGGGAATGTGAAGCATCAAATGCATTTCACCACCAGACACGGGGGTGACAGATGACCATCCCTTTTCTAGCCCTGTGCTCCAGAGTGGGTTTGAGCAGAGGATGGGTGGCATCAAAATCCCAAGAGAAGGAGGAGAGAATGAAGGAAGCGTCTCCCATCCTGCGCTGCTGTGGGGAAGGAGCAGAGACTCAGCATGGTGCCACCTCCATGCATTTCAGCCAGTTCAGCCTCCAGGGAACAAAGCTACTGAGAGGAAATTTGCACTTCAAATTCTGTTCATGATTTTATATGCAAACATAAAATGCACCCAGTGAAAAACACGCCCTGACTTCTGCTTTTCTGGAGTTGCTGAGAAAATTTAATTTTCTGCAGGATTCTCAGACAGCTGCATAACCAGATACTGGAAGAAAGCAGTGATGTTTCCTGTATGCTTTAGGAATAGGAAATGGAGGAAACCTCTCCGCTGAGCAGCTATAACCTCAACAAGCCCTTTCAGCACAGGGCTAAGCTGGAATCTTTTTGGCTGCATCCTCGGCGCCATCAGACAGAAACAGCTCTGTTAGCCAATGGGTCCATCCTGCTCCTTTTTGGCAAGCAACCAAAGCACAGACCAGATAGAGATGGGAAATCAGTGTGGTGAATGGACCTTCAGGTGCTCCATTTCCTGAGCTTATAACGTGAAACCTTGAAAACAGAGCTGGTTTGACTGCCCAGAGAAAAAAACTAATGCTGAGAAAAATGAAGTTTGTAGGGACTGCTGCATTCCACACAAGCTGGAGCTACCTTTGCACTCTGGGAACTTGCAATTCTTTACGTGCAAAAGCAGCTTCATGTGCTGCAGTGACAGTCTATCAGTGCCTTATAAGCACTGCCTATCTCAGATAATCGTGTGGAGATGAAGACAAACTACAGTGTACATGCTCATCTATAGGAGAAAAAAATCACTGAGCTCAGCCCTGCTTAGCCTTTAGCCCTAAAACACAGCTGTTTCCACACAGCATAATCGGCCACATCACTCTCCCTGAACAACTGCTGCATCTGTCCTTGTCCTTGGCCACTTCACTGAAGCCTTGCCGACGCCACGCAGTAACCTTGGAATTGTATAACACTTATGGCAGTTTGCTTTTTTACATATAAATCATATTCCCTGCATCCTACCTTCAATTTATCATGACAAGAAGCATTCAGACAAAGCAGGGTCTTAGTTTCTTCGTGATTTAAGCAGTAAACATTGGCACCCACAGAAGATAAACACTTAAGAACCAAAGATATCACAGTGCAGATTTAAGAAGAGGGAAACAAAGCAGTGCTGAGTACGTGAAGGAAGCTCTGCAACTCACATCAGTGCTTTTGAACCACAGAATCATAGACTGGCCTGGGTTGAAAAGGACCACAATGATCATTTAGTTTCAACCCCCTGCTATGTGCAGGTCACCAACCGCCAGACCAGGCTGCTCAGAGCCACATCCAGCCTGGCCTTGAATGCCTCCAGGGATGGGGCATCCACAGCCTCCTTGGGCAACCTGTTCCGCTGCTTCACCACCCTCTGTGTGAAAAACTTCCTCCTAATATCCAACCCAAACCTCCCATTGTCTCAGTTTAGAACCATTCCCCCTTGTTCCCCTTGTTTTGCAAAGAGTTCTCTGGGGAGCTCACAGCTCTTTCAGAAAATCCTCAGGAAACACTCAGTCTAGAGCAGAGCCTGCACTGTAGGGCCTTGGACCCTCCAGGATCCCAAAAGTCATCATGAGAGTGAACAACAGAGGGACAGTTCCAGGCTTCATGGACACAGCACAGGATCAGCTTACTGCACCCAGGGACGCAGTGCCATAGCAAGCAACACAACACTTGCCCTGGGACTTCAGCTACAAAGGCATCTTATTAAACAAGCCAAGCAGCATTATCCCACTGAGGGAAGAACGCAGAGGCGCCCAGCTGCCATTACCTGATAGGGGCCCTCATCCTCCTCCTCGAACTCAGTGTTAGGCAGGCTGTGGTGCCTCTCGTACCCCGTCCGGCACACGCCGTTGGGTTGCCGTGCCGCATCCAGGTGGTGGTCGCTGGAGGACTGCGTCATCACCATCCCCTGAGGGGTGGGAGAGTGGCTTTTGCGGGACACGGTCTCCTTCCGGTGATGGATCAGCTTTCTGAAAAGGAACGATGACATCAGGAAGAGCACAGCTTAAGGAAGGGGCTGACATGATATATTGCTTTGGGGTTACGTGTACTGGAATGGGTTATATTACTCCGAACGCCGATGCCAGTTTCATTAACAACTAAGGAAGCACTTCTAGGGGAGGAAGGAAGAGGCTTTGCAAGAAGCCCATGATTTATTCATTGCTTCATGGGAGAAAAATGGCTCTTCCTCAAGGGAGAGTCACATATTGCATTGCAAGCTCCAGAAATTGCCTGCACTTTAGAATCACTGTTCAGCTGAGATTAAACCAGTGTGCCTCACTGCAGAGGGCGAGGTGTCAGAGGAGGAAAAAAATAAAATTCTCCTCACAAGCAATTATTTGAGAACACTTTAAGGGCCCTGTGCCACACAGCCAACCACCACTACAATTCCTGGCTGGCAGAGAGGAGAATAGACCCAGAGAGGTTCTGGATTTCTCCTCTAAGCCTACAGCTTCTTCATCCTTTAAATACACCACGGGTGTGAGGACCGGAGCACCACTATACTTGATGTGGTGGACTGGAGCCCCAGCAGCTATCAGCAAAAGCACTGGAAAGCTCTCTGGGCACAGCACTTGGCAGCAGGGGGACTCACACTGGTGATGGCCATCTCTACCCCCAGGGAAGCCCACCCCCTCCTGTCACACTGCCCACTCCCCACCAGCACCATCCCACTCACTGCAGGACATCCCTCTGCTCCAGGTTGTATTTCCCTCCGTTCTTCATGGCAGCATTGTGCACAGCCTCGATGGCGCGGTCGATGGATTGGAGGACCACATCCTGCTCCAGCACCTGAGAAATGCAACATCCTACCCGTCAGCCTATTGCTTCAGCTGTGACTTGAACTTACCTACTGCTGGAGCTTACAGCAGGACGGATGGCGGTGCAACCCAGCTCCTGCTGCTCTCACCGCCCTGCCCCAGGGCAGGCACAGAGTCACAAATGTCACAGCCCTAAAGTCTGGCGCCCTTCAGAGCCACTTTGTTTCATGTTTGCATTTTTGCTCCTTTTCTTCCTGCTGCTTGTTTTGCAACTTGGTGGCTTTTCCAAATCCCCACACCCAAACTGTCATAGCAACACTTAATCCTCCTGCCAGCCAGCTCGGCTGAGATACACGCCAGCCTTGAAACAAGACATGCCCAACACACAGCAGGAAGCTGGGAAGAGCTGTTGTGAAGGGGCACTGGAAGAAGGAGGTTTCCACACCTGGGACCCCTGCAATCTCATCAAGGATGCACCTGAATCAGCCTTTCAGGGACCGCAGAGCAGCAGAATGCGGCCCCTCCCTGCCAGGGCCAGGAGAGCTGCCCCCCAGCACCAGAATGCAGCGTTCTGATAACCTGCAATGTATTATTTATTCCCCAATTAATTACTCACCCAAATGTGAATTAACAACAACTGCAGATGGTGAGAAAGAAATGCACACAAGATGGGGATGGGAACCCTCTGCAAACCTCAGCTTTGAGCATGAAAAATACAGGGAGTATTTTGGTTGGTTTGTTTTCCTAAGAAAGATCAAAAAAAGAGAAAGCAACGGGGGAAAACTTCAGAAAATAAAAGCAAGTCTGCTAAAATACACCTACCAAATTCACAAAGGTATCAGATCAAGGCCAAACCCAGCTCTAAGAATGCAGCTGTATGACTTCATTGGAAGGGCAGGCCACGTTCCTACAACCACAGAACAGCTTGGGTTGGAAAGGACCTTAAAACCCACCCAGCTCCAAGCCCAGGCTGTGGGCCGGTTGTTTCCCACGAGGCTCAGGCTGCCCAGGGCTCCACTCAACCTGGCCTTGAGCACAGCCAGGGATGGGGCACCACAGCTCTCTGGTAAGGATGTTATTCCACCTTTCACACTGCTGTGCCCATGGTCTACGTGAGCCCTGCTCCCCATCCCTGCCTGCACGTTGGCAGTGCTCACCACGCCATAGCACTGCCATCCCACTGCACCCACAGGCACTGCTGCCTCTCTGCACAGCACGGCATTCTTACACTGACAGAACAGCACTGTGACAACCAGCTTTTTGCTGCCACGCTCTTCCCTGTGTTTTCCCACCCAACCCTCTATTAACACAGCCCTGGCAGAAGGGCTCGAATCAAAGCGCAGCATTAACTTGCTGCTGGCTGAGCTGTGCAGATGGCAGATCCTCAGCTCGGTCACAGCTGAGACACGGGGCACCCACAGCCCTGCAGACGAGCTGCCCTCCAGGCAGCCCTTACATCTCAATTAGACCCCAGAATATCAGAAAGAAAACCAAATTTCTCCCTTCATAGCCCAGCAGAGGAGAATTACAGAAGCATCAATAAATCATTATTTCCTCTCTCCTTGCTAATAACATGAGCAAATAGAGGACCTCCTCGGGGCCACCTGCCGATTTCCTTCTGTCCCACGTGGCACTTCCCTCGCTGCCTGGATTTCTCCTCAGATTCTACCCCTTGTTGTTTAAATGCAGTCACACAGAAGAGCTTGCCCAGTAGCCCAGAATAATCACACCTTTCCGAAAGGCATTCTTCCAGACAAACAGGTTGACAGCTGCACCAGCGCAGACAGGCTGAGCTGCCCCATGTGTGCAAGACCCCACATCTGTGAGAGCAGCCCACGAATGCAGGGCAGGCTGAGCCAGGGACACACGGCAGCACCACCACGTCATGCTCTCACAACACGACAGAGGACAGACAAAGTTTTGTCTCTGGTGACAGCTCTGTTTTCACGCAGCTGCACTGACACTGCTGGGACTGGGGTGTGATCCTGCTGGTGCATGCAGGCACAGACTGGCTCTTTGTTGCTCACACCAGAGACCAACACCACCTCTGAGGTCACATGCAGCCCATCCCCAGTCACCGCCCGGCCGTCTGCACGCTGTAATCCTTCCAGATTTAAATGATGGCTGCAGTGATTTACAAAAAGCCAGCTGGCCTTTGTTCTACAGCTCCATGGCACAGCGATGTACAGATAAGACTTCCCCCTTCCCAACCACGCAGTTCATACAGAAATAACAGAACTCAGCCCTTTGGGTTTGCTTTTGGAAATTCAGATGCTTACTCTTCCCCTTTTTGCAGCCCCAATCAGAACATTTCAGTCCCCAGGTTGTCAGCCAACAGACAGGCATTCACTTACTCCTCTTGGTACAAAGAAACTGTGCCTGGCAGCACTTAAACACGCACCATAGAAATGCATTAGGAACAACGGGCAACTGCTCTGTCTGCTGAGCAAATAGGATGAGCAAAGCCCCTAACCAACCTGCAGCATCTCTGCCGAGCAGTGAGCAAACAAAGACATGGCTGAGCCCTGCTGACAAAGAGCCGGCCCGCAGACAGCCCGTGTGCTCCCGCTGACAGCAGCTGCTTGAGCAGACAGCGTGCACAAATGGGAAATGAAGAGAAGGGAGAGAAGGGAAAGGGCTTCTGTTGTGCAAATCCCGCTAAAGCAGGAGGCAGAGCTCCTGGCAGGAGATGTGCTAACCAGGGCAGTGCAGGCACGAGCGGCACTCGGAATACATCAAGTCCTATGGGCAGCAGAGGGGCACAGCCACCAAACTGCAACGGGGCTGCAGCCTGTGTTGGCTGAGCAGAGCTCTTACTGCTATCAGCTCTCCAGGGGACGTCTCGCTGTCTGTCCCAGGTAAATAGCTGGCAGACAGAGCGTCCTGGCTTTAAGGTTTGGCTGCTCAGCATCCTTTTGGCGCACGGTTTGCAAGATGAGTCAGCATCAAGCTCAATCAAGTAATGGTCACTGCATCTGTGCAGGGGGAAAGAAAAAAAAGTACATGCACATATTTTAGAGCTAACGCCTATTCTGAAAAGGAAATTGCAGATAGTCTCTGTACTGTAGAAGGCTCAGGGTTAAGAACAGGACATATTTAAGTGGAAGGAAAGTCATTGCAGTGAAGTGCAAGAAGCTATTTGAGGACTTCTGACACATAAGTAGCCCCAAACCAACACTCCAGATGCCCCTCACTTCTCACTGAGACTCAGTACGGCTCCCAGGTGACTCACATGCAGTTATTCTAAGCAGATGAAGAAAAAAAAATCTACATTCATTGCATTTTTGGTCATGCTTAATTTCTAACTTCCCAGAGTGCTGGAGATGCCTGGGCCAGACTGCAAGTCTCAGCCCATATGTGTTCTGATGGAATCAGCAAAAACATGGATGCAAGCTGAAAACACAGCCACAGAAACACTCTTTGCAGCTGATTACGTTTGCTGGCTGTTGCTTCAACGAAGGGTAAAGATGGAGTCCAGAAGAAACAAGGGAAGCCATGCAAGTCGCTGCCTCCTCTGCTGGCATTCAATTGTGGCGCCAGAGGGATGGAACGAAGGGAAAAGGAGATCCTTGAGCACTGCTCCTGCTAATGGCATTCAGAAAGCATGCTTACAAAGTCTCTCCAAAGTAGACAACTCAAAAAAAACCACATTTCTGTATGATACTTCTGGTGCCCAGAACCATTTAAAGACTGTGGAGAGTGCAGGTGCAGGACAGCAAGGGAAAAGGCACCAGAAGGGCTGGAATACACAACGCAGGCTGCGCTGTCGAGAGGTAAAGCATGCTAATTGGCCATAGAAAAAAATCCCAGGCCTGCCAACGTGCTTATTTATTAAGAGCTGCTGCTGCAAGCATATTTATTCCTGGTAAAGCGGATGCTTCTGCTGAGACACACAGCAAATTCAGGGAGTCAACACAATTGAGCTATCCTGGGACAACGATGAAGCTAACGTTAACTCTTGCTAAGAGAGAATGAAGACACCACGGAGATCTGTAGCTGCATCTCACAACTAGAGCTGCTGTGTGCGTGATCATAAAGGCAGAGCACAAACCCCACCAGAACTGTAAACTTAAGACCCTGAGGCCTTGTGAGCTGCTTTTTGACTGGCAGATGGTGGGGGTGGACAATGCACGATTTTTCTGGGCTGCAAAACTGAAGACACAGCGACAGTTTCCGTGCTGACCTACAAAAGTATCTTGAGAATTGCAAGTCGAGCTGTGTTTATCAGTGGAACGAGGCTAACTTGCTGTTATCACCAAATTCAGCTCAAGAACAGATACGGGGGTTGCTTTAAGTTGTTTCCCTCCCCCCCCCTTCTTAGAGATTAAAGAGTTCAACTGGATTTGCTGACACTTCACCCACAGCAAAGCAAGAGGTGGGTCACGGAAGAAAAGCAATTCATTAGTGCCCACACTATCTGAGGGGAAAAAACAGCCTGCTGCTCGAGCTGCAAGTTATAATCCCAACTCCTTTTGCAGCTTAAAACGACACAGGCTCAGAAAACACGAAGAAATTGGAACAGGAAGAGAATGTCCTCTTAGGACATTGTGCTAAAGGCAGCAGAACAGCCATAATCCTGTTTTCCTCGCTGCCTCAGGCAGTGAAGAAGAGAAACCTAGATTTGTTGGACTGCTTGCTTCTCACGTACAAAACTTTCACCCCAGCTCATTTGCCTTATTACAGCATTGATTTCTCACATCCACCTTTTGCATGCCCCATTCACCCTCATCAGTCTCCATCTTGCTCAGCAGCACAAGGACAAATTAAAATGAACATATTCCAGAGAGACTTTCGTGTCCATTCAAAGTAAGACAGATCCCACAGGACAGGAGACGGCCAGGGCTCAGCTCAGCCCCATCAGAACAAGTGGGGCCCAGAGAGCCCTCCGGTGCACGAGATCAACACGGGGCAGAGAAGGGCTGGAGCTACGGCAGCTCTCAGGGCGCATGGCTGGGACAGCCCACGATGGCTGCCTCTCCCTTTTTTACCCTCTGAATGCCTACAGGTGGAGCTGGCTGCCCTTCCATGCTCAGCAGGGTTCAGTGATCCTGTAGATTAGGCTGATGTTTGCACCTGATGATCTCAAATGTCTTTTCCAACCTAGATGATTCTTTGCACCACATGGCCCAGCTGGTAGATGGTTGTGTTCCTCTACAACTCAACACAAGATCAACCACTGTCAACAGTGCTTTTGTTGGGAGAATGTTTCACTCAGATATCAATAGTGTATCATTGTGTTTAAAAGCTTTTGAAGTGATCAGAGCTCAATATTACCTTGTGATTTAAACTTTTAAATCAGATCTCAAGAATAAGCAGCTCAAGCATACAGCCATTCCAAATGTGGTTCATGCACACAGAAGTCTCAGATGCTGTCCCATATCACAAGGGAAAGGCTTCCAGGAGCCAAAGACCACAGGCAAAATTATGCTTCCCAGAAATGGATGCTGGAGGGGCTTGTTTCCATCCCTGATATAAAGAGCTATATTGTGCAGCCTTTTTAATAACAACTTCACAATTATTTCAATGATGCAGTTCCCTCTTGTCATCAAGCATCCAAAGACATGCTCTAAACCAAGTCCAAAAACCATTAAAGGGGATGCATTTTTTAGTCTAAATCAACAAAGGTGATTCTAAGGCAGACAAAACTTTGTTACTTAAAAGAACAGCAATTCAGGGGACACAGCATCAGATGGAAGAGCCTTCAGCTACAAACACTGACTCTGCAAGGCTCAGGGAAATCCCTAAGCTTATACATTAAGTAGGTAAAGAACTTTTCTACTCATCGTTCCTACTTCATGTACTGAGTTTTAATGCAATTATTCCTTACACATGCAAAAAAAAAAAGGATGGGCTTCCCTGATACATGAGCCCTGATGGCATATGGTGAGCCAGAACTCCATCCAAGGACAGTGGTAACCCATTGCTGCAGGGGGCTCCCTTAGGAACAGGGCCATAAGGAGGGCACTGCAGTCCTGTGAGACTCAGTGTGACTCATCAAAGGGCATAACACACCTGATCTTGGATGGTCACATCACGCTACCCCTCCTTTCTTCCGCAAACATACATCTTTTTCTTAGGAAGGGATGGAAAAAGGCCATCTGTGAGCAGCCTCACCGGGTGCAGAGCTCACTTTGCTCACCCAAAATGGGGCTGTCACCACACAAGACTGCATGGCCGCAGAGGTTTGCATTCGTCTGCTTGGTGGGGAGCTTCAGCTTGATCTCTTCAGGCAGCCATCTGCTTTGTCCTGGAGCACACCCGTTGTGGCACACAGACGCTGCACTGAGCTCAGCTGACAGGGAGCTCCCAACACTGAAAACCCGTCGACAGCAATTTGGATCTCCTGCTTGTGGCACAGGGCTGAGCCTGCAAGGCAGGACAGGCAGAGCCAGGCAACACTGAGCAAACACCAGGCAGGGACAGCATTCAGGACCCTTCTGCCCCCAATGAGGTCACTATTTTAGGGACCTTGCCTCACCTTCATCCCTTTGTTTTTAGCTAATACAAGGCAAGCCTGTGAGCTGGGGCCTGCCCTCAGATTTTCGCCTTGCAATGCACTACCTCACTTGTAGTAGCAAAAAATAAACAAATCAAGAAATAATTAACAGCTTTTGCTTGGAAGAGATCTATCCTGAATGTGGAACCGGTGATTCAGCAAGACATGACCCCCAGCCTGGAATTATCTAGCACACACTCTGACAGCCTTCTCTTTTTTCAAATTAAACCCCGTGAGCAGCTGAACAGAGCCCAGTCCCAGCACACGTTGGCGTTCCCAGGTCACGGGCACAGAAGCCAGTGTCTCACAGACGGCCTGCACGCACGTGAGCTTCAGCTGAGCAGTTGTGCAGGAAGAAGGAAGCACGGCATGCAGGACCCCATCTAGCTACAACAAAAGGCAACAACCCACAGCCAGGAGAGGGTGTGATGCACCCACATGGCTGACTGCTGCACACAGGACGCCATGCTCTCCCACACTCCTCTCCCCAGAGAGGCCACGGGCCCCAAACCCTTCATACTTTCCTCAGTGGGAGTCACTCTGTAGAACAGAATTGTCTTCTATGTGAAGCCAGGCGACGTGCTGGCACCCCTCTGCTGCAGGGCAGGGACCAACCTGCTCCTTGCATATCCCATTTCATCACCTCTACCAGGCCTTGTGGCACAGCTGTTTGATCCTCAGCACACGACAGGGACTTGAAAGCAGCTCCTTCCCTTCATATGTGAGCACAAGTTAGCTACAGATGCAACAAAGCAATCTGCACAGGCTCAGCAACTGATCAGCAAGCTGGAGCTGCAGCCTATCTCCTAACACACCTGCACACAGAGCTCTGTCAGAAACCATGGCTTATAACATTTTGGTTGTAGCTTTGACCACAAAGGGCGTCAGCATCTGATAAGTCTAATTTTCTGACAGACTATCTAATGCTACAGTTGCACATGAAGGCTGCTGGTTCTTCTCTCCTTATGAAATTCTCTCCCTGCTGGAATTTATCATCTTTCCAAGGCCTGGACTGGCAGGTCATGCGATGCATGCATAATCTTGAACGGGAATGACAAAGTTTAAATCCTTCATGAGGGAGTGTAACTAGGATGCCCTTAAAAATGCTGCTTATTTTTACATACATCTGAGCTATATAAGTAAAGGAAGAAAAAAAGGAGGTTGTTTCTGTTGCAGAGAGATCTCTTAATGACCTTAACAGAGAGATTCAGCTGTTTTCAATGTTTCAGCTACTGAGAGACATAAATACCCGTTTATATGGGATTTGACTTCCCCCACAGGAATTAATACGCCCCAGACCTTGCAGGGAATCTTCTTAGGTCAGCCAACAACCATGATACTGTCTGCTCCCATCAAAGCCTTTCCTGGCGTGCAGCCTGCACCGAGCACGGAGGTTACTATTCTCCAGCAAGGAGAGTCCTTCACCCTTCTGTATGTTGTTTTTCCATGGTCATTAATACCAGCACATTTTCCCCCATGGAAAAGCAACCCAAATTCTGTTTTCCTGCTAGTCAGCACTCTTTCTTTCCCTGTGGGCAAACAGCGAGTTCGGTCATCTCCAATCAGCCTCTACTAAATTTCAGTGTTGATGTTTTTCCTGCAAATGGGGCAACAGGAAGGATATCTACATTTTCTGTCCATGAGGCTCAGCCATTTTAAACAGACCCTACAACAGCCTTAAAGTCGGCACCCTAAAGGAGAGCCACAGGGGCAGCCCCAGAGCCTGCCAGTGCCACCACGAGGCACAGCACAGACCTGTTCAGGTGTGGGAGCTCAGGTCCCAAGTCTTTTTTATCTGATACAACAGCACTTAATTGTTTTTAATCAAAGTATCCTGAGTGGAAGAACACATGCCCATGACCCCCAGAAGATACGTGACCAAGCAAAAACAGAAGCTAAAGACCATTAGTGCATTTCTACTTTAATCATTCAGAACTGTGAAAGATTGCGCAACTTCGGGCCAAGATGTCCAATCTTTAACTGCAGTAATTAGAAATGGTTAATTCCCCTGACTGTCATTTAATCTCAAGAATGAAACTTCATAGTGAATCATCAGCAGCTCTGCTAGGACAGCATCTCTTATTGTGACAGCCCAGAGAAAAATGCCTCATTCTTTCATCTCCTTACATGTATTGAGAAGCACAGCCTCAGCTGCAAAGCACTACCAGCTGCTTATTCTCCAAAATAAAACTTTATTTTTAGTCTAAGTGCTTATTCAGGATCTGTGCGAGCACTCTGATTAAGCTCTCACGCCCATTACAAGCTGTGGCAGATCTGGAACTGATGACACATGGCAATTTGGGCTCCACAGCAGCGCAGGAGATGGTCAGTGCCACAGCCCTCTGCTCACCTTCTGACCCAAATCACATCAACACCAGCTCCAGGACATGCTGCTGAACTGACCTGTTTGCTATCCTGGTAGAAAAGCAGCCACGTTAGCCCAGAGCATGTGTCAATACTACAAAATGCATCAGGATGAAGGAGTTTCCTGCAAGAAAAGGAAGCTCATACTTCACTCCTTTCCAAAACCCTCCCCTCTCTTCAGCTGAGGTAATGAAACACCATCCCCGTGCCTATCCAACCAGGATTACCTGTGCTGTGCCTCTGTGCATTTGCTTATGCTGCAGGAGAACTCTAAGTTGTTGCTAGGCTGCGTGAAGCAGTCTTATTTTTATCACATGCCTGTTTGTTCCTGCAGAAGAAGATAGAGCAACCTGAGGCATCCTTAAAGTGCTCGCTGTGCTCTCGGCTGTATCCATGTTCTCACCAGAACGGCTCAGAGCTACCACTCCTCACCAGGCAATGTTAACACCTCTGCTGACATGGGGAGCACAGCCTGAGCCAGCACAGCCTGGAGACAGGGCAAACCTGCGAATCAGAAGGAAGCTGATGCTCCCAGCAGTGGGTGGCACTAGGAAAGCAGCCTCATGCTCTCCCCGAGCATTGCTGCAAGGGCTCAGAGCTGCTGCTGGCACTCACCTGGAACCTGACGCACTGCTGACAGCCATGCCTCGCTTTACAATGCTGACTCCTGTTGGCCACTCGCTCTCCTTGCTAATCAGGAGCTGCATTTTCCCTGTGCGATTGGGGCGGAATTAATTGCCTTGCAAAGGACTGTTACTAATTGGTATCAGTGCCTTTTTAAAGCTGAGGCTGGTCAGGAGGCTGACGCTCAGCAAATGGCCACGGCCCAGCTCAGCCAGAGGACGCTGTCCCACGCAGGGCCCCATTGCCATGCAGGTTGACTTCAGCTCATCAGAATCACACAGATGGGGCACTACCACAGCTGCAGGACAGCGGTTTCAGTCCTGCTGCCTCCTGCACCACTAGGAGAGTTCTGGCTCTAGAAACTTCACCACCAAATGAAGATGAGAGGCTGCAGGAAAGGCTTATCTATTTCCTGCCACCAGCTCCACGAGCACTGGGGAAGCCACAGCTGAACTGAGCGTCACAGGGCCGTGAGCAGCTCTACTTCAGTGTCAGTGGGCGACCAACAGACTGTTGGGGTCATCCACAGCAGATGGTGAGCGACCTCTGAGCACTTTGGGGCTACAGCAAAACATAATGTGAATAACAAACATAAGTTCAAAAGCAAAGTGCTTTTCCTGCAAGATTTTGAAACCAGAACGAGCACAGCGGGGCAGTGCTGGAGGGCCGCTCCAGAAGGCTGCAGGGCAGAAGGCAGCCGCCCAGCACGACGAGTACACATCACATCGTGCCCGAGGGCAATAGGGAAGGGGCTGCAGGAACGGCAGCCTGGAGCAGTGCCGCCTGGGGGCTTTACATCCAGCGTTTTAATCAGGCCTTTGCCCTGTAAATGAACAGCGCCTGCAAACCGCTTAAGGGTTTATACAGACACCAGCCGTGCCCCCGGCAGCAGGACGAGCCGCCGCCAGGTCGCCGTCACCCCCGCGTCCCCGCGCCCGGCGCACAGCCACACGGCACGGCATCACGGCATCACCGCGGCGGCACCCGGGCACGCAACCCGGAGCGCTCCGCTACCGCGGCCTCCCCGGTGCCGACACCCACTCGTGCCGCCCCGCGGCTCCCCGCTCCCGGCCTCGCTGCCCCCCGCCGCTCCCTCGAGGCCCGCCGCCCCCGGCCCACCTGCAGCCGCTGGAGGTAGGAGGCCGGCGCGTAGCCCGTCTCCCCGGAGCCGGCCCGCGTGACGAGCCACCAGTGCTGGTTGCTGCGCTCCAGCAGCAAGAACGTCTCGCCGGCGGCGAACGGCAGCGAGTTGGGTTCGGCCGAGCGGAAGCTGTACAGGGCCCGGTACATGGCTGCGGTACCGCTCCGAGCCGCCGGCCCGCGCCACCCCGCCGAGACGCGCCCCCCTGCGTCACCGCGCCGACACGCCCCCCTCTCCCCGCCGGTGAGACCGCGCCCCCGCCTAGACCACGCCCATCGCCGCGGCCCCTCGCAGCGCCCCCTGGCGGCGTGGCGGGGAAGTGCTGAGTGCGGCGCCGCGGGGCGTGCGGCTGCGGGGTGCGAAATATGTGGGCGCTGGGAGGGAGAGGTGCGAGGCTGCAAGATGAGGGGCTGCAGGCGCGTGCAGGGGATGTATAACACGGGGGGGGAGTGGAGCTGCAGGCACGGGGGTACAGGGTACAGTGGTGCCCCAGTGCTGCGGGGAAGAGAGGATGCAGGATTTGCAGGTGCAGGGATGCGGGGCTGCAGAGAGGGAGGGATGCAAACGGAGTGTGCCGCGTACAGGAAGGTGGGGATGCGGGAATGCGAGATGCAGAGTGGGGATACAGGGCGTGGGATGCAGGGCTGCACTTTGCAGCGTTCAGCGTGCAAAATGCAGGGTGCTTGGTGCGAGGCTGCCGAACGAAAAATGCAGGTTGCAAGATTCTGTGTGTAGGGCGCAGAGTGCGGAGAGCAGAGCGCAGCGCTCCCCGCCGGGCTCCTGCTCAGCAGAGGGCAGCAATGCCCCGCGAATGGCCGCGGCTGAGCCGCAGCTGTCGGTGCCGCCGTGCTGTGCTCTGCTCCTGCCTTCTGGCACCCACAACGTCCGTCTGTCGGGCGATGCTCTGCTCCTCCTGCTCAGAGGTGGGGGTATTAAGGACAGCGGGGAAGCAGCACCTCGCCGATGGCGCAGGGCTCTGGCTCGCAAAGGACGTACGTCCCTCTCCCCGTGGGGCGTGCAGGCACTCGTGCCAGGGGCAAGGGTGGTGGGAATGGGCTGGTGCCAGTGCAGGGAACAGAAAGAATGGGGGGATCGGTGCTTGGAACAGAAACGGGTTTGTGTTTCCGCAGAGATTAGCTTGTGTCCCAGGGTGAGGTTTCCTTGCTCTGCACAATGTCAGATGTGTTTTCTGAGTGTGTCCAGGAGGGCTCTGTGTCCCGTATGGCACTGCCATCACCGTGCAGAGCACAACACCCTGTGTGTTGGGCACAGAATGGATCTGTCAGCATACAGACCCTGCGCCACCAAGCCAGGGGGTAACGGGGAGCGTGTTGGGGTGGCCAGGTTTACCCCTGCCCCAGTAGGAGGAAGAAGAAATGTCCACATGGCAAGTGCAGCTGGAGCTGGGTGGTGGTGGCCAAACCGCAGTGCAGACGATGAGGATGAGCCCCTGTGCCTGTGGTGTGTGGGGGCAATGAGTGCTCAGAGCTCACCACAAGCAGCTGCTGATGAGGAAATGGCTCTTAATTGCAAGCTGCAGGTAATTTATCTTGGCCTGCGTGGGGAAACTGCGTCATGCGTGGGTGACTTCTGAAGGCGAACTTCAGACCTCAGATAACGGCACTGCATCCATTGCCCTCAAAACCCAACACCACAGCCCCGTGCTGCAGGGTTGGATGGCAACGAGCTCATTTCCCTGCTGGGTTTGCTACGTCCCTGCACATCCAGCCCTCCTGGGGGCCATCACCAACTCCAGGGCCCGCATGGTGTGGGGCTGCAGTGGTGCCCGGTGCAGCCGCTCGGTGCGGTGCCAGCGATAGGAAGCATTACACAACAGTGCTCATATGATTGAGGGACAGCAGTGCCAGCGCTGTGTACACTTATATAATCCCGCACTGCCCGCTCGTCAACAGGTTGCAAAACAGCACTGTGATCGATCCTGCTACTTTTAGGCGTGCAAATATTATTGTGCAGCAGTGAGCTCTCTCTGGGTGAAAAGTCAGAGGGGCTCCGGAACTGAGCAGTGGGCAAGGCCACAGCATGGCCCAGGCTGGGGTGCAGGGATACAGCAGTGGTTCCTCTGCTATCCCGGTACCCCAGCAGCACCCTGATCCGGGAGATACAGCCTCCAGCTCCCTCAGCAGAGAGGAGAGGCAGCAGTGCAGAGCTGAGCTGCAGCCCAGGCTCGGCCTAGTGCAAGGCGTGCGTGGTGCCTATGGACGGCTTGGCCCAGGCCCAGGGCCCCTCCTTCAGCACAGGGAAGGAACATCCAGCTGCTGTCAACATCTGCAGTTCCTAGAAATGGCCGAGACAGAAGGGCGGGTGGGGGGAGCCTCACGGCCAGCTCTGCGTGGAGGAACAACAACAGCCCTGCAGAGCTGTGCCCAAGGAGGGGAAGTGGCTGTGGGACACAGCCTGAGTGGGATCTGGTGGGGGCACGGCTGGGGGCAGCCCACAGCGGGGTGCTTGGCGTGCTGTGGGCTCTGCGTGACGTGGGCTCTGCATGCCGCAAACTGGGAAGGCCACGGGCACACCCTCATTTCCATACAATTCAGGGAAGGCAGCTCCATCCCAGAGCGCTGCTCCCTGTCCCCTCGCTTTGTAATCACTCGATTATATAAACTCCAGCCCAGCTCTGTTAGAAACCACACCTGGGGGCCGCAGCTCCCCCAGAGCAGCTCGAGGCCCTGTGCCCACCACTGGAGGAGCACGTTCCTTCTCCATCCAGGCAGCCCATGGGAATTCCCTGCAGCCTGTCCCAGATCTGGGGCTCAAAGTGACCCATTTACATAAGGAGTGCTCCCCATGTTGTGCAGGGCACAGCAGGAGCCCTGCTCTGAGCGCTGCTGCCTGCAAGGCTCCACAGAGCTGCTGCGTGGGTCAGGAATTAGGGAGCCTGGCGAGGCCGGCAGGAAAGGTGTGGCCCTGTGAGCATCAGGAAGCAGTGGGGGGAAGCAGAGCTGGGGCAGCAAGGAGCACGTAAGCAGCAGGGATGCGCACCCAGCATTGCTTTGCTCCAGGGAGTTCCACAACCCATGTACAACCCTGTACCCAGAGGCCCTCAGGAGCCCCGGTTCACGTAACCGCCTTTCTGCGAACACGAGGAACTGCTCTGAGGAATCTGCACAGAGCAGCATGGAAGGAAACCAGCCCCGCTCTTGAACTTTGCGGGATTATGTTTCATTTGGAGGGACACGCTGTCCCGGCTGCCCCCACATTAACCCTTGAGGACACCCAGGGGCTTAAATCAACACGCGGGCACAGGAGATGCCTTCCAACAGCCTGACCTCGGTCCTGTAAAGCAGCTGGAAAAAAAGGCAGCACTGTCCCTGCTCTCCCAGCCCGGGCAGAACGAGCAGAAGAACCCACGGAGCAGAAGGAAGGATTGCTGCCCTGCACCCTGCCCAGCACACACCAACTGCACCTGAGCGTTGTGTCCTTGCACACACACAGGGGCTCTGGGAGCACCCAGGGCCACGCTCACACTGCTCCCAGAGCTCCCAACCCCAGCAGCAGAACAAAGAGGGCTTGTTCTGCAGGCAGCTTGCATCAGAGCAAATGCGATTGTTCTCATCGGATTTTATGAATTCCCTCCAGAGTTCATACGTAACAGAAGTCCATTAGAGGACTTTATCCCTGCTAATTTCAGACTACAAAGTCAAACCGTGTATCAGATGAATCTGCACAGGCAGGCTTATTTATGTGCAGCAGCAGTGCCGGGTGACCGCAGCCTGCCAGGAGACTGTCATTAGCTCATTAGCAGAGGGCATCACATTTAAGCAGAACTGAAAAGGAAACGTCACGTTGCTGCAGGCGATCCCGCTCCTCGTTCCCGGTATTCTGACTCACACCTAGAGCACATCGCAGAGGACAGCAGGAAGTTTCACTGATCGCTGCCCAAGGAATTTTGCAACCCAAAGTGCCAACAGTAAACAGCTCCTGAGCACGCGTGGCTCACGGCGGCGGCGGCAGCTCAGCAGGGCTCTCTGTCAGCTGTGCTAGGCACAGGGGCACATGAAGCACACACTACCACCTCCTTGCAGCAATCCTCCATCTCCACGTGCAGCTGCAAAACAGCAGATTGAGTGCAAAAAGTAAATGTATCTCTTTGACACCGCCGTTGGTTTGCATCTTTGTACCGTGGAACAAACAAGAAAAGCAACCACGAACTAATGTTGCAAGAGTAAAGGTTAAAAAAACCTCTATGAAAAGTACAAAAGAGCACAGGACAGCCACTGCAGAGACTCTGAACAGAACCCAACAGCAGCAGGCAGGCTGGCTGCCTCCCTGCCCATTGCATTCCTGCTCCAGCCCCGTGTGCTGGTACCCAGGGGATCAGGAGGAGCTCTCCCACTTCTGCAGCAAAGGTCAGGCCAGGGCCAGGACCCCCAGCACCGCCCCCCCAACCCAAACCTCACTTCTATATGCCCTTGTTGTTTTATCCTCAGCAAACGCAATAAGAAACAGCGCTCCTCAGAACTTCCACACCATTTTGCTCTTGCACTGTCATGTTGACTTACAAGCTTACCAAGAGGAGAAGTCAGCCAACTAAAAATGTTTAGATGAATAAACATCCCTCTTTCCAAAGAGGAACCAGTAGGGCTGCTCTGTTATCTTTACTTCAATTATTCACCCATCTTCTGACATTCTGACACTTCTTTCCCACCTATTTGTCCCAAGTAAGATTTTAAGCTGCTTAAGATAACTTGCAGGCTCTGCAGCTCTGCCCTACCAGCTGCTATTACAGCTAATCCTGTAGGAGTTTCTTACGTATGGTTTGGCTCATCTTAGATTA
Organism: Chrysolophus pictus; assembly: GCA_037305975.1. Lineage (NCBI taxonomy): Eukaryota > Metazoa > Chordata > Aves > Galliformes > Phasianidae > Chrysolophus > Chrysolophus pictus. The sequence continues at coordinate 11,022,690 of CM074587.1, forward strand.
GGAAAATTTATATAGAAACAGGTTACACAGCAGGAGTCAGTTTACAAGATCCCAAAATAGGAAACAATTTGTTGGCTATTATAAGCCAACAGTCAGCCTTTAACTCAGCCTTCATCCCTCCGGTCCCTCTGAGGCACCTTCTTTCAGACCCACACAGGCCCTGCTCCCCAGAGGTGGGTGCTCCAGATGCTGGCCAGGCCCCAGCTCTCCATTGCCATGATTCTCACTAATTGTTCTGGACAGGAGGCCCAGAAGCAATGCATTATTCCACGCGTGGTCTAATGAAAGCTTTGCTGTTCTAATGCTGTTTTTGCATAACATTACCAGAAAGATCTCAACTTTATCTCTTCCTCAGTCAGCAGCAATGACAGAAGCATCACTTACAATGAACAAAAAGAATTTTATTGGAACGTATACACACAGGGATAACAGAGGTATCTGAGTAATCAAATATGGAATGTTTAAGAAAGTTAAAATAAATAAGGATACTAAGTTTTGCCAGTGCTAGGTCCAGCACCAATATAAGTAAATGCCCTCTGAACAAGTCTGACTCAGACAGGACCATCCCTGCAGAGTCTGTAAGGATTCCTACCACCAGAAAGTGGCCAATAATTTTGGAATACAGAGTCACGACAGTGCGCTTTCTACTGATGTGCATTCACACTGTTTATTCGCTATTTTCGTCTCTTATTTCTTTAATAATATCTATTAAATTCTGAAGTCCAAAAACGTAACCCGTGTCTTGGCCCTCATGCACCACGCTATCTTCCCCATAGTACTTGCAGGTGGTGTGGGCAAAGTCTATCATACGGACATCAACAGTACTAGCAGTCGGTTTGTAGGCATATGCTCCTGCCGACTCATCTGAAGACTCCTCTGAAAGGTCCTCCAAGTCCTCCGGGTCCGAGTCGACAGCAACTTCCTGCCTTTCCTTCCCATCATAGATGATCAGCAGGGAGCTCGAATAGAAGCGGTAGGACTCCTGTTTCTCCAGGACAGACTTGAGTTCAGTCAGTTTTTTAATAACAGATTCAAAGAGTTCCCTGCGCAGGTATTTGCCGTTATGAAAGAACTGGTAAAGTGCTTCTTTAAATCCTTGGACTGAAAGCTTTCTTCCATGGTACTTATTCATGAACATCAGCTGGCCAGTGCCTGCCTGGTACACCTGTGTATTCAAGCACACACAAGAGAAAAGAAGAGTTAAAATCGCTGGCAACGCTGACCAGAAGGCTGCTATGGAAAGCTCTTCCACGATGATATACTGCTCTCTTAACACTGCTCTTGAAAAAACTGTTTGCAACAACAGACCCAGCAGTGTCTACGGAACTTGGAGGCTCAGAGGAAGTGGAAAACTCTTTCAGTTTACATTTGAGCTTTTCCACTTGGAATGTATGATTGAGGAGTTTAAGCGAGATTAGAAAAGCTGTGGCCAAGATCTCCATTCAAGATACAACTTGTACCACAGCCACTCAGACACCACCTGCCTCTGCTCACAGGCATATCAGTTCATTCCCAGAATGCTGTGCTCGGAATGGGACAGCAAATGTTGTTTTAGAAAAATCAAGGTGTACCACCCCATAGATCTCCATATTTCCAAGAAGTTGGAGGTACTCCTGCAGCAAGATTGCTTCCTATGGAAAAGCACTCTATGCAGTGTCCATACAGTGCACAGAAAAAAATGCCAAAACATCTCCATAAAGTAAACACTAGAGGTACTTCTAAAGCTCCTCCTTGTTTTCCACCACAGGTCTGTACTGGAGGGCAAACTGCAAGCCAGCCAGCTCAAATCCCAGCAGTGTGGTTAAAAGGCAGAAACAAAAGTGTGGGAGCTGTCTCGTGCTTTTCTCAGAATTTCAACAGTGAGCTGAACACCAATCATGCCAAGAGTCATGCTGTGGAACAAGTCCCAGCAAACACTGCTGGCATTCCCGGAATCTATTGGACAGGAGGAGAGAGGCTTCGGAAAAGCCTCAAAAAACAAACAAGCTCTTTCCCACTTGTCACTCTAGGAAATACAGAAACAAGTAAACAAAAACTTGGGTGAAAGTCCACGCAAGTATCTTACTTGGTCCCTACTCTTATCACACTTTCTAACCCACTTCACAACAAGCCTACTTTAAACAGAAAAATCTACAGCTTTTCATAGTTCGAAAGACAGAACTGATAGCTAGTTAACACTCTGGCCAATTCCCATGTTTTATTCAAAATGCATATTCCAGGAGATATGGAGAAATGCATATTCCTTCTCTTCAACTGTTTCTTATGCTTATCCTGAGATGTTAATCAAATCAGTGATTTTACTACACAATTTTCAATTACTATTATAGTGCAGGAGCCTGTTTTCTTGCTCAGAGAACACAATCCCTGTGATGCAGGAGCTGCTACAGGTTGCTCCTGCACATGCTGCTACCTTCAACTGTTAAGTCATTCACAAAAGCCTCATTCCACTGATCAAAATGAAGAAAGCATCTCAAGGACAACGCCACAAAGGATTACTATTGAAGCAAGAAATGAAAGTAAAAGACAATCAGAAACAGAAACTTGTCTGTTGCCTTACAAGCAACTCATTTTCCTCTCACCTGCATGCCACAAACTCTGACTCCAATAACAGCTGATGTACTCTGCTGACATTTACGGATTTGGTTAGCCTTTTTCTCTTCTGATGCATCATCTCCATGCTGTCGGGTTCCCATTTTAAGGTCCAACACACACGGTACTTCATATCGAGATGTCAGGTTTTCCAGCAAAATGAATTCTGGAAATGCTAGTTAAGGAAAAATCCTCACAGTACAATCACAGGATTTAAAAACCGTTACCAGAGACATTTTAGTGCCATTATTCCAATCATAAGTATGCCCACTAAACAGTAGCCTATCAAAACTTGGTTGCAAACACATGGTGTCAAAGTACTTGTCTACTCCTAGTTATACTGGTCTCTAAAGAAGATAAATGAGACAGGTGATTTCTTTATTTATTTACAGTAAGTGGGAAAAATGTAATTGAGGTCACAGACAAAGTCTGGCAGACAAACCACAGATTCAGAACAAAGTACAGCCTACAAATACTTCAGAACACAAGATCTGCTTCTGAAATATCACACGCCTCCTAGATAATTTAACAGTCACCTGCAGTGAAGCAGTGACAACTTTGTGCAGCCACAAAGTACTTTCTCTCACTTTGAACAGTGTATTAGTCACTGAGATGTTCTGGTAATTCATTCACCAGAACTCCTCACACACAAGGATTTGCTTACCAAAGCATACAGATATCAGTATTTTTGCAGGATTTACTGGCTGCACGCAAGCTTGAACATAGCAGGACCTCCCAAAACCACACTAACAGCACCAAGGTTGGAAAAGATCTCCAAGATCATCCAGTCCAACTGCCCACCCACCACCACCAAGTCCCCACTAAACCGTGTCCCTCGGAACAACAACTTAATGTTTCTTCAACACCTCCAGGGACAGTGATTCCCTGGGCAGCCCATGCCAGTGCATCACCACACTTTCAGAGAATGTTTCCTACAGTGAACAAGTTGGAATGTCTTCCAACCTGAGGCCATCACTTCTTGTCCTATGGCTAGTTATGTGGGAGCAGAGCCCAAGCCCAATCCCCACCTTGTCACAGCCCTCGTTCAAACAGTTGTAGAGAGAGATGAGTCTCTTCTTCTGCAGACTAAACAACCCCAGCTCCTTCAGCTGTTCCTCATAAGACTTGCTTTCCAAACCCCTCACAGCTTCACAGTCCTTTTCTGGACACATTCTTATGCTCTGCCTAAAGTTGCAGAGCACAGAAGTGTGCCCCAGCTTTCTTGCAGTCACTGCTTTTTTCTCATGCTACCATCCTGACAGTTTATTTATATTCAGATTGTCTTTATCAAAAAGGCTCACTACAAGGAGACTATCAAAGCAGACAACTCTTTGTATTAGAACATCCCACCCTATATTTAAGACAACATTGAGAAGTTGCTGAAAAGGGAAAGCAGCAACTAGTTTTTGAGATCCTCAGTACTGATCACAGTAATGGCTCTCACCAAGGGAAAAAAGAGTCACTTAACTTCTACCCTCCTCCAAAAGCTTACATTAGTAAGTTGGTTTTGTGGAAGATCCCAAACACTCTAAAGCCTTTCCATTAACTAAGTCCCAATTAAAAGGATGTAAGTTACTTGGATTTCCCAGCCTCGCTACTTCACAGCACGCTGGAAAAGCCTGTGTTCTGGAAAGTGCTGGCAATCCCTTCCAAGTCACCATGTAAGTGACTGCTTCACAAAGCCTCCCCGGGTTGTAGTTAAGCCTGCACTGAATTTTTATCTGTCATGTGCAAGAAATAAAAAGCAGAGCCCTACTCATTCCACTGCCATGAAGCATCTTCAGGAAAGGATACTATATTGATTTCGATGTTTTGCATTTTCCTTCATCCGCTGTAACTGCTGCTGGTGACATTTCATGCTCCAAGGATTATGTTGCTTAAGCTGTGAACTAATATTTCCTTTTTTCTCTACAGTATAATACAAAACTTCAGATTTCTTCAGCCACTCAAATTCTTCCTCTAATTTATGACTAGAAAACAGAATAAAGCATCAGATTAGAAGTGAAACACAATAATGAACACTGTTTATAAGGTTAAACCCAGTGAGGTCTATTTTACTTGCTTTCTCTAACAGCTACCACTAAGGGTTTTTTCCTTCCTCTACACTCAGACAATTTGCACATCAGTAATACATCAACTACTGGAAAGCTACTTCCACATTGGTGTAAATTAGCATACAGCTAAATATGTTACAAAACATGCAGTAATTCATTCTTTACCCATCTGAATTACTTCCAAAGAAGTAAGGGATACCTTAAGGTTTATCCCTTGCTAATGTGTTTTCTAGCACAGTACTTCACAGCTCAGAGAGCTCACAGCAGGCATAATTGTAAGAAAATGTGAAGAATATGATTAATGCAGATAAAACTGGTTTCCTACAACAGTAGGACTGGAATTTGATGGCTTGATTGTAACACATCTTTCGTACAGCACTGGAAAACCTTTCTTAGCTAATGACAGCAAAAAGCAGTCACCATGCTATCAGGGTAGTTTCACAACTGAGCCTGACTGCAGTGAAAAGGTCAGGAAAAAAATGAAAGAAATGAGAACAGAAACTGAAAGCAGAGATCTGGAGAGTTCTCTAGAATTCTAGAGACCTTATCCCAGTTTGACAGCAATGTTTCTTCAACACTTTGCATCCCAACTCTCCCTTTAAACCTACCTTTTCATTTTTTCCTCTTTCCTGTGCTGTCGGACCCACTCCTTAGACAGCTTCTCATTTTCTAACAACACTGTCTTTTTGTTAGTCCATCGCAACAGCTTACTTTTGGGTTCACAGTCAGAATTATCTAAGTTCTCCAAGTTATCGTGGTCCCCATTTAATGGATATGCTATTAGACATAAGTTTCCATCTTCATCCTCTTCAAAGCTCACTGACACCACACCTGAAGAGAGAAAGGACATAAGCAGCTGTGAATTGCTGGAGCAATAAGCAAGCCTTTTACAACACACAACATTAAAAATACAGCAACTTTTGTTTTTTTCTCTTACCCTGGTCCTTAGTTTCTATCTTGCCACAGGACAAACCTCATTTGCCAACTTAACAAATACCAAAAGACCTAGACAAAGATGATACCTCAAAAAAGACAATTTATCATAATGACAAAAGAACAATACAAAAAAAAAATCTGTTCTCTCCAATTCAGAATCAAGTAAGAATCAAATAATAACAGGAGACGATTTCAATTAATAAAAATGTTTATTAAAAACCTGACTGGTCTGACCCTAAATGAGATGTCAAACATGTTAACAATTTGCAGTGAAAAGTGATCTGCACAAAAAAAAAAAAAAAATCCAAACAGACACTGAAAGCTTTAAGTTTTTGCATGACAGCAAAGCAAAACCCACTTGTCCAAACAGGATTTAGTCAGCAGAACCCCAGGGGAAAGACTTGCAAGCAGAGCAAAACAAGATGACGTCACATTACAGTAAAACTAGTCCAAGTGCTTCCCTCTTAAATCACTACATTGAATTACACATTTTCTTCTTTTTGATAAATATTTTATTGATAGCAGTAATGCAGTAGTCTTGTGAAATAAACAACAAAATGCAATGCAGAACATATCTGTGGTACACAGAGACAGTGAACCTTGAAAATGCTTTTCTCTTATCCTCCCTCTCCGGAGGCTCTGGAGCACCGCACTGCATTTTGAGTCCCAGCAGAGTGCTCTGACACAGATACCCCTCATGCTAACATTAGCACGTTTCTGGGCGTACGTAAGAAGCCATAACAATGCCTGAATTGGTTTCTAGTTTATTTTCCAGTCACCTCTCCTTATTCTCAAATCAAGCCACCTGCACAGTTCTTGCAGCTCATCTTTGGGCCAGAGGGAGAGGTCTCGGCGAGAGATGGGCAGGCAGCTCTGACACCTACAGTGCCCAGGGGAGGGAGGTGCAGAAGCTCTGACTGACACTCCTGCTGCCACAAAGGGAAGGACAACAGGAAAAAGGAGGGGGAACCAGCTAGCAAATGGCCTTTATCCTGGAAAAATAATAACAGAAGGCCCGAGTGAGGCCCCTTATCCCCTAAATCCCTCCCACACTCCCCAGACAGCCATACAGACCGGTACAATCGTTCTATTACATTTTGAAAAGGATCACTCAAAGACCACATTTTCTTCCAGTCCCAAAGAATTCGTGTAAGAGGTGTCAGCCTCTGCCAGCACGCGGGCAGCACTACTGGGAAACATCTCTGAAGTCTTCTGCCAGTTTCACAAACAGTGCAAAACGGTCACCCTTACAGCGGTTAAAATCAGTGTGCCATAAAAAGCAACTCCATTTAAAAAATGCTTCAGTCATTATTTATTAATCACCAACCAGCCATTGATGGAATAACAAAGAAAAGAATTTCTATTAACTAGAGCAATGTTTAGGAGAACTGGAATTTCCACTCCTACATAAGATCTGACTCAGCCTCATCACGGCTATTTGATCCTTGCCTACCTAAATGCCACGGATTTTCGTTGCCTTAATGACAGAAACAATGCTGCAAATATTTAACAAGACACATCACCAATGTGTATTTATTGTGATCAAAATGAGAGTGAAAGGACAAACCCCAAAATAAGTGAGATCACAATTAAGCTTACGTACAACACCACCCAACTTATCAAATTCCTGTAAACAGACATGAAACAAGTGGAGAAAATTAATTACAAATCCACAAAAAAAGCAGCAGATAATTGCTGAAAACATCCGCAAGCTGTTAGCAACTTACCTATGCCTAAGGAAGATATATGGACTATCACCAGCAGAGCTGCTCTACTCTACAGTTGTTAGGCAGCCCAAACACCAGCTGGGCAAGCATTTCCACCCTGCATCTCCACAGCCTGCCTCAGACAACATCAAAATACATGAAAAGAAAATCCCCAAAACCTCTTCCACGCAGAAGAGATTTCAGAGACAGCAGAGCACACAGCACACTGGTATTGCAGAAAGCAGCAGCCTGACCCCATGCTGCGGTTTGGTAACTTACCCTCATACTGCGGAGTGAATTTACGCATTTCTGTCGGGAGAGTCTCATAGAACTGGTGCTCCCGCTGGATAAGGGGCTTACAGATCGTCTTGTCATTAAAGCGGAGGACACAGGAGTGTCCCCCGACCTGGTGGACAAAGGGTTCGAGCAGGACTCCCTTGGAATAGTGCTCCACTTCCATAGCTCCAAATGCTGGGCTCATCCTTGTAGCGCATTAGACAGAGGGAGGCGACGGCGTGAGGGCGGTTCCGAGGTGGAGGTCCCGGAGGCGCGCAGGCGGAGCTCCAGCCCAGCGGTCTGTAAGGCAAGCAGAGGAGCACCGAACTCAGCCCCGCGCGCCGCTCAGCCGGCGCCGGACTGCGGGCGCGCTCGGGACGCGGTCAGACAGATCGCCGCGCCTCGCCCCGCCCACCGCGCCTCGACCAATAGCAGCCAACAGCTGGGCGGGGCCAACAGCTCCCGTCCTCCCGCGCCTGCGCAGTGCCGGCGCTGGGCGGGCCGTCCCGGCACGCAGCGCAGCAGCACCGCCCCCTTTTCCCCTGCACCCACCGGGCTCGGGGTCACGGAGCAGAGCTCAGCCCGGTCTGCCTGCCCGTAAAATTTTAGTTGAGTCGCTCTAATTTTAGACAGGAGCTTTAATCATTAACTTTTTGCAGCGAAAACAGGCTCCTACTTATTTCGTTTGAGTAATGATCTTCGGACAACAACGCACTTAGTTCAAAGGGACCACAAAGCGTTCCGGGTCACGGCTCTATTTTTATTTGCCCTCCTTTGTTACCCGGCGGCTTTCCATTAACCCGAGAAGCAGCGCTGCGGGCAGCAGCACACCGCGCACGGCGCGCCCCGGCCGCGGGGGCATTAGTGGAGTGAAAGCAGCACTTAAGGACACGGATCGATCGTTCGGTTCCAGCTCCGGGAATGTTTACCTGCACCACGGCTAACTGATCAATATTCTACTCACTACACAACACTTCGCTGTTTTTTCTCCCTTGTTTTCAAGAACTGTAACAGCATTACCAAATTAGCAAGCTTCCCTTCCAGCACATTCCGTCACCGTGCTGTGACTGTGTCCGCAGAGATGCCCACAGCACGACACGCACCTTGCAGACAGGCAGGTCAGGACCTCTCGGTGTCACCCCAGCCATTTCCCAACTGCAGCAGTTCCACACCTCTCCAGAGTTGTAATCGGGATTTCCTTGCACCAGCAATGCTTCTGGTGCCTCCCAGTGCAAGGCAGAGGTTTGCTGGCGCTCTCTGGGAGCAGAGCTCAGCATGCATAAGGCCCCAGGGGGAGCACAGCTCCGTGCTGGCACCAGTTACTGAACATGGGCACTGCAAGAGGGGCTCTTTCCAAGACAGCAGTACAGTTCTGTGAGCACCTTCCTGATTACCCTTGATATAGAGACACTGACTGGCAGCAGCAATTCTGGCTCCTGAATAGCACCAGTCCTACTGCTGCAGAAGCTGCAGGGAGCTCAGCCTTACAGACACTGCTCCAACACAGGGCCGTGTAGCAGAAAGCACCTGCAACACAACCAGTACTCAACACCTTGTTTACCCAATGCACCTTCAGGGAACTCATTAGCAGCAGTTCAGCTCGTTTGCTTCACACGTGCCCAAGCAGTGCAGACAACACTCCTGCCCATGGTGCAGTGCATTACTTGGCAGCAGTGTTCCCAAGCACAGCCCCCAGCAGGGCTGCTCGCACTCTTTTGCTGCTTCCTGAAAAACACGGGTCTGGCAGCACATCATACAGCACAGCTTCCCATTCAAAGGCTAACAAAGCAAGTTTTTTTATAGCTTTGATATTATAAAAATAGCAGTTATGCAATATTTAGAGGAGGGAGGGAGAGCGATTTTTGAAACATCTCCACAAGCCAAACACCGTGTGCTCAGTGTGCATGGCCACAGGGCAGATGTGAAGGCTGGAGAGACAGAAGGAAACTCACACCAGTAAAGACAGCTCACTGTGCCTGTATGAGTAAGCCCTGCTGCTCTTGTCTTGCTGTAAGCCTATAATGCGTGTAAGGTCTGAACAGGGCAGCAGTGCCCAGAAAGGTGATATGCCTGCATGCCCCACCAGTGATTTATATCTCAGTGAATCAAGCAGCTTAAGTTGGCATTGGGAACAATTACTGTATTTTACCCATTCAAGATATGAAAGGTATCTGAGCTCAAGTTGTTTCCATGCAATGAAGTGGCCTTCAGAGGTATTCTCATTAGCAGGTCACAGCAAAAATAGCCGTAAGATTTTGCTCTGTAATGCTAAAACCCCAGAATTTTCACTATAAACAATGTGTTTGCTATTCTAACTTCACCTAATATTGGGAATTTTGCCACTCAGCTTAACAGAATCACAGAACCTGAGTCACAACTGTAAGGCCCACCAGAAACGCTCTGTACCATCCCATTTACAAACACCATGCTTGCACAAACAACCTTGCAAACACATCAGATTGGTTTTACTTCTTTCAAAAAAAAAAAAAAAAGCTCTAATGTAAGTCTGGCTGCTTCCGACAGCAGAGATCTCAGCCAGGATGAGCACAACAGTTTACACCGCTTTTTCCCCATTCCATGCCCAGCTTGTTCTCAATGCTCTTTAGGCAGGACAGAGCACACAACAGCCATCTTCCAGCATCTTTCCCAGATACCAAACTCGGCATGCTCTGCCCTTCACCACATGCTCTTATTTTCATCCACACATGACAATGACTATAAAAGAACACCACCATTAACTCACATTTTCAGAGTTTTAAAATGCATCTTGGGTGACTCCACTCTTCAGAAGGTATTTTATGCCCTTACTGATTCTTAACTCAGTCTGATACGTGACTGCATGAATGAATACATCCCCTGGAGATCCCAATTAAGCACCAACTCCCTCCTTCCTAACAATCTCAGTGAATAACCCTTTTCCCAACAGCTGAACTGCTGGCTCCAAACCACCTTTCTGACCCCCTATTAAAGCTGGGTTACCCTGAGCACAGACTTGCACACGCCAGGGCCCACCTGCAGCCTCCAACAACCCCCACTCAGCCATGCAGAGACACAAATGAGGCAGCAAAGCTTTCTGCCCTCCTTCCCACAGCTCACTGCACAATGCAAAAGGGAAGCTGCCTGCCAAGCTGAGCTACTGCAAAATGCCCCAACCCCACAGAACTAAAGATGAGTCCCTCCTACAGATTCCAAGGAAGCCAAGCCACACAGATGGGCAGATGTGAGAAAGCAGAAAACCAGTGACCCACTGGAAATGACAAAAAGAAAGCTGGTTCAACCTGAAGAAATGAAAACCAACTGAGAAGGGACAGACAAATGTGCAACCATCAACACGGAAAGCACCAAGGGAAGTTTGTGAGACACCCACCACCTGCTTTGTGCACACTGGAACCTTACTGAGGGCTCTGCTGGAAGTCACCGTCATGTGCAAAGAGAACAACCTTTACAGCTGGACCAGCATAAGCACACCAAGAACCTGCAATACACCTATCTGTGTGGGATTTTACTGGCACATTCCAAACCCTTACATGACCACACTACAGGCAAGCCGCCTCTTCTGTTATCAGCACTGTCAGTCTATTGCAAATAGCAAGGTATAATCCTTGAATACAAAGCAGAGGGATGCAACATCAGGATGTCATAACTGTTAGGATAAATGCTTCCTGGTTTCCCTAAATGCAAGAACAAAGACACAGGGCAGTGGCATGTTGTAGATCTGCAGCATCTGTTAACAAACCTGCCTGGTGTCTGCAGCACTCCAGTCTGCATCTCAGAAGGCTGCTCTATCAAGCCTGCTTTAAAAGACTGACTAGACTGGGGGAAAGGTACAACTTTAAACCATGGGTCTGTGACTATGCACACTACTTCGTTACTTATAAATACTGGTAAGGAAAAAAATGCTGAGCTGTAAGTTCCTATGCAAATGAACTTATTTTTGTGTTCTTCTGCAGCAAAATCAATGTAATGATCTTTAAGTTGTCATTCAGTGACATGTACTCAGAGATGAGCAAGTACAAGGTGGTGTAAAAATACTCAGCAGGAACAGTTACAGGAGTTAAATATCAATTCCTCCACACCTACACATAGAGACAATGCATGCATTCACTTTCCAAGCAGCAAGACTTTGGCTCCAGGCTTCGCAGGTCATTGATGAGGGCGACAGGAGCACAGCACTGTAAGATGTGCTCAGCACCACCAGCTCACCTGCTACAAAGCAGAAAGTTCTGCCTGCTGAACATACAGTGCTTGGACTCTTTTACTGGTCTATCCCACCTGCTTTTTAGAAATACTGATACCAAACAGTTTTTTCTTCTAATCTGTTTTTACTAAACCGCTGGCAACTGCAGCAACACAACCATGTAGGCTGGAACAACAGAAAAGCTTCACCAGACAAAAAGAAAGAAAATTCTTTCAAGTTCTTCACTTAATCACACATAATTAGACTGAACCTAGGACCCAGAATTATGCATAATTCAGGAATAGAGTTATACAAAACATGTTTGCAAAACCCTTTTGGGAAAGCAGTAGAGCTAAGTAGACAGCAGTCTTTGCTCATATCAAGGTAGAAATCTAATCTTATTTTTGACATCAGACCACTAACAAATGGAAGAATGCATACTTATTATTAGATGGAAAGTATCTGTTCATCTAGAAATTAAAGCAGCAGCACTTGCCCTCCTCCAGTTACAGGAACTCCTATTTCAAGCCGTACACATTTTCCTGTTGTATTACTGCAGAAATGCAGCAATAAAACCCGAAGCAAATCCACCGGCATTAGCTTTTAAAAAAAGGTCTGTGCTCTGTGCCAGAGCTCATCCATCACTGGCACATGACAAGCAAAACATAGCTGAAGTATTCAGCTCTAAAAAAAAGTTCCAGCCTCTTTGTAAATCTCTGCTAGCTTTACAGATCTTCCAAATTAGCAATAAACTTAAAAAGAAAGGTCAGGGTTGTTGAAAACACCTGGAAATACCCCAGGTTCCTCACTCCAGGCATGTGGCACCCACAGGCCAACTCCACCGAGAGCAGAGGAGCAGTGCAGCTCAGCCTGCAGGAGCCAGCAGTGCACAGCAGCACCTGCTGCAGGCAGCCCTTTCTGCAAGGAACACTGGGCCCTTCCTACCCAACACTAACACTGTCTGCGACCTACAAACAGAACATAAGGCATTCCGATGCTTATACACGCATAAAGATGTGCACTTTGTGCATAAAGAACAAACAAAAAGCAGCATTTTTGCTAGCTCCTTTTAACCATGGAGTTGTTTTCCTCCAAATACAAGCAGCAACATTTACTATGAGAAAAACACTGCCCCACAAGTTGAGACATGCATTTACAGCTGTAAGTCTGGAACAGCTGCAGAGCTGCTCTTGCAGCAAGTATCAGCAGGACTTCTGAACGCAGCCCAAACAGATGAAACTCGGAATTACACAGCACACATATCTGTGGATAACACACTAACAGCACAAACACATCAACAAAGAAATCTGCTGTATCATGTTCCATCACTGCTCCTCACACAGCTGCTGTCCCTTACCATGCCTAAGCCAGCTCAGTATGACTAGGAGAAACCCACAGCCCTCTCACTTGTCTCAGAACACAAGAGAGTAACCAAGGCAATTTGAGAGCTTATACAGCTTTTTCTTAGCAGATGAAGCCACTGAGCTGAGGGAGGGAAGCCCTTAAACCTCAACAAGGAGATCAGGGGCTCTGAACAAGCTTTAGAGATACCAAAAAGCAACAGCTTTCAGCTCTCCGTACGCCCTTTGTAATCTGCAAGTTTAACAATTACATAAACAAAGCCCTAGCAAAACGCCAGCTTTATGTCTCAAAGCTATTTAATCTCCCTGAAACAAAAATAAAGCCAAGTTACAGGTTACTAAGCATACTCTGCCAGAAAAGAGCATGCAATTCTAACCCATGCAGTATTTCCAGGGACCGTGTAATTTAAGAGCTCGCCTCTTTGCCATGTAAAAATGCCATGGAAACTAAGAAACCCGAACCGCCAAAACTAAGCTACTTAAACTTCCTATTTAGAAACTGATCCATCCTAGAACAGCACTCTGACACCGCTGGCCAAAAACACCGGTTGCTATAAAAAGACAATGCTGCCCTTTGTCATGGAGAAACCAAAATAGCATTCAGCCTTTAATCTTCTGAAAATATGACAGCAAAAGCTAAATTACGTGGATTACACAAGCAAAAGTGCTATTCAAGATACAAAAAACAACCCAGAAATTCAAGCACCAAGGTTAAAATAAACCCATGCATACACCTTTCTCACTGCCACAAATGTAGCAGCCTGGTACTCCTAACCCCTCAATAAAAGAACTGGGCACCTTTCCGAGCAGCCCTTGGAGTTGTGACTAAGCTGCTCTATATGTGAAGTTGCTCAGAAGGAAACCTATCAAGTCTTTCACAAGGGTTGCATTTGCTTTATTACAGGAAGATTTTTCTGTCTGCATTCCCTTCAGAAATCCCCGTCCCTAATGCTTACGTGGACAAGCAACTGTCCAAATCTTAAAGTCTACTCTGAACTCCTTGAGAAAAAGATTCCAGAGGAGCACCAAAGACCTTCTGTAAGTGAACCAGCAGAAGAATGGTGCCAACAATCCACAGTCACATATTCCACATCTCCTATTTACATGTATATTCATTCATACCATCAGCATACGTCAAATGAAGCTTAGTTCCTTTCAGCTGAAAGCAGTCTCACAGCAAAACAAGACAGACAGCAGTGAGACGTGACAGCCACGTTTCATTCTATGGTTCCTCAAATATTGGGTTTGAGACTTAACCTCAGATCAGTCACCGAGTTTTTGCTACTCATCAGCAAAGGTTCATGAGAGTCATTCACCATATCCTTCTAACTGTGTTTGTTTCACAATGCACTGAACCACCCACAAACACATCTCCAACCAAACCACACGACCTGAACTTGCATCCTTGAGGGATCACATATGATTTTTTTTTTTTTTTTTTTTTTTTTTTTTTTTTTTTTTTTTTTTTTTACACGCTCCTCCTTCCCCCTCCATGCTTGTTAAAGATACCCTGGAACCAGGTTACAGCAACATTTGGTACCAGCCAGTGACTCCCTAATATGAGCAAGCATGGCTGGCATAAGTGTATCCACTAGCCAAACAAGGATTTGGACAGGATCACTGCCAAAAACCTCTTTTCTCCTCAAAACCCTGCAATACAGCACCATCATTCATGCTGTGCTCATATTCCAATTGTGTGTTTCTGAAGAACACCACTGTCAGAAAACAAAACACGTCAGTGAGAAATCAAGCTTATGGAAGGTCATGGAAGACTCCATTCTTTGAAATCAAACTGTGTACAATGATGTTAAGTCATTATTCACCCAGACATAAGAAATATCTGTTCAAAATTTGCCTTTGACTCAATAGAACAAGTGCAAGACACTCCCTCCCCTTACCACTCTGTTCAGTGTGGCTACCTCCACATTTATTCCATCTACACCTCATCCTTGAGAGGCTGCTCACTTCCATCAACTCTGAAAACTCCAGTATGAACACATCACATCCATCCAGTTCAGCCTCATACCTTTACTTCCACTGAACGAACCTTCTGAAAGAGCTAATACCCCACCGACATCAAGATGGTGCCCATCAAGTCAGCAGCTCCACTTTGTAACAAGGTGTATTAGCTAACGTCAGCCAAAAAATGACAAATAATTGGCCATCATGTTCTTAACCATATATCCAAAGTACAAGGCAGATAACGTGCTGTTCTTTGGCAAAAATAAATGAAGAGTAATTGCTAGAAGGAAACTGTCAGCATCAGTAAGCACGAAATTAGGCAGTGCCCACAATTCCTGTAAGGTTTCAGGCACTATTGAAGCCTTCTGCATCACAGCACCACGCTGCTATTTGGGCACTGTCGTCAAAGCCATCTGTGCCTCAAGAAAATCAACCCAGCAGTTCCCAGTGCTCACTCTTAATAGATTCAACAGTGCTTGTGAAAATGAGTATTCTGTCCTGGCGCAGAGCTCTCCAAGCTCTAGATGTCAAATGGAGCATCATCAGCCAGTTCCAGATAGTCAGTGGTCCTTTTTAACCAATTCTGTTAGTTCCTTCCACTTTTCTGAACATCAGCACAGCTGGAACAGAATATAGTGACCAAGACATACAGTTCCATTGAAAGGCTGCTGTGTGAAATCAGTAATTGCCCTTCCTGCCCGGCCTATTAACTGACTGGTCAGCATGTATCCAGCTCCAAACCAGCCACGGCTTGTGCACTCACTGCTTCCCAACCATTCAGCATGGCAGATGTGATGAGTTCGTCCTCATCAAGCAAGATTCTCAGAGATCAAAAGTGCTGTAAAAGCAAACCTTTTTTTTTTTTCCTCCCAATAAAGCAATGTGAAACTGGACACTGCCTGGTTCCAGCTATCTTCAGTAATAAGTATCTGACAACCAGTACAACAAAAGTGTACTATTATAAAGGTTATTGTTAGTCCAACACATCCCATCAGAGGCACGCTCAGGACGTCAGGGATGTACTGTCATACAAATCAAAAAGTGCCCAAAACCATCATTGATGATTCAAAGTTCATGAACACTTTACTGGACATCACTACCAACAAATCTTCATTTAAACAGTTTTAACTCCATTGTATCTGCAGTATGTCAGACTCTGCAGCAGAAATGTGTGGCTACTCACTGCTCATTACACTGGGTCACCTTTTTTTTTTTTTTTTTTTTACAAAAATTGAAGAAAAGAATTACATCGTAACAAAAACAGTTATTATGAAAGGCCCCAAATAACATCATCATGAGATATTTCTAAGAAGAGATATAGAAATGTTACCTACAATTATAACTTAGAACTATACAATGTAGCCTCTTAGAACCTGAAAGCCATCCCTATTTTGGATGCATTAACCTTGAGCAAGACAGAAAGCCAGGTACAAGAACTAGCGATAGAGGAAAAATCCTCTCCCCTGCAATGGAAAATTTTCATCTCTTCAAGCAAGCCACAGAGATGCTGAGCCGGGCCGGCGTTGCCTAGACACCGAGTGCAGCCTCCTGCCAACAGGGACAAGCTACGCATCAGCAAACCAACAGCTGATAAGTGGATGAACTGAAAGAGAGACAGTGAGTTTTCGCACACATCGGTGTAAAAAACCTGACTTCTTCCACATTACGGCACTACCCCCATTCACTAGATACCAAAGAACCGTTATGAATATGGAGATATCAGCATAACAGATTAGAATCCACCATACTTAGTTCTTACCTCTACATCTATAGGCATACCTAAACCAGAAAGTGCAATCAAGCCGATTTCGTTTTTGTTTATCTGCAACTCAGTTCATGTCTTCAGAACAGAAGTTACACCTCAGCCTAGCACCAAAAGCCACATCAAACCACTGTTCACTCCCAACCCCCACTGTCCCCACAGGGACACCGCTCTGCTCCAAGAGGCACACGCCTCACACCAGAACCGCTGAGAGAAGCTGATGTTTATTCCAAATTGAAACCTTATCTAATTGACTTTATTTAGATAATAAAGGTTTAATGATTAAGAGCGACTAATGTTTAGCTTATCATTTTGGGTTGGACTTCCTTGTGGAGGCTCTGTCACCAGTAGGTTTTTCACCATCAGCTTGAGAGTAACCTACTCCCAAAGCAAGAAGGCAGGCATCTGAGAGAACAACAGGGAATGGTTTTAAGCTAAGACAGAGTTTAAGTTAGATATTAGGAGGAAGTTCTTCACACAGAGGGTGTGAAGCAGCAGAACAGGTTGCCCAAGGAGGCTGTGGATGCCCCATCCCTGCAGGCATTCAAGGCCAGGCTGGATGTGGCTCTGGGCAGCCTGGTCTGGCGGTTGGTGACCTGCACATAGCAGGGGGTTGAAACTAAATGATCATTGTGGTCCTTTTCAACCCAGGCCATTCTATGATGCTATGATCTGTGACTGCAGCAGGGCACTGTTACAACAAGGATCCCCTACTTTCCCGCAACCTCTTCAGAACACAAAAACGTCCCTAAAACACCCCACCTCCACCCCAGCTATCAGAGAACAATGATGAGGCATTACCACAGCACCAACATGGCAGGAAGCCCAACCACGGAGGGCAGCTAAGTGCTTCTTTCTTTAACATCTTTCCTCACCCTGCTTTTTCAAAGCAGCATGCCTGACAAATGCAAAGTATTCTCTGCGAGCAACTGGTAGGGCTGGAATGTTTGAGAGCACAAAGCCCAGCACTCACATCTCATCACTACCCAGCTGTCCAGCTCCATCCCAAATTGCTGTACTACATGCCCACCCTGATTCTGATCTACTTTGCCTCAAGAATAAATAGTAACATAAAACTGCATTATTTGTATTAGCAGAGTACTGCAGACAATTTATTATTCCAGCAAGCTATGAAGGGAAGGGCCAGGAATAGAGCTTTTCAATTAAGGTAATGAATCTCAATTTATGGAAAAATACTTGGCCAAGTGTAAGGTCTTACTTTTACTAGAAACAAGTCCATTGGGATGGCTGTAATCCTCGCCAAGCACCTTGTGAGCCCTCCTCCCAAAATCCTTCCCACCACCCTTACCACCCTTACCAGCGGACACCTCTGATCACTGCAGGTGTTTACAAAGAAGAAACAGCGCTTTCCGGACTCTAGCAGTTAAATTGTTGCTGCTTCCCACTTATGAATTATAACAGCAGCATAGTAAACAACATCAAATAAACGTTACCTAATGACTCAATTTTGAAGCACACACATGTGCATGCTTTTGTACGTGAAGCCACGGGACAGGATGCGCAAAGATACCAACGTTTCAAGGCAGTTCAAAACCACACACCTCAGTGCTAAACCCTTATTCCAACACCTGACCCCAAAGTGCCCAGAGACGCACGCAGCACAAAACCACGCGGGGACATCCAGAACCCCTGCGTCAAAAAATAAAAGCTGACAGACCAGGAGCAATCAAATTCCAGCTCGCGTCAGGAGAGAGACCCGCGCTAAGCACGTGTACTTCGCGCAGTGGAAACGAGGCCAAGGACGCATCGGGGCGCGACTCCCACCGGGCCGTTACCCACCAACAGCGATAGCGCTGCCGCTCAGAACGCCTCCAGCGCCAGGCCGCGCCGCAGCCGTGCCACAGCCGTGCCATCCGCCCCGCGCACTTCCTATTCCCCACACCGGGGGCAGTGGCGGCGCAGCGTTACGCAACGCATCCTCCCGTGCCGCCCGCAGCGCCGCCCGGCCCGCGGAACGCCGGCACCTCCCGCCCCGCACGGCCGAGCCGCCCGCCCCCCCCCCGGCCGGAGCCCCCGCGCAGCCCCGCTCCCCACCCCCGCGTTCCAGAGCCCCCCGTCACCGCGCAGCCCCAACGGAGACCGCCCCCTCCCCACCACCTCCTTGGCCCCCGGCAGCGGACCCTCTCGGTGCCCCGCGCCCCCGGCGGGCGGCCCGAGCCCCGGCCGTTACCTGAGATCAGGTCGGCGCCGGCGGCGGCTGCGCCTCTTTTGTTTGTCAGACGTGAAAATGGCGGCGCGGAGCGGGGCCGGCCCTCCCCCACCTCGGCCCGAAGCCCCGCCCCGCCATCGCGCCCGCCTCGCGCTATTGGCTCGGCCCGCCCTGCCGCGCGCTGATTGGGCGGCCGCCGGCGGCGCTGTTGCTAGGGCAGCCGGGCTTCGGGGCGCCGCGGGACGGGGAGGCCTCCGCTCCCTCTGCTCCCCGCGGCCCGCCCCGCTGCTGGGCCCTCGCTCACGAGCGGCGGCGGCTCCTCGGGGCCCGCGGCCCGATGCTTGTGGTGCGCGCAGCAGCCCGCTCTGCGTGGGGTGCGCGGTCCCGCGGCCTCGGGCCGGACAACGACTGTTGCGGTTTAAATCAGCGCGCAGCGGGCGCTGACAGTGAGCTCAGTGACGCCGCTTTAATCACGTTAATGAGACGGAGCGACTCCTCTCAGACACGAGTTACCCCGCGCTGCATTTAAACAAAGGTCAGCAGCCAGCAGCGTGCGGCACGGCTGTGCTTTGCAGTGCGCGCGGCGCAAGGACCGTGGTGTCGGCACTGCTGCCGGGCACTCGTAAAGTCCGGGTCTCTCGGATCGAAGCTGGCCGCCAGCAAACACGTGTGTGGTTTACCGAGGGACCGGCAGCTGTGGCAGGAGATCATCAGCTCGTGCTGCCGGTTTCAGTCTGTAGTGGCTGTGGACATCCGATGGACACCAGGGCTCCTGGTGCTGTACGTTCCCTGTGGCCCTGCTGCTGCTGCCAGCGCCGGGCTGTGCCCGTGGGATTACAGCAGCGTTGGGTTTCCTTGGGCCTTGCTCTTCTTTCTTCCCTCTTAATTAGCCAGGGAGCGATTCCAGGCTACGAGTCACTCCGACACCTCCTGCCTCCCTGCGATCAGCTTTCCTGAGCCGGGTCATGCCTGTAACAAGAAGACGTTGACATGGAGCGTGGCTTGGCAGCGGCGTACTGCTGCTCCGCTCTCGCTGCTCCTCCGCTCCCCTGCTGCCCTTGACCACATGTGGCTTGTGGTCACCTCCCTGCCGTGGGCCTGCAGGCATGGGTACAGGACTGCTCCCCTGTCTGCCGGGTGAGCCATGGCACAACTTGAGAGCATCACCCCTGAGCAGTGCAGCTGAGCTCTGCAGGCCCTGGGAGGTGCAATAGCAGCACTCCTCTTGCTGAGTAGAAGGCGATTTGGCACTGCAGCCCCTCAGCACCTGCTCAGGTGGGCACTCTAAAAGCAGGCACTAAACATCCTGCTTCCTCAGGCACCTTTCTCTCCCCTGTGTGCTCTGTGTGAATGTATACATGTACACACACTTTTAAAAGAGCTGTTGAAAAGTGCCAGGCTGACAGTTTTAAGGAACAAGCACTTGCCTTTATGAACAGAACTCATACAACATAGGAAGCAGCAGAGAAAACTCCTCTTTGCTGAGTTGTGTTAAGTCCATGAGCTGGAAGAAGCACACTAGATCATTAAGTTCATGTGCATTGTTTTTTTTGTCTCACTGCCTACGAGCTGTTCCTGTTACAGGGAGCAGAGGAACACTGTAAACTTCCCCAGTTTAATATTATCCTTGTTGTGATAAGGGATGCAAAATTTCATTTATATGAAAACTGAGACCCTGAATCAAAAGATGTAAGCCAAAAAAAATGCAGTCACTTCTCACCGAATCAGCCCAGTTCCAGCACAAGACAGCTTTCTTCTCACTGCACAGTCCTCATGTGCAGTCAGACACAGCCTGTGCTCTGTCTGCATGGTGCGGTCTGTGCCAATTTTGTGGTGCCTACATTAGTTCAAATGAATGCACATGGTTCTCATTACTGTTTACTTGCAAAACATTTCATGAGATGTTGTGTCTGATTCAGTACACAAGGCAGGCCACGGAAGAGGCCAGCGCCTAATTTAATAAGGAAGATGGGAAATGTCATGCTTTAAAGATGCCTTGCATGGAAATAGATTCCAGGCTCTACACTCAGTCCTGATCGGGCCAAAAATAATAATAATAATGTGAGAAGGAAGCTGGAAGGCGAAGAGCAATGGGAGGGCTTTCTGTGTGGGGCAGCAGAGAAGATGCCAGAGCTCTGGCCAAGCACCTTCTGTCAGCCCCAAGCAGTTTCAAGCTGAAGGCTGAGGGATGGGGATAAACGCAGCATAACACAGCCAGGCTCTGTTGGCTAGGGTGGGAGCTCAGCTCTGGGATTTCTCAAGAGCTGCCAGGACAAGAGAGGTCACAGGTGTTGGAGCAGTGCTTCCCTGCAGAAGGCTGTGATTAACGGGATATGTTTTCTTCCCTCTAAGTTTCTATTAACTGATTTGATCTGACCCAGGAACCACAAACAAAAACATCTGTAGCTTATGGTTTATGGGTTTGGTTTGTTGGCTGTGTTGCAGGCAAAGAGGCAGCACCAAAGGCTGCCTCCGAGCCAGCAATGCGGGCAGAATACTCTATGCCTCTTTCCCCTTTGGAGATCAGGGACTCTTGCCAGACTGCTACCATAATAGACTCAACTTGTGCTCCTGATAACAAAACTCCAGCTACTGCTTTGTCCCCTCCTTCCCCTGTCTTTATCAGTTGTGTCTGCTGTGCCAGCAGACCTCCAGCATGACTCTCTGTCCCTTGTGAGCTGCTGGCACAGCAGAATTCCTCTGTGCTATTGCAAGATAAAAATATTCCTCATCAAAAAATACATGAACAGAACAATACAGAGATAACCCAAAGGTTAGGGCTGGACAGAGGATTATTTTCAGTACCACTTTTCTGCATTTTCCTGCATGGCGAGGCAGTCCTGCAGGTGGGCTTGCAGCCCCAGCAGAGGGGGGCAGGAAAGCACCAGCCATTTTGGTTTCCTCTTCTCACTTCTCTGTTCATGCAGCTCTATCCCTCACTGCACACCCTCCTGCAGCTTTGCTTTCCAATTCTGCTTTTTTTCTGAGCCTCCCTCAGATGTTTCTCAGTGAATAGATCCCCACTCTCTGCACAGCGCTGTGCGGATGTCTGCACTGCTGCTCAGAGCTCAGCCATGCAGGCTATTTAGGGCAGGGAAAAGCCACTTCAGATATAAATATCAATCAAAAACAAGCCAGTTCTTCTGTCAGCTGCTCTCAGCCTCCCACCACCATCACCCTCTGATTTCCATCCTCACTTTTGTGACCACTCTATGCAGCTGGATTTCACTCAGATTCTGGATCCTTTGCATCTCTGTGGGATAAGGGATGGTCCCAACAGACCCCACATGAGGCATTTTGCCAGGGTGAGAGGAGATCAGATGTCCCTCTGAGCCACCCTGGTGAAGAACCAGTTGCAGAGAACTTCTCATTCCCATACAGTTCATGTAATGCTTGCAAGATTTCGAAACAATAAATCAATTGCCACTCTTATCAATGATCTCCCATGGAGGAGCCTGGATGCAGGTTTCCTCCTGCTCCTTTCCCTTGCTCCCTCATCCCACACCTCCTGCCAGCAGCCACCTATCAACCCAACATGAATGCAGCCATCAGTGAGCAGGCAGAGCTGGCAATGCCAAGGGGACAGTGCGAGCCAGCGCCAGTTGGGAAGGAACGTCATGCTGCTGATACAGCCCTTCCCTGCAGTTCCTCCTGCTGCTCCAGGGATTCTTCCTGGGCTATTTTTAGTGCTGAGTTACATCACCACCTATTGCACAGCTTTGAAACAGGCGCTGGCTGCGAACAGCCAGGCAGCAGCTGCAGCAAACTGTTTTCCTGCAGTGACAGTGGCAGGGAGGTGGCTGGGCTGCAGACATGAGCTGGGCTTGGAGGGACACACCGTAAGAGCCCCACTGCCCCATCCCTGGGGATGCTTCCCAACAGCGCTGCCATTTCCTGGCTGTGTGATACCAAACAATTAATCCTGTGTGCTTCTCCTCTTTCCAAAGAGAGATTGAATGCTGACCTACTTCTTTAGGGGAAATTTGCAAAGGCCTCCAGCCCCTGTGACAAGCGGGTGGCACCGAAAGCACAGCTGCTGCCGCCTATTCCTATCACCCCTTCTGCTGCTGCAAACACCTAACATTGCAGTCATGGTGCACATAGCAGATCTGCTCCTGCAAAGAGCTCATGATTTCCAGCTGGCAGAGGCTCATGCTTTTGGGCGAGAGCAGTTCATGTGCCGTCCAGCCACGTGGCTGTACACTGAGAGGAGGCTTGCTGTGCATGGGGCAGTGAGCCCTCCGTCTGCCTGGCACTGTCACCATCATTGCGCTTCCCAGGGAAGCTCACTGCCCTCCTCCCCACTGCCCAAGTTTTCAGCCTGCTGCAGGAAGCTCTTCAGCAGAAAGCAGGAAAAAGGGGATCCCTGCATGGCCCCAGCAGCATCCAGCACAGACTCCCAGCCTCCTGCATCCCAAAATCCCTCTTCTGGGAGATTGTGTCCAGAACAAGGGCCGAAGCCGCGTAAGGAGGAAATTCTGTGTTAAATTCCTTCCTCCCGAGTCATTTTCAGAGAGAGAACAGTGTGTGCTCCCAGCACAAGGATGACGTCTTGCTGGCTGCCCACAGCTCCTGGCTGCTGTCCCTGCTGAGAGAAACACCCTCCAGAGCCCTCACATCCCTGGGGCAGAAGGTGCACCTATCACCGCACAGCTGCACAGATCCCCTCTCCCCTTTCCCTCCACTCTCCAGGGGTGAAATGGTGGCAGAATTATGCTGCAGACTGTATGTGAGCCCAGTGATTACTCTGGGCTTGCTAACCAAAACTGGGATTAAGCAGAAGAACAAAAGTCTCATCTGCTGCAAACCAACAGCTGCATGCGGATCACCAGCACCACATTTATTTGTCCTCATTTCCCCAGAGGAGCACTGAAATGGTTAAAGCAATCTGAAGAAGCAGTTAATTTTGTATTTGCATTATGCTGCTTAAAAAGTAAACACGGAGTGAGGCCAGGCTGCCAGCAGCTGCTGCTGACCTCAAAATAAAAGAAGTTGCAGGCTGATCTGGAGTAGGGCAGGCTTGCAAGCATAGCAAGCGAGGAATGTGACAGCTCTGCCTGGCACAGAGCAAGTGCTGCTGTCCCCTCCTCAGTCCCAATAGGGCCACGGCACTGGGGAGGGTATTGGAAAAAATATTCCTGATGATTTTCTCATCTCAGAGACGAGGTAAATGCTGCCCTGATCTGGACAAGCTATGCAGGGATTACTGAAGCCAACTATCTGGGCCAAGGTTAATGAAGAAGCCTGCGAAGCCCTCCCAGCCAGTTCCCTCCTCTCAGGCGGGTTGGCATCACGCTGCAGGGAGCCACGAGGCTTAGCTCCTGCCTGGCTGTGGAGCACGTGGAGCTCCTCTCCTGATAGCTGGGAAGGATTATTATTGTTATGGTTATCGTTGTCATTATCCAGTACTGCCGTCATCGCATGGGGATGAGCTCTGTGCTGCTCAGCAGGAGCTGGGGCTGTCATGGGGTGAGTGCAGCGAGCTCGTCCCTGATGGGCTCCTCCTTGCCAGAGCAGTTTCCAGCATCTCAGTCCTGACTTTGAAGCCATTATCATAGAATCATTAAGGTTGGAAAAGACCACTAAGATCATCAAGTCCAACCGCCAACCCGTCACCATTATGCCCACTAAACTATGCCAAATACTGACAAATACAAATCCATGGGTTCATGGACAAGGGCTGCTGGATGTAGAAGCGGCTCCACACCCAACTTCTTTTCCCTGCAGCCTCCACCTCTCAGTAAGGCACAATTACCCACTTAATTAAGAGGGAGGGTAATTAGCCACCCAAATGGCTGCCAAGGAATGCCACAGTCACAATGGTCCCTGTGACAGAGCAGATAACACTAAATGGAGATCATTGTTCTTCCTGGCCCTGAAAACCTGCTGACGTCACCCAGTGCTCAAACCCACTGAAGACTTGTGCTGAAGATAGTAGGAAAAATTTCTCCTTGGAAGGAGTGGTGAGGCACTGGTAGGGGCTGCCCAAGGAGGCGGTAGAGCCACTGCCCCTGGAGGTGTTCAAGAAAAGGGGCAGATGTCACACTGAGTGACATGGTCCAGTGGTATGGTGGTGATGAGTTTATGGTTGGACTAGATGGTTTTAGTGGACTTTCCAGCTTTTATCATTCTATTACAGGGCACTGGCATCCCTCTTGGCACCTCCCCACTCCTCTTGGATGGCCATTGGGACACATACAGGGTGGCCATCCCAGTGTGGTGTCCCTGCAAGGCCACCAAGAGTGTGCCAACACACTGCGTGGCACTGGGGATGCTGGGGTTAGTGCCATGAGCAAGCAGCAGGAACGGGTGACACAGGGACATGCAGTCAGAGGCATCAGGGGGGCCACTGCAACAAAGTCACACAAAATAAGGCAAAGAGGAGGTGGTCCCGGATAAATCCACCCACCCACTGCATTGGAATCCCTGCCAGGGGGCCGGCTGCTGGCGTCAGGCCTGGGAGGGGAACGGTGATAGCTGGGTAACGGTAATCAGTAGAAAAACCTATTTATAGAGCATATAATGAGCTACTTCTGAGAGAAGATGAAAGGGAAGGCGATGAGTCAATAGGGCAGGCAGGACTGAACTTTCCTGCTAATGAGACTGTTGTTTCACACAGAGGGGTGGCCTGCGTGTTCCCAGCAGTGTCACTTTCAGCAGGTGGAGGGAGAAGGGGACACTTCTACCCCTTGTGAGGCACAGCTGAGCTCAGCTCTGAGCTCAGCCCTGCAAACAGCCTGCATGCTCCAGCACAGAGAGGCCTCAGGGGCAGTGGAGGTCCCCCAGGGCTGTGCACCACATCCCGCCAGTGAGCACAGATCCAGCAGCTCCAACACCAGTGAGGGGGCTAAATTTAGCCTCCTCGCCCAGCTTTTCATTTCAAAGCTGCCCGTGGGAAACATTTCCATTTTATCATGAAAACAACTTGGCTGCAAAAATAAATTACAAGGACATCAAAGAATTAATGCAGTAGTTGGGTGCCCAGGGCCCCCAGAACCCTCTTGCTGGGGTCGTCCCCCTGGCCACCAGCCCCTGCAGCTCTCCATCTGCGACCCCAAGCAGCTCCAGCAAAATGCATCTGCCCCCACCCCAGAGCTCCAGCAGTGGGGAGCAGCCAGGCTGGGGATGAGCTGAGAGCCTGACCTGCTCTTGACATCTTGCTGAAACCCAAACTTCACCCACGGTGCCTATTACCTAATTAATAGATTATAGCATGCCAGTGGAAATTAACATAAGAAGTGGTCCAAAGTCCTTGTGCAGGACCAGAAACACCAGAAAAATGGCAAATAAAATAGAAATAAAAATAATCCAGGAGCCTGCAGTCAGCAGTCCAGCCCCTGCAGAGCTTCAGGGCCACGGGCAATTAGTTTTGCCCCACGATTGGGTGGGGAACACCGCATCACCCTGAGTCAGGGCTGCTGCAACCACTTGGTGTGGTGGGATGTCTCTCTTCAGCCTAATTTTCCAATTAAAGACATCCCCGCAGGGGGAAGAATCAGGTTGTATCATTACAGATGCTATCAGCCTGCATTCCCCCCAGGTGAGAAAGCCAGGCTGCCCAGCTCTGCTGCTCTATTTTCGCCCTGCAGACTGCTCATTTCCTTGTCCTAGGTCTGCACTTTCATTTCACTCCCTTCCAGGTTCCCGAATTAGCACGGGCAGGCTCCTGCTCTGTTTGCTTTGGAAGAAGATGTGTTGCCACAAATTATTTTTGATTAAAGTAAACAAAGACTCTCCCTCTCTTTCCCCCTCCACCCCCCGCTTTGATGTTGTCACTAATTTTAGTGCCCAGAGGAGCGAACCCAAGGGCTCTGGCCGGGGCCCAGCGCAGGACACCAGGACACCCGGGGCTGCCAGCCCTGCTGGCACCTCTGCTAGG
This sequence comes from Chrysolophus pictus, assembly GCA_037305975.1. NCBI lineage: Eukaryota > Metazoa > Chordata > Aves > Galliformes > Phasianidae > Chrysolophus > Chrysolophus pictus. Next base: position 11,049,562 of record CM074587.1, read on the forward strand.
GCCGCACATGTCCCCGAGCCCTCAAACAGCCCCGTGCTGGGGTATTCCCATAAGAAGCAGCCTGGATTAGTGGGAGCCACTGCCACCACAGCTGTGGTGCTCATCCAGCACTGGGGCAGAAGGTGTAGGCACGGCGGGAACACACAGCCTGTTTCCAGGATTTATCCCAGCTGGGCTGTTCCTGTCAGCTGAGCCAAGGGATTAGCAGGTACAGTAATTCCCATTTAACCTGTGGGGAACTGGCGCTGAATCACATTCCCATTTCCTGAGCCTACTGCCCACCCATGTTCACCCCCCAAGCCAGGGCTGGGACCCGAGGAAGCAGTGAACCAGGGGACAGTCACTAAGCATGCAGCATGGCACGGCATAGCAGCATGAAGCCAGACCATGGGCAGGATGACACCGGGTCATGTCAGATCCATGCAGGGTTCTGCTGCCCTAACAGTGTGGGGGGTTCAGGTGATGACCTGCACGAGGCCCTGACTCAGCAAGGGCACACGGGGCATTATTTACCCAGACTTTTTTTGGTAGCTGCTTTGCAAGGAGATGAAACCAGGGGGAGCATCTTCCCACCCCAGAGAGCCCCCAGCTCAATGAGGTTTGGGATGGCTGTCCATTGGGGGACACACAGAAGAGCCCCTACATCTCCCCCTCTCCCCCCCACATATCTCCCTCTCCAGCAGTATCAAACCTGCTCACCACACAAAGCTATTTATAGCCTGAGCTGATGTTGATTTGGATGGAGTGGAAGATAAGAAAGTTATTTTTAGGAGCAGGCTTTGCTGGCTCAGGCACACTCTGTCCCACCTGCAGAGCACAACTGGGTGCTGGGACAAGTGACCCAGCGAGCACAGCCTGAGCGGGCACTGTGCTGCAGGTCCCTTCCTACAGATCCCAAATCCATGCTGTTGGGGGAGAATGATGCCAACAGGTTCTGCTGCTTTCCCTTTGTTGGACCTCTGCAACTTTGGGAAACGTCAGCCCACATGGCCAGGGCCAGGTAAAGAGGCAGGCAGCTAAGAATAAATCTCCCCAGAAGGAACTGCTGGGCAATGTTGCCAAAAAAAACATTGCCAGCCAGTCCAGCCTACAACAGCTACATTGCTTTGGAAGCCCCCAGCTGCCCTTTGTGGCCAAGATTTGGTCTCAGCTGAAGGCTGCGCTGGCATGGCTTGCCCACCAGCTCCATGATTCTATGATCCTCTCCTCGAGAACACTGGCAGGAACCATCAGGAAGGATGCTCCAACCGTAATTAACCTTCAGGCATATTATGCAAGCACATTGTTTTCAGGAAGGATGGGAGCGGTGTGGAGCCCAGAGACACAGAGCTGGCAGCAATGGGGGACACACTGTGACCACGGTCATGGCTGCAGGACAGTGACCTGGTGTGATTAAATCCCTCATTCCCCGAGAGGAGTTGTAAAAATCTCATTGCTCCTGGGGCCTAGAAGGGGTGCCCATGAAGAACAGCAGTCCTGGCTGGCGCACGGAGTGCTCTGGCCACACAGCCATGACACATCCCATCCCCACTAGTGCCACGTTCTGTTCACACTGGCTGGGACACCCGGACATCTCCCTGCAGAGCTCCTGGGTGGCTGTTCAACTTCTGATTTACAGCAGCACATATCAAGAAGACTCTGTGCTTCTTATTTCAGGGAAAAAGGAGTCACACAGAAGTTTCTGCCCTGGGTGTTTGGGCTTGAGGTGCCCTGTATCACAAAGCTGCAAAACCCCAGTGGCAACAAAACTGGAGCACAACACATGGCTAGAGTACCCTGGCACTGGTGCCATCAGCACTTGGCACTGGTACTCACAATCTGTGATCACTGCTGTATCATGGACCCCAGCTCTGCTGGCACACCCTGCTCCCAGCCTGAGCTGCGCCAGGGGATGCTCCAGGACGGGATGGAGCCAAAATGGGACGGGGGGAGGCAGGGAAGGGGCTGGTGTGAGAGCACAGAGGGTGCCAGACAGTGTCTAGTGGTCTGCACAAAGCCATGGACCCCCCACGTGGGCAGGGCCGGCCGAGCAGCCTCCTATCCCACGCTGAACTATTACATAAAGGCAGGATCGTATGAAGGTTGAGCAGTGAAAATGTAAATAACGTCGGTGCCAAGCCCAGCCTGGGGCCAGCAGGAGTGCGGGGCTGTGTACAGGGAACAGTGCATGTGGAGGGGGCTGCAGGGAGCAAGCTTTGTGCCCTGCCTCAGCCTGTGCTGTTTAAATCCATTGCTTGTGAAAACCAGCCCTGAAACAAGCAAATAAACATTATCTGGAAGCACAACAGCCCTGACAAATCTCCCAAGCATTCAGTGGGCCGCTGGCAGCGGTTGCACAACAGGAAGAGGCTGCGGATCGCATTGCTGCGCGCGGCTCCCGGTGCTCCCGCTCGGGCTGTGCGTGCAGCGCTGCCGGGGGCTGCTGGGAGCCGCCCCAGCGTCCTGCCTTCAGCCTTCTGCCCTCGGCACAGCGGCATCCGTCGTGCATAGGTGTCCCAGGAGCACCGAGGGGCTTCTGGTCTCAGCAGAACAAGTTAATGATTTAACCCCCATCCGAGCCAAGTTGTTTTTAAACCTCCACGTTGCGACGTGTCGGGAAGGAGAGAGTTTGACCCGAGCGTTGCCAGATCCTGGGTGACGGCGCGGGGGTTCGGCTCTCTGCTGCGGGGGGAGGACAGCGGTCACCTCTCTCCCCTCGGCGGTCGCTTGCTGCCACCTGGTGCCGCTTCGCCACAAATGCTGCAGTGGCGGCGACCGAGGCACGGAGCCACGGGCTGCGCTGTGCCAACCCGGTGTCCTTCTGCGGCATGGCAAGGGGAGAGCAGGAGGAGCTGCGTTTTTCTAGTGGAGCTTTGCCGTGCAAAAAATGGTATCACCGCTGCAAAGCTGGGGGACCTCCGGTTTAATGCAGCCCACGAGGTGGACGCAAATCCTCCTTGCTGGGATGAAGGAGACGCGCAGGGGATGCCCGACGTGTCCCAGCTCCGCTAGAGCTCCGAGCAGAGCTGCAGGAGGGAGCTTCTTTCCCCGGGGGGAAAAGCAGGGAGTGGGTAGCTCTGGAACAGTGAAGGCACAATTCTGCTTACAGGTGCAGACAAGCAGCAGGCAGGTTTGTTCCAGCCCTGTGCATCACCCACTGAGTGCACCCAGCAGAGCCTGGGCTCCCCAGGTCCTCATTGCTGTGATACTTTTGTCACTTCCTGAGGTTGACATGGAATAAGAGTACCTGGCAAAAACACATGCCATTGACCTTATTGATCTTTAGTTTTAATTCTGGGTTAGAGGAAGAGGACTGATGAGAAGCAAATGCTGTCCTGGTGGGAGCAGCACAGGGTGCACAGGGATGAACACAAAGGCCAGCAGTGCTACAGGCAACGTGGCAGCTCACCCAGAGCGCCCACACAGCTGTTCCCCGAATCACATCAAAAAAAAAAAAGAAAGAAAAAAATCGATAGAGCAGCACATCAAGGCTGCATGTGGGTCCTATTCTGCAGGGCAAACTGAGCACTTCTAGGAAGCAGCTCGATGCAGTACCCCCACTTTAGGAGTACATTCTTACAACTGTCTGCTTGCGAAAAAGAAACCCCAAAACAATGAAGCCCACTGACACGCCAACCCCACGTATCTTCCTTGCCTTCCCCACGCTGGTTGCAGCAGAACAAACAGGGCTGGAGGGGCACTGTGCCGCACACTGTGGGTGTCCTGTCCCACACAGGCAACAGGAACATGTCAGAGAATCTTATGTCCCAGAGTGCTTCCATCCTGGCTTCCCCAAGATAAACATGTTCTGCTGCCAGGAGGGTTGTGAAATGCCATGAGTCAGGGGAAGGTTCAGACAGTGGGACAAGGACTGCAGGGCAGCTCCCACATGGCACCCTGCATTGCTCAGCAGCACAGCACACCGCACTTTCCCCATAGCTGAACCAAATTCCAGATGGGAGCCCCACTGCCCACTTCCCAGGGCCACAGCCTTACCTTGGAGTGAGGGTTCTGGTTCCCAGAGGCAGCCTTTGGCACGCAGCAGCATGGGGCTTTGCCGGCTCCCAGCAGGGAATGAGGGCTGAGGTGTCAGTGCCCACTTCCAGGTGCTCCCTGTGCCCATCAGTGCTCTCAGCTGCTGTCAGCCCCTGGGCAAAGGGCTGGGGGGTTCTGTCACCAGGCAGGAGCTGCCCCTGCTCCTGCAGCGATGTCCAGCTGCAGCCAGGAGGTGCCCATTGCATACTTTTACCATGTTTTAGTTTTTTAGTGCAAAGACTCAGCTCAAGTTGCATGGCCCCCAAGGTTTTATTGTGCTTTTTGACTGTTTAGGGCTACCTCCTCTTAAAAAGGAAAAAAACAGCAATTTCACCTTTTATCTTAGAGGAGATGAGCATGGAACCTTCCTGCTCGTCATGACCTCTCTCAGTATTACCAAGTGTTCCTCATGGCAAAACCTGGAACTCATAGAAATGTGAGAGGAAAGAAGAGAGCCCCAACACTGCCATTCCACACAGCCCTGCCCGTCCCAAAGGAAAGAAATCACCACATGGAGTGCTCTTTAAATTCCTAGATTTTAATTGCCATAGAAATCCTCTGCAGACAGCAATCTGTGGCATATGAGAAACCATACAGATACCCAAACATTTCTTTTCTGGCTTTTACCACGTAAAACTATCGATCTTTTTTTTTTTTAATTATGTTTTTTTAAATCAACTCCTTTAGTAGAAACCATAACAAGCGATTAACAGGAAATTGCTCATTTTCCAAAAGAACAAATGTTTCTTCTCTCAAAAAGAGCAGAGAAACCACTGGGGAGTTCCAAATATATGTACAGGTACCTGGGCATGATGGCCGTCACGCACCGGCCGGTTCCCCTCTTCCACACGTTTTCAGCACCGTCACCAATCACAGAATTCACGGAATTCATTAAGAAATGTGTTATTTACATCGGAGCATTCTGCAGCACAAGGGGACAGAGAAGAGCCGAGACACGCTCGCCCCGCGCTCGCCCTCCCCCGTGGGCTGCTCACAGGCTGTTAAGGCATCACACATGCACAGGAGCTGCTCAGGGATCTGAGGAAATCTGCACAGCCGAAGTGTGAAGGCATTCACACACACAGCCGTGTGACTTCCATGTTCTCTCTCATCATCTGAGCAGGAAAGGAGCGCCGTGCCCAGAGCGCGGGGTTCGCACAGCACGGCAGCATGCAACGCGGCGGTCAGGGCTGGGAACACGGCGAGCCCTGCTCCGGGACACCTCCTGTCCCCTGCGTTTGTCAGAGAGTCCAGGGGATGTCATTCACAACTGTGTGCCAGTAATGTGGGCAACGTGGGCTGCACTGGGAGCTTCAACACACTGCATGGCTAGCGGGTTGTGGTTTCTGCTCGTTTCTACTGTAACCTAGGAGTAGAAAAGGTTCGGGTCCTGTTCCTGCGTCTACGTGGGCTGCTCAGAGGTCCTAGGTCGCTGTGTCAGCAGTGCTCTAGGTCGGTGTGTCAGTGACTCTGCCTGCCTCAGGGACTTTGGCACGTTCACCACGGTTTGTACAAATCCCTGAGAACTCATCAATGCTTCGATGTGTTACAGCTCCGAGACGCGGCCTCGGCACGGCTCCAGCCCCATCACGCCTGCTTCTTGCTGTTGCCTGTGCTGTGCAGCATTGCCAGGAACTCCAGGATGAGGTTTGCTGTCTTGCGTGGCCGCTCTACCACCACCGAGTGGCCACAGTTCTCCAGGATGGACACGTGGCAGTCCGGGATGGCACTTGCTAAGATGTCAGCACCGGAAACATCCAGGACCTGGATGTTGGGGAGAAAAGTCACTGTCATAGCACTGGGCTTTACTGGCCATGGCAGAAACCCCATTGGAGATGCCTTTGCAGGCTCAGTCGAGATCATAGAGTCATTAAGGCTGAAAAAGGCCTCTAAGACCATCTAGTCCAACTATCAACCCATCACCCATCACCACCATGCCCACTAAACCTTGTCCCTCAGTGCCACATCTGCGTGTTTCTTGAACACCCCCAGTGACAGTGACTCCACCACTTCCCTGTTCCAGTGCTCGGCCACTGTTAATCCAACAGCACAGGACACTGCCCACCACGCCTGCCAAAAGGGCTCCTTTGGTGACTCAAACAGAAACAGACTGCGCAGCAGTGCACCACATGGCACGTTGCATTTGTCAACCCAACAAATGCTGATGTTGAGCATCAAAACAGATGCTGAGCAGGGATGCAGACATGGCCTTTGCAATGCTGGTGGGGGAGGGCTGAGACCATGCTGTACCATCTCCCCAGGCTCTGCACTGGGTGCCAGCCTATGCCTGCACTTTGCCCCTTCCCCAACCTCCAGATCTCCCTGTTCCTCCGCTTGTAACCACATGGAGTGATGCTTTCTCCTTGCCACCTGCACACTAAAGAGCACATCTCTCCCTGGTTGCCAGCACAACTCTACTGGCAATTTATTCCTCTTATTCCTCTTCCCAGATTATGTCAGACTTGGCAGCACCCAAAAGCCTGTAGCCAAGAGGCAGTCACATACCTGGTCCTGCTTTCCCCAGATGACCTGCGTCGGTGCTTTGATCTTGTTCATGTTCTCATGGAGAGAGTGCCGGGACTTCTCATCCACAATTTCTAAAAACACTGTGGTGAACAGGGGGAGAGTAAGCCTATGGAGAAGGATGCTTTGTGTGCAGCCCCATGACATGGAGAACCCGCTCACCAGCAGGGCGGTGGTGGCATTCAGCACCTCCACCAAACTGCAACAGAAGCATTCTTCTTCAACCCCACCTCCCCATAGACACCAGTATGCACTGGATGAGGACAAAGCAGCAGCCCCGTTGCCAATGCATCCCTAAATCCATCCACCCCACTGCCCCCTTGGGCTCTCAGCATGAGGTACAGGGGGCAGCCCAGGGATGCAGGACACACTTACATTTTCTGTAGAAATCGTTGTGTGGGATGCGGACATCCACCAGGCCCTGAAGGATCTGCAGGGGAGAACAGGGACGTACTGAGGGGCTGCACCTCGTATGGGGCCAGCAGTGTGCCTGCCCCACCACCAGCTGGCCCACTGCATGTCTGGCTGTCACATCAGCACTTGGGTAACAAGCATTTCACCAGAAACTATTTCAGCCTTTTGTAATGCTAAACTGCATTTTTCTCCTTTCAGCCATGACTCTGCTTTTCTTCCTTCTTTTGTTCTTTTGCCAAAAAAATTGGTCTTGGCATGACTTCACATTTTTTTCTTATTCTCCAATCTACTCATCCCAGACTTCCTAAGGAAAACCTGGCTAAATAGTGAGCTCCTCGCCAAGTTCCTCTCACCTCACAATGCCGTGATTAACATTTCCATAGCTTCTGCTAAAAAAGCAACAAACAGTTCCCCTCCAGGCCAGACAATAGCCTTCTTTATTTATTTAGTGCTTCCTGACAGCCATATTTATTGAAAAACACTTCTATTTCACAGCCTGCTGCTGGAACTCTTGTGCCTCAAGCAGGGTTATTCCAGCCGGCACTGGCAGAGGGCAGCAGGGAAGCTGTCAGTGGGCAGATGCGGGGTGCCGCCCCAAAAAACCGCTCCTGGTTCCTCACCTGCTGTGGCACCTTGAAGCGAACGTAGGAGCAGAGCTTCAGCATGTCGGCCATCTCCTCGGGTGTGGAGGGAATCAATGGGATCCTGTCGGTGCGCTCGGACTCCTTCAGCTCCCGGAGCATCTTGACAAACTTGCTATCGGTGAAGCTCGGCAACCCTGGGGCAAAGAAGGGGTGAGCACGGTGCAATGCAGCAGAGCCCCCAGGAGAAGCCCCCTGTCCTGCATGGGCTCCTGCACCCACCTGCCCGAGGCCTTATCTCTAGCTGGGCAAACTGCAAAGCTCTGGAGAACAGCGATCAGGGCACGGCTGTTAATTCCTCCCGTGAGCTCTGTGCCTTGCCAGAGAATTTCAGACTACATATATGAATCGTTTCAACAAATTTTGCACTATGTGATGTGTATGGACCCTTTAGCACCAGCACTACTCTGGGTTCTTGCAGCAGCCCCTGCTCACTCTTCTTCAGGTTTTGCCTGCCCCACGTTACTCACCTGCAGGACAAATCAGAGTCAGGCTGCACACATCATCCGGGTACTGCGCAGCATAAACCCCGGCAACGTTCCCACCCATGGAGGTGCCGACGAGGTGGAAGGGCCTCTTGTTCAGCTTGATGCACTCCACGAACTGCACAGGAGCAGAAAGAGCATTGTTAGGGCAGAAGAATCAAAGGCGTGGTGTCCTTAGAGAAATTCACCCCAAAAGCATGAGGCCAGTGGACCGACCCGGCAGCCTGGGCAGGACTGTGGGAGGGAGTGGGGCCACGTGGGTACCAGCATCCCTTACATCCCTCGTGCAGCAGGAGTGGCAGCGAAGCACCAAGAGACTTTACCTGGTGGATCCTCTTTGCTTGTCCCATAATGGAGTAATCGTCCAAGGCTGAGCGGGTTGTGCCCTCATGCCCAGGCAAGTCAACGCACACCAAGTGCAGGTTCTTGGGGAGGAACTGCCAAAACAAAATGGGGTGATCATACCAATGGGAAGGCAGATTTGCATTCATAGGGATGAAAAAGATCCAACAAACAACAGTTACAGAGCAGAGGGTATTCCTAGCACGTTATAATGATCATCGTAGCCCGTGTGCCCCCACACCACCCTTGAGTCCCAGACTATTGACTCACTAAGCAGCAACAAGAAAACTGGAGTCCCACCTTGACTATGGACAGCCACATGTCTTTGTGGCCTGAGAAGCCATGTAGCATCAGGATAGATGGCCGATACCCAGGTCTTCCTCTATAGGAATAACAGAACTGATAGCTGTCGTCATAGTTTACGTATTTGACCTGCATGCCCAGGGCTCGACGCCAGTACCTGGAAACAGGGAGAAAATAACTCCAGGAGCAAGACCAGGGCACAGCGGGACCCTTTTCCCATATGCCACCTCAATGGACTTTGAAAATGTATTTAGATACACACACCAGCAGTCTGTTGGTGACCATCCCTCACCCAGAAGATACCAGCCTGACCCCACAGAAAACTGGGCTATTCCTCAGGAAGCAGAGAGCTCCCACCTGCAGCCTGGCTAAAGATGCTGCAGTAAAACTACCAGCCAGAGGGGACCTGGGCAGAGATTATCTGTGACACTTTGGACAGATGCTGTGCACATGCAGTCAAAGGCCATGGAATAGGTACAGTTTGTCTGCATTTCCCCTGCAGTCAAAAGTCAGAATGACTGCTGGGCTCCTCCTGGCAGCCAAGCTGCTTCCAAATACCTACATATACAATATCAGAATTTACTTGAGACACAGAATCAAGGTCACCAACACTGTGCTGGGCTGTCCTAGCTCTCTGCCCACTCAAAGCTTATGCATAGCACAATCCTCTTTTACCATAATCCCTTTTTTGAGGGAGTTAGTGGGATTTAAGCAATATCATGGCCATGCGCGGGTCCTACAAGGAGAGGCGAATTTCTCCCTGAATAAGTGTCTTAAGAGTGCTCGCCTCAAAGGCACCGGTGTAAACTACTGATGGGCAAGTTGATAACGTTTTTAGCAACTGATCCTGATGGATCAATTCAGCAAAAGACAAAATAATCTGTGCAAAGCTGAACTGATCTCCCACAAGGCGTTAACAGGCTCAGCAGCCACAGCTAAACCGCTTAACCCGTGGGCAGCAGCGGCTGACCCTGCTGGGCTGGCCCCAAGTGCCCCTCAGCCCCTGTGGGCACTAACAGAGAAGCATGATTGGTCCTCCAGGTCCCTGTACTGTAGCATCTCAGTGATGATGAGGAGGGAAACGAGCGATGGGAGAAGGGAGGGGTATCCGGGGATGTGCCACCGCCTTTCTGCTCTTACTCAGCCCATAATTCACAGCCCTGAAGGACATTGCTGCGGGCTCTTCTCTGTCTCCCCCCAACACCACGAGGTGATGCTTCGCCCCGTGATGCGCAGCGGGGAGCTGCTGTTGGGTTGGTTTGCTGAGGTTTGCATTACCTCACCCCTCCCACCAGCTCCCAGATGCTTTGATTAGAGAGTTGCTATTAAATGCTCTATCAGAAGGAAAGACTTAATCACGCTGTGCGGCTGAGCAGCAGGGCGGGATAACATCCTTCACCTATAAGAGGTCACTTTGATGGGGAACACCCCTGAGCCAGGCTGCGGGAGCCACCATCTGCCACCAGCATGTGATAGCAGCCGTGTGGGAGGCCAGTGAGATGCTGCCCAGCTCTCTGCAGGAGCACGATTCCAGCTTTCCTCTGCTACAAGCCCAGAAATGAAAGCCGACAGCATGCTTATTGCTAATTTCCAGGGACAAATGGGGATGAAGGACACTGGCCTGCTGCTATCAGGAAGGACAGGATGCATGTGGGTAAGGAAAACCACCCCTGCACCCACAAGAGAGGGGGAGAATGGGGCGAGTCCTTTCTGTAATTGCCAGCACAAGGACAGCCCCTGCCCTGGAAGCTGAGCCCTATTTTCAGAGGGGAGCACTCACCAGTAGTAGATGCGGATGAGCGCAGAGGGCCACAGCAGGAAGGAGGCCACAAAGGCCAGGATGGGGATGGCCAGGGTGCCACCAGCGATGACAAACATGTTGAGCACATCGAGGTCCATGCTGCTCCTCTGGCCTGGCCCCTGGGTGCATTGAGGGATCAGGGGTCAAACACCAGAAACTAGACAAGGCTAAATGAAATCTTGGCAGTCAGGAGAAGAGGAAAATGGCAGGGTGTGAGGCAAAGGACAGCGGTCAGGAGGGAAATAAAGTTTAAAGCTCAGTATGACTAATTATTACAATGTTGTCCTCCTCACAGTGCATATCCTTAAGGGCAATCAGCTCCAGGTGGGCACAGACCAAGGCACAGTGATGCACAGAGCTCAGCTCGCGTGATGCCCACCAATGAGATGCTCACAGCCCTGCAGCTCACATGCAGACCCCATGCAGGCCCTGCCTGCTCCCAAATCCCCAGCACACAGCTGCTGACCTAGAATCCACAGCCTGAGCCCAGCTCCAGGCTCATTACTGCTCTGCACAGGCACTGACTAATCAAGGGAGCAGAGCCTATTAGTGGTCTTGGGAAGGGATGGAAGGAACCTGGCAGGGTGCTCTTTGGCCACCAGCCCTTATCCGAGACATATTCATCCCTGTTCCTGATACGGCACCAAAACATCCCTATACTCCAAATGCTCAGAAGCCATTTTGTGCTTGCTGCCCCTCTCAGGATCCAGCCCAGCTCCCAAACAACCTGCATCAATGTCCCCCCAGATATCACACCAGGACAGGTGCCCACAGCCCTTCGCTCTGCTCTTCCCAACTGCCAGCAGCAAGGATCTATTTTTCTTATTAAGGGATTAAACCATGCCACACACAGCCTTTAATTCCTGCTGCTCACCAGCCTATGTCTCACCCGTTTCCTCTGCACTAGCTTTCTTGTCACACTTGATTATAAAACAAAACACTTCCAGTGCCTGGTGTCCTCTCACCCATGTCTCCTCCTGCCCCAAATTTCCCCACGTCAGCACATGCAGATGTATTTCTGCTTCCTTTAGCAGCCAGGCCGGCGCGCTGTGCTGTGAAACAGGAACCAAAGCAGCGTGGCGATATCCTCTCCCATACTGGTGCTTGCAATACTGAATCACATTACAAACGCACGCTGTATGTCACCAAGATGAAAAGTTCACAAAAAGTCCACAACAAAATCCAGCTTCCCACCTTCCCCAGGGAAAAAAAGGAGTAACTGTAATTCAAGGAATGCAGGAGATGTTTGCACCAGATCCCTCCTTAGCAAAGCCAAACATCAGCTACTTCCTCAAGCCTGAATGACACAGTTATTCATTTCATTGTCATTTTGCAGGAAGATCTTTGCTCCCTGTGCTCCCTGCCTATAAACAAGTCCTTGGAGCAGCAGGAACACCTTGTGCCAGCAGCAGGGCTGCACGGTCCAATCCACCTGCCAGCACATGTTGCCTTCGGCTGTGCTGCTAAGACAGGGAAGAAATGAAGCACACAGCACAGGCACTGCAGCCCATGAGGAAGACAAGTGAGCAGCAAGGACAGCACAAGGACACAGTGGGATGGGGCCACTGCCCCCGAGGTCACTGCCTCAACTCCTCTGCCTTCACTGCTCCTGGAAAGCAAAGCAAAAAGGGGAGAGGCAAAGTCCGGCTTACTCTCTAGAGATCCCCTCCTCCTCCTCTCAGCACAGGTCTTGCTTGCTGTGGGTGTTGTCGCTCACTGTTGAAAGAAGAAAACAAGGTTAGGATTGCTCTGCTGCTTTCCTTCTCCTTGCTGACCTGCAGCAAGGGAAGCAGCCAGTTTGCGATATTTAAGGCACCAGCTCCCCTTCCAAACTCATCATTGGTGTCTTCTGACTAACCTTTGCCCTGCTTGTGTAAATGCAGAACTTTGTGCAGCATTGTGCCAGCAGGGCACTCGTTCCAAGTGGGATCAAAGTGTGCACTACAGATGCAGATAATGGGAAAAGGAAGCGTGGCCCCAGGCACCCCAATGTCATGGAGGGTAGGCTGCCTGGGAGCCCTTGGCTGCCTGCTGGAGGGACTGCTAAGGCTGAATAGTGAAAGTAAATGGGAACAGCCTGGAGCCTTGTGACTGCCACCTATTACTCAGCACGAGGCTGCAAGAGTTGCTGCAAACAGTGCAAAGCAAGGCTCCTGCCCTCATCAGTTAACTCACAAACACCCATTAGGCAAGACTGATAAATGCCTTGAGATGATGACAGCAGTAAGGCTGTGTAGCTGGCAGGGCATGGGATGCTGAACCAGGAACACCGGTTTGGCCTCTGCGTCCCATGGCTGCTGGCAGGGGGCTGGGAGACAGCCCAGAGCTGGGGTCCAGGCACCCCAAGCAGGCACTGACATGTGCCAGAGAGGCTAGGAGATGGGAGGGGGCTGCAGGGTGCTGCAAGGACAATATGTCAATGACAGTCCCCAGAGCCACCAGCCAAAGAGACAAGTGGCTGATAGCCAGGTTGGAATCCTCATTAATATTTGTTCACTTCCAAGCTCATTGGGGCACCCCAGGGAGGCTGGAGAAGACCCAGTGATGCAGCCCAAGTATACATGGTGATTTTTTTTCCAAACCTCATGCAAGATGCAGCAGGAGCAGCAGCACACAGCAGTGTGTGGGATCAGAAACCTGCATTTAGCTCAAAAACAAAACCCAAGCCCACGGATGTGAAAGCAGCTCACATCGTTTCCCAGGGAGACGGTGAGGCTTTGCACTGAGCAATGCTTCTCATAGAGCAGCTTCTCATAGGAGAGCCCCTGCAAAGGGATGAGCAAAGGCAGGGCTGCAGGAGGTGCAGGGGGACAGGGGGGCTATGGCCACAGAGCCCTTGTGATGCACCAGCTGGGAAGCGATGCAGCCTGCAGCTGTGTGCATGGCCAGGGAGCATTTTCACGCCAAGAATTCCCTAGTGCATGCTGTTCTGCTCATCAGGTGTGTCAGAACTCAAGCAGAAAGGTTATGGGTCTGTGCCGGGCAGGGCTGCCTCCTGCACACTGCTCCCTGCGCCCACGGCTCCCTGTTTCTCCCCAGCAGCCCAACAGATTGTACATCTCCAAACATTCAAATGCAAAGAAACGCTTCTAAGCATACTCTAATTGTTGCATGAAAGCGACTTTAAGATCCCACAGCAAAACCAGGGGGCTCCAGTGGGCTTCAGCAGCACAAACAGAGCCCCCAGGAGCCCCAGCTCATAGTGCTAATGGTGTAAGGAAAACTGGCACCGTGCATATAAACATCTCCCTCACAACCGCCTCCCCCTGCCATCCCCAACAGCCAGAAAAACACTATTGACTGTCATCAATGACATAACTAACATTACGATTCCTCAGAGGTATGTTTCACAGCGTGACCTTTTAGATACCAGTCGCAGCGAAGTAATAATTTAAGATCTATTCGTATTTGGACGATCTCTGTCCGTCAGCCAGCTCTCTGTCTTAATCCAGTCTCTGAAGGGCTGGAAGTAGGAAATGTGCCCTTTCACCTTCATTTATTTATAGACGGCAGAAATGAGATCATTATTTCTACAGCGCCGGTTCACAAAACACCCATCTCTGACCCACTTGCAGCTGCACGGCGCGGCCCGGGGCCACGAGCCAGACCCCACCGCCACGCCACCCCCACCCCAATGCAGATGTCACGAGTGCACCCGGCCTCAGCCCCCTCCAGAGGATGGGGTCGGGGTGCTGAGGCCACCCCCACCCTCTCCCCTCATCCATATATCCCTCCCCAAAACCTGCTCCAGCAAAATGACGGCATCCTTCAGATAGCACAGCAGCATCACCGCTCTCCTCCTCTTTGTGCCCTGATTTTATTTTTTTAAATTGGAAGGACGGTTTTTAAGCATATCTTTACAAATTACTCCTTGCGTTCCGCTAAGGCCTTTCAGTCTCCTCCTCCCTCCCCGTATCCATCAATGCCAGGGCCCGCGGGGCAGCGGTTCGGTATCCGGCTATCGCCCCCGGTGCCCCTCGGCCCCAGCATTGCCCCCGCAGCTCCTCGCCCCCGTCGCTTACCGGGCCGGGCCGGGCGGCGATGGCAGCGCCGAGAGAAACGCGGTGGCTCCGCTGTGCCCGCCTCCCCGCGCCGGTACCGGGAAGGATCCGCGGGGGCGCAGCGGAGCGCACGGGCGGTGATGGAAGGGGCGGTGCGAAGGGAGCTGCAGTGGGGGTGAAATGGGAGGTGGGAGGGGTTGAAAAGGGGGTGCAAGGAGGGGGAGGGGGGGTGAAAAGGGGCTGGAAGGGGCTCAGAGGGGATGGAATGGTGTTGCGCGGTGGGGGGGTGAAATAGGAGATGTAGTGGGGCTTCAGTGAGATTGTAAGGAGGGACACGACAGGGGGGTGTAATGGGACTTCATCTGAGATGTAGTAGGGCTGCAGAAGGAGTACAAGGGAGGGATGCAATAGGGGTACAAAAAGAGGATACAACAGAGCTGCAGTTGGAGTGCAAGTGGGGCATTCAATAGGGCTGCAGTAGGGATACAACAGGAGAGAAAACTGGGGACACAGTGGGCTTCCATGGGGGTACAAGGAGCATACCAATGGGAGTGTGCAAGGGGGATGCAACAAGAAGGTGGTGGGGTTAAAACAGGCTGCAAAGGGGCTGCAAGGTGGGTGCATGGGATGGGGCTGCAGCAGGTAGGATACGGTGGGGTGCACTGAGGATGTAAGGGAGCATAGAAAGAAAATATAACTGGGATACAAGGGGATGCAGCAGTGAAAGGAAGGTGATGCAACAAGGCTTAAGAGAGGATGAGGTATGGCTGCATTAGAAATATACAAGGATGGGTGCAACTAGGGTTACATCAGTGGTGAAGAGGGGAGTGCTGCACCTGCAACAGATTGCACAGCCCTCTTGCACCAGGAGAAAATGTAGTTAAATTGGAAATAACATAATCTCCTGAATAAATGCAAGCAAATTGCAATGAATCCTCACCATATCTGTGCTAAGCACGTCCCTTTGGCCTGGCTGACTGTAAGAGCTGCAAGAAGTGCTGTGCAAAGGGCTTTACAGGTCAGAGTTTCTGGCAATAACCCCAAGTGTTTGATAACATGAGCTGCCAGAAGACATTCGTGAGACCAGGCACAGGTGAGTTAGGCAGACATAATCCAGCTGTGCCACCAGCTCAGTGTCAGAAATCAAACTTGTGTTTGCTAATAGGCCTGACAATGCTTTGGGTAGCTTTCGTAGGGCTTTCATCTAAAGGGATTCCCAGCAAAGTTGGACTGAGCAAAGAGCTTTGGCTAAGGTGCCATAAGCAGACAAGGGAGGCATTCCACACCTTTCTAAGCGCTGTTTGTGGCCCTGTTTGTTTGCACAGCCCTCCTGTGCCAGGCGCAGGGCTGGGAGCAGCCCGGGACATATCCTGTGGGACATGTGCAGATGTGAGCAATGCAACAGGCGTCAGTACAGATCACCCAGAAGGAACACCCTGTGAGCAGCTGTGATGAACCACTACATTTAGAGCAGGGAAGCCAGAGCAGAGTGGGTTTGTGTTGAATCATGGTGTGAGATAACCGAGGAGCTCCCGCATCCAGTGCTAATCTGCTCTGCAATCCTAACAGCAATGCACGGCCAGGGCCCAGGGAAAGAGTCGCTGAGTGCCTGCTCCGGTCGCAATGGGAAAGGGGAGATCTTCGGCCCGCCTGAGCCACCACTTGGGGTTGGGGACAGCATGGGGACGCAGCCTTAGTCCTCAGAAAGGGGTCAGAAAAACCCTCACAAACTGCCTCGTTTCCCCTAGGAACGTGGAAACTTTGCTTACGCAGACCAGGAGAACCAAGGCTTTGGCTTCCCCAAGCTGGACGGCGGCGTTGCTTCACCAGACCAAAAGCTTCCATGCAATTTCCCACCACTGGGTCACGCAGAGAGCAAGGCGAGATGATTCGCACCCACAAGTGGCGGCACGCCGCTCTGCCACCATGAATCACCGCGCTGGGGTGACACTGCCCCATCTGTTCCCACTCCTACTGCAACGCCATGAACAGCCCCGTGGCAGCAGGTGCCCCTGGCACATTCAGGCCAGCTTCAAGGAGCACCTTGCCCTATGGCACACGGCCAGCAGCCACCTGCAGGGCAGGGATACGGTCCCTGCTCAGCCCCACAGCAGCTCCCAGCGCAGCCCCAGGCAGCTGTGCACCTCCCATTGCACAACCTGGGAGCACAGACACAAACGCTCCTGGCTTCTGAAATGTTACCCAGCAAGAATTCGCATTGCCTATTACCAGCTTTGAATAATATTTTTTTAAACTCTGCTCAAAGCCCTCGCGTGCATTATGCGTGTTGTAATTATATCCTTCAGTGCTAACAATTGCTGTGCACTAATTGTCACAAAAGCTTGGTTATTTGGTGGCTGGAATGCCTTTATGGACCTGTAGTGCTGAAGCCTGGTGTAATCAGCGTGTGCCGTGGGCTTCCTTCCATTTCATAGAATCTTTGAATGGCTTTGGTTGGAGGAGACACAGTACTTCAGGTGGGGCTTCACGAGGGCAGAGTAGAGGGGGCAGTCCCCTCCATCACCCTGCTGCCACCCCTCTGTTGATGCAGCCTAGAGGACTGTGCTTTCTGGGCTGCAAGAGCACACTGCTGGCTCATGTCCAGCTTTTCGTCCACCAGGAACCCCAAGTCATTCACAGGGCTGCTCTCAAGGAGTTCTCACAGTCTGTACTCATATCTGGGATTGCCTCAACTCAGCTACAACACTTTGGACTTTGCCTTGTTAAACCTACTTAGATTCTCATGTGCCTAATTTTCAAAAGTGTCCAGGTCCCTCTGGATGGCATCCCTTCCTTCTGTTCTGTCAGCTGCACCACTCAGCTTGGTGACATCAGCAAACTTACTGAGGGTACACTTGATCCCACTGTCTACATCATTAATAGAGATGATAAAGAGCTCTGGTCCCATCACGGACCCCTGGCAGACACCACTTGTGACTGGACTCCACCTGGACACAAAGACACTGACAACAACTCTCTGGCTACAATCATCCGAACAGTTCTTTATCCACCAAATAGTCCAGCCTTCAAATCCATATCTCTCCAATTTAGAGATAAGAATGTGATGTGGGACCATGTCAAAGGCTTTGCAGAAGTCCAGGTAGACGCCATCAGTTGCCCTTCCTTTGTCCACCAGTGCTGTCACTCCATCACAGAAGGCCACCAGATGGGTCATGCACAATCTGTCCTTGGTGAAGCCATGCTGGATGTCTCGGATAACCTCTTAATCTCACATGTGGGAGATGAGCACCCCAAGTTTTGCACCTCAGCTATGTGGCCTTGCTCAAGGCAGGGCTGCAAACATGGGCTTTGAATTGACAAGACTCTACTGATTCCAAACATGTACCCTTTGTCCTACATATTGCCTTTTTACCTCCAACTAACTCTAGATAACCTCCGGGCGATGCGAGGACAACTGCTGTTGGAGCACTCCCTTCCCAAATGGCCATGTTTGGTCATATTTGTAGCCTGGTTTCAAACTTCAGCAGCCTGACTGCTTTGTTATTTATTAACCTGAAACTCCAAGATAGGACAAATAAACACTGTCGGATGGCTGTCCAAGTCTGCCAGGAGCCCAAAGGTCCTTGTGTGTGCCCAGTACCACCCTGACCAGCAGCAGGCAGGTGGTCATGCTGCCCTGCCTCTGCCTGCCCCACAGCCCGTGCAGCAGCCACCATTTTCAGTGGCACCCCATGTGGCAGCCAGGCGGCAGAGAGAGGGATTACCAAGGATTACCAGTGAGAGGGATTACCATTACTCCTTCTATGACCAGGCGACCCACCTGGTGGATGAGGGAAAGGCTGTTGGCATGGTCTGCTTGGACTTCAGCAAAGCCTTTGACTCTGTCTCCCACAGTATTCTCCTGGAGAAGCTGACAGCCCACGGCTTGGATGGATACACTCTTGGTTGGGTAAAGAACTGGCTGGAGAGCCAGGCCTAGAGAGTGGTGGTGAATGGAGTTAAATCCAGCTGGCGGTGGGTCACAAGTGGCGTTCCCCAGGGATTGGTACTGGGGCCTGTCTGTTTGTTATCTTTATTGATGATCTGGATGAGAGGATCGAGTAAATTTGCAGATGATACCAAGATGGGGAGAACTGACAATCAGCCTGGGGGTAGGAAGGCCCTACAGCGGGACCTAAACATGTTGAACTACTGGGCTGAAGCCAGCGGGATGGAGTTCAACAAGACCAAGTGCCGGGTCCTGCATTCTGATCACAACAACTCCGTGCAGTGCTACAGGTTTGGGGCAGAGTGGCTGGAAAACTGCATGGAGGAAAAGGACCTGGGGGAGTTGCTGATCAACACTCGGCTGAACATGAGCCAGCAGTGTGCCCAGGTGGCATCTGCAACTGTGCAGCCAGAGGGAGCAGGAGACAATCATCCCTGTACTCAGTTCTGGTGAAGCTGCACCTCCAGTGCTGTGTTCAGTTTTGAGCACCTCGCTATGAGGAAGACATGGAGGCCCTGGGGTATGTCTGGAGAAGGGTAATGAAGATGTACAGGGGTCTGGAGCACAAGTCTTATGGGGAGTAGCTGAGGGATCTGGGATTGTTCAGTCTGGAGGAGGATCAGGGGAGACCTCATCACTCTGTACAATTGCCTGAAAGGAGGTTGTGAGGTGGGGACCGGTCTCCTCTCCCAGGTAACAATGATAGGATGAGAGGTGATGGCCTCAAGTTGCACCAGGGAAGGTCAGGTTGGATATTAGGAAAAACTTCTCCAAAAGAGGGGTTGGGCACTGACACAGGCTGCCCAAGGAGTGATGGAGTCACCGTCCCTGAAGGTATTCAAGAATGGTGGAGATGTGTCACTGGGGGAACATGGTTAGTGGGTGATATTGTTGATAGGTGAACAGTTGGACAAGGTGATCTTAGAGGTCTTTTCCAGTCTTAATGATTCGATGATTCTATGAGAGGAAGCGGCCCAGCCGGCGGGTGGAGGATTGCTTCAGACATCCTGTGCCCTACTTTGCCATGGGGCACATGCAGACACATGATAAGGGATACATCCTGCCTTGCCTATTCCTCAGAATCTTCCTGAGAGGGGAGGAGGATGAATAGAAATTGCTCGAGAAATTGCAGAACTCCAGTATCTAGATGGTGTTGCTGTGAGCCCAGAGCCTCACCATCCATACCTCTAGTCAGAGAATGGACCTCATGGAGGGGCTTTATGGGGTGATTGGGAGCCTGCAGTTGTTGCTTGGAGGCAAAAACAAAGGAAAAACCAGCCTGCAGCAAAGCAGAAGGTGTGCCCATGGCCAGCATGGGGGATGCCACAGCCTCACATGGCAGGGATGGGTGGGGATGTGCCCAGCCCAGCAGCAGCACCTCCTGTGCTCTTGTGCAAGAGCAGGACAGCCTGAGCTGCACCACCTCTGCATTACCGTGCGGTACAAAGAGTAGAAGAAGGACATAAAGCAGTGCAGGGAGGAGCTGGATCCCCAGCAAGGCCGCCTTGTGTTACTACCTTCATGAGATGGGAGCTGAGTCAGCCTGACATAGAAGCTGCACTTAGGCAGGGAGTGGAGCTCAGGGCTGCAGCCCCCACGGGCCCTGCAGCAAACATTTGCTTTTAGACACTGAGATGGTAAGTGTATGGAAAGGCCCGTTTCTTCCAGATCTTGTCCTGCCACATTCAGGGTGTGCCACCACCTTTCACCAGATCCTTGGTGCCCACCATCAGTGCCCATCAGCCCCCATCCAGCACCCCCTGCTCCCCAGGCTCTTTGCCTCTCACTGCGGGTCTGGCAGAGCCACAGCCCCTGCTGGGCACAGCACTTTTAGCTCAGAAAAGTGAGCTGTCCTCAGAGCAGCGTCAGCGTCCCAGAGCTTCTTTGGAAGATGGAAGTGAGGGAAAGGAGGAAATGGCAATTCCTGTTCTTGATTGACACAGCCGAGCATTCTGACCTCTCAGCTGGCCGCAGAGGGACGAATGCACAAACACATCTGCACATATTAATAGGCACGCTCACAGCTGCTCATTTTGTCTAAGTCCCCGAAGATGTTGTTCTTTGTCTTGTTTTCGCTCCTCTGTTTCAACCCATCTCTGAGCCTGAGGATCTGCTCCTTTAACGTGAGGTCTTTTGGAGCAGCCAAAATAGCCAGAGCCGAGGTGCTGGATGCTGTGGTGAAGGTACGTCCGCGGCTGGGGTGGGACAGACGTGGAGCTCAGCGTGGGCTTCTCATCTGTATTATCTTGTGCTTCATCTCTGTGTTCATACTTGAATTTCAAGTAGAAGAATGAGTAAATAATTGAAACAGTTCATGCTGTTAAAGTGAGAATCAAGGCTGCAGTGGAGTAGGGCACTCACAGTGCTTTCAGCTTGCGTGAGAGCACAGCACAGACAGCACTCGCTATTTCCTTTGGAATTTGAGTTAGGAATGGATGAAAACCTTTCTGCACAGTAAAAGCAGCTTTTGCTCGGAGCCCACAGAGCTTTGCTTTGTGATATGCTATTTACCTTGCTTAAGTGCTAATTATTCTGAAACGTTCTTGCCTAATTAAATGTATTCTCAAGTTAGCAGAGTATCATCTTGGGGAGCAGTGTGGAACTGCAAAGCCTGATTGCTAATTTCGTTAGACAAAGCCTCACCATCTTGCTGGCCCTGTGGAGCTGAAGATAACTTGGTTTAACATGGAAGGAGCCACACTCGGGCATTGCAGCTCAGCTGTGCCACCCACAGCACAGCAGCAGGGACGTGGGGCAGCACACCATACCAGGCTAGAGCTCTGGGGATGCTGCTGCTCTTTGTGCTGCGATCCCTTCGGTGCAAGCAGCTGTTCTGCACCGCAGAGACGCCAGACCCACATTTCTGCACTGGCCATACTGCAGTCAGAACTACGGGTGGGACAAATAAATGAGGGGCATTGTATTTACAGTTTCAGGAGCAGAAAGGGTTTTGTTTTCCCCACAAATGTCACCCACAAGATTTGAAGAGAAACAAAACCAGCCCACGCCGCCCCTTCCCTGCAGAGCTGAAACTGCTCTGCTCCCAGTTCCCTCTCCCAGTGCTGAAAGGAGAAGGGCTTTGCTCGCACTGCTGCCCACGGCTGGGGCCCTTCCACCAGCTGCACAGCAGCAGCCACTTCTTCCCCACTCCTTCCTAACGCTCCCAAACACACCAAGCACAGGCTTGCTTCTGCTCTTTCCCATTGCAGATCATCTCTCGCTGTGACATCATGCTGCTGATGGAGATAAAGGAGAACAAGAACAGGACATGTCCCCTGCTCGTACAGCAGCTGGCTGGGTAAGGTGGTGTGTTCTGTATGGGCAGGAGGCTGCTGGGACAGGCAGGCAGCCCTGTGCCACCCAATCTGCTCTTGCCATGGCCTGGGCTGGGTATTTCTAAAGACAATAAATCTTGCAGGAGGCAGTTATTGGGAAGGATGCTCGGCCTGTGCTCGGCTCTGCACCTCCGTGCTGCAGGGACAGTGGTTGGGAAAGAGCTGGGCTGGGCAGGGCAAAGATGGCTCCAGGCTGATGCAGGGGATGCATTTTTGGAGAATTGTGGTCAGTGTATCCCCCTTTCACATTGGGGAATTCACTAAGCAGCCCCTCTCCTTCCAGCCAGACGAACGGGAAGAGGGAGGAGTACAGCTGTGTGGTCAGCGGGCGGCTGGGCAGGAAGAGCTACAAGGAGCAGTACGCCTTCCTCTACAGGTAACGGTAACAGTGGGTGGCATCCCCTCCCAGCATTTCACCCTGTGGGGTCAGGATGCACACCAGGGCTGAGGCAGCTGCTCTGGGTATCACAGCACAGCCATCACCAGTGGGATCTCCACCGTTCTGTTGCAGGAGAAATCTGGTGTCAGTGAAACAAACCTACCAGTACCCCGACACCCAGCCTGGGGACGAGGATGCCTTCTCCCGAGAGCCCTTCATCGTTTGGTTTCAGTCACCAAAAACCGGTGGGATGCTCTCAGCAACGCATTATCCTTCCATTGCACTGCCCACACCTCAGGCTTCACGGCTGTGGCTGTGCTGGCAGCAGGGCTGGGGCAGGTTCCAGCAGCACAGCACATCCCACGTCCTCAGCCCGGATTCAGCTGATGAGCTCGAGCTGGGGATGCTGCCATTACACAGCAAACATTGTCTGACATGCAGCCAAAGCTGTTTCTTCTTTAGGAAACCTTCTGTCTTCCCAACCAGTCTGTTTTCCTTTGTGATTCATTGCATGTTTAACCATTGTATTTACTTTTTCTTGTTTTCTTGTTTTTTTTGTGTGTGGTTGTTTTTTTTTTTTTTTTTGCCTTGTTTTTAAGCTGTCAAAGAGTTTGCTATAGTCCCTCTGCACACTGCACCAGAGATGGCAGTACGGGAGATTGATGAGCTCTACGATGTATATTTAGACATAAAAGAGCACTGGGACACCCAGGTTGGTCATCCTGGGGATCATGGAGGCTACTGCTGGTCTCATTTTGAAGAGCCATTCTCATAAGTACCTATGAACCCCCTTCTGCCTTGCAGAACTTTATCTTCATGGGGGACTTCAACGCGGGGTGCAGCTACGTTCCACGGAAGCACTGGAAGAACATCCGCCTGAGGACGAGCTCGGAGTTTGCCTGGCTCATCGGTGACACAAATGACACGACAGTCAGGAGGAGCACCAGCTGCCCCTATGACAGGTTCCCAACCTAACCTTCCCCTGCTTATAACACTCTATGACAAAACAGCACACAGAAAGGTGCCAATGGCACACGTCCTTCAGAGCTGCTGAGACATCATCTGGGTGTCAGGGAGCACTGCAGCCACGTGTGCAGGGGGCTGCCTTGGCCATGGTTTTGCACTGTGGTTCTTATTCTTGTGTTCCTAATCTGAAGGCCAAGGTATTTGGGTGTCTCACTGCCAAGGGAGGTGATGGGCTGGCTGTGGCAGGATGCTGGGGCCATCCCCCAGCCACCCATGTGTAGGATGCGCCATTTGCAGCTATGACCGTGTGAAGGGCATCGACTCATCGCAGCCCTTACCAGCACCCTGCTCCCTTTCCTGCAGGATCGTGATCAGTGGGGAGCAGCTCAGCCAGGCCGTCGTACCACACTCCGCTAACATCTTTGATTTCCAGATGGCTTTCCAGATGAGTGAGGAGCAGGTAGGCACGGCCCATCCCGTGCAGCAGGGCTCCCCTGGGCACCAGACCCTTGGCCAAAGCAGGGCCAGCAGTGCCCAGCCGTGCAGCAGGAGATGCACACGTGCAGAGCTGCACCCACCCAGAGCAGAGCGGTGCATCCCCTCCCCACCGCCCCATCCCCATCTCCCGCAGGCTCTGGGGGTGAGCGACCACTTCCCGGTGGAGTTTGAGCTGAAGGCACGCGGTGGCTTCTTCGACTGGATAAAATCCAAGTTCTCAAAGAAGGGGAGAGCAAGACAGAACCGCCGCTCGGGCTCATGAGCGTGCCAGGTCCGCTTGCACAGTGAGAACACGAGGATGCCAGCAGGTCTTCCAGCTTAGCAGTGCTGACATGCTCACAGCCAGTGCAGTATTTAGCAGGAAAACAAAGATTTTGTCACACTTCAAACATTTTGGGTCTGAAGGTGAACGGAACCTTCTTGATTGTAAGCTCAGTGCAAATAAATCAGCTAGAAGCAGCGTGCTGAGCGTCCTGCACTGCTCACAAACATGAAGCGGTAACACACAGACAAAAGGCTTCACACCGTACCTGTAGCACACAGAGGGGCTCTGCACCTCCCCATGGGCGGCTGACAATGCAGCAGCAAACCAGACATCATTGAATAGTGCTTATTTAACCTCACGGTGAAGGGATTTGCTTTCTCAGATCACTGTATTTAGTGCGTGCCTTGTCACACAGATGACATCAGCAATGTGCAAATAATCCAGCGGTTCATAAAGGTGAATATTCACCTGAATGCACGCCCCTTGTTTTATCTGCTGGCAAACAGATACTCCCGTGGGGGAGGAAACAGTTCAGCCTTTATGCAAAGGGTCTGTCTGGGGAGAGGGAAAATAAATCTGGAGCAGATCGTGCCAATGGGGGACAGCGAGCACCCTGACTTTCAGCAGCAATTAATCTGAAAGCGATACAGCGTTCCATAAGCTGCCTTGATTAATGCTCCTGCCGAGGCAATAGGAAAGAAAGAGCCCTGATTTAGAACAAATATTTACATTGGGATTTTTATGGAAATGCCACTGTCTGGCTGACAGCAGCAATGTTTCATGAGAAGGCTGAAATCAATCTGGGCCTCCAGCCCCGCATCTCAGCGCACACAACAGCCTCCTTCTGCCTCTCAGAGAGAGGCAATGCACAAGGGAGGAACGCTCCCTCCACAAGAGCTGTAATGGAGATACTCAATCATGAAAAATATGTAAATATGACTCAGCCGTGCTGAAAAAGTTCATCCTTATTTGCGACAGCACATACAGTGCCTTACCCAGCCTTTGGAATCAGGAGGCATGCTCAGAACCTAATTAACTGCTGCAGCCTGGGGCACCATATCAGCAGCTGCCACTCTGCAGCCGGGTGGCACAGGGGAGGAAACCCTGAGCTGCAGAGAACATCCCTACACAGAGGTGCAGAGATGCAGACGGCATCCGTGCTCCATTTGCAGCATTGGAGAGGTGCTCGGAGGTGTCTGAGATTTGCACCATAGGCAGGAAAGGTCTCAGGAGATATCCCTCTTTTTCTTCCATGCGTTCATCAGACAGCATTACAAATATATCCCCACGTGTTTGGCAGTTCCTGAGTTCTGCACCAGGGGACCATCACCCAGCTCTCCCCGCTGCAGAAGGCTTTAAATAACCGCAGCCACAGCATGGGACGGTCCGCAGCAGAACAAAGCCCTCTTTAGCTGAAGGAGGCTGCCGAGTCTTATTTACGGCTGGGCAGGAGTTTTGTGCTAGAAACCAGAAGCGGCCCAGAGAGATTTCGTCTGGTTGAGCCAGGTCTGGGGCTGGGGCACAAACAAAGGGCTTTTCTGCAGTGCCAAGCTCCCCGCTTCCCCCACACCGGCCCCGGCCAAGCGCACACAGAGAGCACTCGGCACTCCATAGGCACCCACGGACACTCCATAGGCACTCCATGGGCACACACCGCATCCAGGACCATCGCGCTGCAGTCCCAGCGCAGCCCCGCTCCTCGCGCGGATGCAGCGCACGCAATAAATATTATTCGGGCCCCCCCTGGTGGCACGGCCGTAAATCCCGGTGTCCGCGCGTTCCTCGGGTCCACGAACCCCTGCAAACCCAACGTGGGAAAGGATGCTGCTCAGAGCTCTGTGCCTCCATTGAGAGCTGCCCCGGACGCTGCCCTGGCTGCGCCTGCAAGGAGCCCTGCAGCACTACAGGGCACAGGAGTGCCACTGAGAACCTGGCAGCCCCCCGGGCTGACTTTTTTTTTAACTTACATAAACGAGCCTTTCTTTCGTGTTACGGGAAGAAGGCACTTAAAATCTGGTCAAACTAATGGTGATACAGGCTGCGGCTGCAAATCCAGGCAGATGCAGTGACGGCCCACAGGTTTCCTCTGAGCACGTGATACAGATTCGCAAGTGTGGAAATGAACAGTACATGCAGTTCTGTGCTGAGCAACACCCAGGCATGCCATGTACCTGCACAGCCGTGCTGGCTCTCAGGTTCACTCAGAGTGTTCCGGTGTGTTTTTTCCCCCAAACTTTAAATAGGAACTTAGAGCTACATAGCACAAAGCTACAAAAAGGAAACAATCTGATAAACCTGGGGCAGGAAAGTCCTTGGCAGCCACCAGCAGCCCGCTGCGGCTCAGGTCTCAGCAGTGCTCTCAGCAGGAGCAGTGTTTGGGAAAACATCTGCTGGTTGCTATGGCCAGGCCCTGGAGCTGAGGTGCTGCTGGGATCCACCTCCTGCACACTGCCACAGTGCCACCCCATGCACGGGGCTGCTGGGCCCTGAGCCACAGCCAGGCTGGAGCCTGGTGGGAGGTGATGGACTACATAGGAAAAGAACCCAACGTTGTTTTTAACATGCACATTTTAATGAAGCAAACATTTCTATTTAATAAGTTATAAGATACAATTTTACAATCCTGCATTTTATTCCAGTTTATTTTGTTTTCACTTCCTAGTTTACAACATAGTGAGCATTTCACATTAAGGCACAAAAAAAGCACGGTAAAAAAAACCCCAACCTTCCTTTATTTCCCCAATCAACTGTGCTCGAGGGTAGTGCATCCGACATAACTACAGAACTGTAAGTGTGAAGTTCTCCATAGGGACAGACAGTGACGTTTCAACAGGCTCTCAACAAATCCTACCTTCTCCTAATTGCAGAGTTAAAGCTCACGTGGAGAGCTGTACTAAAGCCCCAGCAGCTGACAGCAATTGAGATACGCACTTGGAAAGCAGTACTGAGTAACCCAGGACAAACACACGAGTCACAACAGAAGTTTTCACTCCTTGACCCCAAGCAGGAATCCCCTCCACAGCACAGAACAGAATTTCAGAGGAGATGAGCATGACTTGGGCAGTCCTTGGACTGAGATAGAATAAAAAGGGCTTGCAGCAAACAAGATTTATTGGTTCATTTTGCTGCTATTAGATTTACACACCCACCATTCCCCCTTCCCAACACCCGAGTACAACGTGGGTCCATCCCCAGGCTGGCTTTGCACCATCTTACTTAACAGCCAGCAGCCTCCAGTATGCCATATGCTGCCATGCTCCAACCCGCATGGATTGGGGGTTGCTCAGATGAGAACAGGACTGACATGGCAAGCTAAGGGCTCTATTTAATCCAGCCAAACTGGGGTTGTTCTTAAGAGGACAATAAATCAGTTGGGAGTTACCTGTAAAACAAAGCTTGGAGAATTTCTCCAGAATCCCAAGCTAATTAAAAAACGCATTGCTAGCATCATGGCCAAAAAGCTACCGGTACAGATTTACAAAGCATTAACATAAAGGCTGAAAGCGCCCAGGAAGCAATTTTCAGTCTGCTTTTGGTCTGCTATAAAAGATAAACTTTTCCTAAATGTAAACCTTTAGCAAAGCATTTTCAAAAATGTTTTAAATTTGAGTGGTACAGCCACTTTTAGTAGCCTTCTATAATGTTAAGCGTTAAAATGGATCAAGTATACAAAGGCACCTATCATAGTACCAGTTTCATCTCATTTCTTTACAGAAAAGAATTTGAACTGGGGACAGCCCAAGTCATATTCCATAACTAAAATGTAAAGTCTCCAGTCAAATAAAATCAGTAGTTAAGATACCCAATTACAAAGACAAATTCCAGTTTTCAATTAACATCTAAAGTCTTTAACATCCACAAGGGAAATTAGTGTCTAGTTATCCATGATTCTCCAACAGTGACCTGGACAGCACTGCAAAGGTACAATTTGAAGAGGACATTAAATAGATTCGTGTTATGTTGATAAGTAGGACAGAAGTGAAATGCTTGTAAAAACGTTATAGAAGTTACTTCTGAGTGTATTGAAATGTGAGCCGTGGGTATCTAGATACTGCAATTTGCAACAGGACTGCACCCAGTATAACTCTACGGCCGAGCTGTGAACGTACAGACCGACGGACACGGGGTGGGTCTAGGGAACCGTGACATGGAAGGGGCTCCCAGGGATGTGCTCATCACCCCACTTCACTGCCAGGACGTAGTCACCCCTCTCCTTGACCACATACGTCACGTTGTACTGGTGGTTGCCCAGATGCTTGATGGATACCTCTTCACACGGGATTGTAGGTCCGTGGACACCCACTAACAGCATATTCGAACCTACAGCAAAATAACAGTTAGCACTCATGCACTTAAACAACCAGGACGTTTTTACAGCCAGATCATCACCTCAAGCTCTGAATTTTAACTCCGCAAAATGCAGATTTACAGCTAAAGCAGATCAGGACTCAGAGCGCTGCCAAAAGTTCTCATTAATTCTTAGCTGCCAGCTCACAGAGTCATGCTCCTCCTCTTTCCTAATGCTGAGCTCACAATCAACCAAAAGCTGTTTCAGTGCAAAAGACATCCAGCTAAACCATGCAGCTGGCTCCTGTTCCCTTACCTGCTTTGCTGCAGTCCACAGAGAAGGAGCTTTTCTGACCCACAAAAGCCTTTGAGAGTCCTGCTCCCCGGGAAACCACTTTGCTGGCATCCGAGGTGGATTTGGGAATGGCACTATAGCAAGTTTCGGTTGATGACCTCGTCACCGACTCCACCATGATGGAAGAGGTTTCGTTTGCGCTGCCCAGGGTGACCAGCCGCTGTCCTGGAAACAGAAAAAGCTTCTGACACTCAGATTCACCCTGTCTGAAAGGCAGTTAGAAGGAGGTTTTGAAATCCTCCTAGTGACTAGCATGCATTCTGCATCCAAAATGCATTTTCGGAGAGGAGCAATTTCCTTCTTTGGTATTTAAACCGACATCGTCCAGTAACACTGCCAACAATCCCATCCCAGAGCCCTTAAGTGGCAGAAGGACCACAGGAACTTCAGGATTCAGTAAGCAAAGCTTGCTGCTGGAGAAGAGTTAATTGTGCTCCAATCACCAAACGCCAAAAATGGCTCGAGTTGGCAGAAAAGCAGGTGCAATTTTGCAACAATCCATTTTGAAAGCAGAGCGTGTCCCAGCCAGGGGAGTGCGGTCCCTGCTGCCCATCCCAAGACCACCACCACCACCACCTTCCTCTAGCTCGGGGAAGCAATAGTGCTTCAACACAGCACTGAAGAGAAAGAGCTCTCAGATGTAAGACCAGCCTTCCTCACATCACCTGCATGCTCCCAGACACAACAGCCTTCGGTCAGGCCAGAGATGCACCAAAATGAGACCAAGAGGGCCATCGCTGGTGCCCTAAGTGCACAGCCTACAGGCTTTGGGGAGGAAAATGTGTAATAAGTCATACATCCCCACTACTGATGCAACACCCTAACGCTAGGTCGAGGTCTAGCATCCCCCCATGATGCCGTTTCATGGAGTCTAGCTGGCAAGCTCTGAGACCCACTCACAGCTTCTCCCAGATACTCCTACCCCAGGGTTTGGCGGCAATGGAGAGAAGAGCTTTGCCTCTCGTGTCTTTGGGCACCAGGCACCTCCACTGACTGCTGACTCTGAGGGATTTACTTGCTGAGTGACACAAAGTACGGCGGGCCCACTGTAAATACTGGTTAGCTTTTTACCTGTAACCTTTGCCTTGAAGGGGCTCCCCACTATGTGGTTAGGTCCACCATATTTAACTCCAATTAAATAGTTTCCTGGAGCCATGGGTGTGTACATGACTTTGTAACCTTCTGGAGTTTCCTGGCAGTCCATTTTCACCTTTGATGGCCCTTCAATTGTAACAGAGAGGGTACCTGGACCAGCCTTGGTCGTGTTAATGAAAAACTCCGACTGCAATCCTAGAAAGATGTAGCACAGTAAGACACACTCTTCCTTACACCGTTGTTACAAAAGCAGCCTCAGTTATAAAACAGGAACCAGTGACTTGGTGCAAGGGTCAGGAGATCCCTTCAGGACCAAAAGGTAAGTATTTCAGCTTCAAAATGCCAGCTCTAAGGGGAAAGGCATGACTTAGAACACAGCCCTTCTGCTGGGGGCTCCTCCGTGCCTGAGCTCAGGGCAGTTGGGAGCCATCTCACCACACGGGCCATAAATCAGTGGTGAAGGGCCCGTAAGAAAGCAAGAGAGACAAGGGCTGAGAGGTCTCCTGGAGGAGACTGCTGTTTGAACTTCTCTGCAACAACACTCTGAGCAGTGTGTGGAAACAAAAGCTTGTTTAATTACAGCATCTGGTTCACAGAACCGAATTACTGGTGCTAATACTAAGCCAATGACACAATGCCAGCAGCACGAGAAGAATTTAAGTGAGGCTCTCAGTCCCCCCACATAATTTGCTGTCAAACTCTGGCTTCAAATATTTACGACCTTTGGGTTGTTGTATCAGATGCTGCTGACGAGGAATAAAAGGCTCTGGCACAACCAAACCGAGACAGCTATGGGAAAGTTCACTACAGTGAGACCGAAGCACGCTAAGTGTGATGGCAAAGCTGGGAGAAACTTCTGGCCTCTCTGCACAAGAGGTGGTTGTGTATCAATGCCTGGAGAGCTTGCACAGCACAGCACCGTGCTCTGCTGTTCCAGCAGGAAGCCGCACAGGCAGGCTGTGCAGATGAAGGCTGGCCTTGTTGGAGGCTGCAGGCGCACAGTTCAGGTGCTCAGCCCTCGGCCACCGCTGTCTCACAGTGGGTCATTGTGCAGAACTGCTGCTTGGCAGCTCCCAGGGCAGCGCGCCACGAGCAGCAGCCAGGAGCCAACAAGGGGCACAGAGTAACAGTGCTGCAGCTGAACAGCTTATTTAGATTGAAAACAACCCCAAGCACCTTTACGGGCGGAGAAAAAATCCCCCTGTCCCTGCAGTATCAGTGGCTAGTATTAACGAGTGCTTTTGTTTCCACCTATTAGAGAAGTGAAGGCAGTAATATCTTTATTTTACACAGTAAATCCATATGCTTCCAAAATCAACTGCTTGGTTCTGCAGAGCAGCACAAGCTTTGGCTGAATAACTGCAACTTTTTTTTTCCAGGGAGAAAAAAATATATAAAATAGAATCCGAAAAAGACAGAAGTAGATAAGATAAAGGGAACTTGTTGTCACCCTGCACATCAAAGGGGAAAAAGAACAGTTCTGCTCTGCCGTTCACCGGTGCGTGTGGCCCACAGAAGCACACAGTTTAACAGATCAAAGCACAGGTCCTGGAATGCTTTCATATTTTCTCAAAAAGACCAAAATCATATAAATGAATAAAAATAGTCTACATTCTCGAGTTGAGAACTGTCAGCTGGGGCAGCCGAAGGAGATAAATAGGGTCAGTATTCATGCTGCACCTGAAGCACGTATGGAATACTAGGAACAGAACACAACCCACCACATTGCCTACATTTTGCACATCATGTTACGTTTAACTTGAAACCTCTCAGAGGTGCAAGCACTAAAGGAAAGCTAATTGGATGCACCCTGCAACCAGTGGATTAACAGGGAATGCAAGTTAAAGGAGACTCCTCAGACTAGACAGCCAGCTGAACGACTGCATTCACTACAAGCTGCTGGAAACCCTGCTTTACTACTACTGCCCATTACCAAGTTTCAGGACAAAGCAAAATAAATCTATCGATCGCATTCATTCCCCCTCGGTCTTTCACCCACTCTGGAGCACACATGCAGTGCAGTCACTGACTGCTTTCTGACGGCTGCAGAACTCTGCAAAAGCTTTGCAGACCTCATGTGCACAGTTCTCACGTGGAACTGAGCCAAAGCATCCCCAGAGCTGCGGGAGACCACCTACGTGGAGCTCAGCCGCCCATCACTGCAGAGCAGCCACACAGACCAATCAGCTTCTGCTGCAGTTGCTGGTTCATGGAGGTGTTAAGTTCACTGAGGCTCAGCATAGCATGCAGACCTGTTAGTTGATGGTTATAAGACTTCAG
Source organism: Chrysolophus pictus (assembly GCA_037305975.1). Classification (NCBI taxonomy): domain Eukaryota; kingdom Metazoa; phylum Chordata; class Aves; order Galliformes; family Phasianidae; genus Chrysolophus; species Chrysolophus pictus. The sequence continues at coordinate 11,081,495 of CM074587.1, forward strand.
GAGCATGCGAGAAAGCAAAATTAGTCTGCACCCAGGTCAGCAGAGCATGTGTGTCAGTTCAGCTGTCTCAGCAATGGCAGTCATGTAAAAATATGCCTAAAAACAGCTTCTAGCTCTTTCCAGAAAGCCAATGGCCAGTGAAGGAGCTGTACAAGAAGGGTTACCAGTGGTGCCGCTCTCCAGGCCTGGTCCATATGCTGTGACGAGCGTGGGGTTGCCCGCCTGGCCGGGCTCACCAACACGCACCTTGAAGGGGCTGCCCACCACGTGGCTCCCGTTGAACTTCACATCGATGGAGTGGATGCCATTTTCGTGGGGGATAAACCGAACGGCATATTTGTCTGCAGAGAAGAGAGGTCGTTCCAACATTTCAGAGATGACATCAGCAGAAGCTAAACTCCACATTAGTTAGCTGTCTGAGCAAGGCTTCCACACCATTTCAACATGTTTTGGTCCCAGCATAAGCAAACCCAGCCACGCAACCTGCTACTCCTATTTAAGTAGGAAAATGAAGTATTTATCACAGGAGGTGTCACAGATTGCATTTTCACCTTGTCTGCTAGGAACTGATGGCTGTCACCCAGCCCGCAGCCCAGGCTTAGAGCTACTGCCTGACCGGGAGCTAGACATGACTGCTGAGCCACAGCCCAGCCTGACAGTGGCAGACAGAGCAGCTGGGGAAGGCAAGCCAAGCTGTCCCAGGAGGCTGAGCGTGCTGCACCAACACCGCAGAAACAGCACCTTTACTTAAGAGTCATTCAGCAACTTGCTGATATTTAACATTTTCAATTGCACGCTCACCCAAAGGAGCGACTGACCTTCCCCAGCTGGGCTGCAGCAAGACTGGCAGAGTACAGACCATAATTCATTCAGACTTCAATCGAAAAAGAAAAGCGCATTGCTGAAACAGGTGTTGAGCCTTCTGTAGTGTTTGCTTACGTTCAGTTTCCTTGACATTCTATATGAAGGAGTGGGTGCAAGTTAAAAATAAACTGTTTGTCAAAGATGGAAGCGTAGCTTTGAAAAATAAACTTCATTGGCTAAATACAACAACCACATCATATTTCAGCCACTTCCTTTATGAATAATGTTGCTGTACCTCCACTGCAAGCCAAGACTTCATGTGAAAACCCTTTAGAGTTTGCCCTTTAATATCAGTACCTTACAGAAGTTAGGGCTCCATCAGCTCTCTAGGAAAAGCATTGATGGAACAATTCCTACCAGAGTTGCTGACAACCAAATGCCATTCTCCAAGCACAGAGCTCATTCCTTGGTGGGTTGTTCACAAACCAAGGGATTCAACCCACTCGCTAAGTAGCAGGGAGTGTTTGTGTAAGTCACCCAGTGTGTTCTGATAAACGTAAAGCCGTTCTCACCTGGCTCCAGCTCAGACACATGGCACTCTTCTACAGCTCCGGAGGGGCTGTGAACTTTAGCATCAATCTTGCCCTTTGCCCCGTTCAGCCTTATAGCAAAGGATGCCGGCTGATTAACTTTTAATCCAGACTCCTGAGAATGCAACAGTCAGATTATCAAACTTAAAATTTTGTTTCAAACAGCACAAGATGTGAGGAAGGGAAATAACTGCTTTAGCACAGTTTTTCAGATTTCAACAAAGGACAGTATTGCGACTTACAGTAATTCTCAGATCAGAAGGTTTTACACTCTTACACAGTGACCGATTTAAGTCACCTACATTTGCTAGGCTGATTCTTTCAATAGTCCCAGACCATTTTTGGAAGCCAGACAACGCTTTGCCAGATCAGGCAAAGGCATGTTTACAAGCCTAGCCACCCATTATCACTGAGGTCAGGCCCCTGTATTCAGGCACTTGATTTAAAGGATGTTTAAGCGATAGCTCCATTATCAGCCTGTTCATTCATTCCAGAGTCATTCAGAGGAAAAGCCCCTGATAATCTCATTGTCTGAAAGAGTAATAGGCATGTTTATATTTGCCACAAAAGGCTACATTTAGAAAGCTGCCACAAGATGTCTTAAAATGAAAAAGCAATTTAAGACACAGAACCAGATGTGGCTGTGCTGCAGAACATCAGCACTGTGCAGTGCTGCTTGCTGAAGGCAACTCAGTTCTGCATCTGTGTGGCACCGCTCATCACAGCCACAGCAGAACTCATGCAGCTATGAGAAGCAATTTTTATGCTGAACATACTTTACCTGATTTCATTTTCAATTAAATCCTGGAGAGGTAAATAAATGCAACTGAGTACAACTGAGGTACGATCTATATAAAGCAAATCCCTGATGCAGGTTTAGCTGCACACTGAGCTCCTTTACAGAACACTCAGCTTTATCTGCCTCTCCAGGACGTAACTGAAGTGGGTATTCCTGTCAAAAGTCTTTAAATGAAACACAAGAGAAACATCAATACCACAGTGACTAATTAACGCCCTTGTAGCTCCTTGTTAGAAGAGACACTATTGGAACAGGCTGTCATGGTTCATTTACACAGTGAATGTTCAGGCAAAGTCCAGGCTGAGCACATCAAAAAAGCCTCAAGTGAAGTCTTAATTGCTAATCACCAGTCGGTGAGGACTGAGGTACAATATATTTAGACACACGTTCTCAGTCTCACTTCCAAGTTTCTGGCTTTGGAGGTTTAAGTCAGACCTTTAATGTTACTTGTAGCTTAATGCACGTAACCACACACACATAAAAATAATGGTAAAGTTAACAGATTGAACCCAGACCAACTACAAAGCTGGAATTCACTCATACAGATTTGCTGCCATTCATGGATGATCTGAGCTGTGACTGTGTGGTTTCGTGATGTCAGCCAGAGTGAATTTGTGCTCAGACTCCAACGTGGGGCCCTGTCCATCTGCCTCAAACAAGGCTGCAGTAATGTTCTTACATAGCCTACACCCTCTTGCCCACAGAAATGCAGCTTTCAGCCCACATGCTGACACAGCAGCTGAGTTATCAGTGTGATCATTGCTTGTTTGTATTCATGTTTCAGGTTTGACTGGGCCTACCCAAGCTAAATCAGGGGGGAAAACAAGGTTTACCTCCTCCTCCTCCTCTTTGTTATCAGACATTAACACCTGCAGTACATGTATTTTAGCCTTCTGCCTTCAAATCCTAGCTAGCTAGAGCAGGGCCAACTATACTGGCCAATGCTACCAAGCTCCCAAAAACCTTTCTCTGTCTGCAAGCTGAACTTGAAACCAAGCACTAACCAAGGCAAGGTTATCACTAAGAAGAAAGGACAACCACTTTGGTCTCAGAGAACAAGGACGAAATCAGTCTCTGTGGCAAGCTGTGGGATGTTTCCTTATGTCTCACCTGAAGGCTAGTGACAGTGAGCCTGCGAGCATCATCAGACGGGGCGATGATAGGAACCAGGTAGGGGCTTTCAGGAATGTGCTCATCATTGAACTTTATGGACACCTCATAGTTGCCTGTGGGGAGAAAAGATGCAGAGAGTTTCTTCAGTGTATATTTGGAAGTAGCCTTCGGTTTTATTTCAGGACATTTTGGTCTTGGTATGTACCTGGCTCTTGAACTATGTAAGATACACCACAAGATCCATCTTTATGGTCTTCAAAGGCAATTTCTGCTTTACTTGGACCTTCTACAGCAATGGACAGTCCTCCAGCTCCAGCCTCCCGTGTCCATATGCTGAACTCAGCTGTTGAAGCACATGAGAGAACAAACAAGTGTAAGCTTGCCGCAGCTGGACTCCAGCTTCTTTGAAACAGACCGTGCGGCATCCACACTTATGTTTATGAGAAATGGTACACCATGCCAAGATCCTGCAGAGCAGTTTCCTAAACATGAGTTTCTCCACCTGCATGACACAGCAGTACTATTCCCATGTATGTGTTTCTCTGCTGACCACCCCTGGTGACTGGGGTGACCCTGTGCTGTTACACCAAGCTCTACTCAAGCTCTCTGAAGAGAGGTTCCTATAGGGACCAACAGAAACCATTTCATCTGTGCACAGTGGGCAGCAGAAGTTGAGGGCACAGGACTCACCTGGGACACCCGTCTCTCCACGCTCCAGCCCTGGGCCTCCAGCTCTCACTTTATGGGCTCCTCCCTCTCCGAGCGGCCCCACGGTGAACTGGAAGGGGCTGCCGGGCACAGGCTGCCCTCTGTATTTGACATCCACTGTGTGGACTCCCATTTCTTGTGGCACAAAGCGGACACAGTAGGTGTTTTTGTCAACTTCTACTATTTCTGCATCGGAGTTTCTTCCAGAGGGACTAGTTACCTGGGCTGTCATGTCCCCACAGTCAATTTCTAACAGGGAAAGAATACAAAATGAGGAACAAGAGTGACAGAGTGGTTGGGTACTTCTTTTTTCAGCTGAGCTCAGCAGATTATGCAGCACAGATGACAGAAGGGGCAGGTAGGCGCTAGGCTATATCTCAGCAGAGCAGCCAGCCCAACCAGTTACAGCTCACCAGGTGCTATGGAGGCGGATGAGGTTGGATAAGTGCAGCCAGCCAGAACTGCCCTACGTGATTCACTTGTGCCAGACAACAGTACAAACACTTAAGAGCCAATCCCAGAGAGAGGCTGAGCTGTGCAGCCCATTTTTCCAGATTGCTGTACACAGAACAGATTAGGGCTTCCCTGGTATTTATATCTCCATACAGTGATCATGGATATGTTTATCTTTAGCAGTTCAAAGAGACCACATTACCAATGTTTCTCCCCTGAGCTGTCTTAACATGAGGATAACTCAACACTGAAGTTCTTATTTCCACTGCTTCAAGTACACCTACACTATGTAAGCTATGATTATAGGGAAAAGGATGCTGCTTACCTGGGATTTTTAGGTTCAGATCACATATGCTTCCAACTGTTGCAACAGAGGGAGCCCGTCTTGTTCGTGTGATGCTCTCCTTAACTCTTCCCTCACCACTTATCTTCACAGTAAATGGGCTGCCTGCAAGTAGCACAGCAAGTCATTCCTTCTCTGCTCACTGCATATTGCATATATTACATCAAGGAGAAGAGTGAAAGTTTCTTCTAACTTGTAGCTTATCAAAGTGAGGGTCTTACAGCCTGTTTGCAGAAAAGTCCAGGTGAAATACAACCACGTAACTAAAATAGTTCTGGATTGTTGCATGGAGGGTACTGGTGAAGCCTCCTTGAATCTTTGGGTCTTAAAGTCTGCACCTGATCAGCCAACCCACCTGCAGTTCCAGCACTGGACAGCTAGGCAAGACTTCTGCTGTATTAAAATAAGATGCCAAACACTCCCACTTACCTGGAATATGTTCATCTGCAAATTTAGTGGACACAATGTACACGCCAGGTACAGTTGGAAAATAGGATACTTTGCAAGTTCCATCTTCTAGGTCTTCAGTTTGGATATCTACCTTGCTGGGTCCTTCAACTGCCAGCGAGATCCCACCATAACCTGCAACAGACATAAGTAACCTTACATTTCCATAGTGATAGTGATATTATAAATATGACTGAAATCCAAAACAGTAGCTAGTCAGTAGCCAGCTTGTTTTACAAAGACTATGTGGGCACTGCGTGATGTCTTAGAAGCGTTCTTGTGATCTGAATAGGCCAGAATATATTTAAGCATGCATTCAGCTCCTAAGACGTTCTGACCACATCCCTTCTATTTCACTAACGTTGAAATGTTAACTTCAAAGGCTGGTCAAGGTTCCACATTAAATAAACACAAAAAAATTGTATCTTCCTCATTTCCTTCTTGCTGTACACAACGATTCTTGACCCAGCTCCAACAAAGGAAAGAAATCCTTTCTCAGTGATAGTCCTTGTTGACTGTAAAGTGAGACATTAGCTAAGGTAATGAAAAGCATTTTAGAAATTAGTAGAGTTAATAACTGAGAACAACAACAATGCATTATAAGCAGAATGCTTTGCAGCCTGTGACCTGGAGATCCCTTGTAGAGGAAGATAACATTGTGCTTTAGAGAGTTTCTTTGCAAACAAACTAACCTGCATCTCTTGTGTCTACAATAAAGTCACACATTTCAAAGGTTCGTCCTTCTACCAAACCACGTCCATAAACTCTTGCTCGTCTGGCATCTCCTATCTCAGACTGGACGACCATGATTGTTACAGGGCTGTTTGGTACATGGTTCCCATTTTTCTTGATGCTAACCAGATGTTCTCCTACTTCCCGTGGAATGAATGAGATACCTACAAAGCAAAGAAATGTGACAAACTTACTCAATTTCTATGCATATTATACTTGATTATAAAGCCTTAATCACACCAAGAAATGAAATAGTAAAGGAATGCTCTACACATATCAAAGTGTTGTTCTCAAGTGGGCCACAAAACATAAGCAGAAAAGAGCAGTTTGGTCACAACCTGGAATGTTAACAGAAGAGGTCAGCCTATTTCACCAGCTGCACCGTTTGGTTTGACAACAGTCATTCAGGAAAGTGTGGAAAAACATTAAGTCATCTTAAGTAATAAAGAAAACTGGAGGAGAGGCTGCTATGCTGCTCTCAGATGATGGCTGTTAGGGCTTACCAATGTGGTTGTTGGGCAGCCTCTTCAGAAGACAAGGCTCATCACGACCTGATGGGGCTTTAATGCTAGCTGTCAGGAGACTGAGATCAGTCTCGTTGATATCCAACAAAAACTCAGCAGCAGATCCAAGCTTAACTTGGGACCGTCTTCTGTTATCATCTGTGGAAATACAGAGAAATGAGTAAGAAAAATTAGGAGGTTAAATGCAGAACAAGTTGGAGGACTTCACTTTCCTGACACAAATCAGGCCCTACATGCTACCAGAGGTCAACTTACACTCTTAAGTGCTTCCCAGAAGTATAAACTTCATACCTGTAATCTTGGCTGTGAATGGACTGCCTGGGATGTGCTTGTCATTGTACTTGACCAGTATGCTGTAGTTCCCAGGTAGAGTGGGCAGGTAGGTGACTGTGCACGTCCCGTCTTTGTTATCAATGCAGCTGATCTCTGCTTTGGAAGGTCCTTCAATAGCCAAGTCCAGTCCACCTAGGAAACACAGAGAACAGCATTTCTCTAAGTCTTCATGAACACCAAGACCAAGGATATTTAAAGAAGAAGATTCAGAATGTGGTGCTGGAAATACAGTCAGATTTACCTTTTCAAAGGAGAACAGCAGAGAGCTCAGGCCAACTCACCAAGGCCGCAACTCTACTCAATCTGTTAGATTTACTTAACAGTGATTCCAGATCCAGCTATCGTCTGCTAGATCTAGTTTGCCTTCAGTTTATTTTTAATCAAGTGAATCATTTGCACTCTACACCACATTTGAATGTACTGTTCTCAGGAAGAAGTAATAAAACACTTTTTACTGCACAAATGACACAGCTCGACGGAGGCCATTTTTGCATTATATTTGCACAAGTCATTGTTTACGTCACACCACAGATTCATACTTGAACAAACAAATGCAAATTATGCTTCAAATTAATGCTGACCCACATCACACTTCTTAGAAGTTCCAAGCTTAGAGTTAGGTGGGTTTAAAGAACACTTACCCTCCTCTGCGTCTTCCGTGACAATGGTAAAGGTCGCTGGTTTATTGGCAACCCCATAAATGAGGCCAGGCCCATAAGCAGACACGCTGCCGCTGTTTGGATAATTCACATAGAACTGTAGAGGGCTCTCTAAAGAAAAAGAAAACAATAATCACTTCAAGGATTAGTGGCCTGGGCTACAAGAATGAAATAGGCATCAAGTTGCTCTAACCCAGCGGGATCTTATGCTTATTCACTACCACATTCTTCAGTGCTACTCTCACCAGTTGATATTTGAAGAACCTTTATACCACTCTAGTGCACTTTAAAACAAATATGCCTCTCCTTTCATCTTCAAAAGATACTGCTCCACAGTTTAGTCATGACAAAGCGCTACTTCAATTACCATAGATAAGCTTAAATGATGCTGTAAAGGGTCTTACTCATCAGCAGTTTATATTTAGCATATTAAATCAGAGCATGACTCAGAGAAGCAGTCTTTCAATTCAGATACTAATCATGAATTTGGGCAGCTCAGAATTAGGAACAAGCACTGCACATTGCCTGACTCAATGAACCTGAACAAGCAAATTTGAAGGGTATCCAAAAACGCATTTGCCAGCCTGAGATTAGTAAAGCTGGTGCGCAAGAACAAGAAGTACAGTCACCAACAGCCAGTAAGAGTTTCAAAAAAAGGCACAGACAGATTCCAAGTCCAAAGCTAGATTCTGCAGCTGAGACAGAAGCAAGCTTGATTCATGACAGCCTTCAAGAAGGAAGCACTGAAGCACAGCATCCCCCTGGCCAGGCACAGGACAATGGTCTCATGGAGCCAGTACGTCAGCCAGTTTGGAACTCAGAAGTACTATACACAAACACAGTACTGAAGCAGCACTATGCATCATGTTATATGAGCTCCTTGCTTCAGCCAGTTTCCATGCCCCAGCAGAACCAGCAGCCCAGTGGAGGCAGTGCTGGCAGTTCTCTGCCCCATATCTGCACACCGTGCCACAGAGCTGCCCTGTTTCCCCAATGCCTGTGAGGCAGCTCGAGCTGCCAGGGGGACAGAGCACCAGTGGGGAGCTGCAGGAGCTGGGGAACTAAGGACAAAAGAAGAGAAGAGAGAATGAAAGGCAGTGGTTTCTTTTTGTATAGAAGCAGCCAAGAAGAAAGAAAGATTACAGCACAGCGTGCATGTGTGCTTTATTTTATTGCACTGAGATGGAAAGAATAACTATAGTGTTTTAGCCACTTGGTCCTCTGCACAGATTGTAGCTTTTATGCCAATGCAGTTTTAAGGATATACACGTACTGTAACTATTAGTTTTGCTGAGCAACAAGGCAGTAAATTTCAACCCCCCAAAAAATGGTATTTAGAAAATTGTATGTTTCTTCCCCATAGTAAAATGCCACAAAAGCTAGTTTCCAAAACCAAAATCCATTTTAAGCCTGGCTGGTACTATGAAACCACAATGGAAGCTCACATGTGCCTGCACTTACTCCTTTGCTTTAGTTTTTCATCAGACTGCATGCAGATGAACTGCTGCTGAGTGCTAAGATGTCCTAAGCAGCTCTTGCAGCAGTGCTACAATGAGGCTACAGAAACCTTAGCAGGGAAACCACATGTTCACAGGATGCTGTGCTCAGCTCCGTCAGCCACCTGCTTTGTCAGACTCACCTGGGATGTGATTTCCCATGTATTTTATGTGCATCTCATGCAGCCCCACTTCTGTAGGAGCATATCTCACTGTTACAGTGCCATCCTTGTTATCCACAATGTCTGGTGTATCAGTCTTTCCGGAGGGCATGTGTACTTCACCTACGAAAAGGCACCATGTGAGTCACAAGAGGAGAAACTGCCTGCTTCCCCTCTCCCACCCACGAAGAATTGTCTAGCCGTTTTAAGCAAGCAATTGTTAAACTACTTACCCACAGGCACAAACAGGAGACTAATGGGAACACTAAACAGACATGTTTTCTACTAAAGCTACATGAATACAGCACAGCAGTAGACATCTGGCAGGCAGTTCTGTGACCTTACAAACTCCACAGGCAGGGCTGTTGGCTGCATCCACTGACATTTGCATGGTGAGTCCCAGAAAAGGCACTGATGTGCTTCACTGCAAGATGCTCTCCCTCTGCAATCAGGGACAGAGCACGGCTTGGGGAGGGATGGCTGAGCCAGAGCAAGAGCATCCAGCCCACACGTGCAGCTCAGCACAACAGGGTGCTGCCAGGTGATGCTTGTGCAGAGGAATCATAGAATCCTTATGGTTGGAAAAGACCACTAAGGTTGTTTAGTACAACTGTTGAGAAGGCTTGACTGTTTTGGAGAAGGGACATGGTGGGGTGAAGGCCAATCAAGTATGTATACAGTTGCTCTGGAGGGTAAAAATCAGCAGCTGGTCCTGCAGTGCAGTACTTCCCAGCCCAGCCCCAAGGGCAGCAGCAGCACCAAGAATTCAGTGCATCACAGGCGTATCCCACTCAAACCCCAGTGGATGCCACTTGATGTGAAATTAAGCAACTGAGCTCCTGGCGTAATACAATTCTCCTCCGCATGCTATGGTCTCGACCACACAGACTGCTAGCTGCAAATGGACAAACGTGCTCACAAAGGGCAGAGCCTTCCCAACAAGCTCCACATCCTTTGGTACCTGTTATTTCTCCTTTCCTTACAGCAAAGGGGATAACCATATCGAAGGGCCGGAATCCCATGCCGTTCATGTCTCCAACTGGTACATAAGCCTCTTCTGTGACCTGTGGGAAGCAAAAGGCTCAATCACATCACAACCAAAGGCAGTACAAGGGAGCTGAGCACTGAGCCACTCCGCTGTGAGCAGAAGCAGGACAAGGCGCGGTGATTATGGTGGTCAGCAGCCACTGGCTGGGGCTCAACTAGAGCATCCCGTCAAGCTTTCCTCCATAACACCACATCGCAGAGCAGAGCAAATCAAACATGGTGCGGATGGAAGGCATGCTGGAAAAAAGTGAGCGGTCAACATGGAACGCAAGAGCGTGGGAGACAACGCAGTGCACGCAAGACCCAGAGTGGCTCCATCGGAAAGGATTTAGTTGCTTAAGGCCTGGAAGAGAAAGTGATTTGAATGTGGCAGAGTGATTGCAACACAAAATTGACAACAGAAACAAGTTTCACAATGCGACTCTGGACTCAAGACACGGTGCTATTTTACTGGAAAACCAGAGCGATGCGGTCAGGTTGCTTTTGCCAACAGGAGACATTGCAGAAGTAGAAGCTGTAGGTGTAATGATCCTCTTCGTATTTAGGATGTTACTGAGAGTTTACTTGGAGACTCCCTTCAAGCAGCATGGAAAAAACAGGGCTGGATTCCGAGAACAATTGATCAAATAGAAAGAATGAATACAATGACCAGAAAGAATCAAGCAGTCCCAAGAAGCAGGCTGTCATCTGAAATGGAACACAGATGGGGGAAAACAACCAAAAAAAAGTAAAAATTGTGTACCCAAGGGCGGAATCCGGGGGGGGACGCACCCACTGTCTCCTGCGACCGCACAGCAGCATCATCTGCATCTACAGCCTGGTCAGTGGTAAAGGCAGGTTAGCATTGTTCCTGTGTCAGCACTCCTCATGTTTCACACAACATGACCTGCCTGCTGCTGGGCACCTTCCTCCCCCCACCCGCACCCACCAGGGAGATATGGGGAGACAGTCATCCATGCAGCCAAAGGAACAAAGCCACCCCTGGGAGGCTTGGAGGGAAGCTGGAGAGCAGCACCTATGTTTAGGTGGAACTGAGTTTCAGAGATGCTTCCGTATGGGACTGGCATAGGAAGGGAGGTGAGAGGCTTAGGCCTAAGACTCTTTGTGCACAACCCAGCCCATATTCAGCTAGGGCCCCTGCCACCCTTCTGCACTTCGTTTCCAAGCTTTTGCTCAAAGGGCTTCTGTGAGCCCTCAGAGGCACCTAGCTTGTTCCCAGCAACACACCGGGGTTTTGTTTGCTTTTTAAACCTAAGCATGCTGAAGGATTGCATGTGGGAAGGGATATAATTAGGAGGGGAATTTGGCTGTAACACTTTAGCGAGCATTTGCAAATCATTTTTAAGTGTGAGCTAAGAGCCTGCTTCCTCGGGATCTGTCAGCACACTGTTCCTTACTTTGGGGTCAATGTTATAGAGTGAAAGACAGACAAGTCAGAGCACTGTAGCTGACAAGAGCTGAAATAATTGGTCTTAGAGGCTGATTACAACCACTCTTACATAGTTTAGAAAAAGAACTACATGGTCAGGAAATGAAACATTTTGGACCAGAGCAGCCAAACTTTCACCCTGCGATAGCTCACCTAACTGCTCAAAATAACAAGGAACAAGGACCCATTAGCTCCTGCTGGTCTAATAAACGCCAACAAAAATTTACATGCACACAGAGTTAACCTATCACTGAATAAAACGTGGAAGCAGGAATCTGAGTGGGAGGTATCTGTGAGCAGAGCTGGCTTACCATCACAGTGAAAGGACTGTTGGGAATGTCCACCCCACCGAAGCGGACGTAAATCACGTAGGTTCCTGGTTTGGCAGCAGTGTAGAAGATATCATAAGTCCCATCTTCGTTTTCAACAACATCTGCCTCAGCTTCTGTCCCATCTGGCGTCAGGACGGTGCACGTCACTTTTCCCTTCCCTGCTGATTTGGCGTCCACCACAAAACCAACTTCCTCACCAGTCCTCACCGTGGGTGCAATTCCAGGACCTGCAAGGCAAGTTTTGGGGCAGAAACCATTCAGAGGGCTGCCTCGAAGCAGGCAGACCGGCACCAAGCACCCCACAGATGCTCTGGGGAGCAGATGTACAGCAGGGACACTCGCAGTGGGCACAGTAGCAGCCAGGGCCACGTCTCCTTTTACGTTACCAGCCAACCATTTTCCACTGTTTTGCCACACATCCAAAAAAATCATGAAACAATGCCCAAAATCGAGCAGATCCAGCCTGAGGAACGTTGTGTTTAAATGAGAGCTATTAACTCGTGTTTGCAGTGTGTATTTGATACTTGTGTTTTTGACCGCCGCTTGTTACTGGGTAAATGGCTCGCTTTCAAATGGCAACAAACCTGTCATTTTAATACCTGAGCAGTATTCCAGCATCCAGTCCTACAGTGATTGCATTTCAGCTTTGCAGCAGAGACTCAAAGGCACTTCTTGGAAATGGGAAATTTAAACTGGCATCTAAGAGGAATTGCCATTACCGTTATTATGAACAGTTAGCAACTCGAGTTACTTGGAACAGCGTCAGATTGAGCCATTAAGGTCTCTTTTAAACAAATTTTGAAGCAAAGGGGATACCTGCTGCTCTGCTTTTTCCATTGTGCCAGGAATATATCTCTGGTTTAAACAGGCCTGAGAGCAGCCAGCTGCTGGCCTGACACCAGGTACGCTCTCATGCACAATTCAGGTCGGTACAATGCTCAGACACTCTCACGGGTCTACAGCCACAGATTAAGTTTCCCTGTTCAATTTGGCCTTGCCCAATTTATTTATAAATCCTGGACCTAACATTCAGTGATGATACCATAACTAGTTCCTACCCATGCTCCTCCCCATAGCCTTTGGCTGGCTGGGAGGTGGCAGCGGGCTGTGGTGACTCAAAGCTGCATGGTGACCATCTGGCCTGAGAATGGGTAAGGACTGTAGCTATAAATGAGCTCCATTGGCAACAAATTTGGAATCCTTCCCCTCTGTCGAGGCACTGATTTTTGAGGCAGAGGTTTTTGAGTATAGTAACTTCTTAACCTTGAAGATCCCTTTTTTTTTTTTTTTTTTTAACACCTCTTCCAAAATTTCACCTTTACCCTGGCCAACCTTGATCAGACAGAAAGGCAGCAGAGAACACTATCAGTAATACCCAGCCTGAACAGGATTTGCTAGTCTTGAAGCACACAGCCAACTACTTATACCCCCAACATTAATTCTGCTTTTGTTCAGAATGGAAAGCTTCTTGCAACGCTAGCAGTGCAAGGAGTCTGAATGCAGGGAACATGTGCAGATGTGTTATTTTTAAATCAACCTCACTGCAATTCTCAACAGAATTTACCTAGGCCAAAACAAGCATCAAACTTCAGTTGCATCTGGCTCTTAATAACAACACCCCAGGCAGTCTGAAAGATTTTGCTGGAGATTACAAGAGATCCCTGTTCACCCGTGGGGTGGAGGGTTCTTTATCTGTATGAAAACCCCTCTTGTAAGAGCAGCCAGATTACACAAGACTCTCATGTGTTCTACCGTAGCAAACCCCTTGTGCTTTCTCTCCCTTCAAATTAGCATTTTTTAAGAATTCCCTCTCATTAGACGGTGCACAGGGAGCACGTGCAGTCTGTCACACCAACCGCACAACCCTCTGATGGATGCTTTACACCACATACAAACAACAGCAGTAGACCCCAGCACACACCTGTGGCCAAACACTTGCTCGCATCCCCTGCTGGAGACGCCCGAATTCGGTAGGGAGAGGATGGGATGTCATCCCCGCCGTACTTCACACCAATCGTATAGCGGCCCGTTTTGTCAGGGACGTAGGTCACTGTGTATGTGCCATCCTTGTTGTCATGAATGTCCACTCTCTTGGGCTTGCCCTCTTGGTCCTGAGGAAAGCAAAGCAGAAGATTTAGGCACTCTGAAGTCAGTCAGGATTCTCTTCAGCAGGACAGCAAACCTGTTCACAATGATACTTAGATAGTCTCAAAGAGGATCAGAAGTGAATCACTAGGAATGGACTTCCAGAAGCAAGAACATGTCAGATTACTGTAAAACAGTCAGGGCTATCATAACAGTCCTTTACATGATACCAAGCAATGCTCCTCAGTGAGGCACTCAGCTCCTGAGAGCCTGCAAGGCCTGCACTTAAGAGCAGGCCTACATAGTCCCTTCAACTACCACTTCTACACTGAATGTAAGGATCTGTGCTTTAGCATCAAGCTTTCTTATCTAAAACCACAATCAGCACTCTGCAAAATGCTTCTGAAGAACCCCCAGCTTTCAGAGCAACTTAACTGTTAAACATGAAGCACTTTGGAAAGCCTTCCAGAGTTGCTCACACAGAGCTACATGTTGATGCCTTCCTGTAATAAATGACTTTAACTGACAAGGGTACAGCATAAGCTGCAAAGAACTTGAGATTTCAGGTACAGTGTGAAAGAGCTTGCTCCTTTCAGAGAACAATTTGACATTCAACAGATCAGAACCAGAAATTGTAGCAAACAAATGCATTCCCACCACATAGGGCTTGTAGAACTTGATCTTCAAAGCTGTAGCCATGCTGGGAGCTCTGATAAGTAATACGGATCCTTCAAGGACATACTTACATTCCAGAATAAAGCCAATCGCTTGGCAGCACCCTGAGCAGATGGGATAGCATGGGAGCAAGAATGCAGAACAGCAAGTACAGCCGCCATGCCATGACCTAGGCATACCAGGGCTGAGAAACGTGCTTTATGACCCACTAAACAAAGACCTTTCTGCAGAGGCCACAGAGACCGAGCATCAGAAACTTCAGGGAAAGCAATAACTAAGTCAAACAAAAACATTCCTGTAGTATCTCTTTAAGTGGCTTATGATTTTGAGTAACCTTGAGGGAAACTTCTTTTTTAATTTCTCATCACACAGTGCTCAGTGTGGAAGTTACAATGTGGCCTTGCTGAACCACACTGATAGAAAGCTGTCTCCATCTCAAATTCCATCATTTCTGTAATCTTGTAAGAAGCTGTACTTATCTCATTTGGGTAATTTGCAGAGTGTAAGGTTAATTATAAGCCAAATATAGTACAGAGGATGACTAAGGCAGAAGTGTCCTGCATGGCTTTGCAGTTACTCACAGTTATCTGCACAGTGAGAAGTCCCTGCCCAGCATCTTTAGCATCCACAGCAAACTCCACAGGCAGGCTGGCTGGTATGCCATAGGAACTGAGACCTGGTCCACTCGCTGTCACTTTACTGGCATCATATGTAGGAAGCACCTTCACCTTGAAGGGGCTGAAAGAGAAACCCATTATTGATTTCTACTCCTAAAATCAAGGTTGATCATTACTGCAGTACACAGTGGACAGGTGGACAACACGACAGGCACTGGCACTGCTACCAGCTTTACCTGAGCCTTTAACATACACCCAGCCAATCCCTAGAACACAATCAGTCAGGAACTCCTCAGATTACCTACGTTCATCCTTAGCACCTTACCTGCGAGGAATCTCTTCGTCTGCATATTTGACAGAGATCATGTATGGTCCCTCCTGTGTAGGGGTGTACACCACTGTGTGGGTGCCATCTCCATTGTCTACTACATTAACAGGCTCCACAATTCCTAAAAAAGCAACAGATAACTTTCTCAGCTGTACTACTATAATTCAGTTCCTCATCAGCCATTTGCTGTATGAAGCTCCAAGATGTTCTGCTGATTTACAGTTTGCAAAAAGCTAGGTTTATTTATTTATTTATTTTTAAATGAATGCGGTCAGCACAGATTAGTTTCCCTTATTTTGTATTCAAGAGCCATTGGTTTAAGATAGATCTGTCATTCACTGCTCTTTGGATTCCGATCTTATTGTAAACAATAGCTATCACGAAAATACTGGTGAAAAATCTGCTTTTCTGCAGCCAGGTCAAGGGCAATTGCTCAAAATACATTAAAGGTCCTCCCAGAAAGAAAACGAGTAGGTAATGGTTATAACTGCCTGAACAGTCATTTACAAGATTACATACTGAGATTCACTGCACAAAGTCGAGCCTTAAAGCCAGTTAGTGCATAGCATTCATCAATTTGAGTCAGGTATTAAGAAAGGTAGGCTCACTGCCTAGACAGGAGAACCCTGCAAGCTGCCAAAGTTCTAAGAAAGCAGGATCAATTATTTCAATTTGCATCAAGCCAAATCTACTGCAGATTATGTGACATATCAGCACAGATCACACAAAGCAGCCTGTAATTACAAGTTGGCTTGAAAACACAGGAAGGATTAGCAGTATAGCAAGTGCAAAAGAAATATATAGTTGTCATGGAAAGCCTTGAAAGAAGCACAGTTTGCTCCCATTCCCTCCCTCAGATGATTCCTCGCTGTTGCCAGTTAGATTTCTGAGCGCCAAAGCTGCCATTAGTTAGTGAGAGTTCAAACCTGTCGCAGTGTCACCCTTTGGATCACCCTTAAGAAAATCCGAAAGGTTTTTCAATGGAGAGCGCCATCCCTGGGAATCCGTCTCATCCACTAAAATAAAGAACTGTTACCTGGAGGGCACTCACACAGGGTGACCTGACCCTTGGGCAGTGAATTGGCTCTTGCTTGCTAGCAAGGGGCTGAGGGAAAATCATTAAGTGGCATCATCACCCCTGCAAGCAGGGCCAGGACCACACTCCCCACCCCAATGCAGATGGGCACAGCCAGATGCAGCGCTTTGGTTCTCACCTCTGGGTCCTGCCACCACCACCTCCAGGGGTGCCACTCCTGCCTTGCTGGTGTCCACAGTAAAGGACTGGGGGATTTTGGCTCGAACAGCTGTTCCCAGGCCTGGTCCTGCAATTTTCACCTTGCTGGGATCCACAACATCCTTCACAGGAACCTTGAAAGGACTGCCTGGAAGTTAACACAATTGGTGTTGAACAACACAGATTGAACAGTTTCAGGAAAATGCCCACATGAATGCAAATGGTTGGCTGTGGCTTTGGGACTGGGCCTCTTTCATAGCGCAGACACTTCCATAGCACTCAAATAAGACAAGTTACAGATAAAAGACAGCACCAGCTCAGCCTTCACTATGCACTAAATCAATAAAGAATAAAATTCCCAGGGCACAAGCAACTGATTAAAACACAGACTCTCGTTTCCTTCACATTTTATCAATTTCAATATGTTGATGAATAGGAGAGGGCCAACAGGACAGAACCAGCTCCCTCTGAACGTCTGGGAAAGGACACCTAGCTGTATGCTGTATGACAGTGTGTAAGCACACACTGCAGCAAAACGTGCCTGGCATTTAGGAGCATGAATTATCGGTCTCGAGAAAAACATCCTTCTTCTAATTGTAAGCTGCTGGCTGCCAGATGTATCTGGAACATTGCTTAAACCACTTCAGCTTTGCATCCACTGCAAACACACAGACAAATGCTTGTTTTCAGAACAGCCACTGCTTTCTGCAGTGATCAAAACTTGTAGCATTTAATATAACCCCTATGGCAATATATGCTTAATATATTGTGAGTTCCCATGACAATATTTAATATAATCCCCATTAGACTATTTTACTGCAGAATAGTCTTGAAGACATACACAAATGAAAGGGATTATTTTCTTAACCCAACAAGTTGCACATTACTAAAATCATGTACCCCCTGCCCCAACACAACCAGAATGGGCTCTATCAGTTGTTTGTTAAAGCTAGTATCCTTTTTCTTACTCCACCCATCTGGATACACTTTTTTGCTCCTCTCACCCAGATGCTACAATTTCTGCCTTTATCCTCAGGAAAAGCAGAACATCCCCCTCAACCTCAACATCCCCCAAGCAAGAGTAAGACACAGCAAAGGCACCAATTCAACACTTTTCTTCCTTTGAAAGCCACTGAACAAGTGCTCTTACCAGGAATATGCTCTCCCCCATATGTAATATTGACATCGTAGTCTCCTGGAACATAAGGAACGTACTCAGCACTGCAGCTCCCATCCTTGTTGTCTTTACAGCTGATTTTAGACTCTGAAGGCCCCTCAACAGTTATTCCAAGGCCACCAATTCCTGCCCCTCTGCAGATGAGAAAGGCACATTGTTAGAATTATCCCTTTGCTGCAGCAGCTTCACTGCACTCACACTACATTTCTGCCCTTCTGGAAAAGCAGCAACCTCACTTCTGATGCCCTGCCTTTAGCATGCTCTGGAATGCAAAGCAGTTCAGCATAACTTCACTGACATTTCCCAGAATTTTATCCTCAACCATTATCAGCTCATAACCTCTGCAGAGCAGAGAGCTCATTGAGGTAGCAAACACATTAATCAAGAGGACATAGTTTGGTTATTTTATAAATATTTGTACCGGTTTTAGGATCTTATGTTGCAGAGCCCTCTACGCTCCTCCCTCCCTCAGATATTCTCAAAAGATCAAGTTGGCCTGGTTACCTGGTGACAACCGAAAAGGCATTTGGCTGATTTGTGAAAGCTTCTTTGAGTCCAGGTCCTTGTGCCTTAACACGTGATGGATGGCAGCCCTCCGTCACATTCACTCTGAAGGGACTGTTTGGCACAGGCACGCCATCATATGTTACACTGACTGTGTGTGGACCTGTTAGAGGAGGAAAACATGTTCTGAACTCCCTAAATATTCTGCTTGCATCACTCCTACAAGATCCTACAGATTTAGATGTCAGGAGGTAGATAAGACCTTCCTCCTGCATTTCACAAGACTTTAGCAGCGTTTCGTAACTGAGAAGCCATCTATGTGCTGTTTTGAAGATAAGCTACTGTAAGTCATTTCTTCAAGTTAAAATAGGTATTTTCTGCAGAATTAGCTCCCCCGCTTGCAAAAATCCCTCTGAGAATGCCAAGAAGTTCCTGGCAGACCTCAGCAGTTTGCCAAACGAAAGTATCAGAAGCGTTGCTTGCTGCTGGTTTTCCCCTCTCAAGTTTTCTTTTTTTTAAAAAAAGACAAAAAACAACCACAGAGGTTACCCTTTTCAAATGGTGTGTACTCCACTGCATAGGTCCCATCGGCATTGTCTTGGATCTGACAGTCTGTGGGGGAGCCGGATGGGCTTGTGATCTGTGTCCTGATGTGGTCACCACCAGCTTTCGTTAGAGGTCGCGCATCCACAGTGAACTCCGTTGTAGCTTCTCGGAAGACATCTGCAGGATAATATTTTGAAGGGTCATTTCAAGAAGCACACACATTTCAGACAACAGAACATTTTGTGAACCAGCAAGATAAACAACATTTGGGAACATAATGAAACATATCCTTCAAGGGTCGCCATGGGAACATGCAAAGCTATTACAACTTGCATTGCTCAGAATTCTCAGTGCTGGGTAAAGGATCTTAAGTCCTACGAGCTCTGATAACAGGAATGGGGGTTGCTCTTACCTTTCCCTTCCACTCCCGGCCCAAACACTTTAACTCTGCTTGTGTCCACAGCTGGCTCCACTTTGACCCGGGCAGGGAATTTAGGCACTTGCTCTCCTCCATATTTCATCTTGATTGTGTACATGCCAGCTGAGAGCGGCACATATGTCACAACATACGTCCCATCCTTGTTATCATCAATCTGGATCTCAGCTTTGGAACCAGTATCCGACACTATGTCCACCCGCAGGTTACCAGGACCCGCTTCTGTACAGTCAACATTCAGCAGCCCTGCCTCACCTACTTTGCCACGTTCGAGACCTGGTCCTGTGGCAACGACTTTAGAGACATCAAATGGCATTTCTATGTCTGCTTTGAATGGTGAACCGGGAATGTGAACCTCTTCAAAGAGAATGTTTACAAAGTACTCTCCAGGCTTGGTAGGCAGATAGGAGACAGAGCACGTTCCATCACCGTTGTCCGAGCATTCAATCTTAGCTTCACATGGGCCTTCCACCGTCAAACCCAAACCTCCAGTTCCTGCCCCTTTGGTATCTATTGTAAATTGAGCTGGTTTTCCAACGAGGCCTCCTCGAAGACCTGGCCCGTGAGCTTTTACCTAGGAGAGAATACGCAGCTCAGATACTAATTCTTTCATACTGCTGTACCACAGATGACCTCAGACAGACTAGTTAATACATAAGACTTGACTAATAAGCTCTTAAAAATACATATAAAGCAAAGTTTCCTTTGCCACTCTTCCCAGTCTTAATGTAAAGCTGGTATATCTTTCCTCCAAAGAAGTTTCTAGGCAGATATTCATACCCTTGCCACAGCTGTTTTTATCTGTCACTAACATAAGGGGTAGGCACGCTGAATAATGGATAGCTGTATGGAATTACTCTTGAAATTTATTTCTCTGCAAAGAAGCATCTCAATTAATAATTTGATATGTATTACGTTGGTCATGAAACCAATTTCTATTAAGTTAGAATACATGCATGTGCCACGCTGTGCAAAATGCCTGCAGAATTATTCAAAGTTATTCCAAATATTCCAATTCTTAAAAATTGACTTCCATGAGTCATGGAGTCTTCGAATGAAACTGAAATGAAACAATCTCTGGGAAAGGATGTTCCAGGGTCTAGTTTGGCCAAATGTAAGTCGGGCATCACGCGACAGCACAATTCACTTTTCTGTTACTAGCTGTTGTTACAGCCATTACTATTTACTTACCTTGGAGGGATCTGGAGGCAGAGTGGCCTCCACAGTATAGGGGCTGCCTGGGATTGGATTGCCATCGTAGCTCACATCCACCACATACAATCCTTCCTCTCTTGGGATGTATTTTGCTGTACTGCACTCCTTACCCAGAACTGGCTCCACCAGACATGGTACAGCTTTCCTCATAGGACTGGAAATATTAACATCCAGTTTACCTTGTCCACCAGCTCCTCTGGTGTCAATTACAAATTCTTGATCCTTCCCTACTTCCACTCCTGAAAAAAAGACAAAAAAAAAAATCTATATTGCTACATGAAGTATCGAGTGGTTGACAACACTCCAAGAAATCTCTTATGCAATATTAGCAAGGGAGCAAGTACTGCCAGAGCCCTATTCAGTCTACATCCTTCCACATGAAAAAGAAAAAAAATAAATAACGAAGTGCCTTGGTTAATCAGAAGCTACAAAGC
The DNA here is from genome assembly GCA_037305975.1 of Chrysolophus pictus. Classification (NCBI taxonomy): domain Eukaryota; kingdom Metazoa; phylum Chordata; class Aves; order Galliformes; family Phasianidae; genus Chrysolophus; species Chrysolophus pictus. The sequence goes on from CM074587.1 coordinate 11,102,716, forward strand.
TACAGTGCTAAACAAGGCTGTAAGGCATGGCCAGTCAGTAACAGAGAGGCTCTTCTAAGGAACACAACATTTTACAGCCCTTGTTCTGCTTTCAGAAAATGAGACTGTATGAATGAAATTCCACACTTAAGATGTTACATCTCTTTGAACAGTGACCGAGCTCCAGAGAAACCAAATTATATCAGCAAGTTGCCGGTCTGGTGAGGAGTCCAGCCCCATTCACCACCAGGGACTACACCCCAACACTAACCTTGCCCACACTGTACACACAGCTGTTTTTTCCCCTTAATACAACAAGTTAAAGAAAATGTGTTTTGCCCCCATATGTTTCATTGGAACACGTCAGTGGACATACTGAACAAGGAAACACTTCAGAAGTAGGCCATGGGGCTCCCAAGCCCATGTTGTACTTACTGTTTTCAAGTCCATTAACTTTAACTTTGCTCAAGTCTAGCGGAGCAGCAACTCCCACAGTGAAAGGGCTTTTAGGGATAGGATCTCCACCGTACGTTACCAGAACCTTCATTGGTCCCTAGTTGGAGAATTGATGAGTTAGCTTAGTGTCTCACTTCATACAGATGCACTAATACATAACCATTTCATCACCTAATCCATTTCAGCTGGGTGCTGCAGACAGGTATCCTGCCCCACTGCACCACAGCCACACCACAGCCCAGCCTGCGCTGAAGCTGCTTTATTACGGCATTTCAAATACCAGGCTTTAAGCTGTACAAGTCAGAAAGATTAATGCTCTTGTGTATTTTGGCTGAAATACTGCACAGCTATGGCAAGTTTCAGCCCAAGATGTGTGTTCCTTTTATTCTCTTTTACCACAGTCTATATTTTAGCTATACTCACTGTTTGCTTACTTTTCATTCTTGGCCAGTTCAGCTCCCAAGTGAAATAATCATGGATGTTTCACACAGGCTTGTGAATAGCTTCCATGATTATTCTTAGCTGTTTTTGGAAAACACACATACGGGTAGCTGTAGCAACATCACACGTGAGAGAGATAAGCCTGAGCAAACAGCATTAAACCAAGGTTCCTCCACTGCTGACACGGTCCCTCAGGAACTTAACTACCTAGCCAATCCTCCAACCACTCCACAGAGTCCAGAGTCTCATCGACCTGCTTTTAGATAAGTTCCTGCTGACAAACCCTAGGAAGGCAGGGTTCAGGACTGATCTACATGTTTGCAGCCTGGAGGGAAAGCAAGGCTACTAATTTACCATGCAGCTTAATTTCACTTCTTACTAACCACTGTTCTCCTGCCACTACCACCTGTGAGCATCTCCTATAGGGCCACAGCTCCTCTGTGACCCAAGGTGCTCCCTTGGATGCAAGATTCCAGCACGCACACACAGCCATATACTCACACTCCACAGCCAGGGAACTTATTCTGACTCTCTGTACGAATACTACCAGCTGAGATGCCCCCTATAGCACTGTAGAGCTATCCCTACAGCATCCAAACGCCACAGTCCAGCAGTCAAAGCTCTGTTCTTATAGACACGAAGGGCAGCCAGGTCTGCCCATGGCTTAGTGAAATCCAAACTCAATCACTAATGAAACTATCTCTCCCGAAAAGGTAATGAGCCAGAGGGTTTCTAAATCTGGCAACGGGATGCAGTAATCCTGAGCACAACCCCTGTGGAGGATACCTGGTTGTGGTACGTGACCTGTCTCACCTTTGCTTTTTGCATGAAGCATTTACTGCTCTTACAGCTGCAGAGTTGCTCCCTTCTGCACACCAACCCTGACTGAAAAAGCAAAAGCCTTTCCAAACAGACACACCAACCACATCCTCAGACCATGCAACTGCTTTATCCAAAAACAAATGCTAGCTCTGTGGTGTGTCCAAGAATGCTAATCCAGCACTATCAGACAAACAGTGCTGCAGACTTCTGTATCAGTTCATTTTTACACAGCTACATTCAAGGAAGTCAGTGCGGTTGACCAAGTAGCTCACTTGTTTGCTCAGCAGAGTACAGGCATCAAAACACTTTCATCTCATCACTACAGTACCTAAGTCTTTAAAAATAGACAAGAATTGAGCATAGCATAAGGAAAACTATTTCTAGTTATTAGCAGCTTCCACTTTAATGGTGTTGCTAGGAAGTATCTGTCTGAACCAAAACAAGTTCAACTAAAGTTTTTTCAACCCACGGGCAAACCTCAAATACAAGCAAAATACTTTGGCCTGTTTAATCTGCAGCCCAGCTTCCCTGCCCAATTCCTTCACTTCTCTGTTTGGAAGTCACTCAAATGCTGTTTGGTTTTTTTTTACCACGCTCCAGTCTGCAGCTGAGCAGAAGCAGGCTGACAGCCACACCCCACAGCTCCAGCGAAGCAAGGGGCGGCAGCCCAGGCTGGCCATGCAGCAGCTGGCCCCACTACAGATCCCAGAATGGGTTGCCACCTTTCCCTTTCAACTGATAAGGCAGCAAAAAGATACCACCATTGTGCAATGGCAATATGAGCCACGTGCTGCTACTTCAATATCTCACCTGGTCCTAGAAAAGAAAACAGTGACAAACCACCAATAACTAAACCAGAAATCCATGCCACTGCTTTCCAATCCCCACTCCTGCAGGCTTTGTGTTAGGGGAACAGGACACCAGGTTTTAACTACAGGTTCCCCTGTGCACAGCACCAGGTCACAGTGCTACAGCAACATGAGCCGCTGCCTTTTGTACTCCTACCAGAGTGCCCAGACCTACCTGCTGTATTGGAGTGTACCGGACAGTGTGGGAATAGTCGTAGTTGTCAATGATGTCCACATCTGCCACTGCCTCTCCTGGCACAGGGCTGCTGAACTGCACATCCAGCGGCGCCTTCCCAGCTCCCTTGGTGAACACAGTGAAGTGGGTTGGCTTGCCATTTTCCACACCTGAAGAAAAATGTTAATTTCAATTTATGCAGAGCTCACACACAGAAACTCTTCCCAAGAAGCATTCAGTACCTATAAATCCCACTCAAGCAAAAAGCCACGAGAACAGAGTCCTTTCCAGTCGCCTGCCACCCCCCTACCAGCTGCAGCCAGCACCACACTGGTGAACCCCAGCAGCGCACAGTCATGCAGTGGGTGCCCCATAGCATTGGCTGACAACACCTCCACCTAGGTCTCACCAGTTTTGCTCAGCCCAGGTCCTTCGGCTTTCACTTTGCTGGCATCATGAGAGGGGTCCACTTTAACTCTGAAAGGACTGGCAGGAATTTCCTGCAACAGAAATACAGCTCTAAATAAAACCAGGTCACTCCTCATTAGTCAGATAGACAGATAAAATTGAAGCAGAAGCATCTTAAAACAGTTAGCTCCAGCAGCATCTCACTTAAATGCTGCACCTTACTGGTGGAGCACTCAAAGTCTAGGCCAAAGTTAACAGCTGGACTGCCTGCATGGGCTTTTCCCACTTTTTTCTTTAATAACTTATTTTTGTGCCCATTCTTTGCATAGTAATTTAGGTTTTCTACCATTTAGAAAATAGCTTTGCCTTGCCTCTAGACCCAGCAGGTAAGCTAGCACTGATACCACACTGATTATGCCAGCCAAATGCATCACATGGCTTGAATTTTATAGTCAACGTTTGTCTTATTTGTGTACATTCAAGTACTAGAGAAGAGTTTTAAGAACAGCAACTAGACAAGGTGCACATGGGCTGGAGTGAAAGGAGTCACCTGTACACTGCCACACTCAACCATTAAGTGGCAGGTGGTGTGTGCGGGGGAACAGACAAACTGACTCTGAAAATATCAGCCTGTGAAATGAAGATTACATACCTCTCCTGCAAAAAGCACTTTAATAGTGTAGCGTCCGGCAGCAGGTGGTGCATACTTCACTGTGAATGTATCATTAGCATTGTGGATAATGTCAAAATCTATGTCTTCCTCTTCATCGCTGACCACACGAGCATCACACTTAATTCCAACACTGACATCACCTAGGAAAAGCCAACAGAAGTTTCACATTGGATGGTACAGACACTGCTAGCCAAATAGCCAGCACATTCCTACTTCCAGTAGTTGCTCAGGACACCATGTTAATTGATAAAATAGATCATATCACAACTCATTTTCACATTCTGCTTCCCAGAGTTTTTTTATTAAAAAAAAAAATCAGCATAAAAAAAAACAGAACATAAAACCCAACCATGCACAACCTGCAGGATACCACAGCAATAATCCAATCTGCCTTTACCTTCTCCAGCATCTGTGCAGTCGACAGTGAAGTGAGTTGGCTCACTCGCTTTCAGGCCAGTTCTCTCCACGCCAGGCCCAAACACTTTCACTTTCTGAGGATGGCTCCCCTGACCTATCAGGACCTGAATGGATTCACAAGTGTCAGAATTACACACCTGATTCACACCCAAGATCACAGTCAAACTGAAGCATTGCTTGGGCAGAGGCTACATGAAAACAGCACCAAGTTAAGAACAACTGCCCTGATTCCCCCAGGCTGCAGGTGGACTGATACAAGACATCCAGCATGTGAGACTGTAAAACCAGAATGCTCTTTTTAACAGGAAACATGCCCATAAAAGACAGCAGAAGAGCACACAATTTTCTAGTTTCCAGAAAGGTTTTATTACCCTTGTAACAACAAGCAGTTGTTACAAAAATGTTCTACTTACCCTAAATGGGCTATTGGGCACGTTGGCTCCTCCCCAGACAATAGAAATAGTATGTTTGATCGGTTTAACTGGCACATAGGAACAGGCAAACACACCGTCAGGCTTGCTCTTCATCTGGATATCAATAGGGTTTCCTTCTCCATCCTAAAGAGCGGTCAGTACAAGCAGCAGTAAGCACAAGTGGCAGAGAGTGCAAGCAGAAGGTTCAGGTACCTTACAAATATTTGTATAATTTGAACATCCCAAGAGACTGTTCCAAAATCTTGTTCTTTCCTCAGAAGTGCAGCTCAGAAACACTGAAGGAACATGCAGATTGCACTCCTGTAAGCCTTTCTCATCTAAACTGCTCATTTCTCACACCATCTCACAACACATTTTAACAAGTTCACCTGAGATTCACAGGCCCAAATATACTTCAGGTCCTTTTGAATGACATCTCGAGAAAATTACAGCCTGCCTTTCTGAGGAGGCTCCGAGTGCGGAAGTAAAGCCACACACTTCAGACTCGAGGGGAGAAGTCACCCTGTCTCAATTTAGATTTGCTGTCTGACTACATTATATGGATCAAAGCACAGAGAACAGAATTGCAAATGTTCAGAATTAAGCAGTGCGTAATCCAGCAGAAATACTCAGGGCATTTTTCTCAATGGCATTAAAGCCCTTTTGCTGGAGCTGCCTTTGGCTTTTTACCTGTGCATATATCTTCAGAGGTGCTTTCCCAGCATCCTTGGTTTCAACTGTGAACTCAGCAGGATTGTTCACTATGCAGCCACTTCTCTCCAAGCCTGGACCATAAGCCCTCACCTGAAAACAAAACCAGGAGTGTTAGCTTGCAATTCAGAAAGAGGTAAAACAAAGTGATTTATTTCTACAAATCTCCTCTTCCTACAGAACTCAAAAAGCATGGGATACAAGTAGAGGCTAGTATGAAAGAAGAGAATTTTGACTACTTCAGCAAGTTTGCATTACATTAAATCGAAACCACAGCAGCATTATTAGAAAAAGCTGAGTAATATCTGGCTGGATCATACAAACACAGAGCTTTAAATAGAGGCAGCTTAAGAGTCAAGCGTGTTACCAGAAACCTTTAGAAGCACCTCTGTAAGAGTTCTACCAAACCACATTATGCCCCAGCAAGCAGTTTACACCACCTTATCCGGGTTGAAGTCTCCTGACGCCGGTCGGATGAAGGCCATGTAGGGGCTGTCCTTTATGTCTTCATCATCACACATGATGTGCACAGCGTATTCACCAGGCTCTTTGGGCCAATACTTCACATCGCATGAGCCATCGTTCTTGTCATCACACTCTATTTTAGCCTGAGAAGGACCTTCTATCGCAAAGCCTGAAAAAGAAACGCTTACTTACCAATTGTGCTAGAGCTGTGATAGCTGCTAATCTAACACTGTTCCCTCAAACTGCTTTTTTAAGCCATATCCATAACTGATGCTTGCTATCTCTCTTCTTCAGCACCATGTGCAATAATCTATCACTTCCTTCTGTATCTCATCCCACAAAACCACATCCCACAAAACCACAGTCCCGTCCCATGCTGTGATAGCTATTGTTTCTCAGGAGTTTGTTACCAGCACTGCAATATCTAAATATTTCAGGCGAGCTAAGTAAAGTAACATACCAAGAGAACCAACTTCTGTGCCAATGGACTCCACCACGAAGTCAGCCGACTTGCCCACAATCCCTTCATGCAGTCCTGGCCCCCAGGCTCGTACTTTCTGAGGGCCTGCTTCATGACCTATGTGAACTTCAAAGGGGCTACAAGAGAAAGAAGCACAATTAGAAACATACAGCTTACATGCTTTTCTCCCCAACCATTTTAATGAGGCTTTACGCTGAACTTCCCAAATTAACAGATGCTATCTTGTGGTGGCACAATGCCCAGCAGTCCCTCTAGCAAAGAGGTCATCTAACCTATCACATACTTACGCTTTGCACAACAGATCCTAAGTGTCAAATATTTGGTTTGCTCTGCTTGCTGTAGTCCCTGACAATAAAACAACAGATCTCTTCAAAAACTCAGAGCCAAGTCTAAGCTGCGTGAGCTACTAAAGTTTATTATTTTTTTTGTACTCATCATTTTGGGTTTAGTAAGACTAATACAAATCAATCTCCCAAGCTTTCCCAAAGCCTCTGCACCCTAAAACATGCTGTTAGATAAAAAGCCAGCCAGCCACGCAAACCGCCAGAGGACACAAAAAGCTCAAACAAAATACTCCTCACTCACCTTTTTGGGATGTTGTGTCCACCCCACGTAATCGTGACAATGTATTTCCCTGGGGTAGCTGGATAATATTCAAACGCATATACACCATCCATAAAGCCCTTCTGTTTCACAAGCTCCTCCAAGCCCTCTGTTGAAAGATCAGTTCAGCATTAAACTTAACAGCTTCCATCCTGCCGTCAATTACTCAGGCACACTCATGTTTTCTAGTATTTATTTTAGCTTGGAAGAAAAAAAAATCTTCCAACAGAAAGGAAAAAAAAAAGGTCAGGTTATAAGGGAAGTTAGTTCTAGTTGCCCTCTAGGACAAAGACAGCAAACACTTCCAGAAGAAATACAGCAGAAAGTATTTTAAGTTACCAGACTTAATAGGTTCCCTTGTGTTTTATTTTCTTAGTCTGCAGTATGATGCATGTCATATGTTAAAACAAAAAAGCTTAACATTTGTCAGACTTTGCAACCACAAGTATGCAGGGAATGCCTACTTTTCATTTTCTTCAAGATGAAGAATCTAGGGAGAAAAGCCTAATACACTAAAATTTACATCCCTACGTCTGCTGCTTTCTCCCCCCGTAACCGCATTAAAGCCACACAGTCAGAACGCTGTGTGTGTGGAGGAGGTGAAGGCAATACAATGCACCTTTTAATACAGACCCAGCCTGGGGGGAGGTGAGTGCCTCAGAGCACAACACAAACAAAGCCAGTTCCTGAGACTCGGCGCAGGGCACGGAGAGCAGAGCACAGCCACCACGGCTGGGCAGCCCCAAGCCCATGGCCAGCGTGCCCAGTGTCCTGTTGTGCCACAGTCCTGGGGTCGTGGCAGAGTGAAGGACCAGGGACTAGATCCTGGCAGAAAGGTCTCTCCTGCCTCAACCCTCTCCCCTCCTGCTCATGAGCTGAGCATTCAGTGCATCCAGGATGCTGCTCTAAGGCATTCCTAGCATTTTTGAGAGCAGGATTTCCACCTTGCCAGAGTCACTTAAGTGTGATTTGCTTCCAGAGATCAAAGATGCCATGCAAACCCATAAAGCCAAGACAAACAGTAGTGCAGATTTTCTCAGTTATGCTACCAGTGATGCAAATCTCACCAGTTCCAGCGGGCTACCACCTCTTCACTACTCTTCCTTCTCACAACCCCCCCTTTTTTCCCTTCCCCAAAACACAGTCAGAGCACAAATTCATCCCAACACACGTACTTGGTCCTTTTATAGTCACCCCAAGGTCTCCACTGCCTGCTGCTCTTGTATCAACCTTGAAGTCGGCTGTTTCTCTGATGCGGACGCCTTTGGGCTGCAGGCCTCTGCCGGTGGCACGACAAGCATTCGGATTGCAGGCTGCAAGGGAATTTCAGACATCAATGCAGTCTTTGATTCTCAAAACACATGCAGCCTAGCCAGCTTGGAACAGCCTTTAGTTAAATGTTGACTCAGGGCAACCACAGCTGAGCTTTCAGCACAAGTCTTAATGTTATAGTAGGAAGGAAAACAGATGTGGAGTCTGCCTAGCCATTGTCCATGTCCTGCTGCTTTTGGACAGCAGCATTCAGTACAGCCAGGCAACACTGAACCCCTACAAGAGCCACTGTATAAAAGTAAAGCAAACTCTGAAGCCATGTTGCTTTCCAACTTGATGCCAATTTTCAGATCAAAGCTTTTACTTGGCTATCAAACCCAGATATCTGCTGTACTAGGCATAATCTTCTTGATGTTTTTCAGGTTTAGAGGCACGCTGCAGCACTGGTGAAGTTCTCCTTTGTAGATAAGCCCTAGCGAACAATATTATTGTGCTATTCTTTCAGAAGCATGACTGGAATAGCAGCTATTACCAGAGCAAAGTTCTGCATGTGCTTCTTTAAGACATGTCACTTCAACCCTCTGCATGTCACAGTTCACACCTACAGCAGCAGAGCCATAAAGCCCTCCACTGATGGAAGCAGCCATAGGTAGGGGCAAAAGGTTACATATGGCTGAGCTTAAGCTTATGCTTGACACCTTTTACTCAAGTGCTTCTCCAGGCCTGCTGAGTTGCTACATAAACAAGTTAATGTGCACTTATGAACAATTCTTGTTACATGCTCCCAGCTATCAGGTGGTCTTCAATTCCAGAGACCTAAAGGGTTTGAAAAGACTCAGAAATCACAGTTTTCCAGTAGTTTAATCCCAACATGCACTTCCCCCACAGATGCCGTGCTTACAGCAGGAACACAAGTCTGCCAAGCTGCTCATTAGGTTTTTATGTGTTTCAAGAGCTTACAACCCTTTTGCAGCCACATCACTACACATCCTATGCTGAACAGTACAAGCAAACATTGCATGCCATCTGTAACTCTGAGAACTCAGTGGGAGCATACATGAGCAAGTCTACCTTGGAGTGAGAAAGGCTCTCAGAGCCCTTACACAATTAAGCCAGGCAGTATGTGGTTAAGCAAGTTTCACTGACTGGGTCACACAGTGTTTCAGTTTGCTTGCAACTTTCTTCCCCAACCCCAACAAAGACAAAAACCCTTTTGGCTGGGGCAAGCTGCAGGCTAGAAGCTTACGAACAGCAAACATGACAGAGCATCCTGCACACCTCTTACCAACTATGAAGCCATTAGCAGTGAAGTCCAAAATTCCACAAATGGAGGGTAGCTCAGGAGAGATGAGCAGAGATCTAAAAGCATAGGAGCACGTAAGGATGGAACAGAAAGCAAGTTAAGTGTCAGTTAAGGAGGAAAACAGTAAATATAGTCATTTGAGGAACAAAGGTGGAAAACAGCAAGACATTGCACAGCTGCATAAAACACTCCAAAAAAATATATAAGGGTCAGCTAAATGTTCAGAGATCTAGGCAGAAAGGAAACTCTTGCACCAAAAGCCACATGTTTTGTCCAGGTGAACGCTCAGTGAATCAGGTCTAAAGTGTTGAAAGGTAAAGAAAATGCCCAAGTCAAGATTCAAGCAAATTCTGTGATCCCATTCAAGGTGAAAAGTGACCGACCGTCTACATTTAGGCACATTTTGAAAAAGCATACCCTCTCCAATGAGAACACTGCAAGGAGTTTTGGGAATTGCCTCCCCCGCAAAAGTCACTTTGACAATGTGAGGACCAGCTTGGACAGGTTTGTAGACACAGCGATAGACTTGGTTGCCTTTGTCCTCTACTGCAACTTCAGCAAGGCATCTTCCCTGAGGATCCTCCACTTCCACGATCACGTCACCCACACCAGCACCTGCAAAGGAAACCAGCTGAGCTGAGCCTGTCCTTCCCCACAGCTGCACATTGTGTTCAGGAAAACAGCCGGTGCTGGGCTCAGCAAACTGTGCTCCACTATTATCTCCTGTACAGTGTAAATGTTCAGCCTCTGCTGACAGCAACTGGAGGCTGAAGTAAGGTGGAGACAAGGCAGCACGATGGCACTCTATGAAGCCATTAAACTGACAGGGCTCTGCCAGCCCTGCACAAGGCTTCACAACTACATTCCATCAGTGGATACACATACAGACTGGTTATCTCTTTGCTAAAGCCAATTGCAGACTAGCCCACAACTTTCCCAGTTAATTCAATTCTCTCATGTTTTGCAGTAGTTTAGATTAAGATACTGGACAGCACATATCCCTTGGTCTGAACAAGGATCCCTTCTCTGCTGGAGTATATGTATTCACTTTTGCTTGGACACCTGCTCCTTACCAGTTTTATTTAATTCATTACACAACAAAAACAGTTTTTCAGACACTTTCAGAGGCCAGATGTGCCCGTACATGATTCAGACCACACCTTCACCAATTAGAGACTGAATATAGCACTTCCCCTCATCATAATCATATTTAATTTTACTTCTAAGCACCCTTGGGTAGAATGCAATTTAAGATACGATACTCAGCATATTTCAGTGTTTCAGTACTTCAAGTAGCTGCCCCAAGTAGTTTCGCATTGTTCTAAATGAATTAGCATTTGCAACATCTTATTGACTCACTCCTCTAGGCTACAGCATTGCCCTAACAGCAGGCAACAAGCAACACAATGGAGATGTTCTAACGAAGATAGTAACCCACTAATAATTAGGAGAGAGTTTCAGTTTGTCAGTGAAACATCAACTCAGTGTAGCACCGGATCAGATTCTTTCTGCAACACTAAACACAGAACACATTAAGCTTTTACAGTCAATTTACAGTTCATCATTCAGAGGTAGGTATTTCACTTCTCTGTTTAAAAGGAGTAGTGGGAAGAAACCACCCAGGAATTTGCCTGCTGCCATGTGACAAGCTCATGACAAATTCCAAGGTAACGTTTCACATCTTCCCACCTCAACTTAGCTCAGCATGCCAAATGCTTCACATACAGCTGAAGCCTCCAGAGTAGTCTGACTATTATTTCACCTCTAAACTCCATGAGTTGAAAATCCTCATTCCTCCAAAACTCAGGTTCTCTTCACATCTGAGAAAGCTGCAGGATTTCAGCATTCATTCATTCTGCTTACCTGCTGTGTAGAGGTCAAAGTAGGTAGGCTTGTTGGCAATGTTTCCTGTTGCCTCCAGTCCTGGTCCCTTTGCTGTTACTTTGCTTGCATCTCCCTGGGCTTTGTCAACGTTCACTTCAAAAGGGCTCTTTGAGATGTGTTGTCCAGCAAATAGGACTGAAACCTAGGGACAGACAGCATCAGCTCGATATTCAACAGGGCAAAGCTTGGTTCAGCTGCCCTGAGGCCAAGGATCTGAATATCTCAGAGGCAAGAGAGACCACACAGCAGACAACCTAAAGAGCTGTACCTATCTTTTCAGGCTGGCTGTACGGACCAGCCACTCATGCAAGTGCCAAGCAATGGCATCACACACCAAAAACCTGCTTCTGCAGACCCCGGGGACAGAGCTGGGTGGAGACCCTCCCCTGCAAAAGCCCTACAGCAGACAGCATGATCAGCAAGGAAACACCTCACAAAAACAACTGGTTACTCTTCCACACCTAACTGACAACCCACTAAACTGGTTTCATGAGCTGCAAGAAGTGACTCCAAGTGAGAGAAAAGCCAGCTGTGACACCACGTACAAGCCCCCACCTCACTGAACACCCACACACTTTCTCCCAACACATGCACACCCTTCCCCTTGAGCAGGGAACAGCTCAGAGAGAAAAAAAGCCCACATCAGACTGCTAATCCTTCAGGATGCCCAGAGCCTATTACACCAGTAATAAACATGCAGTCCCCATGGGCTCACATTAACAATCAGCTGAATAGCTCATTTAGCAAGAGAATTCTGGTTATCTGACACACAACCTACCTTGTGAGGTCCAGTAACCTTTGGCATGTACTGAACTGAATAGGTCTTGTTTTTGTCACTGGATGGCATTATCTTCGCCTAGGAAAGAAAACACAGCTGTCTTTGAGCTGTGCCTATGCACAACAGTCTAAGACTTTCCTGTTTGGCATTTAATACTGTGAACAGTCAGCAGCATCAGTGTCATGTTTTTGTGGGAGCAGGTATACTTGCTAGATCCTCAATACATACCAAAAAATGATTTGTCTTCAGATGAGAAGCAAGCTATCTTTTCCACTGCCCTCTCTTTGCTGTTAATTGCTCTACTAAGGCAGGCCAAAACTGAGGAGACATTAAGTCCAATGTACAGCTGTATTTCTCTGGAATGTCGTAATATGATCAAGTGGAGTACTTGGATGAGAAATTTCTATAAACATTAAAACCAGTATTTTAACTCAAAATGATTCATGGCTCCTAAATAGCTGCTTTAGCCATTCCTGCAGAATGAGTAAGGGCAGATAGTGATTTAGTGTTGTGTGTTATCTAAACGCCCATCAGAATGTACTTGGCCAGTCAAGCTAGAGCACTACAACTACTGGACATTTGACTCGTGTTGCTCAGTTGCAGACAGCAAAAAAAATTTCAGGCTCATCCAGTAAGGCAATTATGAGGAAAAGCTTGAAGTTTGCATTTCTAATAGACAGTATTTTGTAACTTTTCTAGATTACTTATCACGTGGAAGACAACAGTTACTACAAAATCACTGATGTTTTGACTAGCTTTATGTTTTCCCCACAAAATATTTAACATACATACCTCTTCCCTATTTCCTTCTGGATCCTCTACAAAGACCATCAGGTCTCCCTGCCCAGCACTGATGGTGTCTACCGTAAAGATGGCAGGCTGCTTCACCATGTTCCCATGAGGTTCAATTCCTGCAAGGCAGATGAAGAGCAGCACGTTAGCTGCTACAACACCCAAGAAACAGACTACCCACAAGCTGCTCAGATTCACCATTCTTCGAAAGCTGCTCAAACACTTTTGCCAGTGAAGTCTATAGAAATGACATGCAGAAACCTCTTCACACCATTAAAATCCTGCAATTCAGCACCACTTCCATCTAACTTCATCAGAGTTTCTTTATTTCTTAGCACAGGGCCTGCTAGAGCATGCATTTACCAGCAGGATTTCATCATATCTCTGCACTTAGCCCCAGGTTGTTACACCTGTCATGGTAGTGTCAGACTGGGTGGGAAGAACTTCCCAAAGTTGCTGGTTCCAGACTAGCCCGAACATATATACCTTCCTTCCCAGAGTATTACTCCTCAGCTTATTCATAAAACCGTGGGCACTCCATAGTACAATTAGTGGAAAGTGCAATGTCTGATAGATTATAAAGGAAGTGGTTGTGAACAACAGAATTCCTGAGCTTGTTTATCTTCAGAAAACAATAACTTGAGAGCAATGCAAGGAAGATTTTGTTTTTACTAGGAAGTCTGAGCATTCTGATAAGGTGTTAACAATTGACATATTCATTCTTTCAAACTAACCCTTAGATTATCATCTAGTTTAAACAGCTATATATTCACTGTACATATCTTCAGTTCATTGTACGGGCATTAGGACTTGGTATTTGAGTATCCCTCCTACTGCAAGCACAAAGACAAGGACAGCTTATCCCCAGAAGATGGTTTCAGACATGATGGCATTAATCATAGCACTTTCTTAGCCTACATTTAATCTAAATTTCACCCTCTTCTCAAAGGTCTGCTTTGGCTGGTTAAATGAGAACTCATCATGCATCACTCACGATCTGCACAACACTTCTGCAGGCTCACTTCATGTTATGCAGGCAGACAGCTGCCCCAGAAGGAAATTAGCAGTAGTCAGGGTGCCTCACCTAAGATTCACTTTGGAAGGTTATGAATAACTTACTGCAGTACTTGAAAAAATGTAATAAAAAAATTAAGATGATCAACTTCACACTTGATGATTACCTTATTCTGGAAGCATGAAGAACTGTTACCTATTTGCCCCAAAGACACTGCCCAGTTTGGCAGCAACCTCTTGCTGCTGGATTCACCTTCCAGTCCTGAAGTGCGTCAGCAGTCAGAACTGTCATTTATACTTAGTGACTCAATTTTGGCATTTAAGAGGGAAAACATTCATCTTTCAATAGCTGCTCATTCACTGTAATTTCCATTACAATGGCTACAGAGCTCTTGGGCACTGAAGTAGACTTTGAAAGAGTGTGAACGTGACTGGAGCCAGACCTGGCAGACTGATGCAGGTTGATCAGTCATTCACAGTCTGACAAATGTCTCCATGCACTGTAGTTTGCAGAGGAAATCACCAACAAAGAACTTAAACCCCCAAGAAGGGAAAGTCACTTCTGACTACAGTAATCATTCATCAGTGCTCAGACAGCATCTATGTCCATTCAACTGCCTACGTTTCAAGTTCAAAAAACCACCAAGAAAAAAAAAACAAAACTAAGAAAAGTCTTTCTTTTTTCAATTACATTCTTACACACCCAATTCTGAAATCCACTGATGCTAAGAATCTTGATGGACTAGCAACAGGCTGGAACAATACAGAAGAGAGAATAAAGAGCACCATATAAATGACATCTTGCTATATCCCAACAACATTAAAGGTAGAAGTCTGTTACTCATTTAGCTGTTATTGTATTCCAATCTAGAGTAGAACCACATCAAAAGTAACAGGAGTTGTACATGTAAAATGTAATATGAATGCGTATGTAAATCTACAAATCACAGATGTTCATGGATGAGTCATTCCAATTAGCAAATGCGGTCTTTAGAGTAAAAGCTCAGCAGTATTTAATGTTTGAAGGGTTACCAAAGCACCTTTCTGCATGTGCAAACAAGGTATTCTTACGAAGCGACCAATTCAAATAACCCATTTAGGATTAATGTATCCTAATACGTATCTGCCACCTGTCTGAGAAACTGATTTCTCTCCTCTACACAGCACCTGCTTAGAGATGTACATAGACAGAAATATGTTTTTTCTTTTTAAAGAAGTACTTTACCATCAGAAGCTTTCAGCACTGTATGAGTGATTGTCAGCAGCAATACTGCTAGCTTAAATTTCATATCAAGGCTGTTTCAGCACCATTTAGCTGCTTCTTCCATCTGCAGACTGTAAGACCAAACAGCTTGCAAAACAGGTTCAGAGCTTGGGGAATTTACATGTTAGAACTAGGAGTGTCTTTTGGACTACATCCATGTATTTCTGAAACTAGGCACCACACCAAGAGTACACAAGTGAAACTTTGAAGTTACAGTAGGCCTGGAGTTCAACACAAGCAGAAATCTCCACCCAGCTTTCTGAAGAGTTAAACACTCCACGCAGCTTAAGCTTACTGAGTCCTTACCTCTGCCATAAGCTCTTGCTTTCTTTGGATTCAGTTTGGGTTTTAAAGGAGCTCCTGGCTTCAGTTTGGCTTTAGGGAACTGCGACAGGTAAGTCATTACAGAGTGCTCATCCACATCAGGGTGGATAATTTCCTCAGGAGTAATAACCTGAAAGTCAGCACAATTAAATATATTGTTATCAGTGCTTGGATACGGCATGTCAACAGAGAAACAGAGCTACGGCACAAATTCTTGTGTTTCAAAACTCCCACACTCTAACGTGATTTCTTACATTCATTTCTCTGTGATAAAAACTAGTTCATTTATCACCTCATGGCAGAAAATCAAGCAGCTCATTATGGTCCCAATGCAGTTTGGGATGCATGGAGTTCCTGCACTTTGATTATCATGAAGCTGCAACAAGCTAAATGGTGGCGAGCCAAGACAGTGCAGCCACACTCACCCGAAAAGCAGCATGGGGATAACTGAAACCAAAGAACTAGGCATTCATAATGCTGTGTGCTAGGGCCTTGAAGTGCAAAGCCTACAAAGTAAGACTTGGGATGTTCTTTTCCTGCTCCCAGGACACAATGTGCTCCAAAAGCTCTAGAGACTCCAGCACTTTCGTTCAGTTCTATCAGCATGAAAATAACCTGATCTGTAAATACACTGTCCTCTGTTTAAAAGTCACCTTTGGAGGTGATTTCTTAGTCCAGTGACTTTTTAACTCAGATAATTAATTCACAGAATCATTAAGGTTGGAAAAGACCACTAAGACCATCCAGGCCAACCCCCAGCCCAACCCCACCATGTCCACTGATCATGTCCCCCAGTGCCACATCACTACGGCTCTGGAAGACCTCTAGAGATGGTGACTCCACCACCTGCCTGGGCAGCCTGCGCCATTGTCTCACCGCTGTTTTGGAGAACAAATTTTTCCTAACATCCAGTGCAGCAAAACAAACCCACTCAGGCATCACTAGAAGTGTACTGTCTCCCCACTCCGCATACTTGCAACACCGGCAACCTTTAGCACAAACCCCTACACACTAAACCTCATAACCAGAGCTCTGAAATATAATGGTACATTTCATCACAATTTGCCCTTTCTCAGGGAGTTTTGCTTAAGTAAACTGTGACCTTCTAAGCAATTTCACCTGCTTTCCCCAGTCTTAGCACTCTGTAAGAACCAACTCACACAGTGCTTCCCACACCGCCTTACCTGCGGCACTCCCAGCCAGTCATCCGCCTGCTGCATGGCCTCGCGAGCGTTGTCAACAGGCTTGCTTGGGTCCCAGGTCTCCCAGTCAGGGCACAGGCCTGCAAGGAAGTTTCATCATTAAGCAATGCCTGCAGAGAAGCTTCCCTAGCTGACGAAACCAGGTACAAACTCCACAGCTACTTGTAATGATGTTGCCATAAAGACATTTGGACCCTGGCAAGAGCAACCCAAATGAGACAAGCGCATGTTGCTCGCTGAAATGCTTCTCAGACAACAACCAGCATCTCCAGGGGCTCTTCCAACTCAGTATTAGAAAGCCCGTTCCAAAAGCCTCCCACCCACCTTGCCTGTCAGCACAAAAGACATATAGCTTCTGGGTCAGCCACACAGAGCACAGCTTTACATTTAAACTGTGGAAGACACTGCTCTAAATTCACCACAAATACACCCAGGGATCCTTTACATTCTGCTGGTTCTCCTACAGCACATTTCAAGAAGGGATTTCAGCTGCCTGCAACACTAACCCAGATTGCATTAGCAAGGCTGTATTATGAGAAGGTGAGGAAACTGCCTTTTTCACACTTCATCACATTGCTTGCCTTAAGCTGCACAGTTGTAACTTGCTAACCACTGAAGTTGCAGGCAGTGTGTGGCTTCTGACTGTCCTCCACTTCTGTGCAATCCTCTCTCAGGAGGACACAAAGCCTCCTACTGCACCCTGAAGTGAGAGCTTGTTGGCACCCGCTGTGGGAAGAAGTATGTCTTGTACTTGGGAGCCAGCACTTGTGCCTTTGTCCCTTGCATCCAATACAAGACTTAGATGCAGCACCTCCAACAGTGCAAACGCACATTCTGCTTTAGGCCAGTACTTCTCTTTGCCAGATCATTTACAACGCGCTGTTTTCCACAGCTGGCCTCTTTGGACTCCAGTTTTCCTGACAGCCTTGCTCCCACCTTCAGCACAGCCCTGAAAACCTCCCCCTCTATGAACAGCAGAGCAGCCCCAAAAAGAAGGGGCAAGGGAACACTGACCAAAGGGCTTACCTGGAGCACAGCTGTCAACGAGAGCCCCAAGTGCTTTGCCATCCTGCCAGTTCTGATTGAAGTTTGTGATGGGCAGGTAAGGGATTTTGTTCTGAATCCAGCCCAGCAACCTTTGCTTGGGGGTCTGCTTCTTTGCATCATCGTCACCCTCATCCTCCCACACAGGCATGGAAATCGAGTAGTGGAGGATAAGGGTCCATATCAGACCAAGGATCAACTTCAAGTTTCCATCAACTATGGCTTTACTATCTGAAAGACAAAAGACAGACATCTGATTATTTCCTATTCTATTAGAATATAAGTGGCACAAGTGAGGAATTTAAGTTCCTCACTTGTGCCCAGGTAATCCAGGTGAGAAGCACTTAGGTCACCACAGGCACTTGCACAGGCAACAACCCTGGTTTGTTTGATCTCAACCAAAACAGGGCTATCCTGCAACTTTTCAGGATGCCCTTGCACCAAGTGATCTTATCATTCAGAGCAGCAACTGCCACCAGAATAATCGCACAGGGATCTTAATGAGCACTAGTTAGCAAATGGAAAGTGTTCAGTGCTTTGATGGCCTAGAGTTCAAATTCAGGATGCTTATAGGTAAAGTCAACAAGTGCTGAGCACACTTTGCTCACTCCTATTCACCTCATGCACCACAGCAATACTTCAATATGATATTATCAATATACAGAGGTCTTGACTTTCAAAAAAAAAAAAAAAAGTGATTACACAGAACAGCTACAAAAAAAGCAAGCAACAGGGCATCTCCTTTAACCCAGTGCTCACATGAAGCTTTTAATATTCACATGATTTCACAATAGGACGGTATGTCCTGAGCAGATAATACTCTAACATCAGACCTTGAGTGGCATGTTATCTTTCTGAATAAGCTAACATTTCATTTTGCTTGGATTTTATTTGCATTTTTTAAAGCATCAGTTTTGACTAATCTTACAGAACAATGCTAAGTGTCTGGGACTTGAATGTTCATAGCTGATCTCACATTCAGTCTGAGATGTACAACAGACAGCCAAAAAGTGAGTAAACCCTGCTGGATTTTAATGAGCGGCTATGAGGAAAAAGGCAGCATCACACTAACACTGCTATTTTCCCAGCACCTTGTGCTCCTCTCCCTAAATGAAAGGCAAGCTGTTCAGCAGAGGAAATCCCTCCCTGGAAGGTTGTAAGGGAGCAGCTCTTGCACCAGAGCAGAAGGCACATCTACGTTTCATATGAATCATAGAATGACTTAGGTTAGAAAGGACTTTAAAATCACTGAGCTCCAACTCTCCTGTCTCCCACCAGATCAGGCTGCCCAAGATCCCATCTAACCTGGCCTTGAGTATCTCCAGGCATGTGGCATCCACAACTTCTCTGGGCACGGGAGCATCCCAAAGCCTTGCACCGTGCTGAGCCAGCCAGCAAAGATGCACAAGCAATTAACAAGACTGGAACAGACCAAGTGCCCCAACACCCATCCCACAGCAGGACCACCCTTCACAACACAGCGCAGGCCACTGCAGCCTCATGCCAGAAACGTCTCCAAGCTTTAGCTTTGGATTTATACTGACATCAGCATTTTTACTAGAATGGATGCAGCAATGATTTAGTGTGCTACAAATAAATTTGTCTCAGAACGCCATCCAGCATTCCCAGGGATAAAAGCCAGCGGGACAGAGTCACCTCGAGCACACTGCTACGCGCACGTCACTCAGGATAAAGAATAGCCTGTTCCATATTTACAGCACATGAATATGTCTCAGTGCAGATGTACTGTGGTCACTGCAGCAGCTGAGCAGCTTCCTCCACCCCCACCACCTCTGACAGCACAACACAAGAGCAGGGTTAAGAGCCCATGCTCAAAAGCTTCTCCTGCAGCACAGGAACCCCCAGCCCCAGCAGCAGGAAGAGGTCACAGCAGGAGCAGGACAGCTCTTCCTCCCTGAGGCTGATGCCGTCCATGCAGCAGTACTTTGTTAGCAAAGTCGGTTTGCTCTTACAGTCTCCACACTTCCTGACATGCATAGGGATCTCATGATGTAATTTTTTCCAAGCCTGCTTGCAGGAGGGCTTGTCTACTCTCCTTTAGGGTGGGGAGAAGGGAGGGAGAAGAACTTCTAGGCAGGACAGACCTTATCAGCACCCTATGAAATACCCACAGGGAACCCTTCCAGCTTCCACCAGAGCTCAGCCCTGGCCCGCCTGGGCTCTGAAATTCCTCAGAATTCAAAAGAACCCTTTGAGGTTCACAAAGAAATCAGAGTCCAGCCCAAAGCAGCTTCATTTCCAAGCAGCAGTGTAAAGCTCAGCTCTGCTGGAGTGCTTTGTGTTTTCTGCAAAGCAGAAAAGGCTCTGCTTTGATGGAACTCTTTTAAATAGCAAACTGAGACCATACAGTGTCTGTCTTCTTGGAGATCTCTTGATGTTAACATACAAACACCAGACACAGACCAGCAGACCAGCGAGCAGCTGGACCTGTACCAACCCACTCAGTACAACCAAGCCTGCAACCACCTCCACCAAGTGCACACTGCCAGTGTAAAACATCCAAGATTGGAACATAGAAAAAAAAAAAATGTTTCCAGTTACACTTAAGCACCAACAATTATTACTCCAGGCACTGTCATGTACCACAGCATGGCCAGTTTTCCAGTGGAATTCACCCATTCCCTGGTTTGCCTAAAGACACTTTTCCTGGCTGTACCAGACTGGAAAATGGATGATATGAACAGCAGATCTTGCAGCACTGCTTTCCTACCATGAACACTACTTCAGTCATAGTTATTTCTCATACAGTCTACACTTTGAAGCTTTACAGAGCCTTTCAAACCATCTTCTTCTGATTACTTCTCTGAAGCTTGTGGTAAGTCTACAGCATGGAGATGCACATTTACTGCAGTCACTGCTTCAGGGGCACAACGCAACCACACAGCCCCTCCAGCACACACTTCCACCATCAGCAAAGTCTGATGAATTAGGCAGATGGGAACAAATTGTCTGCTTTTTGATCAGTAACAAAAAGGGGAAGATTTACACCACGTTCATGAGGTCATGGGTCAGTCTCTGCTCTCAGGTAGCAGAGAGAAGACAAGAATTAATGGTCTTAAGTTGCACCAGGGGAGGTTCAGGTTGGATATTAAAAAAAAATATTCTCAGAAGCAGTGGCAGGGCTCTGGAATTGGAAGGAAAGTAGTAGAGTCTCTATCCCTGGAAGTGTTCAAGGAACATGAAGGTGTGGCACTGAGGGCCATGATTTAGTGGACATGGTGGAGATGGGCTGTGGTTGGACTTGATGTTGGAGGTCTTTCCCAATCTTAATGATTCTATGAATGCACATGGTAGGGATAGGTTGACTGTTGGACTTGGTGATCTCAGAGGCCTTCCCCCATCTTAATGATGAAAGCTTAGTATTCTAGGTTATACTGGTTATCTCCCTAGGTCTAGGTTATCTCTCACATCAGACACTGGTTGCAACAAATGAGTCTAAGTGCACATTCAAGGCATGGAGAGATGTGTGTTCCCACAGCCTGAAGCAAGGAACCCTCTCTGCATTTAATGCACATTATGACGCCTTTGCAAACATCTGCAAGGGCCATTCTCATGTACAGCATCAAGAGCTTGCTCACTGGAGGTGGTGGGAGATGTCTGCTTTTGAGCTTGTGAGGACTTGAGCCCAGCAGTCAAACAGACAACCAAATTCAAAAGTGTCACCAGAGCACCCAAAGGAGTAGCTTATAGCATAGTTTTTGTTTGTTTTTCCTGTGGCCTCCAAGCAGCATACAGCTTAGGCCCAAGGTGCAAGCCCTGTGACCTGCACGGCATGCTGAAGCCAGCCTGCAGCAGCCAGCACACAGCCCAGCACTGCACTCAGTGCGCCGGTGAGGCCAAGTGCTATGGGATGGCTGCCAGCACAACTTGCTTGTTCAGTGCCGGTGTTGGTTCTGCAGAACAGCTCAAGCACTCACTCTTCTGTTAAAGAAAAGAAAAAAGCCTATATATAGCCTACAACATTAAGTTTTATGTAGGAGTATCCTGCTTCTTAGTCAGCTATTAGGTTTTAAGTGGCTGCCTGGTAGGGTAAAGAGGAAAACAGACCGAACCAGAGCTAGTTTGCTTCCCCCATCACACCTCAGAGTCTAGATTGTAATTCTGACCCTTTTATTATCCTATTAACTAAGTGGCAACCAGCCCAAAAAATGGATTATGGAGATTCCATAGGACTGCAGTACACGCCAATTTCAGTCTTGAAACGAAACCAAGTTTTAACTGCTTGAGCTGATTTATAATTGTTGCTCTATACTAAATATTAATATGATATGTTACACTTGGACACGTTAACACTGCACTCTTTAGAGCACAGAGGAAGGCATTACAGTGCCTAGTTTAGAGCCAGTAACATGACTTGTTTGAGCCTCAAATGTGATCATCTCAAGACAAACGTGCCATTTTTAAAGCTTCAGCAACAACACACTTCACAACCCAACCTCCCACGTGGAAAACAACCAAGGTTGCAAAGCTTGGTGCTCTGTGTTTGTACTTGCAGCTGCCCCGACAGAGAGTCAAAGTTGAAACCTGGCCTTGATCTGAAGCTTGCAAATTCACACACTCCAGTGGGACCTCTGAACTTCACCTGAAGTTGTGCACCATAGCAAGCAGGACACCAAGATTCCCCACTTCATCTTGGCTCTTTAACCAAAGGCTGTCTTCAGGCTTTTAAGTCACGATATCCATGACTAAGAACATTCTACATCTTCTGCCTTTAAACTAAGTGCCTTGGACAAATTACAATTGTATTTGAAGCTATAAAAATAATTATTGCTTCATTTCAAGAGTTAGTCCTTCAAGTGAAATTCTTGTGTTCTTATCCATCTTTCACAACAGCTTCCCTTGCCCATCTCAGGGTTTTTCCTAGCCCAGCACGCATTATTTCAGTCAGCTTTATACTAGAAGAAAGATGGTTTTCAGAGTTAAAAATAATAATAGTGTTAATAAATCAAAATAATAAATCATCCCACATGCAGCACAAGAGGCCCCTCACTCCTCTACTTCAAAAATTTCCAAGTCACAACAACACGGAAAATTCCAAGCAGATTTCCAGGAAAAAGGGAAAAAGTCTTCTCCATGAGGACTGTCGCACACTGGAGCAGAAGCCCAGAGAGGCTGTAACATCTCCATCAGGTATGTTCAAATTCAAGTGGACACTGCCTTGAGCAATGTGAATGAGCTGAACCTAATAAGTACTTGCCTTGGAGAACATTACCTTCAACAGTCTCTCTGAAAATAAATTATTCCACAAATAAAAAAAGTCCTAGTGTTACAAGCGAGCCTTGGAATAGCATATTTTGCTTATGTGCAAGTCTGCCTTAGGTTGAGATTAAGCACAAGTACTACACTAGCTGTGGCAAGGTTCCTCGAACTCTGCCCCACAGTAGGACTGCAAGTCATTTTCTGTTGGACAATTAGTGGAAACAAGATAAGCTACCACAGCAGACAGCTTCCTTACTAAACTGAGCTGTAATACAGACTGTGCTAAGTCTTGTGAAACAAACGAAGGACTGAAAAAGCATTTCTGAGTAGTGAATTTTTTTTAAAGCTGTTTCTTAGCTACAGCCGCTTCATTGGTCTGAGCGAAGTCAGCTCATACATTCTGCCTTCAGCCTTCACATGTGAAAGCTCTACCACAGCTTGGAATAATCTTCACATCCAGCTCTTCTAAAAATCACTCGCTCTCTCCAGTCTTCATGTTGGTCTCATTTACAACTTAATGTGATGCCTTATGTGGAAGAAGATGAGAAACTCGAAATACATGGTCCTTAATAAAAATAAAGGTGTGGTCCAGTAACAGCACTTTCTTCACGGAAGGAACTCGTACAGTGCAAAGTTCATCTCAGTTACACATCACTTATTCTAAGTGCTGTTATCTTGCAGCTTATGAGTTCTTTCCCATCTCTAATAATTTTCATTTAGCACTGAATAGTTACAGTAATTGTAGGGGGATCAAAAGTGAAGCAGTCATTAAGGCTTTATATTCTGCAACAACTAAACCTCACATTGAGCCGAGCTCTTTCAAAGCCCTTCTCCACATTGTTTGTGCATACCAAACAGAAGTAGTATACAGATGAGATGGAGCTAAGATGAGCAAGCTGTCTAAGGAAATTCTTCACTAAAGCATACAGTATGTGTTCACAGGCTTACTGTGCCTGCTAAAGACATTAGCAACATCCTCTGTAGGGATAGTATGTCTTTAAATCAATTACATGGGTTCCTCTGTGCTTTCAGAACATACTTCAATTGTTTCCTTCAATGAGCCCATAAGCTTAGGTCTACCTCGCAGCTTCTCAGAGCTCAGCACAAAGCTTGCTGTCTGGACACGTGCAGTCAGCTTACCCAGGGAAAGCACAAGTTGTGCTCCCCACACGTAGCTGGCACCAGGATAGCTGAATTCCAGCCAGGTTCTTGGATTCGTAGCCATAACCTGGTAGCCTCTAATGGCAACACACTCCAGCCTGACTGCATCTCAGCCATGTTTGCAGCTTGTGCGGTGACCCACAGAAGTATTTCTCTGCTCACCTGAACACCAGCCAAGGCTCTGCATTGTGCTAAGTCACAACACAGATGCTGCCAGAGGTCAACTTTGTCAATGAGCCCCAGAGCATCATCTGCACCTTGAGGAAGTTTAAGAGAACATATCAGCTGCTCCACCAAGCTTTGTAAAAAGTTCCATAACTCCTTTCTAACAAGAATTTTTCTGAGAGGGGTGGCATTACACTGGAGAACTGTAAACAGTGTGATCTGGACACAGGCAGGAGGATGGGAAAGTAGTGTTTTTTTGCAAGAGGGAAACCATTTTCCTCTCTGCCTACCCGTGTGATCAGTTATTAAGAAATTTGAGCCCCTCAGACATTCTAGAAATCAGGAGATTAAAGCCTATAATTCAGGGGGTTCAATAGTTTTTCTTTGTTTGTTTGTTTTAAACTTTAACTGGATTTGAAACCATCCGGCATAGTCAAAGACCTTAGGCAGCTATCACATTCATGCCCCTGTGCTGCATACCTGCTGGGCCTCTGAGAAGAAATTCTCAGGAGGTACAACAGGCAACTGTAAAAATAAAGTCAAATTCAGTCCCTTCAGTGCAAACTTGGGAAAAGAAAGAGGCCTTTAATACAGAAAGAATCAAACCAATGGGGCTCTGAGGAGCAAAACGCTCACTAAAATAGTACTGCCCAACTTCTTAATGGGCACCTACTTAGCAATGTACATGCAGAAGAGTAAGGTGCAACAGGAAGGGAGCTTAAGCTGGCAGCCACAAGCCCAGTTTCTCCAAAAGCAAGTGGGAACCCAATGTGGTTGGAAGGAGAAGTCAAACTTGAGAGTTGGGAACTGTTAGGGCAGGAGTGGA
Source organism: Chrysolophus pictus (assembly GCA_037305975.1). Lineage (NCBI taxonomy): Eukaryota > Metazoa > Chordata > Aves > Galliformes > Phasianidae > Chrysolophus > Chrysolophus pictus. The sequence continues at coordinate 11,127,857 of CM074587.1, forward strand.
GGAAAAAAAGTCAGATCATGGGTAGCTCGTGATCACATTCCTTCCTACTCTCACTCTCATACAGGGCTCCTGTGGCCTTAAGAGCCATATACCAAGCTACAGACACAAGTAAAACATGCTGATCTGACATGCGGCTGTTGCCTGTGGCTCTTCCTGCTCATGCACACCCTTTTGACTCTTGCAGCGAGTGTTCCCTGGGGACAACTCTGCCATGAGAGCTCTTGCAGAAGGAGAGGGCATCAGAGACACCTGAGCTCAGAAGCATTGCCACAGGAGCATCCCAGCATGGGAAGGACAAGCAGGGCACCAGGAGAGCTCTGTGATGCCTGCATGCCTCAGGGAAGAAGCAAGGATACAGTGCAAAGCGTAAGGGCTACCATTCACACCAGCTGTTAAGACTCAGCTGCCCTCTGCCATGCAAGTCCTGGTTTGCAACTGCAGAACCACAGATGCAGATACCCAGCTACCATACAATGCACAGGAATGCCACACTAATTATTTTCCTTTTCAGGAAAAAGAAGTTGGTGTAAATGTTCAGCCTCTGTGCTTCAGTGAGCTTCCACAAGCGCTACTTTGTTTGCTGCCAGCCCCATGAGGCAGCACATCAGCCCCAGCCCTCTGCACCGCCATGCTCTGTGCCCCAGGCCCAGCGAGTCCCTGCCCAACGACACCGGCTCCTGCAAGCCCCCCGCAGCTCCCAGGATTGCCAATGGGAAGCGGGCCTGCTGCAGGCCATGACATCACCACCAAAACCGCCAGACAACCGGCCCCGCACGCAAACAAAGCGCATTCCCTGCTGCTGAGCTCATCCGGTGTCAGCCAGGCCACCGCAGCTCCCACTCGCCTTCAACAGGGACACGGACACACTGCTGTGTGCCCTCAACAGAAGAGCTCTGCTTTCGGGGTAAAGAAACGAGCAAAGTGTGGCTGCAGATGCCAGCAGCCCTTCATGCTGCACTGTGCAACAGAGACCAAGGGCTTTTTCCAGAGTATGTTCCAGCACGTGGTGAGGCTGCATACAGCGGGCCCCGGCCACAGGGCAGCTTCACACAGTGACTGGCCACATCAAACCCACTGGAGACCCATGCCCTAACAGCCAGCAGTGCTCTACGGGGCAAGAAGGCCAGTGGCATCCTGGGTACATTAAGAAGAGCATGGTTAACAGCTTGAGGGAGGTGATCCTCCTCCCTGCTCTCCCCTGGCAAGGCCACACCAGGAACAGTGTGCAGTTCTGGGCTCCTCAGTCCAAGAAAGACAGGGAACTGCTGAGACAGTCCAGTGGAGGGCCACAGAAATGAGAGGCCTGGACCATCTCCCATATGATGAAAGGCTGAAGGATCTGGGACTCATATGAGACCCCCTACAATTCTGAGAAAGGCCCGGGAAAAGCGTGGGAAGCACGGGATCACATCCCCACACCAGCAGGGAAGCACTAGGAGGCCGGAAGGATGATGAGAGCAAGCCATCAAAAGATAATTACTCATTTGGGAATTACATGTAGAGGAAAGTCCCTGACTTTTGGGAACAAGCATGCTGGAAAGTAGACTTCTGCTAAATGGTGAAAGGAGGGGGGCAAGAAGAAAGGCATTCTCTTGCCTCTGCCACATCCTGCTGAGACAGCCATGAGAAATACTTGCCTCTGCTTTTGAAACTAAGCAACCCTCTGGCACAGGATGGTGAAAAGGAATGACCCTCATCAGGTCAGCAATGCTGCTGCAGCACAGCGAGCCTTTGCATTCCCATCACAGCGGGTCAGCAACATTGCTACCCAATTCAGAGGAATATGATTCTATCCTAAGAGAGACATGAAAACTTCAGTCAAATGCAAAAAATACTTGTCTAGGAGTCTGATAAACTGGAGGATGTCGTTGCATGCAAACAAAAAAGTGCCTTCTCGCAATACATCCTGTGCCTACACAACTAGAAAACCAAGCCTTGATCAGCAAGAATGCACTGATAAAAGCAGCTGTGGAGTCAAATTTCTGCAAATGTAACACAACAAAAGCACTGAAGGGTGAGAGCACTGTAACCATCTCTGGATTAAGGTAGTCCTAACCTCAACTGTTCATTGCAGGTTGCAGCAAGGCTAGAAACTTTACCAGTTCTTGCAAATGCCTTCCAGAGACCAACAGAGAAGCATGTGACAAGTCTTTAGCACTGTCTTATGTCTTAAATTACTGGGGTTAAAAAAAAGAAAAAAGCTCAACGTAAGGGGGAATCAGCCAGCGACTCCACCATCAGGCATCAGTGCACTGGAGACAAAAACGGAATTGACCCACCTGCATCATTTCGCCTTCTTTCTCCCACTCTACACCTTGGGTACCATGCTGCCAGCGCTTTCTGGCACTATCCCCAGGAGCAGTGAGGCCAAGCAGTCATATGTGCTGCAGAGACTTCGAGATGCCAGGGTGACCTCTGCTTTACTGAGGAGTAGATTTACTCACACTGAGAGTAGGTCAAGATGGCTGTAAGAAACAGAGTGTAAAGCTCTGCAGAGATAAATGAGCCCGTTCAGATAGGGCCGTCTAACGCCTTCTGTGCAACAGACGCCAGGCATAAAGGCTGCTTGGATGGAGTTTCTGAAGCCAAAACCAACACGTCGGAAACTATCAAAAATGATTACTGTCTGGGGAAAACCTTGGCCACAATACACATTGAGATTCAATTTTTCCATCTGAAACCAGAATCACTGTAAGGACACAGGGCTGCCTGAAGGAAATCCCCATTCATGGTTGGTCCATGCAGAGCTGCAATCTCTGCACCATGCTGCAGCACTAAGCAGCTCAAGATTGGAGCACACTTTGTGGTCCTGGGCTGGTAACACATCAGAAGATATTCCACCAGTTATTTCAGCTTCTGAAAGGATTTGTGGTTTGTCCAATTCTTTTTCTCTGATATTGAGCACCTAACAGCATAGCTCTGAGATTTTTTTTTTTTTTTTTTTAGAAAGTATTTAAGCCCAGAAACCCTGTAACAGATACTCTATAGCTGTCTGCAGCTTTGTGATAAGCTTACTGCAGAACTTATCAGGAAGTCAGCTGTCTCTGCCTTAATATTTCCTCAAAAAGTGATAGGAAAGATTAATTCATCTCTAACACAATCACATCCTCACTATAGAGTGCTCATCATCCTGCACAGGAGAATATCGTGCTGATGATGTTCTGGTGACAAGCTGCTCACTCAAGGAGCAGGCCCATATAATTCACCCAGTGGTGGCAGCTGCTTATTGGACAGTGCCCCTGTGAGAGGAGCACTCAGAAGCAGGAGGGCAGTGGCAGCTCTAGAGAGAGGCACAGCTACACGGGTGGTCTCCAAGCACCTTAAGAAGGGCCAGATGGGATTAATGGCACAGCTTCAGCACATTAACCACAGCTGCATGACACGTGCCTGTGCAGAGCGCATACCCTCTCACCCACGCTTCCCAGCACTCCGTCACCGTCTGTACTCACTGCACAGCCAAGTTTTAGGACACACAGATGCACAAGCATCACCCTGAGCAGCCAGTCATCACAGCCTGTGCCCAGGACCATTCTGCTTCCCACCTCTGCAGGCAGCACACCCATGGCCTGCAGGCGGCAGGAGCTCTGCTCTGACACAGCAAGCATCACCCAGCTTTATTGGGAGCTGCTCAGGCGTGATGGGCTCTGACTGCTAACAGCACTTCCCAGCCAGCACGCAAGGATACCACCTTTCCTCTCCGGACGTTGGACTTGGAGCCTTTTGACAAAATGCTTCACACAAACCCTTTCAAACTTCATAAGCTCTCTGTGTGGCCTCCAGGGACAGCACTCTGCCACATACTGAACAGGGTGCAGCCAGTTACCCAGCCATGGGATCTAGTTTTTCCACTTGCAGCCTCACATTGTTCACATTTGCAAGCCAACTGCATCTTGCATTTCTAATACAGTACAGAAAAATGAAACACTGGATTTAGGGGCAATGTCACTAGAGCCAAAACAGTTGCAGCCACACTGCTCTGCCTGACCTCCTTCTGTACCACCTCCTCATTTCACATCTATCAGGAGCACTAAAGACAAGCTCAATCAGTAGTAAGATTTATGCCCAGAGACAGTCACTGCATGTCCCACAGCACATCTCCACCCCAGAGTCTATATATTGTTTGCATTTCTGCACATGCACACCATAGCTTTGCTATTTAAGCAGCCACCAGTTCCCAGGAACCAATTCCACTGTTATCCAAGAACAGATTAATGGCACAACGATCCAAACAGACAAGTCCAGTCTAGCCTGCATGAGACCAGTCTGTGCTTTTGACATTCAGATATAGGCACCCATGACCATACGCCTTACAGTCACACAGAAGACTACCAGGTTTGGTGCCATGTTAGGCCACCTTGCTCCTTATCAATTCCTCAGTTTCATCATAAAAACATTTAGCAGTATGCCTCACTGTTACCTCCCTTCAGACGGAGCAAAAATCCCACAGGTATTTCTCCTATAAACGGTGACTGGGTTGCTCCTCTTCATTTTGATGCTTGAGCTTGAATACATCTGCTGTCCAGGTCCAAAGGGCTTCAGGAGCCCTCTTTTTTCACAGAACATGAAATATTCTGTAGCCTATGTTTAAGTAATAAAGTTGGTTAATTAAAATATTTAAGCTTCCCCTGCCTTAGGCAGCATTTTCAACCAATAGCTGCAGCAGTTCATGTCAAGCAGTTCACTTTTCCCTCCTAATAAAAAAAACTGTTAGTTGTACATAGCCTAGCTTCAGGTACTTAGCTCTATCAGAAATGGTATTACTTCATTTTTAAATACTGAGTTCAGCACTATGCTATGCTGTGATACCATAGCAACATGTAAGGCAGATGTATTAAGGCAGATTTTTCTGTTGCTGGCTCCAGGGGGTTCCCTGGCTCAGCCACAGGTGCTGGGCAGAGCTTTACTCGGAAACCCCACACACCTCAGCTGCTCCCTGGGACAGAGCCAGCAGCATCTCACTCATGTCTGCTGCCCCTGGTGCTGTGGCCTCAGCTGCCAAACTGGGGTTTTACCCGTTCAGCAGCACCAAAAAATAAGGCAAGCCTAAGTGCCACAGCTAATCGCTGCTTTACACAAGCACCTTGCAGGGAAGGTCTGTCCTGCAGAAGCTTACCCCATGCTGTGCCCTGATCCTGGGTCATGCACTCTTGCAGACTCAGCAGCCAGGAGCTCAAGGTGGCACATCTCTGGTTCCAGAGCAAGAAAACAACTGTGGGATGGCACAAGGACCAAGTCCAAGGCTCTGGTGCCTGTCTGCATTGCAGAGTGAGTCACCCGTGGGAACCTCATGGGATGCTCCAAACCACCTCCCTGCACAAAGCTCTTTCTAAGCTGAATCCTCATTTCTGGAGGACTGTCATTTTTAAGTTCCCATCAACTCCCACAGTGCACCAGGGGATCCAGAAGCCCCTCAGCTGGGAGTGGCAATATCACAGCTGCATCCAGGGGATGCTTAGCCATGGCAGCCAAACACCCTTCACCCTAACAGAGTAGGGCACCACCACCCTGCCTCCGGGCATTGTATCCCACAGGTACTGAGGGATAGGGAAGTATTATTTTATAAAATACAAGTGACATGCATTTTGGTAACATGCCACGCAGTGGGAAAAGTCTAGGAATACACCTTTTGTGTACATATACACATATATCTCTCTGCAATAGACTCCTCAGATGCCAAAGCTCACAGAAAGTGAGGATGCTGGTGGCAAGAGGGTTAATTCTTTGGGACAAGGTCTCTGCAATGGCCTTCCTCAGGAGTCCCACATGCTCCCATCTCTGTAAATGTCTGCAGGTCGTTAGCTTGTTCACTAATGCTCACTGAGCAGCCACTAATCATCTGGCTGTGACAGCACCAAGGTCAAGGTTGTGCCATCCAGCCTTTAAAGTGGCAGTGAGCAGAGTGAAAAATGTAGATGGTTCCTTTTTTTTTTTTTTTAACCCCTATGTACCAGAGGAGAATCAGGGCCACTGGAAGAAAGTCTCAGACCTTCCCTGCTTTTTTTTTGGGGTGGAAAAAACTCTTACCAGCAAGCTGTTAGCTGTGCTGCTTCTGTACAGCTTTGGGGAGCACTAGGGCACACAGCAGCCAAGACCACAGCAATCCTCAATAGCCTGGTTTTGTAGTCCACCACAGAGATCTCACTCAGCTTTTGGCAATGGATTGAACTGGAAATCCTCACCCTTGTTTACTGCTAAGTAAGGTAGGAACACAACCTGTGCCAGCTGGGATCTTCTGGGGTAGCAGCTGTAATGATGAGCAGTAGGACTTCTATCACTTCTAACTGATGCAGCCATTCAGTTGTCCAGCATGCACACAGTGTACTCAGCTAAGAGTGTCTAATTACTCATTTCTAACAGCACTAGTCACCACAGGGCTGCACAATGACCACAAAGCTCGCACCCACACAAGTGGCTAGGAGTTCCCATACCAAAGCACAACGTTAGCTCTCACCAACTTCCTTTTTATATACGGGCTTTGTTTTCTGTCTGTAGGAAGGGAATAGTTCTCTGCATTCTTGGGAGATGACACAGGCACACTTTCTCAGATGTACAGTTATCCCTGGACACTCATGTTGGTCCTTTGGGATAGTACATCAATATGAGCACAGCACAGACCAGTCACAGGCTCCCCAGTTATCCTTACCCAGGTTTTGTCTGAGAGCAAGATATAGCATAGGTAGTTCCCATTACCTAGCCTGATTCCCATAAGGAACAGAATGTCATCTCTCCATCCACTCAAGGCTATGAGTACTTCAGCAAGATTCACCATGACCCATTTTGGCCATTCAGCAGAGACCTCCAGACTAATCTAGGCAGTTTGAGCTACTTCTGCATAGCAGAATCCCCACGAGGCAGGTTTTAGAAGTTTTTAGAAGTTCTCAGATAACAGAAGCCAGCAAGCTTCATATAATTCTGGTGGTAGCCTGCATACCCACGTTGAGAAGATCAACCATTCTGGATATTCAAGACCCGCCTGGATGCCTACTTGCGCGATCTGGTGTAGGGAATCTGCTTTGGCAGGGGGGTTGGACTCGATGATCTCTGGAGGTCCCTTCCAACCCCTACAATTCTGTGAACCGCTCATGAGTTGGAAGCATTGACTGCACTACTACAGAAGTCTGGAGTTCCAGAACCCTGAATTCCAGACCAACAGCTTTCATGCATTTTTTATGGCATCCAGAAGCCACAGCATCTGGCACTGAGCTCAGGCTATGGCACTGGAAGTTCACACTCCTGTAAGAGTCACCATATTATCCCTAGCAGTCAATAGCCTAGTTTTTCTTTATAGCTGCATTTTCACCCCAAGCCAGAAAGAAGTAATGTTTAGATACTACCAAACTTGCTTCTATTTGACTTTCAATTAGATCATTGATTTTGTTCAAGCAGTTACATAAGCTATCAGATATTTCGCATTCAACCACACTGTTATTCAACAGCCAGAACAGAGCTGAAACAATGCGATTAGCATCCCGGTCTTCCCACAGTCAGTACGTTAGGTCTGCTCAGACACAAACGCTTCCTCCCCACAGGGGAATTTGAAAACAAATCATGTCTGCAAGAGTGACAGAGAACCACTGTGACTAACAGGTACTGCAACAAGCAGTACCTCTGCAGAAGTATCCAGGTGTTGAAACAGGCTCACCCAAGTCATAGTTTACCTATGTTGAACATCCAACAGCAGTCCAGCTCCTAGCTCTTGCACAGAAGCTTGCTTTTCAGTGTTTCTGGAACAGATCAATGCAAAACTCAGATCAATGCAAAGATCATTCAGTTCAGTTTTAGAGCAGACTCAGAAGTACGAGGGCCACATATTATGTGGGAAATTTATGAACTCAGTTACAGAGCCTTGCAAAGAAGGAAAACCTACAAAGATCTGCAGTCTGAGTGTTACTTCACTTTACAGCCTCTTGCACTATCAAGATGACAGTTTGGCACCAACGCTGTCCAACAAGTCAGTGTTCCCCATTTCACAGAAAGGGTCATAAGTCTGGTTAACACAAGATTTTTACCTTCTATCTGCAAGGCACGTTTGTCATCAGGCCCCTTCCCAGCCAGGGTGATGCACAACAGCCACATGCAGGACAGGACAGGGCAGCTGCAGCTTGGTACTTTGCTCGCACTGCCTGAGCCCAGGGGCCTGCTGCATGTGTGCCTTGTGACAAAGGGAAGAATGCACCAAAGATATGTTCCAAGGTGCACATCAGGGTTTTGGCTCTCAGACATACAAGGACAGGTCTCAGAAGTCCACCGAAGTTATGCTGCAGTGACTGCTAAGATTTTTGTTTGAAAAGGCAATGTAAAGCAATTAATTACACCAAATAAAAGAAGGATAGTAGGGCGTGTTAGCATCTAGCCACAGGGAACAGTATTTCCTCTTCTTGTGTTTGAATAACCTTCAGATTCACATATCATGGATGTTTGTTCAGAGTGTAAGTCTGCTCCCACAGCTTCGTGCACTGTGCCCAGGAGGAGACATTTCAAAGCTTATTTACACAGCACTTCATGGGCTGCCACCTACAGCGTGCTTCAAGCCCACCAACCACGCCAGTGCCCTTTCATACAGCCTCAGGAACACAGACACACAGGTTTTGTCGCCTTGCAAGGGCAGCTGTAGACTAATCAAGAGCAGCAGGCAGCCAGGAGCAGCTCAGTTGGCCAACAGGGCCACAGGCAAGAGCAGGTCACAGCTGCCCCAGGCACAGGCCATGCAGCTGCCCTGCAGGCCTCAATGCAGGAGGCGGGTGGAAATGGCCGGCCATGAGCCAGCAGGAAGGGCGGCCTCACAGCTTTTGGTTACTGCTCTGCAGCCACAAAAACGCCTCCACCACACCCAGGATTGCTGCAAAGGCAGCGTGTGCCTGCACTGACCCAGCTTGCCTGAGCTGAAGGTCTGAGTGGAAGAGATCTGGTTCCAGAAGCACTTCAGTAAAACCAGTGCTAAGCATCAGAGCTGCTGTCTTTCCCACTGTCCCACGTCAGGGACTGTGAGCTGCTCTCCTCCCAGCAGACCATAAGGCTAGGTCTGGGGTCAAGAGAAGAAGATTGGATTTTGGGGCCATCCATGTCCACTCTGCCCTCAGAGGTGCCAGCCCTTGGGAGCCATGCTGCATCACCATGGAGTACAGCCCAGTTCACCAGTGCTCCAACAAAGAAATAAATCATAGTTTGCCCAGTGCCATGCAGCAAGGCAGAAGGAGCAACAACTCATGATGTCACCACGGCCTGCAGCCATTTTCATGCTGTTATCCAGCTGTACTGCCAGGGGAGCTTGCGCAGCCTCTCACTGCTGTTAGGAGAAACTGTTCGTCCCTTTGCAAGAGTGCTCCCTGCCTGGGCATTCAAAGTCACATCACAACCAACCTGCAGGCTGACTGTCACAGTCTGCTGTACTTCAGAGTTATTTTCTGTAGGCCAGTGATATATCAGAATAACTTATGCTTTAAAGTAAGAGTTTGACTTCAGCATGGACTAGTTCCACCTCTCCAGGTGAGCTGTCTGCTTCCTTAAGTTGTAGGGAACACTAGCCAACAAATTCAGAGGAAGCACCCCATCAACAAGAAGACTGTACAGTTATGAAAGATCATTCTCCTCAGAGGGTTTGGTTTGCTGAAGAGCTATGGCTGCTTTGTTCCAATGGCAGCACAAGCAGGAAGCCCAAGCTACTCCACTCCACCACACCAGCAGGGACTAGATTCTGCTACTCCAGCCGCTGCCCACCCCCAGGCAGCTCCAGGGCAGGAGAACATCTGCTGCTGCATCAGTCAGCACAAGGCTTCCCCAGGAACTTGGGCAAGACCACATCTGGCTGCTGTTTGAAGTGGCCTCACTTGTTTTTTCCTAACAAAAAAATAGCCGTTTCTATTGCAAGGGCCATGAGTACTGCCACTGAAACACACATACAATGTCTTGCTTCTACTTTGCTAGCATTGTACTACAGATGTTAAACTTCCAACTTACAGCACAACAGTGTTTTGTACTAGGAATTGTAAGCCATTAAGCCCACTACAGCGGATTCATTCCTTACTGTGACGTACCAGGTGTTATGTGGACACTCAAGGTTAGCTGTAGAGAGTGACAAAGCTGAAGAAAGCTCAGAGACAGTGTTATAGTCCAGAGAGCCATCTGGTTATGATAAAACAAACTTACTGTAAGGCCTTCAACTACAGGATCTTGGATTTAGCTCCTAACAATGCAGAAGGAAGTGTCTTCCCTATTAAGATTACAGGATACTCAGGAGGAATGTGAACAGGCAGGAGTGTGAACTACAGGCTTTTTTTTTTTTTTTTTTTTTTGCCTTGTGGGTAGAGAATAATAAAATCTGTACCAAGCAAAAGCAAGATGTGGGGAAGAAATTCCTCTGGAGCTTCATTGCATTAATCCCCATGAACAGGCAGAGCTTGCTCAGCCCACTGAAGCTATAATCTCAGACCTCAGTTGACTCAACTGTGAACCCACCATCAACATCCTGGGAGGAGTGAGAGCAGCTCACCCCAATGCACCCCACCCAGGCAACCGTTACAGGGCTGGGTCCTTACCACTGCTACCACAACTGCAGCAGGCAAGAAAAAAAAAAAAAAAGAGAGCATCTACTGCAGGCTTCACATGTATTTTTCTCATGAAAACTGCTACTCATTTCCCAAAACACCATAAGAGAGGACATGTATTTGTTCCTCTCTACTGCTAGCACGAATTCAGCCTGCAAAAGAACTGAACCATGTGGACAGTACAATACTGTGAAGCCTGTAACAAGGACTACAAAGATCTCCTTACAGGGATGGGCAGTGCTTTCCCTTAGCACTTTTTACATAGATTGTTTGGGATTCTTTCCCCTGGCAGTTAACACTCAGCTACACGTTTCCTTCCTCTAGCACAGGTGTTTTTGGAAAGTCTTATTATGCTTTTCTTGCCAAGTCCAAGCAGACAGCAGCAACAAATCCTCACCTACCTCTACCTGCCATGTGTCTCCATCACTGCCTTGATGAGAGGATAGCCCATCCCGCAGGCAGTGGGCCTGGAACAGAGCCACAGCACTACTGGGGGCACACACACATGCAAGAAAATTTCCCAGGAGCCTAAAGGTTTCTCTACAGAAAGCCTGGCTGCCTCTTCAAGAGCCAGAGACAGGTTTGATGCTTTGCAAGCAACAACTGGTGGGCCAGGCTCTTCACGCACACTGGTACCATGCCCAAACAGAGCCAAACCCATGTCTCTGAGCTCTGCATTCTCCCTTCATTACTGCAAGGAGTTACAGGCCAGATACCGTGCGTGTGAGCTGTGTACCACATCAGGCAGTGAAGGATGACAGGTCCACACACCTGATGCTGATGGCAAAGAACTGGGAGAACATTACAGTGAAGTAGAGATCCATTCACATCAGCATCACCTGCAACATACCATTTCTCTCCGATGTCCTTGTCTGCATCTGTTTCTGACCTAAACCTTACAGGCTCTTGTTCAGGTCCCACAGAGTCTATTTCCAAGGGGCAAAGAGAAAACAGAATTCCTCCAAAACTTGAGGGATTCACTGTTTTACTCTGCACTATAAGGAGCAGGCAGAACAATACTGGGAATTCAGAAGCATGGCCACACACAAGGTTAACCACATTCTTAGATTACACTGTAGGCTAGGAAAACAGTTATCCTGCCCCACTTAGATTTAAACATCCCCATGTAAGCCAATACAGAGCACAGCATTAGAATATGGAACAGTCAAGACTTCAGTCCTTCTTGAGTGGAGGGTATAGTTTTCCAGTGCCTTAAACAAAAAAGATGTTTAGCACATTAGCCTAATCAGTCCCAAATTACTTTACAGAAGAGTCTGATCACTTTATAAGCTTACTTTCAGATGTAGAAGAATGCTAGAACAGCCCACCTAAGCTACCTTACACTAACTTGGAGTAAACAATTGATGTAAAGCCACTGGGGCCAGGCGCTGGACTCAATGACTCTTCTGGGACCCTTCCAACTGAGGATGTACTATGATTTTATACTCTTTAGACCAACAGTCAAATTGTTGGACACACAGTCCTGAGGAGCCCAACCAGGTGGCTATTAGAAAGCAGAGCCTTTCCAGCAGCAAGGTCCACTGTCAGTCTATCAAAAATAATTTTAGAAGGGAAGGATTAAGTGTCACATTTCCAAGAAGCAGAAACCTGCTTCCAAGAAACATTGGATGTTTTCCAGAAAACAGCCTCCAGGGAAGTCACAGGTAAGTGGCAGACAAAATGCAAGTGTGTTTTGACTACCTTCTTATGATGTGTTAATAGCAACCAGAGAGAGACAGAGAGAGACCCGAAGTGTATACAGGCTGAAAATACATTTTCCTTTTTTCAGCTGTCAAGCACCTAGCTCTTACAGGATAATGCATTCAACAAGTTTTAGAAGAAATCTAGGAATTCACAACTGGTTTTGTCATCCTGTAGTTCACCAACAACCAAAGGCAAACATTAAAGCCAAATGCTAAATTGCAGCCAACACTAGATCCCAGTGACACAGGAGCAGGCAGCAGCACTGTCACACAACCCCCCCAAACCTCTCCCCACCTATTTTCCCGTATTACTGTCCAACATCCTGCAGTTGGAAGGCAAGTCAGATCAGCTCACTTATCTGATGAAAGTGCAACCCAGCGAAGAGAAACCACATGTTTTTTGGTTTGATCAATCAGAGTGCTGCAGTCTAGGATTACCACCTCTACGTTGTACCAGAAATAACCAGCTGCTCAGCATCCACCCTGCTGCTGCAGGAGACACCGGGCTGCAGGCGAGCACTGCGTGTGAGCAGGGCAGGTGATTGAAACTGCCTGCCAGGCTCCAGACCTTGAAAACCTCTGCTCCTAAGCTAAAATCAGTTGACTCCTATCACCTGATAACAGGGTTTCTGGAAGCAAGCTCAGGGCCAAACTAAACCTTAACCTCCTCCCAGCAATTTTCTGTGTGTGGCTTCTACCAAGGCACAATGTGGTTCCCATACAAAGTAATTCCCAGAGCCGATCAGCTCCTAAGGCCAAGAGCAAAGCCCTTGTGCTCTGCATTCCTGGCATCCTACTCCGCAACGCGCCTGCACACCACTCAGCACCCAGGAATCTGCAATTATCCTCAGTCTGGCAGAGAAAAAAAGCCAGACTTAGAGCTTGTTAACACTTCAGTGCTACCCTGCACCAAGCTGAAGACTCCTCATGTTCAAATCACCTGCCCTAGCAAGTTTAAGGCTTTCCATCCCATCTTCACTGAATGGCACAGCACACAGCGGTGCTTTAGAGTTTTTTTGTTGTTGTTGTTGTTTTTTTTAAACTGCAGATCACACAGACAAGTCACAAATCTGCACTGTAGTGAGGGCACCTTGTGCCTTAAGAAGAAGCATCTTGGAACTGCCCGTGAACTTGGCTAAACAAGGGGCAGGAGAGGTTGAACCTAACTCCTGCTCCAAACTGAATCAAAGGCTGCGGTCAAACATAAGTTTGATTGATTCCTCCGAATATAATCAGATCAATAAGACAAAGTTGGATCACCAAACTTCTTCAGTAGCAAGGTTTTAGAGGTGTGGGTTGTAGTACAGCAGCAGTAGCTAAGTCAAACCGCATGGCTTCCAAAGCATTCCTGGAAGTTAAATAATAACTGGAACATGCACTGCATCCATTTAGCAGAGGTTTGATGGCATTATTAATGCTAGAAATCCAGCAGCTGCAGCCGTCTGGATTCCCCAGCTGATTTGGCTCAGAGCTGGCCCTAAACACCCCAGGCCCCAAAGGCCAACCTGGTCATAAAAGTTCTCCACCTAAAAGCCCTTATTTGTACATAGCTCCAGACCCCGGCATGACCTCATGTTTGCTCAGCAGCACAAAAGAGAGTGAAAACCGAAGATGAAGTCCCAAGTTCTGTAGAATGCACAGCCACAGGGAGAGGAGCACTACAGGCAAGCAGCACTCTGCAGCTTGCAGAAGAGACAGCGTGGGCTTCAGCCCATCGAGAAGAATGCCACGAGGTTTGTTTGGAATGTCATTTCTGGAAAGCCAGGTCAGGATGTTTTTTCAGGAGCAGCACAGTTTATCCAGGGCCATATGTACAGTCAGAGCCTGTCCTACCACCTGGCTCCTGCTCCACCCACACAGTACGGATGGGCTGCAAATCCCTTCATGCAGAGCCACAGTCACCTCATTCTCCAAAGCTCCAGCTATGAGTTGTTTTTTAAGAGGCAGTACAGCACAAATAATCTACAGAACAGCTAAATGCCTTCAGTGGTTACAGCCACCTCATAGCTAAACCTTATCTTGTGGCAGCGCGGTGCTGCTACAGCAGTGCCTTGAGGAAGGAAGCCACGCAGAGCCAGACCCGACGGAGCAACCTTGATCTCCGGAGCCTGTCAGGAAGTCTTGCAGAGGAATAGGAAGGCAGCTGGGGCAGCTACACTTTCCTAGGGCAAACAATGCAGCAGGAGGGAAGAGCTCGGCCAAGGAGCTGGGCAGCTGCAGGTCAAGGGCACGCATGTACACAAGTCACTAGCACCAGCCCTGCTCCCAGTGCACTAGCTGCTGCCCCTCTGAGGGCTGCTGCAGGGCACCCAACAGGCCCCAGTGTGAGGAGCTGCCAAGCATCCACCTCCTGCACCAGGCATGGACTTCCAGAAGGGTTCCCATCCCAGACAAGTTCACGTTTTCCTACCATTGTTGCTAATGCATCTGAAGTGAAACAGCTTTCACCTTGGACAAGAGTTTCAGGGACACAAGTAGAGCTGAACTCACCCAAACTCAGCTGTGTAACTCATTTAGGCCAGACTCATCAGCAGCCAGCAATTAGAGTTATCTGGCAGAGAGAACTACAAGGCACTCACATTCCTTCCCACAGCCCTCTCAGGCATTCAGATTACGGCTGTACAGAACATGCTGTGGCCACACCTGAGCCACCCCGATCAGCCACCGCACATTCCTGAGGGGCACTGCATTCAGGCAGCCTCCATGCCCCGAGCAGGGACTGCAGTTCCTCAGGGGTTCACACTTTGGCATGGCACAGACAGAGGGACCCAGTGCCACAAGCACCAACCACCCATCCCAGGTGCCAGCAGAGCTCCAGGAATGTCTGTTACCCATAACCCATGTAGCAGTGGGATTAAGCACAGCCCTGCCTGAAAGCAGCACATGGACAATCTGCACCAGTCTGAGCACTGGCATCATCTGCTGGGCTTCAGCGAGCAACAGAAGCCGCTCCGTTCCTCCACCTTCTACAGCAGCACAGTGCTGCGCTGGAACCTGACTGGAGACGGGCTGGGGGGAGCGGTGTCCCTGCGAGGCACCTGGGGGTCTTTAGGGAAAGCCGCACAGAGAGAACACGCTGCGGCTCCTCGGGAGGGCAAGCTACAGAAAGCACGGACTCGTCTCATAAGTAACAGCACAGTTTGGAATACAGCGGGAGGACGATGCTGCGGCCCTGGCAGCGGGACAGCACCGCACGGCTCTGCGCTTCTCGCGGCTGCAGCAGCCCCGCACAGCGCCGTGCGCACGGCCCGGGGGGCAAAGGTCCGGCGCAGGGAGAGCAATTAAAAGAAAAGCAACGAGCGGGGAGGCACTCACCGATGGAGACCAACTTGATGCTCTCCCGCTCCAGGAACTCGAGGGCGACGGAGACGTTCTCTAGCTGCATCTGGCGGAAGGTGGGCCGCTGGTGGTACTTGCGGTACATGCGCTTCTGGCTGAGCACCTCGAGCAGCGCGATCAGCCGCAGCCCGTCGCTCAGGTCGTGCTGCAGGTTGCCGATGCGCTTGTTGACGCAGCGCAGGTGCTCATTGCACCAACGGGTGAAGGTGTTCTGCTGGATCCGCTTCCAGGGCGCGTCCTCCGCCAGGTCCTTCTCGGTGGCCGGCATCTCGCCGTCGGGATCGGTCGCTCTGCGCCCGCCCTGGCCCCGCGCCTGCGTGCTCATGGCGCTGCCCCGCTCCGCCCCCGCCGTCGCCGCTCCGCCCCGGTCCCGCCCGGCTGCGCGCCGCCCGCCGCCTGCGGGCAGAGAGAGGGAGAGAGGGAGAGCGGGCAGAGCGCGGCGCTCAGCGGCCGCCCCGCGCCTCTCGGTGTCGCCGCCCCGCTGCTCGGCCCTGCCCCAAATGTGCTGCCGCGCTGCTCCGCTCTCTGCCGCCGCCCGCCCGGCACTGCGCGGGCCCCGCGCCGCCGCCCGGCCTTTATCCGGCGGGAGCGGCACGCCCTCGGCTGCATCACCCCCCGCGCCCCGCCGGGCCGGGCGGAGGGGCTGCGGGCGGCCGGGATGGGCCGGGCCGGGCCGGGCCGGGCTGCGGCGTGGCGGGGCTTCGGCGGGACGTACCGGGTGTGCGCGGGGAGTCCGGGAATAACCCCGGGGCGGTAAGGCGGGGCCGGGGCGCAGACCCCGAGGCACTGCTGCGCGGCCGGGGGTGCGGCCCCACGACACTAAGGCAGAGCCGGGGGTGCGGCCCCGTGTTACCGAACGGATGGTACGCCCCCATGGCGGTAACGCGTGGCCCGTGTGCGACCCCCGTGGCGGTGATGCACGGGCGGGGTACGGCCGCACGGTACTAAGGGATGGCCGGGGCGCGGCTCCACGGCACCGCTGCGTGCGTGGGGGGTGCAGCCCTACGGCTCGGGGCACACGGCACCCCACGGCCACCAGAGTCCCGTGGTGTCCAGGCGCTGTCCCGCAGCGCCGTGCCCCTCACACGACGGACCCCTCGTGGGGGTGCCGGCAGGGAGCAGCGCTCAGCGCTGCGGGTTTCGGGGGGCCGTTCGCAGCGGTGCGGAGCTCCCAGCGGTGCTGGCACAGGGCGGGCACGCCGAGGAGCAGCACGCCCCGCGCTGACTAACGCGCTCTTATCAACCGCTCAAACAAAATGTAAACTTCAAAAAGCAACCAAGTAAGGCTCGAATTCTCGGGGGTTTCTCCTTTTTTTTTTTTTTTTTTTCCATTTTTGTGACTGATTTCCTGGCTGGCCCCTCCCTGCCGACATACAGACTGGGACTTGCCGCTGACTCACTGATGACAGCGAAAAGTCAACAGAACTATCCCATCTGCGTGCTCCGCGCTGACTCCGCAGGACTGCCGAGACGTCCCGCGACCCCGAGCCGCCCGGTGCTGCCATCAGGGAGGTGTCCCCGCTTGTCCCACGGCCCCGTGCCCATCCCTCACACTTACGGCCGCTCCTGGCACAGCTCCGCCGGCTCCGAGCGCAGTGTCTGCGTGTCCCCGCTCACACGCCGAGGGATGGGAGCCTGCCGGAGGAGCAAACCCATTAACATGCAATCAATAAATCTAATTAAATTAAATGACCGTAGCCACCCTCTACTAAAATTAGAAGACACATTTCCAATGATTCTATCCGAGAGTTCTGTTCTAATGTCTTTGTTACCCTGAGGCACTGTGGTTTCGCTGTGCAGACTCTAAGCTCTATTTGATAGATCTGTTCGTGACACGTAGGGAAGGAGTGAAGATGAAGGCTGGGTGAAATTGGAGGCACACCTGAGCTCCCGTTGCTCCCAGACAACGGGCTGCACCACCTCCTGCTCTAGGAACGTCTCAGAACCAGAGATCAGGTGTAATGCACCGAGGCACATCTCATGGCAGCACAGTGCTGGTCCAACCCAGCTGGTGCAGGCTGGGAGCGGTGGGTAAGCCTCCTGCAAGGGCTGTTCTCCACTTCGTCTCTTGATAGATGCTAATTGCATATTGACTTTGGCCTGGGCAGGGACTATTAGCAACCACCCCACATCCGGACTAGCAGATTGCTTGTAACACTTTAATTTTAGTTCCTTTCCCCTCCAGCACCCAGCAATGCACTCTAATGACGCTGTGCCCAGGCCTCGCTGCAAGCTGGGTACTCTGCAGCCCATAGGGAGGCCAGGTCAGGCTGTTCTGGGGTCACATCTGGCCTGGAAACCGGCTTTAGTTTGAAATTAAACATTTTAACCTAAGTGAACACATGTTTTGAGTTTTATCAGGAGCCAAAGAAGTGAAAACAAGCCACCCTATGGATCTGTCTTTGATGGAATACCATCCCAGCACTGTGTATTATTACAAATGAACTAATATATGCCCTGCAGAATGTGTATTTGTACAGATAAATGTTTGTGTGATGGCACATATGTGTGCAGAGAGAGGGAAGGTGATTTCAACACCACACACTGCAATGAATGCTTTTTTTCTTGCCCTGTCTGACAAGGAACTTTCCATCCCGGCTCTTCCTTTGCTCATTAGATGCAGATAGAAGGAAGGAAGAACACTGTCATGGCTTGTTCAGCTCTCCGTCAGCGGTTTCAGGAAAGCAGCAGTGCTTTAAAAATATTTTCCTCCCTCTTTAAGATAATTTTCTGCAAGAATAGGCTTTAAAAGACCCTATCTGTTCAACAACAGAGGTCCTCCACTGCCCTATATCCACTGTTCTGCCAGAGGGCTGCTCAGATATTCTGCAAATGCAGCACTGACAAACAGAAGGAGTTGCAGTGGCACTTTTTGTGCCTTCACTTTTTGCAAAAAGACACCGCAGACTGTCCCAAACGAGAGCATGGCAGCAGGCAGTGTGAATTCACAGGAGCATCAGTAAAGCTTGAGAGGTCCATAAAAGCTGGCCAGCCTTCACAGGGCCGCTGCCGCTCTTGGAGAATCAGTGATAACTCTTCATGGACATCAAACCTCAGCACTCATTACCGATCCCCAGTTTCAGTGCCCTGCAGGTGTGCCATGGGACCCACAGCTGTGCTGCTGGAGCACGCTGCCAGTGGGTGCAGCAGCCGTGACTGCTGGCTGTGCGTGCAGGACGGGACTTTCTGCACCTCCCTTGCAAAAGCAGAAGGGTGTGGGTGCGGCGGCATGGCTGTGCTGACACAGAGCATGACAGTGACTAACGGGGTCTGCTCCCCAGCAACTGAGCACGTCCTGGCCTTGTGACAGTGTGCTGCTGCCTCCTCTGAGCTGGGACTCCCCATCAGATATCCTCCATCTGGGGCACTGGGCATGTCCGCTGCTCTACGCCTTACTCAGCAACAGCTTCCTTTGGTGGTAGGAGGACAAGGGTCAGAATTAACACCTTCTGAGGCTGCACAACCCCAGAGCCCCAGTGTGGCCACGGCACTGCGCGTGCCATCACCCCACTGCCACAGGGGCTTTGGCCTCCCGCCCCAAGCTTCCCAAGCACACCGTACCTTTCCTCCTCCCCATGCACTATTTGCTGAGTTTCAGAAGACAATAGAAGTGTTACTTCTCTATTGATGAAGTAGTCATTAGGCCTCTCCTTTCGTTACCACGAGCTCTATTAAGCAGAGCGAAGCCGAGGCACGTCGTTCAAGTCAAAGCATGAATTCAGTGGGTTGCGTCATGGGCTGCATTTCCTTGTTCAGCAGCAAAATTCTGCATTATACAAATATTGGTAGGACATCTGATACGACTTGTTCTGAGGTTTTCCAGCTTTTTTTTTTTTTTCCTCCTCCCTTTGTTATCCGGGATTGTGAAGACAGCAATGTGGGAGCACGCAGCGACGGTTCAATCCAAATGGGGCAGAGGGATGTCTATCAGAGAGAAATCTCTAGAAATATGCTGGGAAGTGCAAGACTTTGCCCTGGAAATCCATCATTTCCCTACTTAGGCAATGGTTGCTTGCAGGAGCAGTTGTGTGTGGGGCACTTTTTCATCTCCCCGTGTCTGGAAGAACATGATTTTTCTTCTGTATGTAGAGGTCTCGCTGCATTATGTATGTATCCAGAAGCTGGAAATGGTGCCAGGAGCAGCCATCCATCTGGCAAACACGGGGCTGTGCCAGAACTCACAGCGCTGCATCCCAGCGAGCCTCGCAGCTGGGATTTAAGGCTGCTTCTGATACGGGCTGGAAGTGGCCCTAAAGCAAGTCTGCTCCTGCTTTTTCCTGTCCTGTGGCAGCTGAGATCAGGGAGGCAGCCACACTGGGACCTGTCTGGCATGTGCTGGATGAGGAGGGATCGGCATTCCTGGGGAGTGTGTCTCATTTGGGAATTCACCTCATCTCTTACCCCAAACCTGCTCACTGCTGGTTCCTATGGCAGTGCTGCCAAGCCCATCCCTTTTTCTGGGTGCATAAGGAGCAGAGGGGGAACTAAATTCTGAGGAAGAGTGTGTTTCATTTATTTCTACTCTGTGAATGTGGTTTTAAATGAGAAATGTGCTCCCTGAGCCATGGATGGGCATCCCTCTCTTTGCAGAACCTCTGCGGTGCCCACTTCAGCCCCCCAAATCCCCCCAGGACTCGGAGCACAGCGCAGCCCTCTCAGCTCAGCAGCCCTCGACAAGTCGACAAACGATTTCAAATAGTAACTCGTTTTTAAAATAGCTCAGGGTCTGATTTCACGAGCTGCGAAGCCAGAGCTGATACAAGAAGCACAATGCCCCAGTGTGCATCTAATCGTGGCTTCCTGCCCGTATCAGATTGCTGCAGGCGCTGTGGTTACCTCCAGCCTTACCTACTGCTCCTATTTGCATTCAGATTAACCACAGCTCTCTTGCTAAGATGGCATGCACGTTTTTTTGGAGTTTGAGCTCTCCTTGGGCTTTTACTCCATGAGTCGGAGTTCCTAAGAAGGACGGTGTGAAATCAGAATGCATCTCACCCCTGCCGGGCCCACAGGTTGTTTTAACCTGGATAGAGATGAATCATAGAATCATTAAGGCTGGAAAGACCACTAAGATCATCTATTCCAACCATCAGTGTATGCCTGTGACTGCTCTAGACCATGCTGAACACTGCCTTTGGCCATTCTCAGCCAGGTGAAGCATAGGGAGGAACAGTTTCCAGGGGAACATATTTGTAAGTAATCCAAAGCCCTTCTGTGTAGCGTAAGTAATATTGTTGAGCTATAGGCAGCTGAAAGCAGGGGGGTCATTCAGTGATCCCTGTGCTGCTCTCCTGACGATGAATAATCAACCCAAAGAATACTTTAAATGGTTTTGCTTTCTGCAAAAGGCTGACGTCACTTTTTTTGGTTGTTTTTTTAATATTTCTCACAAAACATATTCTGAGACAGAAACAAGAAGCCTGAAGGCCACTGGCTGCTGTGTAAGCTGCTTTATGAGCCCCTCGGAGGGCCGATAAGGCTCTGCTGGAGTGCGGGGACACAATGGCAGCACATTGTTCAGCTGCTCAGCCATGAGGTGCTGGCACCTGGGCTCCATCCAGCCCAGCAATTAGTGTGTTTGACTTCCTGCACAAATGGCTCTGTGGATGGGAGGCCATGTATCTGGGGGCATTGCTCTGCTAAAAAGGGAGCAAACCTTTAAAACACGATTGTGCAGTGGCCAGCCTCAAGCCAGCACCCCCTCCACGTGACTGCCAATGTTAATCATTGGATCATTAAGGTTGGAAAAGAGACTGCTAAGATCATGTAATCCATCCACATTAATGTTAATGTCAGTATCACAGCAATGTCCTGTGGCTCAGCTCTGCCCCGCAGCATCCTGTGATAGGAGGACAGTTGCAGGGCAAAGCCCACAACTTTCATGTCCCCGCTGTAAAATGGGGATAATGAGGCTGCCAGGCTTTTGCAAAGCAACTCCAAGGGCACCAGCTTAGAACAATGCAAGCTCCTGGGGGACGGCAGCATCAGGGCGGTGCTGCTGGTGGAGGCAGCAGCTGTGCCTCCTGCTCCGTGTGCCTGCAGAGCTGAAAGGGGAGATGATGGCAACAACGAGCCCAATCACATGCTGTTGGATTGAAAGGGGCCAAAATATAAAAATAGATCCCTTTCAATCAAACTCCTGTGCATCAAAGGGCAATTCAGCCTTACTGGGGTAATGGGCAGAGCCCTGCTCGTCAGACATCTGGCACAGTGCTCCCAGCAAGGAATGTTTGCTTAATAAACCGTGTGTTCTCTTGCTCCCTGCTGGCTAAAACCCCAGCAGAGCAGCTGGTGGAAGGGAAATCACCCTTGTTGGTCCTGCTAACCTGGAGGTAGCAAGAACAAAGTGCAGTGGGGCCGGGGCATGGCTTGAGGCCCTTTTTGGAGAGTGGTCCCCACAGCCTTATCCTGGATGCTTCATCGCTGCAATGGAGAGGGAAAAGGGAAAGGCAGAGCAGGCAGCTCCGAGTGGGTGACTTTCAGTCTCACACTGCTTGCAGCAGCACAGGGGTGGCCCAGCCGTGCCTCCCAGTAAGCCCATGAGTAGCAGAGCCCCGGGGCCCCACCACTGCCCTCTCGGAGGCATCAAACAGCACACGGACACTGTGTGGGCACCAGGTGCTTTCCATGCTCGCGTTCTGGGTGAGTGCCAGCCTCTCTGACAATTCCAGGAGCACAAAGCAGCACAAAGCACATTCAGCTGCCAGCCTAGGAGAACGAAGGGACGCGGCCCATGGCCCAGCACGGCAGCTTGGCAGTGGAGCTGCGGGTGGGAAGGAAGGGGCGAGCACCCTGCCTGCTGCCCCACGAGTCGCAAACCCCCAGTGAAATATTCTGCAATGCTGCCATCTACTGCCACGGTGCTCGGGGCCGGGGATGCCTGCGGGCATCGCAGGGCTCACACCAAAGCTCCCTATGGCTGCTCCTTGCAGCATGGGACAAGGAAGCCCCGGCGGAGCTTGCACACAGCTCGGCTCGCTGGAAATCCCGCACACCGCAGCGGGAACGCTCTCAGCCCAAGGCAGGAGGGGAGCTGGGCTGCAGGAGGGGAGCTGGGCTGCTCTCCCCATGCCTTGAGAAAGGCAGCGGCTCGGCGGGAGGCAGGGAAGGGGATGTGCTGCCCCTGCTGCGCCTGGGAATATCTCCTAATGCCGCAGGAATGCGGTTATGTCATGGCGAGTCCCCCACACACCCTGCCACTGCCTCGCGGCAATCCGCCAGAGCGCCGGGGCCGGGGAGCATCCTGATGGCGGGGCTCGGGGTGTAAATCCCAATGAATGGGCACCACATGCCATAGGGCCATGGCTGGGAGTGGTACCTGTGTCCGTGTGAGCCCTGCCCGCGCCGTTCCCTGGCAGCAGTGTGTCCACGGGAGGCAAAGCACAGCCAGGGCAGAGCAGCTCTCCCACCGAGCGGCTGTTTCAGGAGATTTGTAGCTCTTTTTCTAGCAGAGGAGCTTTATGATTACAAAAAGAACATGAGATTTTTATGAGCAATTTTACAAATTAGCTTCTCAAATTGTTTGCAGCAGCACAAGTAATGCTGCAGTCATTAAAGTTCATAGAAAGTACCGAACGCTGCTGTGCTGCTCAGGCCTCCCCCGTGCAGCAGGAATGGGGCCATCAGCCCCAACGCTGACCCCAAACACTTTTATGGGGGGACGAGAGGGAGCCGACCCAGCACAGACCCCACGACAACACGGCCTTAAAAACAAATAACTAATTATTTCCATTCACCTCATTTAATTTGGGCTCATAGAGAAATCCTGTTCATCCAATAGTCCAAAATATGTCACGTATTAGGAGCTGGAGAGTCCAACCCAATGAATGAGTCATCACCCAGTGGATGAAATCCCATCTCTTCATGGCTGCTCATAAATAAGACGAGCTCAACTTTATAGTAAGTCATAAGTAAACAATGAACTATACGAAAATCAGAGTCAGCTGTGCTGTAACTGCATGGGCACCGTGCCCATGCTGAAATGAGAAGTGAATGCGATACCATCGCTGTCTGCTCTGGAGGCTGAACATGGGGCCACAGCCCAGCGGGGCCGTGATGCGCAGGGAAGGGTGAGCACCCAGACCTGGTGGGGTGATAGAGCTGCCCAGCTTTGGACCCCTCCTGCTCCTCCCCTGGGGCTTCCAGCTTTCCCTGAGCGGCCCTTGAAGGCCTCCGTGTCCCCATGGGCGATGTCCTGCTGCCACCAGACCCTGCCTCACTCCCCTTCAGCACGGCTGAGCAGGCCAGACCACCATCCCACGGCCACGGGGCCAGGACAGTAGCTGCTGTGGGAAGGGGAGAGAGACCAAAAGAGCATTTAGCTGGGAGCAGAAAGCTCCGCCATGCCAAAATACACAGGGACACACTGCCTCACAGCTGTCCCTGCAGAGCCGGGGCAGCGCAGGGCATCCTTCCTGCATCCATGTCCACAGATGTAGGGGGAGAAGGTCGTGCAAAAACCCTGCAGAGGTACAGGCCTGGCCACAGGAGCCTCACTGCAGCACGTGGGTGCAGCATTTCACACCCAGCCCTCCTCCCAAACCCCAGCCCTACTCCCAAGCCCCGGCACCATTGCCAGCCTTGCGGGCAGTGCATTCTGTTCCAGCCCTGCTACCAGGAAGGGGCCAAGCGCAGGCAGAACTCGGCCCCATCTCGGCTCCCCATGCCATTTCCCCATTGGAACATGGTTGTACTTTTTAATGAAGTTGTTAATTGTTGGGTGATTCCCAGAAAGGAAATAATGTACAACCTGCATCAGTGCAGTGTTACTTCTCATCAAACATCTTCCCAACCCTCCGGAAGAAACGGAACTTCGTGTTTTCCACACGAACTGTCTTTGCCACCCCAAGCACTTTGTGTTCGGTATAAATTCCAGTGTTCCTTGGAGGAGAAAGGCCTCATGGTGCCACTTTCCTGGAACTACACATGTCTGGGTCCCTCACTCAGCATGTTTAGAATTAAATCAGAAAACCTTAACTCACTCTCTAATGATCTGTTTGTTTCCAGATCCATATTCCCACCACGTGTTGCTGACAGCAGCTGGGCTCGGTGACAGCGGTGCTCTTCCCAGCCACGTCCATGGGATGTGTGCAGTGTTACGGGGCAGGGCACAGCCATGTGAGCTGTCACCAGCAGCGCAGTGGGATGGCCGAGCATGGTTTATTTAGCACACACTCAATGTTTATGCTAAGTGCTCTTTCTGGGCGCTATCACTTCAGCCCCCAGCTTTTCACGATCAGAACAGCAAAAAGGCTGGGTCCAGTTCTGAAGAGTCTTCAAATTCAGCATCGCTATGAACCAGAACCAGAGCCAGATCCCAGCACGTGGAGCTCTCAAAGACTGTAGGTATCCCTTTGTTGTTGTTAAAACGCTTTATTTAATATTAATAGGCCTTTCTGTTGTGTTTAAAATGTAGAGGAAAAGAGAAAAAAAATCCCATTGTTCTCCCACGTGTTTGTTTTCACTACAAGTGCTAAGAGGAAAAGCCCTCTGCAAAAACAGGATGCAGGAGAGCCCTCTGCCCCGCAGCCCCCCGCACTCAGGGCACATTCCAGGGCTCATTGAGAGGCTATAGAAAGCCATAGGGAAATGGAAACCATCAGGGGGAGTTTTATTATCCTCCTGAATGGGAGCAATGTGAAGTCCCTGATGAGCAAACCCTGGGCAGGCTGTGCTCCTCTTGGACGAAGCGCCTACAAACACACAGCAGAACTTTCTCCTGGCTTATAGAAAACAGGGGGCAGATGGGGATGTCTGCAGGGTGAACCCCATTGCTGTGGGGTGGCCTCGAGCCCAGTGGCTGCAAGGCAAAGCCTGTGCATCCAGTGATCCCATCCCACACCCAGCACCAGCACTCCCACCCGCATCCCTGCTCGGCTGCCCCAAGGGGCTGAACTCTAGGATCACATAATGCCACCCAGACCAGACGCTCCCCCAGCCCCATGTCCTGGGGTGCCCTCAGGTCCCTGTGTCGTTATGTCAAGCTCCAATGGCTTCTCCCAGCTCAGCCAGCATCCTCACCCCGCATCGCACACTGGGTTTTGGGGTCTTTGCCCTCAGGCAGGAGGGCGCAGTGCCTCTGCTGCGGGTGCATTCCTGCAGCTGTGAGCAGGAAGATAATAAAAATCACTGTTCTCTTTCTCCCAACACGTTGGCTTTTGGAGGAGCTCATCATTCCCCGACTCATTCCCCGTGATGCAGCAGAATAAATCAAATGTGGGGAGCAGGGGTCTGCACTGCCATAAGCCAGAGCCTCACTTCTGGCCAGGAACACACTGTGGGCTTTGGGGTCTGGCAGCTGTGGGCCAGCCAAGGGCAGCCAGAGCTCTTCTGACCAAACTGTGGTGACTGCAGTCCCATGCACCCTGCACAGAACCTACTGCTGAGCAGCCCTCTGCCTGGCTTCAGGCACCACAGCAGAAGTGCTGTCACTGTGAAAATGAAAAATGTGAGGCTCAGACTTTAGGGAAATATTTTTCTGGTTTCTTTCTAAGGAAAAACACACAGTGGTGAGAGGCTGGAGGGCACTCTTTGGGGTGGGGGGGACCAATACTCTGGTTTAATTCCGCTGGGATGCAGAGCTACTTGCATTCCTTGGGCTGAGGGCAGTGCTTCTTCAGCAGAAATAACCATCCTGATTCAGCCCTGAGTTCTGAGTGACAGGAACTGCTGTTGGGACGGGCTCTGAGCACCTGACGGAGTTGTAGGTGTCCCTGCTCATCACAGGGCAGCTGGACCAGATGGTCTGTAAGGTCCCTTCCAACTCAAACGATTCTACGATTCTATAGAGTTGTTGCATTTTACAGTGCAAATGATACAATGAATGTTTAAGCAAAAACCTTTGGCAAGACATCACTGCTTAACTACTGCTGAACAAATGGGGTCCAACCCACAGCCCCGTGTCTCCGAGCCAGCAGCGCTGCCTCCATTCAACGAACCAACGGCCGCGGCACAGCCCCGCACAGCGCAGCCGGACGGTGTCATTTCAGCCCCAAAAGTCACCTTCCATTCTTACGGAGCTCCTCCATTGTTTAGAAACTGCGCCCAAACAGCCCGCGCCTTTCCCGTTCCCCGGTGCACCGCCGCCCGTCACACGAGGAAAACATTCAAGTCCCCATCCAGCTCCCCTTCCTCCAAAGCACCAAGTAACCCTTCCTCCCCCCTCGCTGCCTGCGATGGATTCTCCCACTGAACCGCAACGCGACCCCCGAACCCCAGGAGCGGTGCCGTCCCGGGGAGCCTCGCTGCCCGCCCGCACCTACCGAGGAGCTCCGGTTCCGCCGCTCCTCTCGCTCCCGCCGCCGCCCAGCACAGCCGATCCACACGCCGGCAGCGGGGCGGGCTCAGCCCCTCCCGGGGCGCCCGTCGGGGGGCCGGGCTGCGCCTGGGGCTGCGAAGCGCGGAGGTTGTGCTTCGAGCAGCCCGCTGTTCTCCCACCGTTTCTGGGGCTGGCAGACCTCCCCCGCCCTTATGCCCGGGGAGGGAAGAGGAAAACCTCTTAAAGCACTTTTCGTATTTATTTACTTTTTTTTCTCTTTCAAGGCTGGAAATTGCTGCTGGCAGAGGAGGGACCCCGCTCTGAGAGGGCAGCCCCAAAACATAGAATCACAGAATCGTTTGAACTGGAAGGGACTCTTAAAGGCCATCTGGTCCCACTGCCCTACTGTGACCAAGGGCAGCCACAGCTTCATCAGGTGCTCAGAGCCATCCAGCCTGACCTTGGCTGTCTGCAGGGATGGAGCAGCCAGATGCTGCAGTGCGAAGGAAAACCCGCTGCTCGTTGGCTACAAGCAGACAGCTCTGTTTGTGACGGTCAGAACTCAGGACACCTTTCTGGCACTGGGGGCCCATTGCCACACATGGGCTGTTCAGCTTTGTACCCAGACAAGGCGGCTCGGGTCACACAGGGGCAGCCACAGCCAATTTGGATCCTGGGTGGACGCAGCAGAGCTCCCAGGGCTGTATCTCACTGACCCACCTCTCACTTGGGCTCACGGACTCCGCTCTCAGACGTTGGCATTTCGCAGGAACAGCCAACTAACACACCCTGTTTTTTGTTAAGAACACACTTTTTTATTTTAAAAAAGATCTGTCATTTTTTCTCTCTTATTACAGCCCTAAGTTTTTCTTGTTTTGATATGGGAACAGGCATGTTTCTGACTTCCCATCCAACCAGCAGCTCGAAGAAACTCCTCACAGAAGGGACAGAGATAGGACAGATTTCTGAGATGCCATTTTCTTTGATTCCCAAAGAATTTATTTCAAGAGTGAGAGAGCTGCAGAAAGCACAGCCAGCAAGTAGCAGGGCTGGGCCCCGCTAAGCCTCGCAGACCCTTTCAAGTCGGTCTGAAAACCTTCTTGTTAATCACAGTAATTGCGTGAGAACCCATCAGGAAATTCTGAAACACTCTAACTGAAAGCTTGGCACCACAAACCCACCATCGCAGCTAAAAAACAGATTATGTCCATCCGGAGCGGTGGGAAAGTTTGGTTTGGGGCAGTGGGGGCAGAAATAAATATTTGCCTGCTCTGTTTTGTTTAAAGTAAAAACACACATACGTACTTGTGCAGTGCTTCCATTCCGTGCTGCTCTTTGTATGCTGGGCTGAGGGCTCGCAGCGAACCGGCTGCCAGCACTGCCCAAAGCTGAGCTGTGCCTCTGGTGGGGCCGCATCCACAGCTGGGGATGCTGAGGGGCTGCAGGATGGGCTCTGGTTTGTAACATCGCAAAGTTAGCGACGTGCTTCGTCCTGGAAATGAGGTCTGTGCTGATAAATGTGCCCTTTAAAAGTTGAGCTGTTTAGAAATAAAAAGGAATGAAGAGGAGAGAAATGCAGTGGTGGGATGAGCGATGATCGCCACGCTGACAAACAGCTGCTGGATGGCCATGGCAAGAAAGAGCTCAGAGCTCTTTGGGAGGTGTCTGTAACCATCGCTGCTCTGTGCGGGCCATGGGGCACATCACCCTGACCCCACCACAGCGGCCCCATTGGCGTCAATCAAAGCACAGCTCTGTGTGTGGCACAAGGGTCCTCCCAAGGACCTGATGGCACTCGCAGGTAAACAAGCACAGCTCATTTCGTCCTGATCCCGGAGCTCCTGGCTCTCCATCAGCTCCAGGGATCGGGGCTCAGAGCTTCTCCCACTCAGCAGGAACACGGCCACACGCTCCAGATAGGAGCCAGACTGTATCCCACACCCAGCTGAAACCTCTTAGGTTCCTTTCAGTTTCTGAAGGGGGTCTATAAGAGAGAAGGGGACAGGCTCTTTAGCAGGGTCTATTGTGATAGGACAAGGGGGAATGGTTTCATACTAAAAGAGAGAGATTTAGATTGGATATAAAGATGTTTTTTACAGTAGGTATAGTGAGGCACTGGCACAGGCTGCCCAGAGAGGTGGTGGCTCCCCATCCCTGCAGACAGCAAGGTCAGGCTGGGCAGGCTGTGAGCACCTGATGGAGCTGTGGTGTGCCTGCTCATTGCAGGGGGGTTGGATCAGATGGCATTTGAGGGTCCCTTCCAACTTAAAGGATTCTGTGATTCTATGATTCTTTGATTCTTATAGCAGCAACACATTTAGCACCGCTGAGTGCCACCACCAAGAGCAGAGCAGCAGTGGTGCTCACCCAGCTCATGAGCACCATTGTTTGGATGGAGGGAGCCGACGGTTTTGACACAACGCCTGGCTGTTGGGAAAGGAGTGTGGCTGAATTTCGGCTCAATGTGGGACAAGAGCTTCTTCTTCCCACCCCTCAGAAGAACTGGAGAAGCCCAAGGTGAGCCGAGGGCACAGAACCCAATGGGGAGCGGTGCTGGAGGGAGGCCCAGGAGCGGGGTTACAGCTGAACATCACGTGCAGTGTAATTAATCTAAATTAGCTCCTACTTTATAGCGTTACCAGCCCGCAGTCGCAGCACGGGGTGATCTCCTTGCAAGTTCCCAGGCTGGGGCTGGGCCGTGCGCTGGGCGAGCTCCAAGCACGACGTCAGTGTGGGAAGTGGGGCCGTGACTCACCGGGTGCGTGCCGGCTGGGGGTGACGAGCCCATGGCCGGCCCTTTCCACGGCCCCGCTCCATCAATCTCCTGGTTAAGCAGCTGCCGGCGGGGGAATTTCTCACGGAGCAGAAGGGGCCGTGCAGTAACCCCTGTGCCGATGGCCCGGATGTGCTGTGGGGCCGCAGGGATTTGGGGCTTTTCCTGCTGGACGTGGTGTCAGACAGCTCGTGGCCGGGGATGGACGTGGGGAATGGGACAACCGACGCATCCGGGGACAGGGTGTCCAGTTACCACACAGTTACTTTACTCCATCCTTTGACTTTATTTTATATCCATATTTCTTCAATAGAATAGAATACAGCTTATTTTACAGAATGTATACAAACTATATCACAGTGCTTTACAGAGCAAAGCATGAAGTACATGGTAAAAACCAGGAGGAAAACGATGGGGTCCTCTGCGTGGCCAAGCCCAGTGTTTTCCCTGCGGAAAATATTTGTCTCCCTACTCAGCCCACTCGAGAACTCCAGCTGCCAACATCCTGCCCCAAGGCGGACACCAAAGCACCTTCCCCTCCTCACTGGGCAGCTGGGGCTGCCCGCACTCAGCTCCCGTTGTTCTCACCTCCATTTTTCACAAGCAGGAAAGAGCAGCTGTCTTTTGAACATCATAATTATTCCCAAATTACTGCACACCAAAAGATAAAAAGAAGACAACTCATCCTTTTCTCCAAGGATGAGCCTTTTTTCCTTTTTTTCTTTTTCTTTTTTTTTCTGAGTGTGTGTGTGTAACACATGGGTGGCCCCAGGTAAATCACTGGGTTTGGCAGTGCCACGTTTATGGAAGCAGTAAATCAATCACAGCTCTGCAGTAACAGAGCTAGGGCGGAACGTGGACCTGCCTCCTCTGATGGCCTCTTGTTTTGCAGCTGCTTTGTGAACACAGCTAGGAGAAGTGCTCAGAATCGTCACTCAAGACATTATGGGGTATTGTAAGTGATGGATTGATGACTGCTATGTTGCCCAGAGAGGTGGTGGGTGCCCAGTCCCTGCAGACAGCCAAGGTCAGGCTGGTTGGGCTCTGAGCACCTGATGAAGCTGTGGGTGTCCCTGTTTATTGCAGGGCAGTGGGACCAGAACGGCCTTTAGGGCTCCTTTCCATCTCAAACGACTCTATGACTCTATGAGTGTGTCTCTAGGAAATAGCAGTGGAAGTACCAACACGGGGGAGGGCAGGGCTTTTTGGAGGTGCTGTTGCTGGGGCTCACACAGCAATGGGGAGATAACGAGGAGAGACAGAGCGAGGGGGAGAAAAGATTACAGATGGATTCCCAAAGTAATCCCTGTAGGAATCCTGGACAAACACACACCTATGCAAACACACCAACACACAGCAACAAAAGGAGGGTACCGGCTACGGCTTCCCGCGACGCCTGCCTCACTGCACAACATCCCACGGAGAACAGGGCGCTTGTTTTAAAATTATTTCTAATGAGTAATAAGAATAACAAAACACCCATTTTCCATTCTCTAAGCTAACGGAATATATGTATAAGTTCACGGCATCTGTACAGCAACGTCGTGCACAGAACACGTCTCCAAATATGGAAAGATCAGGTTCCCTTCCTGAAAGAGCAGAAGCGAACACACCCATGGCAGAACTGATGACAATGGGCAGAAAAAGAGGGCAGGAAAACCTGCAGGAATAAGTTTCTCTCTGTATTGCTTAACTTAGAAACATAGGTCAAACATACATTTGATGGGTAGGAAAAAGTATTAGTGGACAAGAAAACAGAGACCTTTGGAACTACTTCCCCTCCTTGTCCCTTTCACTCCAGTTCTCAAGCTACCACACGTCAATGAATCAAACTTTGACCTTAAAGCTTGCAGCAGCAGAATCAGCCAAACGCCTGAACTAAACATTGCTCATAAAAACCTATTTCGTTTTCTTAACTGCAAATTTTCCAACTGGGAAAGGAGCTTTAGGCCCCAGCACAGACTCAGCTTGTAGAAATAGAAGTTTCTCTAGTATCCCATCCCTAATAACCTGGAAAATATACAAACTTACACACGGAATTCTTTTCCAGGAGAAACCCAGCAGGATATTTGCTTAACCAGGAGGAATTCTCTACATCTAAACGATCCTTGAATGATCTCCTCATTTCTGACCACGCTTCCTGTAGTCCTTGAAAACACTTCAAGCACGATGGGATGATGTGTCTCTGCTGACCCTTGTGGCTGCTGCTCAGCGTTCCAGGAATTCCTTCTGACCAGGACCTGAAGCATCTGCTGCAGCACCACGGGACAAACCCACCTTGCCTGGGCTGCTGGGTCAAGTGCTACCATGAGGTCGTTCCAGCAGAAAAGATCTCAGGCTCTGCCTGCTTAGCTGCACTTACCCAAACAACACAATAATAGTAATAAACACAATATGCCCATCTCGTTGTATATTTGTATGATATAGTTATAATCTCTGGAGCAGAGCAGCCACGGCCCAGTGAGCAAGCACAAAACAAGCCTGTGCAATAGCCTTGCAAACCAAATAAACTCATTGCTGAATGACGTAGCCATATTGGCAGAAGTTGATGAACTACAGCTTTGAACGTTTTCAAGAAGAGATTAAGTCTCTGGGATAGAAACATGTCTTGCCCAAACTAATTTTGCTTAGTTATTGCATGAGCTTTTAGTTAACATTTGGAGCCCTCAGTACAGGAGAGACACAGATCTGTTGGAGCACATCCAGAAAAGGGCCACAGAAATGCTCCAAGGGATGGAACACCTCCCTACAAGGACAGGCTGAGAGCTGGGGCTGTTCCGCCCAGAGAGAAGGCTCCAGAGAGACCTGAGAGCAGCCTGTCAGTAATTAAAGGGGACTGTAAGAAAGAAGGGACAGACTCTTTAGCAGGGTCTGTTGTCAGAGGACAAGGGGAAACAGTTTCAAGCTAACAGAGGGGAGACTGGATACAAGGAAGTAAGGAAGAAGTTTAAAATCAGGTGGTGAGGCACTGGCACAGGCTGCCCAGAGAGGTGGTGGTGCCCCATCTCTGGAGACAGCAAGGCCAGGCTGCACAGGCTCTGAGCACCTGGTGGAGCTGTGGGATCTCTGTTCAGTGCAGGAGGGTTGGACCAGGTGGCCTTTAAGGGTCCCCTCCACCTCAAACAATTCTGTGATTCTATGAAATTGTTTCATAAATTAGCACTCGGGAGTCAACACAAAGCTTCTCTTTCAGAAGGTTATGAGTATAATTAAAAACCATTCAGACCCTAAATAGAAAAGGGCTTTGGTGGCTGTGCCATGGCCCCGTTGCTCAGTGCATCACAGCCATTGCTCCCGGCTCACCAAACAGACACAGCAGCCACTGCTCACACCATGGTGGCTGCATCTTCCCTACAAGCAAGCAGAAGATTACTGCCTTGAACTTACAAGGGAAGCTTTGCCTGTGGAAAATATCATCATTTAGGTTTCCATGTTGGTGGCATAACTGGAATATCTAAGTAATCGTGTGCGTGTTTCCTTGGACTACTTTTAAGATTACTGCATAAAAGGAAACGCTTTGAAGTTCTGGCAAAAATGAGAACTGGAACTGGTGGCTTTATATCCTGCTGGGCCTTGCAGGGCCCATAAGCATATATTTAGAGCTTTCAAGAAATGTTGCTACATCTGACTTCTTCTTTAAGAAGCAAGAAAGAGCAGGCAGCAGCTTTCTCCTCGTTTTGCTCCTAGCTGGCAGAGGTGCCTGTACGTGATGCTCTTCAAGCGTGCAATGATGGGTGGAAGGAGCTGGTAGTGCAAGACACACTCCTGTACATTTTAATACAATTTTCATCATATCACAATGAAAACATCACTCAATTCTGCAGAAGCAAAACAAAATGCAATGTAAAATAAAATTTCCTAGGATTTCACACTCATAATACTCTAAACAATGCTGATTGCCGCTCTAGCTGTGCAAAAAGATGTGTTTTGAAGGGCACACAGAAGATCCTACTAAATGCCCACTCAATTAGGCCTTCTCCAGAAAGTGCTGTATGTAGATATAGTGACCACTGAAGGGGTCCGGAACACGAAGCCCATATCCTGCCCATATCCTAAGGCAGTGATGCATCAAACATGTGCTGAAGCCCATAAAAATAAGTTAAAGGCTGTGTTGACAGACAGGATGAAGGGAAAATCTGTTTCTGGGATTAGTAGTTAAAAAAGGTCTTCCAGATTCTGGAGCAATCACAGGATGAGATTTCCAGATGGCTAACCAGGATCTCTGGAAGAGCAGAGAAGCGTGCATCCCTAACGCTACCAGGCACAGCAAGTTTTCTAGGTAAATGGCATCTCAAGGTGCTTCTGAGAACCTCTGCATAAAGGTGGCACCCAAAACATTAAGCCAATGAGGGTAGGCTCTCCAAAACTAGTCAAAATCTCTTTACATATGTTGTTCCTCAGATTTCAGCCTAAAACTTGGGTATTAGAGTCAGGGACACATGGCAGAAATGATAAAAAGCAAATCTATGTCCTGCACCCAACCCTTGGCAGGGCCAGGTGCCAGGCTGAGGGGTCAGTCCATCAGCATTTCCCCACTCAGCTGATAGCTCAGCAGCGCTGCAAGTGGCAGCAAGGAAAAGGCAACAACCAGATGACAGAAATCAGGAATCCAACCCAAAAGCGAGTGAGACAGAGCTGGCTTAAAGCCAGAGAGAAACGGCAACATCAATACAATGTTCTGTCCATCCACAGGCAGGACAAGTGAAGCTGCTTCCTGATTCAGTGTAAGGCTGGATGGGCTCTGAGCACCTGGTGGAGCTGTAGGAGTCCCTGTTCGTTGAAGGCAGATGGACCAGATGGCCTTTAAGGGTTCTTTCCAACTTAAACCGTTCTATGATTCCGTGATGCTCATCCAGGCACAGAGGCAGGCACTGGGAAATGAGAATTGCCTCCATTTCTCGTGACAATTCACTAGATATGTGTTCCTTTTGGCACAGGAAATCCAGGTGAGGAGAAAACAGGGCTTTCTCTCTCCAGCAGACAGAAGGATTGGAGAGCTTTAGAAGTTGAATGACAAGCTGTAGAGCAGATGTTCACCCCTGGCAGCAGTTACAGCCAGCGTATCATTTTGCTTTTCAAGCTCTGGCCAGAAAGGGTGCATATTTCCTACACTCTGAGCTACGCAGAAGAGACTAAACCTGAATGTAGTGATATTTCCTAATAGACATCAGCAAACTTTTCTCCGGTAGGAAACCAAGTGCTTCCCCAACAGCTCATCAGAGCCCCGAGCAGCACTGCTCCGAATGACTAACACTGAATCACTGCAGGCAGACAGCGGTTACTGGAGCTTTATGGTTCAGGCATCATTTACAAAAGGCTTCTGGAGAAGTGCAAAAACAGATTTCTGGAGGAAGGCTGAAAAAGACAACAGAGCTGTGCTTTGCCCAGCACTTCCCGGCAGGCTGCAAGCACCAATTTACACATGGTTGGAAAAAAAAAAAAAAGTAAAAAATAAAGTGAATGGTTTTGCTAATAAATTATAAGTTGATGACCAGAGCTGATCTGGCTCAGAACACAGCATCTCTCCAACATGCACATGTGAAGATGAATCACATGCCTCATGAAGACGTCCTTCTTAACATTTGTTCTCCCAGAACTGTTTAAGATTCCCATGCCGCAATGATGATGTCATTATTTACATTAATAAAGGTAATATTGCTCAGATTAGACCTAAGGAAGCAGTCCCTTCCCTCGCAGAGCTTAGCAACCACGTTAATTTTCTTACCAGGTAGGAGCGTAGGAACTCAGCGGGGTATAAATGGAAACATAGGGGAGAAAAAAAGTGCAGAAGTGACCAGAAACACTTGACACATACTTTTCTCATTCCTAGAAAACTGGCTACGTTGAAAATGATGTCGTTCTCATTGCTCTCCCTCTGTCCATATGAGGGAGATTAAACTTCCGCATAGGAGAGCTGCAACTGGAAAGCATTGCCGTTATACGCAGCACGACTAGCTTGTTCTCTAACACCGAGCATGCACACAGCCTCCCCTCCCCCCCAGCTTACATTGTACGCCAGTTTGGACAGTCAGAGAAAACTCTCCTTCCGAACGTTCGGGATGTTAAGATTTCACCCTCCTTGCAGCAGGAAAACAAAGTCATCTTCTTTGCAATGCCACGGCACCGAGCACACACACAGCACTGAAAGAGTAATGCATGAACTGATCTCTGCCATTGCTGAACACTGCAGTGATCCCGGAGCAGCCGTGGTCCTGTCATGTCTGCAGATGCTCTGTTAAGGACTCCCGGGGCATAGAGCAATTACTAGGGTTTGTTTCTGCTTTCCAGGAGCAGTTCTGTTTAGGAGAGAATAGAAAGGGATTACTTTTACCTTATAGTTTGGACTTACAGGGTGTGAATTGAGCGTGTCTTCCCACAGATAGATTGCTGTAACGGCTGAAGTCACAGTGGGGTCAACGGGGCTCCTCCTGGGCAGTGCACCCAGCCCTAAGGGCTAACGAGGGCAGAAATTAGGGCCCAATTAGCAGCACAACAGGGCTCACAGTCCATACAACCGCTGTGCTCAGGCCACACAGCGCGGCCTTTCCAAAGCTCTGTCCTTTTGTTTTGGGGTGGTTTGGTTTGTTGGTTTGGTTTTGCTTTAAGACTGCAGTACTTGACATCTGATTCTGGTAAAAATAACAAACCATCTCATTTCATTTTATATTGGATTTACATTACAACAGTGCTGTAAACTGCATCCTCTGAGTCTGTAGGGCTGCAGGAAGTCTCTATAAGGCATTTTCCATGTGCACAGAGAAGAAACCATTTAAGCGAAGATAATTTTTTCCATATGCATTCTGTACATTGTTATATACCAGAGAACGAGACAAAACACAACGGGAACAAAGATCCTTTGAAGTTTTCAAAACAATCTCTGTCTGTCGCGACTGCGGGACGGCCGAAGCGAAGCCCCACGGTGAGGCAGTGCAGGAGGAGGAGGCAGCAGAGTGGCTCACACTGCACACAGCGGTCGGCCAACGCGATGCTGCATGGAGGATGTGGCCAACACCCAATGGTCTCCATTCGGAGATCGCTGCACCCTCACCACCATCCCCTGGGAGCATCCCTCAGGTGGCTGCAGCAGCACATCACCTGGCACTGCCACCACAGATGGGAACAGCAGGACAGGATTGAGGAAATAGGAGTGTTCCTGTGACGCCTGCAGAGAGCTTCTCTCCTCCGGAGCAAAGCCCAGGAGCACCCCCACCTCTGCACCAAACCCTGCCCTTCCCAATGCCTCTCCCCCAGGCATTCTATGGGAATTTCCCCAAACGCAGTTTCTCCCCCATTTCCTTCCTCTCAGGACACCTGGAGCTTCCTCCTATAGCAATCTCTGCTGCCCCAGCAGTGACCGAGGCCAAGACCGAGCTGTGTTCCCAGGCCCTCAGCTCAGCCTCTGCAGCTCTGGAACCACCACACCAACAGCACAGGGCTGCCAGGCCGATACAGTCGGAGACAACACAGCCATGGATGTGAGGGCTTCAGCGTGTTGCAATGACAGGTAGCTTAGTTCAGCAAAACCAGCCTGACGCACTTGAGGAAAAACAGAATCAGCAGCATCTGGCAGGGATTCTCCAGAAAGCTGCAGGGGAAGGATTTTCCACAATGAAATGTGTGATGAAACACATTTGAAGTCAGTGTTTGACAGCCCAAGCTGTCAGTGAGAGCTCCTTGCAGAACAGTCAGTTTTACACACAATGGGCAGGGCAGCATCTAAACAGAAGAAGGAAAAACATCCTTTCCAGCTTCAGTACCGGTGTAAAAGTTACTGAGAGGCAACCAATATATTTAGGGATGTTCTCTGAGCTGCCCCCTGCAAATGAAGAGAGGCTCAGCCAAGATCAGCACAGCTCCAGCATCCCTCTTCCGACATACGGAACTATTAAAGCTTGACATGCTTTTAGTTTTGCCTGACCCCATCCCATTAAAATGGTATTGAGAAGCAGAGCTTCATTCTGACCAACTGCACAGGTACTTCATGCAATGTTCTGCTGCACCAAGCTGCCGCTGCTACAGTGCACACTCGATTCAAAGAGCCACATGAATACACAGCTTAGGTGCCCAGACACATTCCTGTAAGCCAGGAGCTGTGTTCATACACAGAGCACACAGCATGAACTCTGCCAGAAGCCCACCCCAAAACCCAACTGCAGGATGTAAAACCATGTTTTTCGTCAACATGCTGATGTTCAAAGCACGATCGCTGCTCACTGCTGAGGTTCAGATATCCCACCCTGCACGCTTGGATAGTCTGGAGCAGACATCATTGCATTTACCGAACCAACCTCAGATCCCACTTCTCCGACCCACCAGCACATCACATCACCCCAGCCTGCAGCACGAGCCGCATGAGTGCAATGCAGGCACCAGCAAGGCCACTGCGTCTGATGGCTGCAGGCTGCTGTGACGCAAAGGAGGGGAAGGAACAGCTGCCATGAGGGAGAAGCACTCCTCTGGCTGCCAGGACCTCTGAAAACACCGCGGTGGGCCTGGGCCGCTTTCGGGTGGGTGAACTACCTGCGTGCACAGCCACAGACAGCAGAAGGACTGGCCTTCCATTTTTCACATTCCAAGAGTGCTCTTTTCACCTTCTTTCAGCTTTATTATTCAGAAGAAGGAAGGGTGAGGTGGTGATGTTCCCAATCAGCGTTCACAGGATGTGACTGCACTGTGACTCATCGGCCCCTTTCACCCCATCAGAGACAGCCGCTGGCACGGCTCAGCACTGCCAGCACTGCTACTCATCAAGATGAGCAGCCTTGCAAGTTCGCCCTGCAGACTGCAACCTTCCCGTTACAGAGCTGCAGCTTCATACTTTCACACCACAAAAGGGTAGAAGATTTCCAACGTGCTCAAAGTCTCAAAAATAAAACCCAGCATAGCAGCTTCCCGACGAAACGCCCCAGCCAGCAGCATCTAGCCAGCCCTGAGCCCTGCTTGGAGTATGTGAAATAAAGAAGAAACATTAACCATCTAATCGCAGAATATATCTGATCACCCAGTAACCAATCTTTATTTGTTAGAACGAGAACTTACCATGCTTTAGTAATCTTCAGCGTGAAATGTTTTTCATGTCAACTGGAGCCCATCTATGTTAAATGAAGGACATTACCACCATGTTACATGAGAAGAACTGAGATGGTTCTGAGAGAGATCTCTGCTGGCACTGTGGCTGCATCCTCCATCCTGACACAGACCGCAGCTCCGTCACACGCTGCGTGCCCAGCTGAGGGCAGCCAGCAGCAGAGCACAGCCCAGGCAGTGCAGACCCCACACATCTGATAAAGCAGAGAAGGGATGCTGGGCTGCTGCAGCACGGTGCCATGGCAGCAAAGGCAGCAGCACACGGCCGCCCTGACCTGCACGTGCACCAAGCGTGAGTAATGCTGCTCTGCGCTCACCGCTGTGCCAGTACAACAAGCCACGAAGCGGGGAAACATCTGAGCAGTACATTTCTATTGCTGAGCCCTGCTGCACAGTTACCTTCTGCAACACAGAGTGCCAATCAGCCGTCACTGCTGCGTGCCTGAGGGCAGCTCTGACAGCAGCGCCTTGGCACACAACGTCAGGGGCATGGCAGCAGAGGCTGAGCATTCCCACCAGTATCTCATTTCAGGCTGTTGCTCTGTGACAGAGGGCAGCAGAGGGGCAGTCTGACAGAACAGCATCTGCAGGAAAGGTGTCAAACTGAATTCTTCCAGGTGGGAACAAGTGGCACCTGCTGACATCCACCGACTTGCTGAGCGCTTATGGAGGCCAAGCGGTGAGAACAGCGAGGACAGGTGGTGCCAACACTAACACACCTGGTACAACAGGCAAGTGTTAACGCTCAGCTTAGCTTTCGATAAAGAAACAGAAGTCACCCAGAGATGCATCAGAGCACAGCCCAGGGCCAGGCCAATAGCACGGGGCCCATGCATGGAGCGCTCCTTCCCTGCGGCCCCAGAGCCAAGGCCTGCAGTGCTGCTGGGACGGTGCATGGCTCTGAGGTTTGGGGTCTGGCTGAATGAAAGACTATGCACAATGCAGATCAGCTTGCTGGGCTGTTGTAGATTTATTCTTGTCTATTTATTTTTTTTTTAACCATTTATTCATCCCAAAAGACATATTGCATATTTGGAACATTTTAAATAAGAGCTGTTATATCCTTCAAGACAAGTATTTGTGGCACATCAAAACTGATGACATATCCAAAAGAAGTATTTTCCAGAGTGAAAACCTCTAACAAGAAATATACAAATAGAATATAAACTTAATGATTTAGCGCAAAAAGATTTAAATAACTCCATTCCATACCAAAGCTCCCATTTCAACACCCATAGTACGTGTGTGGTGCTCCTAAAAGAAGAAATCCCCATCAAAGGGCACTGAAAGAAACAAGAGCCAAATGATCTCATCTCAGTGCTACCCTTCCTTCTCACGGTTACAAGTGACCATCACCTACCCAGCACACACAGCACAGCCTCCACCAGCAGTTACACACACACACACCTGTGCAGCAGAAACGTTTCACTTCCAGCACTGGAAACAACACCGAGCAAAACTCAATGGGCTGAAAAATTTGGACCTGATTTGGGATTAGAAAATGCTTTGGAGAGGAAAGTGGCAGTAATGGGCAAAAGCAACTTCTCAAGAAGTGTGTTGGTGTTCCTGTTCCACATCTTCTGTAAGTCATCTCACAATTCAATAGAAACGATCGCTGCACTATCACTGCTGCTAATAATCCAGACTTAAAAATAGCTGACATTAAAAAAAACCAACGAACTTAAGCAATGTAATCATTCTATGAGCGTTTTCCCATCTGTGCTGCAGGGTTCTGGTTTTAGCTGGCTAAAATTCAACAGTTTTTGATAAAAAATGTAGAAAAGCTTCAGCAGTCAGTGCTGTTCAAATCTTAGGGGTGAAAAAAGCCAACAACCCCATAGGGGTGAAGGGGTAAGCAATAATGGGATGGGGCTCCTGCCCTGTGCTGCCCATCTGCAGCTGTTACTGCTGAGCAATACTCCAAGGTCAGATACCACAGGGCCACACCGATGTGAGGAATGCAGACTTGATTCACGAGATTAAAATCCAAATGCTAGAAGTCCACGAATAGCAGAAAGGTGCTGGGGATGTGTGAGATGGTCAAACAGGACCATCAGGGCGGGACACAAAACTTCTTGCTTACACAATGTCAGTAAGGTCACTACTGTAAGAGCACGTTCTGTTCTGACATCCAAAAAAAGAACATTCACAAAACTAGAAAAATTTAGAAGTCGTCAGCAAAAGCTAGAGGGATGAAAGAAAAATGTTAAGAAGCTCAATCCATTCCTATAAAATAGGATTAAGAAGTACTTTGATCCCAGTGTGTGAAATCCCTGGATCGGGGCAATGCCTGCAGTAGCAGGACATCCTTCAGAAGGACTGGCACTGCAGTCTAATGGAGGGGAGCCAAGACTAGATGAATTCAAACAGCAAATAATGATTATTATTTTTGAAACAAGAGTCCAGTAACTGCGTGGTGACTTACCTAGACAGGCGAACAGAATCACAGAATTGTAGGGGTTGGAAGGGACCTCCAGAGATCCTCGAGTCCAACCCCCCTGCCAAAGCAGGCTCCCTACACCAGGTCGCACAGGTAGGCGTCCAGGCGGGTCTTGAATATCTCCAAAGAAGGAGACTCCACAACCTCCCTGGGCAGCCTGTTCCAGTGCTCCGTCACCTCACCATAAAGAAGTTCTTGTGCACATTTGTGCAGAACTTCCTATGCTGCAGTTTCTGGCTGTTTCCCCTTGTCCTGTCTCCGCACACTGCTGAAAAGAGTCCGGCCTCACTACTCTGCCCCCCACACCTTAGATATTTATAGACCTGGATCAGGTCCCCTCTCAGTCTTCTTTCCTCAAGGCTACACAGACCCAGTTCACTCAGCCGTTCTTCATAGGGGAGACGCTCCAGGCCCTTCACCATCTTTGTGGCCCTCCATGGGACTCTTTCCAAGAGATGCCTGTCTTTTTTGTACTGGGGAGCCCAGAACTGGTCACAGTACTCCAGATGAGGACAATTCTTTTCCTGAAGTTCTTAAATAAAGGTTTCCTTGCTTCTAAAATACATGTTGTGATTTGACATTATGCTTTTCTGATGTTAAAAGCAATCAGTAAAGTTTCATGACTGTGACACCCAGACCAGAAATGCAAGACATGTTCCCTCTACCTATGCAAATGAACAGAAATCAGCCTCAGGGAGCCACCACCACCAAAGCTTTTGTTTCAACAGCTGATTTGCTCCCACATTTTAGGCCAAATTATGCCAGCACCTGGTTTTTAAAGCAGCAATGGGTGCAGCCCTCTCCAAGCAGAAGATCCTGGCTCTGCGGGCAAACATTTGCTCACTGATCTCTATTTGGCACAAAGGAAAAAAGGCAGGAAGGCTGGAAGAGCAGAAACACCACAGCCCCATTCCTGCCACGGGAGGAAGGAAGGAGCTGTGTGTCCATAAGCACACACACAATGGGAGAAGTAAAACAGCTGGACTGAGGAATTCGGTGCAGTTGTTTGCTGGAAACAATCACTTTTCAAACAAATCCAGAGGCATACAGAAGAGGAACACAGAGAGAGAGGGATATGGCTTCTAATTCCTTCCTATATCCTATCACTATATTAATGAAGTCTCAAAATCTTGAAATGAGTTGCTATGGTACATGAAAACCAAGAGGGAATAAAGGCCACAGGTGGGATCTGGCCAGCCCCAGTGCACAGCTGCAGCACATTCATCAGAGAAGATTCAAGCTGAAGAAATGACTCTTGCAAGTGGCAGAACCACACAGATTAAGGCAGGAGACATTCAAAATGTTATGTAAAGTGCACTGAAAATGTGAGCAGATAATCTACTTCGGAAGACTTGATTAAAAATCCTCAAAACTTAAGAATATATTCCAGAAATGCATGCACAGATGATTCCTTTTGCCTCAGCCATCAGTCATTTGATACCAAATCTAAGACTGCTTTGTAAGAGAACTTTGCAATGCATGGTGCAGGTTCACAATTCTCCATTTAGCACCAAAACACCCAGAGTCTGGAAGAAAAGTCAGGCCAAGGTTTTGGGAAGCATCTTTAGTTCATCTGCAAGGAATAGCAAGGTTACACTGCATTCTTTATGTTATAAATAGGAGGCTTGCTGCTGCAGTTGTCCCCAAAAGTCAGTAGAATTTCTATTGAATGAAAATCGAAGAAAAAAAAAAAATGCTTCAGTCAAGACTTCAGAACAAGTGTACAGATATTACATTAGTCTTCCAAATTCAGCTAGTAACCAACAATTCTCAGACTTTCTTACTATAAAAAGCTTTTAAAACTTCAAGGTTGAGTGCTGAGAGCACTTATTTTACAAGAACATTCAGAGCACCTGAAATGCTTTGTGAAAAGCTGCTTTTGAAGTATCTTCAAGGCTTAGCTCATCCAGCCTCACAATTTAAAAAGAAAACCTAAATCTGAATGTCGAAGAGCACAGATATTTACCATAAACAAACACAAGGAAAAACAGCTGAGATGTTTGTGGATAGAGTGCCTACAGAGCTTCGGTGTCAAAGCACTGGAGAAAGGGAACCTCCCGTTCTCCAACCATCATCCAGGGATTCCCAAAAAGAGTGAACTGTGCATTTTAGTTGATTCCTGATAACTTTGAACATGCAAATGTCAATAACTCCTGGGAAAGGCACAGTATTAGGGATACACAGGAATACTCGTAAGCATGAACACCATGCAATGTGTATTATGCATCTGTGTATGCAATATAAATATGCACACATGCACATAATTAAATCTTTCTCCTTTAATACATCCACGTTGGGTCTCAAATTTCAGCTCTCTGATGCACTAAAGATTTCTCAAAACG
Organism: Chrysolophus pictus; assembly: GCA_037305975.1. Taxonomy (NCBI): domain Eukaryota; kingdom Metazoa; phylum Chordata; class Aves; order Galliformes; family Phasianidae; genus Chrysolophus; species Chrysolophus pictus. Next base: position 11,171,342 of record CM074587.1, read on the forward strand.
CAGCATTTGTCTTCAATACAAACTCAATCCTATGTCCCAGGCAGCGCAGCTCAGCGTGGGGCACCCAGCGGCTGTGGGCTCCCCAGGGTTGGTCCCAAGGAGCTCACACCCCTTCCCACCACCAGCCCCAGGGCTCGGCAGGCTGTGCTGCTGGCCTCTGCTCCACCTCCTCACACCACGTCTACGTGCTACCAGCAGGGAGGAGGGAAGAGAATCAACTGCAAAAGGAACAGTGGCTGCAGGAGGGACAAACGGGGAGCTGGGGTACTAAAACCCGGGAAGGCAGCAGCAGGCTCCCTTCCCTCAGAAGGGCTTTCCAAATCCACTGCTCCTCCGAGCTCATGACCTCGGCCTCAGGCACAATCCAGCTTTCAGCTGTAATCACTACTAGTTTCTCCCCAGCAGTCATGTTCCCAAGTTCTTCATGGCCCTCTCCTCCCCCCTTTCTTTCCAAAAGTCACAGAGAGGAGAGAGATCAGTTAGACAAAAACTTAAACCAGTGCAAATGTGAAACACAATGTAAAAAAAAAAAAAAAAAGTTTTTTTTGTATTACTGAACATGCTGCAGACATTGTGCCTAGTAATTATGGCAATATCTAGCACAAAAGAAACTTAGCATGAGTCTACTGTTTTTTCAAATGAGATCCAACTCAAACATGCATAGGGAGAGTAAAGTTATTTTATTAAATCATGCACATCACGTGTGTTAGTGCAAATAGTTTAATCTGTACTCCAGAAATTCTATTGTATTTTTATATCTTTACAAAATAGATTTAAAACAATTATTTACTTTAAAAAATGTAATTCTGAAGGTAAGCATTTCAGAACAATATTTGCAATAACCTATATACAAGAGGTACTGAGTACCACTGGCATACGAGTGTTCTGTGGTTGGGTGGCTTCCTGCAACTGAAAGTGATGAAATGAATGAACTAAATGACAATATTTTCTACAAGTCACTTGTGGACTATTTTTGCCATGACTAGTAATCCTCCCCATAGAAAATCCCATGTAACTTAAGACAGAACCTTTAATTAAAGGACAATGACCCTCAAAACCTTACAAGGTAAGTTATATACTAGATTTCTATTTAAATATTTAAACTACCTGTCGATTGCCATACAATTGTTTAAAGCCAATTTAATTGCTGAGATTACCTCCCTGTTTTGAAGTTTCCCTTAGCAAAGCCATTTTACTTTACCATTCTTCAGTATATTGTTTAAGTCTTTAATAAACTTTTTTGACAGAACTGTTGAGCTGAACAGAATAACTATAGTCTACATTTAATTCAGCACTATCTACAGTGATTCCCACCAAAAGTCAGCAAACAGCAATAGTTATAGTACTTTGATAAGGAAAAGAAACTTTGTAATGGGGACCACTGCATCATACTTACAGCCATGTGATGAGGATGCACAAAGTTTTACTACCAAATTAAAACCATCTTCAATTGACCCGTACATCACCAGAGATGATTCCAATTTTGTAGTATTTTATGCAACTTAGAATATTATCAGCTAATCACGATGTACTGTAGCAGTTCTCATAATGAAGTTACATCAATAAAAGCTTATTTAAAGAGCTTCCCCAGCTCAGTCAGAAAGTATCAAATGACTGAAAAAATAAATTGATACAATGTGATATGTGAAAAAGTATTCATACTTTTAAAGAACGCACCTCTTTAAATATATGAAATTTAATAAATTACATTCAAAGTAAAGTAAATGTAAGTTGAATCACTGCACTATGTCCATCAAATGACCAAGTATTTGCTCCCAGAAATACCTCAGTTCACTCAGGAACACACACATGCTTACACTCGCACACACTAAATACTCTAGGCTGGTCTCCACCATCAATATCTATCTCTTTTAAGGCTGGACATTTTTTTTCCCCCCCAAAATCATTAATAAAAGAATCCTTATCAAAGAAAAATATGTTTCCTTCAAAAGGAGTGGTAAGAAGTTTTCTTAAGCCTTGTTCCCAACAGCTCAGTGACTAACAGCAAGTAAAATGGCGTACTAGTTTTAAAGAACATCACACTGCAAGGCACTGAGCACACTGCATCTGTTTGCCAAGCTTCTGTAAGGTTACTTGGCTTGGGTGTCCAAAATCCAGAGTGTGTTTTTCCTTTTAAATCTGGCAATCAGATTCTAAAGTACGTGCCCACAAACCTAGCCATTATAAATAATTTGGTACCAAGAAGTCTACTTTAGGCCACCGTTGTAGTATTCAGAATCCCAACAAACTAATTTAAAACTTGCATGAAATTGTAAGCAAAAATATTGCTCACAGTATGATGAATCACAATTTTATTCCCTCTTTATAGACAGATACATTTTATACAGTTTAAAGCAAATGACCCTACTGCTGTTCTCACGCAGAGCTGTGCTGTATTAAGAGGTTAAAAAAAAAAAAAAAAAGGAAGAGAATTAATCTGTTTTCCCTCAGTATATGAATGTTGCCAGCTTCTAAAGGGAGGACGGTGTATGGATTCAACAACAGTTCTCATGGAGAAGCTCTGGTTAGGCCTGGGTACAGCACCACGGCTGTCACAGCAACCAAAGCTGCCATCACAGGCATCCAAGGCCATTGTCTCTGTGTGGAGAGAAAAAAAAAATCAATATCATATTTGCTCTGATTCATACTAATCACTTTACCCCGTGGTTCCTCAAAGTCCTGAGTACCTGTTGATAGGCATCACTACAGCGTTACCCACGAGCCCTACCGCAGGCTAACCCTGACCTGGAGTGAACACAGGGAAGGACAGAACTCTTCATGACTCAGGAGACACCTCTGGCAGTTCCATATTTCAGCTTCGTTACCATACGCACCTCAAAGAAATTGGCTGTTCAACTTGTGAGGGCTTAAGACGTTTAAAACAGCACTTGAGCAAAGTGATTGCCAGACAGGTTTATGCAGTACTGACATCTTTAACTTGGCTTTTGAAGGATTAAATCCAGATCTATGACATCAGTTCATAACAGATCCTAACAAAATCATTTCTAGCAGATTGTCACGACATTTTATGATGACAGTAAGAGAAGAACACACTGGGAGACGGTAGAGAAAATGCAAGCTGAGAGGTCAGAATACAAACCAACCACCTATTTCTCGTCTTTTTTCCATCTTCTTCACAGCAAGTGAGAAAAATGAAAGTGTTTACAGCCAGAGAGGAATTTCTTAGTCCGTAAATGAGAACCAAAGCTTGACTTTTATTGTTATTTAGAGGCAAACTCTTCATTTTTCATAGTTAATTAAGCAAATAAGCTTTCTTACAGGCCCTAGCATCACAGCACTGTGCAAAAGGTAGCCCATTTGCTAAAGACAAACTGAGACCAAGTTAGAAGAGGCACGTTCAGAATCGGTTAGAATGAAATTGATTGTTAGAATTAAAGGAATCAGACAGATGTTAAATGATTAGTTGATCGTTCAGCTCGTCAGTATCAACAGAATGGCATATTAAATGAAGGGTTTGCTTCAGGTAAAGGAATACCTGTGAGCATTTCACCATGCACTATTTTATACAGAAATGGCACAAACAGGTGAGAGGGACAAACATACATCGACTGAACAGTAGTGCTTGTACCTTTCGCTACCACAATGGGCCGTAACACCAATACAGGAAAGCCAGGATTAGGCCGATGAATACGGCTGGGACGGGTTGTAATATGGAAGGCTAAAGAAGGGAAGGGATATTAAAAATCACTTTGTGCTATAAATCAATCAGGTAAAGATGATTTAGAGAGGGGAAAATAAGTCAGTGAGTTTTGTTTTAATTGAAATGTATTAAAGACATCTAATAATACAGCATTATCTAATGTGGTATACAAAGTTAGTACACCATTCTACTCAAATGAACAAGAACGTTCAAAAATAAAGGGAAGTAAGGAGAAAATACTCTAAGAAACTTCATCTCAACTTGGAATTTAGCACTTAAAAACAAAATGAATCTCAAGTTATTTGCCTGTATTTTATATCTATTTGTTTTTAGTTTTTCAGTGCAAGTAATTGGAAATCCCAACTGGATTTCGTAAGGCAGAAAGACCCATACCGGAGACTGAATTTTTCAGCTGCTTCTTCATTCTGCCTTTCCTATTTTCCATCGTCAGCCTCCAAGAAAAACAATCTCTTTCCTCCATTAATGAATCAATAACAACTATGTCCGCAGGCAAACCCAGTAGTTCAGACATTTGTGAGGTTATAACACAATGTACAATCAGCACTAAGTTACTATAAAGCAGAGAAGTATATTTCTGTTAGAGATACCACAAAGATCAGCATCTCTGGTACAGCATCAGCCTTGTGAGCAAATGCAGTTCTGAAGACTGATCCAATGATGCAGCTGGGCCAAACTACCAGCTAGCAAGACTGAAGGGGTTTGTTTAGCTTATGGCCTCATTACAAGAATCTGCACATTTTCTGTTATTTTCAATTAACTGGAAACTACTTTGCTTCACAATCTGGAGAGAGAGCCTCTATCCTCAAAACAATACACTAGAAGCAAAAATGGACCTAATTTCTTTTTAGGCTGTCCCAGGAAGAAATCTGCTTTCTCCGTATCCTAGCCTATATATTTTGTGCACATACACAGACACACAGAGGTTAAGTTCAAATCATGCTAAATATTTTCTTAAGAACTTCTTTGTGCTGAACTCACCTTGATGTTGTTCAGCCAAATAAACACGTGATAAATTCATGTTTGGAGACTTCCTAAAATATTGTGATCCATAAATAAAATCTCATTCTGTTTTGAATTTTGAGGAAGTCAATCACAGAATCTCCAATATGGTTAAGAACACAGAAATCTCAGAATTATCTTAGTAGGTATTCTGATCTTTGCCATTCAATTCTTGCCATTACAGTAATTCAGATTTGTTGTACTCAAGGTAAATATCAGACAGACAAATCATGTGCAACTATTAATTTCCATGCAGCATTTTTTTTGTCATTGGTGCCACAAATCAGTGCCATCTCCCCAAAGAAAGCACATGGGCAGAAATAATCACAGCAGTGTTCAATAAAGCGCCAAAAGCTTCAGTCAACTCCGTGACAGCAGCTCACGATCTCAAACTGTTCACATAAACAAATCCCTCATGTAAAGCGCATCAGGAAATAATCAGTGACTACAAACATGCAAGCACAAGCAATACACCACACTGCTAAGCAATTCAGAACAACAAAACTGCGGTTCTTTTTTTGCTTGGTTGGGTTCTTGGTTTTTTTGAGAGTAATAAGCTTTATCTTTCTGAAAGGGAAAGCATAAAAGCTTTATATTTAAATGACGTTCTAAAAGGAACAGAGAACTCTCTTCTAGTATTTATTAGTCCACCAGATAATCAAGTGGGGTTTCCTTCAAATGATTAAATTCTACCCCTCATGAGCTTATCAAAATATATTTTTAAAATCTCCCTATTGCAGAGGAATGCACAATTAGATGCTTCATCAAAAACATGCGTTCGGTATTAGAATCCATAGATATGCAAACTCAGAGATTGGCTGCAAAAATAAATAAATCCCACAGTGGGAAGCTGTGCTCTTGAGGACACTGTCCTCACAAATAAAGTAACAGATAAGGTTTCCAGCAAATAGGGGATAACAGAACTTTAAAAATGTGACCTTGGAAGTCAGCCCAGTATTCATGATGCTTCAAATATTCCACAAAACAGACATATTTTACATTACTGATTGTGAGTAATGCTTGCTTGAATAGCAAGCTCGTCCTGCGAGTCCTTATATGGTTGGATGCTCTTCATCACAGCCTAACCTCCAGGCTTCAAATCTTGTACCTCTTCTTTAAAAATGTTTTGGCAACTGCTGTGGTTCCTTATATCATTTTGACAATAACCCCAAATTCTTCCTAAAAATTCCCTTACCTTGCAAGCTTTCATCTACTTCTCCAATTGCCTCCACAGTGTTTTTCTTTCCTCAACTTTCTCTCCTTTTTCATGAATCAACTTAACACTGAGATTAATATTTTAACAAAGCAGAAAAAATCTCACATCTGTAGTTATTTTAGTATGATCTCTTCTTTCAGAAAGTTTTTTTTTTTTTTGTACTTCTGCTTATTTCAGTAATTTATTTAGGCATTACAGAAAATTCTAAGCAGAAGTATGTTCCAAGAGAATATTAACATCCCATTCATGAAAATACAGCCAAAAAAATGAGAATGGCTTTGAGTTCTTCACATCTTTGTTAACTCCACTATGTGAAAGGTTTGTTTTCAGTAAGTGGGCTATCGAATAAGTATTTATTCTGTGCCCCTAGAACACAGATAACTTTAGAGAATGGTACTTGTAAACCTTTTATTTTGTGCTGTCCATGTGGGGAGTTCATAACAGCAGCACAGGAAGACAAGAAACCAGCCATCCCAGTAGTAAAAAGACTGTAATCACTTTATAACATCTGTCACACTCTTAACTTTTGAAGGATTTCAGAATTCTCAGTATTAAAAAAAAAAAAAAAGTTGTCTCTAGCTGTAAACTCAACACTAACAACACAACCTATCCAAACGTAACAGAAAAGAATTACTTCCGTGAGTGGATAGAAAGGATGGTTCAATTGCACATATAAAGCGTGAGCTGACCAGGGATAATCACTGCTAAGAAGCATAAGCAAGACTGAGGAGGGAACACATGTCGTAATAATCACTAATAAAATAAAAGCACCTTGAAGAAAGTTGCTTAACTCATTTGGATCCAGGTTTCTCAGCTTCTACCCACGTGTCAGTCTCTGAAACTGGGAAGTTTTGCCTAGTTTCTAATGAGCAGTTAAGCTAGATTTTTTTTCCAAGACAACAGTAAGGCTGTTTTTAAAACTGTCATGCAACTGTAAATCTAATTTGTATATATAATTGTACCCGTGTAATGACCTACAGATTTATTAGGTAGTACCAGAATGGAATTTTGCATGCAATATGGTACGTAGTTCCTTTATAAGTCCAGCCTTTTCTGTTCAATACTTAGATGGTCTCTTAATCAAGAAAACTGTCAGTGTGTTCCCCAAATATTTTGTACAGACTTACGTTGTTTCCTTTTTCTTGCAGCAGCTTCAAGTTCTCTTTACACTGTTTAAGCTCTTCTGTGATTGACTGTTTTTCTTGTTCAGCCATCTCATACTTCGCCTTCAGTTCTGAGAGCACTGTCTGTGTTCTTTCATACTAAATGCAAAGAGAAAGAAGGCTACAGACCTCTGGACACCCAAAAACAAGCTTACATTTGCATAGTGCATGGCTTCCTTTCTGCCTACACTGTGCCTAGTGTAACTTGCTTTGGATCAATGCACTCTCTCTTTATAAAAGCAAGAAAGAAAAATCTTACCCTGTGTTCAATTTTATCTATTGAAAACAAGTTTATTTGTATTTGTCACTAATAGGGATTAGAAAGCACAGAACCGACGGCCTTCAGTACTGGCATCTACCATAACTTGAAAGGATAATCATCTTTATAAACTTGTCTGATTACAAACACAAAGATTAGCAAGACTGCTCCTTTCAAATTCCAAAAATGGTAAGGAATGCGATAGGGATGACTTCATGACAAAACAAAGAAAAGGATTGCGAAACACAAACTAACAGCAGTGACTGGCGGAAACTTCACTCAAGCTGCCCCTAAAAATAAACAAGTAATTGATAGAGATGACAGCCTTCTTCCAGACATGATTTTCAGAAGTCAGGCTTGAAATGCTAGCTTTTCCTTATGCACTTGTTTATCATCTGTAAAAGCCTGATGATCCATTCTGAAGAAAGGACGAACAGATCTCTAAAGAATGTGTAGGTCTGTTGTGAAATCAAGTGTAAATCTAACTAGAAAGATCATATTGACAAAAAAAATCCATTTTGACTCATAATACCTAACAATACTTAATACAGTGATGATCAGAAACATTTTGTATAAGGGTTCACCTGACTGACCAGCTCATAAGTATATTCACTAAGGTAATGCATGAAACTTTAGAAAGTTGCCAGAATGGATATACAAGCCGTTTTATTTTAAGTCTTCCCTCGAGATTTGACTCCCAATTTATATACTGTTAGCTAACACAAATGTACTTGCAATTAAAGGAAGAAAAAGTTCAATTACTAAAACATTTGCCGTTTTTACTTGTTTTATACTGAAATAAAAGGAAAGTCACAGGGCACTGGATTAACTCAAAACAGGAATGTTCTGTTACCTCTTTCTGAACATCCTTTGCTTGACTCTCAGCTTCACTGAGTTGGCTTTTTAGACTGGCTGCGTCCTGTTGATGTTTTTCTCTCAAAGATCCCATCTGATCTTCAAGTTCTTTTCGAGACATTTCAAGAACACTTATATTGCTGGTTAGAGCTAAACTCTGCTTCTGAGAGCTGAAAAACAAAATGCAATTGGTTCCTCTTCTACCTCAAATTTAAACAAATTATTTGTTTAAAACCAGTTTTCGTTCTCTGAGCTTCATGTTATTTTTATTTAATATGGAGAAATCATCTTGGAGCAATCATAGAACAGAAGATCAACATTGATTTCCTGTGCAAAGTACTGATATAAAGGATAGGCCATAGACTTGCTTTTAAATACATATGCACTTATTTTTGCATGTTTAAATTAAGTTATATTACAGATTGTAAATACTTTCATTCTCATGTCTTCAGCTTCTTATTGACTTTATTATTCACTATTATATATTCCAAAGCATTTTGAAACTAACTTGTGATTTGAAGGAAGAAGCCTGTCCAAGGTCATTAGAAGCATTTCAGTTACTTGCACACATGCTTCTTTGCTTATTTCAGTGGCATAAGACAAGAGCGAAATAAATCAGGATACCTGCTAAAATACCTGAGCAGTAATACAGAAGCATTTGCAGGGGAAAAAAAAAAACTTGCTCTAACTAATTGGTATGAAAGCATGCTATGCCAAAAATTGTGATACTAAGGAACTTTCAACCCATTTAGCACAAACACCATCAGATATTTAAGAACCACTTTTGGGAAAAAGAAAGAATAATAATCTTCTTAAGCTCCTATGATGCTTTCCTAGACAAGCCTATTGTTCCCTTACCTCGAAAGCTCCTTCTCTTGTCGCTGAAGTTCAGATGCAAGTGAAGTATTTTCCTTCCTTAGCGTAACACATTCAGCTTCCAGAGCAGTCCACTCTGCCTTCAACTTTTCAAGTTCACCTGTAATTAATAATATTTAATCCAAGTACAGTAATTTCACTAATATGTCAAGCAGACCCACTAATAAATGTTGGAAAAGCTTGCTGCTAGGAACAGTTTGTGTGCCATCACACAAGCTAGTGTTCTTCCTAACGTGAGCTTCTTTAAGGTACAAAGCAGTAGAAAATTGTCTCGTTTATGGGTCTATTCTAGTCTGTTAGAAGCAGTGACAGAAAAGCATATTTGAAGTTCATTTCTTGGCAGAAAATAGGAGACAAATTGAAAGTAATGAACAATAATGAGATACATGTCTCTGCTATGTGGAACAGAACATTTAAAACAATAGCTAAAGGGTTAAAATGAGACCTTTGAAATAAATCAATCCATGGCAAAATTGATTTTTATCAATTATCAATTTTATAATCTGAATTGGAAAAAGCTTCTCTGACAGCCTCAAAAGATTGACTAACCCAGAATTCGAAACACATTTTACATATGCCAGCTTCTTGGCAGTGTGTACAATGCTTCAGCACTTCAGCTCCCTTCGCAGATCGTCCAAGACCTGAGGCTATAGGCCTGGAATGGTGGCTCTCAACCAATTCTAGTGAGTGCACTGCATGTAAAGTGAAGTGCAAATGAATGAGTCTCATAGATCTGTACAAAATGCTTTTATATCTCTACATCATGCTTCCAGAATAAAACTTTAATTCTGTATGTATTGTAACACAGATGGAGACTGCATTAACAATTTTATTGAGCCATACAGCACTGTCTCAAGTGAAGCTTTGCTATAAAAAAGTTGAAAAGCTGTCTGTTTACAGGTTTAAATTATATATATTTCCTTATAAAGATTTTATGCAAGTTCTTTTGGAAACCTGTGGCTGTATCAATTCCTCTAACAGCAGAAGTTCACCAAGCAGCATTATATTCAGCCTACTTTTGACATCAGAGGCGTATCTAAGCTAATTTAAGGGAAGGATGATGCTGTTAATGCTGGTCTGTGACACCCTATTAAGCAAGTACCTTTCAAACGAGCAGCCTCCTCCTTATGCTGCTCCTCACACTGCTGACACCTAAGCTGAAAACTGGCTTGTAGACTGACAATTTCTTTTTCATAATCTGAGGCATCTTTCCGCCACCGTTCCAATTCTGCTCGTACAGTTTGTAGTTCATCTTGCAAAGCAGAAATATCTGTGTCTCGTTCTGATGCTGCCTTTTCTGCTACTTGTTGAAGTGACAGAATTTCATTTTGAGCACTGACTAGTTCATTTCGAGTGCTAGAAATTTCACTCTCCTTCTCCTCACGAAGATTCTCAATATCTTCTTGTAACCTCCGCAACTGAGCTGGAAAACACACATTGTTATAATTTTATAAACTGTATTTACAGAAAAACTAAAATATTTTTGAAAATATCAACTTGTTGATATTTAATGGCACTAAAGAAGCCTAATGCAATTAAAAGTACATTAACCTTATCAAATGATTTTCCTTTAAAAAAGATGTGGGGTCATGCTTGACAGAGAGTTGAAAGAAACTAGAATTAGGGTTAGACAAAGCTTTCTTAGACAGAGTTCTCCTGTGTAACATAAAAGCAACTCTCCTGAAATCTGAAACCAAGATTTAGATCCAACTTGGTTGTAAGCAAAACAAGAATTATAGAAAAAGATGCAGGGGATTAGGGGACAAGACGGAATGAAAGAAAGCTTCTGTGACAAGCCAAACAGATCCGCAAAGCTACATTGGAAACATCTGCCCGTACAGCAGTTGAAGTTAATTTGTGATGTCTTTAAACATTTGAGGCACAAAGTCTAGCCTCTACTTTATTCTCCAAACTTGTAGTAAAGGAACTAAAATTACTTCTTCGCAAAAAGTATTTTGCAAAGGTCAAGATGAATTTTGGATGAGAGTGACAGCTGCACCTACTGTACTGAACCATAAGTGGTCCTTTATTGTTCATGGCTGGCTGTAAACGTGCAGCAGTCACATAAGTGTTAGGTTATTCAGCATTTCTCAACTGCACGAAGCAAACCTTTTAAATTATTCCCATTCAAAACTGTTTGGTTGCTAAAAGCGTCTCCTCTGAGCATGACTATTTTTCATAAATATGCATGCAAATAGAATCCTGTGCAAATACTTAAAAGGAAAGTATGACAGTACGAAGGATAAAATAGTTAAGCTCTGACTGATGGAAGCAAGAAGCATGATTTCCCAAGTGCTTTTTGTTTACCTTTTTGAAGTACACCAATCAACGTTCACATGTATTTCAATGATTTTCAATCATTGGAAAAAGCAATTCCCAAAATTAATTCAGAATTGCTCTGAGAAGAAAAGATCAAATTTCTTTGCTTCCCTAATACAAAATATCACAGAGGGTAAGAATTATATTCCTATAGCTGTACGTTATGTTTTCTGAAGCAAAGAGCAAAGACAGCAGAAAGCACCGAAGCGATAACCAAGGTTGAGTAGCTTTCACAGATTTCTTGTAGTTATTTTTGTTCTCTCAATCCATTATAGAAGATGACAGAGTGTAAATGAGTCATGCTGAAAACTGATATAGCATAAAAACTGCTCAAGAGAGACTTTCACGACAGCTATACGTGATGCTTGATGCCCTTCCATCATTTCATATAGAGAGATACAAGTACGATTCTTATATAGATATAATCTAGAAACTTTGCTAGTAGTTGATGTACAGTAAAGAAAAGGTAGCCTTTTTTCCCCTCCTCTCAACAGGCTCCAACAAGGCTTTTATTAAGACTTATCTCATAGATGAACTAAAGAATCTCTGAATAAATGAAAGGAAAAGACAGCATGGAAAAAAAACATGATAGCTATTATGTATTGCAATACACAAAGGCTAATATAGACTATACTAAGTAGGATTTCAAGTAATCTTCTCTCAGATGAAGCAGTACATTTGTTCCATAACAGACAGACAGCAGCACAATGCTTTTTTGCATATGTGAGCAATATGAGGCTTATTACCATCCCATTAGTTTGGAAACAATTTCTATACAATTATTATAATAGAAAAGTAATCAAACTAGTAGATGAGAACAATCTGACAGTAAAAGAGCAGAACATTAATCTTTGTCTTGCCACATATTGTTTCATTAGAAGCTTTGAACATTCCAAACCATTATGCTAGGAAACAATATTTTTCCAAAACACCAAGAATTTAGACTTGCTAACACAGTATATCAATAAGCAAAGGAATGATTTTTCAACCCATATCTTCTTTATATTATTTTCTTCATCAAGCTCAACTAAGTTCCTGATCCTCAGTAATGGCAGTTTTTCAAAGAAATTTTCATTTTCTTCTTTCTGTCTTATTTATGAACAGCTCTGCCTTGAAATCCCAAGGCATGAAAACAAGTATGGCATGAATGAACATACAAAAATATACAAGTGTTTCCAAAGTGTGATGAGGTGTAAAAATACCTTACACAGCAAGAATACTGGAGTGGTCTCTGAAACACTGTGCGTAATTTGGAAGGGTGATTAGAAATAAAGCTTCCATTACGTTTCTTAATTATGTAAACCATTACCTCATCTGAACTGAATGTTGCACTTTTTTTTTTTTTTTTAAAGTAATAGCTAGTTACTTGGGATACAAGAATTTCCTTGCTTTACCTATCTGCTCATCTAAGGAGCTTCACAGGTAGAGACAGGATTTCAGTTGTTTCTATGGCACCCTCTCTTCTGTATGATGAACACAGAAGCCATGTAGAACTGGCTGACCTAAAATACTGATTCCATGAAAATATTTCAAGAAACATCACTGCATGAGGCTGTCCAGGTTTTTTTCTCCACTACAGTTCAGAGGCTGCCAAGAGAGAACAATGACATCATGGCAACCTTTCCCAAGTTGTGAGATATGCCACACCCTGAGAGTTTGGGAAGCAGCAAGCCCATGACTAACATCAGAATGCCTTAAGCTACAGTGGAGAGAAATGAGCAAAAAACACTTGCAAAATTCACTTGGAAAGCATCCAAAAGACAAAGCCACACTGCAGTTAAGCATGGCTCTGGCAAGCTTCTACTGTTTGTTTTTTTTTCTTTTTAAGAGAGAAATTGTTTTAAATAGATAAATATATATTTCTTTGCTCTGCATACAACTGCCTATCAGACTGTATTTTTAACTTCTGCTACAGCATTCTTTTCTTGGAAGATTTTCATTATTAGCAGGACAAAATTCAAAATTAATAACTTCTCTGGTTGGAAGGGATATAAGCTTCTCTTCCTTAGAAGAGCAATAGCAGAAGAACTAAATATGCTTTGCTGAAATCCCTATAAAACAGTGCACTCACACAAGCTTCTCAGTGAATGTACCTGGTGTACATCAAGTATCACATCTCACAACAAACTACTATACATTTAGCAAACCATTTTTATTTCCTATGGGGAAAAAAAAAAACCATAGATGTTACTAGATCTGCCTGTTGTTCATGTCTTCTAACCATCATCTGTTCAAGCTGAACAAGGTATGAAGTTTCTACATGTTTAACAATCAACAGCTGAATTCACAATTGGTATTCACACTAACATTTGCTCTAAGGAAGAGTCCCAGTATAACCCTTACCAATTTAAAGGCAGGATAAATAGCCTGTTGACCAGTGAGCTTGAGCTATCACAATTCTTTTAAAACAGCAGGCAACACAAGGATGTAGAAGAAGCTAAGGTATTCAACAAATCCATATCAAGACAGACTTGGTTAGTTCCACTCTTTCTGTCAATACAGAGCTTCACTAGTTTGCAAATGATAGCTTTTGTGTCATGAGTAAGAGTTACATAAATCACTGGATTTGATTCTGCTATAATTATTTTGGGCTGAAAGAAGCACGATAGTGGTCATACTGTTTTTCATAGAGCACAGTGTCCCTGCTGAAGAAATTGTACAGCATACTAAGGTTAAATGCAGATTTGGAGGGATTAAAAATGATTCAAGAGGATCCTACCAATAAAGTGAAGAGATTGAGAAGAACAAAAGGATAAGGCCTCTGAATGTTTAAGGAGAATGTAAAACAGTCATAGTTAGAATCCCTTGATCATTCAAAGCTGACAAAAACTGAAGAGAGAGGGAGAAGAGGAATATGTTACAGATAACTTCTGCATTTTCTAAGTTACTACTAAAAATAGAAATTGACGGGTAATATTTTAAACTATAATTCAGAGATATTGTTAAAAAAAATTGGATTTAAAACACACATTCACTTAACATTTTCCTTAATTGTGCTTATAATAACATGAAAACAGCTAAAGCTATATATTTTCCCTAGGAAAGTGGAGTGAAAAAGTTCTTTCTTACCTTGCAGAACATTTATTTGCTTGTTAGATTCTTCAACTTGCACTCTATATGCTCTTCTCTCTTCTTCCAATAGTGCTATAAATGAAAGTGAATGTGCCCAAAAGTTTGTTAGTAAAAAGTATTTCAGTTTTGTAATTAGTTTTAATCATGACTTCCTCTTAACCAAAAAGATTAAAACAATCAGATTATTCCAGTAAGTTAAAGCTAGTTAACTGTGTAAGTAGTTCAACAAAAAGACCGAATTAGAGATATTATTCCATTATCATGTAGCATTGCAATTAATTTGAAACAAATACAATCATCCGTCTGGTCCAGAAACTACGTGTGCTAAACGACAACTGGCATAGGGGTGGGAAGAAAAAACGCTGTAAATATCTCTTAGAACACTGAACAATATGTAATTAAACTAGACTACACTACTTCTTGTTAAAAACAGTTTTGTTGATAACAAAGATACAGCTCCATATTTCAAAGGATGATCACTGAATGCATTACACTACATGCATTATCTGACTGAAATATGGATGAATCAATAATTCTAGAATATATTTGATAAGAATGAAATATATGGAGCTCACATATGCATTCAGTACTATGAAAACAAGTTGGTCATTCTTGAGTGAAAAAGTCAGGGGCTCAATCTGACTGATTACATATTAAAAGAAAACAAACCAAACTTTCTGTGCAGGATACGGGAGTGTTAGGAACCAAATCTAACAATCAACAAAACCAGAACCCCTTCTAAGACTACCTGATAAACACAATTTTCAAGGATACCCTACATAACCAAGTTGATCGGGGTCTCACCTTGAAGTTCAAAGCATTTTTGTTTACTTGTTCTAGCTAGCTCTTGGGCTTCAATCAGCTCCTTGTGCAGCTGCTGAATTTCTTGCTTAGCCTCAGTCTCTGACTGTGCACCCTGAAGTTCATCTGACAAAAGAACATTTCCTTTAAAGCATACATTTCTACAGCAGTTTATTTTGCACTATTATGTGATGTCTGGCGATTTTCTATTCAAATAATCCAGAGTTAGTTAAGTAAACTCAAAATTGGATTAGGTAAATATTAGAAAAAATATTAATGTATTTTAAAAGGAGGAAAACATATACATACTTTAAAATATTAATTATAAAAACATGCAGTAAAACAAAAAGAACACACAAATTCAAGAGTTTTTAAAAATACTGTATTGATTAGCAAAGCTGCCTGTATTGACATAAAAGAAGAAATAATCAGCAAGACAATGCTTGACTGCATTAACTTTACTTTTAAAAGGAAGTACTGTAACCTGTTCCCCCAGCACACACTTTGAGCAAGGACTCCCTGCCACCCAGCTCCCGAGCCCACCCTGCTCGCTCCCCACCTCTCCTTCTATGAGCCTCAGCTACAAGAAAATGGAAAACTTAGGGAATTCGCTAGAACAAAACAAAGAAAAGGTTATGATGAGAACGTGGCCTCAAGCTGTGCCAGGGGAGGTTTGGACTGGGTATCAGGAAGAGTTACTTAACAAAAAGTGCAGTTGTGCATTGGAATGGGCTGCTCAGGTAGGTGGTGGCATTGCCATCTATGTTATTTCAGATGGGTGGACGTGGTGTTTAGTGACATGGGTTAGTGTGGACTCGTGAGATGATGGTTGGACTTGGTGACCCTATGGGTCTTCTCCTATCTTAGTGATTCTGTGATTCAATGAAGACCTGTTTATTTCCTCCAGTGACCTTTAAGGGCCAGATTTTGCCCTTAAATATTTCACTAGACTTAAATTAGGACATCACTAATATGATCAGATATTTAAATATCCAATCGCGTGAAACTAAATAATCAAAATACATGCTCTTCCCTGCAAGCTTTGTATTAATTAAAAATGCATGAAAACACCTCTTGGGATTGATTACAGGAAATGACATACAGTCATGGAAGTCAAATACTTTTAAAGCAGAAGTTTTTGGATTATTTAAATCATATAGAAGAAGAAAAATATGCATTTGTCATCTAATGGGTGTATATTAGGAATTTGATGCAGAAACAAAGAGGAAGACAACACCCTAGCCTGCAGGTATCTGTCATATCAGGCAAGAAGCACTTTTGCACCAAATTCTCCCTAAGCAGCGCCTGTGCAGAAAGATCTTTCATAAGTATAAGCAGCACTAATAGGCCACATAAATAGAGAAATAAACCTTTATATCATAAATGACAGAATCGTAGCTGTTGGAAGGGACCTTTGGAGACTGTCAAGCCTAACCCCCTGCTAAAGCATGTTCCTACAGCAGGTCACACAGGTAGGCTTCCAGACAGGTCTTGAATATCTCCAAAGAAAGCCTCCACAACCTCTCTGGGCAGCTGGTTCCAGTGCTCTGTCACCCTCAAAGTAAAAAGGTTTGCTTATGTTCAGACAGAACTTCCCATGTTCCAGCTTGTGCCCAAAGCCCCTTGTTCTGCTTCCGGGCACTGCTGAAAGGCACCTGGCCCCATCCATTTCACTCTCACTCTTCAGATATTGATAAGATCCCCTTCAGTCTCCTCTTCTCCAGGTTGAACAGCCTCAGGTCTCTCAAGTCTTTCCTCATAAGGGAAATGCTGCAGGCCCCTCACTGTGGCCCTCCTCTGGACGCTCCCAGCAGTTCCCTGCCTTTCCTGAACGGAGGAGCCCAGAACTAGAAGCAGCACTCCAGATGTGGTCTCATCAGGGCAAAACAGAAGGGAAGGATCACTTCCCTTGACCTGCTGACCATCATCTTTTTAATACACCCAGGCTAGGTGAGAAGGGTAAAGGAGGAAAATCAGTGAAACAGTTCAGAGGACATCGTGGGAAACAGGAAAGACAGAACAGGAAGGTACACACATTGCACAGCCCTATGGTTGATAAACATCCATCACTACAGATTTAAGATGAAGTCAGACTGCAGACAACAAAAACCCAAAAGGTAAATTATGTTTTCTTCATTAAGGAAACTAATGAAATTATTCTAAAGTTCTCATACTGTGTTCCTCTAAGAGGCTGTCTTTCCCATTCTCACAGTAATGAATTGGGATCAAGGGGCAGAGATATGGAAACACATGCACTTTTAGGCTTTTTCAGAACAAAGTTATGAGAGCAGAAAGAACAAAGAGGACCCAATTTTTCATCCAAATACTTTCTTTTATAAGCTTATTATAATTTCTAGTCCGGATTTCTCTTTACTGGAGATGTTTTGTTCCTAGCTTCTCATGGATAAAGATTTGTGGCAATTAGACTTTCAGTCCTTAATGAGACTGCTCAGAAGAAATGGATGAGGGAGTTGACAAATTACTTTCAAATTAAAGAAGCATAAAGAAGCAGTGTTCCCAAATCAAACAACAGACACATTAAGTGAACATCCTAGTGGACAGCATTTTCAAATCAGTGAAAGGACACATCATGAAAGATGACAAGGCTTTAAAGGAAATGAGAAATTCAATTTATGGGACAGCATAATCAGTTTAGCAGAGAGACAACGTGTCAAGGTAAGAAGTCTTTCCTACTCAAATGCAAGAGGGTAGTTTCCACACACCTGATAAGCTTCTAAACCAAAAGCTAATACATATAATCACAACTATGGAAAAAAAAAAGCAGATTTTCAATCTCACATAAACTGACAATTTCTTTCATGCCCTTTAGTACAAAGCAAACATCACTTCAGTGCTAACACTGAGATTTGAAAAACAGTATCTTGATGGTATTGCTATATTCATAACCAGTAAAATTACTACTGGGTTTAGATATAATCCATCATGTATTCAGTACTGGAGTAACTGTTCTCAGAAATCTAAGCAGAGTTCTACCATTAAGGTAATTACAAAAAAACTCCACCGAATGAACAAACAAAAACAACAAAAAACACCCATCCTCACAGAAAGTTTTCATCTGTGACCAGATTTTTTGCTATCTTGTAAGAGATTCTTCACCCCACTTCTTCCACACCTATCCCAACACTCATGTTTTCCTTAACACCAGATTGCTAATCTTTAAGTTTTCCTCTACTGGTAGATTAAAAAAAAATAAAAAAGGAATAGTTAATGCAATCTGTAACAAGTCATTCTCGAAGTACATTAAAGCTCCTTCTCCCTCAAAAAGAAGTCTAACCCATAGGTCAGGTTTGAGGAAAAGCAACTATTTCCAGATCATTAAAGATTACAATAGCGTGTGTGTGAAGGTTTTCCATCTAACATAACATCTAACATAAACTTAGGTTTTGCAACCTCAGAACCAATAAAGTTTTAGTTAAAAAGACCAGCAATACTGAGATTAAATCAACATTCACAAGCATGAAGATATTAACTAAGCTCAGTTTATGTGTCTGTCTTCATATTTTTGTTTTGATAGGAGAGCTTATAGAGGCACGCACAGGCCGTGATGTTGATTCATGCCTTAGCCATACGCCTGGCCTGCGGTAGCAATAGGCTGGTATTTCTCCCAAGTCTCACAACAGTTCCCTTTCAGAGTAGGACATGATTTCTGAGGTTACTCAGATGAATATTTTCAGAGTATTCACGTGATTCAGATAAGGCAATTAAAAACCCGAGTTATCTTCAGCTTTGTAAGATTCACAGAAAACTTATCATACTGAATGGCTTGGGTTGGAAGGGACCTCAAGGACCATCACGCCCCAACCCCCCTGCCACAGGCAGTGCTGCCAGCTGCTAGGTTAAGTACTAAATCAGATTTTTTTTGCCGAGTAAGAATACTGGTCGTACACATGAGATATATAGTTGGCTATTCCTGCAACAATTAAAAAATGGTTATCAAACTTTCCACTGCTGATTTTCAGTGTTTATTAACTAAACTAACACTATTCAGAGAACTAAACTATTCAGTAAACATTTTTTAATAAGATCCCATGGATCAATGTTGGAGTTACTAACAAACACCAGAAGTTGACAAGATCATTGAACTTCCAATGGCATTTATTGCTTCTAACCATCTGTTCAACATATACTTGTTTTCAGCTTTGCAATTTTTCTTTGTAATAAGTAGTCACAGGCAGCCTATATAGAAATGTCCAAGGAACTCTTATAAATGGCCCATAGAGATGTTTACCTCTTGAAAAAAACAAGCAGCTCTGCTAATCTGTGCAAGTTTTTCCCCTTCCTCATCTTTGCCAGATTCTGCCTTGTATAAAGTTGAAACAAATCCTGAATGCACTCAGAATTTATTGATGGAAAATACACTTGGAGGAAACTACAGCAATTTAACATCTCATCATTTTCTTGTTCCATGTATTTGTGTTCTACATTCCAGCAGTTAAACAAAAAGGAGCACTGCCTTCTCCAGCAGCCATTTCCGCATTCCAAACAGCTGCCAGATCCGAAATGTTCTCACTCTTCCTTAATTATATGAATGCATAACAAACTGACTTGAAAGTCTTTCTGTGGCAAATAAGATCCTTTTTAGGGCAAAATCAGGCACATGAAGTAGCTCTGACAAAACTGCAAATAAAACTTTGAGCTTAAGGACTCTTCATAAAAATTACACAGGCATATGATTCATTGTACAGATATTTTTAAATGTTTTCATGAGAGCAAAATAGGAATGTCCATAAATAGCCTCAAGAGAAGAAGAGTTATGCTAGTTAATTATAACATGTAATTCAATAGCAAATAGGCATTTTTCAACTGGATGAAGGCAAATGAAACAATGCCAGACATCCACATGAGCAAAAGAATGTTTCCATGTTATAGAAAACTTTAGTCTTTTAAGAGTTCTGTTACTCTTGCTCCCCAGTTTAACATACCCTAGACTCCAGGCATTCAACCTTTTGGCTTGCCTAGACCACACTGAGTGAAGAGGAATAGTCTTGGGCTGCATATATAATATAGTTAATGTTTGTAACAAAATGTTTTTTAAACACATATTTTATTAAAACAGAAGAAAAATAAGAGGGCAACAAAACCATAAAACTAGCAGGAGTTGGACACATTCCCTAGATGGAGCAAGTGTAACTACATCCAACTCTTAACAGGACGTGCCAGCCTTCAAAGCTGAGAAGTAGAATGCTCACAGCTTTACCTCATTCTAGGGCTACTGAAGGCAACCTGACAGAGCCTACGAAGACTTAATTTGCATTTAGGCAGAAGTCAGTCAGAGATTTTCAACCTAAGAGTAATAGGTTGATAAATAACTAATTATTGCCTACTTTCAATGTGCCAGCAGAGAACAAATAAGGTATCCAGCCAAACATTAGTAGTCTTCAGCTGGCTACATGGGAGCAGTAATTCAGTCATTTTCAATGATTAAAATACATATTTATATTTAGATAGGTTTTTTGTTTTGTTTTGTTTTTTGTTTTTTTACAAAAGAAAGGTAGAAATATTAAATCAGTAGATCCACTGATGTGTTTTCTTTTGTTGTTGTCCCCTCCTCCACAGTATTTAAGACTTTGAGCTATTTTTGTTTTATAAATAGAGTTTAAGAAAAGTTATATGCATTATTAGTCATTGCTATTCATACAGACATTAACATAAAACCTAAATGGAAAGTGGTCATTGTCCTGAACACTTAAATTATTTTAAGCTATGTTGAACTGAAATTCACTGGAAAATATCATACTCAATTTTTGGTTTCTTGTCTGAAAAAATATGTATACATGTACCATATACTTTTAAGTCCTTTCTATCAGATAATAGGGAAGTGTAAGCAAATAGAGGAAAAAGCTCTTTTACAGTTCTCCTAAATTGAACTATGGTTTCCTGTCTTTCAAAAATATGAAGAGCTGTCACTTTCTTTTTACTTGTGATACCAATGTAAGCATCACTGTATAAATATTATCAAACATATAACAGTACATAAAGCCAAGTTAACTTTCAGTACCCTAAATGTAACAATATCCCACGTTATTCAGACCCTGAACATGTAAATAGCTTGCTAACTAAGTTTACAGCACGAACACCTTTAGTACAAACAGCAGTAAATAATATAATTTGAGAAGTGTGAAGACCATACCAAGGTTCAACAGTCACTCAAAATACAGTTCAAATGAGGAACTCAAGTCTTCACTCCATGAACAATAAAAAAGATTTTAGAATTTTTATACCACCACGTGCAAACTAGCAGGAGCATTTCTGACAGTGAGGGAAACTACAGAAGTAAAAGTTGGCAATGCTTAAAAGCATTTCTCAGTAATGAAGGAATCTTCTCCATTCTCTTCCCTCAGTGATTATCAGCCCTAACTTGAGTGAATGCTGATACTATTTCTCAACAGTACTTGAAATTATAAGTTCATAGAACAGTATTGATAAGTAGAGCTAACTAGCTTTAAGCACAAATTATTCCTATACTAACTCTCAGCAGCACACTTTTATACCATCTAAAGGAAACATTATTAATATTTAAGCTCAATTCTTCCTTACTAACACGATCTAAATATTTCATGAGTCTCAGTATTAACACACATTTGATTAAAAAAAACAAAACAGGAACATTAACTTATAAATACAGATTACGTATTTATATGTAGACCATGTATTTAAACTTAAAAAAATAAATTTACCTTTCAGAAGAGCTACTTTAGCAATAGGTTCATTTAGATCTTGGTCATCCATTTGGGCATCTGGAAAAAAAAAAAAACCTTTTAAGAAAACAGGCAGATTGTTGACAGTTTTCATATTTGTATTCTTTAAGTAAAGAAGCTTTTATATTTTTCTTATTTTACAGCAATTTCTTATAAGGTTGAAAGCAGAAAATACTGCTTAAAATGTATGTGTCTCATAATACATAACACAAGCCTTCTCCACTCTTAAAAAATGCTCACAATTAAGTGATTCAATTCAAACTATTTAGATTTTGCAAGGCTTTAGTTCAGTGTTTACCTGTAGTGTCGTCACTGCTTTTTTCCTTGCTCGGACTAAGAGTGTCTGACAAATCTGACTCTTTCACTCTTGCTTGGTTCTCTGTAAGAGACAGGGAGAATCAAGTACAGTGTAAGTGCTTTGTCCCTGACTTATATATATTATATATATATATGTACATATATATATGACTGTTAAATGTCACTAGAAAGAAGAACTGAAGAAAGCTCTTAAAAATCTGATGTTTGCTTATTTCTTCATAAACCTGAGGTAAAATGGATTCAGTTTTACTGAACTCATTAATCTAGCCTAGCATCTAATTGGGGATGCAACTGTCTCATGCACAGCTTGAACTTTTGTGTGTAGCTGTATTCTTGCCAGTTGGAACTCTTTGTAAAAGCTGATTGTTTTATCCAATCAGAGAACAAATACGAAAAGAGATACAGAACAATGCAGATACTGTTATGAGGCAGAAATAAAATGCTGTGATGAATAAAACTGTTTCAGTGTTTTGAACAAAAAAATAATAGCAGCAAGCCTTGTATATACTGTTCTGTAGAAAAAAAAAGTGTAGCATGAATCAATAAAGAATACACTAACTAGTTTATAGAAAGAATTTTCAGTTCAGACTGTATTTCCAGAAGGCAGTTGCTATGCTTTTTCCACCAAAAAAAAAAAAAACCCAACCAAAAACCAAACAGACCCAAAGCTTCACAGTATAACTAGTCACGTACAACCCATCACATCATCACATTCAGCTTAATGAAGCCATGCAGCCTTCTCACCACTTCTCAATTTTTAGTGAGGAGCATATTTTCAGAAGGTGAGGTGACTCCTGTAAGACAATTCAGCAGCTACAAAGTCACCAACATGCAAGTGAAGCTGAACAGAGGGAAGTCTTTCTTGGCTAACTATATGCACCCAGCCTTGGTCTGACAGCAGTGCTGCCTCAGATTAACACATATTCTATCTGAGTATGATCCCCAGGTAAAGACAGTGACATGCACACACACCAAAGGCATCGTTATGACATTATGTATGGTAGGAACAATGCCTGTGTATGTGGAAAAAGCACAGTGAACACAATTTCTTCACATACAGATAATGCAGATGCAAAGAAGAGTGCCAGAGGACCAGAAACAGAAGATGCACAATGATAAACAATAAGGTGAGTTATATGAATGCTGTTAGAAACCACTGACAACAAGCAATAAGCACAACAACGCAGGAGTCACGAGGAAGTCTGGGGGCATTGCTTCTACAAATAACAAGAGAATAAAAGGAACTGAATGCCCCCTGAACAAGAAGCGAAAAATGAAAACGTGCAACACTGGGAAACGAGCGAGATGACAGGTTAACAGCAAGAAAGCACTTCTGTTATCTAACATGAAGAATCTTCTTTCTTTGTGCCAGAACACAAACTTTTAAACAAAACAGAAGATGACAAGTACAAGCAAAGTAGCCGATCAAGAGCCAGGCTCTTCCTATTTCAATAGGACTGAAATCACTGGAGAGGGAGAAGGGGAAAGCACCCTGACACAGTGCATTAGGGGTTCAGGCCCGGCAGCTTTCCCAAACATAAATCATATGCCTTCAGCTGACTTCAAAGCTCACAGTGACTGAAGCAGTTACGGAATTTGATGGCTGGGGTGGTTCTTCGCTAAGTGAAAACAGTGCTGCCCCAGTTTAGAAGTGTTATTCCCTAAAAACAAATTCTGAAGACGTCACAATACGGAGCATTTTCCATGTATCAAATAGAATTAAAGCCACAAGACTGCCACGAAAACTGTAAAAAATATTTAAACCTTAGATACAAAGAGAAGTATATCCTGAAAGCCTCACCCATGCCGTCTGTCTTAGTGGCCAGTCCAGGAGTGCGAAGCTGAGCAGTATCTGCATCCAACTAACCTTACCATATCAGGTCATGCATGGACACAGCTTCCTTGTTCTGTGCTAAGTGGAGCAGCGTGAGCTCCAAGCCCTACATTAATTCTCCCTTCCCCTCTCCTCCCTCCCATGCTCCCCTCCCACTGCTCTCAGGTACAATTGCCTCCCCTCCCCCTCAGCCCCTGATCCAGGCACCAAGAGCAGGCACCAGAGGAAAGACGTGCAAATGTAAGTGTCGGAAATGGCAGAAGTAAAAAAGACAGATGGTTTAGAACCCTGCTTCCTATGCTGCAACCACAGACTAAAGCACAAAACCGATTTCAGTACGAAGTTGTTTCTATTTCCCATAATAAAACTAAGCTGAATAAATATAGCCAAAATGATGAAGTATATTAAAACGTGTTGACATCATACGTACTTGAAGAGTTCGAATACATTAGCAAACACTAAAAATAACTGGTGGTACTGCAAGTTAACTGGCATGCAAGTGTTAAGTTACAGTTATTGTATGCATTCTTTTGCCAAATATGGCACGTTGTCTGTAGTTTGCACACCTACAGAAACAAATTAAAGGTGCAATTTCATACAGAAGGAGAAAAGTCTCTAAAGCACCAGGACTTTAGCCAAGCTAACATTTATTCAGTGCAGTAACACTTTGCAGAAGGACAAAGAAATGTGTTAGTATGTCTAGACATGAATAAAAAGCTACAGGAGCGGATTCAGCCCACAAGTCCAACCTTACATTATTAGACACACAGGAAATAGTGACCTACATATTTCAAAACTTTTTTTTTTTTTTTTCAGTTTTGACACTGCAAGATAACAATCACTGTTTCTTGGCAAGGTAAATCTTGTCAAACTAAATCTTTGTATTTCACTTGCTTTATACTGAAAAGAAGCTGGAGATGCACGCTTATAGCTTGCTTGCAAAAGGCAAGCTTAGGAGGTTAGTAGTTGTTCTGAAATAGTTACCAGGGCTAAGTTACAAACAGATCAAACTGAAATACATTTTCATCTTAAGTTGGACTAAACATTATTTCTCTTTCCTCCTCTAACTAACAAGTTTGAATTTATGCCGGCACAAGAGATTTTAATCAATTTTCAAAACATACATATTGTACTTTCAATTAAAAAAAAAGTACATTCAAGTAAGAACTCAGTTGAGAAAAGAAGTTCGTGCAATCAGTCCTTGAAAATTGTTTCCTTTCAACCTTTTTACTCTACAGCAGTATTTGAGGTCAGTACACAATACACCTCCCCTTTCACTGATAGTTTTATTACGTGAATACTCAACAAAACAAACAGCCAGTTTAAGAGAGAACATGCATTAAGGTCACATAAAATCCATGCTTCAAAACACTTAAATAATCCATAAATCTAACCTTTCAAAAGCTTTGTTTCTTCCACTTTGGTTAGATGTCCTTCATCTATGATCTTGTCTGCCAAACAAAATAAGTGTTACTTTCCAGGCTCAAATTAAGCAAGCTTTTCCCTGCACACATCTACGCAGACCACATTCCATGACCAAATTAAAAGCTGACAGTATTACTTTCTACTCAGGCTTGAACAACAACTTTATTCTGGCATGGAATAATGAAACAAAGCACTCAAACCTAGTAAAACATTGTGATAAAGTACATAACTATATGTCCTCTGCAATTTATTAACTTTCATTAATGTTCCAGTTCACTAATGAAAAGTTACAATTGTTTTTTAAAATGAACTTTTTTTTCCCCCAGACTGAGAGCAAAAAATAGTAAATATCACCAACTTAAAATTTTCAAAAACAAGAATTCTGAGAGCTGTTTGCTTGAAGTGAACACCCACCAAATACAGCAGAAATCTAGAAAGACACCATAGTGAGAGCAATTGAGAAGCCACCTCCACATCACAACTGCTTCATCACTGCCCATGAGGAACACAGGAATGTCCTTTATAACGTTCAGAGCACTGAACAAACACACCACAGCCAGGTTCCCAAATGCGTTTGCACAGCACTGGCAGGGAAGTCTATCCACTTATCTTAGGTGGTAAAACACATCTAAGACACCTGAGCTTGAGACTAGACTGTGAACATCTTCTTACTGCAGGGAGCACATGAAGGCAAACAGTATGACCATGTGAAGAACAGGTCTGGATTTATCAAAGACAACAAAAGGACTATTGAACCAGCAATTAACTTCTTTCTTGTTACAAGATTTCATTATTTCAAATTTCTTCACAATGAGGTGATGCCAACATGCAAAGTGACTGAGGGTCACATATCTCACAGGTCGTATCATCAATTACAGTGCAGCAGATGTTCTGCTTTAGACAGCTGAAAGCATTTCCAGGGGCTACTAACAGCCAGTAGAACGCTGGGCTTGCAGCTGCTGGATCCACGACAGCCCAGCAGAGCTGAGCAGGGCGCTCATAGCAGATAACCAAGGCTCAGAGAAGACAGGATGGACAGCATGCACAGGAGGTCAGACTGAACAAGCTGAAGGGCAGCAAATCCTTCTCAATTTTTTAAAGTTAAATATAGTGAGCTCAGTCGGCATTTTGAGCTTCAAGGAGCTCTGAAGATTAAGAAGTCTCTGTGTCACTCAGGCAGCACACGCTGCTGTGCCCATGACAAGCTAAGGACAGCAGACAGGAGACAGCTTTTTCAGCCATGGATGGAAAAGGACAAACTCTGAGGCATAAAAACCTGAGCTCTGAACAACTGTTTTCATGGCTGGAAACTTGTCCCATCCCATTCCTGCCCCCCCAAGCAGACAAACCAGCCTATAAGAGACAGTCCATCCATCTATTCTTGGCTGCAAATACTGTCCTGCAGTATTTTTACAAGATTTCATGAATACTGTTTCAGAAAAAGTAATGAACGGTGCTCCATATTTTCAGGACTGAGTTCAGGTCCCAGCAGACTGCAGGAGATCACCTGTCATCCAGCTTGTGCTTATCAGAGCTGAGAGTCCCTGAGCCTGGGGAGACAAGAGCAGGCACCAAGCTTCTGCAGCCACAAGTGAAGAGGGACTCAAAGGTTTCATGAGCCCTAAAAAAAAGTAAATCTAAAGAAAAGCCTTTGTGTGTGGCTTTTCCAGGACTCAGCTGAGGCTGGAAGAGGGGGTCATAGTAGGAACACAGCAAGAAAGATACTGAGGAATTCAGCCTTAACATTTAAAAAAATAAACGGAATGTAAAAACACTGCACTCAAAGTAGCTATCAGTTTCTTGATCTCAAGGGCTGATCATCTGTATGCTGGGTGGTTAGCTTAAGATATACTTCTGTATAACCAGTTTACAGAAGAAAATTTGGCTTCATGAACTGACAGATCCCGAAGTCTTTGCATTGTTCTGTTAAAATCAGAATAATTGTAACACAGAACAAATAAATTAGTCTTATTGACCCCACTGCTTTCCCAAACTCTCTGAACTTTGGCGGCAGCTCCATACATTTTTAATAATTGACCATTTTTATGACTAAAGAAAAAAATCTGCAGATTTAAAACAGTTATTTTATTTTTTCACAGTGGTTGAATGTTTTCTGATGTCCACCACGGCAGTTTTAGTTTCAGTGTTTGTGTGAAAGTTACCCTCCCAACACTGGTCCAGCAATAACACTGAAGACTCCTTGTACAGAGTGACCCAAGGGGGGTACAGAAAGCATTTTCCACTTGGTGGCTGACGCCTCTCATAGTTTAAAAAGAGAGTAAACATTCTATGTGTTTTAAAAATAAAGCATTAGTATAGTTCAAAGTCAACATAAAATATTTTATTCCAGCACGACTAAGAATACTTAGATAATAAATAGAAAACTGAATGTTGACATCATTAAACTAAATAGCATCTTATACTGCTGTTCTGTGTTCTGACCTCCCTACTCACTAAAGACAGCAGAACCCAGATGGCAATCAGAAATTCAAAGTTAAAAGTCGATATACCTATATCTTTACAACTTTTTTTCCCCCACACATCTGCATCTTTCCATATTGCTATTTCACAAAAAAAAATCTTCATAAACTTGATCGTTTGAATTCGAAAAAAAATAAATAAATCAAGATACACATTTCTGGTCACCAAAAAAAGAGAAGAGGATGAGGATCCTAACTTTAGCTTCTGGAAGAAATGATTTTGGTCTTTCACGTCATCCAGAAATTACTTACTAAAAATCAAAGAGTTGCTGATATGTATAATAATTAAAAATCTTTTTTATTGAAATGATTTCTATGAGTTCAAGCATTGCATCTCATCTTTAAGCCAACTTCTCTCGCTTAAATTTAAGAAATCTCCTTTAGATTTAGGTTGCCTATTACTGTTGCAATTTGATTTTCAAGATATCCAGACATTACATGATTATTTAAATAAATGCCCCCGCTCAATGTATTTGTGTTTTTATATCAAATTAATCTTTCAAGGAAGCCAGCTTTGAAGACCAGTGAAAGGAAACCTGGTCCTCAGCACTAATTTCAAACCACTGGAAAAAAGTTGTACTGAACGGCTCTAATTTCCAATGGATTTATGACCTGTGGGTGAGAAAAGTTGGGAACAGTCACTCAATCTATTAAATACCTACTCCATTTTATATAAATAGAATAATAAAAAGAAACAGAATTTAAAAAACGCAAGAGTGGACTTAGTAAAATGGCAAAAAATTAACTTCCATTTAAAATCATAAATGTAAAATCATCAAGTGAAAAAAATAAGGTCACAAGGAGAAAAATAGGAGCAAAAGATAGGAAGCTGGCACAGCACTGACTCTCTCTTCTGTCTATTAATCATCATCACATTTGGCAATAACTCATGCCCTGTACTAATTAGAAGAAGGTAACTTTTATTTTTTTGCTGTTGACATCACAGGATTTCACCAGTGGTTACTGAAAGAAGTTATGAAATGAGCAGTGAGTGACTGGACGTAATGATCAGGAAGTAGCACACTTCTCAGATCATTCAGTGCATCATTTCATAACATTCCAGATTTTGCAGAGCAAGGAAAGTTACTGGATCATGTTGCAAGGCCTGCTCTATTAAGAAAACTCAAACAAAACAAAACATGAAAAAACCAGTTGCTATGAAGTTAAGCACCAGTGCTGCACTGCAACTAAGATTTGAGGAGTCCCGCTGTTTCTTCCCTATCAAAAAACCAACTTAGCTGGAGTATCTTGAGACATCTGACTGTTGTCAACTGATACGCACTCTCAATTGCCTTCTATGTCTGTAGCAGTTGTTTATACAGAATATTAGATTATTTGGTCATTTAATTCCCCTTCTCATGCTACCTTACATACTTCTATTTCCTTGACTCAAGGCATTTTTCTTCATTCTGCTGCTCATGTTTTTCTGTTTTAACTGCTTCCTCCCCACAACTAGACATGCACACTCTCCTCTTTACATAGCAGGAGTCAAAACTTTCTCAACAAACTGCATCATGCTTCTCTCTTTTCCTTTTAGATTTCTCTTATGGTTTGCAAATCCTATCGTTTCAAATCCTACGTAAGACTACTTAAATATGCAACTCCTATTTTCAAAATGTTATTTTATTAATAAATCTGGTCCTTTTCTAAAAGGAAAAGGTCCTATTCCTAAAATAAATATTAGAAGGGGGAAGCTTAGTATAGTAACTATGCGTTCTTCCTCAATACTGCCAATCTTTGCGATACTGTCCTACAAGTCAATATTTGCAGCCTATCTTAGACTCTGATGAGCCCTATTAGCTACCAACCTTCACCGCTGCAGCAGCAGGACTAAGAGGGTAGCTTTCACATACAGAATTTAAATATTAGACCATACGTTTTTTAACTTCATGATTTTGTGGGGCCTGGCTAAACGTGAATTTGAGAAAGGTAAACTTTTAGACCAATAACAAACACAGCAGTTGCTGAATGTAAATCTCTCATACTTAGCAAAGCCTACACTGTCACAAAAATGCAGAATGCTGAACCCTAAGTTAACATATTTTACTATTTACTATATTTTACTAATTGCACAGTAAAATCTTTAACTAAATTTTGATGGTGGCTTCTCCTTCTCCATAGCGACAAGACTGCTGACATTTACTTCACAAAGCTGGTGCTGCTACAAGTTTTACTAATGCCCAAACAATGAGAACAGTCAACCAGTTCATATCTGAACATCAGAGTACCCTTTTTTCAATGTAGACCAAAAAAATAATCAAGCTTTGAACTTCAGTTCTTTTCATGTAATGAATAAAGAGGATTCACGAGACTTTTCTGAATTTTAAAATTGTTACATTTCCCTATTGAAAATGAAAGGGGAAAAAGAGCCCAATGTCAAAAAGGTACCGTCTTATTTTTGTTTAACACAAGCTAATAGAAATTATGTATCTGAAGTGGAAGAATTCTTTATGCTACCAAGGGGTTTTCTCTGCAGTTAAACAGCACTTTCTATCCTAATAGTATCTCTCTCCAATCAGACAGCACATATTAACACCTGAAACTTTTCTTTAAATACAGATACACAGGCTGCACTGCTTCATTAGTCATTTTCAAAACCCATTTGCTTTGAAAAAACAAGTTTCTCATTCCAGAGCAATAAATCTTTCTAAAGACTGGCATCTATTTTCATTAAAAGAAGCTCCTGAATTTCCACATAAAAATTCAAGTCTTAAAGTTTTCCTTTTTGTTCTTCGTAACCACTAATTAGAAAAATATGTTAAAACATTCAAATATCAGATAAATTACACAGTAAAACTGAGAAGAGGGATCATTACCTCATCTCTGGCCCACTCCAACCCGTGCTGTTTGTTTCAAACACCACTGGTTAGGCTTTCAACTTCTTAATTTGTAACACAGATGAAAACTTAGACTGCTTTAAACATCAGGTGGCAACATTACCACCCTGATACTGGGCAGAGGAAAAGAATGACTACATGTATGAAAAGACAATGTGATCATCATTTCCACAACAAAGATACCTCCAAAGCAAAGATTTTCTTTTGCTACTACAGGCATCTGCTTAATACCACAACGCCTCAATTCAATGCTACCACAGACGTACTGAATAGTAGTGACAAATTCTGAGTTTTATCCACCTTGTCTGAGTTTTCTGTTGTTTTTAAAGTGAATGTGATGAACACTCTTGTACTCACTCTGACATTCTATGAACTGATGAATAAAAGTGCAGTCCCCTCCACTCTTTGAAAGAAAGTGCTCTAGTAAAGAAAGAAACACTTCAGTTTACATCTGCTTATTTTCAGGTTGATGCAACAAAAAATGTGAAAGGTATATGAACAATATTTGTCACTGCATATTTACAGTTAGCTGTTGAGGTCTGGGTTACTACACAAGCAGACAACACCTGTTTGGAATAATGTCTGGATGATATTAGAAAGCAGATTACTCTTTTGATCTGATCAGAAGAAAAAGTGCTTTTTGACTGCATTTTCAAAAAGTGCTTCTAAATACTAAAATCTATGAGCTTCTCACAACAAAAAGCTGCTTACCTCAGTAGAAGCTAAATAAATCTTGTTAAGACAAATTCAGTAGGAACAAATTACAAAAATCCAAACATTCTGCATTTGGCATTTACAGTATTGCTCTTTCACGTTAGGTGGTGACAAAGGACTTCCGTCAACAACCAGAATTTTGGCAAAGATTAACACATGAATTGTATTTAAATTATAATAAATTTAGAATCCATAAGATGATACATAACTAAAACACACAACTCCACAGAACCACCACTGGTACCCATCTGTAAATTCAGAACGAGACATGAATAACCAGCAAATACCAAATCCAAGTGCTGAAGAAATACAGAGCATGTATTTATCCTACATTCTCTGACATTTTATTCATAGTTTTAAAAAGGTATTTAGTAAGGGTTTTTTTAGTCTTTATGTTTATTCTTCCACATTAGATATCCTCTTGAAATGCAAAGATATTTAACTGTTGCTGAAGTAAAGATTCTAAAACTGGACTCAACTCTCATTTTTACTCAAGTCTTTCTATGAGACTTTGGTCAGCTCCCAACTCCATCAGAACCTGGTGTCTCTTCAACTAAAATGATGCTAATGCTTCAATTCTGACGGACCTCAAAATCCTTTGACTTCAGGAGCCTAACAACCTAAGGACAAAATGCTTTGTCTTTTCTAATTTTGTACACAAACCAGCAAAGCGTGTTACTTTTTAACAAAAGTGCTCAATCATCAGCTTCAGCAGCCTAGCCCTTATGAGCAATGATGTAATATTAACCTTTACCATATTTGAAAATCACTTCAATAAGTAAATGTCATTTTTTCTAGTTCGTAAGGACAAGGCTTTTAAAGTACAGCACCATGACTGTAACATCTGTTTTCCATCTCTGAATTATTTATTTTTATATTTTCTACAAGTTGCTCTCCTAAGTGACTGCATAGAAGCTTTTTTGTACCTTTCTGTATTCAAGATATGGCTCACAAAGAATTGAAATAGGAAAACCAGGCGTGGTGGAACAACTTACTGCAATAGCTCAGTTCTAAACCACCTTTGCCAGTAGCTTTATGTCTGAGAAAGTATTCTCTTCAGCATCAGAATTTCTGTCTGTGAAATGAGAGCAAACGAACACCTAACCATCACCACCTTAAAGCACTTTGTTATGACTCTACATGTACTATAAGATGGCTCTTAGTTTCCCTACTCAGAGTACTGTTTTGTTTTTGTTTTGTTTTTAAATTTGTGGCAGTCCATAAAATTAAGAATTCATGTAAGATCCTTGCTCCTGCAACAGTTTAAGTGTACCTGTAAGTACAACTCCTGAGCTGGACCTTTAGTTTTCAGAGACAGGGAGACAAGAGGAACATTACAAAGCATGACAAGTTGATACAGTTTTACCTTCTTCATCTGCAGCACATGAACAACATTTCAAGAAAAAAAAAAAACCACCTTGTTTCTAGTTCTCTGGTCATTAGCACTCAATGATGAAAGAGGATAATAGCATCATCATACACAAACAGAGGAAACCATTTTTTCCCCCTTACAGTCTACTTTGTACAAAACCACATCTTGCATTTCTGATTTCAGTCTCTACCTATGAAGTCTTTCCCTTATGCAAAATATCCACAAGCTCCTTCACTGCAGAAGCAGCTGAATCTACATCATAAGCCCCAAATTCTAAGTTCTAAAATAACTCAAGACTACTCAGCAAAACACAGTAACTATTTCCTGCTGCTCTCAAGAAGG
Organism: Chrysolophus pictus; assembly: GCA_037305975.1. NCBI lineage: Eukaryota > Metazoa > Chordata > Aves > Galliformes > Phasianidae > Chrysolophus > Chrysolophus pictus. The sequence continues at coordinate 11,204,625 of CM074587.1, forward strand.
CAAAAACCAAAATCTGGCAGAAAAAAAATTACTGCCCATCTGTCATTGTATGATGACTGGATACAGAACAGGAGGATAAAGACAAACACATTCTGTCATGAAAAGAACACAAGCCAACAAGCTCTACTTAGTCAGAGAAATGTGGATGGGCTCATTGTAGCAAAGATGTGCAGAAGAACGTGATACAATGCAAAATATGGAAAGCTAAGCTAATCCACAGAATAAAATAACATTATGGCAGATACATGAGAGAGAAAGGTAACAGACTTCATACACACAAACAACAACAACTTGAATGAACAGTTCTATGTCAAAGAAAAAAAGTGGCAGACAACCTCCTAACATTCCTAAGTACAAGTGCTTGACCTCCTGTTATGGAGGTTCCTGTTCTTGGGAAGAAGAAATATGTGCTTTCATGCATTTACCCAAATTATTCTTATGTGATTCACAATAAATAAAAAAGGGACTGCTTCTTAAATTTTGAAAAAAACTTAAGAGAATGGTACATTGGTATCACATCACAGGCTGGTTTTTTCACAGTACTGCAGGATTTTCCAAAAACTTCCAACAATCTAATTTACAAAGTCTTACAGCTCACATAATTAGAACATGATTATTAGAATGAAGAATCACAGTCTTTACACAGTGCCTCAGTTTTGCTTGGTAGAGAAGTTAATTATTGCCCATGGTAGAAAATTAAAAAACAAAAAGACATGTTCATTTCTTAACCATTCTATCAAGCATGGTGAGTATCACCAATCTAAACTAAGGCAACAGCAAGATGGAACAATACTAAGAGAAAGGGAGAACCAGCACTTAGATTAAGCAGATGTTTTATACAGTTCCTGCCAGTATATTTAACACCTCTCCCCTGCTCCAAATAAGAAATCGACATGAGGTTATGCCATGATTTCATTTTGATAGCACTCTCCCAAATTAAGAAGCTCTTCATTTATAATATGAAGAAAATAAATTATATCTAAAAATTAGAACACAGATAGCATTTAAATTGTTTCAAAAAATACATACAGTCATCCTGAAACACTGTAAGTAATAGTTGGAACCACGAGTTCTCTATGTAAGGGTCCCAACCATCCTACTAATAACACTGTGAGTCCTCAGAGGCTTCACTATACACAGGAGATGTTCAAGGAAAATTTTTCATTGATGTACCTTAAATAAACTGAAGATAACAAATCTATCTTAACTAACAGAACAATTCAGTGAATATAAACCATTTCTCATATGAAAAAAAATTAGCAGATTTTTGATCAATTTTATTTAAAAAAGCCTCAAGTGTATGTTAAGACATTGGTTAAAAAGAATCTAGCTTAAACTACTTCGTCTTTAAGAAAAAAAAGTTAGTGTGTATTAGTTCCTGTTTGGTAGAAAGGCACTCTTAAATTTTAAAGAAGTTTTAAAGTTAGTTTCCACTACTGGTATGTGATTTACTTGCATTTGTCATACATTATAGACAGCAAAAATATATTTTTTGCTGACTTTACTTACCATAACCAATTTAATAGAAAAATGTCTGTTTTGCAAGGAAAATAAAAAGGAAAATAGTTAATGAGGGTTTTCCACTGTGTGTCACAAAATTGACACCATTCATAAGATTCCCACTGATTCCAGTAAAAATCCATTTAAAAATTAAAAAAAAAAAAAAATTAAAAAAATTAAAACAGGTCAGCTTCCAAGTTTGGCTCCTTGGACTTTACAGAACCTTCTCAAAACACCTAGACTGAGAGTCTAAGCAACAACAAAAAAAGCTGGTCAGAGAAGCAGGCAACTTCTTTTTTAAGGGAATATTAATCCAAGTAAAACTTTAGAGAACAAAAAGAATTTGTTCAATTTCAAACATCAACCATAAGACAAAAGGTAGCCTTGAGATACACTACCTTTTTGTGTGCTCCCATTAATTTTAGGTATGAAGTCATCAACTTGTATGCCTAGGATTAAGAAAGGGTATTATTTCTAGAATCAAGAAAAAAGTTTTGGATTTTGTTTCTTTATAAATACAGCACTGTGAAACGTAAATGGTTTTTCATAATATTTCCTCTGAATATCTAGATTATATTAATCAAACAAAACAGGCAAAATTTAATGCATTTTCCAACAGGACAGATCACATTTCAGGCTGTTCAACACATCAGAAGTTACTGTCATCCAAAGAATTACTGTCCATATTTTTAAAAAAGAACATGACAACAAACTAGTATCTTTTTCTAAGTGGGGGATAAGGGGCTGGGAACCAAGAAAAGCTCTGAATTGAGCAACAAACCCAAAGGGTGAATACGCACAGCAGCAGTGCCCTCTGCTGGCAATTTGCTGGACTCACATATTTTCTCTCCATATCGTTAACAAGCAGTAAAACAGTGCAGTACTGGCTTACTTGTAAATACATTATCCTATTGCCAGACACCTACATTACAGGATTATTACAATAAAAAGAATTGAAGAGAAATAATCTGGAAACCAGCTTTAAACAAGAAACTGATCACACCTACCTAAGCTGTTGTGTTCTTTAAGAGTTTTCTCCTGAAGATGTTCTAACCGTACTGTAAACAGAATTCCAAGAAAAAGGTATTTCACAGATTAAAAGAATAACAAATGAATAATTTTTTCTCCACTAGTGACTAACCTTGTAAAGCAGTTAGCCGCTCATTGGTGAAGTCATTATCAGCCTGCAAAGCTTCTATTTTTGCTTGAAGCTCTTGTTCTCTTTCTTCCATTTCATCTATCTTATGTTGTAATTCCTTTTTCTCTGCCAGTCCTTTCTGTTGGATTTCTTCTTGTTTTCCTTCTGCCACCTGCTCAAAGGAAAAATCCCCAAACAAATGAAAATTAACATCCTGAGGTGTAAATGTCCTTCTTTTGTATAACTGAATGTACTAAAGTAACCTACTTTGGTAGTCAGATGGAGAAAACAGAAACAATACAATCTCACTATAGGCAAAATTACAGATAAAAAGAATCTCAAAACATCAACAGAACACTATGGGGTCTGGAGAGCTTAGAAATACCTACGCTCCCATCTCAAACCATCAGCCAAATTGCAAAGCCTTTACGAGCTGAGTTCACAGATTAACTTCATTAAAACCCACAGCTTTTTCCTTGTTGGATTTCGTAACACATTTCATAGATTCTCCTCCCTGCAAAGCTAGGTTAATAAGCTTCAATTTTGATCCTTCTGTGTAAACTCATCACCAACAGTGATTAATTCTTAGTTGCAAAACTAAGGACCTTAAGATCAGCAATGTAACATTTAATTTGGAAAGAAAAGTCTTCTGAGATGCTGAGCTAAGGCCAAAATAATCTAAATTCCTGTATCCAGGACAAATGTAACTCTTAAAAACAAAACACTACCACTTTCCTCCTCAATATGATCTGCTAATCTTAATGGGAATCTTTACGGGAACAGGCTTTATCATACTGTCATCATTTTGTTCTCCAGCATATGGGACATTAAAATATTAATGTAACTGGAAGTTTGATTTAATGATAAACCTGACATCATGTCCTTCCCACCAAAGAGCTGAGCTGTAATATTACAGTGGTTGGCCATTTGTGCTTGTAACTGCACTAAGGGAACGTGAAATGCAAATAAGGTATTTATCTAAAAGCAGCTGAATGTGAAATTTCATCCATTACAGAATTTTATACAAAAACAAACTGCAGTTCCAAAAATACTGTCATTTTAGAAGTGAATGAAAAAGGAAAATTTTTAACAATTTAATTATGACACTTTCAGGCATGTTAAATGTAAAGGAAAGTAGCACATAACAGTTGATATACATCTTTCTACTCGTTGCTTAAATAATTTCTTAACCTTTACTTGATTGCTGCTTTAGAAATGAAATCTTTTTCCATGCATTACAACATCAACATAAGTCTAATAAAGTTCTGTTGTTACCTTTAGCTTGTCAGAAAGATCTTTAATTTCATTTACAGCTCCATTGTACTTATTAGCTAATTCTCTTAATTCTTCCTGAGTCCGCTCATTCATTTCTTTCAGGTGAGTACATTCATCTTCAGTATTACTTAAACTCCGCTGTAAGAGAAAATTTGTATGGAACAAATGCAACTTTTGAGACTAATAAACCACCAAACATACCAGCTGATCTACATGTCCCCTCAAAACAATATATGCAACTGATTATATTTGTTTTCAAAGTGCTTTGCTCCTAATCATCAAGTCTAAACACAATAAAACGAGCACTGGCAAAAATACTAGCCTTTGTAATAGTCTACTTAATAGAACTTATGTGAAGAAAGCTTCATGCATGTGGAAAAAAAAACCAACACGCCTCAAAGCCAAATTAGTCAATGAAAAATGAAGACTGATGGGAATAAAGAACTCAATTCATCTCCCTCATTCTCTTACGTTATTTATAAATGAATTTTTGAAGTTTCACAGATTTTTTTTATGCAATCATACTTCACCACACCTCTTATCCACCTGAAAATAAAGATTTATCTTAAGCTTCCTTGGCTCCAAGGAAGCTTTCTAGATTGTTTTCGGAACTCCGTCATGTGTGCAAGCATCTCAGCTAAGATGCCTTTTACTTAAGAGGCAGCTGGGTCTTCAGGAGGCAAGAAATGCTCCAGGACAAGTCGGCATCAGCTGGAACCAGCAGCACAGCTAAATGGCATATAAAGTTTCCTCCTCATTACTCAAGATCTGTTTCTTCATTTGTATCACATTACAGACAGTAAACAAAAAAGTACTTGTATTTCTTGATAACAAGCCCTAACTTAGTATTCTTTCCTCGTCATCAAAACAGTCCAAAGCCACAATCTAACCAAGGCTGCATTTCACACTATGTTATTTAATAATTAAAGCACAAGTTCCAATCAGGAGCAAACATTTTTTCTGTGTGAAGGGGAAAGGATGTGCTAGAGAGCATGCAAGGAAACTCCATACTGAAGTTAAATTAATATTTCTCCACCAAGAGTCAAACTGAAAAGGAAAAAGAATAATGGAAGAGTCAGAGCATTCTTTTCTTAGAACAGGATTGGAAAGGAGGAGAAAGCTAGGAGCAAACATAGAACTCCAACCATTAACAAACCTGTCAATAACTATTACAATATACAAGGATGTATTTGACTCTCTAAGATTACTTACTACAGCACTAACTGCACTGCATTCTCTATAAAGCATGAAGTGTGTACACACTTTGTGAACACAATAATCAAGTCCTCAGACATTTCTTGACCTTGATCACAGCAAATAAGGATTGAAAGTGAAAATGACAGTGGAAAAAAATAGCAATGAGAGCTATCATAGGGACAGAAATCCTATTTAAAGAAAGAATCCAACACATTGTGATCTGAAAAGCTCATTCTTAAGCATGCTTTGAGAAGTTAAGCTTACATTTCCATAATTTTTACGATTTAAACAAGGTCTAATAGCATTTTTTCAAAAGCATGTGTTATTTTCACCCTCACTTATTTCCCAGACATACTAAATATGTTAAGAAAGCTTACTATTTTTCAAGAGTGGGGGGAAAAAGAAAAGTTTAAAGATCCCCATTAACAGTTTAAGCCTAAGATTAGCATCTAAGAAATAAACAGCTCTGTTTAATATACTGCAAGTGCCACAATATGACAGACACTGGCCTGTTATAGGCAATAGCAGCAGTTGCAAGTATTTCTGTATTTCCAGCAAACCAGTTAAGAAAATCAGTACCTCCACTTCAGACAGCTTTCTGACCACTTCAATTTTCTCCTGTAGGACCCGCCTCAGGGACTCTTTGGCTGTTGTCTCATAGTTGTGTTTGTCTTCTTGTAATGCTATAAGCTCTTTTCGTATACTGTCTTCTGTTTGATTCTGGACATGCAATTGAAATACAAAAAATAGAAATTAATACTTTGCTGATTAAATATGTGAGATTGTGCTAAAATCTATTCCAAAAAATGCTCTATTCCAAAATGTTCAGCAGTTGCTGGTAGATGAGAAAACGTTGCAGGTAAATAACTGAACAAGGATTCTTGATACATCTGGGTATAAACCACCTGTATCAGCATACATCTGTAATTCTTTGATCACAGCAAAACTGTAATTTTTTGAGGCACAAAATAGTGTCATGCCTAGAAGTCCTACTGTTAGACAAACCCAAACTTCTGAGGTCCCATTTGAGAGATCTCAGACAGGGTCTGCAAAAAAAAAAATATATATATATATATATATAATCTAGGTAGTTGTGAGGAAGGAAAAAAAATTAAGGCATACATGGCCTGAATAACATACAAGTCAGGGTATTCTTTTTACTTTGCTTCTGAATATCAGCATATTTACAATTCCTTTTTTCAAATCCATATTTGAAAAGAAAACAGGGCTGACAGATTGGTTGCTTCTCACAGATGACAAATTCCTTTTCTGTATACAAAAAGAAAAACCAGTTTGGGCTCAAAAAATGCTGACAGATAACCATTTATCTAAATTTAAAATGATTCCATAAAATACAGAACAGCCCTACAATTTTCAAGCTAATCAGATTATCAAAACTACACAGCACCGTCCCATATGAGGAAGTTTGTGTTCAAACTGCTTTCTTGAGTGTCTCATTTCAAAATACTTCAGAAGAGCTACCTTTCAGTATTCTAATATGGAGTTCTACTAATGAATTACTGACCTTTGAACATGCTTGTAACTGATTACCCATAACCTCTAACCTTGATAGCAGCCTGTCTTCATCTATTAAAGCCTAAAAGAGAAGAAGTTTCACCTCATATTAATGTCATGGCAAAACAAATAGACCATTTCAACAGAACACTGTGTTTTAAGTAATTCCAGTATACTTCTGCTTTAGAGTCACAGTACTGGTATATTTATCATAGAATTATAGAATGGCCTGGGTTGAAAAGGACCATAAAAAAAGATCATCTAGTTTCAACTCCCTGCCACAGGCAGAGTCACCAACCAGCAGACCAGGCTAATCAGAGCCACATCCAGCCCGGCCTTGAATGCCTCCAGTGATGGGGCATCCACAGCCTCCTTGGGCAACCACCCTCTGTGAAAAACTTCTTCCTAATACCTAACCTAAACCTCCCCATCTCAGTTTAAAACCATTCCCCCTTGTCCTATCAATTAAATAATCACATAATCAATTAAATAATCAATAAATATCATTAAAAGTTATTTCAATCTGTACATTAAACTTATTGAACACAGTCTTTTGCACAGTTTGAGAACCATAAAATGCTTTTTACTCTTTAGTTTGTTTTCCAGGTCATTTAAAAAGCAATAGATACAAATTGTATTTTGCAATTTTTTCAGCCTATAAAGGGAAAGGATGCTTTCTGGTACCTGCCAACTAGTATCTGAAGCCTCTTGTGTAACAGCAAGTAGTCGCTGAAGGGTTGCCAGCTTCTGTTCCAACATTTGTTCCCGATGTAAAGCTTCCTATGATGAGACCAAGAAAGCCAACTGGTCAGTTCTGCTAGTGCAACTCAAAAACAGAAGCAATAGAGAAGATACCAAATAACGCTAAATTTAAAGGGAAAAAGTAAGTTTGAGCAGCACACATTGCCACATATTCAAAACTTCAGTAAAACCATCCCGTTTTATTCATCCAGACTTCCATTTGGATATTTCCACTAGAAAATGTTATCTTATAACCTCAGGTTCCCAAACACGTTAATTTGTCAAGCATACACTGCACACGCAGAGCACACACAGTAAACAATTCCAAGACTTCTCAATAGTGTACCCACTCTGAACTTTTGTCACTAATTTCAGCAATAAAATTGGTGTACCCACCAGAAGGCAGATTTGGCAGCTCCTGTGCTGCCAAATGCTGAGCTCCTAGTCCCTAAATCAGGTCACAGAAAATAAATGCCATGCAAAAATTGCTATTTTTGTTTGAATTTATTTTGGGTCAGCAAGGAATTTTTAACAATTCCAGGATGCAAGAGTGAACAGACTGGTAAATAGCTCTGGATTTGCCCTCTCATGGAAGAGCATCTGCCTGAGATGCTTCCTGCTATTTCAGCACATGTATCCAAAATTAACGTCTCAAAAACTTCATAATTAATTGGAATAAAAATCACTATTACCATTTCACCTTATATGAAAGTCAGAGTTCATATTGCTCATTAAGAACGCCAGAAGCTTACATGGAGCTCTGTTATGTTCAATTATAACACTTTGTACACTGTTTCACTATAGAATAAGGTAGTTAAGTGCTTTGTTCCTGTTTACAAACTGGAAGACAAAAATACACTTTTTTTTTTTTTTTAATCAATCAAAGATTAAATATTTAATCAAGTTAATGATGCCATGAAAAAAAAATTACCTGTAGATACTGTGAAAGCTGAAACAATTCCTGAGAATACATACTGGGCGTGTTAGCAGCAACCTGAGAAACAAGAGAATTTATGAATCTAAATGTTTCTGGATCTTCCATTAGACTCAAATAAGGCAAACTTTATAATTTAAATCCAGCCAGGAAGGTAAATTTGTTATCAAACTAATGATGTTTTCAACCATTTTTATCCTACTGTCATTTTACTTCATGTTAACACAGAACTTCACCACTCTAGACTAAGACCACACCGTGCTAATGTCTTTACAAGCTTTTGAAACATAGTAGTAAACAGCTTAACCTCAGCTCAAACAAAAGACACTATGACAAAAGAAACAAGGTGCACAAAAGTGAAGCCATTCAATCTAAGGACAAATAAAATTGGGGGGGGGGGGGGTGCATGTCCAGAAATGGCAATTTTCTTCTCATATTCCAATTCAGTGTGCTTTGTTCCTCACTCCTACCACTCAAGATTTCATCACACATTTTCTGCTGACCTAACTCCACCACCTTCACTCTTTGCTCCTTACTTCACAGCTGGGGTCTGCCTGCATTACCTTAATGTATAATTGTTCTTGCTGTGTTCCAGCACCATCACTTCATTTGATTTTAATATAAATTTAATTAAAGAAAACTATGCCATTCAGTGCCCTGCCTCAGCCAGGCTTAAGAAAGTGTGTTGTTTTGCCAAGTCTTTATTTAACTCTATACTTCTCCCAGTGCCAGAAACCATTGTGCATTTAGGTTAAGGAGGTGGGGTGGTTTGCTGTTACTGTTACGTGCACTGATACCATTGAGAAACCATTTCCCACACAATTACACTACAGTGCCCCGCAGAACGTCTGCCCTCACCACGCACTCACACTACACACACTGACTGAAACCCTGACTTAAATGCAAGTGCCACAAGACTGATGACTTCATAGAGAAGCTTCCTTAATTTCTAAAATTTTTGTTTTCTGCATTGAAGATGTTGATTGATTTGAACCTTTGTCAATCCTTTCTTGGTTTGTTTTGTTTTTACAGGCTAGACAGTCAAATAATGGACACCTGTCCCAGGCTAGTAATACCTTTTAACACCTCCTAGAGAGGAACCCTACAGTATCAAAACTGAGTTTAACAACTGCACCATGCTTTATTGACTTTACAGTGAAAAGATCTGGCTGTATCTGTACAACAGGAGTGCAGAGGTCTCTCACAGCTCTTCCTAGCCTGCATCGTGCAACCAATCCCCCATGAGAGCAAGATAAAAGACAACAGACCTCATCCGAACACCAAACCATGAAACAGGATCTACTCTTGGGTCCCACAGAACAGACCAAGTATCAAATTATGCAGTACCCACTGTCTGTTAATCACAGACCGTATCTGGAATTGAACCCTCTCAATAGCACTAGGTTTTCTGAAGCCATGTTGCAGATGCCATACTCCATCTATGAAGCCAAACTACCTTAAACATACACTTTGGTACTGTTGTTCCTTCCCTACAGAAATGCCACTCAAAATTTAAAACTAGTTCAAATCAGTCCAGTAGGAAACACAGCTAAATGCAACTGGACTTCATGCTCACTTCATCTTTTAAACAAGTCAGAATACAGCACAGGGTAGAGTAAGGCAAAAAGTAACAAATTACTGGATTACCTTATCAACAGGACTTGGTAATGGAGCATGGATAACACTTGAAAAAAAAAACGAAAAAAAGTAAAAATAAACACCAAGTATTTGTGCTACAGAATATCAGTTCACAAATCACTGTGCATTTCATCAAGATGCCTTGTAACAAAGTTTCTTCTTGTGATAAAACTGAAGAATTTACAACGCAATCATGTAAAAATGGTTAATACCATGCTAGGGCACATTTTTGAATTTACAGAACTATTTTCAAGCTATAAATCCAATATGTGTTCTAAAAATACATTTTACCAACTTTTACTTTGAGTAGTTCTTTTTGGATGTGTAACTTCCATATTTGATATGTAACCATTTTAGTAAGGCTTCCACCAACCCACATGCACAGAACAACACTCCCAGGAAGGCATCTGATCTGGTACTCTTGTTCACAGATTCATATGGAGTAACATAGCTTGGTAACTTCCACAGCTTTGTACACTTGCACGTTTTCAACAGGAATCAAAACTCCCTATCACACATTCCTGATATTTCGTATTAGCACATGCAATTACACTGAAGATTTCCCATACTGCTCTATTCAGACCTAGCTTTCCATGAAACAAAATATAAAGCTTCATGCAAGCTTTCTGGATACTGACATTGTAAGAATATTTAGGTAATGAGAAACATAGAATTGCTGAGGATGAAAGCTGATCAAAATTATGTTGGTTGTAATTGTCAGTTAGTTACTGCAAAAAAACCAACAAACTAGTTTTTGTTTCTACTGCTCTTTGAAGTTTTCTCCAATGCCAGCATGTGCGCAGAGAAGTCTCTTGGCATTCATCTGAGTTTCCAAATATTCTTTTATCCAGCCTTACTCAATTTCCCCAATGTCAGGTAAAGCTTACTTTCACAGTAACACTGAACAACTACACCATGAGGAAACATTACATTGCTTATCTGAAGAATATAAACAGAGTTACGTGTACACGTGTGCAGAAACAGAGATATTAGCTTCACTTTAGGAGAGCCTATGTGCATTTAAAGGAACAGAAACAACAATGCCAAATTATAAAAGAGGGAAGGGGAATGGCTCATTTGCTTCATTTTGCTCCTATATTTTTGTTTTTAATATTCATTTTAGTATCCTGAGAAACATGGCCAATCAGAGAATCCAACTCAGTAAGAACTTCTTTATGCTTTCAGGGCTGCCTCGATTTCTCAAAGTGACAATCAAATGAGATTTATTTTTCATAATGCCTGCAAAAGAACCATGTTCTCAATAATTTTATTTACTTGAACACATACAAAGAAACTGTTCTTATGCCAATTTTAAATGTAATATCCATCAAATCCTCACTACACAGAAGTCTAATTTTGCCATATGCAAACAGACGCTTATTCTTACTCAGATCGCAATCGAGCTTCCATTCCATCTGGAAGAAACAGTTTGATTGTGGAGACTATACATCCATGAGTAACTGAAAAGAAACAAACAGCACATCATCATGATTTGTCACTATTCAATTATAAGTCCCATGGTTAAAAATACAGTAACTGTCTTAAACTCTAAGGCAGGTGAACAAGAAAAGGCAAGCAAGCCTTCAAGCACTGGTGGCTTGGTCTGTCTGCTCAGACCTCCTCAGAGAATGGAAACTTTACCATGAGAAACTCAAAGAGGTCATGCTGGGTACTTGTTTCTGGCCTACCAAGCAGATCCAACCCCGACGACCCTGAATGCAGCAAGGCCAGCAAGACTTCTTTACTGCAGTGAGCTAAAGCGGTACGTTTGGTTCATAAAATGAGGGGGAAAATAATGCATCTTACCTGCATTAATGGGAACACAGAAATAGCAACACAATAATGAGCCAGCTTTTTGACACGATTCTTGTGAACATATCCAGAGACTTCAAAGCTAACACATCTAATTTGTGCCACCAAACACTTCAGTGTTTGGAACTTGCCAAGTGATCGCTATTCACAAACACAGCAATCAAAAGGGAGAGCAGAGGAAGAGTCCATGAACAACACAGAAGCACATTCTCTTCAGCACTGCCAATACCAGCAGCATTCAGAAGGATGCCTCTATTGCAGAGCATTTGTTGTGTGTATGTAAAGCACACTGCCCTAGCAAGTGGCCTCTCCTTTCAGACACAGAGTGTGCTGCCCTGGAACTGAATTCGGGATTCTCTGAACTGACAAAAGATCCTAAAAGAATAAGAGGAGTAAACAGTATGTGATCTTCAAGTACTCGAGATTCTTCAAACATTCTTTAAACACGTGTTTCCTCAAAACTGTACTGACACCATTTCAGGAAAGCCTCAAACAAATTACAGTGGAGTTTTGCTGTTCTTCTTCTTCCTGTGCAGTGCTGTGAATTGTGAAGTGCATCTTCTCAGTAACACAGACAGAAAGATGGAAGTTGTTCCCAAAGCACCGCAGCAAGCTGGATACAAGCATACGGCCCTCGATCGCTATACCTGAAGAACCTACCAACACTTGAGCTGCTCTACTTTCACAGTTATTAATATCAGTAAAATAGCTAATCTGGCTTAGTATAAAAAGGACAAAGAGTGTTTTAGGACAACAGTAGTACTCCAGGGAAAAGAGAGAGGTCTTTGAGGAAGCTGCCACAAATAGAATCTAAAAACACAGGAGGGATGATCCAACTATACAGAGCTTCTTCCTTGCGTTCAGCACTAAAGGCTAAATACAACAGTGAAGCGTCTGATTTGTTCCCTGTGGTAAATTGCCCTGGTACAACATGAAGCGTACTTGCCAGGGAAGATCAGACCCATCTCAAATCAGATCAATCCATGGGGTCTTTTTTTTTTTTTGGCTCTGAGGTGTCCAAATAAAGGGTCTGCAATTCACCAATTTGCTCGACAACACAACAAAAACCAGCAGCGATATTATCTGTGGCATGCACACTTAAACAGCTTTCACAGCGAAGGATCCTTTCCTTTAAAGTATAGGGAGGAAACACTGATTTCAGGAAGAAAGTAGGAGGGTACCAAAAACCAAAGCTAAGAGCCAGCCTTAGCACTGAGCCATGTACTGGATACCGAGTAGCTCTGCCACGAGGTAACAGGATTCTGAAGTTTTTCCCTTCAATACACTCAAAATAAATGTACCGAAAGCTGCAGAAGCTTTTTTCATATATTAAAAAACAAAAGCAAAACAAAAAAAACAGAGAGGAAGAGATAAAGGGGATTTAGTAGAGGATATAAACAGTGCCCGTAAGAAGGTACTGTAGCATTCTGATTGATTTATAGAATAAAATTACAATTAAATCACATACTATCCTTCAGCTATCAAGTCACGACAAACAGAAGAAAAAACAAAGCCTAAAGCAACATACACGACGCTGGAATAGCGATGGCTGGCTATGGCAGCAGGGATCACCGCACGCCCCGTCTCTATCGTCAATCCCTCGAGGGAAGGCAGAAGGCAGAGGGCCGAGGCCGCAGCCCGCGCTCCCCCGCGCCCCGCACTCACCTCGGGCACAGCGGCTCGCACCGTGCCGCCCGGGCTGCGGGAGCGCGGAAAGGGAGCGGCGGAACCGGGCCGGCTGCGCACGGCAGGGGGCGATCCGCGCCCGAGGAGCCGAGCCGGGACGCCGGGAAACGGGGCCGCGACCGTGCCGGCACGCCGCGAGCTAACGGAGCGGCATCGGACCGACGGCAGGGCAGCGCGGAGGGGGAATCAAGAGTTTGTGCGGCTTTTCTCTCGAAAGCGCTCGGCCGTCCTCCGGCGGCACAGCCGTGCGCCCGAGCAGCGCGCGTCCGCCGCCACGGGACCAAGGGCGCGGGCCGCGCTGCCAGCGGCTCACGGGGCGCCGGCCGCCCGACTCGGTGCCCGCTGCCGCCCGCCACGCCGTGCGCCGATCCCGGCACCCGGGGGACGCCGAGGCGGTGCCGAGGACACGGAAGCAGAGCTGGAGGGGTGACGGGCGGGCGGCGCCGCGGCCCGGAGGGGGAACGGAGCGGGGCTGGTGCCGGGAGCCGCAGCGACAAAAAAGGAAGCGGCAGCTGCGAGCCTCGCCGGGCCTGGCAAGGCTTCGGCTCCACGGCACAGCTTGGAAGAACGGCCGCTTATGTAAGACGTCCCGAACCAGCACACAGTGAGCGTGCCGCGCTCCTCGAGACCCAGCCGAGATCGGATTTGCAAGGAAATGACTTCCCAAAAGGCAGCCCGAACAATGGCACGGAAATAAACATCTTCCAGCGATATTTACACAAATGGCAATTTACATAGGCTGTTCGTGCTGCCTGTCCGTAATGCACATGGCAAAGTGCTGAGATGCATCGTACAAATATCAGTATGCAAAAGGGCCTCAAAGGGAACCACTAATTTAAAACCGGCTTTCATGTCGGTGCTTTATTACAAGATTAAGCTAACAGTAACATCTAAGATTACTGAAATGAACCGGGGGAGAAAAATGTGTTTGTCTGCATTCCAGCTGCATTCATGTGTAACCACTGTAACTGTGATGCAGCTGTTTCGTGCCCCTGCATGATGATACAATTTTCATTCATTGCTTGGGGAGGCACGGAGAGGGAAACACAGACCTCAAATGCTCTTCCCCACCAGCTGGCTCAGCGCATCGGGAGCGACGCCGAGTGCAGCTCCTATCTTCAAAGCTGGGAAGAGCAGAGGAAGGCAGCAGAACCAGACTGCACAGGCACAGGGGCTGTGTGCTGCCATACTAACAGAGCCATGGGGAAGAACTGCTACTGTCATTCCAATGAGCTTTCTACAGACTTTCACATACATTAATTGCAAATAATCACCAATAAAAACAAATGAACTCCATTTTTACCTTCTAAAAAAAATCTTCAAAATTGTACTACGTCTAAATATACATGAACAAGTTTGGCCCCTTTAGCGAGGACAGCCCCATTCAGCCCCACGTTTATTAAAGATGTAAAGTATCCCTTGGATCTACTCCTTATATACTGCTATTATTAATGAATATTTGCACTCACATTACATCAAGTAACATTTTAAATAACTCCCAAACAACACCAACTAAACATCCAGGAATCCCAAACAAACAAAACCCCCCAACACTACACACACATCCCCTGTACACACGCACTCAAACTGCACTTTCAAAACTGCTGTAAGTCAACTGCAGTGAGACAGCATCTAAACAGTGGTGCCATCCCAGCTCTGCATTTCCATCGCCTATTGAAATGCACATAAGCACCCACACAGCTGCAGAAGAAGGTGGCCCGAGGAAGCAAGCCAACTGAAAGACCTGGCTGAGTGGGAGGAAGGACAGATTCAGTGTTTTCAGCAAATCCATTTCTTTATCCAGTGCACCACGCAGTCACAAGACTCACTGCCAGCACAACGGAGGGAAAAGAAGCAATAAGGAAAACGTTTTCTAAGAGTAAATAATATTCCCACTGTAAAAGATCACACTGCAGTAAGATATTGTAAATAAGTACACTGGAAAAATAAAAAGTGATCCATACCCTTACCTTTCCGTGTGTTCTCCGTCACATCTACACCAAACTGGATGATGTCACCTGACATTATCTCACATGGTGGGCTCTCCTCAGACCCTCTACTCAGTCTCTGGCTATTAATAAAGGTACCATTACTACTTTTAGTGTCTTGAAGATAGAACTGCAAAAACAAACAAAAAGAACATTACGTTACCTGGAGAAATAGAACATGTTGAAACTGAAGTGTCAGTAAAATTGAATTTGCTTTAAAATATAGCTTGACGCCCAGTGTAGAGGAGAATTAATGCACTGAACTCAAGATATTGTCCTCAGGATGTAACACCTTCACATAAACAACAAATATTTTTATTTTTTAGTTGTTTGACAGTACTGCCTGCATGGAAATGATGAGATCACCTTGGCAATACCTTTTGCCACACGTACATAAGAATCTGTTCATCAGTATGAGGATTTCAACTGTAAGAGGTGAAGGTGCCCAACTCGCGCGATACAAATGTGCTACAGGGAGAGCAAGGACTGAGAGTGAAAAGAAATTCTTTGGAAGATGACAGGATTCAGGAACTATAACAACACCTGACTGAAACTAAGGAAAACAAAATTAGGATGCTTTTACTTCTCAAGGAAACTAGTCCACACCATTATGTTAATCCTAGGATCGATTCATCGTCAGGTACCTTTGTAAATATCCATTTGTAGAGTTAATTAAATTCTAATAGCAACTTACTGAACTTAAGTGGCTTATGACACAAGGGGAACTGCCCCATCTAGCAGAGGCCACCTGGCAAGCGAGTCACCAGCTGAGACCTGATCAGCAGGCAGCGTGAGAGAGGGACTGCCGTATTATTAGGCAGCCAGATGCAGCTGAAGTGCACATGTGGGCCATGGGCAGAACTTCAAGGTGACAGTGGTTATTAAAGGATCCTTATGGGACATCAGAAGTCCCTGACTTCCTGCACTTGTAAGGAAACTCATCAAGTAGAAGGTGGGAGGCCACGTGCTGCCTCCGGAAATGAGCATATTCCCATGTCTTACCTATAAAGGCAACTCAAGATTTTTTTGTTTGAGGATTCAATAAAGAAAAAGCAACTTGCTTTTGTCTCTATTATCACACTCCTCAAAAAAAAAAAAAGAAGATATACTAAAAACATTGAAGGAAAACTTGGGTTTAAAAATGATGAGACCAGCACTAGTACATTTCAAACCTCATCTTGGAACATGACTCCAAGCACATGATACATATCTGACATGCTTATCTTCAGCACCTGACAGCTTCAGTGCAACTGGGTCCACAGGATGGGACTCAATACAGCAATCGAGGCGAATGCCAAAACAGGCAAACTCAGCTAGATGGAGGTAATGACAGAACGACAAGCAGCACATGAAAGACTTCTACTCAAGAGATATGCCTTTGATCTTAAATTAGAAAAAAAATATCAATTAGTCATATATCCATCAGGATGAATTATAGACAGATCAAGAAATATTGGCTGTTTTCACTGCATTAATCATCAGACCCATCCCCTCTAAACAGTACTGTGTGTTATAAAATATATATTAGTATAAATAATAGTTATGTGGCTTTTGTGACAGTTATAGGTTTAAAGTCAATCAAATTAATTAGCTCATTAATTTACTTGTCTGAAAGTATTCCACCCTCATGGTTGAGTGCAGAGAATTATTTTTACTTCCTGTTTGCTTTCAATTAGCACTCTGCTCCTTTTGAAAATCCTTCTGTTATGAAGAAGTGAGTCACAGGCAAGGAGAAACAAACATGTTTATGCTTACCTACCCCACCCTTTTCTTTCCTACACATAATACCTGCCTCTTAGTCCTCTACATTTTGGATTCATGGATGCCAATATATTTCTGCAGCATCCACAGACGGGGCATTGAGAAGATAGCACAGAAAAACACAGAAGAGTTACCATGGGAAAGGAAATGCAACACACCATCAGCAATGCTAAACTCACAAATTCCATGTGGAACAACAGAAGTGTAAATAAACAGCTATAATAAATACACATTCCATTTTATATTATCACATTGATGTCCATTTAAGTGCATGCTACTAAATTTCATCATGTACGCTTTAGAAAAGTGATGCTGTTAAAACGTCTTGAAGTCTTTACAAACAGGATTAGAACACTACTCCCTGCATCGAGCAAAGAAATAAAAGCACCAGCAACATGTTAATAAGCTGGTGTCTCAGCAGAAACGCACTGACTTCAGCACTTCAGAAGAAGGTTTCAGCCATCTCATCCTTAATGCAGCAGTTGGCAAGCAACCCACAGCTTTGGTCCCTCCCGTGCAGCAAATTTACATGTTATTGCCATCCTACTTTTACTAGCTGCCTTCATCTTTCCCAAAGATCAATCCCTAAAAAAAAAAAAAAGTTTTTTATAGGACCCTAAGACAGACACTCACTTCTGTACATTAACTACTATTAACTACTATTTATGGCAGTATATTGGTATTTAATTCAGCGTTATGTACTCCATGTACTAGGAGGGCTCTCCAGTTTGCTCAGTGCCTGTTACCAGCAGCTGTGTAATGAAGGCTTACAGTGCATACTGCCCAGCTCCAGCAGTGCCGGCTTCTGCATAACCAAAGGCATTTCAGCCCCATGCTCAGGGCAGTCACACCACCACCTCCACGGCTCTACTGGCTCAAGCACTGTTAGCCCCAGCAAACCAGTTTGGAGAGCTGACGCAAACTCTGCTCAACCTGGTAGTGCCAGAACAAAGGGCAGTGTGTGCTGCCCTAATTACACCTGGTTTCGTAATTCACATCTCCTTCCAGATCAAACTAAAAACTCAGCCCTCTCATGTCTTACATGAGGGCTGAGTGCAGGTGGGGCAGGTGAGGGCAGAACCTCTGAAGACTGTTAAAGAATTACTGCATCTTTAATTCAGACAACGATACCTGTGGCTCAAATGGTTCTTTCCCCTCCGTCAGAGGCAATGTACAATTATTTAAGAAACTTGCTTTCCAGTATCATATATATTATATATCATATAATCATATATATAATATACCACATATTTCCAGTATCTGCCTTCTCTAGTCCATGTTCTGATTTGGTCATTTATGTTTTCATGGTTGTTTGCATCCTCTCTCATTTATACCTTTTTAATAAACTCACTTAATTGTCCTTATCATGCTGCTTCCACAAAATTTAAGACGTTATTTTGAAGTCAAGCTTCCCCAGGACAACCCATATTAGTTAGAAGTCTCCTTAAGGGACTTCCAAAGTATTAGATTTTTGTTTCCACAGTGCTTTACAATGTATTATGTGGTATTGATCATACTTCAGGTTCCTGCTGAGCTTTGCAAACTGAACAGAATTACCTCCTCTTCTTTGACCTATGTGACAGAAAAGCCTTACACCATTTAAGTTCCACCTCTTTTTAGGTCAATGACTCAGAGTACCAACAACTTGCAAATCACAGTCCGCATTTTACTTTCATGCAGTCAGAGAGATATGAAATGTATGCACGGCCAATGTATGAATTCTTGGTGATATTAGGGAATTAGACAATTGCTATGCTCCAGATTGTAGCTTTGCATATGAAATGTAGGAGAATTTTCAAAGAAACAGAACCAAGCCAAATAAACAACCATTCTGCTTATAGCTACTACTTAACTAACATGCTATTTCCAAGAGGGAGGCTTAAGATAACTCTCTATTTAGCCAGACAAGTGAGAAAGTGAGATGTCGATTTCTGGCTTTTTTTGTGTTTGTTTTTCCCCACGCTGTGTGCAGTTCTGTATGGCATGAGACATTTCTGAAGGAACTCAAAAGACAAACGGTGGGCTCAGAGATGCACAGGAAATCTTGAAAAGAAAGAAGCACACTCTTTCAGTAGCTTAATTACTTTGGTTTAATTACAGTACAAGGGTAGAACCAACTAATGCATTTTATTTTAGCCTCTTCCTACAAAACTTGCTTTTAAGCACTCCCTCCTTAGCCTTCATTTTGATTGTATTCAGCATTTCTTTCAACACACCGCATTACATCACTAAGGATCGATCTAGAAATTTAACATGAAGCTCCAGAATTAGCCAAATAAATAAAGAATGAACTCTTAATTAACTCACTAGTTTAACATTTTTGCTTTCTCAGAGCAAGATTAAAATCTTCAGAACCAGCTGTGTACGGTAACTGATCGCATATTCAGAAGCCCAAGGCAAGACTTTTCCTGCTGCATAGCTGTTGGTTATGCAGAGAAGGTAAAGATGGAGAATAAAGGCTTCACAAATAGGACAAAAAGAAATCAATGCTTAAAAAGTGTTCTATAAATGAGTTATTGATCATTCAAATATTGGACTTTTTTTCCCAAGAACTCTTACAATAACCACTCCAAGTATAACAAAATGTACACAAAAACCCCCAAGCCTCTTCCAGGCTGGAAATACACCAGTACTGCAGTAGGCAGCAAGTATAAAAGGGTGATCGTTCTGATTCACAGAACATTTGCAATCACTGCATAAAGCCTCCCTTTTCCATTTGAAGAGTACATTACTGCTGCTCCATCAACTTGAAACATCTGTTCAGGACAATTGACTGAAAATCATAGAGAATTACTGATGAACACAGATGTGAGATTCACTTCATTCGTGGAGTGAAATCTACATCTGTAAATGCAGACAGGCTGCAGCACACACTTATATGCCACCCTTGTTCCATTGCTACATTGGCAAGTAAGCAAGAGTCACCAAAATGTAGGCCACTGTCTCCTTTACAGAAGTTAACCATCAATATACTCAGTACATTTTCACTGCCTAGGCTACTATAGATATGAGTCTCCCAATTTCAGGACTTCCTATGTTACTGTTAATTTCTTCATCTCTTATCTCCTTTGTGAAAAAAGTATATACAACTACCGCGTGCTTCAGAGCCCTGTTTTACACTCTCAAGGCATTAGTTTAGCCCAGAAAGATTTAAATATCTCAAATTCTGATGCTGTGGAGGTGATAAGTTCATCTTTTTGCTATACTGAGAATGAGAAAGGGGCAGCAGTGGTTTCAGCTACAGTAAAAAAGCCATTCAATTCTACACCAAAAGACAACAGGTTCTTCCCTCTGCTCACGCTAGAGATGAGATGACCAATCATTGAACAATTAATGCTGGTAGTACAAATGCGTTGGACTAAAGCCAGTACTCAAATAAATAGCAAATTTATGGGGATCTAAAAATTGCAATACTTCAACATAAAATTGATCAAGTTCCAACTGTGTGGACCTGTCTCATACTAAGTATTCTATTAAGATGTGCAAAACCAGTATATTTCACTATCTCAATTACAAACAAGGATCTTAGAGCAAGACATAATGGGGTCAAAGCAATACAGCCAACATTTATCACACTGCAGCCAAAAGGTCTCTTTTCCCATACAGATTGTAGATCACTTTACATTCCTTCAAATATTAACACTGAGTATTTTCTGAATGTGGGAGCAGCAGTTCTGCTAGCAGAGCACACTGTGCTAACCCCACAACCCCACAACAAATTCCAGGTTGATCCTTTGGCTGCAAGATAGATGACAGAAGTTCAAATGCTAAATTATCTCCAGATTCAAATGATTGAGTTCCTCATTCTGGTCTGCTTAGACACATCCTAAATTCCTTTCCACTCACTCGACTAACTCCACCCACCTATCAAGGAAGTAAAAGTATTTTTCTCCATAAGCAAGCATAATTCAGAGGGTGGGGTACATCGAACAAAACTGCTTTTCTATTTAGTTTTGTATTGGTTAAACACGTGGATCTAAAAGCTCTTTGCTCACTGAACAACTTGGAAACAAAACCAGTGCTTTAATTTGTGAGATCTCAGCAGACCAGTTCTGAAATGATTCTAGCTACCCATGGCAGGCACATGCTGTGAAATTCAGTGTGGCAGCCGAGGAGAGGGAGAGCAGCCTGCCAGCAGGGCCTGGGGCAGGAGGGAACAGGGAACGTGCCCTTCTGCAGACCGAGAGCTCCGTCCTGTTCCCACCTTGAGGGTTTGTTGACTGCACTGCCAGGACAACCCTGCTGCCCGCTCATACCTTTGTCAAGCAAAATAAACTGTAGCAGTAAAAGCAGCTTCGTGCCAGCATAACTGAGACTGGTTATAAACAGACAACCTTTTCTGGATGTAGCTGAAGTGCTCTGAAGAATGAATCGCTTTGCTGCCTGCCATGCCCTGATAGCTTGAGAGCTTTCAAATTCACTGCAGGCCTTGTGTTCAGCTCAGCTTTTGTTTGCACGATCTCAGCCGGCTTTGCCTGAAATGGGCACAGGGCTGTGTGGGGCTGGGAGGAGGAAGCACAGCTGGGACAGGGCAGCACCAAGCAGCCAGACCACAACAGCTCCAGCTGTGCTCAACACACAGCCACAGGTTATTCTCATGTTCTCCTCGGTATCGAAAGGTCACCTTTCTCAACAAAACAGAGCAAACATTTCCAGGCATGCTGTACCCGTGATCTGGTACAGACCTTTCTTTTGACACACCGTGTCACAGCACTTACTTTAGCAACTGAGTTCTGAATCTACACTGAACGGAGTTTTCAATAACGATACACCGCAAGTTTTCACGCATGCACACACAAAGACCAAACAAAACCACCAACCACATTACAGTGTGTTTGCAGAGGAAATACCACCTCCATGTCAGGCCCATCACACAGCACAACTGACTTACTAAACCAGTATTAAACCCCCATGTTTGCCAGCAGCTATAATGATCTGAAGAAGGAAAGCTCAGGACACAAGGTGACCACAGTCAATAGCACTGCACAGTGCCCACTGCTGCCCACAAAATCTGCTTTGAACCAGGTAAATTCAGAAATGGGATGCCAAACATTTACTTTAAAAGGATTTTTTTTTCATTTATATTAGGAAACAGTCATTGTTAACAGAAATGCTATTAAAGAGCCTTAAAGAGCCCTAACAGTACTTTGTAATTGCTCAGGTTTAGAATAATCTATGTGGAGCTTAGAAGCATTTTATGTCAATAGTTCAGGCTATTTATTTATTATCAAAACTTTCAAGTCATATTGTTGCATTTCCATATTAAAAAAAAAAAAAGTTGAAAGAAGATGGCTAAAAGTTTAAGTTCAAGATCTCAAATCACAACCCAAGCTCTTCAGATTAAAACAAAAATTCACAGTCACCACTGAAAGCCTGTGGACATAAAGAAAAGCCCAAGGACAAATACCGCCCAGCAGCAGAAGTCTGCTGTAGTTGTGCACTGCTGCCCACAACCCAAAGCAGTCCCACCCATCTGTCACAGTCACAGCACTCTCGTGACCGAGGTCCTCCGCACACAGCAGCAGGTGAAGGAAGCAAGGCAGCATCCCCAGCCCAGCTGGCTGCTCCTCACCCATCACATGGCAGCAAAGGCCTGATTGCAGGAACAGCCGAACGCCACAAAGCAGTTTCAGAACAGCTACTACATTCGGTTTGCCTAGTATGGTTTGTACATCACAAAGACCTAGGCTAAACAAGAGCAGGGTTTCAGAGCTGGTTCCTAAGCCATGGCCCTGCACCTCCCATGGCAGCAGCAGCACTGGAGTGGTGCAGGCAGTGCTTACAGCACCAGTGACTGACCTCGGGATCTTAACATTGGAATGTACATCTCACAATCAGGATTTGAGGTCATCTGTATTACAAGACAGCTCTCTGAAATTGGGGGTCCATTTAGAGAACAATAAAAACCTGCATCATGTGTGCTTGCACAAACTGAACAAATTGCATGGCAGATCCTGGAACCTGAAAAATCCCACAGGTCGGGGCAGAGCTATATGGCTGTCATTAACCCCTTGCAGGTGTTTTTTACTTTAGCTCTAAAAGGAACCAACACTCAAAACACTTGGAACATAAATTCTGGAAAAAAGACAGAAGTTTACATGGAAAATGTTATTTCATACAAGACCGTGATAGGATAACAACATTTAAGTGATAGCTCATGCCAGGAGTGGTGCTTTTACTCTAGGGCTCTGCTCACATCCCAAACTTTGCACAAAAGGTTCTTAAGCCCAGGCTTTTCTGTTATTATTATTTTTTGAACTGGAACCAACAAGAACAGAATCACCATCACGAAGGCAGGCTACCTTTGCTAACCCAGCCACCCTCCCGCTCCTCTAGCAGAGCTGCTGACACACTGTTAACCTCACACACTACTTTTAGAAGCGATTTATAATCCAGTTCAAGGGTTGTGAATTTAACACCCCCCAATAATCGCATCCTATAACTGTAAAATGCAGTAAAACTCCCCGTCACAGAAGAATGAGTTCTGAATGCTCTTCATTACACTGCAACATCTCAAACCTCAAAATTCTGTAATAAGCATTCACGTAGAGGACTGCTGTTGAAGGATGTGATCTGACACAATCCCAGGCACCATGCACAATATCACTGCTTTTACTGAATGCAGTTTTCTGTGGTGAGCAGACAATGCAGAATAAATGGTTCAAAAAGGCAGAAGTTACTCAGCAGCACCGCCCCATCCACAGACCACACAAGTGATCCCGAGATGCACGCGCCATCCAAAGGAACAAGATGACAAGATGCTCCAGAAAAAAGCCTTTTTTAACCCAAAATGTGAGAACAGCATGCAAAAATAGATCTCTCTCCATCAATGTCACTAGTTTTGATGCAAATGGCTATTTTTAAAAAAGATGAGATCTAGAGGAAGAGTTCTAATCGAGAAGTAATTTGGTTTATATATAGCGGACTGACTCGCTACAGTAAGACATCTGTCACCATAGTTACTAATTACTAGTCTTTAAAAGACCTCTTTTTACTTAACTTTTTGTCCTTAGGTTTCACAAGAATTTCCAAAAATCAGCCTTCTGCTACAAACGCTGGACAGCTTCAAGACAACAAGAAAAAAATGCAATTAATTATCTTCACATCTGATTATCTTCACCTCACATACATCGTGGCTTCAAACCTCCTCTTGTAAGATAATCACAGAATAGATGAAGAATACTGACAGCCTCAGAAAAAGGGACGCAATTCCATTCTGAAAACAGACAAAGCAGAAATGTTCCTGCCAAGCACTCTCCAGCTCACTGCCCATTTTAAGGTAGTTTTCTTGAGAGGAAAAAATAAATTTCCATCTGCATTTCACCCCAAAGATGCTGAGATATTTTAACACATCTTGCTGCTTTAAGTGCTACTTTAAAATAAATGAACAATAAAGTGCAATTCTCTGAAAAATTATTCACAGCATTCTGAGATGTTCAAGCTGACTCATTAAAATACAAAAACAACATAACAAAGAGACTTATTTTGTATTATTGCTGTCATGGATGACAGTATCCTATACAACATATAGGTGCTTGGAAAAAGCCTCTGTAGCTCCGCATTACCTGGCCGGTGTTAGGGACTTGTGCTAATAGATTAAAGCAGGTTTTCCAGAGGATATTGTACTTGTTGCCACGTAAGTTGTTCTGCTCTATTTCATTAAGAAAGTTCATTATCTTATTACACAAGTCATGGCATTGGCTATGTATCATTGGCACTGATTACTTTGTATAATTTACATCAACTTCTATCACCATGGCACACAGACTTACCTTGGGGAAAACACACCAGCAGTGTGCCTTTCTGACATGTTACAGTGCTCCCTATGTTAATCAATTACGGAAATACAGTGCAACTCAATATGAGTTTAAAATAAAGAAAAAAAAAAAAGACTCAATAGGCCACTACCCAAAAATTCAGACTTCTTTAGGATGGCCACTTAAAATAACACAGGAGCTCCAATACGCAAAATCTTGCAGAGATATTCAATCGTGATGCCCTCGCAGGAATACTTCCCTCTAAAACCAGACTAAAGCCAAATACTGTTGTTTGCTGTAATAAATTTAATGGGAGTTTGACAACATGAAATACTTAAACTTTGCAATAATGAAAGTAAATATTATCACAAAGTGTACACAGTCCCAAAGACTGTTTTTGTAGGAAGCATATATCCAAGTAAAATAAGCCAAGAATTATTAGCTCTGCAAAGAGCAGGTTCCATAACTTATTTTCAAATGTATGTTCCTAAAAGTCCGTGGTTTCTCTTACCTCCATTTGCCAAAAGCACCTGTACTAAAATTCTGCACTAGGAAAAAAAATCGTAAAATTATTCAGAGAACTAAAGTATTCCTAAATTCACAATCAAGAGGAAATGATTATACACTCGACAGTTACTTTCTCTGACCAACTCAATAATAAGGATGTTGGAGTGCAAGATGTAAAATCAAAATTGAAAACCAAAATCCTGGGTTCTTATCTCTGACTGCAGCAGTGAGAAGCATAACATAAAAGGGGAGGTTGGTCATGTTTGGACATGGCTTTGCTCTAAGACCAGAGGTAAGGCACAAGTCTAGTCTTAAATTTTAAAAGGCTGACATTAGTAAAGCTTTGCACTAACAGAATATAAACCCAAGGATCCATAACACTTACTAAAAGAAATACTGAATTGTTTTACTGAGAAAACACTATGGGACAGGCAGAATCGATAGAAAAAGTAGAAAATGAATGAAAGAAAGGTTTAAAAAATGATTTCTTCAAATACTAACAGGATCTTGCAGAGAAGACTATTAGGACAAGAAACTAAACACTAACATAACTTATTTTTCCCGCTTCCTCAAAAATTCCTGAAGTAATCAGGCAACTCAATTATATACAAAAAAAATTATCAAAAATTGAGATTTTAGTTTAGAAGTTTAATCGAATTCCTACCAGCAATTATATTTTTCAGTTGCAAGCAAAGCAGAAACAACAGAAGCCAACAAGGTTAGCCGACAGCTCACCAGATGAAGAGCAGACGAGAAAATCTCCCCTACGGAAGCAATGAGGACCAGGCAGGTGGGTAACCCATCAGCAAACTCAAACTCTCAGCACAGTCCCATGCGTTTGGAGGTCGGTGCAGTACTGCAAAAGCTGCCTAACTATCTTGCATACATTGAAGTTTCTCCCTTTAGTTAATCATTACATTGACTCTCCTCTGCTCCTCTCCTCTCACGTGTTCGCTTTTTAACTGTATAGAGAATAAAGGGAGTATCTGCTGCAACTACTGCAACCTTTCCCCATTTTTATTCCTTCCACGTAAGGCACTGCTGTGTTTACCTACAATCATTAATTCCATACTATGGCTGTTTTATGACAGCAAGACCTCCCAGTGATCACACATTCAGATAAGAAAAAAAAAACACATCAGGTTCCACAAACACTTCCAAACACAAGCATGGCATGGGGTAAGCAGTTTTCTCTGTAACACTGTATAAAAACTTGTAAAAACCCTGATGAACTTATGAAGAAGCTGTCTCCCTTTTAGTAAGGGACAGAATCCATCTGTAAAGACTGTAATGGGACTTCTGCACTGCTTACCAATGTCAGAGCAGGCCTACTTAATTCATCACTCTGTCAGCAGGAAATCCTTGCTCTGTGTATCCAACATCATCTGCTCCCAAACAATGAGAGTTCTCAAAAAGAAACTGTTTGGCTGTAGTTAGCTATAGTTAAAATGACCGTACTGAGGATCCATGTAATGCTATGGTGATATACATTCAACATGGCCAATAAAGATGCAGAAGCATAAGTCCTAATTCAAAAGCACAAATGACTCTGATAATTTTAATCATGGCAAATCAGGTGTTTTTTGTAGCAGGACCAGAGCACAAATATTTCCATAGTAACTCATTATAGCATGGTGAGTCCATTGCACACATCATGCTGAAAACAGGGGCCACCAGAGTCCTTCATCTTGTTTTTCTCAGAACTCTCTGAACTGGGCAAGGATCAACACTTTTTTTTTTTTTTTTTTTAAGTACTAACTTAAACTTATTTTCGTTCTGTGTTTTGAACTTCACCATTCTGTACAGAGAGCAGATGTAATTAACTGAAAGCAGAACACTGTCAGAAGGGTGCAGCTCCACCCAAAGACGGAAAATTCATTTTCCAGATAGAGGAGAAATTTGACAATTGGGAGTTTGTTTGTACTGCAGGCATTGCCAAGCTGTACCTCCAGCAAAGTGAGAGTGAACACAGGCTGGGAAGGAGCTGTTGTTTATGTGCAGCTCACTCTTGGGTCAAGAAATCTGAAGCAAGCAGCAACTAGAAGCTGCTACTCACAAAACAAAAGGCAGATTATTCTACGTTCCTTTGAGATCTACGAGTGGGCAATAACAGAAGTTTAACATTCTTTTAAGCATGAGGAAAAACAAGCATGGAGCATGTGTGTGCATATCGGGACAAGTCTTCCAGTAACGCGACAGAGCAGGAGCAGGTTTGTATGGGTGGTGTTGGGGTGCCCAGCCGGGCACTGCAGCACGGCCTTCTGCCTTGGGGATGGCAGAGGGAGCGCACAGACTGCAGTGTGTGTGCTCAGCAGCACACGCAGTGACTCACCAGTTATACTGGACTTAGTCAAGGGCAAAAATCACATACATGGTGCCTTGGGTTTACAGATTAAAAGGTTTGCAAACGTGGCAAAACTTCCCGAGCTAATTACTCCAGCACAGCTTCCCACACGACGCCTCTCAGTGCCTTTTCCTTACGTTCATGCCACCACTTCCACTCAGTCAGCAGGGACATCACGCTGATAGCGTTGTGCCCATGACTTTCATTCTTCAGATGGGGTAAGGAAACCCAAATGCCTTTTAAAGCCTCTTGATCAACAAAAGAAGTGCTTTGCACACGTGGCAGGAGCAGAGGAGCAGGCGGGCAGCCGCAGGGCCTGCTCCTGTCACATCCAGCACCCAGCTGAGCAGTTCTGCACCCCACGTGCCACATTTCTTTCTGAAGCAAAGCAAACATCTTCAAAAAGAACTTCTTCCAGGCACCACTTGTTCAAGACTATTAAAAAAAAAAAAAAGTCTTCCTCCCCCCAACCATCATAAATCTCCCAGTGGGAAATAGAAGTTTTAATTTTCATACTGCCCTCGAGTAACTTTTCAAATGGTGGATCCTTCCGAGTATGAAAACCAGAGACAACTACATGCAGGTCATACTATACAATGGTCAGAACACAATGTAATATTGCTCTGATCAGCATCATAATCATTTTGCTATCTAAACCTGAGTTGTAACCACTAAAGGGCAATTATATACACTCAGATTCTATTTTAGTAAAGTGAACCAATTCTATGAAAAAAGTACCTATCAGAAGATAAGTAATCTGGTTTATTTTCTGAAAGTATTTTTCATAACGAAAGTGGCATTAACTGTAGAGCATACATTGCGGGTTGTCTATACTGTGAATTCCATCTTCATAGCCTAAAGCCCTCGCACATGAGCTGAACGTTCACAATACTTCTCAGACTTGAAAAATAGGTTTCTCAGCTTCAATGTTCCTGCTACTGAAATGACATAAGCTACTGCAATTCTATCCAGAATAAGTAAGCATGTGTAAAAATCAGTGCTGTCAAAGCCTTTTCAGATTAAACATAGGAAGTGAACTTCCTATCAATTGTGAAAACACATCTAGCCAGAAGAAAGCCATATGCTCCAAAGGAGCCGGAATTGCCATATGGATTTTTTCCACGTCTAATCAGCGGCTCAGAAATATTGCTGCTATGAGAACAGTGAGGCTTTTCCTTCACAATTTCTTGAAACGTGTTCCTGACATTTACTGTCTCAAGTTTTCGCTACCATTCATTATCCAGACTCTCAGAAGAACAAAAGAGAAAGTCCAGAAACTAAAGCAAACCAGAATGAGTCATTCACTAAAAGAACAAGAAAAACAACTGGGAGAAGGATATGCACCGGTAATTCAAAGCAACAACATTTTAAGAATTATTTCAAAACTTAAAGTTCCCCTAGAAGATGGAAGAAAACTCAGCAAGCTTGGTTTCTGCAGTCATTAAAAATGATAATGTCATTGAATAGACTTAGAATAGATTCAGTGCATTCAAGCACTCATCAAATCAGGCCCATTGACACTGGCTCATCTATTCTGTGGAACAAAAACTGACAAACCCTCAAACTCAGTTCACATGAAACTCATTCTGCGTCCCCAACAAACACAGACTTCCCACAGAAAAAATGCACCTGCTCTTTAGCAGCAGGCTTCGACATACTAAGAGGTTTGTCATCCAAGCCTAAGTTTAATATGGCTAAAGACAAGACTATTTATACTTTGATTAAAGAAAAATCAGCAAGTCTTTTTCGCTACCTATAATTAAGGAGAGCAGTCTAGTATTACTATTAAGTTTTAATAAACTTGAATTAGGATCAGATATTATCCATGGTTTATTTCAAAGGAAAACAGCTTGGGTTTTGGGAATTGATGGCATTAAGAGCAGCATGACTAAATATACATTCGAGAGAAATGAAACCTCCCCATTGCTGGTTTGATATGCCTGCAAACACCAGGCATATCAAACCCTACAGATAATGTGAGCTGGCAATGTTTCATTGGTTTATTACAGCTTTGTTTTATTTCAGCACCAACTTTAAAAACTAATGATTGATTCTTTTACTAGAACAATCTGCTAAACTGATTTCGATGAAGTGCTTAGTGCTCAAAAATGTGTAAAATGCTCAAATTGAGGACTGGCCAACCAGTCTTAAAACAAGTGAGATGCTAATATTATAATAAAAAAAGGAATAATTATTTTATAGGTAAATCAGTAACAGCTCTCCTGCTTGCTTACAGATTCTGTACAGTGAAGGTACATAACCTGGAAGACAGGAGCAACAAATGAAGGGTACGATTCCTGCACACAAAGCACTTTCCACATTGCTCTCCTCAGCAGGCAGTATTCAGCCTGAGGAAGAAGTGCAGCCTTTTCCTACTGGATTTCAGGCTGCCTCCTTCCCCTGCTGCCACCTGACAGTAGCTGCAGAGGGCTGAAGCAGCAGCTTAATTTTAGATACTCTTAAGTGAGGCTCGGCAGCAGTTCCTGGAAAGAAGCGTGCACACTGGCCCAGCTTGTATGCGTCTCCTGGTTATACTGGATAGCACATTCCTTGACAGCACTCGGTATCTCCCATCTAAGTTTTCAGGGAAGTGTCAGGAATCAGTTCTCTGCTTTCTCCTTTGTTATCTGCCCCCTACCGAGCTCCTTCCTTCTCCTGGGGTCCGTGCTGCAGACACGCTGTGCCGCACACACGCCCGCTCTGCTCTCCCAGCCATCTGCTCCAGGAGCCGCTCCGCAGCACACCCAGCTTCCTCCCTCTGATCCGCTTCGGTTTCTCTTGGAAGGAAAACTGGGCATGTGGAGGAACTGAGCGCAGACGGGTCCTTCCCACCACGGATCTGAGTGTGTCCAAAGCATGTGAGCCACCAGAAGCACAGCACAGGACATCCTGTGCTACAGGGTCAGCCTTCAGCAGAAGGTATCTTAAAAACAAAGGGGTGCTGCAATTGCAGACATAAGCACAAGAAATTGTTCTTATGGACCAAAAAGACTTTAAAAAAAAAAAAACAGCATTTTTATATATCATGTCTTGCTTTTTCATGCCTTTCTTAAAGCTTGCTTTCTTAAAGCTAGGTACAGGAGAAACATTCTGTTAATCACCATCTCTCACACTGTTCAACTGCACTTTTCACACTTAATTCCATACGGCTTGAACAGCTTATCTACCCGCAGTGCCCACACACACCCAGCCAGCCTGCAGACTCGAGCAGCTCCACGCCTCCAAGCTTCCAGTCCTGAGCTCTCAACCACACTGAACGCCAACCAGCTCAAAGCCTGACGATGCGCACCAGCCAGCAGCGGTCACCTTCTGTCATTTCTCAACACTTTTATAACCTCAGCATTTCCTAACAGGCTCATCAGGAACAGCGACATTTTCTTCACTTCCTTTTGAAAGGTTTAGCTAGAGAATTTCAACAACAGAAACAGTAAACAGATCAGCCACAGTAAGAGTTCAGAGTAACAAAGCAAAAGGAAAATCCCAAGACAACTCCCAGGTAGCGTCCTGGAAGAAAACTAGAGGGCATTTTTATCCATGTCTAATTGCTGTGTTTAAAATAATTTACAAACACACTAAACGTTTTATAATTTTAAAGCCTCTCTGTATTTCAATCAATCATTCATATAACTAATAACCAATGGGAAAGTTTTTTCACTAGTTTTCACTAACTAAAAAGAGTATTTTAAGCACTAAATAAAGCACTTCACTCAACAGTAACATTCTGTAAGTTACAGTAAAAGTATTATACCACTGGGTTAGGGCCAGAATGCCACATATTTACTTCTTTCCCAGTGGGACAGCAGCAGTCACTGAACTCTCTCAGGAACAACCATCACCTTTTATTCCATCATTCCCCTCCTTCTAAAGGCTCACTCACTCTTGCAATTACCAATGCTTTGCCCTGCAAACTCAGGAAGAGGTGTGCCCAGGTGAGTCAGTGGATCAGCAGGTATTTCCTTACCACTTCAACTGCTCAACTTCTCTCAGACTTCCACGCAGCCATAATTCCAACTGAAGATTCAATACATATAAGAAGAGTTCATTCCCTAACTCACTCCAAGCATAAAACAAAATTGAAAAAAAAAAACACAAAAAACCCACCTTCAATCAATAAAAAATTAATTTACTAAAATGCTAACTCTTATTTTGAAAGATACACAATTCATTTTAAAGCAGTTCAATCCTTTCATTATGCTAAGAGTCACTCTGCAAATATATAACCATCAGAGTAGTCTGTGTGATGAAGGAAATTCTAATCTGCTATACAAAAGGCTCACAACAAATGCTGCTGCTGCACTGTCACA
Organism: Chrysolophus pictus; assembly: GCA_037305975.1. Lineage (NCBI taxonomy): Eukaryota > Metazoa > Chordata > Aves > Galliformes > Phasianidae > Chrysolophus > Chrysolophus pictus. Next base: position 11,236,722 of record CM074587.1, read on the forward strand.
ATGATGGCTCTATTTGATGCCTTCAGAATGTTTTGATAGAACTTCAGAAATTAAGCTGAGAGAAAGAGGCATCCTTAAAAATGAAACATTCAAACAGTGAACAGAAAATTTTCAAGGAAAAGTTTTGTTACCTTAAATAATAATTGTAACTTTTAAGATGATTTTTTTCCAACAGCATAAAAGTCTGCTCTTCAAGCACTAAGCTTAATCCAGAAGTAAATTTTAAAAAGAAGAAGTGATAACACGCTTCCTGTTGTGTTTTGTTTTAAGAGCAACTTGCAACCTGAAGCATGCAATCCAACTTCAACTGTTTTGAAGTTTCAGTATTCCCCTTTTCATAGCTTCATCCACTTGCAACTTCAATCATCTTCTCTGTATCCCATCATCTTCCCTAAATTTCCAACGGAATCAAACCCCATGAGCGTTCAACTGTTCTGGTGTTTAATTCACTTACCTAATACTTATCCCTAATACTGAGAATTCGTCTGTGCCTGAGTGCTGTACAAAGCTCACACCCACACTTCTCAGATCTGACTGTACAGAGGTGCTTCCTGTTCCCCACAGTACCTGAGTGCTCCCAGACCTTTCTATACAGCTAGCAGTCTCAAGAAGTGATTGCTTGTATTATGAGGAGTGTGAGATACGGAATCAGAAAAGTTGTGTCTAGCTTTTCACCTCACTCCTTTTCCCCCAGTTTTCTCTCTCCAGCTCCTCACAGCGCTTACCCTTGATTTCATCAGCCATGCAACATTTACCTTGAATCCACGCAGACAAAAGGTGGAAGGAACCAAGGCTGCAGCTGAGATGGGACACTACCACAGTTCTTGTGAGTCTCTCTCCTCCTCCGCTGAGAGGGGCAGCAGTGGGAGGAAGGCAGCAGCCAGGGTCACGATGACTTTCAGGAAGCCACGTGTAGACTGTGCAGTGCCCAGTGAGAAAGCAGTGCTTGAAAACAGACAGCAAGTAGATAAGGTAGCTCTTTATGGAAAGCTGCAATCCTTTTTCCTCCCTCATCACCAGGCAGAATACATGGACAAACAGTTATACACAGATGCACAACACAGACAAGGGAACTGAAATCTACAGTCCAGCTGTTTTAAGAGCAGACCATGTGTCAGTGTGTGGATGAGAGGACGGATGGGGAGCCTGTAAAGTAGAAAGCCTCGCACAGAACTTGAGAAATAGCTTGAGAAAATCCTGTGTGCTCACAAGCTTTCCCAATACAGATTTGTTCTCATTTCTTCAATTTTGTTACACACTTTATTAAGTATCAGTATTTTGCAGAACTTTTTTTTTTGTCATCTCAGTAGAAAAGCTGAAGGGAAACTTTAAGCAAGTCCACAAACTGAAACTGCATTTGGTACTGTATTTGGTTTAAATGGTTATATGCTTGCATTACAAATAAAATGAGGTTACTACCTAAACAAACAAAAACCACCACCACCACCACCCCCCACACCACCAGGATAACTCACAAGCCAACTGATGTACTCACAGCTACAAGAAGAACAGGTGAATGCAACAAGGCTCGCTCTGCTGCAATGCTGTAATTCAGTGGTGCTTTTTTTGCTGCCTACTCCATTTGACTCTTCCTGTCACTTTACCAGACCTTCCCTAACACTGCCACAGACACAAATGAGTTACCAACGAAACGTGCAGGTTCAGTAAGATTGGACTTTCTGAAAGGTATTTTCATTGGATGATGTAGAATATGTTACCAGCTTTTATTTCAAATTGTTAGTTTTAGCTGCTTTGTGAAAGGAGCTAGAAAAATATATTGAAGAAAGTACTTCTTGATGTGGACCAAAATCCTGTAAGACAATAGAACTAGAAACTAAGCAGCATGATTCTTCTCTGACTGGCAACGCTGAGTTTTGCGGAAGGTAAGAAAGAGCCGTGTTCTACCACAGCCTGCATTATCTAATTTCTCAATAGCACTGCAGAAAAATAGCAAGACATACAAGCTTCCTGCTACAGGACATGTTTAGATTTTACCCAAATGTAATACCAGAACATCTGAAAAATGTTTAATAGTTTACTTAGGAAAAAGCGATACTTCATGTCTATTTTTCAGGCCTTGAAGTCACTATATTTAAGAAAAACAATCAACTAAAGTACTTAAATGACAGTATTTTCAAAACTCCTAAATCTGGCCCAATACACCCTTAGCACATTAAGAAACGATGTTAATTATTGTAATTTAGGCATTTAAATGATAATGCCCTTACAATGCCTCAAGGGTAGGCAGGTATCTGAGCACTTCGCACTTTAAAGAAGCTGCACTCTGACTTCATGCTTCTGGTTATACAGAATAAATATACAAGGCATCCCTCCCACTGGAGCTCGTCCTCGAGCAAGGTCACAGAGCTCTTTCCAAAGGCTTCTTCTTCAAAGCAGATAAACTTTCTCCTCCCTCTGTTGCCAACAAACAGAACTCATATTTCAAACACTGCATTAAAAAAGTAAAACTCCAGTGCAGCTGACACTTTCAATTGCTCAAAAATTGCTCCATCGGGAGAACTGGCTCTCTGCACCAGCTAGAGTCCATATAGAATATGCATTAAACAAAAGAACTTGCTACAGTAATTAAACAAGCCCTCAGACCTGCTCGCTGACACAACTCTGGAACCAGCACTCCAGGCAGCTGTGCGAGTGAATGCACTGCATCTACAACTCCTCTCATTCTGTGCTCATCTATTACCTATGTTCTTTTCTTCCACCCAAGAGAGACATCATCAAGAATGATAAAAAGCAAGAGCTTCCTTTTGAATGCAGATAATGGACTTCAGTTTGAGATCACTAAAACATCAGAGGAAAGTTGAGCACTGTCAACAGTTACGCAGCACTTTCATCTAGCACAGCTAGGACTTGGTCTTCAACCACAACCACCTCAAGAAAAAGAGTATTTGGGAAACATCAGCATGAACCCAACGATGGAATAAAATGCTTTTATCCACAAGTATTAACAAGCACTTACTATTTCTCAAATCTTTCTGTTGACCACAAATGTTTGCATCGTGCAGGAGACAATATAGTTTCCACTCAGCTTTTCTCACCTATATAAGAACTGTCTAAAGCAATACTTAAAGCAGCATTATGTAACATACTTTTTAGACTTAATTTAGGCTGAGGCATGACACCAGCAGATAGATCACTGAAATAATGTAACAAGATTACAGCTCCCTTAACATTAGACTCAAAACTACATTCTCATTATAGGTTTTTAGAGAACGCTAAAGAGCAATTATTTCTGTAAATCTTTTGGAAACAAAACTGCAATATAAATGAATATGTGTACAACAAGTTTAAACTACAAAATACATCAAAGAGTACAAGTTACAGATCTCACAGGAAAGACTAGTCATCAAGATTCTTTAAGATTACATCATAAAACTTACATCACCATCTAAAAGTCATCCAACATCCACCCTGGAAAGACTCAAAGTAAAGTTTTGCAAGAAAGGGAAAAGAAAATCAAATGCATTTTCATTTGATCAACCAGGGGAGACCAAATAACCCCACCTATCTGTATATCTGCATACAGGACTGTTTGAGTTCAGGCACACTTACTCTGTGCTATGAAGCAAGGATGTCCAGAAGAACATGCAGGAATGCAACCTGGTTAAGTAGCTCAAAGAAACCAGGACAGCTGCATTAGGGTAGATCATGTTTTGGTTGGTCAGTTGCAGGGGGGGTGCTTGGGATCTTTTTTTAATTTCTTTTTTGTTTTAACCCAACTAATGCCTCTCAAGCCCATTTCTGGAACGTTGGGTCAGACTAAGTGAACCTACAGCTAAAAGGCAGATCCATATTAAAGGCAGTATTGTGCAGTAAGATGTGTTGTATAACCTGTACTGACTTCAGTAGATGTTCAGTACACAGGTACCAAAATAGAACACAAATTTTAAAAGTTGTCATTATAAGTCAATACAAAACAAAACACACCAAAAGCATTTCCCCTTCCATCCATGTAAAAGTTAAAATCCTGCCCAAATGCATCAGACACAGCTTTAATTTTCTAATTAATAATCAGATTTGTGAACTTAACTAAAAATAAGGCCAATGGTAAAGAGACTTAGAATACCCATGCGTTTCTACGCTAACATAACAGCAGCCTATGACATCCTCCTTCCTACCAGAGGGAAGGTTCTGTCTGCTGGCACAAGGTTACAAACGATATTGATAGTGCTATCAAAAGTCCTGTTTCAACAGCACAGTTGTAGCTTTACCTTGTGTCAGCTAATTACACAGATTCCAAAAACAGATATTCTCTATCTAAGATGATTTCCATTCCTGCCTCTTCCAGAAACTCTGGAATATGCAGTCGAGGAAAAGTTCTCAAAGAGGAAGATTTAAAGATACCAATTTCCTCTTTGAGCTTTTAAAAAGGAAGTCGTGGTTGAGAGCTGTAAGTGAAAGTGTTATTTCCACCCCTATGGAACTAGGAACATTACTACATTGTCGTTTATCTAGAACTTCTTTTCTAACAAGAGAATCTCTACCTGACGTATTCTGCTGGGAATCTTACAGATGCACTGAAAGTTCTAGATCTTCAGAACATACATGAATTAAGACAACAGCAACACAGAGTAACAGCCTACCTAGCAAGTACTAGATTCTGTCCTCAGAAATTATTTTGATCAAAGCAGCTACAGATTCAATTCTATACCTGAAATTCTACCCCGCGTCCACAAACAACCTACTCAGTCCTACCTTTGCTCAGGAAGCTCAGGATTGGGCTAGGTGACTTCCAGCATCACTTATCCTGTGACAATACGTCCTTGCCACACAATTCGGTGGTCCTCATTCACAGTACTGTAACTTCCTTCAAAGCAGATACTGTCCTAACTATGCACAATGACTTACAGCTCTGGAATCCATAGAAACAAAAAACATTTCAACAAACTCATAGTTTGCCCCTTGATAATATGTGATTATACTGACTCCACATAGCCTTAAAAACCCTCTATCATTTAGCAAATGGAGTCCCTGTAATGATAATAATGAAAATAACAAGGGGCCACAATTACCTTTCAAGATCAAAGACAAGAACAGCTTGTCTGCAGAATGGATTCTTTCACATACAAATATAAAAAACCTTGACTTTCCCAAACAAAATTTAGAATAGGAAGAATTGCAAATAATTCATTAATCCTCCTGAAAGACCATATTTTTCTAGGAGTTGGAAAAAGTAAATCTAAATGTAGAAATGTTAGAATAAAATTGCAAGTAATAGCACTGCCAGAAATGATTTACAATGCTACAGACCTTAAGGTCATTCACCTATTATAGCCAACAGCCAAATCAGGAGCGGTCAATTAATTGTGCCAGAAGTTATGGGGAAAGTCACCAGAAATTTAAAAGGCAAACAGGCAGACAGAAGCAAAAATCCCAGCTTTGCACAGCCAGGAGATCTGGCTTATACCCTTACTGTTAAGTATGACACGTCAAAAAAAGCAATTCAATAATAGAAAACAAGTCATCAAAATCTGCTTTTCTGCAGAGGGCAAGAAACAAAAACCTTTCATAGTGTATTAATAATATTTCATCATTGAAAATACATCAAATTTTTAGAAAATCTATATGCAAACTCAATCTTGCTTAATATCCGGAAAAGGACCAACTCTACAAGTGTCAGCTGAGAAGATAAAATGCCATTCCAGGCGACACCAATGGCATATGCAAATAGCAGCCAGTACCCAATGTCTTCCAAAGATGCAGTAAAAATATTTATTTGGCCTCTAATAAAGGTTTTCTTCTCTGATTTGAAACGTGGGCATTTCACCACACGCATCCACAACTTTTGTATCTTCAGCTCTTGCATTCATTTTCTTTCTTATGGAAGAGACATTATAATAATAACAATGAGAACACATGGAACTGAACTATTAACAGCACACAACCTGGCTTGGCAAAGATATTGTAAGTTCTACATGCCCTTAACTATAAGAAGCACTGGGATTTGCCAAGGATAGTCAATTTTTACATTTTACAAGAGTTGTACAACTGCTAGTGTTCACTGTGCTCTTTCACTCAACCAGTGTTAATTCAGCATTTCAGACTTTTTCTACCATAAGGCTGCTGGAAGTTCAGTTTCTTCAAGAGTGAAGTAAACTCTGGGACATTGCTTAATCCAATGCGTGTGCCCAGTGCAACATAACACAAAAACTGCATCTGATCGAGTGTCTGGCTCCACCACAGTCATTTTACTGGTCTGTGGCAGGCAGATATATGCTCTTGCAGGGCTTTATGGAATTACAGTCCTCTCTACCTTTCTACCTGAGGTTCCCACTTGCAAACCGGAAAAAAAAAAGGCTTCCTATGCTTGATAGAAATTTGATTTCTGCCAGCCTTCCTCCATTGGTTCTACTACAAGAACAAATACCTCTGAGAAGACACAAGTTGAGAACACCAGTGATTTGCCACAGTAGGACTTCACTAAACTTCAGCCATGCTGAGTCCAAACACAGCCTGTTAGAAGTATCAACAGAAAGCAATTATTGATCTGACTAATAAACAAACAAACCCACGGACAACCACATAATTTAGGAGCCATGTGGGACAGCAGAGTCCAGCTGTGTCAGTGTGCCACTTAGAGTTGATTTCAATTACTTTCATCAGACAGTGAAGCAACCTAAACTTCTCAAGCTCAGTAAGGAAAAATTAGAGGGCAAGGACAAACCAAAAGTATTTTTCCAGTGCAAAATAAGTCTGCCTGCTAAAGATGGATGGATCACTGCAAACAACACATGCAAGTTTTTCAAATTAAAACTTTAAAAGATATATATAATCAAAGTGGTTTAGGAAGCAAAGTCTTACATTTGTAAGCATGGGACCAGGAGCGAGCCCAAACCACGCCTCTAGAGACCCAAGGAAAACACATTAACCAGCCTTTATCACTGCTAAGTAACATAATTCATTTGAGGTTTGTAAAAATTCATTTCAAATACAAAAGGGATTTTTGTTTGTTTTTAAAACCTAATCGATGTGTTGGTGTTCCTGGCACAGCACAGATGTACCATGACTGCAATGGATCAGCTCCAAGAATTACAGTATTAGCTCTGCAGCACTGGCTCTAGATGGTATCACTGCAGGGAAATCCTTTCAGCAGCCGCTCACCTCCGCGCTAAATGGCCGGCAGCCCTTCTGCACCGCGCTCTGCTACCAGCAGTTTGGTGTAGTTTGCTGAAACACAGTTCCCTGCCCCGGACCAGCCTCATAACATAAAACTGGGTAGATCATTTAGGGTGATAATCACTCACATAAAAATATTAATGCGTATCTGCGAGGACTGGCTGATCTCGCTGCTCTCTGCAAAATTTAACCTTGGAACATTATGGAAGATCTCCGTCTCGCAGGGCACTTGGAATAAACAACGTCTGGAAGATAAAGTGCCTCTCAACAGACACTGCAGTCTGTGAGCAGAAAGCACCACTGAAAATAGTGAAAGCACTGTTCAGCTCTCAAAGACAACAATTGTAACAAAGATGAAGAGGTTCGGAGGAAAAACAAACAGCAGACGCAGCACCTATGTAAAGAAATGCTACTGAAACATGAGAAATGAAGCATCTCTTACACAGATCAGCACCAAGCACAACAGAGTATCATAAGGAATCTCTACAGGACACAGCAGCAACAATCTCTCATGAAAACCCCCACAGCCCCAGCTGCCATTTTCCATGTCTAAGTTTTACGAAACAGAATTATCCAAACCCTTCTGAACAAACACCACGTCCAGAGAACCTACCCTACACTTCTTCAACCTCGCCGAATTTGTGACCTCCGCACAACATCAGGCATAACACTGTGTGAACAACATGATTCCTTTTTACAATTTGTTGTTTTTCTTGCACAGTCAATATACTTGTATCCCATGTACAAGAAAAAAAAACAACTAATCTTCCAACTTGTTTACCAATGAATTTCCTCTGTTGGTCCTGTAAATTGGATGTAGGACCCTAAACACGACCTGACAAAATGCTAAGGGAGATAATAACAAGGGCAGAGCCCGTGGTTACAACCCAGTCTCTCACCTTTCTTTGCTGCTCTGGCACACCGCTGAGCACTGTCCCACTGCCATGCACACCAGGACCTACACAAGACATCTCACCAGAGATGATTTATCCCTGCAAAGCCCATGCCGACTGTTACCAACTCACCTTCTCCTGCCCAGAGATGTGTTCCAAGACTTGTTGCAAGATTTTCCCAGGCACCAACACACAGCTGAACCACCTGCACAGCCCTGGCCCTGCCTTTAGGGTTGGGGTTTTTTTGTTTTCTTTGAAGATGGTACTCCCTACAGGGAACACACTTTCACACCTTTATTCCACATAATTTAAGGCTAGAAGCCATGAAGTACAACCTTAATAAATTTTATCTGCTACCATATTGACTATTTGGCCTTTAATCTACTAATTAGCACTTCTATAACCAAGATAACACAAGCCTGTTTAACTCAATTACTACCCACACCAAATTGCATGAAAACAGCAGTGTTAGCTGCCATTCTACCAGGAAAACTTGTGCCTATGCAATTTTCTTCAGTTAAAGATGACCAATAATTCATAGTCATTTTGGTATAAAACAATCCTTTATTTCCCATACAGTTGAATTCTCTGCTATGAAGGCCACTCCCATTAATCAGCCTAAGGCACTGGATTAATCAAGAAATGTGTTTTTTTTGAAAGTCTGAATACACTGGAAATCCACTTTTTTCTGCCAAAAGCATTCTAGCCTAGGAGAAATCACATGCAAACTATCAAACGTTCTCAACTTGCTTATTAAATACATATAATATACACACACAAGAAAATCAGGTTTAAGACTATTCCAATTAAGCACTTAGAGTTCCTGCCCATTTGCAGTGACAGAAGCTGAGGAAGCGTTGCATGCTTTCATCTGCTCTGATTCACACTTTTCAGAACACTGCTTGCTCAGCACAGCATCCACTTCCTACATACCTGGTGACTGCTGTTACAGGCCTTTCTTACAAAGATTCATTCACTGGTAACTATTACCCCCACTAGCCCCCCATCCTAAATAAATACATAATCAAGTCTAAGCCTAAGATTCTAATCTTACTGCTGTATGAAAAACCTACAATTGAAAGGACACATCACGCTGCTTCTATAAACACAAGAAGAGACATTACGTTATTTTTCTATAAATGCACTACTAAGCATAAAAACAATCAAAAACCTGAGTACAGGTTTCCCCCTCCGCTCCTTCCACTTTTATGTATTGTCAGGTTTACACGAAAACATTTCAAAAAACAAATGCAACTTGAAATACCTACTTTTAATTACTGCTGTTTTCTTGAGGTCTTGAAGACTCATCCCACTTTTATCATTAATAATGCTGGTGTGACACAGGCATTATCTCCTTAGTGCAGCTTTTTGCACATATGAACTGCCCTTACACTAAGTAAACACTGGCATGTCTCGATCCAAACTAACTAACTATATTAATGCATTTATGTAATTCACTTCATCTTAAGGTTGCCTCTGCCTCAAAAAGTTTACTAACTAGTTTTCTAGCCAATATTTACCGATGCTCTCACTCCCCACTTTCCACCCTTCCCTACAGATTATGCTGATACAATTATTTACAGACTATGTAGCAAACGCAGGACCATACATATGATTCACTAAAACACAACAAACACGACTCCAAACCCTCAAGGAAAAAACCAGCAGCACAGCAGAAAGGAGGCTCGAGAGGCAGCAGAGAGCACAGACAGGGAATGCAGGAATCTGCTATTGCCATCACAGCACACCGCTTACCAGCGCCTGGCCCCAGATGATTCATGAACTATTTTTACATTTCTCAAGGATTTCTCTTTGTTATTAAGTTAACATTTCAAAGTCTTATCTCTCAAAAAAGCAAAATTGGTAAAAGTCTTATTGATAAGCTTCTAAGAAATGTTTACAACTGCTACAGCAAAAACAACTTATGTGGATCTAAATATACATCAGCGATAGGATAATGACACGTTCCTACATGAGATACATGTAGAAGTTCTGTAAACAATGGTAATAAACATTCCCGCATGCAAATATTCTGGCATAATTTAGGTTTTTGTTTATTCATTTAAAACACCACAGCATTTTAAGCAGCTTTTGTGATTCAAGATTAAGACCGTATTTACCATCACCCACCTTTTCCCAGCAGCATTTCATATTCTCTTTCATTGCATTTCCCATCTCCCCCAGCTCTGTCCTCCCAAAATTCATCACTGCTGCCATGAACCAAACAGAATCCAAAACCCTATGTTCTGCTTTATCAATTTTTTCTGCCTTTTGCAATGCTCCAACATGTAAAACGTACAGCAGTACCTTCCTGTGCATCATCTGAAACCCCACTCTTTATTTAGTTATCACTATGGCTACTGATCCAGATACTCATTTGCGCAATTTTCATCAAGATTCCCCCATCAACTTCTCACATGATGGTATTTCAAGAGCTATCACATGTTACCATCTTATTTACTACTACCAAGTTGCTATTTTAGATCAGCTAAAGATAAAAGGAATAAGCATATCATTTTTGACATGAGTTAGAGGAGCCAAAGCTAACTAAAAATTCAAGAACAGCACTAAACAACATCTGGGTCTCCTTTAAGCTCTTCTATGAGTTAGCAGATTTGCTCAACACTCAATGTTTTCTCAGATTAAACCACCTTTAATACACCTAGAACATTCACAGCCATCACAGGACACATGAGGGTCTTAAAATGCTTATAAATCATGAAAGTGTTGATAAAAAGCTGTATGTACAATACTTTTAAATTTAAAACCAATACAATGAGGTAAAATCTTTTACTCTGAGTAAAAAAAAAAAACAGTTAAAAACTAAGCTTACACTAAAAATAGCCATATTTCATGCACTTAAGTTCTTAAGAGTGTCCAAGAATGCATATCGTAAACACTATAGAGCCAAAACAACATTTTTAATGAATCACAGATAGCAGTTCACACAATTACATGCGAGTAACTTGAAAGCCATGCCATAACCCAGCCTCAAGAAATTAAACGCTGGTCTTGTCCCATCATGCCCAGGTGTTGCATAACAGGGGATAGCTAACAATGGAAGGTTTAAGAACTTTGTTCTACTGCTCTTCATGCTGTGTCACACTACTAAAAAACACAACATTAATTACTGGCTTCATTATTCCTAAAATCAAGAGTTACACTGACCACATTTCACAGAAGGGCATGCAGTGAAGCTAAAAAAGAGCTAATTTTACCAGGTGGAGTTGTAGGCTGTAACATCAACACATTTGGAAAAAAACAACAGTGCTGAGCAACTGAAATCTGCACTTTGTTCTCTTCTCGTTCAAATTTAAAATTAACTTCACAGTCATTAAGTAAAATGGCTTTACTTGTCCCAGTTCAAACCCTAGTGGACAAAACATGCACTGCAGAGCCCGTGTATTTCACATAACAACACAGCTACTGCCTTTCTGAGGCAAACAGTGGCAGGTTAATACAACACTAGATGTATTTTAATACCATTTCCACTAGCAATGAGAAAATACCTTGTATGCCATCTGCTACATCCCCACTATCTACCGGATCCAAACAAGACACACAATATATGATTTCAAGAATGTAGGAAGAGTGCCACACAAACCCAGCATGCTTTTAAATCTGCTTTCTGATAGCTCCTCACAATGGGATTTATTTACACGCTCAGACAATCATTTCTCAGTATTTGAAAAATAAATAAATAAATATTGCACCACATTATTCACACAAGTCTGTGCTTTCAGATTTGTAATTATTACTCACCTCAAAATCACTTACTCCAGCACGCAAATTTTTCAGCACCGTTAGCGTTAAGTACTTTTAAGAACAAGCTGAGTTTCTGCTTGGTAAGAAATTATCAACTTGTTAGATAATTAATCACTGGATACAACTCAATCCTTCCACACACCAGCCACATTTACTGCGGTGGAACGAAAGTGATCCGCAACATCTGGGGACTTGTTAAAATAAATAAGAAGTTTGCTATTTTTAAATAAAGCAAGCAGAACATCTTACCTTGCCGGTCTTGTGATCAAACCAGACAAGTGCGTGGTTCCTGGACAGCACCTTACAGTCAAAAGTCGCATTATTCTGAGCCGGCCGGCAGCGAGCCACTGAGCGGCCGATCTTGACGGGCTCATCCAGGTAGACATGACGCTCCTGAAACGGATGGGAGTTGGGGCGGCAGGTGAAGATGGCCAAGGCTGAAGGCATCGAGGACAGATTGGGGTTGCCACACCAACCAGAGACGAAGAGAACCTCTTCTGACGCAGATGCAGATCGTCCTCCACAATTTTTAAGCCAAACCTCCACAGCAAGTTTACGTTAAAGCACGACAAACATTACCGCATACGAGAGGCCTAACAACTCATTGTTTCAGTGTGTAAACTAATTCTGGCAATAATCCAGTGAAAAAGCCCCATTATGTCTCTTAACAACATCAGCAGTGGCCCAGAAAACGTCTAAAACGTACCACTTTTAATCCACCCTCCTCTGGAAGAACAGGAACGAGCATCTGATTTCTTCAGACAGAAGGAAAGGCTCCTCGACAGAAGGAGAGAACGTCTTAAATCCAGGAGGATGAGTCATACAAATACTTTTGTTTGGGACCTCGACCGCCTCCTTTTTTTTCCCCCTTCCGTAAACAACGCTGACCACCGCACCATGGAAGCGAGGAGAGGTTTATGGAAGGGGGAAAAGGACCGGCGTCCTCCCTCAGAGCGCAGCGAGCGGGAAGGCGGCCGCAGAGCCCGCACTCCGCAGCGGGGCGCGGGTCGTGTCACAGCGCAGTCCGCATCTCACCATCTTCGCGCGTCAAAGCAGACGGGCGCTCCTCGGGCCGGGCTACCGGGGCAACGCCGCTCTCCTCCCCGACCGCAGACGAAGCCGAAGCGCTCTACAGCCCCGCGCGGCCGCTCGGAGCTCGCCGGGGCATGGAGGAGCTCGCGGCTCGCCTCTCAGGGCCGGGCGGGCGGGCGGCTCGCTGGGCCCCGGGCGCGCTGACAGCTCGCCGCGGCTCCGGGTCGCCGCCGGCGGGCGGGGGGTCGCGGGGGCAGCTCCAGGAAGTGCCTCCGAAGCCCCCGGCGCGGGGAGCGGCGCTCCGGGCGGCGGGTCGGGAGGCGGGGGGCGGCCGCGCGGCTCCGCTCAGCCCCTCCGCAGGTGGCCGCTCATGGGGGGCCGCCCACAGCCTTCTCCGCCCGCCGAGCGCGGCTCCTTCGGGCCCGGCGCTGTGAGAGGGCCTGGCGGCCGGGCCCGCTCGGTAGCTCTGCCTCTCAGGCGGCCGCCGGCCGCGAAAACTTTCCTCCGACCTGCGGAGCCGAAAACAAACCGGGTCAGACGCGCTCCCCGCCCGGCGCGGCCCCGCGCCTCCCCCCCGGCCCGGCGGCGCCCGGCCCCGAAGGAGCCGCGAGGCGCGGCGGAGCCCCGCTCCCTCCCTTACCTTCAGCGCAGCGGCCGCCATAGTGACTGGAAACCTACCCGGTGTAACAGCCGCGGCGCTGCCGGGGAGGGGCGGGGGTCGGAGGGCGGGGCCGTCCTCGGCGGGGCTCCGACCATAGGCGAGGCGCGGCGGCCGCCCCCGGCCGTGCAGCGCGCGACTGCGCAGGCGCCGACCGCTTCCCGTTTCCCGCGCCTGCGCGCCGCGCCGCGCGAAGCCGGGACGGGGACGGGCGCCCGCCTTCCGGGCGCGCGGCGCGGGGCTCCGAGGGCGGGCGGCGGGGCGAGGGTTCGAAAGCGGGAGGAGAGGGAGGGGCGGCTCCGAAAGGGCGCGGCCGGGGCCGCCTGCGGCTGGGAGCGGCTCTGCGAGGTGAGCGGGGCGCCGTCTCTCGGCCCGTCCTCGGCGCTGCCGGCTCGCTCCGCCCGCTCTCGCTCCGCTCGGCGCCTCCGGCGGCGCCCGCCGCTCTGTCAAGGTCACGCAGCAGGGCGCGGAACGGTCCCTCCAGTCCCGAGTCGTTCTTAACTCGGTCCGTATAAAGCGAGCGAGCGGAGATTGTTTGATACGAGAGAGATGGTGGAGCTGCGCCAGAGCTATAATTACCCGTGCCGAGGGGCTGGTTTTAGGGAGAGGCGCTCCGTGGGGCCGGGGAGGCCGGGCAGCCGGCAGTGTGAGAAATGGGCAGCGCTCGAGGTAAGGCTGCGAAGTGCAGCAGGAGTGGCTGCAGGAAGATCTCAGGGCCTTCTTCGTTTTTTCCTCCTCTTTTTTGGTTCCATTTGTTATTGGGGGAGGCTTGTTGCGTTGCAGCCTGGTTTTCCGTTCTCCTTCCAATGATACAAAAGACGAAAAAAAAAAAAAAAGAGTGAAGGCAGGCTGTAAAGTCTGAGTTTGAAACAAGGAAATGAAATCCAAGAGGAGAGATAAGTGTGATACCTGAGGATAAAAACAGACCAATACATGGAAACTTCAGAACTGTTGATTAGTAATTTTCAGCTCTATTCATAGAAGCAAAACCAGCTATCGCTTCATAGCTTCCATCAGCCTTCTGTAAAAGGTTGCGGTTGTGACAACTGTATTTCTAATTTAAAGGGAAACTAGATGTAGGTATTTTGATACGTCTCTTGTTTATAGCATGCAGGGTGCCGTAGTTCATCAAAAGGAGGAAAGGAGCATAAAAGGGGGATGGGGAAATAGAGAAATGAAGTCCATCAGGAGTTACACCCAAGGGAAAGAGCTGAAGTAGAAATAATTGATAATATTTGAAATTGGAAATGGATAAAAAGCAGCAGCAACAAATGCTGCTGCAGGTGTTGGATTTAAAATAATGTTTTTGAGAGTGTGTCTTGTATGTCTGTTTAATGGAGAAAGGAATTTGAAAGTCAAATCCAAGATGGAGAAGAAGCATTAGCATCTAGGGGGAGTAAGAAAGAAGAGAGCTGAGTCGCAGTAAAGGTAAACAGCTGAGCAGTGGATGCATTTAACTAACGTTCTCTCTAAGTATTTATATTTTTGCAGATCCGATTATTGAGAGGCAAACATATTTCACACTGTATTATCTGCATGGTACCTTAAGGTCTTTTGTGACCAGCTGAATAAAAGAATATGCTAAGTTTACATGTCCTTTAAACTCTAAGCTCTATATAAACTCTACATGAATATATCTGTCATATATATTACTATATCCTGAACTACTTCTGTCTCTCAGAGAGATCCCATTATGACAACCCCAAGGGGCATGCAATGGCACATGCCAACTGCTCAACGCCTTTAGTGCTGCCAAGTGCCTCAGTGAACAGCAGAGTTCTGCCTGTTTTCATCAGGGGGCCTAACCTGAGCCCTCCTCTGCATGAATGCCAGTTCCCAGAGAAGTTGGATGGATGTAGATCTCTTTCAGACTTTTGTACTGCTATTTCAAATTGTCTGATGAGCTCGAAGGTTAGATGCAGGCTCATATTTAAGTTAAAATACAAAGTTGGCTTCATTCTGTACTGAAGATACGAACTGTCACTTGGGTGTTTTGTGAAGTCTTTGCTGCTTATCAGGAAGTGCCCATCTTTGAACTGTGGGAGGGCACAGGTGGATGAAAACAGTTAAGTACCAGGTGCTCATGCACTGCACTCTGCAGGAGTAAGGAGGAACCCGTAAGCATGTGCTTCTCTTCTGCAAACCACTGTTTGCCACAAAATGCAGAGGGGCGGTAGCTGTGGCAGCCATGTTAGGTGAGGGCAGCAAGATGCCACTTAGTTAGCCATCCTTCCAGAAGGATGAAGGAAGTCCATGAAATTTAATGCTAGCCATCATAACTGAGGGCAGAACAGCCTGCTCTATAGTCATCTTGGATAAGGGAAATGGAAGGGAGGTGACTTGCATTTGTCCCCAGAAGAACTGGTGTTTGTTTCAGAAATATGAATTAGAACTTATGCACATACCTGCCAAACATGTGGATTTTGGATTGAGTGTATCAGCCTGCAGGAAAAATCCTTTAGTTCTGATACTTACTGAAAAATAAGATCTTCTTTTGAAGGGTGCTTGCTGAGAATTCTGAATTAACTGAGACTGCCCAGAGGAGGAAAACTGTGAGCATCATTATGGACAACTCAGTTCATATTTCTGAATCTCATGTAATGGTGATCTAGAGGGCTACCAAAATGTTGTTACGTTAGGTTAAGGTTCTCACTGAGGAGGTGTTGTGAAATAATTGCTTGGTGGGAGATCTTGAGTCAAGATAAGTTTGGAACAAATGAGGTTGCTGAGTGAAAGAAGTTCCATTTGCAGTGCAGTAAGTAAGATGCAAATTGAAAATGAAAACACAATTTAAAAAAAAAGTTGAAGGTGTGCAGTTTTCTATTGAATTCTCATCCCTGGAACATCAGCAGTTTGCTAAATCTGTTTTTCATTGATTTCCAGGAGCACAACAAATTGCGTGGGTAATTGCACTATCTGCAGCCGTACCAAGCTTTAAAACATGACATCTATAAAGGCATTTACTGTCACGTAGAGCAAGATGGGAACATAAAGCAAAGTTTGGACTTGTATCTACATCCCAATGTTACATGTTTTGCCAAGGAAGCTTTCTGCAGAAGCAGCAGAATCAGGCTGAACTGTAAAAAAGTGACAAATTGTTTCAGAGCAGTAGATTCTTGTGAATGTGTCAGTTTGGGTGATAACAGACTATGATGTTTAAGTTCGTAGCAATCACTTCTTGTCCACTAGAGGGCTGGGGGGAAGACTAGCTGGCTCACACATTCAGTTTGCTGATCTGTAGTTGCTTTTTAGATGCAGTGACTGAAAATACATTATTGTTGAGTGGGACAAGTGGTCTCACAAAATAAGTTGAACAAGGAATGGTGATACCGCTGTGATGGTGTGGTGATTCTCTCTACAATTTGTTAAAATATACTGCTTGTGGTTCTCAATAAAGTGTACAATATTCTGAGTGTGCACAATAGTGTGCATCTTTGGACAGCTGCAGCACTCAGTGGTGTCGTTGCAGGGCACATCAGTACAGCAATAATCCTATTGGAATTTTCAGCTACGTGTTGTTTGTAGGAGCTGCTGAATGTGTATGTATGCATTCTACAAATGTTTTCTCTAGCAGTGTATTTCTGTTATTACTTGAGATGTAAATGGAGCAAGATTGTGTCCTCTCAATGATCGTTACTGGAAAATAACAACAGCTATTAGCTAATAGCTTACTTGCTATTTCATGATCATGTTAAAAAAGAGCCAAGTTATTCTAGATAAAGACCTTCGAAAGCACAAAGCATGCAATACATCTAAGAGCTAATTTACCTTTTCGTTTTGCCTACAAACTTTGCTGCTCAGTGTTTGAAGCGCTGTCTGCGAACTGCTTTTGTAAAAGATTCTGTATGGCCACACTGATGCGTGAGTGAAAAGAATCTGACTGCTGATCTTTGCTTCCAGCTGCAGTGGTCACAGAATAGCTTGTATAAATTTACAAGGCTCCTCCTTAAACTTATTAGGACTTCAGTCTCTGCAACTGCTGTTCAGAAGTATATCTTACAGATATAGTATACAACATCAATAATGCTATCAATAATGCTATTGATAACATAGGTTGTTTGAAAAATAAGAAAAAATGTTAAAAACAAACATGCTATTCCTTTGTATGTAAGTGCATTTTATTAGGCCTTGTTTTCCAGGACAAATTAAGTATGGCTTTAAATTACAATCTGAAGGCAGGGGGGCCAGGTGAGATGATCAGGAGATGTTTATCCAGATCTTTGGTGCTGTTCAGTGGAAAGGCTCAGTCTGCTCAGTCACTGCCTGCTGAAGCTGATGGGAACTGGGCAGCCAGCACAATGTGTGCTGCTACGTGATGGAAAGCATCCTGCTGGGAGGTCAGATAGAGCAGTAGAGACAGCAGTAGTAGTTGAAAAAGGGTGGGAGAAAGCAAGATAAACTCAAATGCTAAATGGCTTTGGACTTCTCCTGCTTAGGTACTCGCTTCTATTCAAGGAGCTGTTGTAGAGGATAATCTCATCCAAACCCTGCAGAATGAACAGATGAATCTCTTTCTGCATAACTAAGACAGGGTTCAAGGGGCTTTGTAAGCAAACCAATAGCAGAGCTGTACAGGTGTAAGTGCAACTTGTAGCAAAGCATTCTCTGTTGATAGGTTTCCAGCTTTGAAGTTTGTTCTGCCCTGATCTCACCCAGTATAAGTTTCCTGATAGAGAAAACAGTCCCAGTTGTTCTGAACATAACAGTACTTATAATGCATGCAGGAATGTTTTAATTCTTGGACAGCTGTCATGCATTCACAACCAAGAAAGATAACCACATTTTACCAAAGCAAAAAGAATCTGAATCGTCCAGGCAGAACTCAGTGTGAACTGATGGTGTACGTGGGGATCAGGGGAGGTAAGAATACTTCTTCCTCAAAGATCAGCACTGTTTTCCAAGCCTTTTCCTGCCAAATGTTTACTCCTGGTAAGCATCCAGTGCAGGTAAGTTACCGACTGATGTTGAACAAAATGAGCAGGGAATGTCAGTCAGTGAAGTACTTTGTTCTCCTCAGTTTATTTATCTACAATTACATACATATATCCAAGGGAATACTTTTTTTCCATGTGAAAACATAAAAACAAAGGAGAATATATAATAACATGTGTATAATAACAACTGCTGTAATTTTGTTACAGCAGTGATAGCAAGAATATAAGCTAGGGAAGGTGTGTAAGAAGCCATGACATAGTATCTTGTCTTAAACTAAGTGACAAGAGCTCTTAGCCAGGCCCTGTTTCAGCTCCTACAGGGAGCCAGCACATTAATTACTGTGGTAGAATCACTGCCATGAGCTTGACTTGATAAAGTCAAGCCTCAGTCTTGTGTTATTCTGCATAGCAGCCTTTTACAGAACCCGGGAGTGAGCAAACCTGTAACAGTTACTGAGTTTGAAATGGCAGGAAGGAACAAGAGCTGAGGCAGCTGCAGAGCCTTCCTGCAAGCCGCTGACGCCGCCGTATCTTACTGCGGAACTGCAGTTCGCTTTGCCGCTAATGGCTTATGGTAACTGCAGGCTGCTGTATCTTAAACCATTACAGTGATAACGTGATTTTGCCTGAGTTATGCGTTGTTCCTCTTTGTCTAGGAAATTGCGATAAAGATGAAAGCATCCCTTAGTTTCTTACGGTTTTATTCTGATAGTTAACCAAATGTTGCTAATGAGTCTTAAGGAAGAAGTGCGTTTCCCATTAAGGGCGTACAGCCGCGTTAGCTTGGCGCTAATATCTGCGGCTCCCGCATGGGAGAAACAGCAGCCGGGCCGCTTCTGCTGCAGGCAAGCTTTGCAAGCAGCAGTCAGCCCGAAGTCCGGCGTGGGAAGCTAAGGCTTACAGGCTAGGAGAGGCTCGCTGTTTGTTGCCCGCCCGTGCGATGCTCGGCGCTGTGCGCGATGCGCTGCCGTCCCCGCGCTGCCTGCCGCTCGCTCGGCGCCTCCCCGCTCTTCAGCGCCGGCTGCGGAGTTCCGCGCACCCCCGGCGGTGGTTCGTCTCTCGGCGCCGCTCGCCCCCTCCCCTCCGGCTCCCCGTGGTCTCTCCCGGCGGAGGCGGTGCGCGGTCACGTGGCTCCCGGCGGCGGGGCCGGGCCGAGGCGGCGGCACCGCGGGGCGGGGGCAGCGCCATGGCGCTATGGGAGCGGGGCGCGGGCGGCACCGCGGAGGCCGGGGAGGATGCGGCGGAGGGACCGGAGCGGGGCCTGCCGCTGCTGCCCTGGGACCGCTTCTCGGCCTGGCTGCACTGCGTGTGCGTGGTGGGCTTCGACCTGGAGCTGGGCCAGGCCGTGGAGGTACGTGAGGGCCCGCGGGCGCCGTGCTTCGGGCACGGGGCCGCGGCGCCGCTCCCCCAAACCCCCCCCTTCTCCCCACCTCCGGAACGCCCGGCTCTGCGGCGCGGCTCTTCGTCCCGCCGGAATCGGGCACTTCCTCTGGGGCGGTGTTGCACAGCCGCGGGGGAAGCGCGGCCGTGTCCGGGAGGGAACCGCGGTGCTGCGAAGTGCGAAATCCCGGCCGGCCGCTGCGCCCCTCCGCCGCTGCGCCCCTCCGCCGCTGCGCCCCTCCGCCGCTGCGCCCCTCCGCCGCTGCGCCCCTCCGCCGCTGTCCCCGTGCCGGGCGGTCCGGCAGCTCCGTGCCGCTGCGTTTTGCCGCGAGTGGAGCTGCGCGAAGCAGCCGATGGGGCTGGGCAATAAACTGCAGAAATGCCTGTGTTCGGCGCTTTCGCGTCCTGTCCCGCCGTGCTCATCTCGTGCCCGTGCTGCAGCCTGTTGGGGCTGGGACGATGCTTTAGCAGGGGTGCGCGTTGGCTGGCTTAGTGCTGCTGTTAGAATCCTTAAGGCAGAGTTGATGCGTGTCGTTGGCTGTAGGGGAAATAGAAGTAATAAACCAGCGTCCTGTGGCAGCATCTGCGTTGTTCTCGCCTGGCGCTGGCGGCAAGGAGGACGGTATTGCTGCGTAACCCAGGACTGAGGCAGAGGTGCTGTGTGTGGGTGAGGGACGTGCTGGGCTCTGTGTGGGCAGCAGGCAGCTCTGGTAGCAGTCCAGTTCATCGTAGCTGAATGCACACCTAAAATGAAAGTTAATGTGTGTGGAACTACGGCCTGAGTTTTTTTAGTTACATTTTTAGTTTCAGCTGAGTCCTAGGAATGAGGTTACTTAACATTACAGCATGTTAAGAGATGCACAAACGCAAAACAAATGCAGTGTAGTTTCAAACTACACAAAAGAAGAAGTTTCATTTCTCCTCTGAAAACTGCTTAGATAGAAGCAGTGCTTTGTCAAAATCTGCACTGTAGGGCCTTTTCCTTACAGTTGCATTGCAGGGGAGGATTCTGAAGTAGCTGTTATATTTCCTCCGTCTAGTCATGGTTTTCTACTTACTTTCCTTTCACTTATAACAGCATGCACTTACATCTATAGGGAAGTTGGAATTTCTGGCATGGGCTCTGTTATGATGCTGCCTTTCAGGCTGTGTCTTTTCTTTCCTGCCCAGCATGTTAGGTGACCCGTTCAGACAGGAACAACAGTGTGTGTAACAACACTGAAGTTACAAAGGGAAGCTCTCATCATTCTGCTTCTTTGTGTCTAACTTGCACTTTTTTTTTTTCTTTTTTTTTTGCATTTTCTTTTGTGCTTTTGACAGGCAGATTCATTTTCTGCACCCTCTGGCCTAGCAGCAGCTCACAGAAATGGTGTTCTCACTCTCTTCTGTTTGGGTTTCTTTAAGGTCATTCAAAACATTGTAATTAAAACAAACAAACAAACACCTTCACCTGTGCTCTACTTGCTTTCATTAACACTTCATCACTTCACATGGCCACCCATGCAGCCCAGAAGGGCTGAGATGTGATGGGATGGACAGTAATGCTTGCTGCTGGTTTTACTTCCTTTGGTTTCATCTTCATTTGACTTCTGCCAAGGTACAGTTGCTGGTGAGCAACAGGGGTATGAATTCCAGTCTGGTAGCAGCCCCGTTCATCGTAGCCTAACTGTGGGCTTAATGCTCAGCCTGGATGCAGGTGAGCACAGCATCGTTCAGCTGCTGAGGGACTTCTGATGGAGCACATTACTTAAGCTGATTGCAACATCACCTTGGCACAGCAGAATGCTTTGAGGTTCTGCTCTTTTCTTACTTGCTCTTTTCTTACTTACTGGTGTAGTTACTGCTGTTGTGCCTTCAGTTGTCACGTTGTTTGTGATTTATGCATTGTAAGCAATGCTAAATAACCTTTGTTTTTTGTCAGTGTAAGTGGCTTTGTGGGTGTGATTCTTGTGCTTTCACACTCCTGGTTCTCATTTGTGGCTAATGTTCCATCTTCACCAGTTAATATGAATACAGTAGGTGCTCTCTGATTGCATTTTGATTATCCCAATCTAACTACCCAATGCAACAGATTTCAGACAGTAGCTGCATCTTCTAGGTAGAAGTTAAATACAAACTGCTCTTCCTTAAGACCAGCTGTACCAAATGTCAAATAGCCTGAGTTTTTGAGTGTACCTTTATCATCTCCAACTGGCACCCAGAACACCCTGGAAAGGTGTTCTTTAATCTTTACTCTCAAAGATCATTAGCTTAAAAAGCACGTGAGTAAGAAGAGATGCATAGCATTAATAATTTATCATAGTCAGTAGCCTAAAGCTGACAAGTGTTTGAGGGCTGTATTGTAGAAACACTTAAGAGAAGCTTTTTATTTATACTTGGTATATTTTTTAATGAAATACTATTTTTTTTCCTGTAGGTGATATATCCTCCACATTCAAAGCTCACAGATAAAGAGGTAGGTAATGGTTGCTGTGTAAATACATCATTTGGTTTTAGTTTAGAAATATACATTACATTTAGAAATGTAACTCTTTTCTTTCTTTTCCCTACTCCTTAGAAAACCAATATTTGCTACTTGTCTTTTCCAGATTCCAACTCAGGTAAGTGCTTTTTTTGTTCTGTAGTCATCTGCTGTTGGACTAAGCTGTGTTCCACCAGTACAAATCCAGGGTTTGGGATTAAATCCTTCCTGTGGAAACCTTAATATTACAATATAGAAAAGTTGCAGTTAAGTATAAAACCATGGCTGTTTGTATTGCAGTAAGGTGTGAGAATTCTTTATTTACTGTGGGTAAAATATCAGGAATGTATTTAAGACCTTCCTGGTGATGTGCATGCAGAAGTTCTAAGGTACTTTGCAAGTACATAAAAGAGATATATGTCTCTTTTAAACAGAATAATATTTTTGTAATTGAGGAGAAAAGTGTAAGCACAGTTTGGAAGCAGATGAAGGGTCTGGGACCTTCTTCTAGTAAATATGTAAATCTAAGTGTGTATTTCCTAAATTCCTAACAGTGAAATGGACTTTTAAAAATCAAAATCATTTAGGGAGAACAGTCCTGAAGGAAAAATACATGTTATTTAAATTTTCTATTCTTTCCTTTTTTGCCATGTGTGGTCCTGCTTGCTGAATTCTTCTTTCATCTAAATTTTCCTGTTCTGCTGCCAAAGAGGAATTAGAGGCATGTGGCTGATGGCTTAGACCACCTGCAGAAAGGGATGGCAGAAGTACAGATGTCTTTTCACATTTATTTGTTTATCAAAGTCAAAACCTGTAGTAACACATTTGTCCCCATAGCTGCACGTATTTCTTGCTTTTGATTCCTCTGCAGCATAACACCTCTGTTATGGAATGATGCAGATGTATGCTTTCAATATATAAGAGCTTTCTGGTATATATAATATATATTAAAAAAAAAGCCTCAGCTGTCTTCTGCTTTGTCTTTATGTCATTAAAATTAAGGTATTTTCTCTTTTCTTGATATCCTGTGGGTAAACAGAGGAAAAGCTTCTGTTACTGAAAATGAGTTGTCTCCTTCTGACTGTCATGGATAATGGTTACAAATTTGTCCAACCTTTGGAAGGTACCGAAGGTACAAAATAATGCATTAGGATCTAAGGCTGCTTTATTTATTTATTTTCTCCTAACAAGAGTGGTAAGTAAAATTATTAATGGAGTCCTAGGCTTGCACGGAGAACCACATGAGAACAGCTGACAGGTCAACTTCTGCATTAGTTTGCCCCAGCTTGGTATACAAGAAACAAAGGTTAAGTGCTTTCATTGAAGAGAGGAATGACGTTTGGTCAAGATGAGCAGAACTGTACAGCCAGACCAAGAAAATGTGTAAGAACAGTAGGGCAGCTGTCAGTAGAGCTGTTCAGGGACATAATCTGAATCTTCAAAGCTAACAAACACACCACAAGGTAGAGTTATGTTTCTTCTTCTTGTTTAAAGAAAGCTATTTATTGTTGCCAGAACCATCTAATTGTTTACTTAAAAAAAAATGTATATATATCTATGTATGTATTAACAGGCACAATTGGAGTGTATTTCTCTTTTTCTGTGGTGAAGTTCTAATGCTGAATGCTGTCATTTGCTGTTGATCTCTTCCCCCATTAGGTTGTCTTGGCGACACGCAGTTTTGTTTTAGATTTCGACGGTCTTCTGGAAGAAAAGCTTCTGTGTGTTGTTTTCTGGACCACTTGGATAGAGATCTACCGGTTTACTTAAAGGTTGGTAATAAAACAGTAAAAGAAATACTCGTGTGTGTGTGTGTGTGTGTATATAAAAGTTCTTCTGAAAGAAAGGCTAATTCTGAAATTCATGCATGAAAAACAAAAACTGGGTGTTCTGAGAGAGGAAGCTGAGCAGCTTTTTGTTGTTGTTTGTTTGTTTGTTTGTTGTAGTATGTTGTTATTGTAACCGTTAACTAATAATCGGTTCCACTGACTATTCTTTGAGTTTTCATGGATTTTGGACTGTAACGAATCAAATCAGTGACCAGAGCTGTTCTGTTAGTGACTGGAGGCCTGGAGATCAGATTGTAGAATCCCTTGCATCTGAAACACTTTATAACAGAAACAAACAAATGCACGATGCTGAGAGGTCTCTCTCTCTGTTTTGTTCCCCCACCTTCCTTTTTTTTTTTTTTTTAAGATGGAGGCATTATCAAAAGTTAATGGCCAAAACGTTATCAGCATTTTCTTATAGAATACTGAAATACTGAGGCCTTTAATTTTGCTAGTGGGAGTCTGATTCTCAGATCTGTTCATGTGGCCAATATTTGAATTCTGCATGTAAGAAGTATGAAGCTGATGTTTTATCACTGAAATGTGAGAGCTTGCTACTACTCCAGCAATCTGTTGTAACGCTGACATATTACATACTAGTTCTTGTCTTTTCAAGTTTCCCATTTCTTTAAGGTTTTTAGCTGCTAACATCTTTTTAGTGCAAAATTTAAGTGTTGACCTGTTCCTCTGGGAATTAATTCTAGTTTTGCTTTCAGTGGTATTTCAAGAGAATGTAGATAGAAAAATAGCAAAGCTACAAATGACAACTCTTTCCACACAGTGGTACTTTGTCTTTGAAGTGCTCATAAAGATTTTAATGTCAGTAAACAGAATAATCCTTCTTAACTGTATCTAATCAGTTTGAGTTTGCTTGTAAGTAGCCCCATAGAATCCTTTGAAAGACAAGAAAGTATCAAGGTGATACATTGAATTCTTTTGGTTCTTTTGCAGAAAGACCCAGCGTATTACTATGGCTACGTGTATTTCAGACAAGTCCGAGATAAATCATTAAAAAGGGGCTATTTTCAGAAGGTAATCTTGATTTTTCCTATGAAAATATGTATTTTGAAGATTATTACTTTTCAGAGACGTCAGGGAAGCAGAAAGAATATCTTACTCTTCTAGCTAAATGCTGTGGTGGTTTGTAGTAACCTGATCTGATTTCCCCATGAGCGTGAGTATGTTCCAGCTGCACTGTTAGAAGAAAACATTACATCAGAACAAAAAGTTGGAAACTCGAGAGATTTTTCTTTGCGTTTGATTGTGGTCGTGTGTGGTTGGCTTGTATGTGTGAGGAAAAGTCACATTTCATGTTCTCTGAGGATAACAATTAGAACTGCGATAGAAGGTGTTGACTTAAAGTGATATTTTTGTGCTGTTATTCTTTATTCCAGTCACTGGTCCTCATCAGCAAGCTACCGTATGTCCATCTCTTTCGCACTGTGCTTAAGCAAATAGCACCGGAATATTTTGAAAAAAGTGAAGCTTTCCTGGAAGCAGGTAGTGCTACTGTTACGCTGTTCCACAAACACTCCTGTAATATCTCATAACTGTTTTGGGGAAAATAGCAAACTCTGTCGCATCTGAGTTTGTACACCTGTCTTTCTGCAGGGTAGAGGGCTGAAACTTCAGCAAACTGGTTTGATTTCTGTCTAGATAATTGAACAGAACTGATCTGATTCTGGATCCTTTTGGGAGGGTGGAAGAACCCTGCTGGGGGCTAGCAGTACAAGCAGCTGACATCAGTCCTTAATTTGTACTCATCACAAGTTGAATCCTTTCAGGCATTCTGACAAATGTTCTTAAGCAGCTGTACGTGTGTTGTCTTCTTGGGCTGGCAGGGAGTGTGTTTGTTTGTTTTACCCAAGCAGGAGCAGCAACAGGACAGTGCTGCTAAATGTTCCCCATACAAAATTCCTGTCTTTGTACTTATACTGAGCAGAAATTGGTGGAAGCCATTCTTGACAAAAGAATTGTTTGTAATCACCTGCAGATAAACAAGGTTTTTTGACAGTATTACAAACAAAGTTCTAGAACAAAATAACTACTAGAATTAGTAGTGATACTTAAAATTGTTTTCAAGAAAATGCTAGAAAGCTTGCTAGGCAAACTTTATTATTATTATCTCCAAAGACTTTTTTTTTTAATTCCCCCTAACTACTTGCATCTCTCTCTTTCCTATGATAGCTATTTTTGTGTGTGTGTTGTTCACAGTTTCATAATCTGTATTTTCAAGGGTTTCCGTAACATTCTTTCAATGAATTATGAACCAGGTTGCTATAAATGGAAGACAAGATAATACTGTTTTATTGAAATGATAACCTTCATAGTTCTAATGAAATAATAAACGTGGAGAATGTCAACTGTGCTGTAAGACTTCTTTAGAGTATGGAGTGAAGAAAACATAAATAACACTGTTGTGAGGTATTAGAACTAACTTAGACTTCAGTGTGCACTAAGATGATTACCATACCATGAGTTACTGTGCGTACAGACTAGTTATAAATTGTCCTTTGTCTATTCTTATTTTTCTTTAAGTCTGCAGTGATGTTGATCGTTGGCCACCACCAATTCCAGGGGAAGTGCTACATCTGCCTATTATGGGTGTTGTAATGAAGGTAAGAACTTCAGCACTACTTTTCTCTGATGATGTTTTCCTCCCCACTTACTGTGCCTGTCCTCGCTGTACTCTGCCTTGTTTTCAGTGTCTCGTACTTGAGAACAGGAACAGACTTACACTCCACTCTTGATTAGGTTCCTTGATTAGGGAGTAATCTTTTTTAGTTCTCGTGAATATTAGAGAGATGTTTCCAGATCACAACTAGTTGCAGTGTCTATATTAATCTTCTGGTATTTGCAGGAGATTAGCAGGAGATGCTAATTATGTTTGCCAAATAAAATATTAGGTATCACTTGAAAATACTGAGAATTCAATTCTGGTCACGTAAAATGAAAAAAAAAAACAAAAACAAAAAAAAAAAAACACCATAGAATTGTTTGGGTTGGAAAAAACCTCTAAGGTCATCAAGTCCAACTGTTAACCTAGGGCTGCCAAGTCTTCTACTAAATCATGTTCCTAAGAGCCACACCTACAAATCTTTAAAATAATCTTGGGGATGGTAACTCAACTACTTCCTTGGTCAGACTGTTCCAGTACTTCATAACCTTCTCTGAGGAAATCTTTCGTAATATCCAACCTAAACCTCCCCTGATGCAATTTGAGGCCTTTTCTCTTGTCTGGTCACTTTATTGCTTGGGAGAAGAGACCAACCCCCACCTAACTGCAGTCTCCTTTGAAGTAATTGTAGAGACTGATAAAGTCCCCCCCAAGCCTCCTTTTCTCTGGACTAAGTAACCCCAGTTCCCTCAGCTGCTTCTCCTAAGACTTCTCTTACAGATATTTTACCAGCTTTGATGCCCTTTTTCGAAGAGACTCCAACACCTCAGTATCTTATAGTGAGGGTCCCAAAACTGAACACAGTATTTGTGGTGCTGCCTCACCAGGAGTTGAGTACGGGGGGGCAGTCCCTTCCCTTGTACTGCTGGCCACACTATTTCTGATACAAGGATGTTGTCAGCCTGCTTGGCCACCTGAGAACACTGCTGGTTCATATTCAGCTGGCTGCTGACCAACACCCACAAGTCCTTTTCTGCCAGGAGCTTTCCAGCCACTCTTCCCTCAGGCTGTACCACCATACAGGGTTGCTGTGACCCAAGTGAAGGACATTGCACTTAGCCCTGTTGAATCAAATACAGTTTGCTTCCACCTATCAATCCAGCCTATCCAGATCCCTCTGTAGAACCTTCCTGCCCTGTGGATGTTCTGTAGAGCAAGTTAAACATTGTACTGTATGACATTGTCTTTAAATGTTGCAGCTTGTCTGTAAGTGATTATTTTAGGTCGCTCCTGGTTTCAGTACAAGGAAAATGAATTATTTTCTCTTTTTCTTTCAAAGCTGCGAGTTCCAACATATCGTGACAAGCCTGGAACGACCCCCATAGTACAGAATATGCACCAGGTAGAGATCAGATACTGCTATTGTATATAGCTCTAAGACAAAGCTGAACAGTTGTCTTTGTTGGTTTTGTTGTTGTGCTTTTTTTTTGTGACTTGTTCATAAAAGCTTGGTAGCAAATGCCCATATATTTTGATGATAATGAAATTCAGTGTCTTTGAAACTTCAAATAGAAGAGCCTAGTGTTGGATTCTTTGTATGAAAGATGTTTAAAGCCAATTACACCGGGCACTTCAGGAGATGACGAGTTGTCTGCTTCCGGGTAGGGATAGCTGGCTAACAAAATTAACAACTTAAACATCCTTTTAATGGGTAAATCTGTACTCAACTATTTTTGGAGGACAAAAAACACATTCAAAATCTTTTTCCATGGAAGATGGCTGTAAAACAAATCTGTCTGTGTCTTCGTATGCTGTGCAACTCTTGTTTGAACCAGCATCAGTGTGTTGTATCACTTCAGCACTGAAAGCTGCATGCCTATGTGGGGAGGTGGTGTTAGGAGAAACTTACTTGTAGCTCAATAAAAAGTTACTTGTGGACATAATGCACTACACACTGCAGTAGTTATTATCAAGTACAGTAGTGGTGTATCGGGTATGTACTGTCTACTGTCTGTAAGCATTTAAGAGAAAGTTTTAATTAATAGCTATCATGACTAAAAAGCTGGTACTGTGATGTCTTTTAGGCGGATGCTCAGATCTCTGTGACCTTACCAACTGTTCATGAAGTAGATCTTTTCAGGTAGGAATTTCAACTAATTTATTCCTAACTGTGAATTTCCACGAGTTAAATATTAATAAGGATTCCATAATACATAGCTCATAGGTCACAAGCTAATGCTTACCCGTGTTATTTTTAATACTCTTTTTCTCTAAAGCTACCTAAAAAAAAAAAAGAATTCAGGTAACGTACAGCTTGAAACTGAAATAAATAAGCAAGTTTGTTAAACATCACCTTTTGCAATGCTATTTTATATTTTTCAACCAATTCAGATTCTCTTGGAAAACTTGTTTTTACCCAATCAAATACATATTCCTTCTGGTTATGTTAAACGTACTAAAATCCCTCAATCTCATTTTAGGTGTTTCTGTCCAGTGTTCTTTCACATTCAGATGCTCTGGGAGCTGGTACTGCTAGGAGAGCCACTTGTTGTCATGGCACCATCACCAGCAGAATCTTCAGAAACCGTGTTGGCACTTGTGAGGTAAATGTAGTGGAGCTGCCAAACAAATGACCAAGTGAGTCACTGTCAGCAGCAGCTGAGTGCCTCTTGGGGATATCTGAATATTGCAAAGTCTTCTAAATTTTAAATTTGATTTTTCTTTAGTGAACTTTCCATTGTGTAGATACAAAAACTTCTTATCTTTCTACTCTGCAGTTGTATTTCACCATTAAAGTACTGCAGTGATTTCAGGCCATACTTTACCATACATGACAGTGAATTCAAAGAATATACAACCCGCACACAAGCTCCGTAAGTAAACCAAACTTTGTTCTGAAGGCATCTTTCAAAGCTGCTTGTAACCATAAATCTGCTTCAAACCATTCTGAATTTTTGTTATTAGAGAGTTATGTGTAGACTGTTTACTGTAAGATAATTCTTAAAAGTATACAGCAGTTAGCTCCTGATGTCACTAGGTCACTAGTTGAGGCAGTCCATCCAAAAATGAACTATTTGCACTCAATTTGTCAGAAAAGCATTGTAAATACTTGAGAAATTACTTGAAAGAAAAAAAAAAAAGCATGAGTCTCACATCTCCTTTAAGGACTTTTTTTTTGTGTCCTACTTTCATTTTGACAGCATACGCCTACAATATTTCTTACGTTATTTAAATGCAGCTTGATGTGGTACAGGCTATGTATGTTAGATTTACTGATCTTCTTTAAACATTTTTTTTCCTAATGTCTGAGTGGTCGTTGTTAGTTCTTTTGCTTGGTTGTTTTTTCTGTATTTTCCCTCTCAGTCTAAAAGAAGACAAAACAACCAACAACAAACCAAACCCAAACAAAAAACATTGCCAGAGATGCAGCAGTGGAAAAAAGTCTAAACGTAGGCATTGTGCTTACAATTGTATTCCATGGGGATAGTTATGCACTATGTAATTTAATTTCTAAAAATAATTTCAAGAAGAATTAGCTAAACTTTAGCCACCCATATTGTATAAATACATGTGTAGCAAAATAGAAAGGTTGTTAGGAAGCTTAGTATGTGAAACAGAGCTGGAATTTCTCTGGCTTTCTTCTGACAAATAAAAATATGAAAGGATTGGAAATAGGCAGTGGCTCAAAGAAGGGTGCTTCTGACCATGCACAAAATAGGCATGAGATGTGCTAATTCTGTGTGAAGTTTCTTATGTTGATTGTTTTTTCTTGTGACAATGATAAGAACATAAGATTAGCCATGACAAATCAAGTACAGCAGAACAAAGTGTTGAGTTGTTTTTATGGATAATGGTCCTTATCATTGTTTTGGAAAAGAGAATGTAAACCATGTGTGATAACATGGAGAAACTGTGAACAATATTTGGAGATCCCAGTGAATTTAAATGAATAGTACTCATGGGTTAAGTGGGATTGTATAAATAATGAAATAATCAAAAGTAATGAAACTGAATTCCAATGAGTGGGGAAGAAATACGTAGTAAATATCTGAAATAAAATGTTTCCAGATGGATGTGGTTGAACAGCAGAAAGTTTCAGAAGAGGTGACTTGATAATGTAGGCTGAGTCAGTGATAAACAAGAAAAGACTTCAGAGAAACTGATGCAATTTGGTGCCACTTGTT
The DNA here is from genome assembly GCA_037305975.1 of Chrysolophus pictus. Classification (NCBI taxonomy): domain Eukaryota; kingdom Metazoa; phylum Chordata; class Aves; order Galliformes; family Phasianidae; genus Chrysolophus; species Chrysolophus pictus. The sequence continues at coordinate 11,267,609 of CM074587.1, forward strand.
CTATGGTGTAATGAGGCTGAGAGATGAAATATGCTATTTTCACAGCCCAGACATGATACTAAGCTACAGAGCTGCGTGTTCAGATTTTTGTCCTGCCTCTGAATACCTAATGAATTTAAAAAATACATATTGCTACAAATAGCAAGCGGAAGGAGGAATGCAAGTCAAAAATAGGTGGAGAATAGCACAGAAATTTATGCCTGCTTGTCATCATGGTATGAACGTGCTTTCCTTTTTCTCCTCACCTTTCTCTAAGAAACAGAAAACTTATTAAGAACAACATTCATGGCATAACAAAATCTGAGACTTTTAAGACCAATCTGAGGAAGTGACAATAACCTGTTTTATTACAGTAGTTCTAATGAGGTTGCAGCTGTACTCTCTCCTTAGCTAGCATGTGGTTATAAAATGGTTGGCAGCCACTATATGGAAAAATACAACATTAATATGATGTAATCATAATATAAATCCCAAATTCTGCAGCCCTGTGCTGTAATGGCAGCCCTGTGGTCTTACTGCCTCTTGTTCTCTGGCTGTCTGTATGCATCCTCAAAGCCAGACTGTAATAAGCAGATGGGAAAACTTGACAGGTTGCAGTCTTGGGAGCAATGCTATTAGTATTCTTGTACTTCTCCACCTGATAATTGCTTTTTAATAAGGGACACTGAAGTGTTGGAAAGGAAGCAGAGCAGCAAGTGTCTCTTTGCCTCATGTTGTCATCTGAATGGTAGCTCAACTGAAAAGTCTTGTATTGATGTGCATACAAAATTACTCAAAGATTTGTCATAATCAAACATAGCAATTACCCTTTCTAATGTAGGGTCAAATTCCTAATCATTTAAAACAAACAAAACCCACAGTAATAACTCAGATAATACCCTGTTCTCATTATTTTAAGTAGGCAGCATAGAGCTGAGAGTCTCAGTAGAAGGATGGGGAGTTGGACTGATCTCTGGAGGTCCCTTCCAACCCCTACAATTCTGTGATTCCATATGGCACTTCTATTGCTGACTTTCAGACATCTGTTTAGCCATTTTCTAAAACTTGGAAACTTTGGTAAGCTTACCTTTACCTGTAACTTAAATTTTAACTTTTGAGAATCAATACAAAAACAAAATAACTTCAAGTTAAAGCTGACCTTTTGTGTTCATTAAGTCACACGTTCTTGCTGTCCTGTTTTAAACGTTGTCATTGTTCTTCTAGACCATCTGTTATTCTAGGGGTGACAAATCCTTTTTTTGCAAAAACCCTCCAGCACTGGCCTCACATCATCAGGATTGGAGATATTAAACTTCCAGGTGAGGCATAAATGTCTTCTGCAATCCTGTCTGACAAGATCTGTGTGCTTGTTTATGAAGAAACATGTTGTTTGGTTTAATGAATTTAGTTTATTACTAACCAAATGCTCGTGGTTAGTGAGCTCAGTGATGCTCAGTGAAATTAGGCTCTCTGGTACTATATGTCTTGTACTGCCAAATCATACATTGAAAAGGTGAAATATTAATTACTAACCACATTTAATTGTTCATTCATACCAAGTTCTGTATCTGTGTTGAGAAACATTGTTTCTGGTTTAAGTTTAGGATTAGCAGAATTTAATAAATCAGTCACAGCAAGTGCAGAGAAATGTAGGACCCGTTAAAAAAGCTGTATTAATAAATTAATCTTGTAATATTCCAGTCGTTATTGATTGTTTATGGTAGATGTTTTAGTTGCATAATTGAGTAGAGTTTTAATGTAATATTTGGTATTGTGAATTGCAAGTCTGTAATAAAATCCTGCAGAACTCTAGTTATGGCATGGGATTCCTGCACATAGCTGTTCGTGTGACTGGTCCAGTGCTGCAAGTGGGAGATACCTGGTTAGGATCATGCATCATAAAATCTGTAAAAATTAGCTCTGTTGCATTTACCACAGTAATTAAGGATAGGTACTGTGTTCAGTGTAAGTAAGGAAGTTTTTGCTTTACTTCAAAATACATCATTTCTGTCGAAGCTTCAGAATACCTCTTTCAGAAGAGGAGAAGGGAGGAGGAAAACAAAATGCTAGCTGTTCTGTGGTTAGGATCTGGAAACTACGGTCTTCCTTTTTTTTTTTCTTCCTCCTTTTCATCCCACTCTGAGGTTCCTGCAGGATTTTATGCCATTATTTTTTCTGAAGTCAAACATCCAACTAGACAAATGGGAAGTTTTGGCTGCTGAAGTTCCAGGGTTGTTAACAGGTGGCTTTGAATGTTTTGGCAGGTGATGTTCCAAAGCAGGTGAAAGTGAAAAAACTGAAGAACTTAAAAACTTTGGACTCCAAACCTGGTAATAAAGTTACCTAAGAGTTAAATCACCGATATTTTTAGTTTAAAAGAAGCACAATTTCCTTTGGCTATATGCTGCTGCCTTTTTTCTTTAGGTGTTTATACCTCTTATAAGCCATACTTGAACAAAGACGAAGAAATTGTTAAACAGTTACAAAAGGTAATACTGCAAGTCTCTTAATGGAAACTGTATTGCATGCTGCCCTACGATGTTCTCATTTAGAGCTGAGCTGTGTCTACATAATCACAATGAAACTGCATTCTGATTCCTTTGCCCCAGTTCATAACTGAATAGATACTTAGATATTCTCACTGTAGAAGAAAGGCCTTCTTGTTAGCTGTTTGCATAACTAAGTGAACTGTAAAACTCAAGCAGCTTTATAATTTAGGTAATTGAAGTGACAGATCAGTTCATCTGGTTTGACTTCTTCACCTTGCTGCCATCCCCCCCACATCTCTTTGGTCTAGAAATTTCATGCATGTTCAAGAACCAGAACTTCCAAGCTTGGAACTGAAAATCAGCAATTGAAGGGTTGATCTTATTGCTTTCTTTCCATGTTTCAGCATAGGGGGTGCAATAAGTGAGCTTATGGCAAATGTACACACAACTACTGAAATAAATATTATTTTAAAAAAATACCCCTATTTACATATCTGTAATAACAGCCTTGTTGTGATTTTCTTTTTAAGGGTGTACAACAGAAACGTCCTACAGAAGCACAAAGTGTAATTCTTCGGCGGTATTTTTTGGAATTGACAGAAAGTTTCATTATTCCTTTAGTAAGTACTTGGATTTTGTTCTTACAGTAATTTCTTAAGGTAGCTGGGGGATAATACAAGTAGTTTTTCTCCTAACACGTAGCAGATTTCCAGCAACCTCTGTAAGTTCAGTTGGCTCTAGAAAATGCTATTTAAATTTTTACAAAGGAGAGACTGACTTGTTTAACACAAGTAATAATAATAATAAATAATAATAAGACAGAGATGCATCTACTCTCTGTCTATCAGGGTATCACACATTTAAAAAAAAAATCGCTGAATCAGAATAATTTAGTTCACAACATCTTGCTCTTTGGGAAGTGGCAGCTCTGTTGTTTGGCTCTTTGAACATGGTGTTCTTCACCTGTTCAAGTCTCCTCAGCTAAGTTGAGGAGGCACATTTTGCCTAATTTCTAACCAGGACGTGAGGTTTGTTGGAATGCTAAATGTTCACTACGTTGTTTTTAATTCTTTAAAAGAGAGTTGGCTGAAATAAACTTAAATATGGGATTTCGTATTTACTGCAATAGTAAAAACTTACCAGCCCTGTAATTGGAAATCTTGCTCTTCTGACTACAAACTAATGGCATAGTTATACTGACAAACAAATACTGAGTTGAGGTTATTGAACCCATGCAGACTAACAGTCTGGGGGGCTTTGACTAGCACTGAAATTGAAATCTGCCATCTCTTTTATAACCAAATTGGATAATGATAGATGTGTTTTAACGTGCTCTTACTTAGCATTTGGAGTTGTGAAGTTCTAAACACTTCTGTGCAAAGTTAAGACATTTTTCTGGACGAGTGCTTAAAACTGGGAAGCGATACCTCAAGCATTAGATTTTATGTATCTGCTATTTCCTTCAAGTGCTCTCTAATCACTGTGGATCACCTTATCTTTTCAGTGTTTTAGAGCATGCCGTGATCAGATTGAATTTCTGTTCCCTTGGATGTTAACAATTAGAGTTTTTCCTTAGTATGTCTTTTATATCTTGTTGAGATAGGATGGGCGCATAGGGTGAACCTAAATCCTTTCTCTGGCACATCCACTGTTGTGTTCAAACTTGCACTTCAACCAAGAAAATGAATTAATTTGTTACAAGTCTTAAATTCACAGGTTGAGAACCCCCTCCACGTTCTTTGCCTCAAGAAAAGTTCAAGGGGAGCTTTGTTTTCTCTAAAGATGGAACCAGGCTTTTCATAATATTGCTGGTCATGTTCATGGATCAAAACATATGACCGTTTGTCTACAGATTTTAAAGATGAATAACAGGTTGTGTCAACCTGCTTGTGTGTTCTGGCAAGGAGGAGCTGCTTTCTGTAGTCAGAGCTTAAGCTTGGCTCTCTCACTGGCTGCCAGTGCCATTGCCAAGCATTGTCACTGCAGCGCGGCCAGCAGCTGGTGCAGCAGCTGGACTCTTAAGATACACTTCCAAATACTTGATACAAGAGGTTATTGTTTGGAATCACCCTGATATGAAGGTACCTGTGGACTACCAAAATAGGAAAAGAAACTACTAGCTAGTGGCTGGAGTTCAGTATATATATTCTGTATCTTTCCTTCCTTTCTTGCTTTGCCTTTTCCCTGTGTCGTTATAGAACTGAGCAAATGTCAGCTTCTGTAGCTGAGAAATATAAATGGAATTAGATAAGCTCCTCCTTATATTCTTATATGGTAAATATGCATTGACCCCACCCTGTACCAGTACTTACAAAACTCTGTGGTCACAAGTGATAAGTAAATATACACGTGGATTGTGTATCTTAAATACTGGTTATGCAAACAACCTTTCATTTTTCTTTCTCTAGGAACGTTACGTGGCAAGCCTAATGCCTTTGCAGAAATGTATATCACCATGGAAGGTATGGAAAATACAGTTGGAATGAGATGGAGTTTGATAGAGAAGACAGTTACTGTATGCTAATGATCTCTTTTCTCTTTTTATAGAGTCCACCACAGCTGAGGCATTTTAGCCAAGATGATTTCATGAAGACGCTGGAAAAAGCAGGACCACAGCTCACCTCTGGTTTAAAAGGAGACTGGATAGGACTTTACAGGTCATTTATTTCATCAACATTAAAAAAAAAAAAAAAAGACACATCAGTTATATCAATATTCTTTTCCTGAGCAAGCTTACTATCAGTATTGGTTTGAGTAAGACTTTATAAGACTGACTTTTTGAATCTTCAAAATGCTTCAATAGAAATTGAAAATGGTTACTGTAGTTTACTTGCTTACATCAGTTTCTCTAACCCATTAATAGTTATCACGAGATGCTGCTAACACTGTGGGTATCTGTATGCAAGAATTATTTGGCATGGCTGTGTGGAGGGAAGGTCTAGTTCTAACGTGATACTTCCCTTCCAATCAAACACTAAAATGGGAACATTTAAAACTCAGCCTTGTTTTGTTCCTGACAAAATTCCTGAAGTTCATTGTCTTTCAAACATCTTTTCTGTACTTTTTTTTTTTTTTCAATCCTTTTCTGGATTAACAGAAGCTGCTGTTACACTCTACTTCAGAATGCTACATTCTCAGACAGGGAACAAAGGAAGGGTCCTAATACCTTTTTCAACTTAAGTGTAACTGCAGTACTGTTGAAGACGTAGGAAACTTATCAGAATTTTAATTAAAATGTATTTGTATTTGTCTTCTGCGTTTTTCCAGGCATTTTTTGAAATCACCAAACTTTGATGGCTGGTTTAGAAGCCGGCAAAAAGAAATGACGCAGAAGTTGGAGGCACTTCATTTAGAAGCACTCTGTAATGAGGTTAGAAAAGTGGGTGGTTGTGGTTATCAATTCCTGCTGCATCCAATGGTTAGACATAAAAGTGTCAAGAATTTTGTCAAGTACATTCTGGCAAAACATGACTTAGCTAACCTAGGACTAACATTAAAAAAAAGAAAAGAGCAATATGAAATGATTTTTACTTTTGTATAATGACTAATCACATGTAAAACATCTCCAGTATTTTTTTGGTTGTAAATAATAGTTTCAATTTTATTTTTCTCATCATATTTGATAATGTTATCTCATTCAATTTCCATCCTTGATGTTTTATTTCTCATAAGCTGTATCACAGCTCAAAGTGTGTTACAACTTCCAAGGTATCACAGCAAATAGACAACTACTTAGTTATGGACAGGAAATAAGCCTATAACTGATCCAAAATTAGAACCCGAGAAGTGAAATTTGTTGTTGATAAACAATATAATGCCACATATATGATCTTCTGTTGTAAGATCCATCCTTATCCACTATGTGGTAGGTATCCCATAATGCCCTGACACTATTTCAATCTTTCATCATGCTGGCTAATGTGATTTGGTAAAAATTCACTGCCATTTTGTGTTTTAGATGCTATTTAATCTAAGCCTGTTTGGCATGAAACTTTTTATATTTGTTTGTATTGTGGTTGGTTCCTGCTATTCTTTTATGCGAGGGGCTGAGCAAATATGCAAATAAAACCGATTCTGTAGTTCAGAGCCAGTATGTGAGTCAAATGAATTAAGTAAATGGCATTAGAGTAAGGGAGAGGAGAAGACCCATTCTGAATAGTAGGTGTAAATTAATACTATTTTTGAAAATTGTATCTATTGTCATAAATACATCAGTGTTTAATTTTTATTTTTGTTAGAACTTGGTTTTCTGGAGTCAGAAGCATACTGAAGTAGAAACAGTTGATCTTGTCTTGAAGTTAAAGAATAAACTGGTAAGTGAATTGAATGTGGCTAAAAGCTGTCTTGCTGAACAAGGTAGAGGTATTAAATAGTTGAGTTTACAGGTACTTAATGCAAATGGTTTCTGAGATTTAGGTTCCATAAATCAGTCATTTTGATTATTTTAAAACAAAGCACAAAACACTTCAACCTGAGAAGTTAGCCAGTTTCTCAGTTCAGCCAGACGTGTTGGCAGTGCACAGATCTTGATTTGTTAAAACCAGTTGGAGCTTTGTGACTGCTTTGGGTGGGGGCAAGGCTGAATGCTTAGGGAAACCAAACTTTACTGATGGCTGAAAGTCCAACTGAGCATTTGTTCATGCTGGTGGGTGGATGTTGAGAAAACCTGACCAGATCACATTTTACCTTGTTAAAAAATGAGGAATTCATTTTCTGCATTTGCTAATATGTCGTTTTGGTGTGTTTTGAGGTAAACTGGCATTTTTTGGCAAGTCATGCTTTGTTGTACCTTTTGCAGTTGCAGGCTGACAGAGAACATCTTCCTGTGAAAACTGATACACTGAAAAAGCTGCAGGCACACATCCATGATATTATACTCGCACTTCCAGATGACTTGCAGGACATCTTGCTCAAAACTGGCACAACGTGATTCCTGCTCTGTGTGTGTGTGTGTGTGTGTGTGTGTGTGTGTGCAGGAAACAGGTGAATGTAGTATCACACAAGACAGTGGCTTACAAAGTTCAGGACAAAGATCTAAACAGTACAGTAACACTACAAATGGACTTTACAACTGGTAATATTACACTGTAATATTTTCACTGTTTTTCCCACTTACGTACCAGTGCAACTAAAGGAATTCCTGTGTCTAATAATGTTTGAAATAAGTGCTCTTAAAGAAAAATCCGTGGGCATCTGAAGCTATTCCACGGTGTAGGACCACAGTGCAGTGCTGGCACTGCAGAATGTTTTCTAATTGGTGCTGCTGTACCCAATGCTGTTAACTCAGGGGTAAGCAATATTGATCCTGTACTGTCCTGTTGATGTAGTATCTGATTGCTTTCCTTAAAAAAAAAAAAAAAAAAAAAAAAAAAAAAAAAAAAAAAAAAAAACTGGCATAACGTGACTTGGTCAGTACAAGTTATATTGAGGTATTTTATTGGTAAACCATCAACAGCTTATGAAACTGTTTCAGGGACAGCTGAAATAATCACAATGGTTCTTAACTATATCTTCCTTTCACCTTCTGATCCTCTTTCCAAAGACCATATTAATTTAGCATCTTTAAAGAAGAGAAGGCAGCTGACAAACATTTCCCGAAGAGAAATTGCTTCCATTTGACGTTGGTTAATTACGGTGCTTTTATTCAAATGCCTTAAATGAATATCAAGTAACTGTATACCAGTTTGTGGTTTTAAACCGCTGATGTTCAGGATTTAAAGTGGCTCTCTAGTGTAAATATATTCATCACAGCGAATAGACTGACGTTCTAATACAGAATTTAACATTGGTGATTTCAGTAGTCAGCCAGTACACAGACTGTTTCAGCTGGAGACCATTGTCAGCTTCTGTCAGAAATTTTTACAAATATGTATTTTTTATTTTTTAGGTTTTAATTTTTATTTACAGCAATAGGGTCAGTGAGGAGCTAATGGGGTGGGGAGAAGAGAATGCTGACTTCAGCTGACAAAAGCCTATGGAGAGGTCAAACTGTGGCAAGGGAAGATTGTAGAGGGACATTATTTTTGGTATAAGCACACAGCAGACGTGCATAAAAAACTGATGTTCTGTACTAAGCAACAATTGTGATGTTTATTTTGAGCAAGATTCAGTGGTACATTAGGACTCAGCTGCTCTACATGCAGTGTTATACTTCAACCAGTTTCATGTAGAATAAACTTACTGCTACCATGGACGCACAGCATACACTTTTACATGACAAGTGGATCAGTTATCAAAAAAAATCTACTTTTAAGTGCTTGGATGGAGTTTTTAAAAACACGTGACCTTGTAATCCTGCTATAAGAAAATGCTTTTGTATAATAAGTATTTCATACCATCTTTCTAAAAATGTCTTATTTAGATACAAAGTGTCGTGACTATTTTTATGAAAATATGTATTTTAATACTGTTATGGTTTGTATACAGTTATTCATGACAAAAAGTTTAATGTATGTATCGTGTTACTTAAACTGCACCACTTCAGCATTAACTTCTAACTTGGAATTTTGTTTGCACATCCTGATGAATATAATTTCTAATTCAGAAATTAATAAGTGGCCATTCCTAATACAAAGCTAACCTGGAGCACTGTGTAGTTCCTTGGGACTATGTAACCTGGTAACAACCACGATCAATGTTATCACATGACTGCAATACTTATTTTTTTTTAAAGAAAATAAAGAGTTACGGTTTTTGGAAGTTACATGGCTTGGATCATGGCTGTGACTTTTCTCCTTGATGTAAGCAAGGCTGCTCAGCAGCTTGTGGAGACTGCTGCCTTGTGGGACCTGGTGGAGCCGTATCCTTCGGGTGACCTTTAGGAGCTGATATTAGCTCAAATCCCTGACCGGCTGCAGTTATTAGAATCTTGTTCAAAAGAAAGGCAAAAGGAGAAGTTGTATGGGGCTGTTTGCCACCTTTGTCAGTGACCTGTAATGCTTTTAGTGCTCGTAGTTCAAAAGGCTCTTCAGCTAGAGCTGCAGGCCTAGGCAAAATGTAGGCACAAAGCTAGGACTGGTCTTTCTTTGTTACAGGCATCTGATCTTGTCTCTCTGCAGTCCTTTGATGCTGGGCATGCATGTTTTAACCTGGGATGCTTCAGCCATTAGTACTGTTACAGCCAAGGAACTGAATCAGCTGCAGAAAGCTTGATGTTGCCAGCTTGATGGACTGGAATTTTTCCATCCCTGTTTTTTCAGCTCAGTGTACTTGAAATATAGGTAAAAGAGCCTGTGATAATCCTCATTTATCTGGGGCTTGAAGGCTAAATGACTGTACAGGAACTTCTAGTTTCAGTAATTTTACCTGTTTTCATCTGACTATTAAAAAACAAAATCAAACCCTCAGCTAGCTGATGGTGGGGAGAAGAGATGCAGTCTCACTGTCTCTTTTTGGCTGGTGAGAGAGGAGATTTCTGTAGTTGTGCTGTCTGAAAAGTGGATTTGTTGCCCACTGTGCAGTAAGTCAATAATCACACGCTCAGAAGAGACACTGCTTATTTATTTTGGGTTTGTACAAGCCTGGTGCTCGGTGGTTTCCCACAAGTCAAGCACCCCAAATGAAACTATTTGTGCTACAGACTTAGCAATTTTTCCACTCCATCTTCCTTGCAGTGATTGGTTGACAATTCACAATTACAATATTGCTGACCGTACTTCCAGCACTGTGTGTGCTCAGGGAAAGGGTCTCACCTGGGCAGGAGTTTTTTTGAGCTGCAGGTGTGATTGTAGTGTTAGGTAGTGAAGGTAGTTCAGCTAAATAAAGATAGAGGGATGCTGAGTTTTCTTGCCAAGTGGGCCCACATCTTCAGACCATCCTGACTGATGTCCTCCTCAAGGCTTACTGGCTCTGGGATGCCCCAGGCTAACGGATACAAGTTATTGCTGATACCTAGCACAGCATTCGCTCAGTTTTTAGAGTCAACCTTCAGCAGTTTGAGTTGGAAGCTGTTACTAAAAGGACGCTAATGGTGACTGCTCCACAAAAATAGAAGAATTAGCGATGTCGGTGCACTTAATGCTGTTTCAGGCAATCTGACCGTGGATGGTTCTGTCCCGGGCTGTGTCTGTGCCCCGTGTCACATCGCCTCCTTTCGGAAAGAGCCGTGTGAAGGCCGGATGTTGGGCAGCGTGCAGACACTGAGGGGCACTGCCTGCCGTGCTGGGCCAGGCCTCGGGAAGCCCTGCAAAGAACTGCAGCTCTGCAGTTAGTAAGGAAGGCGGAGGGCCGTGCCTTTCCAACCGAACGCGTTTCTAACGGCACCGCACCTGTCGGGGTTTCGGTTTCGCTGCCTGCCGTCAGCCGGGACACGTCTGCGGTGCCAGCATCACCGCGGTGCGAGCTGCGAAAGGCGCGCACGAGAAAAAACGCTGCTGTCAGCCACGTTTACGGCACCAAAGGACGCCGCTTTTACCGCCTGCCCCGCGTGCTACCGGGCGCTACGGGGGGGTGTGGGGGGGCTCCCCGGGGCCGTTTTACCCTAAACCCCCAACTTCTGTATGGCGCTTCCCGCGGCTCAGCGCAGCGGCAGGGCGGGCAGACCAGCCGCACCGCCGGCCCGGCAGCGAGCGCAGCTCCGCCCGGCCTCGGCCGCCACTGCGCTCCGGCGCGGCGCAGAACCGCGTTTCCCGGCAGGCCGCGCTCCGCCGCGCCGCGACGGCAGGGACGGCTTCACTGCGGCTTCACCGCGGCTTCACTACGGCTCCCGCGCTGCACCGCGGCGGCGCGGAGCGGAGAGCGAGGCGGGAGGCGGCGCGGGGCCCGCCGGGAAACGCAGTCCTCGCCGCCTTTGGGCCGCGCGGCGGAGGGCGGCGCCGCGGCGAGGGGATGTGGCTGAGCGTGACGCGATTCTGTCCGCGTTGGAGCCGGGCGGCCGTGGCGAGCGTGACGTGGCAGAGAGCGAGCGAGCGAGCGAGCGCGGATCTCGGTCGCACAGCCGCCGCCGCCGCCTGCGCCTTTATAAGTGGGCGCCGCCGAGCCCCGCCAGGTCAGCGCGCCGCCCGCTCCGCACAGCCGTCCGCCAGTGGAACCCGGCGCCGCGCCGCCCTTCCTCCGCCGCCATGGGCCTCACCATCTCCTCGCTCTTCTCGCGCCTCTTCGGCAAGAAGCAGATGCGCATCCTCATGGGTAAGGGCCGAGCGGCCGGGCCTGCTGCTGCCGGGCCCCGCGCCGGCCTGCCGTGCCGGCCTGCCGTGCCATGCTGTGCCGCTCTGCGCTGCGCTGCGGCCGGGCCCGACGGGGGGCGGGGAGCGGGGTGGGGGGGTGCCGTGCCGCGCCGTGCCCTTCCTTTCGGGGTCGTGGGAGGAGGGGAAGGTGGGGACGGGGCTGGAGGCGGCAGCCCGTTCCTCGGCACCGCGCTGCCGCCGCGGCCCGGAGCGGAGAGCCGAGCGGAGGTGGGGGGGCCGCGCCGTGCCCGCTCCGGGCCGACCGTGCGGCGGATCCGAGCGCTGGGTTGCGGCGGCCGGGCGGCGGCGGCGCTCGGGAAGCGCGGGCCGTGCGGCGCGGAGCTCGGGGCGCGTTCTGCGTTCTGCCCGCCCCCGCCGTGCCTCGTGCGCCGGGCCGGGCCGCGCGGCGCTTCTCGCGGAGCTCGGCTCTGAGCGACCCGCTGCGGGGCGGCCCGGCGCCGCCCGACGGATGAAGCGGCGGCGGCCGAAGATTCCCACCGGGAGCTCGCGGTTCAAAAGGTCACGGGCGGCAGCGCCGCGTTCCGCACTTCCTTCTCCGCTCCTCCTTTCCTTCTCCGCTCCGCCGGCCTGCGTGTGCCCGCGGCTGCGCGGCCCCGCGCCTCCGGCGTTCCTCGGCCGCTCCGTGGGCCGGCGCTGTGCCCCGAGCGGGGAGCTGAACGAACTTGCCGGCTTGCGGTGTTGGGTCTGCCCGGCAGTCAGGCCTCCTTATGGCTCCGAACGGTGCGAGACCTTCAGGTGAGCCTGGCTGCGACGGGAGGTGCTGTCTGATAACTGCGTGCCGCGGAATAATGAAAGCGGCACGCAATGCCAGGCACGCCGAAACAGCCTGCGGGGGCTTGGGTTTCCTCACTGGTTCGTAATTAGTTCAGATGTAGCTTAGCTGTGACCTACTGAGTAGTGTTTCTTCTGGCCGGTTCAGCTGCACCTTTGTCGGTGTTGTTTTTTCCCCATCTTTGATTTCAAGGCTTTTACTGTATTCACATGCAAGGCTGGATCAGAGATGAGACTGCTCCTGGCTTTTGGTGAGTGTAAGAGGAAACACGTCTGCTGCCTTGTGAGGAAGCTGTAGTGCAGGACCTAAATTGGCTGTTGGGAAGCAGAGAATGTGTAATTCACCTGTAACATAGAAAAGAATCTCAAGAAAACATTCTGCATCACATATTAGTGCTTGGAGATGCCTGAACGAACACTGGAACTGACTTAAACCTTTCCTCAGTCCTACTCTTACATGCGTATGTCTGCAGAAGTCTTTGCTCCTGGCTTCGCGTGCTAAAGAAGGGACAGTTCTGTGCACTCTGCAGTACTGTGCCAGCTATCTTTTGCTGTAGTTGTGTGACTGGTAACTGAGATAATAGCTACTCAGAAGCTTCAAATGCAGAGGTAATTACTGAATACTGAGTAGTGAGGGAAGGCCAGATTCTTTGGAAAGTGTATTCTTGTACAGCTCACAGCTACTTAGCAATCTTCTGTTCTTTTTCTACCAGGGTAGACTTGCATTCTTTTGGCATTCTTTGTGCGTGTTTTCTTGAAACTGTGTTGGGAATCAGCCCTTCATGGGCCCCAAAGAGTTATCCACTTGAAGCCAAGCCTGAAAGAAGAATAGTGGTACTTAAAGGATGAAGATAAGGTTTGAGAGATCTAGTGTCAAGATAGAAGAAAAGTGAAAAAGTGAAGGAATAATCATCTCTATCAAATTGGGACTCATTAACTTTGTTTGTTGTTAAGCAGTATTTGATGTAATGTGAGCTTTGTGACTCAATTAAAGATGGTAGGAGCTTCCCTCCCCCCCTTTCCTCCTCTGGTCATGGGAAACATTGATGTTGGAAGCAGCAACGTGCTGTGCTCTGTACTATCTGAAATCTGTGACTGCCAGACCATATTGGTCTTGATGGGGTTTCCATTTAGAAAGTCAGTCCTCAATTCTTTTTAGTTTTATTTTTTTAGATTTAGAGTATGGATGTTTGTGTTAGGGTGCCTGCGGCAGCTTGGTGCTCAGTCACCAAGGATCCAGGCAGGAAGCTGGATGTGAGGAACTGATGTGATCACAGGGGTGGTGTTTCCAGGGACAGTGAGAATGACAAGTTTGATGCTTAGAAGTGTGGTTGACGGGCTGTAAATGAAGCATTCTAAGGACTGAAGGCCTTAGAACTGCACTTGTTTTCACAGCAGCTGGAAGTGCTGCAGATGTAAATTCTCCTTCTAGAGGAAGAGGATGTTTGACTTAAATTGTAACAAGTGCAAGTCTGTGCTTCCCGTTTGTGCGTGAGCTGTGTAGTGCTCAGTGGTACAACTGCTGTAATGCCCACGTGGAGGTGGTTAGGCTGACATGGTGGGCCGGAGGGAAGATCTAGGGTTGAAGTTCACATTGTTTGGAGATTTAAGACTTCAGGTTTTAACCTTGATAGTAACTTCTGTATCATGAAATTAACGTGACGTAACTCATAGATTGACATCATGTGTTCCAGTACAAATGTAAATGTACTAATTCTCAAAAACAAATGTGGCAGCAATCTTGTAAGCTGCTGGACCACAGAGGAATTTTTCCTAGGGGCTCAAAACGTAAATTTGGTGTTGTGACCTGTTGTCTTATAAAAAGTATCAATAAACTGAAATAAGTGTGAACAGATGCTCTGCTGTTGATAACTATTGATTATTTAAAGTTAAGAGTTTTTACTTGACTAAAAGTGGCAGTTCCTGATGACTTGCATCATGCAGGTGTTACTTTCTTCTGCCAAAGGCTGCTGTCTCAGTGGTGGAGTCACAAGAAAACACCCATCCATAACTCAGCCTGCCTCACTGCAAAGTCCAACAGCTTCATGCAGTTGTGGATGAGCCTGGGTCTCAGCAGCATCTCTGGGCATTGTGCTCGTGTAGCTCATGTATCTTCTGCAACACTGCTGGGGCAGCAGGAGGTTCTGGTGCAGGAGTGGGCGGGTTTATCTGTATCTCTACAGATTTATCTGCATTTCTGCCCTAACACATCAAATACACTGAACTAATTCTGTAGATAATGGCATTTTTCTCTTGTTGGCAGTTTTCTTGGGTCTGGTGTTGTTCAGCTGATAACTGTTGTGGTTTTGGGGCTGGGGGTGAGGGGAAGGAAGAATTGAGAGTATGTTTAGCTGTAATTTGGTTATTTATTTCATATCCATATTCTGGAGAACTGCCACATGTGATGCACATCCATGACTTGCTTTCTTGTGATTATCTAGGCATCCTAGAGATGTTCGCTTGAGGCTGATCTGCTTTGTAAGAAGAAAGCTGGATTTCAAGTGTTGCGCTATTTAAAACATAACTTTTCAGCTTAGATAGAGTACCTGAGGGTTTCAGAGTTTCCTTAGAGAGCTTTGCACTTGATTGCTGCAGGGAAAATGCTAATGCTTGGAGGTTTCCAGATCCACAAGTTCCTCTGAAGCTGTGCTCAGGGTTCTCAGCTTTTGTTAAGCTCCAGCAGAGACCCACACTTAGACAGCAGGGAGCTTAAAAATCTTAATTTAGTTTGAGCATTTGGGGAGTCCATTCCTCCTCAGGGAGCTTTGTTTTTCGGTGATTGTTTTTTCCTCTTGCTCTGTGATGTTGGTAATTAGAGAACAACATCTAATTTTTATCATCGTGAATAAAAAGTAATACAAAAAAAAAGCTGCAGTTGCATGTCAAACTGTGTTCATAGCTACAGAGCACCAAGTTGTTTCCTGTAACAGCAGTCGGTGCCCTGAGAAGGAGGCAGTGTCTTCTGAGTTTGGTTTCATTTTGAGTAAGGAGCTGACTTTTGCTTTCATGTTACTGCAGAGCGGTTGTAGCCAACTCAGCAGCCACTCAGAATTTATGTATGGGCTCACTGAGTGGGAAACTACCGTGGGACACCTAACCATGTTACCAAGCAAGGATACCATTTGGCTTCTTGTATGAGTGTTAGTTAATTCTTCAGTGAAGTTTGATTTTTTTTCTTTTTTTTTTTTTTGGTTGGGCAGAACTTTTCCTGCCACAAACAGGCATGTTATTGAAGCTGTTGCTATGGAAAGTGCTTAGTACCTGCTGCTTCTTTAGGTGCTTGCACTCAACGTAGGGCAATACCATAAAGAACAGTATTTGAAGTTGCTCTTGTGTGTTCTGAAGTGTCAATAGGTATTTGCAAGAACAACTTCATGAAACTGCAGTGTGTGCCTCAGTGTTAGTGATGCTTCTCAAAAAATGCCTCTAGGCCTCCAGTTTTGGCAAGGAGTGCAGATCTACCCTACAGCTTGCCTTTAAAAACAGCTGGCTGAACTTTGGCTGTAGCAGTGAAGAGCGAATGGCAGTGCAGCAGGCTTTCAGTAAGGATGGCCAGACCTGGCTAAGGAAAGCATCCTGGTGGGTCTCAGTGTGTAGAAGTGAGTAGAAGTGATGTTGTGGCGAGAGCTCACAACTCTTGGAATATATAAAATATATGGAGGGGAAGGATAAGAGTTGCCTCACATAGCTTGTTCTTTTGATGAATCAAAGGGAGTGGGATGAGGGAGATGGAAGTGTGTTCTAGTGCTGTTCGCGCTGCTTCAGGTGTGCATGGAACTGACTTTAGCTGAACATCAAGTGAGATGTTCCTCTGTTTGAGTGCTAAACAGCAGCTGTGTGATTGGTTAGAAGCAATGTTCTATTGGTAGATGATTGTGAGGCATTGAAACCATCCTGACTCTCTGGAAAAAAAAAAACTTTAGAAGAGAATGAGAAAACTCAAGTAACACAAATCTGAAGGAAGATGACTAGAAGGTTCTGAATCTGTAGGTTGTGGATGAAGATGTGCTTCATAATAATAAACAAGATTGAGCTTGTTTATTGCCTGAGTTCTCTCTCAGAGCTGGGTAGAGGAGATAACACAAAATATGTGGTAGTATATCAACAATGACTTAGAGAACACAATAAGTTGTTTTCTCTCAGGGTGAAAAAAGAAAACCAAAGCAAATACTCTACCTTTAAAATGGCATCTCTTTGAAATGATGAGGTTGAGTCCATATTGTGAACTAAATAAAATTTTCTGTTTTTTCCTAGTTGGTTTGGAT
The DNA here is from genome assembly GCA_037305975.1 of Chrysolophus pictus. Lineage (NCBI taxonomy): Eukaryota > Metazoa > Chordata > Aves > Galliformes > Phasianidae > Chrysolophus > Chrysolophus pictus. Next base: position 11,284,298 of record CM074587.1, read on the forward strand.
GCTGCTGGTAAGACGACTATCCTTTATAAGCTGAAACTAGGAGAAATTGTCACCACAATTCCCACTATTGGTAAGATAAATTCTGATGTTTTCATAACCAATTCTCATCTTTGTTCCTGTTGCTCAAAATTTGTGTTGTAGGGATGGGCTTCAAGAGTGTAGGAATTTGCTGTCCTTGCTGTTAGCGTAGGGATGGAGACAAACAGAGCAGCTTCAGGGTAGCTTACATAATCTGGTACTCCATGGCAGTAACACTCATTCTGTGTCACCCAGAAGATACACCCAAACAGGAGTCCTGTCTGACAGCAGCTGGCAGCTGATGCTCAGGAGTACAGGAGCTGTTTAGGTACCAGTGCTCTGTCCTAACACCAGGAGTCTTCACCAATTTGTGGTTGAGAGGCTCTTTCAACCAAAGGTGGTGTGTTTTGGGTTTAATTGACTTTTATATTTTGGGAGATCAAAAAGAAAAGGTCTTGTCAGAATTCACTTGTCAGAAGTAAAACTTGAGAAGTTATCTTCAACAGGGTTGGAATTACGTTGTAACATTACCATTAACAATTTCTAACGGACTCTTTTATTTTAGGTTTTAATGTGGAAACGGTAGAATACAAAAACATTTGCTTCACAGTTTGGGATGTTGGTGGTCAAGATAAAATCAGACCTCTTTGGAGGCATTATTTCCAAAATACACAGGTAAGAGTTTTAAAATAGCAGTGTTAGTAACCTATTTTGTAAAGGCTCATTATGTGCTGTAGTGTCTATTGAAAGTTGTCTCTATTGAAAGTCCTGTCTCTTCCTTTCAGAAGGGTTCCTTGCTATCTTTCTCAAGTTCTGTGGGATACCCAGGCCTAATTCTTGTTAAAGCCATTAAAATTTTTTTTTTTTTACCCTGAAGGTTTCAGTGCTTAGTGGTGAGCATAGCTTAATGAGGGCAAAGTCCTAAGAATCTGTTAGCATTCTGTAATAAGCCAGAGCAGCTGTTAGTTTGTAAGGAACAATTTAGCTGGGCTTTGCTGATCTATCTGAACTGGTATGGATTTATACAAAAAGTGTTATTGTCTAAAGTCCTGCACTGAGCATCAAAAGTATATAGTTTTTTTTTTTTACATATCAGAGTATCTAAAAGTGTCTTTAATACCTTGCTACTCGTTGCTTCGAAAGTAACAGTTTCATGCTGACATGATTACTGATGTTCTTGGTGGCGTAAATGTAATTCTTTCCTTTGTCTCACAGGCAGTGAGATAAATCACTTACTAATACTGAGGAACTTCAGTGGTGAGGTTTGGGGTTTTGTTCTGTTGGATCTAGAATTGTTTCCAAGACATGTCTGTGCAGCATAAGTGTGATAGTTGGGTGCAGAAAACTCTGAGCTCTAGGCAGACAAAAAGCAGCTAACACTCACTATTGTTATTTCAGTAATAATTATTTATAATAGGACTGGGCTGAAAATATTTTTAAAAGTTGCTTCTGCTGTCTTCAAGAGAATAATAAAAATGGTCAGAGAAAGCAGTGCTTATGTGAGGAGTGCACTTGGATAACACAGATGCTGCTAGAAATATTTGGTACAAACATTTGCTGAAGCACTTCTTACAGTTCCTGTGCTGCATTTAATCTAATGCTGAAAGAAAAGGGAGGTGCAGGGAAGGAAAAGTGTTAGTTTAGAAAACCTTGTTAGGTTTGCTGTGCTTTTTTTTTTTTAAATTAGTGATTCCTACACCAATATATTAACTGACATTTCCAATTAATGTTGTGGGTTTTTTTTTTTAACTTATAAGTTCTAGCTTAATTTTGCTGTTGATACTCACTGTGTAGGTGTTCAGACAGACATCTTGTGTTGCCTGAGCAAGATAAACAGAACTTTCTAAGAAATTTGCTTTCCTCTAACAAGACTAATTTCTTGCAGGGCCTCATCTTTGTGGTGGATAGCAATGACAGAGAGAGAATCGAGGAAGCAGCAGATGAGCTGCAGAAAATGGTAAGTGTTGATACTTTCTGAAAGAAAATAGCTTTTTTTGAGGTTTTGGGTTTTTTTTTTTTTTTTTTTTTTTTTGTTAGGATGAATCAAATTCCTGAGGGTGTTTAGGAAGTTTTTGCAATGCATATTGTATGCACCAGGGAGTTCTAGCTTTAGTGCATTGTGTAGTAGCTGCAACTCTGTAGAAAGCTTTCCCTCAAGAACTACTCATGTGAGAATCTTTCATAAAGTGTTAAGAAAAATGCAGGAGGTGAGGGAAGAGTTTTAATAAATACTTCAGTGTTTCATCAGCAAGGTCCTGATGAACTTAAACTGCTTAATGAAAGAATATTTCTTCTAGAACTTCTGCTGGGTGCTAGATGAATTTTACTATGTACTTCCAGTGACTTGAGCAATTATGAAAAAGCAGATTATGCTTAAACAGTACTTAGGTTTCTGTAGTGCTTGCTGAAGTACTTAGCTAATGCAGTAACATGGCTGTTTGTTTTTTTTCTCTCAGCTTCAGGAGGATGAGCTGCGAGATGCAGTGCTGCTGCTGTTTGCAAACAAGCAAGATCTGCCGAATGCCATGGCGATCAGCGAGATGACGGATAAACTAGGCCTGCAGTCCCTGCGTAACAGAACTGTAAGTGCTAAACTTGTCTGGTTGCTAAATCTGGCTTGCTTTATTAGATACCATAAAATTAATCTCCATTCAAAGCAAGGGAAGCTTTCACCTTTTTCTGTAGAGGGATGCATGTACCTGCTATTAAACTCTGTAGGAGGAAGTTGAAGGTCCTCCTTTAAAACAGGTGATCTAGAAGTGTATGCAGTGTATTCAGTGTATGCAGCAGCACGTTGCAGGTGTTTTCCCTCACCTTTTTCTGGAAAAATAGAAATGTTCCAGCCTGTCGCTGAAATGTAACCATGAGTGTTTGAGGAGCGTGGTAGGCTTGTCTCATGTCCAAGTGCTCACTTCTCAGGGACAAAGTGCTTTGTGTATTCTCATCCCAACAAAGATGCAAGGAAATGAAGTACTTCTTGACTAATTACATCTCATCTGTACAGCCCTTTGAGATAAAAGGTTGCTTCACATAAACTATCTATCCTTGTGTAATGCTCATTTTGTTTGACACACCAACTTTATATGTAGTCGGATGCCCTAGAGGTCCCTTAAATCTGATAATTGCATGCCTGTGTCCAGGAGAGCAGTCTTGCAAAACAGAGAAGCTAGTTTTCTACATATAAAACAAGTGAAAGTTTGTTTTTTTTCTTCTTGATGCACTAAAATGTATTTTGGCACATGAAGCTTCTGGATGACGTGTAAACCCCACCTACTTTGTCTATACTTTTCAAAACTTAGAAAATACTCTGTTCAGTATTGATTCTGGGGTGCAAAACAATGTTTAAAGAGCACTATTTGAGTTTGTATCTGAGTGTCACATACTGTGATAACTTGGTTTGCATTTTGTCAGTATGTAAACTTCTGTCTGTCTGTGTTCTGTGTTAACAGTGGTATGTCCAAGCTACCTGTGCTACGCAAGGAACTGGTCTGTATGAGGGACTTGACTGGCTCTCAAACGAACTCTCAAAACGCTAACTCAAACTGGATGACTCTTTCACCAGGGACATGTTTGATATAAGTGGTCTAGGCTTGTTACAACAAAATTAGTTTGCATCTTGGTTATTACAATATCTGGAACTGATCTTTGGGCAGGATATTACAGCATTTCAACTTATTTTGTTGCCAATTATTGTTTACCGAGCTACATGTTGCAAAGGTAGCAATATGCTTGGGTAAAAATCTCCTTAACTTGGAAAAAGTGTATCTTCTGATTCTACTTCCCTTGTTAGCCTAAATGCCTGAGTATAGTTATCGTGACATCTTCAAGATCTGTTTTGAATACTTTTTTTTTGAGCCCCAATAAATTAATGTTTTAATTTTTTCTCCCCGCTACTTTTAGTTTACTGATGCCGTTTCATTCCTCAGACAGTCTGCTGATTTAAAAATGTAGCATTCCGTATATTTATTTCTCTCCCTTGCCAAAAAGAATTCCTAATACTGCTTGTTCCCGCCGAGAAAATGCTCTAAAACACTATTCAAATCTACTGCACTGAGGAACATTTTATTAATCCTTGGGTTCTATCAGCCCAACTTGCCTTTGTGAGAATTGGATTCGATGGGTAGAATAGTTCTGTGCTGGCTGCGAAGAGCTCATGTTGAGGTTGTTTTTAATATTCAGCAGATTGTCTTCCTTTATATTGTATCTTTTTTTTTTTATGTTGCATGTTGCTTTTTGGTATCAGCCTGACTATTTTTGCCCAGTGTATAATAGTTCTGCTGAAGTTTTACTGTTTGTTGGTGGACATATCTTCATAATGAGATTTTGGAAAATTCATCAAACTCAATGGATTAGTTTCTTCATAACCCACTTGGAATTATTCCTAATAAAATGATAAAATGTATTGTTCTGCGTATGCTCTTGATTCTTAAGTAGTTGAACTGTGACTTATCACATACTCAGTTTTCATGAACTGAGCTTCACTGCAGCTTGAATGTGAACGTAAATCTCATTTTCACTTGTTTGGGGCTGTACAGAGTGGGGCACAAGGTGGGCAGAGTTGTATACAGTGCAGTAGAGTAGTTGTCATCAAGACCTATAATTCTGTGTCTTTTGAAGTTGTAAATCTAAAATTCCTTTTAAGTTGTCCAGATATGAAAATACTAACAGTTACAAAAACAGTAATAAAACAAGTACAAACTGCCTGAGAAGCATGCATGTCTGTCTTGTAGTTGTTTCTGCACTTAAAAACAACATGGTTTCTAGCAGGAGGTGGTGGTTGGTTAGCTGGAAAGTGAAATGCTTGAACAGGCTTTAATCACCATTGTGTTAATGGTGATGGGCACCCCTCCAGAAATAAGTTCTATATAGTTGCTGCTGTGTCCCTTCCCTCCCTGAAATGGTTTCAAAATGCTTAAATCAACTCTCTTCTATTTTTCTGTCTGCTGAACAGATGCAAACAGCTCAATCTTGTGTCTTAATTGTCTTCAGGTATCTGAAGTATGATTTCATGGCAGATTTGACCTCATATCCTCACAGCTCATATCCTACAAGCTCCGATCTTGCTGTCCTTCCTCCAAGAAATCCCAGTGCCAGAGTCTGCTAAGTTCAAGCAGGTTTAGATTAAGAGCAACTTCCAAGCAGGTTGTGCTGTACCCACGAGACTGAAGTTTCTAGGAAACAGTTACTGTGAGCACCAATAACTGGAGGAAATTCCGGAGCTCTTGAAATGAGTCAGTGACTCTACTTGGTGCATAACAGAAACCCAAGAGATTGAGTTAAGGTAATGTTCTGCTTGTAGCTTTAATGAGTTGCAGAGTACACGCTAACAGAAGTCGATATATCTGTGCGTTGGATCAGTAGTTGTTAATGTCTGTGTTTCTGGTAAAGCAGCTTCTTGAAATATTCCTTTGAAGGAATGCCTTGCTCAGAAGAGCTGGCTGGTCTTTGGGTGGGCTGTAGTGGTACTTACAGCGAGTTGAAGTGAAACAATTGTGACACGTTCAATTCCACATTAAATGCATCTTCCGAAGCAGAGGTTAGAGGTAGACTTTAAATACAAGAAGTATGGATGAAAGAGGACTGCTACCTTGAAGGAAACATTCTTTTTGATACAGGGAGATGAAAACTTTTTACCAGTTTAATTCTTTAAAATGCTTTTTAAATACCTAACTTGGCTTAGGTGAGCTGTGTTTAGCCACTGCTGAGTTACAACATGTAAATAACAGCTGATACTGCAAAGGGTCACTGGTCTGGCTTTGTCTGCCTGCAGGCTGTAATGCTGCTATAAAATAAGTGATTTACTAAATCTAAGTAGTAAAGATCTTCAGCCTCATTTTAAAATGAGGGGTGGGAGCGAAGGCTACAGCTTATACAGTAAGGTGGAAGTCAGTGTTAAAGAAAAAATCTCCTTCCTAAAAAGCTAGTCAGAGCATATGCTGGAACAGTGCTCTTCCCTTTTCTGCAACATAGGTCAGAGAAGGGAAAGTGAGATGCTCCTTGCTCTCTTAATGCCAGGCTGAGAAGTTAGCATAACAAATGAACATACTTCAAAAATGCAGAGAATATTGCTTGTTTTTTGGGAGGTGACTGGGAGGTTCTTTTCTTATATGGAGGATATGGAGAATTCCAGCTGCTGGATCACATGCAAGCTTAGAATTATGAAATGAAATGGAGACAAGTTGGATAGGGTTCTATGAATATGGGATCTAGAAGTGGTTTAGGGAAGAATTAATTGGGCAAGATATAGGTAAATATGTAGGGGGAACAAAGAAGCTAAAATCACCTTGTGTCAAGTAGAAAGTACCATGTATAACCTCACAGATGTAAATACATCTTGGGAGCATATGGAATATCAAAGGATTGTTTTTTACACTCTCCCAAAAATCACAAGTTCTTTTGAATTGTCTTTTTCCTAACCTAGACCCCAGTGCTACATTCTTCCAGGCATGTCTGCCTAACTCCTGACACAGTGCTGCTGTTGGCAGTCAGCCTGTGCTGTTGCATTTTACTGATTAAACCAGAGATGCTTAGCCTGGAGATTCTTCAGCATTAACTTGTGCAGCTGAAATTCCTTCCAAAAATGTTAAAGGATTATCTGCCATGTGCAGGGGCCATCTAATTGGGCCTATAACAGTACCCTGTTTTTGCCTTATCACTTGGTTCCTGCACCAGCCAAGCTGTCCCATGCTCTCTCCTTTGTCTACAAGGAGAAAAAAGCAGCAGCCCAAACACCATTACAGGGATTAAGAGGGGCTGCCTCTTCAGAGGCAGTTCCAGCACAGTAGGAACTGTCAACAGAGTATAAAAGTAGGAAAAAGTTAGAAGAAAAACTTACCTCTCTCAGCAATTGGAGCCAGCTACCAGCTTCCTTTACAACGACAGGGGCATGAGTTGTGGCACCTGTTTAATCTAAAGTCATCCTTTTAATTCATCTGTGAACTAACAAGTGGCCCAGCCGTCCTCTTTGCTTGTGGTTCTTTAATATCTTCCTTTAAGTACTTTTCCAGCCTCCCTTACAGTAGGGCATTCTACCACAAACCCATATCGGGTGATATTGCTTCTCAACATTATGATCTGAGCATGACAAGTTAGTTAAGAACTGCATGGCCATTTCAATATTAGCATAGATGGCAGAGTTCCAAGTGTTGTTTTACAAGTAACTGAAGTAAACGCAGCAATGGATTTTAGCTTAATCTTCTGGAGTTACCAACTGGAAGAAGTTCTGAATTACATTTTTATTCTATTTTTCTTCTGTTTAAACAGTCTTAAGTCTTCTCCTACCATATTTATGGTAGACTGTTGTAATGTAGACTCTTCTCTCTAGAGAAGAGAGAAGAGTCTACATTACAACAGTGTTTCTTTTGCTTGTTTTGAGATTAAGCTGTTGTTTGTTTTTGTTTTTCATCACATTAGGACTTGTTTTGCCATGCTAGGCAACTGTGACTGGAGAGGAATCAAGTGAGAACTGGCACAATCAGAAAAGGTAGCTTATTAGGTGAAAGATGATGTAGTGATGTAGTTTAAGTGCTGATTGTTTCATATGGACTAATTCTGCAGGAAAAGTTAGTTAACGATTCATACCCTTTCCAACAAATTCAATGAAGATAACAGTAAAGCAAGTTTCCCAACATCCAAATTACCTAGACTAGACTAGTTCTGCATGGAACAATGTACAAGGAACAAAACCAGTATTTGTATTTTTTAGTGTAAGTGCTTTTTCTAAAGTTTTAAGTAACTTGTTTCTTTCTTTAAAAATGCAGAGATGGATACACCACATCATTTATTCTGTACCTCCTCACACCTGAAAAGAGATTATTAAATTATGTTGTTAGAGTTCCCTCCCATCCCCAGCTGGCTGTCCTAACCTCAAATACTACTACTGACCATAGACAACAGATGGAACAGTAGATGCAACCTATATATAGAATCCAGTTTAAGTAAGTGTTTAAGTGACCCTCATTACCCATGCTAAGTGGGCAAGAAAAGTGCTTCCAAGTTGATTATCATCTTAAATTTAACATGGCTATTGACTGAACAAGACCATTCACTGATAATTAAAGAATGTTTTTTCAGAAGGCAACAGGTACAGTGATCATGCCACTTGCTAAAAAAAATGGCTGATAAACTCAGCTTCTGAGTTCATTTTAAAAGCTCTGTCTCATGACAGTAATCACAACAAGCTGAATGAATCCAAACCACGGTCATTTCCTTTCAGATTCTGCATCTAGTTCTGATCAGGGTTCAGTTTGTACACTTATAAGCCTGAATTTATATCTTCAACAATTTTAGTCCTTTAAAAACCTGTTAAAGGGTATGTAAACCAACTTTCAAAATTCTACAGCTGAAATATTTTTTTTCTATTGGCATATAAAAAGGGAAAGGAGAAATTGTTGTGTAAGCTCATGTCAACGGTGAGATAACCCTCGGTAGCACCATTAAACACATTAACTTTTCTTAAATTGCTCTCATTTTAGTAGCATACAAGCCAGGGTTGAACCTGAGTTCCTCAACAGTACATCAGTTTGTACAAAAACTCCAAAAAGCACTATGCAAAAGCCAATCTATTTCCACTTTAAGTCACATATGAGTGCTATGTGGTCTGAAGGATGTGAAACACTTGGCAAAGCCTGATGGGTTGTTACTTCTTCATGACTTGGTAATGGAATGACCTGTTCAACTTCCAGAGCATTTTTGTCAATGAAAATGTAGTCCAGACATCCATAAAACCCACCAACGTAGTTTGTATATGCAGGTTCTCCACAAGCACTCTGTAGTTTGAAGGGATGGCTTAGAGGCATATTGCACCTTTCCTCTTCTCCGTTAGAGGCCCAATCTTCGTGATCTTCAGCAATGCCACCAGTGTTAATAAAACCATAAGTTCCAGATGATGGTGTACTATTAAAGTCTCCACAGAATATGACTGGTATATTAGGGTACAAGTCACATGCTACATACTTGATGTGAGACAAAGCTACAGCGATTTGGATGAGACGGATGTTCCCACCTAAAGATGTAAAAATATTATTAAAAATACTTTGTAAAGGCACTGGAAGAGTTTTTCAAGTTGTTCATTTAGACACGTCACATAAAGCCTTGAAACAGCACTCTTGCTTTAGATTCCCTATGTGCTGTATTTCAGAATAGTTTTCATCAATAAAGATGTCTTTGATATGTGACCATCAAAACTGTACAGCAGAGGACATTTAATTTTTCTTCCCATGAATTTTAAAAATTATGTACCTTCAACACCCATATTGCAGCAGCCTTCTAATTCTTGGAAACTATCCCTACAGTATTTTGAATGGCACAGAACTAAAAGAGAACTAATTTAATGGAAGTGAGTCTCTCGAAAGCTTCAGTAGCCCAACTTGTTTCCTGTGATAAAAGCACCACAACATAGCTACTGTGGGTACAACAGGATGGGGGAACCATGAGAGCATACAGACTTTATGGTCCACTTTTCAGGCAAATTGTGTTTAATGTGACTGTCTTGCATTCGTTTGGACTCTAATGCTGGCCTGGCAGACCACAGCAATCTTACTGTAAGGAAGATAAATAAATCTAGTAGCCAGGCTTGGATCACTGAGGTAGGGAATGGGGCAGAAAATCCTCAGTTCCACAAGAAAAGGCAATACCTGCAAAAGAATAAGGAAGAATGTAGAAAAATTACCTTTTGGATGCCAGTAGAGATGGGTGTTAGCTACACAAAGCTTCCTAGAAGGATCAGTTTCAGACTGAAGAACTGAAACCTTTAAGAAAAAGCAGCCTTTAATCAGTTTTAAATAAAGGTTATATATTTAAAACAAATGCATTTGTTAGTTTATGCTTTCACAGCAATCCAGTCCAAAGAATCTGATGCTTACAACTAATCAAAGGCACAGCTCCTAAATTGAGTCTATTTATCCTCTATGTAAAGTATGAATTTCAGCCACTTACATTGCTAGTGTTACCACTACAGAATTCTACCAACATCTGGATACTTGATAAGTGCTCTGTCTGTAGCCTTCTGGTTTGACCACATTTTCCTTCAGTCCATTCAGTAGTTTTTCATAGTATGTTGAAAATGCAGTTGTTCCCTCCCCTTCCCCTCCAGCTCTTTCATCACTTTGGGGTCAGAAACAGAGACAGAAGAGTCTCTGGCTTCAACAAGCAAAATGTAGTGCTGTATTCTTGTGAAATTACATTTGGAGGTGACTTCAGTTATTGAGGAAAGTTTGTTACTCTTATTCATGCCATTAGAAAACTGTAGGAGCACTTCTGAAATTCCTGACAGACTTCTATTAGCTCTGCAGGCTGCCCCACCGGCATCAAGAAGCTCACAGATCTGTCCATTCTTATTTCTCCACTTCTGTTTGGTGGCATTATTAAAGCAGGCTAACTTAGGTTAATCTCACAATTGGCAAGATTAAGTTTAGTGATATACCTATCACGATACAGGATTGAGTAGTGAAACAACGGGCAGCTAATGCCCCAAAGCAGCAATGGACACCTGGCCCAGCACTTCTGACAGCTGACTTCACCTTACGGCAAAGAAAGTAAGCTGACTTTTTTTTTAAAGTTTCACATGATTGCCTACATAAGGTTACTTAAAGCCTGCCTGTCAGTGCTGTGTTTGCGCTGCCTCACGCCATGCAGACCAGTATCCCAGCTAACAGGGGCACATCCCAACCACCAACACGGTGCCCCACAGCTGCCGGGCTGCAGCTGCTGGAGGGGCGGCCGCAGATACCTGCAGCACGGAGGATCTCTGCAGCACCTTGTCCCGCACCACGGGGTACCGGCCCAGCTTGTCGCGCAGCTCCGCGTGCAGCGGCTCCGACAGCAGCGCCTCGCTGAACGTGATGTCGTGCTGGCTCAGGAGGCTGAACTTGTCCCTGCGGAAGAAGGTGGCCAGGCCCTCGTGCTGCTTCTCCTTGATCTTGAAGAGCCCCTCGAGCCCGAACGCGTCCAGAGCCGGGGCCAGGCTGTCGGCGAAGACGGATTTGTCCACCTCCTGCAGGCAGACGAGGTCGGCGTTGTATCCGGCCAGCTCCTTCTTCAGCAGGTTCTGCCGGTAGTCGACCTCCAGCGCGTACGGGGCGCAGTACGGGTACAGCACGGTGCGGGAGAACTCGGTCTGGGCGTAGGCGTCGGCCAGGATGTTGTAGGAGACGGCGCGCACGGAGCCGCGGCCGCACACCTTCCGCGTGTAGAGGTGCCGCGCGTCGAACGTGCACGCGCCCGGCCCGGCCTCCACGGGGCCGCTGCTCTCCACCTCGCGGGGCGGCCCGAAGCGCCTCGCGCCGTCCCCGGGCGTGCAGCGCAGCTTCAGCCGCAGCCCCACCAGCGCGTTGGACGGCGTGAAGACGCGCTCGCCGCCCTCCGGCTCCCGCTCCTCTTCCCAGGCCGGGCCCTCCCCGCCGCCCTCCGCCCGCCGCTCGCGGTACCAGCGGAACAGGCAGTGCTGCGGGGCGGCGAACTCGGCGCTCACCTTGGGGCACACGGGGAAGCCGGCCAGCAGCGAGCGCGGCAGCCGCAGCTCGGTGAGCGCGGGCGGGTTGCGCTCCACGCGGTACCGCGCGGCCCCGACCTGCAGCACGGCGCCGTCCTGCCAGGCCGCCGCGTTCGGCACCTCCTCGGACACCGCCCGCCCGTCTCGGGAGAAGAGCCGCACCTCCGGCAGCTCGGCCTCGCCCGCCTCGCCGTCCTCCGCCCGCGGCTTCTTGCTCTTCTTGCCCGCCTTGGCGCGGCCCTTCGCGGCGTTGGTGGCGATGCGGGCCAGCGCCCGGCCCAGCGGCTCCGCCTGGTCCCGCTGCATGTGCCGCGCGCTGCCGTCGGGGAGCACGAGCTGCAGGCTCAGCTTGGGCTCGGACGGCACGCAGCGCACCACGGCGCGCTCCGCGGGCTCCATAGCGGCGGGAGGAGCCTCGCCGCCGCCCAGGCGGCTCAGCCAGCCGAGGGCGGCGCGCAGCCCGCGCCACATGGAGCCGGCGCGCGGCGCTTCCGGCAGGAGCGGCCGGAAGTGAGCGGCCGGCACGGCCTCGCGCCGGGGGGCGGCGCTGCCAACGGCCGCAGCTCGTGCCCGCCCCGGGGCGGGAATGCGGCGCCTCTCAGGTGCGGCGTTGCGCGCGTGGGCGGCGCCGCCTGTCTGGCAGCCGTTGTCTTTCTGGTGGCCGCCGCCCGTCTCGCGCTGCGTTCCGTGCCTTTAGCGCGGAGCTGCCTTCTTATCAGGACTGAAACCCTCGGGAGAGCTCTTCGCGTCCCCGTAATGTCTGGAAAGGGTGTCGGTTCTGCACGTCAGGTACAGAAAGGGGCGAGCTGCCTGTGCGCGCCTTCTGCCCCGGGTACCTGGGCTTCGTGCTCGTTTTCCGCTCGTTCAAAACCGTGCCGGGCTACTGAATCGCATCGCAAAACCGTTCCGGTGTTTCTGAAGCGGCCCCGAAGCACTCCCGCTGTCCTTACGGCCTCAGCCCCTCAGGTCCGTAGGCAGGACGCGGAGTCTGAGCGCGGCAGGCGGCGGGAAGCCTGGCGGGAATTGCTGCCGGGCTCAGCTCGCTCCCTGCCGCCGTGCCGCTCAGCACCGAGGCGGGACGTCGCTCCGCATTCCCCCTTCTAGAAGCTGCTGAAATGCAGTTCGAGTTTGTGCGTGGCGTTTCCGAGGAAACGGCCCAGCTGAGCCGTGCTGCGCTGCCCAGCGCCACGCGGTTTTGTCTGCAGAGCCCGCGGCGTTGTGCTGCTTTTTACACGCGCTGATCCTTAACCTTCCGTGTGTGCCGCGTAACTTCTGAGGTACTCTGCGGATAGACGATAGCTTTAACCCTTTTCCTCCCTGAGAAATACGAAGGGAAAAATACACTCTGCCTGTCTTTCAGCAGTTTCAGACCTCCCGTTGTATGCCTCTGGGTCAGCTTCGTGCTTCCATTTGCTTCTTTCCCATCAGGACTCTGCATCCTGCAGTGAAGCCGCAGGAACAGCAATGCTGTCTCAGGCTCTATCAGAGCAGGAGCTGAGATCCGAGTTACGGAGCAGCCAGATGCCCCACTCAGATGGAGCACCTTCTAATCAAAAGACTTTGAGAAGTTGGTTTCTTCCCGTTGTTTTGCCTTCTGCGGTTGTATCAGATACGTCACCGTTACAGAATAAACTGCTGACGTACCGAAGATGCAAAGAACAGCAAAGAATGCTTAATCAGTTACTGTGAGTAAAATGTTGAGTGGTGAAGTTCAAGAAATGTTGAAGTTCAAATGAAAGAAACGTTGCACTTTTGACAACTGAGAAATAACACTGGTTTTTGTTCATTTCAGAGGTATTTTTGTCACTATTGCAATGCTGAATTTTTTCCATCTAAAACTGTTAACAGTAGAAGAGTATTTGTTGAAATATTCAATGAGCACCAATGTCTGGATCACTTTCTTTCATATGAATAATCCAAACATTGGGTCTACTTCTAAAAGGCTTCTTTGTCACTAATCTGAATACATTTGCACATGAACTTGGTGGTCTGTGTTGCTGCCTAAGGAACACAGCTGCCAGGTTGATAAATATGTAGGTTGCTCCAAAAGTAATGCCTCCCACTTATTCCCACAGTTTTAGGAGTTCCACTCTGTACTTTGTTTATTTATTTTCACAATATGGTTGGACAACATCTGTTGTAGTTGTTTCAGGAAAAGTACATATAATCCCAACAGGAGCACTGGGCAGTTGGTGAGATCAATTAAGATACATATGTATGTATGTTCTGACTGTGGTTAGGACAAATGTTGTTCTTTTTATCACGGAAAACAGAATCTGCAAGGAGTGCTTCGCTTTTTAATGATCAAACATGAAAAAAAATAGGTTATATCAGTTAAGATCATCTCATTATTTTTAATGTAGTATTTTTATTATATGTGCACTTCTGACTGCACGTTTTACTTTAGAATTGATCGAGCTTTAGAAGTCTATTCTGAGTCCATGGAGGAAAAATATCACAGAGGTTCTGCACCTCCCGTCCCAGAACTACCTGCCAGTGTAAGTGTGTATTTCTTTAATATTGTCACTACTGCTTATTTTGTGCTTTATTATTGGGACACCTATGCTTTTATTCTTAATATTCACTTAAGGATACTTGTGTCCGTTCTTAATAATTCATAAATGCATTTATATTCTCATGTAGTCCCACTGAATTTGATGCTAATATATATACTGATACACGTCTATTTTCTTAATGTACTGATTCATTAGGAGGTCTTTCTTTTCTTTATACAGATGAACAGTGAACAAAAGCAACGACGAGTGAGTTAAATTCTTTGTTCTGCATTTTGAGAGTAGAATAGTGAATGATATCTCTGTTCAGAGGAGCTGAGTATGTCATGTGGGATTTGTACCTGCTAAACAAGAAAAACTTTTGCAGTAGTCTAGGGTGGGGAAAATGAGACCTTCCTCAAAGGTCATTACTTACCAAATATTCTAAGAGGCTCCAGATTTTTTTTCAGTTGAGGTCATAGATCATACTGTAGCCTTTACAGAAATAGTTTTTAACATTAGTCACCTGATTTCAACAGGGAACTGTAGTGTACAAATACTGGTATAATTTTGAAATTGTACTGTGTATGATTTTTAAAATAATTTATCTATGAAAGCCACCTTCAGCCTAAATCATCACTGAAATGCTTGTTAAGCAGACTGCTTTTTGTTGCTGATGCTGGGTAAACACATTCTGAGGACTATAGTGATCCAGCTCTCTTTTCTGCTTTATAACAAATGCATCACTTGGAGGCATAAATAAAACTAAAACAAATTCATCTGTTTGCGCTTAATCTTTGCTAGATGGTTTGTTGAAAGAACAATAGTATGAACAATAGTATAAATGATGTATTGTTAATTGTGGCTTTTATCAGAGAAACAAGTGAAATGACTGAAAAGTTCAGTGCTTTGTGTTTGAGCACTGAGACCATTCTATCAACTTCAGGGTAGCATTTAGTGTGCTAGTCAGTGAATATGTAACAGGTATGATTGTATTCCCTGCCCTTACTTATAAAAATTGGTAAATAAAAAGAGACTTCACTGTGAAACCTAATGAAAGAAATCCTTACGCAGTTCGTTATTGGAGCTCTGATAAGACTGTCCTTTCAGACCAACTATCTCTTTATGAAGAAGTGTGTGCACAGTAATCCAGTGGTTCCCATTCAGCAGCAGTGGCTGATGTCCATGCTCACCCTGGTGCCACAGTCACTCATGGAAGGCAAAGACAGAGAGCTGTTAATTGAAAAGCTTTTAGGGGAGATAATAAGGGATTTTGAAAAGAGTATGAAAAGATGCATGGGTGAGTACTGCAAACTACCCAGTACTGTCATTAGTGTGTGTTTAAGATGTAACAACTTATATGTGCCTGCATATATGTAATATGTATAAGCTGTAATATGATATATTATATTGCATTACATTATATATATAACTATATTTATAAATAATGTAATATGTAGCATAATATGTAATAAAATATTTTTCAGCTTCTGGAATAGCAGCTTTATTGAGCTGTTCATCTACAAGCATATCCACAGTTTTATTGATGCTTTCTCTATTGAGTGAGGTCCCAGGACAAATCTGCAGAGATAATTAACTATTTTCAGAGATCACTTGTACGACTCACTTGAAATTTTAAACTTTCTGAAAAGATTAATAAGTTCCAATTTTGCAAGTGTACTTCTTTGAAATTCTGTTTTATCTTGACTTATTTACGTTTACTGCATCTGAAAACTAATGTTTAACCGCTTGGATAGTAGTTTAGTGAAAAATGATCTTGTTAAGAGCACATGTTAAAGAAAGTAAGCAATTTACACTGTGACTAACTCTGTAATATCATTAGCAGTGTAGTTATAGTATACCACTGTATTTATACTGAACAAAATTGCCATTAATTCTCTTAATCTTTTAAATACTACCTTTGTGATTAGGGGCAAAGTGATTGGAATTAAGACCTGATTCTGTACAGGTATTTAGCAAAAGCTGTGATTTTGAGTTGCTGTTGGGGAAATGTGGTTTTTTTTGGGTGATTTATTTTTTTTTTGTGTGTGGTTTTTTTACCTGTTGTTATTTGTTTATTGTGTTTGAAGGCTTGGATGATACAGTTCCCTTTCCATCTCACTGTGTGTGTGATCCAGCTTGGACAACAACTTAGGGAGAACAGTGCCTATTGAACATACTCATACATTTTTGGTTTGGTTTTTTCTAGTGCGAAGTGTTCTTATTAAGCCCAACGTGAAAGGACTTGAAGATGAAGAGGAGGCACCTCTGCCTTTATCACCATTGTGAGTGGATTAAATTAACACATAACCCAAAGGCAAAGCACACAGTTGCACCTGAGAAACTCTAACTGAGCTGCACGAGCAGAGTTGCAGTGTAATATTACTTCCAGAGGCCCTTAATGAAACAGATCTTCTATCTGAAAGTCTGAATTACAGAGTTTTAGCACTGATTATGTTCTATTACTTTTCCTACAGTTACATAGGGTAGCACCAGTGATTACAAAGGAGACTTTTAGCTCTGAATGCCAGGGGCACTTGAGTGGTATTGAGCTGTCTTTGCGATGAAGTGAGTCTGTGTGGGACGCTTCACTGTCAGGCAGCAACGCTGTGCGGTAGTTTAACACTGAAACTGCACCGTGTGGTGGTCTGTTGTGAAACCTTTGACATCAAATGGAAAAAATACTATTCTCTGCAAAACGGAAGAGGAAGTCAGGTAGACAGAATACAGTTGCACAATTTCTGGAACATTAGAATGTCTGCCACCTAGATATTGATGATAAATACTTCCTGTTTGCAGTTGTTGAAGTTAGACGTTTACACAGATACAGGTTGAGGAGAAGCAGATGATTTGATATAGATAAGACAGATTATCTTCCGCTGCTTAATACTGGAGATATGCTTATGGCACTTAAATAAAATTCCTACTGTTTATCTGTAAGGATGTTTTATTCAATTCTTACTTGAGCACTTCACTTGTTTTTATTTCTTTGTCTGTTTATTTACTCAGAGGCCTGGATTTTTCTAGTCCATGGCATAAACGTTTTATCCAAGCCAAAAAACGGATCCTCTCTAACTTGTACATTCTTCACCCCACAATGAAAACTTTGCTGGATTTTGGTTATGCCGAATTCTCTACCTTTCTTTTAGCGGATTTTTTAAGTTTCAGGTAAAGTCAGTTTTGGTGAGTTATTAACCAGTGTAGATTTTTGAAGCTGATAAATAGGAGAGTTTATGGAATTCTATTATTTGATCTGTTTTGGGGGTGCTTTTTTTCTGTTGGTTAATGTTATTTGGACAAGTTACTTTGTGTTGTGACACTTTTCATTTAACTTTTCTTCTGTTTCCTGAGTGGAAGTATTTTATTTTCCCTTACGTTTCTGGTAATATCAGCCATTTTATGTATAGTTCATGATTTTCCTGCAATTCTTTTAAGGTCTTCTCATGATTTAGTCAGTCTCTACGCCTGATGTCCATTAAAGGTCCAGTTGAACTGGATTGAATTTCTTATTCAGGCTATTTTTCATCAGTTATTGAATTTTATTTTCAATCTTGGATCTTTATTGTCTTTACCTCATTTATTTATTTATTTATTTATTCTGGTAACTTTTTATTTTCTGGGGCTTGGGGTAATTTTTATTTTATTTTAAGGCTGCATAAGTGATGCTTAGGTTCTCAATCTGCTTTCTGCTAAGTACAAATGGGTTTGTAATACAGAGAAACATTAATATTATTTTACTCCATTAAAAAATCTGTTTATACAGTAGGCTGAAACTTTCTTTTCCAGATTAAAAGGGCCAATTGACTGTGAATCTTTGAAGACTGATATCTCTTTAAGCTGTTCCAAAGCAGAAGAGAAGATACTGAATACATGGTATCAAAAAGTTATCGGTCTCTTCACCCAGGAGGCAGCATTGAATGGTGTAAATTTGGATCAGCTTGACTCTTTTTACAGCTGTGTGGCTACACTGATGACTAATCAGGTAATAATCTTTCCTCCCTGAGGTAAGTCTTAATTTAAATGAGTCTGCACTTTTTTATGATATGGGGCTTGTTTAAGCAATCATTTCTAACTATGTATTGCATATTATCTGGCAAAGTATTAGAAAGTTGTATATTTTTAACTTCCCTTATATAAAATATCCTTCATGGTTATGTATAATTGTTTTACTTCTGATTCTTGGATGCAGAAAATTTATGAATTCTACCAACTAGAATGTAATTAACTTAAGGAAGGGAATATTTCAGTATTCTCATAACTTCTCCTATCGCTGTTCTTAGCACTACAATTACATGTCATGCATAATTGTAAGCAAAATGAGTAAAATCTGGACTATTTGAAACACATCTGTACAAACAGACTCAATGCCTAGCTTAGCTGAGATGTATGCAAGTATTCATGTATGCAGTTCTGCAAAGTACCAAACACAGCTTATTCTTCTGGAAGGTGACAGCACAGTGCTTTGTGAGTTGATCTTCTATTCACCCTGATTATTCATATTAAGATGACAGTTATTTCACGTGCTGGTCAGTTATTTGTTTTAGGAATCTCCAGTAGTTTTATTTCCTATTAATAAGAGGAGAACATTCACATGATACCACTGAATTCAGACTGAGAGAATTGTTTTTCAAATTGTTTTTCGAACTTTCGAGTTTACTGAAAATTAATAATCCTTTAATTGCTAATTAACTTAAATCTGACGTTTACATAGTTCTATTCATAAATATAGTAATCAGGGAATGTGTGTTCAACTTTTTGAGACACTTTAAGGATAATAATTTTATTTAGTTTGTAGAAAAACAATATTCTAATCAAATTGTCATTCAGAACAACAATAACACACCTGTACCCATCGAAACCAAACGATAGCAAATCCAAAAAAACACCCAAGCCATCAAGTTTGGAGGAAAATGCATTCAAGATATTTCCTGTGTATTTAAGGCACTGCTGGTAATAAACTTACTTTTCTAGTAGGAATAGATGCATGTACTTGACTAAAGTGGAATGTTTTTGTGCTTGTTTATTAGCTTGCATTCTTTAAGAGCTGGGACTGAGACACTGAGAAGTCATTAGAAGGGTAATAGCCAGTCCTTTAACTGGTCCAAAGCTGCTAATATGAATGGAAAATTTGATTTACTGAATATAAAGGATAAGAGGGATGGGACTTCCTGTACCTTCAACTAATAAGAGATATATTTTATTTCTTAGCTGAGAGATCTACTTATAAGAAATATTGAAGCATTTGTGAAACTGTTTGATCCTGAAGACAGAAGTTGTCTACCTTTATTTAAGATGGAATTAATTATTGATGAAAAAGAAGTGGAGTTTTATCCAAGCTTCCAAGAGCTGGAAGAAGCAATTCTGTTTGTAGTGAATCGTATAGGACAGACTCTCCAGGTATACTTTTTTCTTTAAATAAATGTGTAAATGATAAGTGGCTCAGCATGTGAATGTGTTAGTAATTTAGGACCCTGACTATCATGATAATGGGAAGCAAAATCCATCTTGAGATATTTTCTGTGAGGATTCTGCAGTTTTTCTTAAGAATGCCCAGCAGAACTTCAGGCTCTGAAACTCACTTTGTCATTCACTGTTCATGAAAAATAGACACATTTGCTACTGATTGTTTTAGTCTGCTGTTTTAAGCTGTGAAACTGTGTCTGTCCACAATTGTTTGCTTATTCACTGAGTAGAAGTCAGCCTGAAAACTTACCCACAAAAGCAAACCAGGTAGAAGGTAGCTTCATCTATTTTTTGTCCTTAGGTTTGTTCAGAAAAACCAGGAGTGCTTTCTGATTTATTTATGTCTTTGTAATGTCTTTGTTTTTAACATTGTAAATTGAGTAGTTTTTTTAGCATGTATTCTGAACTAACATTTTGCATAGAAATACCATTCTAATTAACACTTTGTGTGATGATTTGCCATAAACTTGTGTTAATAATTAAGATCCCCAATAAATAAAATCAGTTCACACACCTCTTCTTTCCTAAAAAAAAAGCCCCAAATAACAAATATATGCAATACACAGAGATGTGCGTCATAGGAACCAGTGTGTGACTGTGGGGAAGGCAGCTGCCTTTCTGGGACTTCAGGGGTGTCCCTGTGAATTGAATACTGGCCTTTAATCATTCTTCCTAGTATTTTAGAGGAGTGTTTTGGAGTTAGTTATGGTTTTGGCACATTAGACAGAATTCAAATTATGTAGGATTGGATGATTTAGATTATTTTTATCTGTCCTACATCTTCCTTGATGGACTCTTTGCATCTGGAATCGTTTTAAGTGTGTATGAATTGCCTGGCTTTGATTGTGATAAGGGCCTCATACTTTTCTGATATAGTGTTTTATTGCCTTTAAAATATATGTATGTATTGCTTTTATATTTAAATCTCATAATTGCAAATTGCACTTCTAGAATGTCCAAACCGTACATTCTTGGCTAGCGGGAGGTGCTACAACTCTGCACACTGAGCTTCCCACCCACATCGTAGCATGGGCTGCATCTACACTGAAAAAAGTTATCAGAGACAACTTAGAAGGTCCAAAGGAATATTTTGAAAACTATGGTGAGTGACAGAAGTGTATGTTTAAGCAACGACTGTCTGCAATAAATACCTTGCTGTACAGTAACGTGCTATGTAATATGTGTGGTTCTTGAATTGTAGTTGGAAGGTATGGCTGGCTTGTAGATGGGACAGCACAGGCACGAGTAGAGAGATTTGAAGCAGAACAACACAGTTTTGGTGAATATACTGCTGTAAGTTTTAATTTCACATCTTATCTGTAACATTTACTAATATTTACTATCTTCTGTATGTAGCAATAATAAAAGGGGAACGAAGGATAACAGATACTCAGCCATTAGCTAAAAATTATGTTGGCTGCCTACAAACCTATAACATAAGCTTCTTTTCCTAAAAGTGTATGTGATAAATGGGAATAAGATGACTATTTATTTTCTTTTATATGTAATACTTACTCATTTAGCCAAGTATTTAAATAATGGCTCTGATGTGTGAAATCAAGTGTTCTTTTGAAGTTCATAGATGAATTCTTCACCCTCAAGAAGGAAATAATGAATTTACCAGAAGTGATTCATTTCCCTATGATCAGTTTGAACTGTGAGGATTTAAAACAAGGTTTGACTAGTAATGCAAAGGCCTTTGCAAAAATGTTAATGGACAGAATAGTTGCAAATTACAGAGAGGAAAATGAAAAGTAAGTAGAATATCCTTCTTGTTAGTCTTATGTGTATTAAATCCATAGCAGAAATGCAAATGTACCATACTCTTGTGTAATGAGGGCTACTGGCTACCTAAAAATTGCATGGCAATTGCACGAGATAATGCCCTTTTCTCCTCTGCTCAAAAGCTGTTGGAGGGAACTATTGGTAGGCACTGTCAAAGGAAAGAATGGCTGGATTCTCTTGCATGTGTGGTCGATACCTCTAGGTTTGCATAGGTAATGATAGATATTATTACTAATGGATTCTAACAGTTAACTTGCAAGCATAGGTCAGATCGTTAATTAAGTGTTATTCAATGGCTGAGTTAAAATGGATAATTTATAACCTTGTTTTGCAGTGCTTCCGAGTTATCAAAATGAAAGAAATTTTACTAGGGAAGTGTTTGTATATATGCTAATGATACTGTGCTTATTTTTAATAACATGTAGTTATTAAAAATAGAGGCTTTTGGTTGCGAAAGTACACCCCTAAATCTAAATAAGCCTTTTATTAAGTTAATAAACAGTATTTTCCTAGGCTTACTTGTTCACATTCTCTCTTTATTTCATAAAGTTATGGAGCTGTACAGGGGTAATTTCAACTTTAATTCCATGAAACCTAAACTTGAAACCAGTCAAAATCTTAGAATTTGGTAATTTTATGTACAAAATAATTTTATAGGATATGCAGGGAATTTGAAGCAATCAAAGAACGTGCGTTAAAAGTTCCAGAGAGCACAGAAGAAATGGTGGAAACAATGGCTTACATAAAGGAGGTAAAAGTCAAAGGTATTCAAGACCTCTCATTAAGGATCAAGGTAAATGATAGTTATTTCGTTCTTTATCTTTCACCTGGCCTGTAAAAAGACAGAATTCATTCTGGAGTGCAGAGACTTTCAGCAAATCGTTCTGCATGTATGAATATACTGTACCCACAGTGCTGGTTCGTACAAGTGAGAGGTGCTGGTCGTTTTTTGTCACATGCCTTCCCTCACACAGCAGGCTGCACTTCTTAACCTGTGTCCTTGAGGAAATGCAGCTTGTGAAACATTCTGATTATTGTTTGTACCTAGAGGCTTATTTCAAGGCTGCTTCTAAAAGCTATTTTCATAAAAGCTAACACAAGTAGAAAGTGAACTTCATATATAAAGAGTCATGGCTTTGAACACACAAAAGCAATTCACTGTTTAAGCAGAATAGAGATGATACATTAGTGCTAGTATTTCATATGTGCTTGGAGAACAAAATTGGAAAATTGTGTAAAATTTTTAAGTCAAACAGTTAAGAACCTGTTTGTTTTGCTCTGTTAGGATGATGTACATAAGGTCTGGTGCTTGGTAGTATAGTTTTTAGTGTAAACATCTATGCTGCAAAATGGTATAGAATGGTACCTAAAGATCTTATGTAGATGAGCCAGCTACAGAAGTCATATTAAAGCTCACAAATGAGGCAGAGATTTGAGTAACTTCTGTGTATTTTGAACGTTGGTATTCAGTTGCCTAAAGTAGCAATTCTGAAAAGTCATGAAACGAAGATTCCTATTGCATCATTTTAGATGCTTCTGCCCTACCCCATATCTTACACAGACTATGATACCTAATGTTTTGTGAAATCCCTATTATAGGAGTGCACTTGGCAAATGGAATACTTCTTGGATGTTTATTTATTTTCTCCTGAGGAAATTGCACTGAATGCAACAGTTCTTCAGTGGCCAAAGAATATTAACCCTATTTTTGATGAGCATGATGATGTAAGGATATTTTTTGTTTGTGGTATATTTTAACTTGTTAGATTCTTCACTTCTCTTGGACTATTTATTTTGTCAGCAGATAACTATATCTAAGCATATAGCATGAATACTATGAATTTGGAGATGCTTAAATCATGTATTCCCAGATTTTTGTATCAAAGGAGGATTTTTTGGAGGAATATGAAAATGCAGAAAATCGTAACTGCAACTTAAAGCCCTCAGCAAGTCCTAGTCTCTTAATTTGTTTCTGGTCAGTGCTAGGTAATGTATTGGAATGGAAGCATTCACTGCAGTGCACTTACTAGTGATGAAAATATGTTTGCTGGGCCCTTAGTGTGTTTCACACACACTCAGCTCTGGGCTGAGAAACATTTAATTAAAACAGTGTTTTGTTCTGAATGGTGGGAACAGTGTTACTTAGGTAGCAATCACTACTAGCAAAGACCTAACATCTTATGTTCCTTTTGTGATTGTAGAGTACTTTCTTCTCCCCCTCTTGTCTATGTTTGACTTGCCAGCATTCTTTCTCTCCTAGAGATGAGAATCCCTTTATTCTTTCCTGTATTACATCCAGTCTTTCTGATGTTAGTGTTTACACTTCATGCCATAGCAATTGCAACTTTCCTAGATTTTGCTGAAGGAAGTCTTTCTGCAATTCTAACTCAGTTGTTGAGGCAAGGATTCCATGCTAGCATTAGGGGCTGGATTAGTTAAATGGAACATATGGAGAGCAACTTCTCCTGAAATACTCCTACAGTATTTACTGTGAGGATAATAACTTGTATTGTTTATTTTCTGTTCTAAATATTTAATTTAGACAGGTCTATGAATATTAATTATTGAAAAGACTGACAACCCCTTCATTGCTTTTTATTATGAAAACAATCAACTGTTTTATAGCTGATTGAAGAGTCCAAACGTAAAGCAGAACAAGAACTAATTCATAAGTCTGAGAAACTGACAGTGGAATTAGAGAAGCTAACACAGTCTGTGACAGAACTTGAAGAATACTCAGAACTGGATTGCATGCAACAGGTCTGGTTAATATTCAGTATAAAATGAGTAGAAATATTTTGTGTTTTTAATGCACAGAGATTGTGGAAAGAATTTAAAGTAATGTTTACAAATGTGAACTAAAAAGTGTATCATCCTCTTGTCACTCTGTCAAAACTCATTAAAAGCCATCCTAGCACCCCGCTCTTTTATAGGGAATATATTAGCAATAACATCTGACTTAAAGGAGAGTTTACTGTAAGGGTTGTGTCACAGCTGCTTGTCAGACATCTTTCCCTCTAGACCTTTTATCCTCTTTGTGGCTTTCCTTTTGATGCTCTCCCATAGTTTTATGTCCTTCTCATGTTCTTATGCTGCACCGAAAACTGCGCACAGTGCTTGAGATGAGATTGCATCAGCAGAGAGCAAAGCGTGACAGTTGCTTCCCTTGGCCCACTAGCAATGCTGTGCTTCATGCACTCTAGTATCTGCTCAGCCTTTTTGGCTGCTGGGGCACGCTGTTGACTTGTTCACCTTACCATCTGCAGGACTGGTCTCCAGCCACTCTTCCCATAATCTGTTTATGTATATCCAGGGTTGCCATCCCAGGTGCAGAATCCAGTATTTGTTCTTGTTACTGTCACTGAATGCCCATCACTATCAAGATCTCTCTGCAAGGTATCTCTACTATCAGGGGAGTTAAGACAAAAATAAAATGGCTTACTATAGTTTGATACCTGATTTTTTGATAGTATAATTTATTTAGATAGTTATTTCTCAAGACATACAATTATTTAATTTCAGTATGTAGCTGATCTGAGAGCCTTACAGAAACGCATCCAAGAAGCTGATGATACAGTAGCTTTTATTCATAAAGAAGAGACTCTGTTGAAATGGAAGTTAAGTGACTTCCCACTTCTCAGCAGCTTAAAAATTGAGGTTGAACCATATCAGAAACTCTTTCATCTCATACTGAAATGGCAGCGAACTGAAAAAAGGTAATTCAGTATTGTATATTCTTGAGGCTAAGTGAGGGAGAATGGACAAAATACTCATTTTGTTCGTATCAGGTGTAGAATATACTTTTGTTTTCTTCTAAATGTTTATAATTTACAAATTTAAATGCTGTAATTTATGCATTAGGGTTGTTGATTTTAATTAATTCAGCTACTAAATGTCTGTTTACTCGTTTGCATTGCACTAAAGATATGCATTTTGTTCTAACTGTACTGGTAATACTGATGAAGTCTATAAATAAGACAAGCTCTGCAGAAAGAAATGTTCTGTGGAGAAAAAAAAGAAGGCTAGGCTAGGTATGAACCATTTGCTATGCCAAAAGAGAAAGAAATGTAGTTAGAAAGGTCACAGTCTGTATCTAATGAAAGCCATCTTTAATCTAATATACGTACAAAGTGCTGTGAAGGTGTGCTCAAATGATTACATTGTATTTGGAAGTTATAAAATAAGGTGTGACTAGATAGTAGGATTTTCTTCTGAGTGAAAGTCCAAATGCCTAATATGTTTTGTTGTCTTGTATTGATCTCATCAAAGGGCTAAACTAAAATATTTCTCAGTCTGTGATTTGAAAGCTTTATACAAATACACAGAAGAGCATGATCAATCCACCCTTCAGTTACACATTACTATTTTGTGAAGAATGATAGTAACTGGAATTAAGAACTTCACTTTCATTTAAATAACCATTAATTTGACCCATTCATATTGCAAAAAATAGATGTAATATTTGTGTACTAATTTTGCTATTCTGATTTCTATTTTTTTTTTTTCTCAGATGGATGGATGGTGATTTTTTGGAACTCAATGGAGAAATCATGGAGGCTGAGCTTGATGAGTTTTCTCGAGAGATATATAAAATGTCAAAACTCTTCCAACAAAAACAGAAGAAAATTCAGCAGGAGTTGAAAAAGACATCACGCAGAACTGCAGAAGAGAAGAGAGAAGAAGAAATAAAGACAAATCCAACTCTTACAATGTGTTCTTCAGTTCTGGAGCAGATTAAAGACTTTAAGGTAAAAGAGAAGAAAAAAGAAAACAAAAACATGTGAGTTATTACAAATTAATGCTGAAAGATAAATGCTAAATTCAGTACTCAGTATGGATGAATACTGTAGTGTCTGAGACCTGCTTTTCTGTTAGGTTTGGAGATTAGTGTTTTATGTAAGTAGTGTGTTTCACTTCACATTCATTTGGAACTACTGATTTCTGTAGGAAGTTGAATCATCTATCAGGGCCAAGTTGCTTCTAATCTCACACAAATGTCCTGGGTGAAATCTTTCCTCCTCCTTTCTGTCCAGTAGGGCATCAAAAAGAAGACCAGGTAGCAGAAGGCCACTGCTTGTTTGAGTAATAATTATGTCCATGCAATTGTTTGGAATGTCTGTTAAGCTTGCCTTGATGAGACCATACGTGCAAATAACTGTTGTACCAAGATTTACTGTTTGGATACAGTGTGTTCATGGATATCTGAACCCTGCCACAGGAAATGAGAGAAAAGTGCTCATGCTATAAGTTAGCAAACATAAGCACCATGAAGTAACCTCTGGAATTTATTTCTTTTTCTTCTTATCATAGGGAGAGAGAGAGAGACCCAAATCACCATTCCCACACTGTACTGTCCTATTTATTTTAAAAGATTACAGATCCTATAGCAGTTACAGGGATTTGGATTGTTAAGGAGTAAATGCAAACGGGGAAAAATGCTTTGAGGATTCAGGGAAACATCTAAGAATGTAGCTGAGAATTTTGACATGAGATTATGTTACGTTAAATGGCAGTCCAATCTCACATAAAATAGTTGAAAAATTGTTTCTTTTCACTTTCCTGACAAGATTTTGCTTCATAATTTCATATTTCTTCTACGGTAATTTACTGTAATTACTTAGAAATTGGATGAATAGCTGAATGGATCCGTCTGTGCTTTTCAGAAAATATTTTCATGCCATTGCCTACTGCAGCAGCATTTTAAATGCACATCAAGGATGAGGGAAAAAATGTTGAGAGATAATGCATGTTGTAATTTTTATGGTATAAATGTTTTTCCTCAACTAGGAGAATATTCCCACTGTGAATGTCTTTTGTAACCCTGGCTTGCGAACTCGTCATTGGCAACAGATGTCAAATATAATAGGGTATGATTTAACACCAGACTCTGGAACTACTCTGAGAAAAATTTTGAAGCAGAATCTAGCCCCTTATTTGGAAGAATTTGAAACTATAAGTGCGGGTGCAAGTAAGGTAAGCATGAAGGTTTGATTGTAATCTCATTGTGACAGCTTTTATGACCTGCTATATTTATATTATATTTTTCTTTATGCTTTTACTAAAGAGATTTGATGAGTCTCCGGCTTATTAGATGATAACAGTGTGTATACATTTGTATCCTGTGTTACATCCTTAGAATTTCCTGAGTGTATTGTTTTCAGTATACTAGAAAGGTAATTACTGAGAAAAAAATGATAAATAATTTATGCTGTTAGATTAAAATAGCTTGTTCAGATGGGTAAGTTTATATTTAGAATTAATCAACTGGAAAAAAGAACCCAATACAATAGCTAAGGTAAATTATTTTCTTTTTACATGTTAGGAATTTTCCTTAGAGAGAGCAATGAATGCAATGATGGAAGCTTGGGATTCAATTTCCTTTAATACATCTGTTTATCGTGAGACTGGTGTTCATATTCTGTCTGCAGTGGATGAGATTCAAGCTGTTCTTGAAGATCAGATTGTGAAAACTCAGACAATGAGGGGATCACCTTTCATTAAACCATTTGACAAAGAAATCAGGGTATGATGAGAAAAAAACAATTTTTTTTTCTTTGTTTTTCATGATAACTATCATGCAAAAGTAAGCCAATTGTATTACAGCGTTTTATTTGTTATTAGTGAAATACATTTCATCAAGACTCTTCAGAGTTCATTTAAGTCCTTCTTACATTATTTCTGTGTTACAACTCTTTCTACATCATGTTTTGATTCTTCTCTCCTTTGCTGTTCAGATGCAACCAAAAGAACTTTGGTTCACATACTTTGAAAGTCACTATTTTAGTTAGGGACTTTAATCTTGCTTTTTAATATCTTGAAATTAATATTTCATTACTGCTCAAATGATTAATGTGTTGTGATTTAGTTCTTCAGTTTGGAAATCAAATTTTGAACTCTAGTGATTACTTCTAGGCAAGGAAGTTTTTTGAGGGCTGGAAGAAGTGGTTGGTCTTTTTTTTTCTGTTTTTTTTTGTGGATTTTTGTTTTTTTTTTATCAGGCTTCAGAACAGGGATGGATCAATTTACACTTGCTTATCTTTTTGCAGGGCTGGAGTAGTTTTAGTGGTACAAATACCTTGTCTGTGGCCAGGAGAGTAGCTGGTGAACTTGTTTGCAGTTACCTTCCCTAATTCTTTCAATTTATTAGCAAATCCTAATTCAGGCAGGTTCAGGTAACATGTAATAACCTCATAAAAAGGTACTTACAGCTTCTCCAACCTCTTTTAGAGGCACTTGCTTCTGTCTACCTTAGAGACAGGATACTGGGCTGTCTGGATCTCTCTTCTGATCTGGTGGTCTTTCTAGTACTCTCGTGTTCCTGCTATATTCTAGTGGCAAACCAAAAGCTGTTTGCTGTGGGAGATGGAACAAAAATTGTTACTGGTAACCTACAGGACATTACTTAACCATTACATTATTAAAAGATCATAGCAATAAAGCAATAACTGCATTTGGGAAAACTAATTTCCAGATGCATTTTATTTTCTAAACTCCTTCGACCATCTGTATGTGGAAGAACCTAAATATGGCTACATTTTTTGTTTTGCTGACTGCTTGACCTGTTTTATTTTCTTCTTGAGAAGTGGAGAGTTGCAGTATCCACTTTTTTCATAATTATTTTCTTTAATACTACTTGTGTAAAAAAGTATTAAGGTAACATTCTTTAAATATTTATTAAGGAATGGGAGAGTCGCCTACTTGAAATTCAGGACATAATTGATGAATGGCTGAAAGTGCAAGCGCAGTGGCTTTATCTGGAACCCATTTTTTCTTCTGAGGATATTATGCAACAGATGCCAGAAGAGGGACGTCTCTTTCAAACAGTGGATAGACAATGGAAGGATATTATGAAGTACTGTGCCAAAGACTCACAGGTAAGGAAAATAGAGTGTACTTGAGAAGAAACAGTAGATTCTCTGTTTGTTTTCAGCAGTGTTTTTGTTTTTAGAATATATAAAGTCTGACTACATCAGCTGCCTAGACTTTCTAGGAACAAAATTGTGTTGTACATTATTTGAGTAATTTCTGCTGTTTGAAGTATCTTAGTTAAAACTAATAGTTGGCATGTGGTTATTATTACAGGTTCTTGCTGCTACTTCCTTGGAAGGGATGTTGGAGAAGCTTCAGAAATGTAATGAGTTTCTTGACAAAATCATGAAAGGGCTTAATGCTTATCTTGAGAAAAAGCGTCTCTTCTTTCCCCGGTATGATGTGCTTAGGCTATTTCAAAAACAAAGATTCCAGACATTTATTTTGTTGATTAATAAGTCCAGCCCTTAAAGTAGCTGGTCATTCAGTTAACTTTTTATTCCTTTTTTTTTTTTTAAACTTTGCTTTTTTCTAAATCTTTTTCTAGCTTCTTTTTCTTGTCTAATGATGAAATGTTGGAGATCCTATCAGAGACCAAAGATCCTCTCAGAGTTCAGCCTCATTTGAAGAAGTGTTTTGAAGGCATTGCAAAGCTACATTTCCTTCCCAATCTGGATATAAAAGCAATGTATAGTTCTGAAGGCGAGCGTGTTGAATTGATCTCGACAATTTCTACATCTGAAGCTCGAGGCGCAGTGGAGAAGTGGTTAATTCAAGTAGAAGATGTTATGCTGAGGAGCATACGCAGTGTTATTGCTAGATCAAGAATGGTACGGATTTTGTTGTATAGGTTTTGTAATAATTTAATAACAGTAGCACACAGTGGAATAGACCTTCCCTTTATTTTAAGGCTGTTTGCTTCCTAAAATTCTTTCTGATCACAGGAGTTGAAATAAGTGAAGTTATGGCACCAGGAAGAAGTTAGCATGTTTTATATTTATAGGCCACTGTGAGAGATAAGAGTTTAGTTTGAGTAAGATTTAAGTTGTAATACTGGATTTAAATTTGTTTTAAATGATTTGCAGCATTACTGTGTTTCAAGGATATGTCATTGAATTTAATTAATCAGCATTTCCTCCCTCCTCAACAAAGATCGTGAGCCAGAAAAGATTTCTTGTGTGAAGTTTGCACACTGAGAATGTTTATGTAATATGGAAATATAAAAAAATGTATCTTAACATTTGAGATCAGATTGCAAATCTGTGGATAAAAAGCCATTTAAAAGTTCACTTACATTTTGAAAATATAAAAAGAGTACTTCCATAAAAGAATATCCATACATTCACAATATATACTTTTTATTACTTGATAGAATCAGGGTGGTTTGGGTTGAAAAGGACCTTAAAGGTCACTCAGTTCTAACAACCCTGCCATGGGCAGGGATGGCTTCTACTAGATCATGCTGGCCAAAGCCCTATCCGACCTGGCCTTGAACTCTTGCAGGGATGGAACATCCTCAACTTCTCTGGCTTGCCTGTTCTAGAGGCTTAGCAATCTCATAGTAAAGAATTTATTCTTTATCTCATTCAAATCTACCCTTAAATAGTTTTAAATGGTTATTCCTTGTCTAATCTACTCTCCCTGATAAAGCTTTCTTGTAGGTTCTCTTTAAGTACTGAAAAGTCTGCTCTAAGGTGTCCCTGGAGTCTTTTCTAGGCTATATAACCTTAACTTTCTTAGCCTGTCTTTTGTAGAAGAGGTACTGCAGCCCTCAGATCATCTTCACAGCCCTCCACTGCATTCACTCAAACAAGTCAGTGCTTTCTGATGTTGGGTATCTCTGAGTAGAACACAGTACTGTGAGTGGAGTCTCATAGGAGCAGGCAGGGGGACAATCATCTCTTTGACCTCCTGGCAAGACTTCTTTTGATGCAACTCAAGATACAGGTGGCTTTTTGGATTGCAGGTGTATGTTGCTTGCTCCTGCTGAGCTTTTCATCCACCAGAACCCCCCTTTTATGGAGTGTATGCACTGACACTGTATTTGTATACTCTATTTATCTCTTTCAGGCATATCTGGAGACTGAGAGAAAAAGTTGGGTTTTGGAGTGGCCTGGACAAGTAGTATTGTGTGTATCCCAAATGTTCTGGACAAGTGAGGTCCATGAAGTTCTTTGCAGTCAGCCAGAGGTACCTATGTGATACGTAACTTTTTTTTTTTTTTTTTTAAATTATTATTTTTTTTTTTTCAGATAATGTATTTTGCCTAATCAAATCTTACCTTTCTACAGTGAAAATAAAATTTGATAAAGCATCAGCGTATGAGTTTGGTATGGAATTTCTATAAAGCAGTTTCTAACTTTGATTCAGATATTTGAATGTTCTTGTTTAGAGCAAGCATAGATTGAAATCATAAAATGCATAACTGATTAAGAGAGAAGTTCATGCAAAAATATGATGATATAAGAATGGTTTAATAAGCAATCCCCGTTATGGTATTTAATTATTGTAAAGAAGTCTGAAACACTTGAAACTGTCAAATACTCAGTTTCACAGCTGCCATTGTTTCTCCCAGGGCTTGAAGGACTATTATGATACACTTCAGCTTCAACTTAATGATATCGTAGAGCTGGTGAGAGGAAAACTGTCAAAGCAAACAAGGACTACACTGGGTGCCTTGGTTACTATTGATGTTCATGCTAGAGATGTCCTCATGGAAATGATTGAAAGTGGTACCTATCATTTTAAGATATTTTTATTCCTGTGTATCTATAATTCCTTAATATTGTGTTAATTAAATATGGCTACCCAAACTCATTTTGCTTAATAAAACAGAACAGTTTTAAGGTGTGAGTATCAAGCCTGTGTGGTTGTTTAGATGTGAGTATAATAATAATTTTGAAGTTTTAAATTTCTATTTGATAGAAAATTCAGTTATCTAAAATTTCCTTTATTGTTGCTTTTAATTATGTGTCTATCAGGTGTACAGAATGAAACAGACTTTCAGTGGCTTGCCCAACTCCGATATTATTGGGAATTAGAGAACGTTCGAGTCTGCATCGTTAATTGCAATGTAAAATATGCTTATGAATACCTTGGAAACTCACCACGCCTGGTCATTACTCCTCTAACAGACAGGTGTTATCGCACCTTGGTATGATCTTCTGCAAATATTACTAAAGACCATGTTTACTGTAGGATGTTATTTTTTACACTGTTTATTGCAACCATACTCATAGGGCTTTCAGTTGCTGTGAGAGGTATTTCTGTTGAAAAGGAGTTTTCAAAGATCACAATTTCTGTAGCTTATTGAACATTAAGTGGATTTGTAGCAATGAATCTGGACAGCACACCAACATGACTTAAACATTAGTAGACTGTTCTGTTTTTTGAAATACTAAAGAAAAACCTCCCTATCTAGGTTTTTCTCTCTTCATAGGTAACAAGAACACAACATTCTTGTGATTTATTTGGCTGGAATATGGTTTCACATTTTACTAGACATGTTGTGGAGACCAAATCACCACCTCTGTAGGTTTATAATTACTCTGAAAAGACCTGACTGATGCATATGAAGATATTTTGCTCTCTTTGTAGATTTAGTTTTTGTGGTATGGTTCTAGCTAACATTTAGTATATATTTGTTGAAACATTAAGGATGTCATGGTTATGACAGAAGAAGGTGACGTGGCTGCTAGTCATGTTCCATTTTTTGGCTCACAGACTTTTAATCCTGGAATCCTATAATCCTGAAGAATTTCTTTATGGAATAGGCAATGGAATAGAAGTGCAACAAAAAGGGAGTGTGGAAAATGGAAAGTGGAAAAAGTATATTAAAGGAGAAGCAGATGTAGAAAAGAATAGCAACTGAGTAATGGCTTCAAATTCGATTTTAAAATTTTATCTAAACAAAAAAATAAAGGCTGGATCTAATAAAGTTTGAGTAATCATTGTCATGATGATGTATAAGGTTAAACTTTCTTTTAGGAAAATTCAGTTGTCTCTATTTCTAGACTGTAAATAATTTTCAGATTTGTAAATTGGTATAATATATAAATGTTTTTTTGTTTGTTTCATACAGTCATTGTATCTATCTGTGCAATTTAAATTCACATTTTCACTCAAAATAATCTTTCATAAATGACACACTAATAATTTTCATAAACTATTTCTGTTTCTTAGATTGGAGCTTTTTATTTAAACCTTGGTGGAGCCCCAGAGGGTCCTGCAGGGACAGGTAAAACAGAGACCACGAAAGATTTAGCTAAAGCTCTTGCTGTGCAGTGTGTTGTCTTCAACTGTTCTGATGGCCTCGATTATGTGGCAATGGGAAAGGTAAATAGAAGTGTTAGAATTCCCATTTTATTTAATTAGGATGGAAACTGTAGGATGCCCACTTTGCAGAAGCCCTTGTAAATGAGTGTCACTTGAGGTTTGCTACCCTTGGATGTAGTATATTGGTCTCAACATGTTAATGTTTTCTGTGCCGTGAAATCCTATCAAGTCACTAATTAGAACACAGAAAGAAATGACTGCTGATACTCTTATTTTCTTTTGGAACCTTGAAAATTAGAGATACTGTTGTTGTCTGTTTTCATTTCACAGTTTTTCAAGGGTTTGGCTTCATCAGGTGCATGGGCATGTTTTGATGAATTCAACCGCATTGAACTGGAAGTGTTGTCTGTTGTGGCCCAGCAGATCCTTTGCATCCAGAGAGCCATACAGGCAAAAGTAGAAAAGTTTGTTTTTGAAGGAACTGAACTGAAACTTAACCCCAACTGTTTTGTAGCCATTACTATGAATCCAGGTTATGCAGGACGTTCTGAACTTCCAGATAATCTGAAGGTAAAACAATAAAAGATGTTTCTGCTTTAAAATAATTTTTAAAAGGCACATATTGCTGGTATTAATTCAGATTTAATTCAATTTAATTCAGATTGTACTACTTACATATTTATTTATTAATTATTGACATACTAAGCCTCTCTTTTTCCAAATTACTGTTATTTTTGAAATAATTTGAAAAAATTGGAGGAACATGTTAGAAAAAATGCTTTAAGAAAGTATTTTTGCATAGCATTTATTGTAGTCTTATCTGATAGAATAAATGTTAGTGAACTAAACCTTGTCCATGTAATGAGTTTCCTTACGTTACCTGATGAAATAAAATCTTAAAGATTATTGTTTTGTCTATATTAGTGGTTTCAGTGGGAAGTTTGGCTTTAACCAAGTAATCTGGAGGCTTTTTGAAACAGTGCTACGTGACATTTGTCCCTTTAGACTCAATGTAGGACTAAGCAGGAGTATGAATGTTAACTTAAAGCAGACTTAATGCAGTATGAAAAATATGTCAGCTTCAGATTACTTCAGGAATGGAAGTGTATTTGCTCATGCTGTCTAATCAAGTACTGCTCTGTGGGATGTATCAGTGTGGGGGCAAACAGCAGTCTTGAGACAGTGCTGAGGGATAAGAGCTGGTAGGATGTCTTTTCTGCGTTCGATCGTACCTCATGGTGGATCTTGATGCTAGTGTACTTATTGCTAGTGAGTTGTAAACTGTATCTGTAAATATTAGTGATTTTTCTATTTTGTGGGTTCCCAGTGTTCTAATAGTCCTGCTTTCCAGTCCTACAAATCTGTGACTGTTGCAAATCATCCATAGCTTATCTACCTGATCTCATTAAGCAGTACTTCATTTAAAAAACTGATACTGTTTACCATTAGAAATGCTGTGGTGGGATGAATCCATTCCTCACAAAATTGTCTTAAGATATTTCTTTGGGTGTGTGTTTCAGGTTCTGTTCCGAACAGTAGCCATGATGGTTCCTAACTATGCTTTGATAGCAGAAATTTCTCTCTACTCATACGGATTTCTGAATGCAAAGTCACTATCAGTGAAGATAGTAATGACCTACAGGCTTTGTTCAGAGCAGCTTTCTTCTCAATATCACTATGACTATGGTATGCGAGCAGTTAAAGCTGTGTTGGTGGCTGCTGGGAATTTAAAACTGAAATTTCCAGAGGAAGATGAGGACGTATTGGTGAGTTCAGGGAATAATGCTTAAGGGACTTTACTGATGCATGCAGCTCAGAGTTCTTAGGGCAGCTCCACCACATCTTCACTGACATGTCACTGATCATCCTTACTTAGTTTCCCTATTGATGAAACAAAGATAATTGTCTTTTATTTTTATTATTATTATCTTTTAAGCGCATGCTACACTTTCCAGTGCTATACTGGTGATTGTGCTTAACTGGTATCGTTATCAAAGGCACCGTATAATTAAGAATCTTCATTGCGTATTAGATTGTTTTAGTTTCTGAAGAGTGTATTCTTCATTACTAATAGAATGTGTAATTGTTTTCTCTAGCTTCTTAGATCAATTAAGGATGTGAATGAGCCCAAATTTTTGTCATGTGATATACCTCTCTTCATGGGTATAACAAGTGATTTATTTCCTGGAATCAAACTTCCTGATGCTGACTACAAAGTAAGTATACTTGTAACCTTTCCTTCCTAAAGGTTTTGTTTGTTTTGTAACCAGGTGTAAAGAATACGGTAATTTATGAGTTACTGAAAAAAAAAGAAAAATTGCAGAATGCTTGCACTGAAATTTGTACCACAGAAAATTCTTGAATCTGAATATAATTCACATCCAAGTTCCATTACATCCAGAATGACAGTGTAAGAAATCAGAAACTGATCTGCAAATTTACCAAATATAAGAGTCTCTGTCTGATTTTAATTTTTGGATACAATTGATCCCTAATTTTTGGATATATTTTAGTGAAATTAAGCCTTGCACTTGTATTTTTTTTCTGCTTATAGCAACAAATAACGCAGTTCCTTTGTAGGAGGATCACTGGGGAGTAGATGAACGTGTAGGAAAAGACAAAATGGACTTCTTAAATTTCTCCAGTGAATGCTAAACTCCTGACAAAACCATATTATGCTCAAGCACATTGTTAGTTCCTGATGAGGAAATAACATCCCCTCAGGATTAAATTTGTAGTTAACTCCTGTTGTAGCATTAGAAGTATGAAAGTATTGTGCTTTTTTTTTTTTTCCAGGGGTGTTTGCTGTATTCTGCTTAACAGTGTTACATGTATTATTTAACGTGAAACCCTTATTAATGATCATAAACTACTGTTGTCCAAGATGATAATTTAAGGAATGGGGTGCAGTGAATATTTACTTGTAATTTCACGATGAATCAAATCTAATAAAAATACTTAATCTAGATTTATACATCTATAAATTGTAAACATGAGATGTG
Organism: Chrysolophus pictus; assembly: GCA_037305975.1. NCBI lineage: Eukaryota > Metazoa > Chordata > Aves > Galliformes > Phasianidae > Chrysolophus > Chrysolophus pictus. The sequence goes on from CM074587.1 coordinate 11,320,633, forward strand.
GTTTTTTAAAAGGAAAAAAAGGAAAGGAAAAAAAATGCTTGTAGCAAATGATAAGGTTGTAATTTGGTTTGATTTTAGGATTTTCTGGAATGTGCAAGTGAATGTTGTATTCGACATAACGTCCAACCTGTGAAAGCTTTTGTAGAGAAAATGATACAGACGTATGAAATGATGATTGTTAGACATGGGTGAGATTCTCTTTACTATTTCACAAGTTGTATTTGTTGTCATTTTGGTTTATGTCATGATTGTTATCTATATCAAGTTTAAAAGATAACATGAGTGGTAGAATGGTTCAGTTTGTGTTGAAACGGTTATTGTTGAAGTAGAATTATTTTTTTTTTCATAGTGGCTGGTATAGTGCCATGTTTTGGATTGAAGGAAAAAATAATATTTGTTGAGTAGTGCTTTTGCTAAGTGAGGAATCTTTCAGCTTCTCATACTGACCTGCCAATGAAAAGGCTGGGGCTGCACAAGGGGATGGAACCAGAACAGCTGGCCCAGACTGGCCAGAAGGATATTCCATACCATATAACTCATGCTGTACAGTGAAAGTGGGGGGAGTTGATTGGAGGGGGGGGAGCTGCCACTGCTTGGAGACTAATTGGGCTTCAGTTAGCTGGTAGTGAGCAGCTGTGTTGGTCAGATCTTTGCCATTTTATTCCTAGCTTTTATTACTGAGCACTAAGCTGATTGAGGGAATGTGAACAATATATTGCCCTTATGAATGTTGCTATTCAGCTCATTTATTAATCCTTCCAGGGTGACACTGCTACAGTCACATCCCTCTGCTGGATGACCAGTAAAGTTATTTTTAAGTGTGGCTGAAGGTAGTTTGGTGTGTGTATGTGTGTGTGTGTGTGTCTGTCTGTCTGTCTGTCTGTGTAGTATGCATTCCTACTGCTTGTCTTCTTCCAGAACTTTGCTACAAGCTGTCCAGGGTGGAAAATAAACCAGAAAATAATACTTCATTCTGTAAATAAGTGAAATTAAGGGGTGAATCTAAGTTCTAGAGGACAACTTGTATACAGTGGCTGTGCAGTCAAGTTTACATGTGCAAATCAACTGTTTTCTGCCTGAAAGATGTTTTATAAATCTAAAGCTAAAATGACTGTTCTGAGTTGTAGAACTTAGATGTGTCTGCAATGTAAGCATGTGAGTTCATGTATGGCTTTGAAAGCAACTTCTTTAGAATGTAAGTATGTTTTTTCTAGAAAGGAGGCCAGATTTATCACAATGTTTAAACATATAAATAGCATATAAGTAATATTGTTGTCCTTCATGTGGTCTGCAAAAGTTAAAATGCAAGACAGATCTATTAATGGCTTTTTTTTTTTTTCTTTCCATCTAACAGCTTTATGCTGGTAGGGGAATCTTTTTCTGGGAAGACCAAAGTTCTACATGTGTTGGCAGATACACTGTCTCTTATGAAAGAACGTGGTTATGGTGAAGAAGAGAAAGTAGTTTTTAGAACTGTGAACCCCAAATCGATCACTATGGGTCAACTTTTTGGGCAGTTTGATATGGTATCACATGAGGTAATGCATGTTTTAAAAATAGTGTGTAGCAATGGCCAGTTTGGTTTTTTTTGTTCTTGTTTCAGCTTTTAGTTTATCTTCCATGGATTTCATGGGGCTTGTATGAGTGCACTGATTTAACTATACTCTGACTTCAGGTTAACTCATGGTGTTATTGTTCAGTGGTTTTCAGAGTCAGGAGAGGCACTTTACATTGCTCCTGCTTGTGGCTTTTAAGTCCTAATTCCAGACAGCTTTTCTTCATCCCTTTCCTGGACTCGAGTGTTTATTGTAAATAACAGAACTGGTTGGCTGACTTTAAGAAAAAAAAAGAAAACATACCAGTATGGGTTCAAGGACTAGGAGCTAATAATCCCATGTGGTTTTCCTACTTTGTAGTATTTCTAATGCTTTTTGTTTTTTCCTATTCCCATATATATAAAATCTCGTTGATTCTCAATAGTAAACAGTTGAATTTGTGGTTTTATCACCTTAAATGCACATGAGAACACAGTTGTAAGTGTTGTTTTAGCTAATACTTAGAGGGCTGATTTCAAACTAGTGTTTCAAATAAATTAGCAGTAAGTTTGTATGAAATTATATGGATTTACACATGTAGAATAAGCAATACCACACTGAGGGTCATTGTTCTAATGTGCTTCCATCTGTGCTGGGGAGACATACAAAACTTAACTGGATTAGTTTCTCTGTCAATTCTAACTGGTGTAATTAAATCAGTACAAAAAACTATTTAGAAAAACCTGATGTGTCTCCACATGTAAAACTTTGGTTTGGAGAAGAAAGAATATAAAAAGATGAATTTGAAATAGTGAAACTTAGGGTGACTTTGGGAAGAAGCAGATGCAAGACAGAGCAGAAACACTTCTATGTGCCTTTCCATTGTTTCTTAAAAAAATATAGTATTACAAGCAAAATACCATTGTTTAATTTCCATTTGCTGGCATGGTCTTTTGTGAAACTGCAAATCTGTGTTCTACTCTTTTCCAAGCAAGAGAAGAATAGTTAAAGAATAATGAAAAGGAAATGAAGATGTTACATCTTTCTGTTCAATTAAAACAGTCTTTGACAAATACTTACTGATGGGATTACTTACTGTCTTTTTAAACTGAAATGTATACAGTCTTCTTACTTCTCGTTCCTACATTCTCCCCCTCTAGTGGACAGATGGTATAATTGCTAATACTTTCAGAGAATTTGCATTGTCTGAGACTCCTGAGCGCAAGTGGGTTATCTTTGATGGCCCAATTGATACCCTGTGGATAGAAAGCATGAACACAGTTCTGGATGACAACAAAAAGGTATCAGTCAGTGCAAATAAATGCCTAAGTAAATTGATATGACATTTTGAACATAAGCATCAACGAATAAAAACACAAAAGCGCACAGCAATGCTTGGCATTTGAAAAGTGTAAGTGCAAGGTGGCTTTGGAAACAAACTGTAAGATTTGTGAAGTTGTTTTTTTTTCCTTTTTTTTTTTGAATGATAATCATAGAATCAACTTGTAATATTTAAATATTTAGTGTATAGTAACACGTTAATATCAGAACTTCTAACAAAAATTAATAATTCAATTTAAAATCTAAAAAGTGACATTTAATTACAATCAATATAAAGGCCATGTTTTCAAAACTTGTCTTTAATTGTGTGTTTTTGCAATCTCAACTGAAAAAAGAAAGCGTTTGCATTTTCAAAATGAACTTCTGAAATCAAAGTTGTAACTGCACAGCACTTCTGAAAAAGTGTGTGTAAAAATTACAGACTGCGTTTTATGTTTAAATTTGTGAAAATACTCAATTTGGATTGTTGTTTTTCTAAGCAGGAAAAATGGCTCTCCAACTGGAATGCTTCATTAGTAGCAGCAATAGCAGCAGATCTTCTTTCTCCTTCCTTCTTGAGGCCTTTTCTTTATCCTGTCATATGCAGGATTAGTTACTGGTAATAAAGCTACTGGTAGGATAGTGTGGAATACTATGACAGACGTAAAGAATTTAGCTAAATCTAGTATGACACTAATTACTGCTCCAAATGATTTAACATTGATGTGGTTGGCCTCGCCTTTGTGTATGCTTGGCTTTGCTGATTTTCACGTAGAATTTCTAGTGAGACAGAAGAGTAATTAGCAAGTAAACGTTTTCTTCTTTGTAATCTTTGTGATTTTCTTTTCTTAATCTAAGCTTTGTTTGATGAGTGGGGAAATCATCCAGATGTCTCTTCAAATGAGTCTTATTTTTGAAACAATGGACCTTTCCCAGGCATCAGTAAGTTTTTTATTTAATGGAATAGTAAAACAAGATTCAATATATTAAATTTATAATAGAATGAGTTTACAATCCTTCCTTAGCCTGCTACGGTCAGTCGCTGTGGCATGATTTATTTGGAACCTTCACAACTGGGCTGGACACCACTTGTTACCTCTTGGTTGAATACGCTGCCTGAACCTCTTAACTTAAAGGAGCATCAGGATCTTCTACAAGGACTTGTTGATTGGTTAATACCACCAGCATTACAACTCCGTCAGAGCAAGTGCAAGGTATTTTTTTATTTATTTTTTCCTGCAGTAGTTGTCCACTTATATTCACTTAAACTTGGGTAGGGAGAGGCTGTTCTCTCCTGACAGGAGCAATTATAGTGCATATGCAGCAGCCCCTTCTTGATGTTTCAGGAAGGGCAACTCTTGTGTCTAGTCTGAAAAGTTAGAACAAGACTATTAGGTGTGACTTGCATTGTAAGCTGGTCACAGTTTTCACCCTGTTCTTTAAAAAAAAAAAAAAATCAATTAAATCAAACTACTGAGTTTCCTTTTTTATGTTTTTGGTGGTGGTTAGATTTTTATGTGTGTTCTGTGGCTTTTTTCTTTTAAAGATGTTGTGTTGAATAAGGAACACGCTTTTTAAGCTTTAGGGAAACGTGTTTTTTTTTTTGCAAACTGCATTATAGCACATAGACTTTTGTCTTTTGTTCATTGTTGTAGTTGTTTCTGGGTGTATTCCTTTTACTTTCAGATGTATGATTGTACATGGTCATTTAGTGGCAATGAACGTGCTTAGCAACCTCTGTGTTTTGACATGCCAAGTACAGATAAATGATCTTTAGAATGAAAATCAGTGTAAACCTTGCCTTCAAATATTTGTTATGTATTGGCTAATTATTTAATTACTTTAGAGATAAGCTACCTTAACTCATGTAGATACCCTTCCTTTTGTCTCTCTTAGGAGCTGGTACCTACAAGCAATGGCAATGCTGTGGTAGCTCTTACACGGCTTTTTGAAATGTTGATTTGTCAAATGGTACAACAAGATCCCACCAACAAAAATATCCGTGTGTGGATTATGGTTGGTTGCTTTTTCAAACTTGTTGTAAGATGTATATCTGTTTCTGCATATACTTGACTTCAAAACTAATTTAATTATCAAAGCCAACTTAGTTTGGGGTTAAATGAGAAACAGCTTTGCTTCTTTGTTGTTCCCCTTCCCCCCAGCAAACTTTGGAGTTGCTAGGATGTGATGGTAGTGTAACAAGTAACAAATACAATTAAATGTTTTACTATATTTCCAATTAGCTGGGATTTTACTGTTTCCAATTAACTGGCATAACTAATGTTTTTATTAGGTGTGCTTTCCAACTAACCGAGTAATTAGCTAAAGCAAAGGATCTGGTTTCCCTTATGGAAAGTAATACTTAGAACAGACAAAAAGATGTGTTATATTTGTCTATGTAATACTCATTGACTTGTTTGAGCAAAATTTCCTTGGGAGGAGAGTTTTCTATGAATTATAGCAGATAGACTCTGTTTTCTATGAATTATAGCAGATAGACTCTGTGTCTGACCATTATGGCTCTTTGTAAGATCTACTGAAAAAAAAAACCAAAAAACAAAATGTAGATATTTCTATTCAAAACTTAATTTGAAAATTCCTAGATCCTGGTCTGTAATTAGAAAATCCCTGAGATCAAGTATGGCCGATCTATTCTCAGACTTTGGCATGTGACAGAATGCTTTAATCTGTGCACTTTTTTTTTTCCATATATTTTCTTGAATGAGGTTTTAGTTTGTCATTAATCAGATTTCTAGATCTCACTCGACCAGGTTTTATTCTAGGGCAACCTGTAAATGTTTCTTCTGAATTATCTGATAATCAGACTATACAAAGCTCAGATTATGTATCAGTTTTTCAGACTGTTGCTTGTTGTTTTGACCTTGCAGGGTTCCTTTGCTTTTGCCACAGTCTGGTCCATTGGTGGCACTTGCGATAGTGACAGCAGAATCATTTTTGATACTTTCTTGAGGGAAACTTTGTCTGGGAAATGTGAAACAAATCCAGTACCACAGGTTGTGGGAAAATGGGAGTGTCCCTTTGAAGAAAAAGGTTTGGTGTATGACTATGTGTATGAGGTATGATTTCTTGCTTCTACACTGATTGAAGAAAATTTGTACAGTCTGAATGAAAATAGAACTGGGTAGATATTTTAACTTCATAGACTTCGTTGAATGTTATAGAACATTACTGTTGAACCAAATCCCACAGTGCGTACTTCATTTATTATTCTTTTTAAAATACAAATGTTCTGACCAGTTTTTTAGAAAATACCAAGCTGTGCATCCCAGTTTTGATTCTTTTCTAACTAAAGCTAAGCTAAGCTGATAGACTCGAGTTTGGTTTTCTACAAACCAAAAAACTTCCTAGAAGGAAAGAAGGATATTGAGCCCATAGGCAGTTTATTACAATTTTGTTTTGTATCTTTTGAAAATACTAAAAAAGCAAGTACTTGCTCTTCTGAAGTTAGACTTATATTCTTCTGTATGGTTGCTTGATTAGATTTTATTTTTGCTGTTGCTTTTTTGTTTTTGCATCTGTATTTTTTTCAAGATGAAAGGCAGAGGACGTTGGGTTCATTGGAATGGGTTTATTAAAAATATTGATTACAGTGGTAAAAATGTGAAGATTCAAGATATCATAGTCCCAACTATGGATACAGTCCGATACACCTATTTGATGGAACTGTTTATTACCCATGGAAAGTAAGTCACTTCAATACAAATTTCTGAATTACTTGTCATAGGTAGAAACATCTCTTACTCTTTCCATTGATTTCATATAGTTTATTTGGCCTGTTAAAAACAGGCAATTATTAGAAAGAATGCATTTTATTGTCTCAATTTTGGGTTTGATCTGTTTTTTTGTTTGTCTTTTTAAATGAAATTCTGTTGTAATCTTGCTTTATTATGCTGATTTTGTGTTTTTCTGTTGATGCTGTTACAAGTGCCCTAGGAATTTCTGTTCCCTCTTTCTTCTTTGATGCTAAAGTATATATTCTTCTTTTTTATTATTAATCATAAGTTAAAATCAGTTGTATTAGTCATATATAACCATGTATATATATGTGTGTGTATATACATATATATTTATCACATAAGGGAACAAAATACAATAATTTCAGGCTTAATTTCAAGGGTGAAGGTTGTATGAAGTTTAAATTACTGAATGATTTAGTGGGAAAAATCAAACCTCTTTGTGCGTGCATACATGCTCCGAAACCTAAAGAGTGAGGGAATGAGGAAAGTCTCTTTCACTCTGACCCCTTTGCCTTGTCATTGGGAGCAAACTAAAATTATGAGGAAGCCATATGGTTATGTATTTCAAAACATCATAGTGTCTTCTCTTTTTAAGACATTTTATGTTTTTAGAAGTAGGAAAACTCAAAAAAACCTGCTTCTAGTGGCAGTTAATTTGTAGATTTCTGCAGACTTGGCTTTCTTTTGTTTTCTTTCTTTCTTGGTGAAGACCACTCCTTTTAGTGGGACCTACAGGTACTGGGAAATCTGTGTACGTCAAGGATAAGTTGATGAACAACTTGGATGAGGAACGCTACTTTCCCTTTTTCATTAATTTTTCAGCTCGTACCAGTGCCAACCAGACTCAGGTTAGTAGAACAGGCAGTTTGTCTTTTAGAAACGTGATCTATATGAATATTTAATCTTCATTTTAAATATCCCTGTCTGCATTTTAGAACATTATTATGGCCAGGTTGGACAAGAGGCGCAAAGGAGTTTTTGGTCCTCCAGTGGGAAAAAAATGCATCATTTTTGTGGATGATATGAATATGCCTGCTTTGGAGAAGTACGGTGCACAACCCCCTATAGAACTTTTAAGACAGTTCTTTGACCACGGAATTTGGTAATTATTTTAAATAAAACTGAAACACTCAAGTTGCTCAATGTGGTGATACATTATTTGCTTGAATTTTATTTTAAAATACTTCTTACAGATCTTTGTAGATTTTAAGATAGCTTTGGTTTATATGAAAAACATTAAAGTTTGGTATCTGTTTCAGAAGTTTGCATCAGGTTTCACTGAAGTCTTGTTAAACAAGTAATCTTTCAGACCAGCATGGTTTGTTAAGATTAACTAAGGCATAATTAGTTACAAGGGTAGGGTTTGTTGTTGGTTTTTTTTAATGATGTTTTTATATATCTCTGTATGTTATGCATGCAGAAAGGGTTTTGTAATATAGATGCATCCAACCTGTAACAAATGGGTAACATCTGTATCTAAATGTTGCATTATAATATGGTTTTTTTTTAAGGTATGATTTAAAGGACACATCTAAAATCACCCTCATTGATATACAGTTACTTGCTGCTATGGGGCCTCCAGGCGGTGGGAGGAATCCTGTTTCTCCTCGATTTCTGCGACACTTCAACATTTGCACTATCAATTCTTTTAGTGATGAAACAATGCTCCGCATCTTCTCTACCGTAGTGGCTTTTTACCTGCGGTCTCAGGAATTTCCTCCTGAGTTCTTCTCAATTGGAAATCAGATTGTCACTGCCACTTTAGAGGTAAGAGGTAAATGTCTTTATGGAAGTTTGCTTTGTCCAGTAGAGTTCCTCTATCTCTATAATAATTTAATTGGTGAAATAGCGCTTTCAGATATTTTGTTCCTTTTTAATATACGGGTTCATATGTCTTGATAAAATTATCCAGTTTTCTGGCTGAAGTAATCCTCTTTTTCTAGGAAAACTGTCTTTGAGTATATGTCAGTGTGGGCTTCCTGGTACCTGTCCACATACATCAGGTAGATCAGACTGCAGTGTCTGTGGAGATCAGGCAGGCACAGAAGCTTTCTCATGCAAAGGCAAAATGAAAACATCAGTTGCAATACTTACAAAATTCCTTCTTTGAAAGACTAAGATAGAAGAAATCACCTCTCCACTCTCTTTCTTCTCCCAGTTCTTATGCTAATTACAGACACTCATAGCAGAATTAGGAAGCTAATGTGGACATGCAGCTTTGTAGAATCTGACTCTGGTATGACAGAAGACTTCAGAAAAGCTTTTGAAACTGAAGTCATCTGACACAACTGTATGCAACTTCTAAGTGTTTTGTGAAATTTCTTGTTGCAGATTTTTTGCAAGTATCATGTTTGCAATGTACCACACATGCAAAAAAAGGAATGGCAATTTGTGACATCTTTGCAAAGAAGCATTGAGCTACAGGCATAACGTCGAAGTGTACCTTTGATGGCATTTTACGTATCAGAAATCAGTAGCAAGAGTTAGGCTAACATAAGTATTCATCATTGAAGGGATGCATTTAGGTAGCTCAGATTTGACCAATGAGGAATTTTGAAGAAAATTCAGTAATCCATAAAATGAAATGGCTGAACTTGCACAGGAGACATGAGTTGGGGATTATTGGCAGGTGGCTTTTTCTTCTGCTGCAGAACTGAGGCACTTGTTACACTTTTTCAGTACTGCCTGCACCCAAGTATGTATTCAAGTCTGAATCCACCTTATTCTAAGGAGTTGCAGAGCTGGTATTTAAGAATCTGTGTCAGATGAATATATTAACATGTGAATGATGAAGCTGACTAACTACTGTCGCTAGAAATCTTTTCATAGGTTCTGTATGTTCTTATAAAAGAGGAAGGGATTTGCAAAAAACTTTTGCTTCTTTAAGAAGAAAATAATAGTAGCAGCTCAATACAGCTACTATATGCTGCAGTTTGAATGCGTTTAACTGCATATGCTATTTAAAATATTCACTTAAGCATCTTAGACTGATTTTAGAGCACTGTCTTTTAATGCTGTTGTGCAGCTTTTTCTCATCAGACTGCATCAAAGTGTGTTTATACTGTCAGACTCTTATATATATGCCTGCTAGATAGAGAATCTATTCCAGCATGGTTTTGCATCCGAGTAAGCAATAACTTCTGGCTCCTAGGTTTAAAATATAGTGGAAGAATTGAGCTTTGGATGCAGGACAACAGGCAAAACAAATCTGTGCTCAGTACTGTGCATATAGTAAGACTGTAAAACTTGATTTTTGCTTTTCTGTTCAAAATTTTTTTTTTTTTTTTTAGACATTTTATGTTTGATAATTTTCTTCACTTGTAAGTACATACAGATCTGTGTATGTACTTAGCGTGGAACAGTGCTCTGCTGATGTTCCATGTAATGACAAATGACAGTATTTCCATCATACAATAAGTTAGTGACAGCTGATGTGTTTCGAATTACAGTAAAACATATTAAGAAGAGTGTCTTGTGACTCTTACTATTCCTTCAGCATTTTTATGGAATTTTACAATTTTTGAATAATTTCTAGGTATACAAACAAACTCAAACTGAAAACCTAGGAAAATAGCATTATGTATCATTCATTCCTTCACTTGAACTCAGGACATCTGAATAGTATTCCTGGTCCTATAATAGATTTATTTACACGAGTTCCAATTACTTACACCACTTGCAAATTTCAGTTAATAGTATGTGGATGTTCCAGCCTGTGTGAGAAGAACCTGATGTACTCACAGGACTTTGAGATCTTCAGACATTACTAGCGTTTCTTAAAGTTGTGAGCTGTTTTCCTTGGAAAAATACAATTTTGGAAGATCTTTTAAAAGATATAATAATATCTTTTAAGCCAGTGTTAATGTCTTGTTGATTTTGTTTTTACTGTCTTTAGATGTATAAGAAAGCCATCAAAAATCTACTGCCCACACCAGCCAAGTCTCATTATACATTCAACCTGCGTGACTTCTCACGTGTTATCCATGGCTGCTTGCTCATTAAGAGAAGTTCAGTTGAAAGCAAACAGACAATGATTCGTCTGTTTGTGCATGAGGTATTTCGTGTCTTCTATGACCGTCTAGTGGAAGACAATGACAGAGCATGGTTGTTCAATTTAATGAAAGATATCGTGAAAGAACATTTCAAAGAAGCATTTGATTCAGTTTTTGCACATCTGAGACAAGGAAACACACCTGTGAGTATGTCGTTAATCTGTTGCAAAATCATTGCTTTGTTATAAACTTGGGACTAGAAAGTTTCTCAATTGCAAATGAAATTTAGGTTAAATGTGGTTGAAAATTGGAATTGAGTTTGGAAATGAATTCTTCAGGAAAAAAAAGTTAAAATGTTTGAAAGAGTTTGACTGTTGTATGTAAACTTTTTTCAAAACCATATTTCACTTAAAATATGGGTGAGCTTAGTTTTCTCTTAAACAATTTGTGTATCAGAAATTCAAGTAAAAATTGAATACAACTTGTTTTGAGCTTATCCAAAAAAAAAGCTGAAGTATTTATGTACTAGGAGAATTCTTCTACCAAGTGTAGTCTTTTATTCAGATCTAAGAAATAAAGCATCCAATTAATTGGTAAGTAAGTAGAACAACTTTAAAAAAAAAAAAATAAATCTGTGACATATTTTCTTGGAGATGTAGTAGCACATACTGAGTCATTGGACAGTGGCAGAGTACAGGAAAACAACAACACATGATTTGTAAACAATCCCTACTACAGATGTAGCTGGGATATGCGCATGGTACAATACCTACAAGTAGAAATATTATGAATAGACTTCCAGAGGTCTAGCTTACTGGGTAAAGAGACATTCCCTTTTTAAATCTAGCCTGTGACTAACTACTGTGGTAGACTGCTTTCTTTAATTGTAATGGCATTTTAGTATTTTAAATATTGTATAAGTCATATTATAAAGTATTTCTTGATTTCGGTTTTTTTTTTTTTCTTTTTTAATTCCTCTACCATTTCATTGCTCTTAAGAAGAAATAACTTTGTGGCCATAGTTGTCTATTTCACACATTTGAAATTTGCTAATTTTATAAATTTGTTGTGATTAGATGTTCATACTCATGAGATGACTGTGTAGGGAAAAAAAAATATATATATATATTAAAAAAAAAAAACAGAATTTTGAGGGGGCTTTAGTTAAAATATTGGAATGCCTGCTTTGCTGTCATGAGTATTTGTCTAGACGCTCTTTTTTTTCAGCTGATTAATACTGACATTAAACATGACCTTATAATTTGTTGCGTATTCACCATAGGTAACAGAAGAAAACATGAGAAGTTTGTTTTTTGGTGACTATGTTAATCCAGAACTTGAGGAAGATGAAAGACTTTATGTTGAAATTCCAAGTATTCAGCTGTTTGGGGATGTTGTGGAGCAGTGTCTGGATGAATATAATCAAGTCCACAAAACGAGAATGAACCTTGTGGTTTTCAGGTGCCTACAGCATGTATTATAGTTCAAAGAGCTCTATGCAGTAGTTGATCATTCAGTTTATCCAATTTTGCAGGCCTGTTTTTTATATACATATCATCTCCTTCACATGTCCACACAAATGTTCCTGGTGGTGTGCTTTTTTTGGATGGAAACGAGCCATTTTCTTTCTCCTAGCTATTTGCTTTTTTCTATCGGAAAGTAAATAAGTTTTTCTCCAGAGGGCCTCTTTGAGTGTATTCTTCAGTTGTTGCAGAAGCAATAAATCTGTTTGATGCTGGACTTCTGCTGAGCCTCTCTTACCAGTGAAGATGGATGTCAGTTTACCCATTTGTACTTTCATTGGACTTTCATTCAATGAAAGACAAAGATTCTAGGGTTGAGGTACAAAGTGAGATAGAGCAGACAGGCTCTGACAGTGCTGTGTTATGATTCAGCACAAACACTCTCCACATGAGGCATGCACACAGCTTGGTGCTGGGCTCACCTTGTGACATTTTAGGCTCTGCAGACTGCTGTGATTTCCTTAGCTTATAATTAGGCTGAGCTACAACTGAAGCAGGTTAGGAGGACACAGCATCCTCCTCCCTATTTCTAGAGTTTACTGCCTCTTTGGCACTGTAATAGATGATCTGTGAAGGTGATTACAGTTAGTTTATGTAATTTTGGTCATTTTGACAAACCTGTTTATACAAATGTACTGGTAGTGTGAAGGGCTGGCAGCCTGAGGAAAGGCCTCTTCCTGAGTGTAGAAGCAATATTCCTGTTATGTCTTGGAGGGGCAGCCAGGAGAGCATGTTTGACTGTGGCCTTAAAGGATAACATCCTGATTTGACTCTGGACTGTTTTGGTTGTTTAGACAAATAACAGAGTTTGTCTGTTTTGAAAGACTTTAACCTTTTTCAATTTTATTACTCCTCAACTTAAGAACCCTGTGCCTTGTGCAAAGTCTCCTATAGATTTTGCTGCATAATTCCAAAATAAATTATGTTTTCATATTTGGTAGGACTCTAAGTAATGTGTAGCTCCTGCTTTCGGAATATGCTGTTCCCTTCTCAACTTCACATAAAAGACATTTTTATTTTACTGCTCTGTGGTGCATACTACTACCTTTCTGCTCCTCCGAATGCCTTCAGCAATTTAATTTGGAGATGGTAATTCTGTATATGTTTAACAGATTCATTGGTGCACAAATGTATGTGTGTTTCTACCATTTTGGTAATTAATCCGTCTCAAATTTAGGTATGTGTTGGAACATTTGTCTCGTATAAGCCGTATCCTGAAGCAGTCAGGAGGTAATGCTTTGTTGATTGGCATGGGAGGAAGTGGACGTCAGTCTTTGACTCGTCTAGCAGCATTCATGGCAAAAATGTGCGTTTTTCAACCAGAGATTTCCAAAACCTATGGCACAAATGAGTGGAGAGAAGATCTGAAAGTTAGTATTAATAACCTCTTTGCATCTTGATTTAATTTTGGTGAAGAATGTTTTGGAGTTTACAATATTTTAACTGTCGTGCATTTTCAGAACCTCCTGAAGAATGCAGGTGTAAAGGGCTTGAAAACTGTGTTTATAATCACAGACGCACAAATTAAAGAAGAAAGTTTTTTAGAAGACATTGATAGTCTCCTCAACACTGGGGAGGTACCCAATCTTTTTGCAGCAGATGAAAAGCAAGAGATCATTGAGGTATCTTTTAATTCTCTTAAATGTCAACTCCATTTTGTCAGTTCGCTGTGAAGTATGCCTTACATCAAAATGGCTCCTGGTCGTGTTCACTTAGACTTGAGGTTTTTTGAGACTTTTAGCAGAATCAGCCAGTTATCAGTAAACTGGAGTAGCTTATGCCTACTGCAAGCTTTAATTCTGACCTCACACTCTGCATGCAAAGGCATTAAGTTGTGCACGTAGGAAACTTTGTTTATTCACAGATATGCTGAGGCCATAGTTAGTTTTTACATTATACTGTGCAGGAGAAAAATGTAGACATTTGCTTTTGTGGTAGTAGCTTTTCTATAACGAGTGTAGTAGTTTGTCTCATCTGTTCATATGTTCTAAATGTCTTTGAGTGACGAAAGATTGATTATAATTAACCTTGTTTTTATGTATTTATCAGCAGAAGACTTTGGCTTGTAATTTCATGACAGCAGATTTTAAACTTTGATTTTCCAAATACATCTTAACCATCTATCTCAAACAAATATGTCTTATCCTTCTGGAACTCACGCTGTATTTTTAGTTTTTGTTCTGACATATTCTCAGTTCAAAGCAGCAAGTGATCCTTTCTAGAATGATTTGTCAGGGTCACAGATAAATAATGTACTATTTACTCATATTTACATATTCATAAATATTAATATTCACTCATTTACTTATTCTTAACTAGTATTTACTACTTGTTCTGTTTGTGTTGTTTATTTTATTTTTCATTTATTAATAAAAGATTTTTGTGTAATGGTGATGGCTGTCAATAACAGTATTGTTAAATACAGAAGTACTTGATGAATAATTATATGTACAAAGTATATTTATATATATTATTTTCAAGGGTGTTCGTGCAGTAGCTCAAGCTGGAAGTAAACATGAAGAACTCAGTCCCTTGGCCTTATTTGCATTTTTTGTGAACTGCTGCAAAGAAAATCTCCATATTGTGGTAGCATTCAGCCCAATTGGAGATGCTTTCCGCAATCGTCTGAGACAGTTTCCCTCACTTATCAACTGCTGTACTATTGATTGGTTCCAGGTATATGAAAGTATTTGGTTCTTTCCCCAACAAACTATGTCTGTTTTTTAATAATCTCTATATTTGCATGATATATTTCCTTTTGTATTCAGTGTAGTATTACTCTGTTTTTTCAAAATTTTGAAATAGCACGGGCTTTTTTGGCCATATTTTGGAAGCTCTTTAATATAAGATCTCAGCATTTCTTCAACGAGTCAAATTCAGACTTTGTTGCTACAGATTTTATTTTCCAATTAGTGATTGATCTCAGCATGGTGATAGTAATTTGATGACCTTAGTCATTTGATTGCATAAGGTGTATATTTTAAAGGGCTAGATTCTAAAATGGTCGTAATTACTCCAGTCTGCTAAAAAGCATCATGGCAATGACTAGCAAATATATGTTCTGTTGGAAGATTTTAAGAATAGAAGTTAGAAAACTACTGTAACTAATAGTCCTTGATGTAAAAGCAATGTTATTATCAATTTGAATACAATTAGCTCTATGGGTTGGCCTGGTGCTGAAGTCAATTAATTTATCTGCCAAAGGATGACAGATGCAGAAATCTTTGGGTAATATGCAGTTTTAACTAGAACATCATCCAGGATTCATTAGGACAGACTGTGTGGGTAGTGACCTTGTAGCCTGATGCATTCCTTATATCGGTTTATTGCTCTTAAGACGTAGCTGCGACTAGTGTGTCTCATACTGGTGTATCAAATAAAGAAGAAATCTTTCTTAAACTTTGAAGACTGCTAACAGCTAAATCTTACACGTTCTACTCTCCTCATTTCTTTCTCAGCCATGGCCTGAAGATGCCCTTGAGCGTGTGGCTAATAAGTTCTTAGAAACACTGCAACTCACAGACAGTGAGCGTCAGGAGGTTGTGGCCATCTGTAAATACTTTCATACTTCAGTTTTGTCACTTTCTTCAAGGTCAGTCTGTTTCTTTTAAAAACAACATGTTAATTTATAGAAATATTAAAAGGCACAAGATTGTGCTGTTGAAAAGAGTAAAGTGAACAACAGAATTCAAAATTGTTTTACTAAGGGTAAGAAACAACCAGCTAGTAGGTGACTGAATTTTGTTGCTACTCTTTTCTGTCTTATAAATTAACGTATAAGTTGTCTGGCTAAAAAATGTTATAGAAAAATATAGAAACTGTTTAATTCTCCTATTTGTCAAACAATCTATTTAAACATCTTTTCTACTAATCATTAAAGTGAAAAGAAAAATAAAAAGATTAAAAGTATTCTTTACTTGTAATAGGTTCTTTCAAAGTCTGAAACGCCATAACTATGTTACTCCTACTTCTTATCTTGAACTTATTGCTGCCTTTCGGAAACTTCTGACTCAGAAACGAGACTCTGTAATGAAAGCCAAGAAGAAATATGTGAATGGGCTAGATCAGCTAGCTTTTGCTGAATCACAGGTGAGATGGGCAGAATTGGAACTGAAAATACAGTATGGTTGGTAGAAACAGGTCTTGTTAGAGATAAGTAAAAAACCCTCCTTCAGATTTTTAAATATACAGAGGCTTAGAAATAGATTGAAATTCTTAAAATAAAGAGCGGCCTTAATGTTCTAGCTCCAAATCTGGTTAAAATAAAAAAAAATAAAATGATTTGCATTCTAGTTTGTGACTGTGTGAGCAAAATATGTTTCTAATTTAAAAAAGAAAACAATTATTCTAATGATGCAGAACCCTGTATTTCTGCAGAGAGAAGTGATCCATACAGTTTTGTATTGCATTTCTTTTCTATTACACCAAATAACTTGCATGATTTAATTTCAAGCAAATTGTTTGAAAATTCTGCACAATCAGTAAGATATTGATATTGAAAGATATTGATATAAGAATTTTTTTCTGCTTTTGTGTTTCTACAAATGTAGCTGTCCAAAGGCCTCTAAGCATAGCAGTCATAGCTTCCCTTTACTAGATAGTTGGCTATATGTGAATGCAACTCTTAAAAGATTATACACATGAGATAAATAAAACAGCCTCTGAAGTGTTATATTTTGAAAATGAGTGTTATTTCCTTATATCAATAGTCATAACATAAAAACTGTATCTTATATAAATTGTTGGAAATTATACTTTGCAATTGAGAATTCTGATTCTTTTGCATGTGTATAGGTTGGTGAGATGAAGCAAGAACTAGTTCAGTTGCAGCCCAAATTGGAAGAGGCTAAAGTGGATAATGCAAATATGATGAAGGTAGTTCTATATGGCATTGTCTCTTTATTGTAAGCGTGTGCATATGCAACAGTGGCCTCTAGGAAAACTAGATGCCACTTGAGAAGAACTAAAGAGAGAGTACTTGGATGAAGAGTTGACTAGTAGCTGAAAATAAAATAAATTTCTGTAGTCAGTATTACAGTATTACAGACCAAAGCTATGAAAACTCACTGTAAAACCTTGTTTTGAATTACAAACTAATGCACAAACTTCCTTTATTTCCTGAGCATCAGATGTACTTCAGCTTGTATTGACAGCAGTCTGATTCCATGCAGTGTACTTACTGTTAAAGTTCTAGAATAATGCTGCATTATACTAAGAAACAAATTGTTCCCTCAACATAAATTGAAAATATATGAAAATATTGAAATACTGAAAAACAGAGAATATCAGAGTATTCAATAACTGTTGTACTAGGTAATCTCAGCTTGTGTCATTATTCACTGTTCAATAGGAAGCTCACCCCATATCTTTTTCTTTAGACTATAGAAATAGAATCTGCAGAAGTGGAACAAAAAAGGAAAGTTGTAAAAGTAGATGAAGAAATTGCAACGAAAAAAGCTGAAGAAGCTCAGGCTCTGAAAAATGAATGTGAGAGTGATCTGGCAGAAGCAATCCCAGCCCTGGAGGCTGCACTTGAAGCTCTTGACACTTTAAAGGCAAGTTAACCTAGACTTCAACATTTGGAAATTATTTATTATGATGAAGCTCTTATATTTATTTGGGAAAGAATACACTGAGATAAAAGGATTTGAAACGTACCTGGGCTTTGGCAAAGGAGATACATTACCTAGAACAGCCATATTTGAGTAGATTTCTATTTCACATACTCGTAATACAAAGCAGGAGGTTGGGCATTTATAAATGTATTTATTTTTTTCATTTGCAAGAAAGTGCACCTGGAATGTAGATACCCAAAGCCTGAAGTTAACAGCAGTATTGTAATATCAGCTGGATTTTCTCTTTCAGCTAAGTTATTATTGACCAATAATGTGTAAGATAGCATATGCACATGGCTAGGAATTATCTGGATCTTAAAGTAAATTTTTTCTGCTTATCAAGACTTAAACATCATCTGAAAGCAGTATTTTTTAGAAAGTCATGGAGGAATTACTTTGTAGGATTTGTGAAGTATACGAGATGCTTAAGGTGACATTTATGAAAGTGTATTAAAAATATTCTAACCTGGATTTTGAAAAATATAATTTAACTGTTACTTTACATTGGCATTTATTTCATTTTTATTACAGCTGTGTGGGATAAATTCATGGATATTTTTAACTTGTCTTGCTAATGCTGTATAATCCCTTCTAAAAGTTCTCTATAATTATATTAATTGACAATAATGTTATAATTTTCTTTTTTTTTTCTGTTAGATCATTTATCTTAGCAGTGAGAATCATAATAAATATCATATTTTTTTTAATTCTGGTTTTTATTTTAGCCTTCTGATATATCAATTGTTAAATCAATGAAGAATCCTCCATCTGGTGTCAAACTTGTCATGGCTGCTGTCTGTGTCATGAAAGACATAAAACCTGAAAAAATTCCAAATCCTTCAGGGACGGGAGGCAAGGTAGTGTGACAGATTAGTTTCAAATAAAACTATAAATGATGTTCTTCACAACACAGAGCACTTTCTCAGTAAGCAGGGTAACCTGAGGACCAGTAGTCAAATATTGACTACATGCATTGTTTCATTGAAAACTACACCTCAGACATTTTCAGTGGCTAACACACACAATTTGGAATTCTGGAACCTGCAAAGAGAACTCATTTAATTTGCTTGACACATAGAAAATAAATAATTCTTCCCTAGTCACTGGTTGGTTTTAGATATGGTTTGACGGGAAATATTTATCCTGACAGACTTTTTCCCCCTTTCATTGCTGTGTCATTGAGGTACATTATCATCAGTTTTAAATGTATATGAGTTAATTTGAAGAGGTTTATAAATTTTGTTTTTGTGTTTGTTTAAAAATTTGTAGTTATTTCCTACTGTGTTTTGTAGATTTTGGATTACTGGGGTCCAAGCAAGAAACTCCTTGGTGACATGAATTTCTTAAAGGATTTGAAAGAGTATGACAAAGACAATATTCCAGTAAGGTTTTTGTCTTGTTTTTCACTAGTTGTTAGAATACAGATGTCTCCTTCTGTGGAAAAAAAAAATAAATTAGAAAATAATATATAAGAGGCCACATTTGCCCCAAGGTTGTCAACTAAGCATGAAGCATGACCAGGATTCTTTTAAGATTATGGGATATCTCCATGAGATGAATGTGGTCATAGCAAATGAGTCAAACTTCTTTTGGTTGTCCCTTGTAGGTGGCATTTCAAAAGTATTTTAAATCCTGGGATTTTCTAAGGCTTCTATACTGCTTGTTTTCTATTTGAATTAAATATGCCTCTATGTACAAATGGTTCTATTTTCACAATTTGTAAGTATTATCTCAAGAAAAACTAAAAATAAAGACTGTCAGAGTAAATAATGGTCTTACCCATTAACCTATGCCCAAAAATGGCCAGAAGCAGCTGCCTTGGAAAGAATAGGAACATTGTGTATGATATTTTCTGCAAATGTTATTCTGGTGCACTTCAAATGAAGGATATCCTAAGTTAAGTATAGTTTTTGTGTTTAGTAGCTTTTGTGAGTTAGTAGCTTTCTTTTTAATCATTTTTTCGTGAATTCTCTTGTTCCTTTAAGACTATATAAATTCTTGGTGCCACCAGTTCTTTTCAGAGAGCGCTCTACAAGTCTCTTTTAAGTGGTATGAGGAACTATGTCCTTTTGTTGATAAAACATGATCCTCTTAGCCTCATTAGAAGTATGTTGCTTTGGGTTTAGTTTTTGCTTGTTTTTGGGGAGATGATGAACGTTTGCTCTATGTCCAATGTTTCCATGCCTTTTTTTGTGTTAGTCTTTCTAAGTCAATTACTCCAGCATTGCAAATATTTTCACTTTAAATAACTGTCCACATTGGTTCTCTTCAAAATGTTTTTTTTTTCTAATCGTGTTATTTTTGATTGAATGCATGCTGAAAAAATGGCAATATTTTCATAAATATAATGGAAAATACACAATAAACCCAGAAGATACAAAACTTTAAAATCTGACCGGCTCCTCCAAAGAAAGAGAGCAGGATTCTTGGAGTTTGCCAAATTGAATGTCTTTGTCCTTCATAAAACTTGTTCCAAAAAGTAGGCACAAGCAATGTAGTTCATTTAGATCTTATGCTGAACCCCAGCAGTTGTGTTGAGAAATGGTAATATATAATGAAATCAGCAGGTTTTGCATCAAGGAACAATGTAATTTAAAGGCTTACGATTGTAATGCTTTTAGTACTTAGGTAACTACCACATGGATGACATAGAAACTGTGCAATTAGAAAGAATAAGGAAAGGATAAGGATGAGAATGTGAAAGATCACAGAGTGGCAGGAAAATCAACAGAAACAAATGTGTTTTCTACGACAATTAATACTAAGTCGTTCTTGACTATATCAGAGTATAGAGAAGTGGCAATCAGTGTAATTTGAAGTGTCAGCAGCTAACCTTTGCCATGTGAAAACTTTAATGGCCTATAATGCACTTGTCATCCAGGCAGCTGTCATGCAGAAGATTCGGGCTGAATACTTGACTAATCCAGAGTTTGATCCGCCGAAAGTGGCTAAAGCTTCCTCAGCAGCAGAGGGTTTATGTAAATGGATTATGGCAATGGAGGTGTATGACAGGGTTGCAAAGGTATGTTTTTGATCCTACTCCCATGGTGCTATGAGATCTTTCCCTTGATTGTTATGTTCACCTTTAACGTTGTTATTTAATAATAAATATGCAAAAATATGCATTAAACACTTGTGTATTTTTTGTAATTGAGTAGGTGGTTGCACCCAAGAAAGATCGTTTAAAAGAGGCACAGCAATCCTTAGCTGAGACGTTGACACTCTTGAATCAGAAGAGAGATGAACTTGCAGCAGTTGAAAGTCGTTTGACTGCTTTGGAAAAAACTTTTAATGAGAAAACTGAAGAAAAGGCTCGTTTAGAATTCCAGGTTGATCTGTGTGCTAAAAAGCTTGAACGAGCAGAGAAGTTGATTGGAGGCCTTGGTGGAGAGAAGTCAAGGTCAGATTAAAGATATAATCTCTGTGGAGACGGAATTAGAACTTCAGTTATCTGAGACTTGTCTGTAATGTATGAATATGGGCAGCAACGTTTGGAGAATTGTAGAGAAAATCTTCAAAATGAGATGAAATGACAGCTTAACATATAAGCCAACATATCAGTATATATACGTAGAGAGAGAGAGAGAGAGATGTATACAATATAACAGCAACAAAAATGTTGATTTGGTCATCAGTGTCATAAATGTAGAGATTTTGGTGCCATGATAATCTGCAACTTCTGTTTCTTGTAGGTGGAATAATGCTGCAAATGATCTTCAAGACATGTATGATAATTTGACAGGAGATGTTCTGATATCAGCAGGAGTAATAGCTTATCTGGGAGCTTTTACTGCAGGATTTCGCCAGGAATGTACCAAGGATTGGAGCAGGATATGCAAGGTTAGGATGTTATCTTTGATTTTGTGTGTTTGTGTTTTTCTTCCTGGCTATTGCAAAAAGCCTCATACTGTGGGCCAAAGCTTAAAATCACTTCTCGTTTACTTGTTACTAGCCTAATAAAACTCGTTAAGATTAGTGAGATAAATTCTACTGGGCCAGTATTATGCAAATTTGGACTTCATTAAATCAGTGAGTTTACTTCAGGTTTGATGTAACGTACACAAAATTGAGAGCACATCATTGACTTTGTGAGGCTTTATTATTACTTAAATATAATCTCAGAATTTTCTCTGTTTTTCCTTTGAATGAAAGAATTAACTTTAAAGTGCAGTTCTGTGTAGTTTGACATGTATTTCTGTAGTAATTTCATTGTTGGTTTTGCTGTCTGCAAGTGGACAGTTCCAAAATATGTATACTAATGCTATAATTTATAAATCAGTGACTTGTGAATCATGTCACTGAGTCATGTCACTGATTTTTGACTTTTATATTAAACTGCAACAAATTGGAAATCTGCACTGAATCAATGGAAGATATGGTCATTAGTTATGTTGTAATAACTTTATGTATTAAAGGAAATATATTTAGAACATACAGAAAACAAGACATGACTCATAAAATTAGGGGTGAGAGGGAGAGAGACAAAGAGAAAACACTCAGCAAGGAAACATATATTTAAATATTCAAAATGTGATGTCAGTATTTTCAGAGTTCTGTTATACTTGATCCTAACTCAGTTTGCTAGAAGGAAATGTACTCTGTCAATTTGAATCAGTGTCATTTAATAACAGATGTAATAAAACAGGGAATAAAGGTTCGTGGGTTTTTGCAATTTTTTTTGTCTTCCTTTTTCTTTTTTTTTTTTCCTACAGGAGAAAAATATCCCTTGTTCTGAGAATTTCTCTTTGAGTAGTACCCTGGGTGACCCAATAAAAATAAGATCCTGGAATATTGCTGGTTTACCAACTGATGTGTTTTCTGTAGACAATGGGGTCATTGTTGAGAATTCAAGACGTTGGTGAGTGACAATGAAGTTTTAATTTTCCAACCCATACTAGATTTCACTTAAACAAAACTAAATGTCTAGAGACAATGTAACTTCTGTGGATACAGGGTATCAGAAAGCACATCTGGAAATTTTATATTCCAGTCCTGTGAAATTTAAGAAATTTAAGAGGTTTAAGATTAGATGGATATGTGTTTGTTACTGGAAGCTTTTAGAATGTGAGTTGCTCTTGGAAACAATTTTTGTTGTTTTTCTTCTATTTTCTACCTGGATGTCCTATTACTGGCATTTGTGGTTATCAGTTTTATATGGCAAGGAAATTCTCATGCTTTAAATGTTTATGATTCGGGTTATGTAAATTTCAGGGTCCAGATACTGCTGTCCATTTCAGGTTCTTCCAATTATGAAGTTATCAGATTTTATATTTTTATCTTTTAAAGATATTATTGTGTATCTCACATGTCTATACAAAAGGTTGTTTCAGGACCTTTAAGAATTATTTTATTCCAACTGCGGTGTAATAGACATCATCTTTGAAATTAAATGATGTGGAAGCTTGACTTTGCTGTCTGCAAATGTCTGCACTCTGCAGGAATATAAGATTATAAAGCCTTCTAGTAATGTTCCTGTGATCTGTATTCCCGTAAGAGTCTTAAATGTAGGTTCACAGTCTATTTAGATAAGTGTGTAAACCCTTTTTTTGAGTTTTACTAAATTCTCTGAGTGGTGCAATGAAAGTAGGTCGTGATGTTGCTCTTGCCTGACTTGTATGCAAATACCTACATAAGGGTGAAATCAGCTAGAGCAAAGAGCTACAACTTTTGTTAACAAAATTAAAGCAGCCATCTTGCCCTGCTGCTCTGACAGCTCCAGCCTTGTACCAACTGACATACTAACCTCTCAGATTCAAACTGTAACTAATGGTTGACTCTTTTGTAAAGTGCAAAGACAAGGAACTCAAAATTACCAGAGTTTATTTCTATAAAATGGATTTAAAAATAAATGATTCTACTAATTCTAGCAGGAAGACAGAACAAGATTTTGCAAAAGCTTTGCTATCTGATGTATTTTATGAAAAAGAGTAGGAACATTTTTTGCAGCTTTTGGAAGTATTTTTGATATTGCTTTTCAAGATGTGCTAAAGCACTTATCCTTTTTTCAGTGGTGTTTTAATATAACTGAATCAAAATTGTGTCACTTTTTCCTTGACAGCCTGACACAGACACATTTTAAGAGAGTTTATAATTTTAAAAAACTTTTGCAAGAATTGAGAAAACTGCCTTGTATGTTGCAGGCCATTAATGATTGATCCTCAAGGTCAAGCAAATAAATGGATCAAGAATTTCGAGAAAGAAAACCACCTGAATGTTATTAAGATGAGTGACACAGATTATATGAGAACCCTGGAGAACTGCATTCAATTTGGAACTCCTCTTCTACTGGAAAACGTTGGAGAAGAACTGGACCCATCACTTGAACCTCTTCTGCTTAAGCAGACTTTTAAACAAGGTACATAAATATAAATTTTGAACTGTGAAGTGAATTACATTACTGTTATTTTACAGTCTGTAATATTGTTGTATACTTTTCTTCTTTCTTTCTGGTTTATCACTGCCTGCACATTTTTCCTGTGCTTCTCTGAAACTTACCGAGTAGCTCTGAATTTGCTGTTGATCAATATGTTTTCCTTTCTTTACATGGTTTTCTAGTTTTCACATTTACACAAAAATGAAAAAGACTAGAACTCAGAAACTTTTTTTTTGAACTTATTTATTTCAGAGAGATAATTGATAGAAAGGGTAGTCAGATTATAGTATTTGAGAATAATTCCATTGTTCTCAGCAAATCTGGTATAGGATGTGCACACTAAGAGTACAGTAGAAATTGAACTGACTCAGTTTTGTCTATGAAGAGTAAAATATAACTTCCATGAAGTCTCTGAAAACTTTGCAAGATATCTTTTTTTGTTGTTGTTTTTTGTTTTTCAGAAAATTTGTCATAGACAAGAAATTTGCTTGTTTTTAATCACAAAAGTAATGTCTGTTTGATGTAAGCAATTGACATGAAGCATTTCTCAATGTTTCCGATTTTAACTTTAGGAGGCATGGATTGTATCAGGCTTGGTGAGACGATTATTGAGTATTCCAGTGACTTCAAGTTTTTTATTACCACGAAACTGAGAAATCCACATTATATGCCTGAACTCGCTACAAAAGTTTCCTTACTCAATTTTATGATAACACCAGAGGGACTTGAAGACCAATTGCTAGGTATTGTTGTAGCAAAAGAGAGGTATGTGTCTCTAAATGCAAATAGTCATTTTAAGTATTTAGTAGCATAATTCTAAGGTGAATTTATTGCCAAGCAAAAGGAATGCTGCATGTTGTAAGTATTGCTCCCTGTCCGTTTTCTAAGTTGTCCTATAGAAAGTTTGCTAGGACTTCTGGAAAGCAAACAGATTATGTCACATTTACTGTGGGATATGTGTCAACAGGATAATTAAAAGTTTTAAATTTAAATTAAAACCACTGTGGGTTTAGGTTTTTTTTTTTTTTGGCAATTCACTCTTGAAATATTCCTTGAATTATTTAAGTAATATTCACATAGTTTTCGAAGTTTAAGTCATTACTGTCAATTTGCAGTATGACTGAGCTGCCAAACATAGATGAAGAATCAATTTTAATTTTGTATGAATTATGTAGAGAGAACCTCTGAAATTTATTATAGGTTATGTGTCAACTATCACTGAAATATGGAGTAGTAGTTCCTGGGTTGTACAAAGCTGTCTTTGCAAGTGGGCCAAATTCTCTTTCCAAAAAAAATGTATTTCAAGGAGTAAACTTATTGCAAGTATTACTCGCTGTTCTTTCAGACACCAGAATTATAATAAAAGAAAACTTGGGTGTGCTGACATTTGTGGAATGCTAAGATGCTAAAGTTCAGTCAGTCATTTCCAAATAACGAACTGAGATTATGCAAACAGTTCTGTACTCATTTATAACTATGTGCTCAACATTAGCAACCCATTTAAACTACAGAGAATATTCACTAATAGTTAGGATGGGGAACAGGGCTTTTGTTTTGTCTTCATGGGCTGCCTTTATAGTCAGTGGATGATAAGCACTGACTGTTGTGTGTGTTTTTCTTTCTAAGACCAGAATTGGAAGAGGAAAGAAATGCTCTCATCCTCCAGTCTGCAGCCAATAAAAAAAGTCTAAAAGAAATTGAGAAGAAAATTCTAGAAACCCTACAGTCATCTGAAGGGAATATTCTGGAAGATGAGTCAGCAATCAGGGTCTTGGATTCTGCTAAAGTAATGGCTAACGAAATCACAAAAAAACAGCAGGTAAAGAATGTTAATGTTATTTCCTTAAAAATATGTAGAACTGAAATATAAAATTTGCATCCAGCAGAAGAACTGTGAGTTAGATACAAAGCACATGGGAGAAATTCTGTGCTTATGAAATGTGAAGAGCAATAAAATTTGGACCATCCAAGAACCTCCACCAATGGTTTATTCAGTCACCAATAAAAAGTAGCGAATTCTGAAGTTAAGGCAATATATCAAGGTGCAGGAAGGGACTGATTTTAAGAACAGCAACAAAAAATGATCTATTAATAATTATTGTTTTGTATTAATAATCAATAATATGCTAACCTAGATTCTTTTGTTATACTTAGTGCACAAAATATCATCTGGTGTCCGTAAGTGCTAACTAATAAGCAAATACATGTGCCTTTGAAATTGCTATAGACTTTGTGGAAGTCAAAATTTCTTTAAATGGATATTGTCCTTTCTATTTGTTTATGCCAATTAGAAGTAATCTCAGGATATGTCTAATGAGAACATTTTGAAAAACATTTTTGTGTTCAATGTTCTTTTGTGTAAAGCTGATTTGTAGAAAATTAGAGCTTAAATATATGAACAGTCTGAAATTGCGCATATTTTTTAATATTACAGAGATGAAAATTTTGATATATTAGATACTAAGTGATGCATCAAGGCTGATTTTTCTAGTTTGTCCTTTGTTTTGGCTGTTGCATCCTGTCCTATAGATAAACAGATCAGGCAGTACAACATTGAAAGTCAAGTATTTTACTGGGGTAGCTTACTAATTTTACTGTGGTTGTACATTTTGAAACATGAAAGTTATTTTATAAACTGATATGTAAAAGTATTTCAATGATATTATGACGTAGTATAATATTTGTTCTAAAGAGAATATTGAAAGCTTTTCTTTGAAATGTGCTATCTTGAAACTGTTGTTGATGTTCAGATTGCAGAGAAAACAGAACTGAAAATAGCTCAGTCTCGAGAAGGCTATCGACCTATTGCAGAGCATTCCTCAGTGCTGTTCTTCAGCATTGCAGACTTGGCAAACATTGATCCCATGTACCAGTACTCCCTTAGCTGGTTTGTTAATCTCTTCATCAACTCTATTCATGATAGGTAAGTACAGTATTTCTTGTGTAAAATGAGGTTTTCTTTCTCTTACGAGCAACTCCCTCTGTTTTTAAACCATTTAACTCTTGGCCCGCCTTGAATGTAGGATTTTGAAAGTAAATGTGATGTGTTAATAAAATAAACGCTCTTTTTAGTTACTATTTGAGCAAATAATGAACTGTAGGTGTGCGTAGGAGAGCTGAAGTATGTTTAAGAATGTTACTTTTAGGAAAGTTGTTCACTATGAATGCTGCAAGGGTGCTGCCACCTAACTGTAGCAAATGAAGTTGCTTGAAACTTTCAAGAGAGCTGTAAAACATCATGTCTAATTGAAGTCTGGGGGAAATTAGCACAAAAGTCCCTTGTGGAGTGTGTGGGCACATTGCAATTCCTTCATGGCCTTGAATAGATATAGGTTTCTTCATTCACTTGCTTTAGTTATTAAATGTGAAGTCTCCATTTTTTCGTTGTTCTCTTTTTAGTAACAAATCAAAAATTTTGGAGAAGCGACTTCGATACCTGACTGACCACTTCACGTACAACTTGTACTGCAATGTGTGCCGCTCACTGTTTGAAAAGGACAAGCTGCTCTTCTCCTTTTTGCTATGCTGTAATCTTCTCATGTAAGCTCATTTTTTAACATCTTTTAATAACAGAAACCAATTATTTTCTTACAGTGGAAAGTATTGATAAGAGAACGTTCATGTGCATATTGATAACAGTCTTTGGAGTAATGCCATGAATGTTTTGGCTTCTCAATACTCATAAAATTTCCAAGTGAAAGATGTGAGTGGCTATGGGGTGTGTATAGCCTTCTGTAGCCTTCGGGTATGTTAGGAAAACAGTGATCCTGTGTTTATTTAAAGCAGTGGCTTCATTACTGCTACATCTTTTAATCATTTTGAAGAAATTGGATAATGCCACATAGCATCATTATTTCAACAGCCGTTGCTATTGAGGCCAAGCTTTTAAGTGTAAACCAAAGAAATTAATGTGTCATTACAGAACTTCTAGGCTTCCAACTGTTTTCCATTTTCCCTTATCTTCCTTTCATACTCTTCTACATACATCATGAGATTTCAGTTGAAATCTTCTCTCTTCTAATTTTAGTTGTCTTTCTGGGTAGTTTTGGGGGGTTTCATTTTTTTTGTGTTTTTTTTTTTTTAATTTTATGTGAATAAATTGTGAAAGGAAAGCTAAGTTCAAAATTGCATGATGGTAACTGTAGTGTGCATACTTAAATTACAGTGTGTACATACCTGTATATGAACAATTTTTCCTGGCCCGATCCATTGCTCTACTGTGTTCCCAGTACCCATTTATTTATAGAAAGCTTTAGAAGTCAGGAATTATAGCACTTTTTAAAAGCAAATAAGCAGATATATCAGTTTCTTCTTGAAATCCTTACTGTAGTCTTAATCAGTTGTTTTTTCCCACTCAATTTCTTGATTGTGTGGATAGTAGCTATTGCTGCAGGAAAGTATTGCTAAGTGGCAGTAAAGTGATTTGTGAAAAAAAAAACTTTTTTGTTATATAAAATTATGTCCAATTAAAAAAAACCCAATGTTTTCTTATATAAAATTATATCCAATAACTGAATACCATTCCTTTTTTTTTTTTTTTTTTTTTTTTTTTTCCCCTGGAATACAGGGCTAAAAATGAAATAGAACGTCAAGAATTTATGTTCTTATTAACTGCTGGTGTGGGTCTCAAGAATAAATACAAGAATCCAGATCCATCTTGGCTACCAGACAAGAGCTGGGATGAGTTGTGTCGTGCAAGTGAAATCCCAGCTTTGAAAGGACTGAGGTATAGTAAAGTGACATTAATTATACTTAATTGATTTTGACCAAATTATATTTAATATGCTGAGAAGAAATGTTGATGAGTGGAATTTTTCCTGAAACAAGAAAAGCGAAAAATTCATGCAGTCATCCCACAGTCTCCCAAAAGTGAAGTAATGCTAAATGCAGGAGGAAGCAGAGCTTACTGTCAAGTTAAAAGCTCTCAGGTTAAGTCTTGTGTGTTTGCAACTGTGTGGTTGCAAAAGATCTTCATTCTGGTGTAGATGAGGATTGTGAGTTATGGCTTGTATTGTCTATCATAATCCAACACTGTGTAACTGCCTTTTGATAAGCATCAAAAACCAAACTCCAGGTATTAACAGTAATTGTAAATGCTTTCTCCTGTAGGAGTAATATCACTGAAAATATAGGTGAATGGCAAAAAATTTATGATAGCAAAGAGCCACAAAGCTTTCCGTTACCAGAACCACTGAATAATGCATTAAATGAATTACAGAAGATGATAATTCTTCGGTGCTTAAGGCCAGACAAGGTAAAATCAAATGTTATTATGAGTTTGTAGACTGTTGTAGACCTTGTAGTATAGTTTGCAATACTTGTTAAAATAACCAATCTGTTTTTCACTGTATTTTATCAAGAAAATAAATGCTGTTTTTATTTTTTCAGTTGAGCAGTTCAAACATCAGAAGCATCATCTGAGATCTTCTGTGTGGTGTTCTTTTGCATTTTTCAGAGTATACTCATCATTCTAGTTTTCTTCAAATTCTCATTTGTGTTTTGTCTATTCTTTGGTGCACCTGTGCAATATGTTAGCAAGAAGAAATACAGAGTATCCAGTACCATGTGCTTTTATACCAAGGGTTACAAGGTGAAGAGGGATGAAATGTATTCAACAGTTAAATAGGACTGTTAGCACTTCTTGCCTTAGTTCAATTACAATTGTACGTAATTTAGAAACAATCAGTGTTAGGAATTAAAGTACATATTGCACTTGCTTATTAGTAAACATTAATGTAATTATTTGTAATTAATTCTAGGGGGAAAACACGCTCATCTTCCTCATTAGGTAAAGCCTGAATTAAAGTCTGAATTATAACTCAGTTTTATTCATATGAGGTATTTTACTTTTTATGTGCCAAAAGCTTTTTTATTACCTCTGAGAGGAAAGAGAAAAGATGGCAGGATGTCAAAATGAGCTGAAACTTTATTTGTGAAACATTCAGCAAAACTGCAAAGTAGAGATGTGTCTTTCTAGGCATTTTTCTCAGAAATGTAGCTGAGTGCAGTTAAGTCTAATTTTTAGAGTGCAGTGCGCATTAAAGATGCTGTGAAATACTCCATTTGATTTCAGTTAATAGTCTCTATTTAACCCTTTACTAGATTGGTCCAGCTATAACAACATTCGTAACTGAGAAACTGGGGAAGAAATTTGTAGAGCCACCACCTTTTGATCTAACAAAAAGTTACTCAGATTCAAATTCCACAATCCCTCTCATATTTGTGCTATCTCCAGGAGCAGATCCCATGTCCAGTAAGTATACACAGAAGGTGAAAACAGAAGCTAAGTACAACTTTGCAGATTTGCTCTTCAATAGATAGTGATTATTCTGTTCTTTGTGCAAGTAGATTTAAGTGCATTATGTCTTACTGATAGAATTCTATGCTTCCTAAAAATGGGAGTGCTATTTTAAACGGTTAAGTGCTTATGCTCTTCTTCAAAGTCATACCTTCATGTTGTATGTACATTTAAATAAATATTTTTTAACTTCTTTTTCCAAGACATACTTCTTTTTAATAAAGAAATACTAAAATCTTATGCTTTCTGTTCAAGGCCTTCTGAAATTTGCAAACGACAAAGAGATGATTGGAAGTAAATTTCAGTCCATCTCATTAGGACAAGGACAAGGACCTATTGCTACAAAAATGATTCAAGAAGGAATGGAGGAAGGAGCCTGGGTTTGTTTACAAAACTGTCATTTAGCTGTTTCTTGGATGCCGATGCTGGAGAAAATATGTGAAGAGTTTAGCAGTGAAAATTGTCATCCATTCTTCAGACTATGGCTTACAAGTTACCCTTCACCAAAGGTACGTGCGTTGACAGATGTTCTTTATTTATGGAAAAGTTGGTGATGTTTTAACCAAAACTTTCATATTGCTTAATGAACTGATAATGTGGAACTTCTCTAAAATAACTAGAGCCTGTTGAAGTGATAATTTAACAAAGAAAAGGCATTTAAAATTATTTCTAAACATTACAGTATCAATCTTGCTTTGTAATATTTTGACGTTGTGATACATGATGCTTTGCATAGTAGTGAATGGAACTGCATTTTGCCAGCATGTATAATTAAGAATTTTTTATATTGTCTATCAGATTTTTGTTTCACATAAATTCTAAAATTTTGCAGCATATACACAGGAGGGTGCAGAATACCATGAAAACACTTTAAAATGAAGGCTTAAAACAATAGTTAAAGATAAGGTCTTAAATTTCTGTCTGAGTATTTTCTTAAGCTTTAATTTGATGTTTAGAATGTGACTTCTCACAGTTGTTAATACAGCAAACACAACATAATAATGTATTTTCATAATAGAACAATAGAACATCTACTCTGTACTTTCTGAATGTAATCTTGCTATATTTTAATTTCTAGTTTCCAGTTACCATTCTACAAAATGGAGTAAAGATGACAAATGAACCTCCTACTGGCCTCCGACTAAACCTTCTTCAGTCATTTCTTTCTGATCCTATTTCTGATCCAACATTCTTCTCTGGATGCCCTGAAAAGGAGCTGGTACTTTTCTCTTGATCTCTTGACTCTGTGTGTGTGTGTGTTGTGGTTTTTTTTATTTGTTTATTATTTGGTTGTATATATAGGAAAAAAAAAACCGAAACAGTTTCTCTCCAGTGAATATCATAATCTAAAGTGATTGTGAGTTTAGGTTTTGGAATGATACCATGATACCATTCTAAACAGAAGCACATCTGAAGCCACAGCTTCCTTTTAAAAGTGCAAAATGAGGATAAATATAAGGAGAAGCATTATCATTGTTGAGATGCTAAGCACTCAGATCCTTTTCTTGCTATCAGAGATCAGTGCTGCAGTGCCTATGTCTCTTTCTTTACCTAAGTACCACTTAGGTACTCCTTACCTGTGAAAGAAGTGGAAAAAAAAGTGGAATTACTCAGGGATGAGTATTGTAATCATTGTAGCTATAAGTGGATTCATTTAAGAACTTACATTAAACAATACAACTATTTTATGTGTTTGTCTAGTTAGGTTTAAAAATAAATATAATGTTTGTATTGTGATGAAGTCGGCCTCCCTTCACATAGAAGAAAAAAACAGTATATAAAACAACAGTTTAATATTTTAATTGGTGACATGGACTGAGCACACTCTGCAGTTGGTGCAGTTGGTGTCACAGAGGGAAGGGATGCCATTCAGGCGGCCATTGACAGGCTTGAAAGATGGCCTTGTGCAAACATCATGCACTTTAACAAGGCAAGGTGCGAGGTGCTGCACTTGCACCTGAATTTCGGTCTGAATGATGAATAGGTTGAGAACAGTCCTGCAGAGAAAAACTTTGGTGTTCTAGCTATTGAAAAGCTCAGCATGAACCATCGATGTGAACTTGCAGCCCAGAAAACCAATTGTATTCTGGTCATCATCAAAAGAAGAAAGACCAGCAAGTCAAGCAAGGTGGTTCTCCTGCTCTATTCCAACCTTCACTCAGACATCACCTGAGTACTGTGTGCAGCCCTGGTGCCCTCAGTAGAGAGATGTGGGCATGCCAGAACAGGAGCTGAGGAGGGCCACAGAAATGACCAGAGGGCTGAAGCAGTTCTGCTGTGAAGAAAGACTGAGAGAATTGGGGCTGTTTAGCTTAAAGAGGGCTGTGTGGAAACCTTCCATACATAGAAGAAAGATGAGAGATTCTTTACCAGGGTTTGTAGCGACAGGAAAAGGGTAATGGAGATGGAGAGTGGTAATCAGATGGTTTGTTCTTGGTATAAATTACTCAACAGCATGAGCACATAAGTTTCAGTTATCGATACTTTTCTGTTCTGTTTTTCTCAAAGGTATGGGAGAAACTTCTCTTTGGAGTCTGTTTTTTTCACGCTCTTGTTCAGGAGAGAAGAAAATTTGGGCCCCTTGGTTGGAATATACCCTATGGGTTTAATGAATCAGACCTGCGAATTAGTATCAGACAACTGCAGGTAAAGTCATCTATTGTTGTCTTTATTTAATAATCTCTGATTTTTATGGACCATAGGAATAAGATTAATAGTCATATAAATCTATACGTATACATTTGTGTTGTATCAAATGTTCACAGAGTTTCAATCAGACTTCAATGAATTTACAAAGGCAAAGAATGTCAGTCATATAAATATTTTCAGTATCTTCAGTGGCAAGTGAGATAAAATAAACATTTGTTCTTCACAAGACTCCGTGAACCAAAATCTTACGGATTATAAGAAGTATATATGAGTGCAGTAACATTTGAATTATCATATATGAGAGCTCGTTGTCTTATAAGTAACACCGGATCACTGACTGTCACCTATTATGGTGGCTTTTGTGGTTAGTAATAGGAATTTTGTTTTTATGTGTATACTACTAATTAAACAGAGCCTCTGTAAGTGGCAGTTTTGTGTGCACTGCATCTTTCAAGCCTTTACTCTGTAGGTCGTACTGTCACTCTGAAGATATTTCAAGTCTCTCTTCTGTTTCAGTTATTCATAAATGAATATCAGCATGTTCCATTTGAAGCAATATCTTACCTGACTGGTGAGTGCAATTATGGAGGTCGAGTGACAGATGACTGGGACAGACGTTTGCTGCTGACGATGCTGGATGACTTTTATAATCCTGAAATAATCGAAAATCCTCGTTACACTTTCTCTCCTAGTGGAAACTATTATGCTCCACCAAAAGGCACATATGAGGACTACATTGAATTTATTAAGGTAAAAATTAGCAAAAAAAAAAGCCAAAACTGACATAACAGTGATCAGCAAGAATGCAACCCTTAAAAGCTTCTCTGCATTAAGAAAGCAATTTTGCAGCATGTTTTAACTGTGTGCTTGGTTCTTGCCTGACATACTTGTACGTATGATCTTGTATGTATACTTGTATGATCAACTATGTGTTTCTGATAGGGAGCAAGTAATCAATAAGTAGATAGAAAAACCCAGTATATTTGAGAAATGCTTGGGAATGGCTTTCTATATGTGAGGTGATTGCTGTCACCAGTACTACTGTCTGCAAATAGCCATCATTAAAGTTCTTATTCACCTTCAGTTGAAGTCAGTAGTAGTTTTTCACCCAGATTCTTAAATAAGTTCTGGATTTGATTCTCAGTCTGTTGCTTTATCTCATGCAGATGTCTGCTGTGTTTTGCCCTAGAGTCTTCCCTTTAGTCAGCACCCAGAGGTATTTGGTTTGCATGAAAATGTGGATATTTCAAAAGATCTCCAGCAAATCAAGGTCCTCTTTGAATCTCTGCTTTTAACACAAGGGGGAGATGTTCAGGGAACTTCTTCTGGAGGTGGTGACAGCGCTCTTTATGAAATTGCAGATGACATTCTCAGCAAGGTATTGTAGTTATACCAATGACTCCAATTCATCTTTTTACCAAGAAGAAATTCTTTAACCAAAATCTTCACTGTAATTGACTTAACATTGGAGGAGAAATTCTACTAGAGGGAATTTATGAGAATGTGAACTTCTTTGGCTGAAGGGACTTCAGCTGTACTTCGTTTGAAATTAATTTTACTATATAGGTAGGTGATAGGAGAAAGCACAGCAAACTCAACTTGGAGAAATAGTTGAGTCATTCATGTGAAAAGTTTAAAATAAATTTAAAAATGAAAATGTATACTTTTTTCATGATCAGAAAAATTGTTGGTAATTTTCAAAAGATAAGCATCACTTAATTTATTTTTTTTGTATGTGGATTAAGCTACTAAATACTGCAGTGATGAGAAATTCATCAGAAGGCTTAATGGTATCTGTTACTCTATGGTTTTTCACATCTGCGTGTTTTTAATATAACTCCAATCTATAATGATATGTGAATGACTTCTAAACATGTTGATATTTGCAGCTTCCAAATGATTTTGACATTGAAGGTTGCCTAGCTAAATATCCTGTGAGATATGAAGAAAGTATGAACACTGTGTTGGTGCAAGAAATGGAAAGATTTAACAAGTAAGAGCATAATTTTTTTTATTAAATATGATCCAAAGAATCCCACTAATGGAAAAGCTTTTCCTGCTACTCATATACTGTAAACTGAGTAATATTTCATTTATTTTGTTTCCTTCTAATTGTCTGCAGTGGTATCTGTGTTCCAAGTACAATTCACTTCTGTGGAAATTTGGAATGTAGAGTAGATTTAGGGAGACATGTATGATAGAATAAGAAGAGAAGACAGTCGTGAGTCTCTTTCCTCTTGTTTCCATGTATTTATTCTTACCTTTACCTGCTCCTCCTTTCTTTCTTCCTTATTTTTCTTTCTTCTCTGTTGTCTCTATTCTTCTGTTCATCTCTCCCACCAAATTTTCTCTCAAAATTGTAATAATAATCTGTACCTTAATGCTTGAAGTTTTCTTTTGTTTCAGACCATGCCCATCTCTTCTTTTATAATTTAAAACTTTTCCCTTCATGTAGCAGACAGTGTATACGTTTGGAGTTCTTACCCCACAATAGAGTTTGTTAGATGCTAAAATTCAAATTGTGTTAAACTGTTCCTATTTGTAAAAAACAAACAAACAAAAACAAACAAACAAAAAACCACAAACCAGCAAAACTACATAACTTTAAATATGTGGCTAACTACAGGTACATAACAGCTACAGAAGTTCGGTAGATATTCCATTGTCTTCCATTGTCCATATTTTTTAATTTCTTCTTTTTCAGTGATTATGTGGTATCTTACAGATCATGAAGATCTTAATGATAATTGTTTTATTTTTTTATTCTAGTTTGCTCCAAACTATTCGTATCACACTAACTAACTTGAAGAAAGCCATTAAAGGTTTGGTTGTTATGGATGCTGAACTGGAGGCTCTGTGTGGCAGTTTGCTTATTGGAAAAGTTCCTGAGAATTGGGCTAAACAGTCCTACCCTAGTCTAAAACCACTAGGGAGCTATATTCTTGATTTCCTGCAGAGGCTGAAATTTTTACAGGTAATGTACAAAAGCAGTATTACTAATTATTTAATCTACATTTCCAAATAATTTGCCTTTATTTTAAAGCAGTATTGACAAAGAGATGATAGATTTTGCCAGATTTTTAAAATACAGTTATGTAGAAAGTTATCCAGGAACATTTGATTTGTCTGTTTTTGCTTATTGAATGCATCATTTTCCTCTTTCTAGGATTGGTATGAATTAGGGAAGCCCACAGTTTTTTGGCTGTCAGGATTCTATTTTACTCAAGCATTTTTAACTGGAGCCATGCAAAACTATGCTAGGAAGTACAGAATCCCTATTGACCTTCTGGGATATGAATTTCAGGTACATATAAATTATAATTATATATTTTATTATTCTGGGAACCTGATAATGCCGTAGGAATCAGTAAGTGAATCCCTACTGGGAGGCTCATTTTGCACGTCATGCATTGGAAGACAGATGTTTAATTATTTGGTAAGGTAAATACTATCTGTAAAAGAGAGAGAGAAAAAACTAGTTCTATCATTGGACCTGGTCCTCCACTTGAAACAAAAACAGCTTCCAAGGTAAACATTTGTGTGTGTGATTAAAGCCTTTATAACCTGCAGTAAAGGTAACTAACAAACCACAGAAAGCTGCTATCTTTATGGTTTTCAATAAAAGTAGTGCCCAAAGGAAGGTTTTACAACATTGTTCTCATTATAGATTGATTTTTTGAAAATTGGCAATTAGTATAATACCTACAAAAGCAAATAGCTGTGGAAGCTTCTTAATACGTAGCACTTATTTTTTTATAGGTTATTCCTCAGGATACTGCTGATACTGCACCAGAAGATGGTGTTTATATCCATGGATTATTTTTAGATGGAGCTCGCTGGGACAGAACCAAGTCAGTAACAAAATATATTAAGTACAGTTTTAGTAAGCTTTTTTAGCTGCTCAGATAAAATTTAAGTATTTTAAGTGTTACTTTACATACTATTTCAGTGGTACACTTGAAAATATTTTCATTCTTCTTGGGCTCAAGAGAAGAAAATAAAAGTGACTTTTTAAATTACTGTTCTGAAATGTTGTGATGTGCTGATCTGCAGTCAAATCCAAATATTTCATATAGTTGTCTGGCAGCCTCAGCTGCGGATATATTTCAAGCACAGACTCTTTGGTTTTTTTGTTTATTTGTTTTGGATTGTTTGGTGTCTATCCTGGGTCATCTTTGATCCTTTCCTATTCTTTTCTTCTTCCCTACATGAGTGCTCCACCAGCTGAATAAGTGACATTCTTGATGACTAATTTGATTGCAGCAGTTTTACAGAAAGCTGGACTTCCCTCAGAACAATTGTACTCCTGTGACTGGTTATTCATAAGCTGGAAACACAGTTTAAAGTTCACTGTTGGATGGAAGGTGGTTTATGTGTGGAAAATGAAAAGCACACAGAAAAGCAACGCTCAACCACAAATAACTATTTTGTTGCTTTCTGTCACCAGGGGAATATTAGCTGAGCAGTATCCCAAATTACTCTTTGATATGATGCCAATCATCTGGATAAGGCCAAGTAAGTACTGAATACCAATGCTCCCATCCTCACCATAGTACTCAGATGTACACAGAATTCATGTGAACCTGACCTTGGCTCTAAGGAAAAAAATTTGCTGTGAGAAAAAAATTTGAGTGAGATGAAACTCATTCAGTCTCATCTCACTCAAGCAGTCGGCCTGTCTGTCTCTTCACAGATGTTTGTAGTTATGTAATTGACCAATTGGCTAGTTACATTAACTGTTATAAATATGTGTAGTTGCTGCCCAGTCTGGTTCTCAACAAAGATACAATTTTGGTAGTAAAACTAAATGGTCTTTGAATTTCTGCCTCTTCTCAAGGAGGTGCTTAAGCAAGACTTTATATTGCAACTGTTGCAGTTTAGCAGTAAGTAGGTAATAGGCAAGTAGGTAATATTATACAAAGCTTCCACCTTTTCTGCCTGCACATTCCATTGGGTGAATTTGTTCTCAGACGTGCACGATTTTAAACAAGATTTTTTCGCAAGCTGCGTGTAAACAGTCAGGTACACAAGAATCATTGAATCTACAGTGATCTGTATTGCAGTTATGTTCTGTGGCTGCAGAACCACAATTCTTACTGAAATATTAATTTCAAAATATTGTGTCTCAGCTGTAATCCCAACATGAAAGCTGAATGCTTTATTTGTGCAGATCTTCTGATCTGTTTGTGGTTTTGAATAATTACAAAGTTGGTATAATCACAGAAAAACATCAATTCTTGAAATCAAATTGTAATTAAATTAGTTTTTGTTTTTTCTTAAAAATGAAGAAATCACAGAAGAAAACAGAAAAAAAAGCTAAGCATTATGAGGCACACAAAACAATTTTGCAATCTTTATTTAGCATTAAGGATATTGCTGCAAGTATTTAACAACTATATGTAGATCATGTCCCCATATATGTATATTTGCTGTACACAATATATTGCTGTTTTTTTTTTTTCTTTGAAGCTGCAAAATCGGATGTAAAGAAATCTAACGCCTATGTTTGCCCACTCTACAAGACAAGCGAGCGTAAAGGAGTCTTATCTACCACTGGGCATTCTACTAACTTTGTCATTGCTTTGACACTTAATACGGATCAGCCAGTCCAGCACTGGATCAAGCGAGGTGTTGCATTGCTCTGCCAGCTGGATGACTGACCCCGGGTGGTTCACATACAAATGTCACAGGATACTTTTCTTTTTATTTGCTCACAGGAGAAGTGCAGCATGCTTTATACAGGCAACTTGTGTAGTGTAGTTGTGGGGCTTGTTTGCTTTTTTTTTTTTTGTAATCTTAAAAGGGGGCGTGTTTCTGATCCCCAGTATTTTGCCTTAAATGAGTGTGTGTTATTATTAGCACCTTTACAATCTACAAAGGATGCAGGTAGGATTTTAACCTTTGATAACATTCTTAATGTGTAAACAAGAATTTTATGCATTGCTCAAATATTACAAAATATATCTAAATGGAAAACAAAAATCGTCTGCACTTTCTTTGAGATACTTCAAAAGTTCATTGGTTGGAATATATGAAGGGTGCTGAATCATGTGAGCAG
Organism: Chrysolophus pictus; assembly: GCA_037305975.1. Taxonomy (NCBI): domain Eukaryota; kingdom Metazoa; phylum Chordata; class Aves; order Galliformes; family Phasianidae; genus Chrysolophus; species Chrysolophus pictus. Next base: position 11,359,754 of record CM074587.1, read on the forward strand.
AATCCCAGCTGACAGGAAGTCTGGGGATTTTTGTCCTGTGTTACATGCAGCCTATGCTGTGTCACAGCAGCAGGGAAAATCGTAATACAAGAAATTGTTGAACTGTCTGTAACAGGCACTTCCAAGTCCCTTCCTTGCTCAACAAATCCATCTTTTCAAGATACAGTTCAGATTTTTTGATTTACTGTTTTTTTTCTTTTCTAAATTGTTTCCATTACAGAGAAATGATCAAAATCTCCCTTATTACCACTTGCCTGAAATGTTATTTCTTCTTTTTGTTGTTGTTCCAGTGAAGCAGTCCAGTTTCAGTTCCTTCAAGGATTCTGCAATTTAGTTTTCTTTAAAAAATAGTAGTAATAATAATTACTCAAACATTTTTTCTTAGATCTCCTGTAGTAAAGTACTAGTTCTAAGAGTGAATTAAGCATGGAAAACCCATCTTTCCCATTATATCTAGGCAGCTTTATCCACCATTGCTTTGCTTATTGTGTATTACAGGTATAAGCAGTTTTGAGTGTTTCTTTCTGAAACTTTGCTTTTTCCTATAAAGACTGTATTATCTTTTGTTTGCTTTTCTGTTTATAATAGAATGTAAATTGTGATTTGGCAACCAGAAGCTCATAGTAATTTTAATAGGGTACTCTCTTGATTTTTATTTGCTTATTTATACTTACTTTCATTTTTATATAGTTTTCTTTATATACTGCCCTATATTTTTCTTACAGAAGCTGCTGACAGTGTCTGTAGTTTTCCCTCTTAGGAAATCACTAACAATTTCCTTTCTATAACTGAACAGTTACTCTCTGTAGCTCTCAAATTCTCATTCCATGAATTGTAAACAGAGTATTTTTGTCAATAAACTGGATTTCTAATTTCTTCTCTTGCTGACACCATTTGTCAGATTAGATTATCAAATGTGACTAACCTGCATGAAAGTAACATGGAGAAAGTCCCGAAGTGTCTTATGATCAGTTATTTATAGAGAGCTATTCGTGGACACAGACTCCACAGAGATCATTTTCAGTCCTGAAAATATTGCTTTCAACTTAATCACTTCTTCAAAGTGTGAAGCTTTCTCTCTTTCAGAAGGTGAGGAAAAAACTGCATTTTCTCGATTCTTAGGAAAATTAGTACTGAAAAGAAGCAAGTGTATATACACATATTGTATTATACATATAATCAAATTCTAGCCATTACTTATGTGTTTATTCTTAACGTGTTTCTCTTTCTTGATGTATGTGCAATTACAGAGCAAGACCTTGCAGTCACATGTTGCTGGATCAGGTAAACGATGCAGGCTTGCTGTGAATTGCTGCTGCTTAACTTGAAGATGTTTCTAGAAGTATTGCAAAAATTTTAAGAGCTGTGTGGACAACGTCTTTTATTTTGCTGTGCTTATTCATTTTGCTCATTTATTTATCCTCACTTTTATTTTATTTTATTGTATTGTATCTTATTGCTTTGTTCTGTGTTTTTAGCTTTGTTTGTTTGTTACTATTTATTTATTTGTTTCCAGCTCTCTTGAACAACAGAAGTGGAAGTTTTGATGAGGTGAAATGGTGAAAGGCTTGAGTCTAATAGAACTCCTTTGATTTTTATCTATAATGACAAGTAATTGAATATGCAAAAGAATAGTGTGTCAGATTATCTATAAAGTGTTTGCATCTATAAGTAGCTGTACAGGTATGTGTTGAGGAGGAATGAACAGTTGTGGTGTATCTGTTCCACATGGCTGTAGATGATGTACATGAGATTGTAAATCTGGTCTTTTTTCAAGCAAAGAATTTGATGCTATTTCAATCGGAAGATAAATTTAGCACATAATGTTGGAATGCACTGTTAGCACTCACCTACAGTATTGTTTTCTACTGCTGGATATAGCTCTAGTGATAACTTTGTTGAAACAGGTTGAGAAAACATATTACCAAAAATGTTTGTGTCCTTCACCTACTACTCACCACCTGGCCCCTGTGAACAAACAGAAGAACCATCCCAAATTTTGTTTCAGATCTGTTTTCCTACTAAGGAAAGATCAGAGCAGGACTGTGATGTTTGAGTGTCTGGAAGATTTAAGAGGAAAGGGCTATTTAAACTACCTCAAAATTATGTTTTACTTATTTTTGCTGCTTTCCAGTAAGTAACACCAGAAAAGGTAGCTATTCTGTATGTTCACTCTGTAGAATAGACATAAAAGCTAGCATGTGCCATTGGATTAGAAACCTTTATAATGTTCTAAACAAGACAGTTCTCTCTGTGGTGGTCCAAACTAAGTACTTGGCAGAATGCTGGAGCTTGAGTTGGAGAAGTTCTGATTAAGTTAACTTAGGCTGTGCTTTGTTTCTCTTGATACTTAAACAGTGATTACTGTTTCTATTACTCCAGACATAACCTGAAGATTTAACATCTGCATTCAATTAAAAAGCCCTGTTTTCCTACAAAGAGGTGATCCAGGTTGTGCTGATTGGCTATGCATAATTCTGTATACGTATTTGATGATCATTCTGATGATGAAATCCCCACCCAGCAAGCTATTCAGGAAAGCTTACAAGATATTCATAAAATGGAAAGAAGTGCCAATGCAATAGAGGATGAAAGGTAATGAGTTACTTCTTCTATTTTTGGTGGTTTCTTGGCATTATTATATGTCTGACCCTGTCTTGTGGATACCACAGGCCACTTGTAGCTTGTCTGTTCAGAGTTCTCCCTAGAAAAGCATGCCTATCTTATCTAAAATGTGAAATGTATGAAGCTTTCTGGTGACAACTTGTCTAATAACTAAAAGCCTAATATCTAAATGAATGCGAGGATCTGTTGAAGAAAAGCATATATTAAAAAAACCAACAGGTTGGTGTGGCAGCTTTTCCTCATTTTAGTATTTAACTGTTGTCCTTTGCTGGAAAGCCAAAATTTATAGCAGCACAAGAAAACCAACAAAAATGCATTTTAATGTGTTAAACTGACAAAACTCATACAAGTTAAAGAAATGTAATCTGATTTAGTCTTGAATGGCTTAAACTAACGTGTATTTATGAACTGAATGTCTCATTAATTATAGCACTGTCATGTTGTGTTTATGCAGTTTCCTGTACGTTGCAAGTAAAGAACGTGAAGAGATAATTGCAGCAATTCGGACAGTTAAGTACAAAGACACCACACCACCCCTCTGTATCTAGGAATCACAATGCCTACATTCTGAGTTTGATCAGCTTTTTTAATTGCAGTTTTTCTTTATGTAGTCCTGGAGAGAGTTAGGCAACTGAGAACAGGGTGCACAAAAGCTAGCTTTTATTAAACAGGAACACAGTAATGGAGTGGGTTCATATGTCACTCCTCTCTGAGATTGCAGTACTTGATCTCTTAGAATCAGGGATAAATGCCAGTCCTTTCTTATAAAATTAACCAACAGGATAGCAATGTCCCTAATCAGTTAATGCCTCATTAACCAATATTTGCCACTTTGTGCGATAACCAGATTGAAATCCCATCTCTCCTTGAAGTGTACCAGAATTATTCTTACATGGGAGGCTCTTTGTCTGTTTTCTTGAAACTTGCTTTTTTTGATAGAATCATTTTACATACTGAGTCACAGAGATAGCTAAAAAAGGAGCATAAGAAGGACAGTTCTGTTAGGACAGTTCTTAGGACAGTGGTGTGACAGTGGGAAACCTTCTGTCCAGTCCTTATACACATAGCAAGTAGTTACAGAAATGTTTAGTGGGGTAAGAATCAAGAGCTAAAGGCTCCTTTGGAAAAGCAGATTCAGTAAGAATACCACGCAATGAAGAATGTGCCTAGACTCTAGTTAAACTTTGTCTCTAGTCTAATGAATATACAATTCTTTGATAGGTAGGAAAACTTCAGCATAAGGGATTGAAAGCAGTTTATCCCTGTACCTTATAGTTGTAGCTAATAGGAGAGCAGACTGCCTTCTTCCAGGAATGGTGGGATAAAAAAAAGCAGTACAGTCAGGACCTCTACTTAGAGGCTTTCTAGCCAACTGAAGTTTCACTGCTTCTCCATGAGATATCAAATTGAAAACATAATCACTTTTGTTAATTAGAATTCCAGTAAGGCTTTTAGTAGAAGCAAGAATGAGTTTCATCTCAGTTGTCAGCTTCATTTTACTTTTGCCAACATGAATATTTTCCATACAATTTCATTAGGACACCTGTTTGCTTAATACACTAAAATCTTCTGCACTATTATACATGAGAGAATTGTAATTTAAGTGTTTTAGCTGTATTAATTATAAGCAAGTGTATCCTTCAAAATGCTCTGTGAGTCGGTGTGAATCACTGATTATTCCATTCATGTATTGCTTTGATATTTTTTTTTAAATTCTTGATACGCTGCTGGGATAAATATCACTCAGTATATTATTTGTTTTAATTTTGTATTATCATGAGTAATGAAATACACATCTGTTTCAAAATATCACAGGCCAAGAAGAGGCCTTGAAGAAGTTAGTGAGGCACAGTTCTGCTTTTGAGGAAGCGGATCAGCAGGGCTGGCTTCCTATGCATGAGGCTGCAGCTCAGCTAAATAAGAACATCCTTGAAATAACTTTAAAAGGTATGGGGTCTTTTCTGATTTTCCACCAGAATGTTTTACAAAGCCAGATTTGAGGAATAACTTCAGCTTCAGATGTGTACTGCTTTTCTGAATTTCAGCCTCCCATGCCTCTACATGGGAACAGACCACACTAAGAGGGGAAACACCTCTCATGGTGGCAGTCAGAAACTGCTTTTTGGAAAATGTCCACTTTCTACTGCTCAATGGTTGCAATCCCAATATTAAGAATGAAGATGGAGATTCTCCTTTAGTTGTAGGTGAGTGTCTTATTTGGGTGTAGAGAGGTGAGAGAACGAGGTGAGTTTGTAGTTACATGCAGTAGGTTGCAATTTTACGTATTTGACTTATGCAGAGTTTAAAATTTTTTTGTATCAGGAACAAAAAATGTTAATTTCAGTATTGAATGTATTGTCTGTCTTTCTTAAAAGATATCAAGGGTTTAATTGAGCTGACGTTTCATGCTAGGGACTGTCACTACAAAGTTCTGAGCATTATTTATTAATTAAAGTATTGTCCTTTCCCTTACTGTCTTGACAGATCAGACTTACTAAGATAAGGACATATGTGACACAGTCATTTTTAGTATTTGTTTCATGTTTATGGTAATTGCCTATGATGATTAATGGAGCAGGCCAGCTCCTGACTGCAGTAAGTGCCCCTGTATGTGATCTCCATCTAGTGGCAGGGAAGGCTGCGTTCCGTTACAAAAGGAACCAGCAGAAGATTACACAGACAAGGAGATTACCATAAAATTATTCCTAATTTATGATACCCTGAAGAGAAAGAACAGACTTGGTAAGGAGTTAAACCTTTCAGCGTGATGTTTCTTGGTGTATAAATAGCAGTGATGGGAACAGCTTGAGCTTTCCTGGGCTGCCACCCAACGGAAACTAGGCAACGGTCTGACGTTTTGGCTAATGCTTTCATTATTTTCCTACAGCAATTAAACACAATTCATATGAGGTTGCCTCCTTGTTGATAAATTTTGGAGCAAAAGTGAATTTGCAGTGTATCCACAAGAGGACTGCTTTACACGAGGCTGCCAGGCTTGGCAGAAAGGATCTGGTGATGCTTCTGCTTCGTTCTGGAGCAGATCCTGATCCTCGCAGTGGATATGGGCTCACACCTCTAGCACTGGCTGCACAAGCTGGACATACAGAAATTATGGAGCTCTTATTGCAAAAAGGTGAGACTTTATTATATAGGAAGAGGAGGCTTAGGGCAGGGGGATCTTGCTGGTGTTATCAGTATCTGATGGGAGAGTGTTAAGAAGACAGACCCAGATTCTTCTCCTTGATGCCCAGTCAGGGCACATGGCAATGGACACAAGTTGAAACCTAGGAAATTCCGTTTGAACACAGCAAAACATTTTTTTTTTCTGTGAAGGGTGTTGAACATTGGAATAGGTTGCCCAGAAAAGTAGTGGAGTCTCCATGCTTGGAAATCCTCAACAGTCTACTAGAGCTGACTCTGTGACAATATCTTGTCTCTGGAGGGGGAAAGTGATTATTGCTGGGTATTTCCAGTGACCACTGTGAAAATCCTCAATGCTTCTTTCCAGGTGCTGATGTTCTTTCACAGGCAATGGATTATTCTTCTGTATTATTTGAAGCAGCAGGAGGAGGAAATCCAGACTCTCTGAATCTTTTGCTAGAATATGGGGCTGATGCTAATGTACCAAAGCACTCGGGTCATTTACCAATCCACAGAGCTGCATATAGAGGACACTTTCTGTGAGTTAATATAAACCAAGTAATAGTGAGACCAAAGATATTAATTTTACTAATGTTAAATTTGTAACCAATAAGTAAGAAACAGCTCTTCAACACTGGGATTGTTCTGTTGTGCTTAAAAATCTAAGAATTCTACATTTCCATATTAATACATGTATTTAAATTGTATTTAAATATTCTGTTGTGTTAATTTGAATGTATTGTTTGAATGTCAGCATGATACTATGTTATGTTAATTGTATGTTGTAGGAATTAATATTATGTTGTGTCAATTCCCTAATTCCTATAGGCTGCGCAACAACACAGTGCTCTTCATGACCCCAGCGAGCTCTCATTGAAAAGGAATGATTATTCTGCTAGCATAGAATGCAGTGTTCATGAAGAGTAGTATTAAAATTTATGATTAGTACATGTAAAATCGTGATTTCCATTGCTGGCTGTTTTATCCTTAACAATTAATGTAGAGGTAAAGCATGCCGTGGTACTGATTTGGTAGATTAAAACTATGGAATATAGTCAGCATAAACTGTGAAGCCCAGCAACGTGAAGATTGAGCTATGTGAACCAGCATGCTTCAGATTCCCTTATTGTCCTTATTTTTCTCCTTCAGTGCCCTAAAGAATTTAGTTCCAGTTACTAATTTTGATGCCATTAAAGAAAGCGGAATAAGCCCAATTCACTCAGCAGCAGCAGGAGCACATCCTCAGTGCCTCGAGTTTCTCCTCAAGTCTGGGTTTGATGCCAATTTTATGCTGGATCAAAGAATTCGCAAAGGCTACGATGACCGCCGGAAATCAGCGTTGTACTTTGCTGTTTCAAATGGGGATATCAGTTCAGCACAGCTGCTGTTGAATGCTGGAGCCCTGCCAAACCAAGATCCCATCAACTGTCTCCAAATAGCCTTGAGAATGGGCAATTATGAGTTAATGAATTTACTGCTCCGGCATGGGGCTAATGTTAATTACTTCTGCAGAGTGAACACAACGCATTTTCCATCGGCTCTGCAGTATGCTCTGAAAGATGAAGTCATGTTAAGAATGCTGATGAACTATGGCTATGATGTGCACCGCTGCTTTGATTGCCCTCGGGGAGATGTTTCCCATTCCCAGTACGTGACTGATGGATGGACTTCTACTGTTATCAAAGATACAAAGGTGAGTATATCACATGGCTTTGTGTGGTGTTGTTTTACTGCCGGTATCATTCATAAAGCTAAATGAAAATGCACTTAAATTGATCTGTCAGAAACAAAAGTTTTAAACACTTTACTCATAAAATTAGGAATAGACAAGGCTTTCAAATTAAATTAACATTGCCACGAGACTTAGTTTATGGCAATAAATTATCATAATCTGCATTTTACAATTGTGAAAATACAGCTAATGATTAGCACAGAATTTGCTTTCTGGGGCAGTCTTGTCCATGCTGTGAAAGCAGGAACTTAAAAGACTAGCTTGTGAGCTGTACTGTATCATGTCATTAATACTGGAAGTCTACTGTAGGGACCCACCTGATAAACCTGGACTGACCTAAGCAAGTTCCTAGATACACCTCTCAGAGCCACTGTTATGCAGATTTTAAAGTCCATTCGAATGTAAGAAGCCTTTATTTAATCTGAAGATCATCAAATTACTTAGGTTGGAAGGAATCTCATCCAGTTCCCACCTCCTGCCATGGGCTGGTTGCCCCCCACCAGCTCAGGCTGCCCAGGGCCCCATTCATATCCTTTAGCACCTCCAGGGATGGGGTACCCACAGCTCTGGGTAGCAGTGCCAGTGCCTCACTGTCCCGGGTACAGAATTTCTTCCTAACATCTAACCTACATCTCCCTCTTGTAATTTAAAGCCATTTGCCCTTGTCCTGTGACTGTCTGACTGTATAACAAGTCAATCACCTTCCTGCATATATGTTCCCTTCAAGTACTGGAAGGCTACAATGTCCCTCCAGACTCCTCTTTTCTCCAAGCTAAACAAACCCAGTTCCCTCAGCCCCTCTCCATAGGAGAGGTGCTCCAGCCCTCTGATCATCTTAGTGACCCTCCTCTGGACCCGCTCCACCAGCTCCACATCCTTCCTGTGCTGGGGGCCCCAGGCCTGGGTGCAATACTCCAGATGGGGCCTCATAAGGGCAGAGCAGAGAGGGACAATCACTTCCCTCTCCCTGCTGCCACACCTCTGTTGATGCCACCAGGATACTGTTGGCCTTCCAGGCTGCAGTAGCTCACTGCTGGCTCATGTCCAGCTTTTTGTCCACCAAGACCCCCAAGACATCTGCAGGGCTGCTCTCTGTGAGTTCTCCCAGTATATTCTCATGCCTGAGATTGCTTCAACCTTGAACTTGACCTCATTAAACCTCATTAAATTGGGTGCCTGCTTTTCAAGTGTATCCAGGTCTCTCTGGATGGTGTCCTTCCCTTTTATTGTGTTAGCTGCACCACTCAGCTTGGTGTCATCAGCAAACTTGCTGAGGATGCACTCAATTCCACTGACACAGGCATGTAGTGCACTGGGCTGGTGGGTCCTGTTTGGCAGGCTGGGACACAGATTTCTCCCAGCAATGTCCAAGAAGTTTAAATTTCCTATTGAGGTTTAAGAATTCCTCTTCAGGAATGGCAGCATGTCTTTTTAAGCACTTAAGTACCAAATATACAGATGTTAAAGTTCATTTTTCGTTCTAGCCTAGTACAAAGTAACATCTCTCAGATTTTCAGATTGCACTGGAGGCTTGATACAAGCTGTGACAGCCCTAAAGCTCCTCTAACAGGCACTCCTTCCTGGTGTTCTGCAGTTATAAAATTGCTCTTGCCCTGCAGAGGTGGAAGTAATTTAGAGAAGTATTGGATATTTTTCAATTAAAATGTTTTGTTTCCATCAGTTCTGTGAAGTGATAACCTTGTCATGGCTGAAGCATCTTTGTGGGAAAGTAGTGCGAGTAATGTTAGATTATGTTGATCATGTTAACATCTGCTGGAAGCTAGAAGCAGCTCTCAAAGAACAGGAGCTCTGGCCAGACATCAATTCGATTTTAAGTAAGTATCTGATAGATTTGAAATAGCAGACTAACTGCTCTGGGATTGGGACCTTTTTGTTGGTGGTATTTTAGATTTATTTTTCTGAGGGTTGGTTGAGCCAAAAGTTATGTTTTGACAAGAAGGTATTTCTGAAAAGAAAATCAGTCTATGTAGTGTTTAAAGTAAGATAACTCTGTCTGATAGCTGTGACAGACTGTAACAGCACAGATTGTGTGGAGCAGCTGAGAATTTCCAATGTAACGTAGACAATAAAATCCTCTCAGTAGGAGAAAAGCTTTTCTCACCTCAGGTTAATGGAAGCACTCTAATAAAGTAACTATCTAGAAGTGAGCAATTTGAATTCTAGCCTAGCTTAATTGTGTCCTTTTTATTAGAACACAGATTAAAAACAAGGACATCAAAATTCTGATTTTTAGTAGCTTCTTCAGGCTGGCAAAGAGCCGGCACCAGTTATTTGGGGTTACTTTCCCCAGACTTTACTACTTACACTCTGTAAAATAAGCATGATTTGTTGAGCTAGCTGGTAAAGACATGGGCTGAGGTCCAGGGCCTAGAGCTGACGGGGACAGTCACCCAAGGACAGGCACATGCAGTAAAATCTGGAGTGGTTTTTGATAGGTTTAGGGGAGTGAGCACTTGCACAAAATGATTAAGGGACTCATTAATATCAATCTCCTGGCTCCTAGCAAATCCTCGCTCCCTGAAACATCTCTGTCGCCTGAAGATACGGGAATGCATGGGCCGACTGCGTCTCCGTTGTCCTGTCTTCATGACCTTCCTTCCACTGCCAAATTGCTTGAAAGACTACATACTATACAAGGAATATGATCTCTATGGACCGGAAAGTTTCTTGGGAACCTCCAGTGTCAACTGCACATAATTATTCTGTACTTTGAAGGGAACGTCGAGGTGGGTAAGACTAAAATATTTTCTCCTTTTTTCCTTTGGGATTTTATCTCATGTATACTGAGATATACATACTGAGTCTCAGTGTTCTCCCCCACCCATTCCGTGAAGAAAATGGGTAGAAGCCCAAAATATAAATAGGGTGATCCCATGCTACGTATACACTATAAAGTGAAAGTTATGTGAATGGCTATGGCCATACTACCTAAAATGCTTTGAGTGAAAATGTAAGAACCATTGCAATCACTGGTACAGCTGTGAGCCTTGTATCTGTGTGAGGAGAAAGCCTGGCATAACATGTAACCCTACTTTCAATTGCAGTGTTACATTCAGGGCCTTCAGGTAAACAGATGACAGCATTTCTGAAATGTTAATTCCATATCTCGTTACCAAGTACCAGTACGTCTCATTCACTATATAGGTGATTATAAGTGTGTTTGGACAGCACTATAAGAGAGAGCCAAGTTCTGGAGAGAGCAGTTTTCCAGTTTCTCCTCCAATAGGTGCAGCTACAGCTTATGGAGCATTTACCTGAAAGCAGTCACACTTGTCTTACAGTACAATACCTAATCTTTCAAAAAATGCTACATATGCTAGTCTGTCTTAAAAACAAAACAAAACAAAACAAAACAAAAAAAAAACCCACATTTGGTATTAATAGTATTTATTCCTTCATTATCAGTTAAGCATAGATTTTCTAGTTATACATGCATCTGTATTCACTTAGAGTTACATAGTTCAAAAGTCTGCTTTTCTCCAGAAAAAATCTACAAATCTTATAAAATACAAATTTAACCGTAATGCAGTATGACCCATTGCTTTCACATGGTGTCTGTCAGGTAATTAAGAAAACTAATGAAGCCAGTGAAAACAGGTGGAGGTACTCCCGTTAATAGTTGTGCTGGTATAGCTTCTGTACGAATGAATTCTGATGGTTACCATAACTGCAGCTCTGTACAACGTGCTCCATGTTGTCATGTAACAGAGCAACATGTGCACTAAAACAGCCAGCAGAGACAGAAAGAGTTTTTTCTTCTAACGTTCAGTCTTTGATTGTTGCAGAAGTTATCAGCATTCCCAAGTAGAGTAACTTCCTCTGAGGAGAGCTGGCTGATATGATTAAAATTAAGAGAATTGAGATGCACTTTCCAAGAGAGAGATTCAACTGCATGTTAGAACTTGGTTTAATGGAAAGGAATGCATCCTGTCACCAGTAACGTTACACCCAGAACATCACTACTAGGAAAGAAGCAGGCAGTTCTTGTATCAGGACAAATTCCACTCAGAAAGTTACTATGCTTTAAGCTTTTACGTAACCTACAAAATGCTGACTGAAGTTTTGGCATAATACATACTATTGGTGCTTTCAAGATTAAGACACAACAATCAAAGCTGAATTAAGTAGGTATGCTATTGGAGGTGTTTAATACAGCTATTCAGGGACAAATGTGTAAGTCTCAAACATTGCAAAAATCACTTACACTTCACTAGGACCAATCCAGAACATCATCATAAGAATTTGACCACTCCACTGCATTATAAAAGTGACCTGAAAGATTGTACAAAATCCTTGGCTTGCAATATAAACTTCATTAGGAATACAAGTGCAATCACAATGACATACACCAACTTATTCTTGTCATGAGAACTTAGATATCACTACGGCATGACAAAAACACAGCTTACTGCTTGGGTAGAAAGAAAAACCTTGGAGATTGATAGGCTTGCAAGAAATTCTGTAAAACAGAGCAAAGGAAAGAAAGAAAGATACCAGTTCTTGCTGTTAGACTAAATATCTCAACTAAACTCACTAAGCAGAGGCAGGACTTCTTTCTTTGTGTCAGTTCTGGACTAATAAGGGATTGTATAACAACATAGCTTTCTTCACTGGCTTCTCCTAAATTCTGTGCACCTTCTTTAATTCATCAGACTTCACCTTAAACATATGACCAGCCAATATTTTTCTGCAGTGGAAATAAATTATATCTTTATAAAAAGTCTCAGCTGCATCAGGTTTGTCAGCTGTGGTTTCACATCCATATAAAGATGTCATTTGTCTGCATGTTTCTTAACTCTTAAATACTACTTGTCTGTTAGTTGGTAAGCTGTCTTGATAAAATTTCCAACTTAAAAATATTACAGAAATAACAGACTATCAAATCCATGCTTGCTTACATCACACACGTTACCAGGTCTGTGTGGCTAAGCTGCATATGGCTATTAACTTGTCCTCTGGGTTAGACTTCTAGAAATCTATTCATGGCCATAAATAAGCACTTGGTATTAGTTATAATGCAATGAAATGCATGCTTGTAGTTTGCCCACACTTTTTATATATTTTGATATTCACACTGCTACATTCATACAGAATGTATGTAGAGCAGAACAACTAAGAGCAAGAGGTGCTTGGTCTACATCGTGTAATAAACTTAATATCCCATTGCCCAAGTAGTTTCTGAAATAATACTATGTTCACATGAAGCAAATTACATCTTCAGCTGGAAGTGCTCAGATGACCAGTCCTTAAGTAAAAGACAACAGGAAATATTAAACAGGCAAAATAAATTATGAGAAAGGAAACCAAGCAGTAATTTATTTAAAATAACAGGTGGCAAAACCTTGCCACGGTCATTCCCAGGAGAACATGAGGGGCTTCTATTACAAGTTGTAATCTCAAAGTAAATATAAGAACTCTAATTTTTTTAATTAAGAAACATGTTTTCTGATGAAGTAGCTCTACAGTTCATAGTTTAAAGAGTACCAGAAAGATTTTCTGGGGGGAGGAGGACATGGATAAAACCTCAGCAGCTATTCTTTGCCTTATGGTACTTCTATCCACAGACCCAGGTGCTCCTCCCCTTTAGGTGGCTCTGAGTAATTCTCATCCCACTGCTAAATCATTGTAATGTTCCATTTTAACATCCTCATCTCCCACAACTTGCCCTTCGCTCCTGCAGCTTTCATCACTTTTCCAGAAGCTTTTATATCTATCTTTTTGCTCATTTTACACCACCAAAACTCTCCTAAGCAAGCAAAACAAAACCACCTCATTTCATTCATGCATGTCACTTTTTCTGAAGTGCTGCTCTCCTCATTTATTTCCCTTCTTTTCAGAGGGTTAGGAGAAAAGAATCATTCACTGCAAGTGAAATGCAACTCAATCCTATGCTGTCTGATTAAGAGAACTACATTTAATGGTATAGATGGTAAAACATGAACTAAAACTGGAGTAATTCCAATCAGATATTGTTTAATCTGAAAAATTCCATAACAGCAATGTAGTGCATAAAATTTTTCTTGATTGCCTCTTCATAGTTGTATATTTATGTCTAAAACATAATGGGTGGGTTCAAGAAAAGATAACTCAGCTCTCTGCCCTCTCTCCAGTAAGGCACCCTGTCAGCAATACCTTTTGATGAGGTTGCTGATCTGTTAGCTGTCTTCCTCATGGTGCTATGGCTACTGCAGCTCATCTTACTCTGACAGCTTGGTGACCAGATTCTTGGAACTGGGGACCACTGATGTAATACTTTTCTGTGCTGTTGCTGAATTAATTTATCTTTAGCATGTAATCAAGGAAGATACAGTAAATTTGGTGGTTAAAGGTTGGACTAGATGATATTAGTTGTCTTTTCAACCTTAATGATTTTATAAATTGCCAGCTGTGCTGGCATGTCATTTCATAAAGAATAAAAATCATTAAGTAAAAAAAAAAAAAAAAAAAAAATCCAAGAAAAAGAAACACAAACTGAAGCAACTTATAGAATAAACTGGCTGCCACACAACTAGATATAGGCAGGAAAAGGAAAGAAAAAGAAAAGCATTTGCTGCCTTTCTGCATGTTTTTGTTGAAAAGAATAAAAGTAGCCTCTTACAGATGAGAATACAAGACTAGATAGGAAGTAAATGCCACTTAAGTTTTTGTTTGTTGCTGTTATTTGTTTTTAAAGCCTTAGATGTGTATGGTCCATGTGACACTACGAAGGCGACATCTGGCCACAAACTGATGCCACATGGTCTGACTGGATAACAGCAAAAGCAGGTACTTCTGCAAGCTACTGCCTACTGTGAAGACAAACGTGCTGAAACAGAAGGAAGAGAATCTGGAGCCTCTCTCTTGCTCAGTCTCCCACTCCACCTCCTCTTTTAAATACTGTGAGCGTTTCCACAGCTGCTCAATCCCTTCTGTATGCTGTGGTGCCAGTGGCACCATGAGAGCAATGCTCCCTTCTCTTTGCTGTGACAGGAGGCAGATGCAGTTGGTTGCTGCATAGAAATGCCTATCTATCTCCAGCATAAGAAGCAAGAGGAGATTGCCTTTGTCAGCCTATGCAAAACAACTTCTGAGCTATTAAGGATAGTATTCCTTTTTTGCACAGCCACCTAGCACAGAGGTCCTGAAATTCCTCACTTAATCAGCACCATGCAATTCTAGCTATGAAGGGCTGGGCTGAAAGCCGAAGACTAAAAATGCTCTGCAGTGAACTGTAAAATACTCTTAACCGTTATAAAACATATTAGAATATATTCTTCTCTTTCTACATTTTCTGTTATGCTCAGGCCACTATTAGAGAGACATCTGTTCCATTGGAGTTTAGTATTTATAGTAATTAGTGCAAAAATAAATATTTCTTCTTACTTCAAACACGTTTTCTCTTCTGGATCAAAAGATGAATGCACATTTAGTATTATACAAAATAAATATTACACAGGGTATGGACCATGGAGTTCAGGCTTATGAGGTATAAACAGAGACTGCTTTGAAAAATGCGTTAGGAGACTAACTTTAGGATGTAAACTAGCATAGTCTTTTACTTCTCTTTGCAAAATACAGTTCCATAAAAAGACTTAAAAAGCTTTAACTAATTTTCAGCAAATGTAGTTACTGGTAGCAAGGCCTTTATGGATTCAGATTTTTTCAAGTGGTGGAATTCAATGTTTCTGCAACTCTACGCATGTTTTTATTGAAAATGAACTCAGCGGCTTACTGCTCTTCTTTACACACTGGGGAAAAACAGGAACCATGGCACTTGTACATTATATTTACTGTTTGATAGGGAATTCTTTATGCATTCCTCATGCAGCAAAGTGCAACTGCATCTCTTCAGCTCTTACCTATGTCTGACAAGTATTTTCTTTTAATCTCCTGTTCAAGGAAGCCTTCCAGCATTATAATCACAAAAAAAAGACAGTACCATACAGTGCAATATGAAACAAAAACTATGATCTTTTTTTCTAGAACTATTGCACATCACACTGATGTTAATAAGGATTTTTCTTTCTACCTGTAAGAACAGTTATGTGCAACAAGTTCTATAAAGCTCAGCACTGTCTTATCTGGACACTCACTTCTGTTTCCAGCAAGGTGTTCCACACACTGCAGTGCAAAGAACAAATTTCAGTACTACTCAAGTTCAGTGAGAGCTTAAGTTTCATTTCCAAAGCAGTCAATTGCACAGATGGGTAAATGGAAAAAAGAAAAAGCCATCTTTTTCCCTTCCTGCAGAGAATTCTTTGAGAAAACATAATTTTGAAAAAAAAAGAATGGTGATGCTACCATGTCTATCTGGCATACAAAAGAGGAACTGACATGAAAGTGGAAATCACTTAATTGAGAAAGAAACAGCAAGGCATATTGGGGTCTAGACATTGTGAAGTCTTTTATATAATACAACAGACCCTCCACCTATATTTCACTTCTTGTAAAACTTATATCCGTTATTCCAATTTTAATTAACTAGGCAACCTTAGGTTTCAGATTCCCTTTTCTTCTTTCCATCCTCTCCTAAATCGCTGTCTTCTGACTGGCTGCTGCTAAGGACTACAAACTGTCCTTCTCCACTGCTAGGGTTTGATCTGTTGGAAGCAGCAATCAGTCGGCTTTGCTCCTCTAAGTCCTAATTAGAGAAAGGAGGGAGGAAGGGGAAGGAAATCAGAAAAATCATATTCACGTTAAAGCTCCCTAAGGTAGAAACAAAATACTATTACTAAGATTTAGACATTTGGGTTTCAAAAGCTGACATCAGTAGGATGTTACGTTTAACGGCTCTGTACCGGTAATTCATACAATACAGCAGGTCAGAACTAACAACTTGGCCTGCAGCCCCTGCCTCAGTCTCTAGCTGAACCTTAATCTCCAATTGAACTGTCTCAGTGCATGGCAGATATTTACTTGCAGCCATGTATTGGACAGTTTGTGATAGGTGTTCCTTCAAGCACTGCTCTTAAATATGCCTATGAGGATGTTTTGTTGTTTATCTCCCCAGAAAACCTCTTTTGAAGAACTATAATACAAAATTATACAGGATCTGCACAGAAAATACTTCAGTAATTAACCTGATTCCACAATACTCTATTTGTGCCAAAGAATGTGATATTGCAGCTGGAACTACAAAGCTACAAAACAAAGTCACTAAACAGGAAAAAAAACCAACAAAAATTGCATTACAAGTAAGAAAGTGTACCTTTTCAATTTGTTTTTGTTTAGTCAGTTCTTTTTGTTGTTTCTCTTTGACTCTCTCCATTTCTTTTTGCTTTTCCGATGCTTTTCGATCCTGAAGGGCAAAAATGACAATAAAAGAAACAACTGCCCAGGGGGCTTGATATGCTGTGGGCTTATCTGAGTTCGCTCAAAAATGCTAGCACACCTGATTATGCTTCTTTTAATGGACAGGTATGTTTGTTAAAGGTAAAAAGCAGATTCCAATCTTGAGTATTGTTCTAAGACAGACATTTGTGATGGTCTTTTTATCTTGGGCTCAAATTCTATAAAACATTCCTTTTGAGTTCTCTACAATGGCATTACTGCATCTATAAGCATCTTGTAGACTATATTCTATTACACACACTAAATATGCCTCCTCCCTTCTATTCACAAGGATATACTGTCCTCTAAAGAGATTCTTACCAGTTCTGCATGGAAAGCAATCTGTTTTGCCAGTCCAACGGAGTCACAAATCTAAATACAAATCAGATTTGAAATAATCTGTAAGGATCTAACAAAAATGCCTTTAAAAGCCACATTCCCAAATGAGGTATGATAGCGTGCTAAAGCATTTTACAGTTACTTCAACTATTGGGTTAATTTGTTTTCAGTACATAAACTCTCCCACAGAAATCCCATAGACAGCTGGAATGGAACTAACACCTTAGAATCCATGTCAGAAAATGACTGGAATCAGAAAATGAAAATGGATACGAATATAACCATCACCAGTACCTTTTCCCCTTCATTATTTGATTCAAAGATATAGCAGATGGAAGTTTGTCGACTGTCAGCTCTCCCTCCTGAAGTTCGAAGCACAAATCCAAAGAGGCGCTTATTCTCCTGATGTGTAGCATACAGGACTACACTGGGCAAAGGAAACTGCCAGAAAGGATCAAATACAGAGAAATTAAAAGTGGTTTCAGACATTCTGTATAGATTTTCACTGTAGTGCACATTACTTCAATATCAAAAACACAAAACCACACCTGAGAAAGTTACAACCTGACTGAACATGTAACTGCCAAAAACCAAACAGTGGCTTAGAAGGGAATTATTGCAGATAAAGGAGGGGATTACATTTGCTATGACATTCAGTCATCTTTCTAAATGTGAACACTTCTTAAAAAATTTTCTTTTAAAAGTGACATCTATACAAGCTGCATTTGTGAGCAGCTGCAAAGCTCTCAGCATTTGGTGCCAGAAGAAGGCTCTTTTCTGAAACATTTTCTGCAAGAAGTTTAGCTCTCCTGAATCATGTAAGCAAGAAAAAAAAAGATTACGTTTTTGTATTGTTTCAATAAAAATGCTTTGTATTCTCAATTCCTAAAAGAAGTTGAACCAGAAATTTCAAATGAGTCTCAGTACAGAAGCAAGCTTTCAAACTCTGAAGGCCCCTACTGCAATTGTTACAAACTGACAGCATGGGAGTTCTTCCTCACCACAGAGGAACACACACAGAACACTCCACTTGCACCCAGTTCTTTACCTCACCTGTAAAAGCTCACAGCTTTGGGGCAGTTCTGAACTTACTGCCACAAAGAAGGAACAAAAAAAAGAAGAAAAATATACACTGCGTAATATGAAGAACATTTCATATGCTTAGCACTTCCTTTTATAGAAATGATAACAACTTAGGGTCCCTGACAAATTGAGCATCTTTATAAGACCCAAATAAATTAAATGACCATAAACCATGCAGAGACAAAGGGAGGGGAGGCACAGTTTTGAAAAACAGAAAATAAAGACAGCTATTAATGAAGAATTGTCAACCATATTTGATTCCACATGAAAATCCCATCTATTTTTTTCATGTGCATTTACTGTAAAGAACTAAACAAACCAGCACCATGCAACACTGTAAATCTGATTAGAGAAAAACAAAAAACCCAAAACAAAAGAAAAAAAAAAAGCAACAAAAATGTTTTGAACTTCTGAATTCATTCCAGTCTTAATTCTGTTTCTCTACTGATTATATCAACCAGATTGTTAAAATAAAATACTTTTATTTTCCTAAGATTCTACCCTATCAAATCGGGGGAAAAAATGTTCTAATAAAAACCTTCTTTCTCCTACTGAGCTCAATCCTCTTAAACCCAATGTTTGCATCAGCCTCCCAGTTTCTGGGGAAATCTGTCTGGAAATGTCATGCTGTCAGTGATTTCTGCTAACATTTAATAATATTGTTTAAAAAGTAAAAGAATTACTTTGCTGGGTATTTATCTTAAAATGTAAAGTTACTTACTCGTAGTCTTGTAACTTGTGTCTGTGGATCAATTAACCTAAAAATTTGGTTTTAAAAACAAACCAGAAAGTAAATTTTACCAAAGTGAAAAATATTCCTTCTGTAAATAAACATTAGTACAGTCAGGAAGGAAACTTACTTTAAACAGTCACAAGTGACTAATAAATGTGATTCTGTCATCCTGAAAATGTTATGGATGGCCCGAGCTGCTAAGATTTGACGCATTGTTTCATAAACAACATCTGGACTTTCATCAGACTTCACCTCCATAGAGCCAAGAAACCTTACAATGAACAACTGATGAAGAATTGAATCTAAGAGAAATAAAAGTACTGAGTAAGTGAACTCCATGTGGGGGCTTCTGTTCAAAACTACTTCCAAGACCAAAGCTGTACTCAGTCAGGAAAACACCAGACTTCCAATAAATGGCAAGGAGACTGTGCTTATGAATTACAAATACAATTACTACACAGCAAGAAATATATCTTTCATTTCAAGAATACAAAAAATGCAATAAAATAATTTTATGTCTTATAGCAGAAAAGAAACATAAACCAGGACTTTCAGACAGTGGTCTGATTTAACTTGTCTAATACATTGCTAATGTAACGTAACTAAACACTCTAAAACTGGCGGTAAACAATGAGAAAAGGTGCAGGTAAGTGTACAAAATCAATTTGTAAATTCTCTAATTTATTTTGCATTGAAGTTTTTGGGGTTTTTTTACCTTCAGTTTCAGATTTTGAGCCTCCCGTTTCACCAAAAGGATTTGTGCGTCTATTAAAAAATGAGAACATTAAACCAGGAGTCAGATTACAGGAACCACTCATGAATAATGTAGTCTCATGCTGCATAAAATGAGAACAAGATCATGACTTCACAAACTTGTAATCTGGAGGAGTAACCTATGATAAAGGCAAGCAATTTTTAAGGACAAGAAATTTAACTGGGAATAAGACAAACTATCAAATGATGGGGAGAATAGCAGGTATTGTTGTCCTGTTGCTGCCACAAAGAGTTTGGCTCCCATGGCATTTTTTATACTTGAATTAAGCCCAAGGGAATGAAGTGTGACAGAACAGCTTTGGGAAATACAGCCAAACGCTACTCCTTTCGTTACTCCAAAGGAGCACCACACCTCTTAGCACTGTCTCAAGTTGATGCATTACTTACTGAAGAAAAGTCACTGATTTTATTTCAAATGCAGCTTTCTGAAAACACCACTGGGGTTTTACTCCTAGAGGGTCAAGAGAAATATGGCCGTTTCTGGCTCTCAGAAGTGCTATCAGTCACAACGAAAAGTGAAAATACTCTAGGCTTCCAAGTCTGTATTTTTAAAAGCAGTAAAGCAATGCTGAAAAGAACATGGGGAACAGGGAAATTAGTCAAAATAAACTTATCAGGTGCTCATAACCTTTGAGTTAGGTTTTACAGGGGAGTACTGAATGCACCACCTTCTTTATTTTTAAGTGTTCTAAAAGCAAATTTCAGAACTAAGTCAGAGAAAAATTATGTGAATCTCTCCTATTTGGTGGAAGTTGCATTACTACAATGCTTAAATAATGAGGACTCAATTAAGAATCCTCCCATTGAAATTTGACCTGTGTAAAAACACTACGGATAAATTCCCCTGGTTAGCAGGTTTTTTTGCTTACACTTGTCACTCAAGACTAGATGGGAACAGTAAATGCAAAATCTCATGGGATCTCACAAAATAAAAAGATTATGTCATCAGCATCAGAAACTAGGGTAAGTCTATATATTATATTTATTAAAATTTGTTTTAAAGTAGCATGTTGCATTCTGTACCAAACACTGCAATTCCTTACTGACAGAATATGCAAAACTCTGAATCATTTCTGTATGAAAAACACAATTTTCTAGAATTAAGTTACAACTGATGACTGAATTTAGCTGAAGTATTATGCTTTCCACTTCCTGGAGTACAGTTCAAGATTGATTTTAAAGCAGTATGTTCTTAATGATGTAGTTAGCCAACTGATTATTCTATTATACCAAACAACAAAGAACTGTCCAGCAGGGGAAAAAAATATATTGCATATATACCATTTTCTCATACATATGAGTTAAACAACTAGAAGTCATTTTTCGAGAGGGCAGGGGAATACAGAACACACCACTGTGACTTTTTTTCCCTTACAAGAGCTGGAACTGCAAAAACGTTTTCTTAATATCTGAATTCTGTACAAATAGTTCCAGAAATGCAGTGCTGATTTACAGTTTTTTATTATCATTTTTGTATGGGAAAATTGAAAAAATTCAGCTAGGAGAAAAGGTATTCCTATTTTGGGAAGAGCTCTTAGACAATTTTAACTTGTCTATATGTGAGATCACTCTAGAAGCCTAGATCATTTTCACTCACCTTTCAGTTTAAGAAGAGTGTCATCGTATGCCATCATCACCTGGAGGCAGGGCTACCAAATTTCTCTTGAATTTCCAAGAGGAAATAACCCAAGCTGCTGGGTGAGCAAGCAATAGGAAAGGAAAATACTTTGTGAAACCAAATTATTAAAATAAATTTAATAAAAAAAAGCATTAGCTGTTAAAGCAAGAAGAGCTGCTGCAAATTAGAAAACAACAATTTGAATCTAATGTATGTAAATAAGTCACATTTTATAACTATATTTAACAACAACAACGAAAACAACTTGTTTTGCTTCACAAGTCACTGTAAGTCTGTGAATTGTTATTATTTTAAAACAAGAAAAAATAGGGACAGAGGCAGTGGGTGTGTGTGGAGCTGCAGCCTCAACTTTTTTTTTTTTTTTTAATTTACATCTAATTTAGGACTTTATTTTTTCTTTCTACATTTCCTACCTGCCTGACTGCCCTGAAGACTTTGCTTGACCAGGCAGATCTTCACTAACTGGAGATATTATGTCAAATTGAATAGGAGTGTCGGGGGCAACAAGTGAATCCAAGGACAGTGCAGACAGAACGGCGGATTCGGATCCCAGTGAGCCCGTGCTGCTGGTGCGGGCTGCAGGAGACCGGGATTGTCTGAAAGGGAACAAAAATGAAAATGAAGGCATGTTAATTTCAGGTTGGTTGATAATCATTTAAACCAATGGAAGATAAATATAGTATTCCAAAAGAAAACAAAATCTAAAAACTGAAGAGGCTAAGATATAGTCAAATAATCAGAGCCTACATGCCAAACAAATTTAAGTCAGTTATGGTTACTATTTGCATTAATAATGCCATCAGATTAACATCAATGTACAAGTGCACAAAATACATTACAGTCTAAGGTCTGCTTCCAGGAGTTGTGCACATTAAATAAAACTCAGCATGAATACAGAGAACAAACAAACCAGATGTAATGTAACAAAACTTTCTAATTGGCAAGAAATCCGGATTGTTTGTAGCAATGGATGCTAAACAACACTAGCAAGGCAACTTTGAGAAATGTTCCTCTAAGCCTATCAAAGCTTTCACTCTGAACATAGAAAGCTGAGGTTTTTTCTTATGAATTTTTTGTTGTTGATGATTAGTTTTGTTTGGTTTTTTTACTGGAACTTAATGCAAGATTCTTTTCAGAAGTGCTCTTCAGATGCCCACAGTTCAGCAGCTTACACAGTCGGGCGCATGCTCTCATGCCTCTGCTGAAACGAAGGCGATGGAGTAACGGCCTCGAGAGCTGACTGGTTTACACGTGCAGCAATTTCCTGCAACAAGAATGAAAACATTTTCCTCAAAATACAGTGCCAGATTTTAGTTTTAGATGCAATTGACAGAAGTTCTAAACTGTCCCCTTTCAGTAACATATTTGTAGCATCTTCAAACTTGTCACATTTTGTGCTATTCACTTTCTACACCTGAGTGAGTGCACTTGCTTTATAAAATCTGTCTGATAAAATAAGCAAGCAGATACAGGAAGAAAAATAAAGATCTCACTTAAAAAAATGTACCTCTGGACTACTAACAAAACACAAAGACTCAAAAGTCTGCACTTGAAATTTGGGAATGTTTAAATGTTTTTTAAAACCAAGACAGGAATGGCTATCAAAATAGCCACTAAGTAACAACGTTATTTCAGCAAATAATAGACTTTTAAAGTTTAAGAATTCAATTTTATTCTTTGATTGAAATTACTGATTCAGAAGTATCAGTATTTAATATTGATGGCTTCACTTCACGGGGTAAAGCCAACAGTAAAAGTCCTGAAATAAAGAGGATTTTGGAGAGGAAGTGACTCAGAAAAACAGTGTATAAAGCCATTGTGAAGTGATGGCTTTATACTCTAGAAGAAGTAGAGAAGAAGGCAGTGATATCATAGGAAATATAGAAAGAGCTATTTTCAAGCAGTACTTTTCAGAAGACATTTCCACCCTTCAAACAAGTTTTATTCAGCAACTGACATTCATAACCCTAAAGTCATCAGAACTGTAAAAAGGCTTTAAAATATTGATTTCTAATTGTTATACAGGAGTCACAGATCTTATTATTCTCTTGAATTCATGCATAATATAAGTAAATACACCCTCACTTATCTAAGGGCTTTACACTCCCCTGCATCTGGACTAAACAGAACCTCAGCTTTGAACTCATCAGAGCACGTGCCTTCAGCACCAGATCCTGGTGTTATTCAACTGCTCTAACCACAGTGCTCGTATCGCTATGGAAGCACTGGAAAACCCATCACTGCTTCAAACCTCAACAGCAAACCAAGGAGTATGACTTCTCTTTCTGCACATCATACACATAGTTCCATGCTCTGTTACCAAACAACAGATATTGTTGGCCAACTCCCCTGGTTTAGGGAATAAGGTCACAGCTTAAGTTTATATCAGTATAAGTTTATATTTATAAATATGAAGCATAGAAATAAACATGACACCAAACTCTGTACACATACACCAATTTCTAAATCTTCAAAAGTCAAATAACTCTTTTATGAAGTGAAAACATCTTTCCTGCAAAATAATGCTTATCTAATTCACTGAATTTCAGTTTGCTCTGGTATAAATTACATGTATCCATCCAGACAGTTGTCATATTCCTTTGTAACAATCTATCATCTATCAAATACAAAAAAGGAATCCTGAAGCTGTCAAAACATTGTATCAAAGACAAAAGCCACATAATTTTTACCCTTTCTACAAAAGCACTTCAGAAGGCTGAAAGAATTGGCACTATGCTTTCATAGATCTAAAAAGCCACACAACGTGAAGCTTCAGATGAGACATGTGGGAAGCACTCAGTTCTGTGCTGTGCAGTTAGACCAGTTAATCTCTTGTTAAGTTTGTGTGTATCTATGTATGAAAGTATTACTGATGTGATAAATTTTGGTGACGTTTACCTCAGGGTTTTCACTTAGATATATCTGTTTAGATATGTTGTTTATTGTGCATATCCACTGAAAAAGAGAGGAAAAAAGAAAATATTAGATTTGTCATGACTTCTTTCCAAGAATTTTGATTAAATACCCCCAGCACTGATTGCTTTCAGCACCTTTTCCACCTCATTTGTAATTTCAGAGCCAGGCTAACACAGCCCAGCCTTAAAAATAGCATAAAACACTATTTTATCCCAATATAACAATAAAGACTGCAGAGAAATTCAAATTCAGGCTGAATGTACCACATTTTCAGTATTTCCTTATTCAGCTGTTTGCCCAAACATGCCTTAAAGGGCTTGTAAAGGGCTTTTTCTAATCCCACTCTATTATGGAAAAGGATTTAAATAAAGTAATATTTTGTCAGACTTTCTGAAAGTTGTTCACTATTTACTGCCTGAAGAATACAAAACGTGCACTCCAACTATTTTTATCAATGTATTCCCCTTCTATGCAACAGAAAAGTCACTCAACGCCACGTGAACCTCCTGCAAGCTTACCTCTTCATAATCTTTTTTACTCTCTGCCTGTAAAATCGAAGACCTGAAAGAGAATGAGAACCAAAATTTTGCCTATTTGAAATGCCTCACTTCCTTTCAGATAAGAAACTCCCTTTTCATGTTTGTACATTGCACAAAGAAACAATCAAGTCTGAAGATTCTGTGTACTGAGTCAGACAACATTTAACTGGGGAAAGAAAATTCATTTTTCTATAACCTCTACAACATCCATCCACTTACAGCAATAGAAAAGCTCGTCTTTCTTGCTTAAGGAAAATATTTTTCCATGGTTTTAATTAAGGTCAAACTCTGAAAAACGAGAGCTTTCTCCTAAGATACGCAGTACTGTATCAAAAGCTTCAGCCCTTCAAAAATATGCAAAAATATACTACAGTTAATTTGAGCAATACTTTTTGAGCTGAAGCTGAGTAGCTGTTGTTCCATGAAGAATTTGTTGATCATCAGAGAAAAAAACCAGCCTCATTCTGATGGCATCAGCATCATTTTTAAAACAGACAAAAGTGTGAGAAGAGAAGGCACTGAGCTTACTGTTTTGGGTTTTCTTTGTGTTTTGTTTTTTTACAGTTACTTCATTTATTGTGTATCTACTACTATTTTTCCAGCTATTTTCCAATTCATGTACATTAAAATCATTTTTGAAGGGAAGCTACCTCATTCTGATATATACATAATCTGAAAATAATAACTTACTAAGCAGTAAAAAACATGTTGTGACACTTGTCTGATCAGATGGAGAATATATCATCATATAGACTTAAGAATAGGTATGGTTTTTGCTTACTGAGAATTTAAGGTAGAATTAAACAAGTGATGACAGCAAAGGAATGTATTTATACCTATGCTAGATACAGTGTCTTGTTATACTTCTAACCATACAGTCCACTGAAAAGTCATTTTGAAACGAATTAGAATTTAAATACATTAAAGTCTTTGTTTTACAGCATAAACACTTAGAAGTTGGATATAGGTTTAATGCAAGAGTTAAGCAGAGTGGTAAATCCACATAGTGCCATTTTCATTAAAATGACAGATACTCTGAACCTTGAGGTTTAATCTTCAAAATAGTTTACAAGAACTATACATATGATAAAGAAAATAGGAATTTCCAAAACAGATTTTCTCTAATAAGCATCCAAAGCATTCTATTAAACTTGGCTTATTTATTATTTCCCAAATATTAGAATTTACAAAACTAATTTCATAAAACGACCAAAACTACTTTTAAAAATCCCCAAATCAGTAAGAAGTTAGCATCAGGAGTTCAATATAACACTACAAATAATCTCATATGATAACATTTCACTCTCTCAAAGTACTTATTTCAGATGAAATAAAAACTGCTTTGGACCTGCCCAGAAAAAGCTGGTCAAGTTTTAAGCCTTCTCTTTTCCCCACAAATTATATTCAGTTTGAATTTCTACTTGAAAGCTATGAGTATGACACCACTGTAAAATGAATACTGTAATTTTATTCTGAAGTACTACTCAGCTACATTGGCAGAAGCTGCTAGGGAACAAAAGCAGCATCACAATAAAGATAGCAGACATCCCAGACTGAGGTTCTAAACACACTCCAAACCCATCAAGCTATAATCTGTCTGGAATCAGACCATTTTTCTTTTCTTAAGTAGTAAGTATGTTTTCTTACAGATAAAACTAATGTAAGAATACTTACTTTTTACCATCAAAAGATGTTATTTGAAAACAGTACCGCCTGTCTTCGCAGTCCACAGCCATTACTGAACAATTGTCAATGTCCATGACAAGACCCCCAGCCACATCACCTCTTGCCTGGCTCATCAGATTTCCACCTTGAGTGAAGTAGAACTGCCTCTCCCAACTGGAAGATACCAGCCCTGTTTTACTAGAACATGAGAAGAGATTCCTGCTTAGTAGGTTAGGAGTTTAGCTGAGCTCTATAATTAGAATATTTAAAAAAAAAATTACACAAGCAAGCCATATGGGCACTTAAAAAATGTCCTCATTTAATGTTTTAGATTAGCTTTACAGCTAAATTAGCCTCTATCTGTTGCATATCTATTTCAAATCCACTGCTGGGCAAAGTTTACAAAAATATTTGCTTTCTTAGATTTAATGAGACTGTATTGAGTTTAAAAAGACATCAGTTCTTTAATTTTGATTTTCAGTTTTTATAGCACTGCTTTATGAAATGTGCACATTCAACTGATACGCGTTATCAAAGTATTTTATACCATCTCCAAAATCTACTTTCACTGGAAAACTTGAGGTAAGCATTAGCTAAGGTATGTAAGACACTTCAATTTTCCAAGTATTTTGTATCATTCAATGAGATTATCAAAGTCTTGCTTAGAGCACGTTTGAGTTCCTTTTCCCCCTTTTCTTCCAGAAGAACAACAAAGGAACCAAAAGTCAGTAATGCTTGTGGTTTAGCATCCTTTGTTGTTCAGATACTCTCTTCAATATTAATTGCTGCAATTGTGTTCCATGGCAGGAATTCAGGTCAGTGAGTATTTCATTTTAGCTGTTAATGTAAAATTAATTTAACTTTAAAAAAAAAAAACTGCTTGTTTAGAGGTTATTACGCAAATTACTGAAAAAAAATCTTATTGTTACAACTTATTTTCAACCACTAAAAATGACTTTAGTAGCATAACAGCTCCCTCCAGTGGAGGAAAGACTACTTCATGAAACTGAAGGATATTCAACGTGTTTTTAGGCAATAGTGGTTTGTCCTGTACAACTCAAGCTTGTTGCGTTTAATATCTTTAAGCCTGGAGCCTTATTGGATACTTACACAAAAATACTTCCAACTGCAGTCTTGTTGGTTTACAATTACAAACCAGTGAAATTACACTCTCAAAAATAAATAAGGGAATCCAGCAAAAGAAACAGAATAGCTCTGATGTGACTTAGTACACTGAACTACATACTTAAGATCAGAATCACTTATCCCAAAACAGTACAGCATATGCTTCTAGCTTTCCCAAAACAAATTTTTTTTTTCAGATTTAAGTAACAAGTTAGTCTTACTTCCTTGCATTGAGATAGCCAGCTTTCCGTGTTAGATTTCTATGGACAGGAAATTTCGCAGGATCAGGATCAGGTAAATAAAGTGGATCACTGGCTACTTCCAAGTCTTCTATAGTTTGCTGCATGTTCTCTATTTCACACTCCATTTCCCTGCGAACACTAAGGTAAGTTATGTGTTACTAACAAAGACAATATATTACTAAGTGGAAACAGAAAAATAATTGTGCAAAAAAGGTGCAAAATTTAACAAGAACAACTTACTTTTGTACGCTTGTGCCAATGTTGGTGAGAAATTCTTCCAGCTGCTCAGTGAGATTTTCTGAACCCATTTTAAAAAAACTTATCTTAAAAAAGGAGGAAAAGGGAGAACTTAGTCATGAATGAAACTAAATAAACCAATCAATAAATAAATAATAGGAGGATAAAACTTCAAAAAGAAATCTGGTTTTATTCCTTATTCCCAGCAGTCTCAGCAAAAGGAGCAGAATGCAAGTTTTTGTCTCCAAATGAAGATAGATGTTGACATTGCAAAGAAATTTAATTTCACTGAGAGGATGTGAACAGAGCAAGTGAAATGAAATACGTGGCTGTAGAAACTTGTCTGGGTCAGTCCCCTAACTGTAGATTGTGCCAAGAGGGACAGACAATATGATCTTAAAACATTTCACTCCATATTGGTTCAGGAAAACTGCCACATAAATTGAATTTAGCTGTATGAAACATCAGAACAAGAAGCCACGGGGGGCAGTCCTGTCATTCCCGTTCTCAGATTCACTACAAAGCTGCACCTGAGCAACAGGTTGCACTACCTACCTTGTAAAAGAAAAGAAAACATTTAAAGCTTAGTTATTTTGTACAAGCTCCAAATTCTCCAAGGAAAGCAAAAGTTCTTGGACATGGGAAAGTTTTAAACACTGTGTAGAAATTAATTCCTACACTCTAGCCACATGCTAGAAAGTTTCCAAAAAGCTTTCTCTATAACGCCCATCCTAAAATAAACCCATTATATTAAACAAACTCAAATCAGAATGATCTTGAGCATTCCAATTCTTTCACACTTGATTAGAAACAGTAGTGATGTGATTTTGATAATTATCTCAGAATAGCTGCCACAGGAAAGAGCTTATCTGTCTCTGTGTTAATTTCTAAGAAGGTACACTTTATGCAGACCTGCATGCATGGAAGTTTTAATCAGATATTTCTGTCTGTGATCCAGTGGAGAAAAAAAACCAAAACAAGCTAACAGAGAACAGCACCAGCAACTGAGACCTCAAATTTAGCCATCTAGAATTTGGATTAGAATTAAATCTTTCTATTTGGCATCCAGACCTTCCCAAAAGGAGCATGTCATGATGAGATTCAAAAATGTCCTACAGAATTCTGAACAGAAAATGAATAGTGCTAACGGCACTTGGCAACAAGTACGACAGCTATAGGGATGGAGATGGGGTTTGCTTCCCTGGATTGTAGAAAGAGGTCTTGCAATGAATTTCAGTAGATCAACTCTCATGAAGTACTCTTACATCTTCTTCCAAATCTACAGCTTACAAAGTGTGAAATTACCTGAGCTTGCATGTATCCTAGCAAGGGTTCTAACACAGCAATTTTCTTCTTGTACTGCAGAGTATTTAATGCACAGAAATAATGCATCATGGTCTGATGCTGTTTTTTCCTGGAAGTATACACATCTTCTGTAACTTCAGCCTTGATCTAAAGAGATACAGACAAGGAGAGGGGGAAAAAAGAATGTTTCAGTCTTGGTATTTATCACATGCCTTCCCAACCACTTTATAAACAGCAAGAAAAAAAAGAAAGAACAATACAGTAATGTTCTAAGCTCTATCAGCATTAACTTTTGTGCACTACAATTCCCTTTCTGTAATTCACAGATGAGAGATGCATGAAAAGTACATACAGTATTATATACAGTAGTAGTTCATTACAAAACAACCAGACTACAGCATCATAACTTTCACCTTCTAGCTTTTGCAGTGTATTCAAGAAAACTTATTTTTGTGTTCTGAAACAAACTGTCCAGAATGCTAAAACGTCAGCTACCAAACTTCAAGTGCAATCTGCTGTACGTTATCTTTCATCACAAATACATACATTAGACAAAAATTAATTCTTAACTCCCCTAGAAGTCTTCTTATCAGCATTTTGTTTTACAAACCTTTTCATTTTCCCTTCTTTTTGATAACCGACTGTATCGGATAATGGCAGCATCATGGTCTAAGCAATGAAGAGAGAATAAGGGATTATTTTGATAAGTTAATTACTTACGAAACAGTACATAAAAACGTTCATAGTCCCATGTCCTGTATAGCAACTCAAATACAAAGTTCTGCCATAATAAAGCCTTTAATAATTCTTCTTGCTTCTTCATAATTACTACATGGCTGCCAACACTTGGGCTGAAGATAAATTCTTACCAATTTCTCTCAGTCTGAGAACCTGACTCAAAATAGTGTCAATTGTCCATGAAAACCTCTAACTCATCTTTTTTTGCTTCTGAAGCAATAAACTATCTAGATTAAGAGAAGGACATAGCAGAGCAAAAGTAACTACTGACATTAGGAAGAAGACTATCAGACAAATTTTAGGGAGATGAGATTTGTATTTTTCAGTGCATTTTAAGTCCTGAGTTTAAAAAGTAAGCTAAGACCTTACTCTTCACATTAATTTTAGAAGCATAATCCCAAATTATTTTATAACTATATACACATGTAGAGTATTGTGAGGAAGACTAATACTGTCTATTTGCCTTAATGCTTTGGTCCACAAAGCAGAAATTTACAAGATGTTCAATGATATCTGGCTGCCTAAATATTAAACAAATTACAGCATAATTACTTCAGGCCTCCCAACTATCTTCACTGATTTTCTGAGTAAATATTCTACAATAATACCATTGTATTGCAATATCTGTAACATTGACTATTTTACACTTACCATTGCTTGCAATTTGGAAAACTTCTTTTAGAGTTAATATCTCTACAAAACAACATATCACAATTAGTGAAGTTATTATTAACATTTATACAGATATAGATATACAAACACTTCTCATGCCATGCTACATTGCTGAACAGGTGCAGTCCATACCTCATGCCATACTAAATTATCACTACAGTCATCTGCAGCTGGCAAAGTCTGCTCCTACTTTGGATCTTAGTACCATTTATGTTGCTCTCTGACTTCCAAAAATGATACTGTAGTGTAGCAAGTTAAGGAGAAATTTCCAAAGACTTTGAAAAAGATGATCAGTCCAAAAGCATCACCTATTGTTCTGCTCAGGGCTTTGGTCTTAGTTGGGGAAGTGAGAACACATAAGAAGGGGAAGTATCAGGAAACAGAAAACCCCACAACACTGTGATTACTGCTATATGTGCAATTTCTCCTACCTAAACTTAGTCATGTTCTAGCTGTTTTTCCAGTCTCAGTCAGGAAACAGAAATGAGTACAATGCTTAGGAAAACTTGCTCCAATCTTGACTGCATTTTTGTGTCACTTCACAACATAAACTAGCAAAAAGCTATGTTCAAGTTTACTGTAGAGCAAAGACAAAGAAAAAAAGTATGCAAAAGCTTTAAAGAAAGTGTCTGTGAAGTACATAATGAAGTACTGTATAATTTAATACTATGTTAGCTGGTGTTTAAAAAAAATGTCAGTAAGAAAATTTCATTTGCTATTATCGCCTCTTCAGAAAATATTGACAGGAGACCCCAGGCTCTAAGCAGTAATATTAGCCTTGAAAAATTCACCGTTGTGGATCCAAGTTACTTTGTTTTTAACTTTGGTTTATATTTGAAACCCATTTACCACACCAGCCTCTTCAATTTAGCACACTGAGTAAAGTCTATCATATTCAGTTCTATTATTTTAGACCAGGCAGATTAAGCCAGATCTGTTACAAAAATTAGAAGTTCTTCATCTTTTGCTTACACTTAGAAATTATTACCAGTAGGGTAAAAGAATTGCCTTAGTGGGTCTGAAGCAGTGACTGAGCACCTGGTGGGAAGGCAGGGCCAACCCAGGGGAGCTCAGGTGCATGCAATGCAGTGCAGTGCAATGCAATGCCCTTGAGTGACCAGAAGGGGTGGAGCGGAGATTCCCCCTTCCCAGACCTTATTTAAAGGCTGGCAGTGGAGGCAAGGATACCTTGCTGGAGATCACTGTGTACCTAAGGCCTTCTAAGGGTAAGCAGATTATTTTCTCTTTGTTTCTGTGTCTATGGCTTCTGCATTTAGGCTTATCTTCGCTTGCTGTAGCCTAGGACTTTGCTACCCTGCTATTATTGCTGTGCTTTCTATTGCATTATTAGTGTTACAGTAATAAAGGAAATACTACAGTTTTGAATTTAATTCAGTTAGTATATTTATGTTGTGATGTTTGTATATACACAACTATTTCCTGAACATGTAAATGATCTGAAAATGTTTATAGCAACTCCAAAATTTTCAACTTGAATAGTTGCTTCTATAATATAAGTAGTATTTCTGTTGTAATGCAGTAGTATTTAGTTATTCAACTTCTGAGTAGAAACAACGTATATTAAAAGTATTAAGAGGTGCATACACTTGAGAGCTGAAAAATAAGTGGAAGATCCTATTGTGTACAATAAGAGCCATAGAGATAGAATGCTGTGATTTCTGTTATTGATGCCATGGGAAAAAGCAGTATTTGTTTGACCACCCTACCTTTTAGATCTCTTTCTTTAAACTGAGTAATAGGAAACATCATTGCATCTGCAAGTTGAGTTGAAAGTACTGCATGGCAAGAACTGAGCTGTAAAATAAGGGAAAAAAGGACATTTTTAGGGAAACAGTGCTGAGACTAAGGAAAGTAAGGAAGCAAGAGAGGTTTCACTAAAATGTGATGTACAACTTGAACATAATTTTTCAAATTCACTTTTGCAGCTACTTTCTTCTAGGATTCCTTATTTCACCATCATCTTTACATAGAAGACTTTCACAGCATACTATTTTCCTTATTCCCTCCATATACTCCAAACTGCTGAATCATGTCAGAAGATGGCCTTCTGGTGACCAGTCAATTTATTTCTACAGCTGCACTCCAGCTATATCACAGTCCTTTTTTTTTTTTTTTTTTTTTTTACAGAAGATGATCCAAACAAAGTGTTCTTTCTATCAAAAAGTAGTGTTTAAACAGAGGAGAGGGATCATGAGGAAAAATTCTGATTCTTAATGATGCTAAAATATTTTTTCAGAAGAGTCAGTCACTCAGCCTGTTTCTAATATGGACAGTAAAAGGCTCCTTTATCAGTCAGGTATCTGAAATCAGGGGCTGTAAATACCCTGATGTGTTTCTTATAATTCTGTAATGTCACTTCTCATTCTGTGATGCTTTTGGTTTTGTAGTTAAACTACCTTCATCCTCAACAACATGCACGCACTTTGCTGAATTGATTCTTTACCTTTAGGTTATGTAACCTTAAGCTTATACTGCAACAGAAGTTCCACGTCATCAAATGAAAGCCATTTCTGAACCTCAAATATCTGAAAACTACAGTACAACAAGTCAAAGTGAATACATGACAAAAAGTAGCAAAGGAAATGAAATAAATGCAAGTACTTGCCTCATCAATCACTTTTGCAAATTGCTGTAAAGTAGAATTCATAACTTCATCATCTCCCCCTAATGGAAAATGCTGCAAAAAATACAATGAAACAAAAATAAAAGGAGGTATGCTGGTTGTAGTGTTTTCTGCCATTCACACAAGTACAACATTCATGTCTAAGAATGTACCAGGTATTTATTTTAAAATGATGCAGTTCAAACATTGTGGGACTATTCTATGAAGCCCTTTTTTTTTTTTCTTTTAATTGTCTCAGATAAAAAAGGTTTTTGGAAAACAGTAAGTAACAATTCTCCATCACTCCCTACCCCTCAGCCCCCCCCTTCTCTCTTCTCTGCCCCTTCTCTTCTTAACCAGATGACAGGATGCATGAGGATGGCACAAGGCTGCATCAAGGGAGGTTTAGATTAGATATTAGGTAAAATCTGTTTGCCATAAGTCATTAGGAACAGGGTTCCTAATGAGGTCGCTGATTAATTCCCTAAGCCTGTCAGCATTCAAAAAGCATTTGGATAATGCCCTCATTAATATGCTTTAACTTTAGTTCATCTTTGTAGGTCTCTTCCAACTCAAATATTCCAAAACAACACCAGAAATAAAGTCCCCAGATCTTATTAACATTCATCACAGTAAGAAGAACTTAATTCTGGAAAAGAGTCATAACAGGACACATTTCTCTTCAGCAAACTCTATGTGCACCATTTTTCCATGCAGAATAGAAAGCACCTGTGTTTTTATTGGAAGAACTGATATGAAGATAGGCTGATTCTTTTGGCAATGATTTGAGCCACCAACCTTAACAGTTTGCTTTATCTGAATCAAACCTGAATACATTCTGTACTGTGCTCTGGGAGATAAAAGACTACAAAAATACAGTGCTGACCACACAAACCAACAGTGATTTATACTATACCTGTTTCTCATATTCCTTCAGAAGCTTTGAAGTCAGGTGAGTTGCTGCACTTAATTCATTCTAATTTAGAAAAAAAGAAAGAAATTTGTTACTTTTTAAGTTATTATTTTCCTTTTAAATATGTGATTGTTTAAAAAATTTTGCAGACATGGAACTTAGATGCAGGAAGCCTGATTACAGATTTTCAGAAAACCTAAGAATTTTGCCCTTTCTCTTCTATAGCAATGGTAAGAGCTGCACATAATCAGTATTTACAAATACGAAGTTTACAGCTTATACTATGCACAATGATTTCTGTAATTTTTGATGGTATGCAATACATATTTGCTTTAAATTATTTCAAATTTGTTCTCCTAAGAACTTGATGTTTGCAAAGGCAAGAAAAGACTACAGTAGACTTCACGACCACCTGGCTACCAACAGCTCTGACTTGTACCCACATGAGAGAAAATGCAAAAATTAAAAGCAAAATAGAAAGGTCAATGGTAAATGAAGATTAATGGAAATAAGAAAAGCAAGACTAACAAATCCGTAAAAATGTCCAACGGTACAAGTATACAATAATTAAAAATACAGCCAGAAACTTAGTTGTTCAGAAAAAACACAACATAATTTCTGCCTTGGCATGCAAGTAGAGTTACTGACAGATGAGTAAAATAGTATGAATGTATTGTGGATAAAAAAATATCTCCCATTCGGTCCACACTACTGTGCACAGTGAGACCTTCATAGCAAGCAGTTCAGAAATATTTGGGGAATGCAATAAAATTACAAGATAAGAGAAGTCTTTTTACTTGTCATCAGAAATTCTGTTGCAAAAGAAATCTTGGGTGACAATCAGAATTTAGATCTCACTATTCCTTAGTGTATGGAAAAACAATTTAATGCTTATTTTATAAACATGAAACACTTTCACAAAGTTTAAAAACATACATACTTTGCTTATAAATTTTCCAAAAAAGCAAAGGACATAGAATTGGTTTGAAAGATTTATAATGCATTCAAGAATTCAGTAACAGTACCTGTGCATCATATACTCTATGCATTGCTTGAAATAATTGATTGACGTAATTGGAAATTGCAGCAGCATCTTCTTCAAATACTCCCAGCAAAGAACGAGTCTGTAAGAATGAATCAGACAAACAATGTGCCAAGTTAGCAAAGAAGTATTTAAATGCAACACAATTTCCAAGTTAAGCAGCAGTGCTGCAGATTCCCTTCTGAGAAGTTTATAAAGTCTCTCTCACAGCATCCACCACCGTCTCCAGGAATGCTATGTGCTGCATATCAGAAAACTAGAAAAAACAACAAGAAATTGTATTTTAAAATGACATCCAAGCTCAGTCTTGCTGGTACTGTTGGCCTGTCTCCAGGTTAAAGGAGTACGCTGTCAGACAGGACCAAGAGATGAGGATAAGTATTAATTATAAGCATTGGAATTGTGAGCTACTGCTGGTATATCATTATGGTCTCCCCAAGGAAAACTGACTGGAAATAAGCAGTGTGTCAGGTACACATTTTTTCTGCAGAAAGACAGCTGTGGCTTTCCAGCACTCTTTCTTCTGCACAAGTAGCTGCTGGCTGTGCTGGGATACGTAACTCTCATCTGCAATAGCAGCCAATTCTGTGTTCAAAAAGCTGAGGAACTGAAAGTGAACAACAAATAACTGATAGAATCTACATCTTCTTGATATGTACACTCCTCCCCCCCATCACTTCACAATGAGAAGATCTGTTCTTTTGTCTGCTGACCCCAGCCTGTCAGTCAGCCTGCCCTTAGCCGGTGCTACCCACAAATGCACCTCCTGCATAACTTTACAAGTGGTCGCTCTCTGTATTGCTGTCCACATACTGGACTTCAAAACAGTGATCACTACCATTTAGGTCTAACTATTGCACTATTTTTTCCACCCAGTTGCAGTCTGTACTTCCCTACTTTGGCCAGAAGAAAGTTGCTGGAGACAGATCAGAATCCTCGGGTAAGTTGGCATGAATGACATTCGCTGCCCTTGATGAAATGACTGACTAGACAAGAAGGCAATCAGGTTGCTTAGGGATAATTTTTCCTTAAGGTTAATTAAGATGCTTACTCAGTGCTCTTGCATCTTTGCATTTGGAATCACTATTAGCAGATAGCTTGGCAAAAGGGGGAAGAGCAGAGAATGTAACTGTAACTCTGCACAAGCTACATTCACTCTTCCTAAGAAAATGTTGCATAGTATTTAGTTGCGTAGCGCTAAAATATTGGCTGTGATGCTTGGATGCAAGGCCAATCACTTGCAAAACCCACAAAATAAACCTTTAATTCTTAACTTCTTGGCAAGAAGACTGTGCTTTCATTTTCAGGTTCATACTAAAATTAATGTCCAGACAAAAAATGAAAAGAATGGGGACAGATTTTTTTAATTCCTCACAAGTCGTTGGTTTCAAACACTGGAACTTGTTAATTCTCTTCCTTAGCCTTCCTCAGGCTGAGTAACTGTAGGTTCCCTGATTAGGAATGGATGAAACTTATGGGGCTTGGGAAGAAAATGAGAGAGCAACACAGGAGATCAGGAAAACTCTGAGATCAGTGGAAAGCACTGGATCGCACCGCATACAAAACATGGTAATAAAAACTTGAAATGTGCCTTAGAATGTAGTCCATCTCCCCTTGTATAAACATTTATCAAGGGTGTTGTTTGATCACTTGATCATGAAAGCCTCTTATTTAATTCAAATTGATGAGTGGTTGTCCCACAGATGTGATCATACCATATAACTGCTACAGGATACCTAAAAGGAAAGAATATACATAAGCAAACAGCATTACCAACACAGCAGATCACTTTAATGATGGTTCTTGTTTATAAAACAACTGGAAAAAGTGTTGGGGGGTGGGTGGAGGAAGAGGAAAGAGGTGGAATGCTCGGATGGTTGCCAGGTGTGGCGACACGTTGTGTCACCCTAATAGCTGTGAGTCTTCCAGACATGAAAGAATGCAGAAGAAAAAATTACATAGTACCATAAAGACTGAATTATATACTCGTGACCTTTAAATGGAGCATTAACAAACCTGACCCTGCAATTTGAAAGTGTTACCCTGTTTGATTCCTGGATTATATTTACTCTCTAATATTCTATAATAGAGAACCCTGTGGAATAAAAGCATTTCTATGGGTTTTATGGTTAAAATATCAGTTATTGACTTCAAACTGACAATGTTATTATACTGATGGAAAGAAAACTGTCTGAAATTGAGAAGTTATGACAGATAGTGACTAATAAAAAAATGGAGGAACTGTTCACTCACATTTCTAGTGAAAAACCGAGGAGCTCCTTACGATGCTTTCATCCCATGTACATCAGCAGCTGTACTAGAAGCTACCAGTAAAAAACTGCACAAGGAAACCACCTGTTTGGAAGTCAGTGAACTGTTAAACAATTCATGTCTTCACACGTGTTGTATTGTAAGAGACATGAGATGGAGTCTGTACTATTAAGGCCTGTGGATTTTTTGTGGTGCAATAGTTTGGAACTGCAAATAAGAGAGCAGAAGCTCTCTAAACACATACATATGCACACTGAATATGTGTACAACATGTGCACTATCTGAACTGTGCTGCTTTGCTTATCAAAGACAATGTAAAATGTCATTTGGTTTATGTCTAAAAAGAGAAGGTTTTGATTTTTATCCTGCACCAAGAGGAAATCAATGGTTTATTCACCATTTAAGAGATCTTCCTTCTCTCAGACGCAGAGTAAGTTTGATTTGAAGTTCACATAAGTTAGCATCTCAAACATATCTAATGGTACCGAATTGCAGTGCACAGCTCAGCCCTGAGAAACTGTGTAGATTAATGGTCTTTTTTTTAACATGACAACAGAACAGTACAAACACCCAGATGTCGCAACTTCTACAGAAAGCATGGCTTCCTTTTTCTTCAAGATGTTGTCATTTTCAATGTATTGATTTCAAGATAAAAGAAATGAACTGATGTAGTAGAAGACTATAGAACTATAGTTGCATTCTTCTAAGCGTGATTACTGAAATCTTAGGTTGGCTGGAAAATAGAAGAATTTTATAGCTCTAATAGAAAGTGTAATAGTTGAAGTACATCAACAAACAAGCATAGGGTTGAGTGAGGTTTTGCTAGTCTGCATTTATCACAAGCAGTACCAAAGAGAAGATTCTAGAATTATGTTCTAAAATGTAACCTTTTAGCCTATGCTTTCCAAATGACACTTCAGTTTTATGTGCTTGAAAAAAACCCACCTCAACATCCCATTTGATAGAGATCTTATCAAACTGACATTGACATTCTCTATAAATACAAACAGTTTCGATTTCCATCAACTGAGAACAGATCTTCTGAGAACGGACAATTATGTTGAACTACTGTTACTGTGACACTTTCATATTTTTTCTTCTTTGTGAGAGTACATCAGGTCTGGTCTCCAGGCCACAGACTGTGCAACAAACCAGATCTTGTCTGACATCTGGTACCAGAGCTATATGGGACACTGTCTTTTGGAAAGCAACGATACACCTCCTACACAGCCTTCTTTTCCAAGCTGTCCCTCCACTTGATCTAGATTTGTCGCAGTCATTGTCACTGCCATTATAGGGATTAAAATCCTCTGTTTAGCAACTGGAAGTTTCTGTGGCTGAGGAATCAAAACTATCAATGCATATGCTATTACAGCATTGCTATCACAGCTATTACAGCACAGGAACTCGTGCTCATCTGCATAAACAATGCAGCCAAACAAGGATCTAATTCAAAAGAGTGAATAATTTATATGGATATTCACACTGTAAACTTTTCCATGCCAAAGAAAAGCGGTGGTACAAAGTAACTGCTGTTGTTGCAGGCAGCAAGGGAGACCCGTACTGCGGAACGAAGCATTTTGTGCTCGATAGCAGCACGAAATAAACGGCCGTGTAATAGCACGGCATCGCTGACAGAGGTCAAACAGCAGGAATGGAGGCGAAGGTATCGGAGCAACTGCAGCCATCTCGGCACCGCGCACCTCCCACTCCTCACAGCGGCAACAAACGCCACGAACGCCCGTCCGTTGAAACGTTCGCATATTTCGTGCAAGACGAAGACGACCAAAAAGCCTCCCAGAACGAGGTCGGACTCTATCGCTGCGGGCGCCCCCAGGTACGCACGGACGCGCTCCCAGGAGCGGCGGCACGAGGGGACGCTCCGCCCCGCCCGAAGCTGACGCCGCTCCGCGCCCACGCTCAGCCCGCAGACGGCGATGTGCCGCGCACAGCGGCCGCCACCGCGCCGGCACTGGCTGACGGCCCGCAGCGCTCCGAGCCCGCGCCGCACGGGCGGACGGACGGCCGGGCCGGGCCTCCCGCCGCGCGCCAGCGCTGCCGAGACGCTGAGTGGAGGCGCGCTAGGCCTGGCGCTCCCGAATCAAGCCCGATCTGCCCCCCCCTCACCGAGCCGCTCCCCGCCTCGCCTACCTGAGGGCTGTCTTCCAGCGTCTCCTCGATGGGCAGCTTGTCGATGCCGGGCATGGCGGCCGCGGGGACTGATCTGCGCCGCTCCCGCTCCCCTCGGCTCGCCCAGCTGGCTGGGCCCCCCGGCAGCGCAACGCGCGGCCCCGCCCCGAACCGGATGTCCCTCCCACCTGCCACCCGCTTGCCCTCGCGATTGGCTCCGCCGCCCAGCTGCGCGACTTGTTATTGGTCAGCGGGCCCTTCCGTCCGCTCGCGTTCCAGTTCCCGCCTCGGCGGCCGCCTGACGGGAGGTGTCTGGTGGTTCGGGTTGTTCTCGCGCGCGATGAGCGGCGGGCGCGGGGCCTGGCGCCTCGGGGCGGCGGTACCCGTGTGGGGAGCGCGGGGGCACAGCCGGCACCGCGTCCTGTCAGGGTGGGGACGTCCGTCCCGCTCCTGGGGCGGGAACCGGTTGGTCTGAGCCAGGTCGGTGCGTGCTGCTACACGGAGGAGGAAGAAACTGCTCCTGAATTGCCTTTCGTACAGCTCCGTGCTTGGATGTTGTGCTTTAGGTTACCGCTCTGGGTTGAGCAGTTCGTGTTGTAAGGATAGGTCTCTGAGGAGGCATGAGCTACGTACAGATTGTTAATGATGCGTGATTTAATTTAAACGTACCTAAGAAAGTCAACATACGCTGTGCCGAACCAGGCTGCGCGCTCATTCTCGCCCTGAAAGCTCTGACAAAACCACAGCCAGCGGTGCCGGCTGTTCGCAGTTGCGCACGGGCTCAGCTCTGAAGCTGCTGGCGTTTCGCTTCTGCGTTTCAGAGCAGCTGGTGCTGCTGGAGGTGCCCGTTGCTTGGGAGCGGCTGTTCCTGCCGGCTGTGCCCGGCGTGCAGCCCGCTGAAGCTGCGCCCAATGGCCCGGGGGAGCGAAGCGCTCACTGCTGTGCTGTCCTGTCAGAAAAGTCATATTTTACTTTTAAAAACATGAAGGCAAGACCTTTACGATATTAAACAGTATTGAACTGCAAGCAATTGATGTTGCAGGTTTTTTCGTTTGTTTTTCAGTTGGGGTTTTTTTTTTCTTCCTTTTTTTCCCCCTAGGGAGCAGTGAATAAATGTCACTGCTAGAACTCAGTTCAGTGGGTTCTTTTACTAGCTCATCTGGTGACTCATGTGGCTGAGGCAAACCACACTGCTAACTTCCTTATGTACTTATCAAGTGAGAGAAATATAGAGAGTTATCTTACCAGGTTTAAAGGCTAAGCCTTGTATCTTCTTGTTTGATCTTTTGCTTGCTGAGCTCTAACTGGGTCTTTAAGTATGAGCAAGCAACAGCAGTGTTGGCTCATGACCTACATACATGATTTTCGTATCAGTTAACTTGTGACCAATTTCTTACAGCAGTCTTCTGTAAGCGTTGCTCTCTATTTCATAATATATATTAGTGTCATTCCCTTAGTAGAACTCAGACAAGGAGTAAGGGACGTCAAACAGAATTATTTCTAGTTACCTTTGCATTTTTACAGCTGCAGATGAGAGAAAATACACATTTATTTAGCTCCCATAGAATGAGAAAAATAGCTCTTAAAAAAACGAAACTTTTGCAGATATGGAACAGGTTGCCCAGTGAGGTTGTGAAAGCCCCCTGAGTGGAGGTGTTCAAGGGGCTTTGAGCAACCTGGTCTGGAGGGAGGTGTCTCTGCCTACACCAGCGGGGTTGGAACTCAATAATATTAAAAATCCTTTCCAACTCAAACCATTCTGTGATTCTGTATATAAACAAAACGATAACAGACAAGTTTTTAACATGTAAAAATGTGCTTTGGTATCTCAATTGGCAAGTAGCATGATGTTTCGTGTCTCTGTTTATCTTAATGTTTCAGTTCAATGAATCAGTTCATTTTAGTAGCAAGAGAGAGCCCTTTCTAGTTGTTCTATAGTCTACCAGTGCTTCTTCTAGTTCATACTTAGGTTTCTAAATAGGTCCCTTACATGGAAACAATCAATAATGTCTTAGTAGCCTTGTAGATTGAGATATTTGTGAAAATGTACACAAAGCATTTAAAAGTTTATTTGGGATATCTATTTGGCTGCAGTGGAGGAGATTGGATAGCAGTGAACTGAGGAATCCGTAAGAATCCACCAGTGAGCATGTTTGTAGTGTTACGCTTCTGTCAGAATTGTAAACTTTCTTAGTGTGTATGACTCTTCCTTTTTCTCGTAAGTTTGGAGAACTAATACTTGGCACTATATAAACAGGGAGAAGAGCAGCCAACAGCTCTTTTAAGGATTTCAGATGTGTCCCCTAATGGAGAGAACTTTGGCTCTGCTGCAGAGTGGAATTAGCTGTCTGGATCAGGTAGGCTTTATTTGTATGTTACACGTTAACAAGCATACTGTTTCTTCTGATACCTTTGAATTTACCTTGAATTTATGTTGTGTTCACTTAATCACCCTACATCAAAGTAGCTTTCACTTAACTAAGGAACAGCTAACTGCTTTCAGTTGTGCTTTGAAAAAAAATGATGTGGTATTAAGGTATTCTTGCAAAAAAAAAAAACCCTTTAGTTTTGTAGTTGGCTTTGAATATAATCTCTGTATTTAATGTTCAAAATGTATTTGAAAGGTCGATCTGTGCAGCAAAATGTCTAGGGTGGTGATATACTGCTGCACTTGGGAGCTGTGGGAAAGGTGAGATGAAAGGCAATTTTCTGTGTGATAAGTAATCAAGAAAGATTATGTGTGCTGTTCACAGTGTTCCAAAAGGCTGAAAATACAGCACAGGCTGTTGTGAAAGGTGACCTGACAGCAGAGTTGCAATAGGTGGTGGTGGCAATACTTAGCATCTGCTTGAGAGACGAACGCTGCTGTCCCTGGGCAAAGAACAGGAGGCTTAAGATCCGCAAGGGATATGAATTTTCTGCTTCATCAAGTATAAATTCTATTAGAAAATTGTTTTGGTATATTCAAGGAACAGTGATTTCTCCTGTGATTGATTTTTGTCATCGAGTTTTCATTGTCAAGTTTCTTGTGCTGCTCTCATTGTTCCTTCAGATGTAGTTAGGCAAAACTTCGTATGGGTTCGTATGGGTTGCAAGGGAAGAACAGCTCGTTTGTAATAGACTAGGATGATGAGATAAAATTTTTGAAAGAAGAATCAAGCTCAAATTATACTTGCAGCGTGAGTTCTTAGAAATGGAATCCAAATCTTTGCTATCAAATTCTGCTGCTTTAGAATTATAGAATGGCTTCAGTTGAGTTTAAAACTAATTAAGTTTTCTGCTCTATTG
Organism: Chrysolophus pictus; assembly: GCA_037305975.1. Taxonomy (NCBI): domain Eukaryota; kingdom Metazoa; phylum Chordata; class Aves; order Galliformes; family Phasianidae; genus Chrysolophus; species Chrysolophus pictus. The sequence goes on from CM074587.1 coordinate 11,402,856, forward strand.
AGAATATGTCTTTATCCTCCTTTCTTGTGTAAAAAGCATTGGTGACCGTTTATTTTTTTTTGCTAATGACAAATTGCTTTCTTCTACAGTTCAGCAATCTTCTCTTTAAAGAAATATTAACATCATTTGGTTGTTAGATCTTCAGTCTTTCCAGTAGATTTACCTCTGTTTCATTTTGGTATTAGTACAAACTTGTTACCGTTAGAATAAATTCCCTTTTCATGAGAAATTTTTATAAATAGTTGTATGGATTTGCACTAACACTGTAAGGTCCCTTAGGTGTGTGGTGTTTCATTTTCACTGAATTCCTCAAATTAGGAAGCACTGTGAGCAGTTACCTTGGGAACTTCTGAATTGGTACTTCCAGCTCCTGTGTGGAGTTGCAGCCATGCACGGTTTCAAAGCAGTGTTGGCGTATTTGTTACTGCACTGCAGTCTCCGGGTCTGATTCAATTCAACTGCGAGCAAATTAATATAATTATTTTAACAGTAAGTTTCCTATTCAGGTAACGTTGTTGAACAAATGTAGCAGCTGAGCAAACATAAACACCAGATGGCAGTATTTGATTAGTTTCTGACCTCTGCCTGTCAAATCCATTCCATGTTTTTTGACTAATTTTATTAAACCTATTTTTGAGAGCGACTGAGATCTTTTTCCTGAAAAGTCTGTAAGATAAACGAAGAAATAAACCCTGAAAGAATGAGAACCTCCAACTGGGAGCTAAAAGCAAACTACTCTGAAGGGTTTTTTTTTTTGTCCTCCACAGTCTCAGAGAGACCAAAAGTTACAGCTACTTGGTTAGTGTAATGGTTTGTTTTGTGGAGCAGTGTGCTTCCTCAATGCTACTTCTGCCTCCATGGACCTTTTGTGGCAATTCTTGGTAGCTTCCTAAAGAGATCACGCCTACGAAGGCAGCTAGCAGTTTGGGACTTCATTTATGTGGTAATCTAACTGTAAACCATGTAGTTTCAGTAAATCTAATCTCTATTCGTTATGGTGAAATGAATGTTTTCTGAAATGTTTTTGTGTAAGTTCTTAAAAAAAAAAACTTAAAAAACCAACCAAACAAAAAAACCAAACACCAACACACAATATGTATACATAGATAGTGGTCTGTATTTGGAAACCAGCTTCATTTACACTCATTAAGAGGTTTTTTTTATTATTAAAGTCCACATTTGTTTCTGAATTCAAGACACTGTCTATCAGTGATCGTGCTTCAAACCTCCTTAGGATAGAGAAATTGATAAGTGGCACCAAATTCATTACAGAATTTGTATTGATTTCTTTTTGACTTGTTATTTTTTGGGGACTCTTTCTTTTTAAAGTTGATGTTCCATCTAAAAACTGTAGAGGCAGAAAACTGATTTATCAATTGCTTGGAATACAAGAGCCTTAGCTTTATCTCTTCAGCAACCTCTCAACTTGGTGTGTTGTCAGAAGTCTGCAGTCAAGAAAAGAAGCTCCGTTGTTCATCTGGGAACTCAGTTTATGTTGCATTAGGACCAGCTATACTTATATATAAAGGGCTGTAAGGCCCTCATTTCCTGCTGACCTCTGATTCATTAGATGCATCATGAAACTCCTGAAATTTCTGGACAGATGAGACTTCTCCAGAGGCTACCAGTGTGTTACAGATTCTTGTGAAAACAGTGATGGGTCTGTTACATTGTGATCTTGACACTCTTGAAATTTCCAGTTAGGAAAAGTTATGTCAGCTGCTCTGCAGTTTTCTGAAAGCTGACACTGGGTTTCCTTCAGAAAAGGATGTTTGAGCATTAAGAAGAACCTGAGGGAAGATTTTGGCAGTTAAGAATTTCTTTCTTCAGGTTCAGACCTTACCCATCTGAAACATACAAACTGCACATTCTTTTTGCCTCAAGTCTTCATATACATTCATAAAACACCATTAGCCTAGTACAGAAGATTAACTCTAAACACTGTCAATATGTTCTTGGAATTCTCAATTTTCGTATTCTGCCATGGATCTTTTATTGGATTTCTAAGCCAGCTTTCTTAGCAACTGAGTTTGGACAGGCTAGCGGAGTTCATGTTTTGCTCAGGAAGTTAGTGGGAGTGTGGAACATGGATATGAAGAGCCTTGCTCTGAGATGAGGAGTCCTACGGGCCTTGTTACTCTTCCTCGACGCTGACACGATCAGAAGGCATGTCAGTAGCCAGTGAGCTTCTTATACAGGTTTGTATGATTTTTCTTCTTTGTCTATACTTTGTAGTTGCTGATGCTGCCAAATGGTGGTTGCAGCTCAGCTCGCAGATGGTCTCTGTGTTTATTCTGCTGTCCCTTCAAAATATATTGACGTGTTGATAAGGTGTCTTGGTAAGATCACTTCTTGAATCATTGCTGAGTCAATCCAGTAAGTCAATGTCATGCAGCCGGATGTCATTCTGATATAAAATAATGTATGATTCTGTGTTTCACACTAGAATCTCCCTCAACACTGCACCACCAGTTCCATGCTGTGCCATTTCCCTACAAGTTTTTCTACTTCTGTTAATCCTAAAGGTTTACCTTGGGCAATTTACAAATGAACAGTATCTGTACTTTGATTTTCTGTATTTTTCTTTGTATAACTTGTTAACTACGAGAATGACTGATTACACAGAATAAACTACTCTCAGTAAATAGTGAAACAAGAAAAAGAGGGTGAGATTTTTCCTCTGAAACAGTACGATCCTACATCATGTGTTCCAGAGTTATATTTTAGAGGGGTAAAATTTGCTTTCTGAAAGAAAAATATTGCTTCATTTTTTGTATTTATCATATAGCTGTATCTAAAATATGAAAAGAGGTTTTCATAAATGAGAAGTTGTTACTGACCGTGTATAAATGGCCAGCAGTTGAGTTTGAAAATGTTACAGCTGATGCTCTCTTTATAATGAATGAAATCAGTGATCTTTTCAAACTTTGAACTTCAAAAGAAATGCTTTAAATCTTTTATCTCCATTACACATGATTTGTGGTCATTTTAAGTATGTGCTCTGTGGAATAATTTCTGTTGGTTATAAACCCACTTACAGGAAAGAAGAAACACCTAGCAGGTCAAGGGTGTTCATACCTGTACGTTCGAGTGTGTGGCTAATATTACTTCAAGTTTTGTTTTTATTTTGTATAGTATGATCAGGAAATTTCACATATGGTGTCCTTCAAAAAAGCTGTGACAAAGCTATTTTAATAAGAAAAATTAATGTATGAATTATTTAAAATAGTTGGTGCAACTGTTACTGCTAACTAATCCAGGCACTTGGAAGGCAATTACACTGAGCTCTGACAACATTGCCAACCCACTGCACAGCGCCTTATGCCAAAAGCTATTGTTGTTTTATTGACCACGTTCACCATTACATATGCATATGAAAAAACAGAGGCATTTTCATTGGGATTAGCCTAATAGCATTAAGAGATTATTTTTTAAATTTCCTTGGAAGGAAATTCACTTAAATGAGATTACTTATTACTTGACTGGTTTCCTATCGTGCTGCTATGTTTAGGTAAGTGGAGTCCATTAGAGTATAAAGTTTTTTTAAAAAAACTGATTTTATACATTAATGATTTCAAATAAAAGAGAAGTCCTATATTTGTGCATAGCTTCTTTTGAGAAAGTTAAGTCGATGTTCTGGTTTGGAGAGATAACACTTCTTGTCCCTCTTGGTGGCCCCCCTGGTGTCACCATTAGTTGCTAATTACTTGCAAACAAATAAACAATTAACTCCTCGTGCCTCTTGGTGGGAGAGTTTTCATTGACATGCTAAAACTTTCTAATAAAAGATTTAATTAATGACGTTGCAAATCCAACCCCCTTGTCAACATAGCTATAAGGAGGACTTCTAGAGAAATGCAAGTACAGTGTATGTGCTGTGCTGGCTGAAGGTGAAACCATGGCAAGTACATCGCTGTGTGCAACTAATCCATCAGCATCTCAGAATCTTCGGAAGGTGTCTGGTTTTGTAGAAAATAAAACCACACAGTGCTCATTTTCCATCGAAAGTATTTTAGGATTGGAGCAGAAGAAGGATGGCATTGCAGCTGTGAAACCTCACAGACCGTGGATGGATGCATGCACCGACTTGGGTAAGCCAGCAGTCTGTTCTGTAACCTCTCAAGCTTTTACTCCTTTTAAAAATATATACAGTCATGTTTCTATTGAAAATCAGTAACATGAAGTTCACATTTGCTTGCTTTTTCCAGTTTTAGGTGATGACAGTAATCCCCATCTGCAAATCCCTGTTGTTTCCTATGAAAATTCATTATTTCATGCTAACAGTAATCCAATGCAAGAGGAAAAAGTTTTGAAATGTGACAAATATTTTTCAGTCACTGAAAGACTATCTTTCAAACGAGAATTGAGCTGGTACAGGGGTAGAAGACCGAGAACTGCTTTCACTAGAAACCAGGTAAGGATTTTCTTATTATCTGATGAATCAGTAACAATGTAGTTTGGAAAAAGTTGGCAGAAGCCTGTAACAGCTGACTAATTCAGTATTGTGTACCTCTCTGTAGAAAAATGTAATTAAGCACTTGTGTAAATTTGGTTATGTTGCTAACTTCAGCAGAGTGATATTTCTGCATGAAATCATAACTGCCCAAGCACAATTCAGAGGTCTCCTATAAAACAAACTAAAATGGTATTTTTAACTCTTATAAAGGTAGTGATGATCACTCAATGAGTGTATTTTAATTTCCTCAGATTGAAGTCTTGGAAAATGTTTTTAAAATGAACTCCTACCCTGGCATTGATATTAGAGAAGAATTAGCTCGCAAGTTAGATTTAGATGAAGACAGGATCCAGGTAATTAAATTTTTACTTGAAAATATCCATATTTCCGTCCATATGTACTCTCTGTCAATGTAAATAGGTAGATTATCAGTAGTAGCAATTATTTTAATGTCAGCATAAAATAATGTGCATTTCTACGTGTGGGATGCCTGAAGTGATTCATGAAATGGATGCCGTCAAATTCCTTCTGAAATCTTAAACCTTTTTCCATGGCATTGATGAGACATTTGTCACAGTAAAATTTCTGCAGTTTCTGCTTTACTAACCTCCAATTCTTTGCTCCCAGGTTCTAAAATCATGTTTATTATGCTTGGCAACATAGTTTGAAACATAATTTGAAGTCAGTATTGAAATAATTTGTATGAAAATATGTTTGTGTTTTGGAAGTGTTGGGAGAGCATAAGTGCATTAAACCAGTGTTTGAGACAATGTCATTCATCTGGCCAAAAGCAAAATCAACTCAGGGCTTTAATTACTAATTTCTAACAACTCATATGTGATAAGCATACAATAAGAATTAGAATTTGGGCCTTTCCTTGATATTTATTATGCTTTTTATGCTATTCACATTTGGCTTAACTGGAAGCTTGATGTTGCAGTTCATTAAGCAGCTGAAGTAACACCTGAAGACTTGTGTGTGAATTCCAGATGTTCAGGAATGTCAGGGTCTGACTGAGTGTCACTAAAGTTGGTATCAGTTTGTGTTTTCATGAGTGAAGCTGATCCTCATTCTCCAGTGGAGCCGAGGGCATTATTTTCTTAGTCTTAATTTGTGCAGGTCATCAGCTGAAAATTCTAACTTTCTATTAAACTTCCAAATTACTGACAAAATACTGTAGGGTTGTGTGAATACTTTTGTATTTCAAAGCCCGCTCTGTTTACAGCGCTGTGTTTCTGAAAAACATGCCTTTATTTCCATTTTAGATCTGGTTCCAGAACCGTCGTGCAAAACTGAAGAGATCACACCGAGAATCGCAGTTTCTTATGGTGAAAAATAATTTCACCTCCAGTCTGCTAGAGTAGGAGCAAAGATGGTTTGCCTTTATGTTACTATAACAGGACTTGAAAAATTACTGGCATTGTCATTATTTGTATTAAACAATGATCGTATATTAATTATGATTTTATCCCGAGCTTTGAAAGATTATGATTTTTCACTGAAACTGTAAATATGTGAAGTATTATAAACTAATTTTTGTGGAGAAAGTGAACTTTTCCTATATATTTTAATAAATATGTTCAGAAAACTTTAGGTATTTTTTGCAGTTAAAAAATAAACCGTAAGTTCTGAGTTGTGTAAGATTTTCAGCTACTATGAATTACTTCAGGCTTCACTGAAGGCAACTAAGCTTCCTACTTTTGAAGTCTATAATTCTTAACATGCAAAATAGTTTTTGATACATGAAACAGATTAGCTATTTAAATTCTAATGAACAGTTTTTAAGAAGAATATGACCTCATTTTCTAAAACATTGCTCTCCATGAAAATAAATGGACTGGTGTTAAACTGGTTTCAGTGTGAACAATTGTTCCATTAAAAGAAGCTTAAAATTTTAATCTTTTTAATATATTTTAATTCACTTCTGTTTAGAATGTTATTTGTCTACTTGTCTATTTAGTGCTTCAATTCAGATATCTCCTCTCTTCTCAGTGTGAACCAGGCATAAGGTTATACTGAGTTTTGTTACATGGCCGACATGAATAATAGGTTTTATTCTGAAGCAAAACTGTATCTGTAATAATCAAAGAACTGAACTGAATTATTTCATCTGGTGCAAAGAAAATGGTTTTAATATACAAGATGGGAAAGCAAGAACGTACTGTAGGGCAAAACTTTAAAAATTTATAAATCTTAAACTAACAATTTTTTTCTGAAGTAATGTCTAGCTACTGAGCTGTTACATATTCTGGTGCTGGTTTCCAGATTTCTTGAGGAAACAGTTGTTTTGTATGAAGTACTTTGATATTCACTGGAGGGAAGAACTGAAGCCCAAGTCTTCAGGCTCTGTCACCAGGTTGATGCAGGCTCTGGCACTTGGTTTCTATTAGGATCACTTACAAGGACACGAAGGACAGAATGCCACTGTCAATATAGGTTAAATGTAATAATGAACAAACAAAAGGCAGTGAGGAAAACATGGAAAAAACTGTAGAATTTCTTCTACAGTTGTAGTTGTCCAAATGCAGTTAGGTTAGTGTTCCAGGTTGGTGTTAAAACTTTTAAAGACCTGTCTTAACTGCGTCGAGGCCACTCTTGATCACTACACCCCTTCATAACATGTGCTCTCCTCTTCATTTTCCTTAGAAATCTGTTCTACTTTTCAGTTTTACTAATGGATGATTTAATGTAGTTTTGAACGTTTGCAAGGTATTTCAAAGTGTAGTTAGCTTAAGATTTTACCAGATATATCATACCTGTTATGTCATTAAAAACAAACAAAACACAACTCTATGGGCTTATTGCCTTCATTTTTATAGAAGCCCAGAAATCTCAACTTGCTTGATTTTATTTCTTGAAAATCTATTTCAGTGTGGAAATAAGAAACTTTTACCTAATATTGAAATGTTAACTATTTGTGCTTCGAATTTAGGAAGTAACATTAGCATTTAATATTACTAACTGAACTTCTTAAGCATTTTTGGATAGAGCATTTTAAATGGCACCAAATCTATTAGAAATAGTTCTAGAGAAAGAAGAAGTTCGATTCAGATGCAGACCTGATCTGAGCTAAAGACAATATTGGAAATGCGAGAGTTCTGTTTTGTTTTTCTTTTCACCTCAAGACATGTAATACCTGTAGCTTAACTTTAGTGCAAGTAATTTGAAACTATTGTTTACCTTACTGCTGGAAACAAGGTCTCCAACAGCAACAGATTAGACTAATCTGTACAGACCAATGCCTAAGAACCTAACTCTATTATCTGGCAAATACCTAAATGCACCTAATGTCTGTTATAATGGAACTTGTCTCAAGTGACGGAAGTCTGACAAAGCAATTTAAGAGAAGTGGAATAATAGCAGCAGCAGCTCTGGTATCCAGCTCTCAATTAGCAAGTGTTACTAGAGGGATGGCTTGCTTGGTACCAGGAGTTCTACATAACATTGTGAGGAGCAAAAGTCAGATAACATGATTGTGTTATTTCTTTAATCTTGGCTTAGATTGTTCTTCCTAAAGTAAATACATCAACAGTTTAAAGGAGAAACTTTAGCTTCACGTATATGCCTGTTTTCACCAGCTTGAGTCTAAACTGTGGCAAAGATTTTCTTGTATATGGTTAAGTTTCTTTTTTATCTTAAAATATTATTCTGTATTTCATAGTACTTGCTAATCTTCCCGATAATATGCAGCTTTCAGAATGACCTCAGTAGTACATGTAATACTGTTAGCTATCTGAGCACAGTTGGTCCTGGTAAGAATAGTGGATGACACTGTCACAAATGCATGTTGAAATCTGGTCCCATTCCAGTTTTGTATTCTTCATCTTGTGATTCTTCTGTTTATCTACTTTTCAGAACTGTGATCAGAAAAACCTCAGTCATCTTATTTCCTCATTTGACTTCAGGTTTGTGAAGCCACAACCTCCTTTTCTTCTTCCAACCATTTTGCGTTGGCTCAATAGCTCGTTTGACACGGTGACCCTGAGATGAGTTCTTACATTTACAAAGACAGTGAAAACATCCAGCAAGAAAGCTGGCTTGTGGTAAGACTTCCCCCTTTTAGTATTGGCAAGCTGTCATGTCAGCATTCATCAACAGCTACAATTTAGGTTAGTGATAAATTGATGAGGCTCTCCTAGAACTGATTGTAATGGTGCTTAAACATGTTAGTAGTGCTTTCCTGAAATAGAGTCCTGTGCCAGTGACTGTACTCGGGATGCTGGCTGCATAATTATTTGTTTTAAATTGACTTTCTTCTCTTTCTTGATGTCTCAAGCTTAAAAAACTTTTCTAGTCATGAACTTCATTAATGCCTATTGCCATCCAAAAAAGATGGTCTGTGCTCATGGCCTGAAGGCATACCCGAATCACACCAAACAACAAGTGCTTCCTAAGTTCTGTTCTAATATTACTTGCAGCATACGTGAGAGTGTAGTTTGAAACATTCTTTAAATTACCAATATTAGATTTTTAAAGCCTACATTTATAACACTTTTGAACTTAGAATTTTGTATTGGCAGTTATTTGGTTTTACCAAGTCTGTGATTACAAAGAGCAAGCCTGTACCACAGCAAACTCGATTACAATTTTCCTACTGGGTGTAAGTATGTCTGAATTTTTCTCGTCCAAATTCCTGTATTGAAAATACTTCTAAAGCAACAAAACCCAGGCTGTTTTACAGTTCCATAGAAGAAGAATAATGCTGTGTTCTTACTGAAAGTAAATGAGGCCTCAAAACTTCACCCAAGCATTTCTATGGCTGGATTTAACAAACGACTTGTTTACCAAGCATTGAAATTAAGGTAGTTGAGATTAATTCTCGGGGCTGACTAGTGATTAAAAAATAAAAAAACAAAAAACCCCGAAGCTTTTGAGAAATTATTTGTAAAATAATGTTTGTTATGATTTTTTGGCTAGAAGTGGTTTCTCTATCAGTTGTCAGGTTGATGCTTTTTATCACTTAATTTTATAGGATTTGCTATTGTGTTATTAGCTCATTATGTGGGGAGAAGCTGGGGCTTCTGAGCATCTCCGGGGTGGGGAGGAGAGAGGAAGGGTTCTATCTGATTGCATCACAAAGAACCTTCGTGGGATGGTAATGGGCAAACAGTTGTCGGCAGGGATGGTAATCCGGGGTTGTGGAAAAGCCATCAATTCCAGATTCCTTTCTGAGGAAATAGACCCCACACTTACATGAGGTGAAGGAAAAAGGGAAACAAAAGGTGGAAGAGGTCTCTTTATTTTGGATACCCAAATTAAACACATATTTATTGAATTTATAAGAAGGAATAAACTGGATTTCTTCTAAAAACTTGTTTTTTACAGGATGTTTATCCTCACTGAGGTAAGAATATAACAAAAAATGCTTAGGTATATAGAATCATTGAGGCTGGAAAAGACCTCCATGGTCACCTGGTCCAACCAGCAGCCAATACCACCATGCCCACTAAACCATGTCCCTAAGTGCCACTTCTACTCGTTTCTTGAACACCTTCAAGGATGGTGACTCCACATACATGGTTTTGGCCTAATTCTGGTATAATTGCCAATAATATGCCAACTGTCGTAACATTGTGTCTGTAAATTTATATCAACATAGTTATTGTATCTTGTTTAATACTTTCTTGTTCTTAACCAGTTGTTATTTTAATACTTTTATTGCGGTTGCTGTTTGTCCACGTTGTCTAGAATCTTGCCTACGTATAAGCAGTTTATGCTTAATAAGTTAACTGAAAATAAATATTATACCCTTTAATGATATATTTCACGCTTTTAATACTTAGAGTCATATTACCAACCACAGTAATATTCAAAAACATCCTGGGATTCAGTTTGTATGATTGATGCTGTTGTTAAAGAAATTAAGACGACAGCAAATCAAATATTCTGCATTAGAGCCTGTTGACTATTTATAAACTGCGCCTTTTTTTTTTTCCCCCAGATTAGACCAGCGTTTAAATTCATAAATATCGAAGCAGTTATTCAGTATTTCAAATATAGCTGAAAATGGTGAGCTACTTTTGCCCTCTTGTGGCTGGAGTTTAGAATTACAGTTCTACATCTTAAGTTTGGGTGGTGTCTGCAATCACGAGGTAGGCTGTTTGTAGAATGCCTGCTGATTGCTAAATTCTTGTACAACGACGATTTAGTTACAAAGTTTGTATGTGTGTTATGAATGCTTGACCTTGTATCTGCTTCTCAAAAACTCAGGATGGGCTATGCTGAATTGAACCCAGCGGAAATTGGTAGGTTCTTAGTATTTCTGATAGTCTGAATATTTAATATTTACATATTAACTTCAGAATTCAGTTTGGGGCAACCTTTACAGCCTTCTAAATCGTGAAGGCTGCTTTCATGGGTATGTGATTACACACAACAAAATGCAGTCCATTTATAGCAGCAGAATCGTTTTATATCTGTCAAAGCATCAAGTAATTCTAAAAGAAACAAACAAAAAATACTCCACCCTTATAATGGAACCACAGAATGACTTTGCTACAGTATCTACTAATGTAATTCTTCTGTGATAACAAATGCAAACTTGAGAATGCAAATGTTTGGCATGCAAAAGGACTGATGATCACCTGCTTTTTCCTATAAAACTGTTTCATCACATTAGAACGATAAGAAATGGCACTGTACTATTTAAATACTATTCATCTGTTATGGTTTGACTTGCATTTCAGTATGTTTAGTCAGGGTAAAAAAATGAAAAATGTGGTAGTTGTCACTTCTATTTCTTTCTTGATTCGAATATTTCTAAGTTACTGACTGGATATGGATATATGTGTACTCCTTACTTCAAAGGTGGGACAACATCTCATTCCATGCTACAGGATGTGGCTAACTGACAATATAATTGCAAATTGCTCTAATTCGTTTTGACAGGGAAAGGAAGTCATAAGGAAGCAGTCTAATGAGGCATCGTCACCACTCTTAAAATGCAGTTGACTGGCTAGATGTTTTTGTGAAACTCAAGTAGGTTATGTAAGAAAGCTTTTCTTGTAGTTATTCTTGCTTAAGTGAGATTTTTTGCCCTCTTGATTCTGTGAACATTCACTGCTGGACAGTAAGGTCTATCACAAACAGCAGTTCAATTGGAGTGTTCTTGTCAGTGATTCCTAATATTACCATCTAACCACAAGCAAATAATAATTATTGTAACTTACTATTAACGTGCATTAACTTGCTCTGCAAACATTAATAGATCTTTGTTTTATCAATATTTTATTAATAGATCTGTGTTTTATCAATCTCTTATCTGGATATTTATATTACTCTTTTCAAAAACAAGCAACTGAATCAATCCTAATATCTGAGTGCTTCAAACTTTTTGTACAACAACACGCCAAACTGTAGATATGGAGGACCTTAAGTTGTTTATTTGAAAAGTAGGGCTGTCAGCAGTAACTGTTACTCCTAGCAGGGCTTTTTCTCTTTGTTTAGTACAGTTCTGTAGAATTGCTATAGAATTCTTTTGTAAATCTGCCATAAAGTGTTCTAACTTTTTCTCTGAAATGCTGTTATGTATCTGTCATATAAACAGACTACAATTTCCATATGTGTCCACATTTTCATTTGCTTGTATATTTCCCTTAGTGGGAGTAGAATGAGGTGCTATTGATGGAGTGCTTTCCAATCCTCTTCCACAGCAGTTACACAATAGTAGGACTTTGGAATTCTTCCGGAAACGCTCCTATTGTTCTGTAATGGTATCTGTTAGTAGTCTCTCTGTTTTAATTACAAAAATCTTCAAAACATTTTCTTTATCCTTAATTACACTTAGCTGCTGGCCTCAAACAAGGAATGATGTCATCTTGAAGTGCTTGAACAAATTGCTCTCCCCTTAGTTAAATGGGAAAAGTTTTAAGGCAAGTTATGCTCAGTCAGGGGTCCCTTAGTGCGCTAGGATTAGTTTCACAGACATGGCCATAGGATGCTGTAGATCGGTGAACTTTGGGATAGGCTGTTAAGTCAGCTCCCCCCCTCCCAGGCACATATTTCACTGCAAATGGAAAATGGCAAGATGTCTTTGTGGAAGTATTGTGCTGCATTAAGAAGTTGAGATTAAAAGTAAACCCAAGAAACTTTTGAAAAAGCATTACTTTATTTACAATTCTAGCAAGTATTCCAGTGGCATTGGAATGAAGAGGCTTCGTTTGCTTTTTTAATAGTTGGCTGAAATGAAATGCCTGTATTGCAGAAAAATATTTTGAAGTCAAGCACTGCTAATGATTCAAATATTTCTAAAGAATAAAACATACATGACTTAAGAATACAGTTGTTGAATTGGAATGTTTCAAGTTCAGTGGATTTTTTTTATCGAAAAGTCACTCTTCCGTGCAACTTTTAATTTTCTTTGCATCACAAATCTACTTTTCTCTAAATGTGTAGTTTCATATTACACCTAATCCAGTGTAACAGAAGACTGCTGCTGAAAGATGCAGTCCTGCTCTGCTCTCTCTTTTCTCAGAAAAGATCATGTGGCCACAGGATGAGTCTATTCAGCTTGCTTGTGTAACAGAGAGAAGTGAATTTGGTGGCAGATCAGTAAGTTGAAAGATCTCAGAAACTGAATTTGTCTGTTCCTTTATTATATTCATATGAATAACCAGATGCAAAACTAAACGTGCAAAACTGAATAGAAATACAGAGAGTTCACATTTGACTGCAGATGCTTCCTGCCAGCAGAATAAGTTGACCTATGTGCTCTCTTTACAAGGAAGTGTGAGGTCTGGGAAATGGTGATATTATACAAGGATTTGTATTCGTGAATTGCTGACAAATATTTGTTTTGATAGTGAGCAGAAGTCATTTGTGTATAGTAACTAGTTTATTTCAGTTGGTTCCTTTTCAGTATAATTTGCCTTTACATCTGATGCTAACTTGAGCCTTTGGGAATATAGAACTGGAAAAACTTCCTTGGTCATTAAGTGCAATTTCCTGTAGAAGACATTAAGTCATCCAGAAAGGTCACAAGACTATTCACTCTACTCTCTGAACTCTACAAACCTCAAAACAATCCCCAAATACCTGAAGATAGATTTGAGGTATTTAAGAAGAAAGCTCGAGAATGAGAATGTGATAGAAAGTGATTGGGGGGAGATGTGGCTGCCTGTACCCTACAGGGAGTTCCGTAAGGTTTAGCTTATTCAGCATTAAGGATGCTGAACTACAGGATTTGTTACGAAGCATCTGGGTATGGAAGTGGTGGCTGCCAGTGTCAAAGCGACTGTAGCAGGATTCATGCATCCACTTTCAAGTCCCACTTGGACACAGCAGCAGCTAATCTGGAAGTGCCAATAAATGCTTGGACGCAGCAGGAGGCAGTTGGCTGCCAGGATGGTATGCTGTGCTCCTCTTTGCCCCCTCAGGGCACAAGCAGGCTCTTGGATGGACTTGTTCTGGAGGCTGGATCTGGCCTCCACGGCCCATGCTGTTTTACACACTCAGTGATAATGTCTGGATGACCTTAGGAAGTAGATTGTGTGTCTCTAGAAAGAAGCAAATTAAAAGCAAAACCCATTACCCCCAGGGGTCTCTTCCTGTCTTAGCAGGGGGCACAGTCTTTCCTGACTCCAAATCTAATTATTGGTTTAGCCTTGAGCATGTGTGCAAGATGTTAAAACAGGCATATTTATGAGTCTCTTTACATTTCTGCATCTATAAAATGGGAATAGTAAGGCAGATCTTCCTTTCAGAACTCTTTTCTTTCTTCTTCATTAGTACTGGCACATTTATCAAGACCTGGTGGTTTAAAAGAGAGAACCATTAATGGCAATGGATGCATTTAAATTAAATTTCAATTTCATCATCTGGGATCACTGTCATATAGCTGATAATCTTTTGCTTGAGGTTAACCAGATCTTTTGAAACCATGGCCAAGGTCGGTCCCTCCTGGGAGAAAGATTTAAATGTTAGAAATACAAAAGATGGATGGAGCATACAGCTTCCAAATCTAAGGAGGCTTTATTATTATTATTATTTTGCAACTGATGGAAATATTTGGTAGGAAATTCCTAACTGTATAGCAGCGCTCTTTGTTACTTGAGTTTCCATATTTTTCTAGGCCCGGCTGAGTTCCCACTGTCCCCTCCATCTGGGAACAGCTGCTCGGAAAGGAGGGGGGAAAAAAGAGTTCTTAGCTTTAAGCAAGATGGGAGAGTGGTGACCAAAACCAGCTGTAGAATGCATGATATTGATACCCATGACTTAGGGATATTCTCCAACTGGTGTGTTGTACTATGTTGAAACAGGAGACTGTTGTGAGGACAAAAGAGCCTGCAGGAAAGCAGTCCCCACAGTCACTTTTGTCCTTACGTTGGCTAGCAGCATTTTAGAGAATCTAAGTGGAAATTTTAACTGCTGTCATTTGATTCCCACCTCTCTTCTATCCTTTTCCACAAAACTTCTCAGTGGAAGGTACTCTAAGTGCACACAAAGCAATAAAATGCTTCTGCATGCAGTCCCAAAAAGCAACGCGATCCTTCTGTGTGCAGTCACTGCTTTCATGTTGGTAAGCTGGCCGTGACAGCTCTTGGGATAAATGTTTTTCAGATGTGGTGTTTTGTTATTAGCTTAAGCCGAGATAAGGGGAGGGGGGGCCATGCAGGCTGACTTGTGTCAGGTGACGTTTTTGCTTTGTGCTTCTGTTTGAGCCCCTGGTTAGTAAGACTTCTTGTCCTTTCTGCTTTCTGTGTAGTGCCAGAGCCATCGGCGGCAGTGGGATTTTACCTTTCCCTTTTCCAGAACACCAACCTGCGGGGAGAATGTGCATCCCAAGTAAGCATCATCTGCTCCAAGAGCTTTAGCAGGGCTATAGCCAAATCTCGAATTTGTGCTAAAATATGCTTAATGGCAGGAATTCCACTTCTGCTCATGGTATAATGAAGAACCGTGTCTGCCAGGGGCTCCTGAGCCTGTTCTCATGGCAACTGGCAGAGAAGGGCTGCCTGAGAGCAGTTGGAGTCTTCCTGTATTGTTGTTGCTGGTGTTAGCAAGGATTGGAAAACCCTGTACATGTTTAGAAGTAGTTTAAAAATGGCCAGTTGGCAGTGTTTCCTTTCACCCCATTGGCTGAGTGGGCTTTTTGAGACTTTTTGTGTATTGCTTTAATCTGAACTGTGATATGCTATTTTGTACTGTTTTTTGTCTATTCCATTATCGTGGGTTTTGTCTAATATTAATGATAGCAGCAGTATGTACAGGATGTAAAATCTTCCAAAATAACGGTGGTTGGGGTTACCGAAGGGAAGACTCCGAGCTACCTGGTTGCTGCTTGTACCACCTGAGCAGCTGCTGTCTCTTCTGAGCTCAGTGCTGTGCTTCTGCGCTTTGCTGGCGGCTCGGGCTTCGCCCCCTCCGTGACTCGGAGCGCTTCACGCAGAGCAGCCCGGCGCTGGGTCCGCCCCGCTGCACTGCCCCGCGTAGCGCCTCGCCGCGCAAGTTAGGGAGAAACGCGCGACCCCGGGCGGAGGGCGGCGCGCTCCCGCGGGCGGGGCCGGGCCGGGGGCGGGGAACGGGCGCGCGTGCCCGCCGAGACGCAGCCCCCCGCCCCGGGCCGGCGGCGCGCATGCACGCGGCCGCTCTCCGCCACGCCGCCGCCGCGCTGCCCGCGCTCCGCGGCCGCCGCTGCGGACCATGGCCCCGGGGCGGGAGCTCGGCGCCTTCCTCCTCGCGGTGCTCGCCTGCTGCGGGGGACGGCGGCTCGCGGAGGCGGCCGGAGGGCCCGGCGGCAGGAGGGGGGCGGCGGCCGACGCCTGCGGAGGGCGGGTGAGTAGCGCCGGGCTCGGTCCCGCCGCGTCCCGAGGGGCGGCCGAAGTTCCGCGGCTCAGGTGGGGCGGTGCTGCCGTGAGGGGCCGGGGTGCCGCGGAGCCGGCGGTGCGGCTGCTGCGGGGCTCTGCGCCGGGTCCGCGGCCAGGAGGAACCGCGGCGTTCCCAGCGGGGACGCGGACTGGGATTTCCCCTCCGTCCGTGGCGGGGACGTGCGGGGAGGCAGGTGATAAACGTTCTGTTACGGGGCTTTGCTTTTCGTTCCCGCTTCTGTTGTGTTTTGCTGTCAGACTCTTCGTCGCTTTCTTTTCCGTTTCTTTTTTGCTACTTTTAAATAAGTTTTGAAGTTCTCCCCGGCTCCCAAGCGCGGCTCCCGGTTCCGTTTGCGGCGCGGCGGTGCGGGAGCACGGCGGGGAGCGCTGCCTTCCATCGCCGCCCCTTTCTGTCGGCTGTCGCTGCGGGTTTCCGCGGTGTCACATCAGCGCTTTGAGAGCGCTCCGCGGCGCTCGCGTTCGTAGGGCAGCGCTCGGAGAGGCGAAAGCGCTGGGAAACGTCCGGAAGAAAAGCAGTCTTCAACAGCTCGAGACTCAGCTCCGTGCCGCACGGCTCTGCTGGAGCTGTAGGAGATGGGGATGCGGTGCCGCTGCTCGTCCCGTGCCCCCGGGCACGCCGCTGGCTCAGCAAACCGTGCAGAGCTGCGGGAGCCGCGGCAGCGCCCGGCTGTGGTGCAGCCAATGGCACCGTGTGGGTACGGGATCTCAGCATGCCAGTCTGCTTCGTATCTCTCAGATTAGTAGCATTTTTTTTTTAAAACCTTTGTTTTAATCGCACACAGCAAATGTAACATTTTAATTTCTTAAATATTTGTAGCGGTTTCTGCTTTAATTATATATTTTCAGCTTTGTGTTCCCGTTTCCCTGGGCCATTCATTCGGTGCCTGATAGGAGCATTTGGTGGCCGTGCCGTGGTGCGTTTCTGGAATCCCGCCTCGGTGCTGTCACCCCCAGCCCTGGCAGAGGAACGGCTGCGGGACGGTGCCGGTTGTGTCAGCTGGGGGTCAATTGGCCGGTTGTGTGAGCTGTGAGCAGAGCCGCCGTGCTGGTACATGACTGATGGCCCCTCTAACACATTGTCTGCTCGGGAGCAAGGCTGCCTTTGAAGTAGGGCCCTGTAGGAAGTAAAGAGACTATTTGCTCTATTAAAATTCCTCGGTATTTCCTCTGTTTAACCACAGGCCACTTCCCCTCTGCCACTCTAAACACTGCGGGGACACTGACTGATTGAAAAGACAGAAGCCCTGCAGCGATTGTGTCCTATTCAAACAGATACCCTTATTGCAGGGCATTTGTGAGCGGTGTCTAATTAATCTGAATTAAGGACATGGACAAATCTGAACGTTTTATATGGAGAAAGGCATGCGGTGAACACGTCTGGTATACATTATAGAAAGCAGTTCAATTAAGGTAGTTCTCAAAGGCATGACTTATCTAGGAGGAAAAAGAGAAACTCAGTATTTCTTTTTTTAATTTAACTCGGAGAGTTAAGTGTTGTTGCTGTGCACACACTGGATATTTTCCTGTGCTAAAAGCCTGAGTGGTGGTGTCCTTTGTGTTCCTTTTTTATTTGTGTGTTGTTTTTGAAAATCAGCACCGAGTTCCATCATGCTGCATTTACATGAGCAACACCCTTTTGTTTTCTTTTTTCCTCTCTACAAAACATAGTTTTATTTTCAGTGTTACGTGGCAGTAAAAGCTGGAGTTGGTGACAGCATGGGCTGGGCTCTGGTTATGAGATTATGAGAGGAAGCATTTGATGGTTTGATTCATAGCTCCTGAAATTACTGTTAACAGTTAAGATTTTCAAAATGAAGTTGTTAAGTATGATTTTTACAACTTGCATCACAAAACACTCGCCTGTGCTTATTGCTTTCTCTGGTAATACTTTGGTATTGCTGTTACAAGCTCAACACGTGTCTGTAGCACTAAAGCAGTTGGTTCTTTGCTGAGTAACTTGGAGAGCACTGATAAGAAATAGAGGTGGTTTCAGTGGACCCAGGATTCTAGAACATGGATTAGTTTTGCTAAGCCAAAGATTTCTTTCACTGATGTTTAATGGCTGTAATGTATTCCTACACTTAGCAGTATTCCAGATTGAGGTAGAGCGTTTGCTTAAAGCAGAATAGTATTGCAAAGTAGCTTTCCATATGGATGGTCTTACCACATCATATGCATACCTTTATCCAGAAAAAAATAAACCAGAGCTGGGCCTCTCTTCATCTTGAGAAAGTTTGTCCACATGGGGAACTATTCTGGAAAAGTATCTTCTGATTTTTTTTTCATCCTTGGAACAAGCTGTGAGGCAAGACAGAGTTGGCTGTGATATTGATTTGAATATATTTCAGTTTCATTTATTCAGTGTTAAACACTTGAGCAACTTTAGTCTCAAGTTGTTTTGTAGGTTCTAATGGGAGTACACAGATGGGTAACTTTTTTTCTGTGTCTAATTCCTTTGAAAATCATGGCACTGAACCATGTTCAGTAGTGTAAAGCTCAAAATTAACGAGACTGTAGGATGAGAGAGAATAAAAGCAGAATTTTAGTGAACTTCTTTTCCCTCCACCCTCCAGTTAGCAGAGTCCTACCTTTCTTTGCTCTGCTGATCATGGCTTAGCAACCAATGGGGCTCTCTGTTCCCTTGAAGCCTCCCCTTACACTCTCTATGTCATCATCTATGTACCATGCTTAAGGAGCTTTCTTTTCCTTCCCATTTTGTAGCAAAGACTCTGAAAATCCCTATTTCCTATCATTCTATTACCAGGAGCTCTATCTACCCCTCTTCTTTAGGCTTGTGCTGCCAGGTCCCTGCATTTATCTCCTTGAGCGTTCCACCCTACAGCTGGAGTTTTCCCAAGTGCAGAGCTGAGTTGTGCCAAAGTGGTTCTCCCGTCTAAATCTGTGTTTTGGGAAATTATTTGGGAGGAAGAATGTCTTGTAAAATGGTGAGAAATAACTTACTGGAATTTAAATTGCTCCCCTTAGTTCTTGTTATTTTCCATCGTTTAAAGAAGTAGATTTTTCTCTTGAAGGGTATTTAAAAATGTCAAAAGGTGTTGAGCAGAGGAAGGACCTGAGATGAAGCCTAGCGGAAGGTGTTAATGGTCGCCATCAGGGGTTCCTCCATCCAAAGATTCCCCAGTTCCTTGAAAGCTTGGCAGACCAGATGCCAGCCGTTCTGTATCCTCTCTTTTTGGATTTTTTTTAATCAATAGATTTTTTTTTTCCCCACTGACATATAAAGCAATACTGATTTAGAATTAATTGCATGACTCCAAGCTTAGTGTGTTTCTTTGAGATGCTACTCAACCTGTTGAGTGCAAAGCCTTCCAAGCATGGTTGGCCATGCAGGTAGGCATCTGTATTATTTTTGTTTAAAGTTTGCGTTCAAACTCTTCCCCCTCTCACTGTAATTAATCAGGTAATGTTAGCAGCGATGGTGACCCCATTTTTACTCTAGTGTCAAAAAGTGTTAATGGCAGTCTGCCTATTGAAGTTAATTTAAAAATGCATGTAGTATTGTGAAAGTAGGCAGATGAGTGTTTATTTAGGAGCTTAGAGGTGATTGAGCTTAAATTCTCTATTTCCAGAATGAGCAAATACAACAGAGAACAAAAATTATAGAAATGTAAGCTTGCTTATGTCACTGACATTAATTCTCAGTATTAACAACAAAAATGTGTTTCCCTTGTATGTTACTCTTGGAAATGGGAATGAATAAGCTGTTGAGCCAACAAGATTTCTGCAGTTGAAATTTCTTGGGACTGTTACAGATTTGATTTGTGTCCTCTCGAGATCATCTCTTAGTTTAGATGTCAAACTTTGCTCCCTGCCCTACTTCTCCCCCACCCTCAGTCTGCTATTCAGTGAGTAGAAGTGTGGTAACTGATGGATCAGAGTTGTTAATTCAGAATCTTGAGATGCTTATTTAAGAACAAGTTCTTTAATAGATGAATGCTTCCTAGCCCACTGGTGAAAAGATGTTAAGCAGTCATGATTAGGCGATACTAGATTTCTTTAGCTAATTATTTGTTAACGTTAATATAAGATGGATGTTACTTAATTAAAGCTGCAACATTTAAAGGGTGTTTAATAAAGACCAGCTGTCTTTTCCAACAGATTGGTCTAAAGATGTTGAAACAGAGCTTTGATGTAAACTTGCCCGCCTTATTCTGCTCAAAGGCTGAATTTTACCCATAAATTTAGAATGTTGTTTGGAAGCCAACAAGATAACAGGAGTGTGAAGCATTACTAGTGAAATATTAAGCTCAAATATAGTTTTTAATTCATAATACTAAAAATATTCTTGTTTTTAAAACGCACTGATATGTTACACTGCTACCAGTATAATAAAGCATAATTGAAATACATTATTTTTTCTGAAATTCTGATCTTGATGTTTCTATACCATCAGTTTTTATGTATGAAACTGAACATTATCCGTGAATGCATCACACCTATAAAAAGGCAAGTTGTATCAAATGGATAGAAATTATATCCATCTCCCTATATTATTCATAAAATATTTTATGAAAAAGATACAAGCTACAGTGTAGCTGAAAATAAGGAACTATGGCTAGGTCAGTATATCTCAACTATTTTAGGTTATGATAATTTGAGACTATCACAGCTTATGTGCTAGCTTGGAAAATAGATCTTATCCTCTAATGCACGTAGTGTTTGACAGTTGTTGTTTTGTTTAGCTCTTTGTCCTTTTCAGATCTCTTCAAGAGGAGCCAACTTGAGTTGACACACAAAGCCTCTACCTATTTTTCCCCTGGAGACTTTCATCAAATATGTAATTAATTGGTTATTGAGTACTATGTTATGTTAGTAATGGATAGACTCATTCCTGTAGTTTTTATGCAATGTCTGTGTAGCAGTAACATGTGGATTGTCCAAAAATCTGTCAGCCAAACCAAGGTATGAAGAGATACTTTAACATGCTTGAACCTTTGTTACTTAGTACATCTTACAATCAATTTTTTATTTAAAAAAATAAAATAATATGTTGGTGACCTCAGTGGACTGGAGATGATTCTCCAAATTTTCTATCACACAGAATCACAGAATTCATCATCACCATCCTTTGCTGGATTGTTGTTTAAAGAGGTAAAATTTTTGGAAGTGGGTCTCAAACTTCTGTATGTGTGGATAGTAAGTGTTAAGGAACAGAGGAAAACACACTTTAGCAATGTTTCTTAACTTCCATTGGCTTCCACTTGTCATTTGGTCTCTGTATATCACGTTCTGTCTTATGAATTACTCCTCACTTGCCACCAGAATTCATAAAGCTGTCAGTGATCCTGTTTCTACCTGTTTCTTAATGCTGTATTTCTTCAAGTTCCTAAATATTTTCTAACTGCAGGTTATTAACTGTTTTTGTTTTTAGCCTAGCAGTTGTGCTTTTACATCTGACTTGAAACCAGTCTGAACACAAACCTTCTTGGTTGGCCATGTCTGGAGGCAGGGCCCTGACTTCTGTTTTAGAAAGAAGTTGGAGTTTCCTGCTTTACAGTGATGGCATTTGAGTTTTTGCTACATCTTTTTGTAACACCCATTTCCAATGGTCTCTGCTTACCCAGCTTTGTGTCTCACGACTTACTTTTTGTTGGTGTCCAGTGCTGAGAGTGCTGTTGGTACGTGGTCTGTGCCCATTGGTAGGGTTGGCCAAACAGCCCTAGGAAATGTTGCCCAAGTGAGCTGCAAGTGAAGAGTAGCAATAGGATTCTATTCTTTTTTTGTTGTTGTTGCAAGTGAGCAAAGCTTTCAATAAAGTGTCAAAATCTGTCAGTAGTGCAAAAGTGGAATACATGACATGGGAATTTGTTGCATATATTGTGGTCTTTCTGCACTTCTCAGAAACTTGGAACTCTAGGTGCACAAGCAACCTTTATTCTTGTTCATGTGGATCTGGTCTTGGGCTGTTACTCAGCAAGAAAATAGGGCTCATCACATCACTCACTGTGCATCTTTTAATGTGCTCAGAAAAATGTGTGAGAGAGCTTTGTCCAAGGAGATTTCATGCTAGATCGGGTATCATTATCTCCTTCTATCAGCCTGAGATATAAGCTCTGAAATGTATGTTCTGGTTACTTCAGCACAGTTGCAGTTGTGTGTGTCCATGACTGATCTGAATCAAATTTGAACCACTCGGCGTTGGGGCAGCATGTTGGGAAGTGGTGACCTCCATGCTGACAGATGTGCTGTGTTGTTGGCAACTTTGAGTCTGCAAGCCAGCCGGCTCTGAGGCCACACCTGGCCTTTTCCTTACAAATCTGGTACAGGGCAGATCACTGTAATGTCTCCAAAGGAAGTGCTGTTGAAATGTGTTTAGCTTTTTGTGCCCTTTGTTTGTATT
Organism: Chrysolophus pictus; assembly: GCA_037305975.1. Taxonomy (NCBI): domain Eukaryota; kingdom Metazoa; phylum Chordata; class Aves; order Galliformes; family Phasianidae; genus Chrysolophus; species Chrysolophus pictus. The sequence continues at coordinate 11,425,498 of CM074587.1, forward strand.
TTGATAGTCTAACATTGAAAGAACAAGCTGCTCCTCTCCGTGATTGACAGAAACTACACGGGACAAATGAGATGCAGAGTCCAGAGGGCTCTAGGTGTGTGTATATGAACTCAGAAATTGCTGTGAACTGAGAGCATGCATTAACAACCAGACAGCATCACTCTAAGTCTTGTGGCTGCTTGGTGGTGGATATAAGGATGCAGTTCTGCGTGGAACTACATGTCCTGCTTAAAGGTTGCTAAATAGTTCATTTCCATCTATCTATCTATCTGTGTGATTCTTTTCCCCACCAAATTGTATGCGATGCCCACTGTTACGCTCTCTGCAATATGGAAATGCCAGATTTTCCTCGTGGTTGGTGGGCAGACTTGGATTTTAATTTCTGACCTTGCCTATCTTCTTTGCTCTTATATCAGTGGGAGGAACGAGATATTTCTGATCTTACTTCTGACTACATTCAAATCCAACCATGCAATCAGTGACTTCTCTGACTTTTTTTGTATACGGCTGTGGGAAAATTCCTGGTTGGCTGGCTATGAATTAATGAAAATCCTTAGAATGCTTCGCTAATGATAGCTCCTGTGGCTTTAAAAATGCTATTCCCTTTTTTAATTTGGGGGAGGTCACAGAGGTTTACAGAAACTAAGAAAAGAAATCTTAACATCTGGTTGTGCTCTGCTGATGACTGCTTTTGTGTGAAGAAAAGTTATGGCGTCTCCTCAGCATCAAACGCATTCAAAGCGATCCTTTCTAAGAACTCTTTGCAAGAATACTTTTCACTCAAACTGTGTTTTCTAATTAATTTTGCTTTGTGTTTTCAAATGGAGGATTTTAGTCTTAACCAAGACATGGGAACCTCAAGCTCATTTTCACTTAAAAAACCCAATACCCTGCCTTTATAAGATAAGCTTCTTTTGAGCTTTATACTTAAATGTAAACAATATTAATGTGTATTTCTAACATTTTCCTTTAAGGTTGTGGAACTCTAAGATAAAAACGAACTGTGGGGTAAAATTTGGGGATACATGAACTTAAGAGCATTTTCTGAGTTTGTAAGTGGTGTACATAGGGCAGTTCAGTTTCATCTCTTTGCACATAAAATTCCAAAGACTAATCTGACTTGTAAACGTCCCCTTCTTATACCTTCATTACTACCAGTTAAAAAATGACCTTTTAATTTACGCAGATTAAATTTACGTGGAAATTTAGTTCACCAAGTAGGAACGCATCACCTGAGAATGTTTGGGTCCAAACTGTGAATCTTCAAAAGTGTTACAACTAGAAGCTGTCAGCTGCTCGGGTCAGCATCGATACTCCAGGTGTGACTGGCCTACGTTCAGAAAGCATAAAAAATTACAACTTTAAGAGAGTTTTAATAATCATATGCCCACTATATCCTATTATGTTTTTATTTTGTGAAGGAATTTGAACTGTTTGTGGATCTGTATATGTTATTTGTCATTTACCTGTGAAAACAACACTCTAATCAGCGTTTCTTGCAAATACAGAAGACCTGTAGCTCTGGGAGCTGGTTGGTTTGTTTGTTTATTTGGTCTTGTTCAGGCAGCAGCACTGACCCGGAGCAGTGAGCAGAGGATCAGCAGGGCTGTGCTGCTGGGGACCAAACTCCCTCACAGTTTGCTAACACGGTGATGTCTGATGCTCAAGATTTCTTGACAAGAGCAACCTTCAGTCTCTGTGTTGTGTGGGTGTGTCCTGGAGCATCCCACGGAGTGTGTTGTCGTAACATTTCTACAGCAGTGTAAATTTACATCTTTGTTTATCACATAGTAATAACTTCCTTGTGTAAGCAGGCCTGAAGGGATGGGTTTTCCCTTAGAAGTGCTGGAGGAGCATTGCGTGCAGCTGCCCAGGTAACAAAGGCCAGCCCTTCCCTGGCTGCCCAGGTGCTGTTCTGTGCTTTGCCCCAGAGCCCTTGTAAAGCCTGTGCTCACTGCTTCATGTTCCTCAAATTTCCATGGGGATCAATGTTATCTCTGTCTGGGCTTGTCTCTAATTATAGGCAGCAGAAACAAAATGAGGGTGAAAGCTGGAACTGGTAAGTTGTGCAATTTGTGCTGAGCATAAAGGCTGCTCTGTCCAGATGAGCTTTAAACATGGTGTGGGAAGGCAGCACTGCTGCATTGCAAAGCTTGTTAGCAAAGGTCTCAAGCTTGTGCTGGGCTTCCCCTCCAAGTCTTAGAGGTATAGGGTATAAATGGGTGATTTCAGGTTGATCCTGTGAGCGCGTGCAGGTCTTTAGAAGCTTGGAATGGGATTCTGAAAAAGAATGGAGTACCCTAACTCCCATTAACTTTCAATAGGATTTGTTCTCTTTTGTGGCTTGGGGTGTAGTTGCATTTTATATGGACTCACAGTTTGAAGCTGGTTGGAAAAATTTTCACTACCATCTGCTTCCTCCCATTTGGTGCTTGCCCTTCCATCCCCACCTGTGCTAAGGCACCTGCTTGCGAGCTGCATCGTAAATCACATCGCTCAGACCCTTTGGATGGAAAGTATCCCAGCTTCTTTTTTATTTTCTTTTTCCGTCACTACTTGGGTCAGCTCAGTCATGTGGGCAAAGTGAGGTCCCCAGGCTCTCATGTGAAGTGTCTGCTCTGAATCCGTGAGCTGCAGCACGAAGGAGCAGCCGGAGCCGTGCAGGGAGTCAGGAGCTGCTGGGGCTCACGCTGTGCTTAAGTCAGTGTTCCATGCAACCCTTGGGATACTTTTAAAATTCCCACCAAATGATGGGCCAAATGCAAAGCCAGCTGCTTTAATTATCGAGTAGTATCTAATGTCTGTCTTTCTGTTAACAACGGAAACGTTTTGCTAAGATACTTTTCAAAGAATATCAGGAACATCTGTTCCAAAACAGTTACCGCTTTGCCTTATTGTTTACATTTTTTTTCCAGCAAATTATATTGGTGGTGTTTAGTAATCATCTTTACCTTGAGATACCCTTTTTTTTTTTTCCTCCGGCAAGACCAGTCGGTTAACCACAACAAAGTTAAAATCAGAACTGAAAACCCACGAACAAACACCTTACCCAGCCTGACCCGCAGCAGGTGAAAAGTTGTTATTCCATGCTTCTTCAGAACATCAATGGAAACAAAGCCTTTATCTTTTATTCATTAGCTAGGAATAATGCAGGTTGGGATAGCTTAGGTTTCTCCATATAGTTGCAATTGAAAAAGTAATTCGCTAATCGTGCCATTCACTTTTGGGGTTCTTTTTCAATCAGGACCACTAGCCGTGAAATGTCATGCAGAGGTTTGGAAATGGGACATTCAGCTCCTAAAGAATGAGCTGCAGGGACAGAACTTTCTTTCTTTATTACATTCTGGAAGTATGTGTGGGACTCAAAGCCACAAAATAAATGCTAGAACAAAGCCCAGTATCATCTAACAACTTTGGTGGGTACGGTAACTATTGTTCAGTGTGGCCACATGACATTCACTGTGTATGTTTTAGTTATGGTTTGATGTTCCCCATTCAGCTGCAGAAGTCAGCAGTTTGCGCAGTCTGGTAGTGGCAAGTTGATGGGCACTCAGAGGTGCGATGTCACCCCATGCAGTTAGCTTTTGGTGCAGCAGAAAGGAATTGTTTCCACCTTTCTGTTTTACAGTCACATCCGGGTAGTTTTTCACTTGTGAGTTAGCATTTATACTCGAGGTGAAACACAGTAGGCTTTTGCACTTAGGGCAGTGATGTAATTCTGTTTTAATAGAGACGAAGTGTTTCCGTTCAGTGACTTAGGTTTGGTTATTTACGTGTTCAGTTTAACTTTGATAAGAGGAAGCCAAGTAAGTGTTTTAGAGAAGTTCAGGTTCAATTAAACTTCTTTTTTAAATCTGTGCTTATAAATGCTTAAACTCTTACATTTTGCATTGTACTTCTGGCTTCCCAAACAAGATGACCACTAGCAAGGAACTCATGCATGGCTTTAACTTCTGAGATGGACACTTCTTGTTGTTAGAAAAGATTGTTTCCAGCAGAAAGAAAGATGAGTTAGTGTGTGTATCTTGAAAACATAGAAGGTTAAAATGTTGTTGTAAGTGCTTTTCAAGTATTTTTAAAATCAAGAGACTTTTTTTTCATGGTTTGATCAAAGTCCCCCAACCTGTGGCTCTGTTTTTGTTGCACACACTGATGGTCTGTGGATAACATTACATTTTTTCAGCATGAAACCGAACACTTCAAATCCCTGAAGCAGTCTCAAATTTATGGTTAATAAAAGAATTTATTGTACCAAATGTCATCTGTTATATCACTCTGGGAACAGAAACTGGCAGCGAGTGGACAGGAAATATTTCCATTTCAAATCACTTCAATCCCATGGTCTGGGGCAAACATCTCTGATTTCAGGAAAAAATCACTGTGAATATCAGTGCAACAGAAGTATTTTGTTAACAAATTCTAGTCATCAACATTTTTCAGATATTTTTTTCTGCTAATCGTGTTCTGTGTCAACATTAGTAGTGTCTTGTATTTTCTGATTCAGTATTAATCCCTTATTCCTTCTGCCTTGAAAAGATTAGTAGTTGGGTATTGTCAGGGAAATATCTTTGCACACCAAGTAAATAGCAGCTTGACAAGTTACTGTGCCATGGCCAAACTGCTTCCTGCATTTTGCAGGAATGAGGTATCTGTGTTTCATATCTTAGGTATCTTTTATGTGCTTCAGGTACTTGAAAATGTTGAGCTGTTCAGAGAGTTGAACATAAAAATGGATGTGTTCAGGAGACACTATAACCAGGAAAAAGTGTTTTACGTCTCAATCTTTAGCAGGTACTAACATCCTGATATACAGAATGTTTTCATTTTCATGCTGTTGTGCATTGGTGTGCTGTGGCTATAAAAGTTTGGAACCGATTGATCAGATTAATTGTATGTTTCGTTCTTTAAAATATATGTATTGGAGACAGGAGTGTTCCGTAGTTTGTAGATACTGTGTTAGATTGATTGCAGTTTGTTTAGAGAGGATTTTGAGATAAAAAGCAATAGAACTGCATTTGGCTTTAAGCTTATTTGCAGCAAAAAAGTTAACCTGGCATGATTGTAAGGAAGTTGTCAGAAGAGCACATGAGAAGAAAACATGCAGCACTGGCCCTATGAGTTTTAGATGCAATGGATAATTTTTGAGCCTTTTCTTCTTCAAATAATTAGTTTTATTCTATGGTTTGGTTAATGTGGAAGAAAAAAGGAGGTAATGGCAGCATTCAAAAGGTTGCAGTGAAAGCAGGATGCTTCACCTGACTTGGCACCCTGCTTCTGGTGGGCTGGGAGCATCACCCTTGTGGAAGGCTCAGTGTGTCACCACTCTACTTGTCACCTTTGTTTCTCGTTAAGTGTTTTACGTATTAGTTTTGTAAGTCTTTTCTGAGTCTCAGCGGATTACACTTCAGGTTTCAAATAGTTCTTGTCAAACTTATCAGCACTTATCATCAGGATAACTGGTAATACTATTATAATAACTTAACCTTGCACCTTATTACCAATCAAAACAGCTCAAGCAAGCAATCCACACATTCTAACGTGGAAAACTGTGTCTGCAGTCAAGCCTTCGCTTCTGTGTATTAGCTTGCAGTTTATTACTGTCAAGAAGTTACTTGGGCATACTTCTGTTTTGTTTCACACCCCTGCAAAACTGAAAGACAAACATTAATAGGGTCAAGACCTGTAATTTAACTCAGGTAGTTTGGAAGTATTTTATTGTTTGGATGAAGACACACACACACACACACACACACACACACACAAAAAAAAAATAAAACCAAGACGTTCCCTTTTTAAAGGGGAAAAGTTTAAACTAGTTTGTCATAAAGCTTACTTGTGTGAATATCACCACAGGACATCACCTGAAAGCTGAGTCCTGTACACAGAGGGCATAAATACAGAGCATAAGTGTATGTATGCAGAGTATAAATGGAAGTCCTTGCTCTGAATATGTTGCTATCTAAAATTACTTTGTAGAAACCAGAGGAAAGGAAATTCTGCTATCCCGTTTTACAGATGGGAAGCTGAGGTATAAAAGATATTAAATTCCTCCAAGTTGTGAGTAGAAAGTATGGATAAAACAGGAAATGAGTCTGTGTTTCCTGAGTCTCTGAGCAGGGAGAATCACCAGCCTGCTCTTCTGTTCAGAACATGGTGCAGAAGGTGCTCATGTGTTCTGTTTTTCAATGGCCAGCACTACAATACAATGTACCCAAAGCGTTTCACAGAGAGGGAAAGCAAGATTAAAAATGCTTCCTTTTTCAGTCTCAAGTCTTAACACCATCCTCATCTTCATTGCACGTTACTGCAACACTGCAGGAATGTGCAGGTCTGTGATGTGCTAACATGGAGTGTGCCGTGCTGATGGAGTTCCAGCACCTCATGTGGTGCTGCTGGATGGGCTCCGCCTGATGCAAGTGCTGTGTGAGAAAATATGCTGGACTGCTGTCCTCACTGTGGGCTTTCTTTCCATTTGACCAGCTTCTCTGTGTGATACAGTGGTCTAAAATGATTTTTTTATTTCTGGTAGTTGTAGAGAGGTGGGGAAACTGCAGCTCGGGATACTTCTTCTTCAGGGTTCTTTCACTTCTCAGGACTTTGTGTGGAATGAGTCTGGATCTTATTGGCGCTGTTTCTGAGGAATGCAGAGGAAATTCTTTAGAACAGCAGTGGTATTTGTCCTGAGGTTAAGTGTGCTCTGTGCCATTCATGAACCTCAGAATCACAGAATGGAATCATGGAATCATTAAGGTTGGAAAAAACCTCTAAGGTCATCCTGTCCAACCATCCACCTGCCACCACTGTTCTCCATAAATCACGTTCCTTAGTATTACATCTGCATGTTTCTAGAATGCAGGTGATGAGAGTGGGCCCATATCTCCAGTCTTCGTGTATGCATCAGGCATTAGATGGGAGGGTTCCTGTTATTTTTCCCCAAGGTGTAATTTCATATTGCTTATTAATGAGTTATGAATTTGATAAAAAATGAAACAACACCAGCAGCACCACCAACAAAAACAAAACTAAGCAAGATGCAGATTTTATTTGCAACAGATTTTTTTTAAACTGGAAGATCTGATTTTAACCTTTAGCATCAGAAATCAAAAGTGCCCCAAGGTTCTGGGATCCGGGCAAGGACAGTCCTTCATGAAAGCATTGCAAGACTTGAAACAGCAGCTAGGCACCTGGCACCAGTGGCACAATTCAAAGCCCAAGCAGGCTGTGGGAGTGGTGATGTGTCACAGTGAGTTTTAGCAGATATGTGCTTTGTGTCAAGAAGTATAATTATTAATTAGTATGCTAGCATACTAATTAATAAATATTGGTTATGAACTAGTCACTTACTGCGTGGGTAGAACGTGCAACCTTTGCTTTGGCTGTCTTTCAAAAGCACTTAATGTTAAATGCATAGGAAAAAGCATCTCTTAAACTATTTTACTTATATAAGTGTATTACAAAGTGTGATATCCATAGGCTGTAACTTTTATTAGTGGAAACTGACTGGAGTTTCGATACCGTTCCAAACATTAAATCTCTATGCATTTGGATTCCTTTTTTAGTAGTTAAAGATCTGACGGGATTCAATAGCACGTAAGGCCCAAAGAGTTTGCCAGTACAGATATACTTAAAACACATGCATTTCCTTGATATTTTTCCAACAGTGAAACTTAGCAATACTTGATGCTCTTCAGCTCCAAATACTGAGCACGTAGGAATATTTGAATGTGTTCTGTCTTCTGTCCATTATTCATAGCAAAGTTGTTCTGTGAGAAGGGCAGCTGCGTAGCGTGGTTGGGGATAAGTCTGCCCTAACCAGGTGAGGTCTGAGGTAAACTTTGCTCAGCGCTGGTGGTTTGTTTTGAGAAATGGCCTCCTTAGAAAGCTGTGTTTTGTGAGGTTGTATTGCGTTGTGTTCTAATTCCTGGTGTTGGCCACCATTTGGCAGATCTTCTCCTGCCCAAGTGGCTGCAAGAGAGAGAGCCCTCCTTGGCTTGGGAGAGGGGTCGGTGCTGTTGGATGCCACTGCTTCCAAGTGTCTTCAGGTGGACCAGAAATGTTTGTGCAGCTTTGTGTATGTTTCTGACACATTTCAAATGGAGGATTTTTGGCTGCAGATACTATGGCTGTGCTCCATATTGACTAACCAGCAGTGTATAAATTCCCTGGCAGCTGAAACTTTAAATCGGCAGCCACCAAATGTCTGCATGTGTCTCAAGTTCAGCCATGTGGATCATCAGCACACAGCAAGCAGCGGGCCCTCTAATCCGCCCTGCTGATTGTGGTACTGCTTAAGCTGTGGGAGTAATTTTCATCACTGTCGACCAGGACTAGACAGAGGTGTCAAGAAGAAATTTATTTGCTAAAAGCACATAGTTCAGTAGTAAGAATCTCCATCTGCATGCTTGGCTCAGGGAGGTGGGAACAATTTATAGCTGAGAAGGAACCAAAGCTCTTACCTTTAACACCCTGAGAAGGAAGGGCAGCGTAGCTGAGGCGTGTTCCTGGCTCTGCAGGAAGCCAGCTTATTCAGCCTGTCCATTTGCTTTGTGAAAGGAAGAAAGGGAGGAATACTTGATTACCTTCTTGGGAAAGGGGAAGATTTATAGGGGCGGTAATTAATTTTACTACCTTCCCTGATATACAAGAACTTTTACTTATAAGCAAAAATAATTTTTAGTAGTTGTCTTTGGTGCTGTAAGCACAATAAAAATGGAATGATTGTTGTTTTTCCATTCATATTTAAAGAAGGAAAGACTCTAATACAGTCATTATGCCTTTTCTGATCTGAAAATGCAGTAATCTGCCCTTTGCTTTTGATGAGGAGATTATATAACACAGCTGAGTGCAGAATAAAAGTGGCACTTCTTGGTACGTTATTATTTTTGTGTCCCTCTTTGTACAGAACTTAATGCCAAAGAAGTGGTTGTGTTGCTATGGAGCTCATCCCCACCTAGTTTTTCATTTCCAGAGCCTTTCTAAGTTAGGTGTCTCACAAGGATGGTGACTTTGGGAAGGGATGCTTGTATCGTTTCAAATAAAATTGTTTTCCACTCCATCTCCTGCAAAACCAAATTTTGTTGAGGTATTAAAAACTCTGTTGGGGGAATGGTGAAAGATTCTTTAAAGCTGGAACGTGGAGGATTTTGGCAAGCAAAGCAGTGATCGTTCCTGGAATTGAATCATACTGCTCACTAACCCTGAGCTTTAAAATCGTATGGATGAGTACAATTGTATTTTTCTAAATCCCCAAGAAAAGTTTTTGGTTTTTTTTTTTTTTGTTCAAAATAATTACATTACTTCAAAGGAGGGATTAAGATGGAACAATCCCAAATCCTGTCTATTTTGAAAGTTTCACAAGTTCTGTGGTACTCTGATCAGTAGAGTGAAGTTACTGCTAAATTGCCTTGCTCTGTGTCCTCCAGAATCAAATATTTGGCTTATTTATGTTTTCGTCATACAAAACTCACTTTTTTTTTTTAATATATATAATTTTTATTACAGTCATGAGCTCCTGTGAATATACAGTACTTTCCTTAGTGCTGCCTGTATATTTCATCTATGGAAGTAAGAATTAAAGTTCAGTTTCTAAGAATATGTATTTCATACTTCACAACTGCAAAGGTCTTAATGTTTTTCAGTGAGTTTCTCTCAAATACAGGAAAAGGATTGAGACTAGAGGAGAGGACACTGTGTAGACGCACACAGAACAGAACTGACATGCTGTGTCAAATTTCTCGCGTTCCAGCCTTTGTGCAACATTCTGCTTTTAAAGTTTCCTTCTCTGCAGCTGTTCTTCTCGTTTTCAAAATTTAGAAATCGAATAGCTAATCTCATCCTGTACTACAAATGAAGAACTTCCAATTCGTTTGCTCAAATTTGTTTGCAGTGAAAATCTCCAACACTGCAGGAAATTAAAGATGTGATTTTTTTTTTTAAGGTACCTTTGAGCTTAGCAAAGATGGAGTTACAAGAAAACTTGTCCTCAACAATAAAATCAAAAGGCATGTAATAGTAATTCGTTGAATGACACAATTATTGTCTACTCTTAGCAAAGGTTTATCTGCATTGCAGACCGAGGGACCCCACGAAGCTAGCTGTCATTACAAGCATACCACATTGTTTAGAGACCATGTCATCCTCTGATAGGATTGAAATCAGCAGCTGCTAAATTCCCCCAACCCTTAATGGTGGGGGGAACCTGAGAAAACCATATCAAGCTGAAATGGCAGAAGAATATGTTCAAACAAAATGAAGTTACCTTTTGAAAGGTCAACCATAAAACCATAGTTAATGCCATGATTTTGTAAAAAAAAAAAAAAAAAAAAAAAAAAAAAAAAAATTAATGACTGAGAAAGGCCAAGACACAAGGCATTTCTATTTGTGTTAGTCAAATGGAGTATGAGTTCCTTAAATTTGTTTTGGGGAAATAAATATTCCATGTTCCTTTCAAGAGGATGTTTTATTTCCCAAATTCTCATATATTTCCTCTTCAGAAGAAAATGATGCTTGGCTGTAATTTTTTTTTTCTTTTCTCTAGAAGAGGGATTGAAAGTAAAGGGATGTTGAGGGGTTAGGAATAGCAATGGACTTGAATATAAAACGAAAGGTTTGCAGTCTCTGCTTCTGCCTAATCAGGCCAGTGTTCACAGATGCCTGAAATTGCAGAAACCTGCTGTTCTGAGTTTTGAGGATGGACCTGGGCAACTACATCTTGTGGGACTTGAGGTCAGTTTGAGGTACTGCAGGAAAAGAAGTGAAAATGTTAATGGCGAAAACAGGTGGCTAAAACTAGATGTGTCTGCACATCTAGTGGAGGTAATTGTGCCACTGACTTCAGCAGAATTGTGCATGCTCAAATTGGGGATGACTGTGGCTCAAGATGCTGAAGTGGGAGGCTTCCTCAAGGAGTGCTGTGTACATACCAGCTAACAGAAGCCACTTAGTTTCTGTAATGACTTCCCACTCAAAAACAGTTTTTCATAGTGTTAAAAACAAAACAAAACAACAATTTGCTGTGAAGTATTGGAAGATTCTTTTGAAGGGAAAAAAAGAGATTTCTGTAGGAACATACCTGCCTAATTTTAGCATCAGTGTCTTGTGACATTCTAGATGTGATGTAGCATTTGAATATTCTTTTTCTGAGCCATTTTGCGTACGTTTAAAATCAGCATCATCAAGTGAGCGTCTTTCTGGATGGCCTTAAGTTCTCGTTAATTTTCTTTTGATATTGACATATTTCTTTTCACCTTAAGAATAATTAACACATTCGTTATTTAAATTCTGTCTCCTGCTTGGTTCCATTTAAATTCAGGTACCTCTACACCCCTTGCAGTGTATCTGGGCAGTTGGATTTCTAATCTGTTACTCCAATGCTTGATGCCCCTCATTTATCCGCGCTGCTAATTTTTTTATTTCCCACTTTATTCTGCTGTTGGATTTTCCTACAGCTCTGGAAAGTTATCACACATTTATCTTTTTTTCTTTCTTGCTACCAATAATTTTCCTTAGAACAATCACTATAAGATTTTCACTTCATTTTTGTATGATATCACTGCTGAAATGGTTGATGGACCACAGAGATAATTTTTTTCTGAAGACTGAATGCTATAAATTTAGCTACTCTGTGCAACTTTTAAATTATAGTTGTTATTTTCTTTTTTATCTGCCTAGTCTAATCTTTACAGCATCACTGTCCATAAAGTATAATTTTGGGAAGGGAAGTGAGAGCATATAACATTGGATTCTGCAGCACCAATAAATTAAATAGTGCTGTGGCATTTGGAGTGTCTGAACTACTCCTGCGCTCACTGCTGGGATGGATGAGTTTGCTTTTTGACATTTCTTTATGCTCCTGAACGAGTCATTTCTTTTTTTTTTTTTCCTTCCCAGTATGTAGTTTATAACAAAGTAAAAGCAGTATTTTGCTTTTCATATCTCAGCAGATTCAGGATGCAGATGCCACAAAGACACAGTCTTTGCAGTTCCTCTGCAGCCGAATTTAATGTGCAGTGGCTCTAAAGATGAAACAGCAAAACAGTAAATAACAACAAAAACCATCTAAATCTGGTGATTTCTTATGCAAGCAGTGTAATGAAGGAACATACAAAGTACTGAAGCTGAAAGAAGCCTGGCTTTAATTCGGAAATTGGCACCAAGAAGCCTATTGATACATGAATTCACTTATAACAAAACCTACTTCTCAGCTGTCACTGAATGGCTTTATTTACAAAAGGTATTCCCATAATATGTGCATACAGTGTGGGTAGATACATTTGGAATAGGCAGTTACACCAGAAGTATAGTAGCAGTGGTACCAAGCCATCTACCCAGGGTTTAGAGTTCATTCTGCATTCAGAGCAGTATAAGGTCCGTGGTTGTAGAGCAAACATGAGGGTGGTTTTGTATTTTGCTGTGTTCTGCCTGGAGTGATCCAGACTGCAGGCAAATGAATAGCACAGATAATTCATCTGCATCGATGGCTGTGGAAATAGAAAATAGCAGATGTCAAATCTACAACCTGTAGTTTACTGAGCAGTGAGTATGGTGAACATTGATTGTTTGTCTTGATGTTAGGATTCAGAAACAATTGTCCCTTCAGTTTGCCTTGGGGGAGCGTGAAATGAGGACCATGTGTGCGTGGATTGGCAACATTCGAAAGATGAATCACGATTGCTGCTTTGGTCTGGTGCACAAGGCTGTGCTCGAGGGGTAGTGATTTCCTACCTTTCCCAGATCTCTGTAATTAATGGGGCTCCTTTCCTTGTACTGATGTTAAAGTGGCGGCCTGACGATGCCTATTCTCACATGGAATTGCCTTTCTTGATGAAGGAGAGTTTGCTCAAAAGAAGCTAATGTTGAAGTCTACTTAAGCGTTGTTTGTAAAGGCAGTTATCAGCAGGAGATTCTGAGATCGCCTCTTACACCTCTGGCAGGAACTGTCAAATACATGGAAGAAATTGTACTTTCAGCTTGACGAAGGATGGGAAGCACTGTATGTGTCAAATTAAAAGGAAGAGGAAGATGTTCAAAAAAAGTAAATCAGATCAGTTTATTTTCTTTCTGTTGTATTTGACTTCCATTCTATCTGCTGCCTGTAGTTAAATTTAGCTTTTCTCTGACACAAACAGTTCCTGCTGTTAACGTTTTCTTTAGCATTTCTTTCTGGAAATAGAGTCCTATGTCTGTTCCTCTCCAGACCAGTAATGAGTAGAAACAGTAATTGTAGGTGCATTTTGCTAATGAGAATGTACCACGTATGTAGGCCAAATATCGGAAAATTACAAAAACAAACAAAAATAGAGATTACCTTTGCATAATAGTCTTTGTCTCTCATGAATAGTCACACTGTTTCACGCTGAAGGATGGAGGCTTGCAGTGAAATGCCTGCACACGCCTTATCAGCCGGGTGAGTTAGTCATTCATTCTTCAGGAGATGAGGTGCATTAATGTTATGCAGGGCTGTGCTAATTGAAGATATCTTAGGATCTTAACCTTCACTGTTGATGTAGGTTGAGGAACAATTCCAACATTGATCTCTGTGCCTTGAGGTATGCGTTCTGTGGTGGAAATTCTTTCAGACTTACTTGCACAATAGTGAAGAGGGATTTGGATTTTGCTTCTCGTGTTTTCTACAGGATTCAGTGTTTTGAGCTCATGCACTGTGAGACTGAATGTTTCTATCAATAACAGCCCCCCACCTCCGCTTTTTAACAACCAAGATTGTTTGTAACTTAATCTGTGTGCATTTCAACTTTGATTATCTGCTTAAAGATCAGTACTGTACTCAGGTCTGTATTTAGAAGAGGTTTTGGCTATTTTCTTTACAATACGTGCCTTCTCAGTCCCTGTGTGTAGAAGTACGTGGACCGAAGGGATTTTTTGGACAAAGCTCCAGGCAATGGAGCTTTCTAGGAATGCTCAGAATAAACTAAAAGCTGCGTGTAAATTCAGCCAATGTTAGTGGTTAATTAACTCAGAGCATAGAGCCCTAGGGCCATAACATTAGTATTTATAGTTTTAAAGTATGTGCTCTAAACAAATTGTCTTAGCAATAAGCCATTTAAACAGCATGCCTACTTTATGGCTTAAACAGGAGGGAGTGCTTCCTGGAAGAACCTTTGGCTCCCAGCAGGAAGGACTTGGAGGATAACCACCAAAGTATGATTCTCTGCCTAACTGACGTGTTCTAACATAAAACTTGCGTGACAGTTATCTAGTTCAGCATTTTAAGATGCTCCTCACTCTTCCCCAAATTTCTACAGCCTTTCTGCATTTCTTACACGCTTTTAAATATAAGGAATAAAAGAGCAAATGAATGAAAATAATTGTGCTGATTTTCAGTGGGGGTTTGGTGGTATTTCTCATCCTTAAAGCTTCAGCTTGAGCTCAGACTTGAGCAGAATTGAATATGTGTCTTTGCTCACTTATTAATACACAAAGCCAGGTCATTTTGGTCATTTTTTTTCATGTTTGATGATCAAACACATGTGATGACTTTATTCTGCTGCAGTTAGTTGAATGGGATTTTGTATAGCTTAAGAGAAACAGGAATGTTTCAAAAGAGAAAAGGTATTAGTAGAAAAGTTAAGACTTGGGGAAAAAAAATTGACACCTTCCTGTTTCAGGAAACATTTTTGTAATAACAGCTTGTTTAACGCCGAACTAAATCAAAGCTAAACAAATGAAAAGCCACCTGAGAAGAAAGTGAGATTACAAAATTGACTTCCAAGGGTACTATTAAGATCTGCTTTGCTTCTGTTCTTTATATGCTATTTTATATCTTTTTCTCAGGTGATCTCACTCATACTTTGTTCTTCTTTCTAACCACTTGACTGTGAGATGTAGTGCATGTTTATGCGATCCTGACAGCACCTGCTTACAGTTGGAGTCCTCTTATGCTATTAACTTCTTCTCTTTGCGCTGTAGTGGTAAACCCATGCAGAAATACAATCCCATGAAAAAAGATAGCTGGCAGAGGTGTTTAAGTTCCTCTCAGAGGGCAGTGGGGTAGTTCTGTTGGCACCTTCGTTTCTGTGACGTGGAGCAAGACGTGGTGTGTTTTGATAATGTTTGAGAGCATATTATAAAATATTTGATCTAAACAGTGTCTGATGTGGAAGAATGGATTTCTGCAGTATTCACGCCTACTGGAAAAGTGAGAGATGTGTAGGTTGCTCCAAAAGTAATGCCTCCTATTTTATTTTAACGGAAACTATAGCAGATACAAAGTGCACGATAACATGTTTTGGTAGAGCAAATCAGCAGCTACAGAATGCTCTTTTCCAGTGTAGTCACCATCCTTGGCAATGCTGTGCTGGGAATGTTGGTGGCAGGAATGTGCAACCTGATCTGTTACTGCTTGTGTTCAGATTATCTGACTGATGGTGTGCCTAAGCAAAAGGAAAAAAAACAAACACATAAGTTCTGTTATTGTCTAAAACACTACTTACAAAGCAGGAATGTTCAAAATAGCTTTTTTTTTTTTTTAAATTCACATTAATTTCTTAATATTTGTCTACAGGGCCTGTCATCTGTCACCAAGAGCAATGGGCTTCTCAATATCACCTTTAAATATGACAGTAAGTAGAAAATTTGCACTTTATTCACAAAAATCAAGTATGCAGTCTCAGTTGTCAATATACAACAGTATCTCTCTTAAAAATGGCTCAAAGAGTAACATGACCTCTTTAGTTCCAAAACAGTTTTCAAATCTAGGTTTGTTTCTTCTCAGTCTGGTGGGTCTTCCTATATTTCACTAATTAGAGTAAGTTGGTCTAGTCATTTGTGGTAGTTTCACTGTCAGATCATTCACCCGTTATTGGTCAGAGAATTATAAAGAGTGTTTTCATTCTGTTGAATAATGCAACCATTGAAGGCTTTACACAAAAATATATAAGTGGCCATCATCAGTATAAACTCAACAAACAGACAAGAGAAGGTCCCAATTTAGAGTAGCAGTGTTTGCATTAAAGCCAGTGCAAGTTCCATCCATCCCTTCTTCCCCCCCCCTTTTTTTTGTCTACTCAAATAATTCATTCTCATTATCCTTACATTCCTCAATTTAATGCTAACTTCTGAATTTGGAATCTTTCATTGTGAATTCATTTTTTATCTAATCTTCTTAAAGAAATGAGCAAAATTTAAGCACATCAGATTGTACAAGAGATAACCACATACATACAAGTTACCATTTGTTATCTGCACAAAGAACAACAGTAAAAAAATGTCAGTTGGAGCAGAGATCCCTGCATTTATTTCACACAATGGAGTTTGTTGAAGTCCCAGTGTCTGTCGCATTTTTTTCCATTAATTCTGGCACCAGGAACTGTAATTAACCAATGGCAAGTGTTAATTCAAAGTTCTGCTGGCACTGCACGCTTCCTGAATGAAGGTATTATTTGAATTATGCAGTACTAAGGAAAGAGGTCCCTGATATCAAGGCAAAAATGTTCATATAATGTGGAAATACATTCTAAAATTGAGTAAGCCAGCATAAAGCAGAATGTGACTTGCTAGCTGTGATTTAAAGGCTCTTAGCTTTCCACACAGCAACTCTAATGAACTCAGTTTTATGTTCTTCTATTAGTTGGTTAGATTTTTTATTCAGGTGAACAACAAATGTTTGTATGTTTTAGTATTCCAACTGTATTCAAGTAAAACGAGTGATTTCCTGAAAAAACATGCACTTTTTCTGTGTTGTTTTCTTCCTAAATTTGTTGTTCTTTGGAAATATAAATCGGTGTCTCGCAGTCAGACCTCAGACATTTGTGTTATAATGCATTCTGGCAAATCATCATTTGACCAGAAATTTTAGTAACCAGGATCCAATATCTCGAGCTTGCTTTTAATTAGTTCCAGACCTAGCAAAAGCTGTTACTTCAAAGTTTCCATTGAAAGAGATGCTCTGTTCTCTGAGGAGGAAGTTCATGCTGTCATTCCATTCACTCATAGCAACAGAATTCTACAAACAGCAGAGTAAATACCAATTGCCCAGCTTGTGGAAAGAGCAGTATTGTACAAACTGTTCCGTTTTTAATTGTGGGGCAGTTACACGAAAGACCACTTACCATCATTGTTTGTAGCAGAAAAGTCATTTTCTAAAACTACTTTTTACTTAGCTATTTTTTTCCTTGTTTAGGGAGCGCACATCTGAATTAAATTCTAATTTCTTGTATAGGTTTATTATAGCACTTGATTTTTTTTTGTTGTTGTTTTTACAAACACTGTATATGCAAATGCAAACCATACAGATTATATCTGGATTTTCAGGTTTATCATCAGTTAGTGAGTGGGTGGCAGAGAAGTAGTCAAGATCAAGCAGTGTCTGTGGTTAAGAGCACTTCTTGAGCACCAGTTCTAAAACTTCACATCGTCGTCATTGACATCAGAGCCTGGTCACTCACCAGGTTCTCTTGCTCTGTGCACTGTGTGCACACATTAAGTGGCAGTCAGTCCTTACATTTAGAGAAATGAGTGAGGAAAAAAAATACTCTTTAGAGAGTTCCAAAATATGTCATTTTTACATCCTGTGATACAGGCTGCTCTGGCATTACAAAATGGTAAATGAGGAGTCCTGCAAATGAGGCTTTGGCAGCCGGTCGAAGTGGTTGTGCTCAATGATTTCTGAAGCTTTGAACTGTTTTTCATTGTTCTAAGACAAAAGCTTCATGTTCATTTACTGTACAGTATTTATTTATTTTATAAAATAAATAGCGTGCATAACTTTGCTCAGTCTTGAAGAAATGTTAGAGAATTAACTTCTTTATTCAAGTGGAAAAATGTGGGCCTTGCTGGAAACAGAATAGTTTTCAAGATTCTTCTCTGCTGTGGCACAAGAACCAGGCTGAATTAGGTTGCCCAGAGATGTGGTGGAAACCCCGACCCTGGAGACATTCAAGGCCTGGACCAGGCTCTGAGCTGTGGATGTCCCTGTTCAGAGGAGAGGACTAGATGTCCTTCAGAGGTCCCTTCCAATTCTAAAGATTCTACAAACTCATATATTTCTTTTAAAACATTTATTTCTCTGTATTTTCAGACTGCACTCCTTACCTGAACTCAGTGGGAAAACATGTGATTGGAGATGTGCAGAATATAACCATCAGTCAGTATGCATGTTATGAACAGGTTGCAGTCACAATACTTTGGACAGCAAATGCCATTGGTAAGTGGTAGAGGAAAGTGAACTAATTCATCATGTCTTTGGTAATGAATTCTTGTTGATCAGATCAGTTAATATAACTAAATTATGCTCAAAGCATTAAAGAAAACTGCTTAAGAAATTCTTGACAGCTTTGCTGCTTTAAATAAGCTACTAAAGGAAAGATGTACTAGAGAAGATACATTCTTGACAGTAAGGTAAATGATTTCTCTAATAAGAACAACATTTTTATGGTAACCAGTGATAGAGCAACTTCTTTGACTGGAATGAAAAGAAAGGATTCTGGTGTAAGTTGCAGAAGTAGCACCAGGCCTGAAATTCGTTCACTGTTACCTTTCATAGTCAAGCTATTGCAGCAATAAAGTTGGTTTCAGAAGTGTGCAAAGTGCTGCAAGTTGACAGAATCTTTATAACACTTCAGAGTGTGGTGGGGAGCAGCCATGAAAATCTTCTGTACCGCACAAAAGTTCACTGTGTTTTTTTTTTTTTGTTGCAAAGAGCTTAAAAGAGTTGTACCCCGTCTTTGAGTGCTTTTCAATATCAAGTAAATCATTAGAGTTTAGCATAGTATAGTTTTTGAAACATTTGATTAATGTTCATTTACTCATACAGCAGTCTCTCAACTTGATATTTCATGGTTCATACTTCCTCAAAAAGTTTAATATTTTCTTACAATTAATTAACATGGGAAGTTTATGTGGTAAGATGGCTCCCTAAGTGTTGAGTTATGGCAGCTGAAAAAGTGTCTTTATTGAACTTGACATACATTTTTTAGCATAGATCTGCACTTATTAAGTTAAACACTTTAGATAAGTGTAACAGTCAAATTTTCTTTGTGCCCTCCCAGTATTAAATTTTGCTTTCAGAGTTTGTTTGATAACATTTTAAATTTGTAAGAGCAAGTAATGATTAATTGCTGGAGCTTAAGGCAGTATGTGAAAAATACCCTGAATTCTGTAGAAGCGTGCAGCTGAAACCAGTTGGTAATCTTCAGCTGCAGACTGGGTGAATCAGAACTGTATGGGAAACAAAGTCTGGCGTTCTCTGTTGTCTGATCAGAGGTTAACCCTCTGGGAAGCGTGAAGGCAGAACTGCTGTTGAAACATCTTGGGTAACACAGACTGGACACTTTTGTGGCCTTCGTGTAAGCACAACAGTGCTTTTGTTCCATGGAGCATTAGGAACACATTGGGCATGGCCTTTCTTTTACTATAAAACATTTTCTTTCTTTTATTATAAAACGTTAAAAAAAAAAAATCAATTGGAACAGAGGAGACTTTTTTTTTTTCCCTGCCTGTCCCGTCCGCTCCCTCCCTTCCTTCTTTCCACCCTTCCTTTCTTCCTGACGAGCATAGTGTAAAGCCAGGTTAATGTGTTGATTCTTGTGGCGTTTACCTTACGAAAATGGTGTCTGTGCCTCAGGTAAATGTGTGTTCTGCCACGTGTAATTCTCTTTAATATGTGGAATTAGATGGAGAAATGGTGATTAGTCTTGAAGAACTGTGCAGTAACTTTCAATCACAAATCCGTCACAGCATCACACTGATATTGTGCTGTGATGCTTTTTTCACCGTGACTCAGTTTAGTCATTTAATTAAATAATCCCATGATGAGAACATTGCAAAGAAATGCAAAGGCTGTGCTGAGAGTTGGTTGTGTTAGAGGAGCTTGAAAACAATGGGTGTAATTCTGGCATTACTTAAAAATAACTGGACGTGTGCACTCAGTGGAATAGATTCCATTCCTTCTAAGTCAAGCTTTCTGTTACGCTGTAATATTCTAAAAACAAAGAGATTGTAATAACTGCTATCCTTTTAAACCAAAGGTTGAAAAATTGTACGAATATGTTATGAAGATATATTTCTGTAATGTGTTAGCAAACTGTTACATCGCATTACAAATCATGGAGGTACAAAGTTACTATGAAGTGTATTGCTGGTGAAGGAACTGATCATTTATATTGCAGTGATAATTTGGAAGCCTCAGCTGCAATGGGAGTCCCTCTGCTCTAAGTATTACACAGGTGTGTAGTAATTACAGCCTTTGCCAGAGACTGAATTCTAAATAGGCAAGATAGACAATGTGGGAAGAACTGATGTCACAAGTATTAAAACACAAACGTATTTCGTGTGAGGGTTAGGATTTAAACGTTAAGAGAAATTGAACTATCTTCATATCACGTAAAATATCACTGAATGCATTTATAAATGTTAGTCTGTTTTAAATGCTCAATCAGGGATTGAATACCTGAGAGGATTCCGAGTAATACTTGAAGAGCTAAAGTCAGAGGGAAGGCAATGTCAGCAGATGGTTTTAAGAGATCCAAAGCAGCTGAGCCCAAGTTTTAAAAGAACAGTAAGTGCTTTTGTTCAAGAAATGCTTCACTGTTGCTTGTGTATGTAGTCTTGAACATATTTATGTGCTGTTTATAAATTTGTGTGTACATTTAGATAGATATATAATTAATGTTGTGTTTACTAGGATGGAGATTGCTTCCCAACATTGTTGTTCTCCAATGAACAGTTGTTGAATGGAGATTGATCTGCTCCCCTTTTTTAGGAGCTTTCCTAAGGCTGGAAACTGTCACAAAATTGTTTGGGGTGACTGTGGGGGAGAGGTGGCACATCTGTAACAAGTCCACATCCCAGCTCTGTGTGAAGCTTCCTCATGTCAATGTTGTGATGAAGGGAGAGAGAAAAGTTTCTTAATATATTCATTAATACTCATGTTTGCAGCTCTGTGGGCTAATACTGAAGGAAAATGTCTTTAGTTAAAGTTTTTTCAATCTTGTCTTTTTGTGTAGGGAATGGAATCTAATCCCTTTGCAAACCTGAAGTTTGAAACAGATTACTTTGTAAAGATTGTGCCTTTTCCTTCCATTAAAAATGAAAGTAATTATCATCCATTTTTTTTCCGAACTCGACGTAAGTATTGCATACAGTACAGTATTGCATAATGTCATTCCTTTCCCCTCCTTTTTTTTTTTTTGTTTTCAGAAATAGCTTTTCTGATTAAAAGAATAGCTTTTCATGTAGAACATGAGAATGTCAGAGGAGTCTGGGTTGAGATAGTTATTGACACAGTCTTTGAAAGAAGATCTGGCTATTAAGTAGAAAGAATTTGAAGTCCAGTGATAAATGTGTAGTGTATAATTCAGGTTAGCCGCCAACCAGAGGGAGGGTCTCAGAAAGGCCTGTAATTGCCTGAGATCTGCCTGCAGCAGGATTACTCATGAAGGTGGTTCATTCCTTTTCTCCCTTCACTGGACACTGTGAAAAAGTTCAAATTGCTTTTGCTTTTGAGATCAGTTTCAGAAATTGGTATGTAGAGGATAGGTATGGATGAATGCATATGAAATGAGGCAGCAACAAATCAAGTTGACTTTCTCAAAATTACTTAGCAATTAGCAATTCTTATTGCAGCCTAATGAGAATAAACTTGAATAAACTCATCAGTGCCTAAATAGAATTAAATAGAATCTAACTGTAAGTACCAATTTGGGTAAAGTGTTGGTATTTGTCCCACTAAGGATTACTATTTTCAATTTACTAAACCTATGTACCTCATTTAAAGATGAGAAAGGACTTGAATCATAACTTAGAAGGTGAGTTTGCAAAATATGTTCGTTCTGGGTGTATTACAGACTGGAAAAGAAATAAGAGTACTGACTTTAAAATGCTGAAATAACTCCTTTCTTTTGCACTTTATTTTTATACTCACATAGCATAGCATGTGGATGCTCTGTCATTAATTCTTTTACCTGTATTTTCAGCATGTGAATTATTGCTACAGCCAGAAAACCTCATCTGCAAACCTTGTAAGTAAAACATAATACTTTCTATATACTTATAAGAAGTTACTGCCCTTGAAGAGTCACTTGCCAGTTGATGAATGTTTTCTCTGACAGACTGGAAGCCACGGAATCTGAATGTTACCCAGCAGGGATTCAATATGCAAGTCTCTTTTGATCATGCTCCCCACAACTTTGGATTTAGATATTACTTTCTTCACTACAAACTGAAGCATGAAGGGCTGTTCAAGCAAAAGACCTGCAAACAGGTGTGTCACTGTGTTTTGCAACTCCCAAAAGCAGAAAACTCATTCACGTGGATGTTCTAAGGTTTTATGGAAACTTAATTCAAAATTGGATCACTTTGAAGATTTTAAACCATTTGGTGCTATTTGTGTGTCTGTTGTGTTGTCATCAATCAAAACAACACTTAGGTGCTCAGTGATGCTGAATACTGTAAGCAAATGAGAAGAGGCTGTTCTCTCTTGAACGCCGTACAACTGATTAATATTTCAAGCTGCATCTTATTACATTTGTTAAATGTTCCTTCCAATTATGTGATTTTATCTCCACACCAAATTTTACCACTGAACAGATTACCCATTCGAGATGGTGTCACAAGGTACTGCTCATTTCAATGTGAGTGTAGAATTTGGTTTTCTGTGATTTTGTACAGCTGTGCATGCGTCTTCCTATGGGTGCTGCAATTTGCTGTATTGTTTTCTTTAGCTTTGGTTATTTTTCAATGTCAAATTTTATCTCAGTGGACAACCTTTTAAAACTGTTTTTTTTTTTTTTCAAATGGATAATTGATCATATTCTAGTTCTGCAAGCAGAGGATTGTAGTCCTTGCATACTTGAGTAAAGAATTAGTTGAGCTGGTTTAATACAGAAGAGCACCCTATGTTTCTAAATCAATATGAATGTATTTTACATGATATTATATCACATATAAAAGTATGTGAGTGTGTCATGCAGACTATTTTCTTTTTTTTTTTTTTTTTGACGTAGGATCAAAACACAGATACTACAAGTTGTATTCTTCAGAATGTAACTCCAGGGGATTATATAATTGAGGTAATGTTTACCGAGTCATTTGTACTACAGCAGAATGAGTACATTCATGGAGGAATTAAGTGAAATTAAAGTCAAAGTCTTTAGTAAATTCAGGCATCCCTACTGAGGTACCTTGGCCAAGTAAAGGTTTTACATTGTTCTTGACCTTTCCATAGTTCTGCTTCTCTAAATGCGTAGTTCTTTCATTTGTGTCTTCAAGTAGAGTTGTGAGCCTGAATAATTCTTGGATTTTGGTTCTTCACTGGAGTTATAAAGTTTGGCCAATTTCTTCTATATTTATGTTATGTCTCTTTTGATGGATGACAGTACATGTACTGTCAAAGTTAGCATCAGGAGAATAAGCTACGTACTGCCAAAGACAAATGATTTCACTAGTTAGGACTTTTTGGTACTCTGTAACTTTTTGAACAGTAAGTTTCTCATCAGGTTGTGGAAGCTGTTACAGTTGTTTCAATATTGCAGAAAATGAAATGAAATTTCCACACAATAAAATTCAACTTTTACTTTCCAAAGCTGGTCGATGACACTAATACAACAAGGAAAACAATGCACTATGCACTAAAACCAGGTATGAATATTGTTTTTTAAGTAGTATGCCTTATACATTTTAATTGCATTTGAAATAAATGTTGATTTGACATATCTGTTCACTGCAATGAAGAGTGCTGATGCAAATGTGCTGTGATCTTTTGATGAAAAGAGCACACTTGTACATACACATCTGCATTTCTGTGTGTTTACATTTAGTACTGTTTAGATCAAGATATAATTGGAAGTAGTTGTGGATACATCACTTTTGTTATAGATATGAAAATTTGTAATCTGTACCTAAATAGCAAACAAACAATGCATGCAGTAGTGTGGCAGTAACGTAATGAAACTATGAGAGCAGCCTGAACACATTACCTGGCTGTGCACTTCAGCCCTGAAATGAAATAAAGCATTCTGAAAAATCTGTCAGCTGAATGCTTGGCCTGAAATTAAATGAGGATTTCACAGTATAACTGCAGACCCAAAGCATAGCCCTAGAGGAAGGCAATAGACACAATGGACTGATGCAAAGTCTTTGTAGTCTTTGTAGAAAGCCACTATTTGAGCTCCAACAGTTGAAATGACTCTTGCGTGTCATGTTAAAAATATAACTCACTCCCCTATCATGAGGGTGCAGTATGCAGAAAGCTCTTGTTACTGACATTGATTGCTCTAATGCTGTGGTTATCAGGACAATTAGCATAAAACCTATTTAAAATGGAGCAGAACATGTTGTTTGATTTTACTGTACATTTCAAATTACCTAATAATAATGTGCTGCAGCAATTTTACATTCCCAGTGTAAAGATTTGATTGAGTTTTTTTAATAAACACATGTCTAATTCTGCTTTGTTTTTCAAAGTGCATTCTCCATGGGCTGGACCAATAAGAGCCATTGCCATTACAGTCCCTTTAGTTGTCATTTCGGCGTTTGCAACACTTTTCACTGTGATGTGCCGCAAAAAGCAGCAAGGTAAGAGGTAACGTTCAGTATGGATGTAAAGATGCACATTTGCAACTACAAAGGTCCTAGTTAGTTAGTATCTTTATTCTAGAAATATCTTTACCTGAAGAACCTTTTTTTTTTTCCAGCTCTTCCTTTCCTCTCCTCTCCTCTCCTCTCCTCTCCTCTCCTCTCCTCTCCTCTCCTCTCCTCCTCCCTCTCCTCTCCTCTCCCTCTCCTCTCCTCTCCTCTCCTCTCCTCTCCACTCCTCTCTCTCTCCTCTCCTCTCCTCTCCCTCTCCTCTCCTCTCCTCTCCTCTCCTCTCCTCTCCTCTCCTCAACCTCTCCTCTCCTCTCCTCTCCCTCCTCCCTCCTCCTTTCCTCTCCTCTCCTTTCCTCTCCTTTCCTCTCCTCTCCTCTCCTCCCTCCCTCTCCTCTCCTCTCCTCTCCTTTCCTCTCCTCTCCTCTCCTCTCTCTCACCTCCTCCACCTCCATCTCCTCTCCTCTCCTCTCCTCTCCTCTCCTCTCCTCTCTCTCTCCTCTCCTCTCCTCTCCTCTCCTCTCCTCTCCTCTCCTCTCCTCTCCTCTCCTCTCCTCTCCTCTCCTCTCCCTCCTCTCCCCTCCTCTCCCCTCCTCTCCCCTCCTCTCCCCTCCTCTCCCCTCCTCTCCCCTCCTCTCCCCTCCTCTCCCCTCCTCTCCCCTCCTCTCCCCTCCTCTCCCCTCCTCTCCCCTCCTCTCCCCTCCTCTCCCCTCCTCTCCCCTCCTCTCCCCTCCTCACCTCTCCCCTCCTCTCCCCTCCTCTCCCCTCCTCTCCCCTCTCCCCTCCTCTCCCCTCTCCCCTCCATCTCTCCTCTCCCCTCCATCTCTCCTCTCCCCTCCATCTCTCCTCTCCCCTCCATCTCTCCTCTCCCCTCCATCTCTCCTCTCCCCTCCATCTCTCCTCTCCCCTCCATCTCTCCTCTCCCCTCCATCTCTCCTCTCCCCTCCATCTCTCCTCTCCCCTCCCCTCCTCTCCTCTCCCCTCCCCTCCTCTCCTCTCCCCTCCCCTCCTCTCCTCTCCCCTCCCCTCCTCTCCTCTCCTCTCCCCTCCCCTCCTCTCCTCTCCCCTCCCCTCCTCTCCTCTCCCCTCCCCTCCTCTCCTCTCCCCTCCCCTCCTCTCCTCTCCCCTCCCCTCCTCTCCTCTCCCCTCCCCTCCTCTCCTCTCCCCTCCCCTCCTCTCCTCTCCCCTCCCCTCCTCTCCTCTCCCCTCCCCTCCTCTCCTCTCCCCTCCCCTCCTCTCCTCTCCCCTCCCCTCCTCTCCTCTCCCCTCCCCTCCTCTCCTCTCCCCTCCCCTCCTCTCCTCTCCCCTCCCCTCCTCTCCTCTCCCCTCCCCTCCTCTCCTCTCCCCTCCCCTCCTCTCCTCTCCCCTCCCCTCCTCTCCTCTCCCCTCCCCTCCTCTCCTCTCCCCTCCTCTCCTCTCCTCTCCCCTCCTCTCCTCTCCTCTCCCCTCCTCTCCTCTCCTCTCCCCTCCTCTCCTCTCCTCTCCTCTCCTCTCCTCTCCTCTCCTCTCCTCTCCTCTCCTCTCCTCTCCTCTCCTCTCCTCTCCTCTCCTCTCCTCTCCCCTCCTCTCCTCTCCTCTCCCCTCCTCTCCTCTCCTCTCCCCTCCTCTCCTCTCCTCTCCCCTCCTCTCCTCTCCTCTCCCCTCCTCTCCATCTCTCCTCTCCCCTCCCCTCCATCTCTCCTCTCCCCTCCCCTCCATCTCTCCTCTCCCCTCCATCTCTCCTCTCCCCTCCACATTTGACGCTGTGTTGAAACTTGTAGCAAATTCTTAGTTCAGTGCATGATGGTGATTTGTTTCCAAAAGAAGTATTACATTGCAAATCTAGGCTTCGGTGTAGAAAGGAGAGAACTGAAGAATTGATGAAAATTATTTTTTTAATTAAGAATTAATTAATTAATTCTGTTTATTTCTGAAAGTAATGCATGACCTGTGTAGAATACAAGCATATCTGTATACTGACATATTTTAAACATTGCCTTGTTTCGTTCAAAAGTTTCTAACTGATATTGAGTTTAAGCCAGAAAGAAAGTAAAGCCGTGTGACACGAATGTAATTCTCAGCACTGTCTGGAATACTACTTGTATCTGTTATTCCAGATTGCTCACTTTCCTGGAAGTTGCCTTTGCACTTCATCCTAAGCCTTCTCTCCTAAAATTTAGTTGCAGATGTTTCTGTAAATTAGATTCCATCTCTATTCCCTGATTTCTCTCTCCACTGTGTCCAGGAGCTGGCAAGCTGTGCTTGTTACTCTGAGATGTTAAAAATCAGTTGGCATTTTTTGGTAGAATCTCGGGAATCGTGCTGTTTCATCAATATGGAAAAAGTAATTACATTCCCTAAGCCCCATGTATCTGTGTTATCCATCTGAATTTTGGAAATGAGATATAATGCAAGTGCTATATGCCATTTGGGTTAAATCCCTTTACCTTCTGGTCTTCTATGGCTGTTCCTTTGCTCACAACTAGCACAGTTCCAACAAAAAGACAAATCACTGAGGATATCTATGCAGAGAGTTGTTCCAGAGTAGTTATTCCTGATAAATTATTCTAAAAAAAAATCTCTAGGGCAGAGTTTGTATTTCAAAATAGACATGTTTTATTCAGAATTAGTTTAATCAACTGTAGAACTATATTGAGTTAGTCTGGTGTAAGGCACCCACGTTCCAGTGTAAGTGCATCCATCCAAGGCAGGAAACACTCATAGCTATTTTGAACTAAGTTAATTTTATCTAAATTCAAATGCACGCCAAATTAATTTTCAAAAAACATTACATACCAGAGAGATGCTGTATGATATTCTGAAAGGATCTTTACTCCTGGAGTTATTCAAAAGGACTCAGTTATGCAGGAAGCTCTTCATGACAGTATATCTGTAAGACTTCTTCCACAGTGAGGTGAAACAACTTCATTCTACTTATAAACTAAAACTTTCTTGAGTTTTCTGAATTGTGCAGCAATACAATTTCATATTTTCCTTTCAGGTATGTTCCACATATGTAATAGCTTGGAAGCTGGTAGATTGAGGGTCTGCAACTTTTTCAGGCTGGAAAGGAATTTGAAAGAAATTTTTTTCTATCTGCTTTAGTTAAAAGTCTAGAAAGTTCAAATAAACAAAAGAGCACCTTTATAGTATGAATTCTCTTTCTTTTTTTCCAATTTAGAGAATATATATTCCCATCTAGATGAGGAGAGCTCAGAATCTTCAGCTTATGGTGCAGGTCTCCCTGTGGAAAGACTTCGCCCCCGGCCAAAAGTGTTCATCTGCTATTCCAGTAAAGATTGCCAGAAACACATTAATGTTATCCAGTGCTTTGCTTATTTTCTTCAGGACTTTTGTGGCTGTGAGGTAAGCTCAGCATTTCTACTGTTAACAGAATTACTTTAATTAAAAGAGTACTTGCAAAACTCATAACAATAGAAGTGGGGTATTTCAGTGTCTCCCATGGACAGACATAACTTGCATTATTTTTCCACATAAACTTTCTTCACTTAAGAAAAGGAAGATATCCTAGCCTACATAGAAAACAGAATTGTAGAATTGTAGACAACAAGACAGTTAATAGTTGTTTTTTGTTGAATTATAATCCTACCGCTGAGATCCTAAATGTATGAATTGAAAATGATTTTTCAGCTCTACAGCAAGTCTGACCTCTGGTGGCCAAGCACATGAAAGTAATCGATGCCTCGACCTTCATTCATATGCTGAAAATGGTTTGGATTACGTTCTGTAAATAACAAACTGGAATCCCCTTTTGAAATTAGTACATTTTAGATTAGTCTTTAGTACTGATACACCATACCTCTTTAGAATAGCATGGAGTTGAGCTGTTACCACTATAACTATACCCTGCAACATATGACATCAGGTATCATTTCAGATTTGTAAATTATATAAATAAAATAGCACCTATGTTTAGAAATAATCTGTGTGGGGTTTACTTACAACACTATTGCTCAGTGAATATCAGAACAGTTAGAAAATTTTCTTTTAAGTGAAGCTTGAATGTTGTCTCATAAGGAACAAAACAAATGGTATTTGAGACCCCTTTAAAATAATAACAGGACAATACTAAAAATCCTTTATCACAGATGGAAGATCAGACATTTTCCTGAATAACAGAAATGAAAAGAAATGCAAAAGCAAAACTACCTCATTGTGCCTTTATCAGAGCATCTCCCGAGCAGCTGTAAAGTGACTTCTCTCCTCGTACATGATTACTTTCTTCCTGTAGATGACTGTGTGGTAGCAGTCTTCATTTCTGTTCAGGGCATCTGTTTACCCTGTCTTCTCATGTGGCAAGGTTTTCTATTCTGATGTAGGTGAGATAGCAGAGGAAAAACAGGTATTTCTCAATTTAAAAAAATGCCTGAGAGAAGACTTAGTAAGTTGTTTTGGTTTTTAATTGTGTCTATTAAGATTTATTTATTATTATTATTATTTTTTTTACCTTAGCAGCTCACTGATTTTCTTAGTCCAGTGAAATATTCAGGCCACAGGCAATGTTTAGAGTGGTGAATAATTACTGAAATAGTACCACTGATTCTAGTTTGTTCTTTACCAATGCTATGTTAATTATTGCTTCTTTCTCTTTTAAAACAGCTTGCATTTGCATCAGGGACAAGACATAGTTAAACTCATAATTCTCAATTGTTGGATAAATACAATACATTATTTAGACTTTATTAGAAATACGTAATAAAAACATCAAGCGGAATGCTCTTTTTCTTTTTCAGGTGGCTTTAGATTTGTGGGAAGATATGAAAATTTGTAAAGAAAGTCAGAAAGAATGGCTCATTAAAAAAATAAACGAGTCTCAGTTTATCATCATCGTGTGCTCCAAGGGAATGAAATACTTTGTTGAAAAAAAGAATTGGAAACACAGAGGAGTAACCAAAGACACAGGGAAAGGAGAACTCTTTCTGTTTGCTGTGTTGACTGTTGCAGAGAAGCTTCGTCAAGCAAAGCAGAATTCAAATGACCTCTGCAAGTTCATTGCAGTCTACTTTGATTACTCCTGCGAGGGAGACATTCCTGGTATTCTGGATCTAAGTACAAAATATAAACTCATGGACAATCTGCCTCAGCTTTATTCCCATTTACATTCCAGAGACCTTAGTGTGCAGGATTCAGAGGTGTTTCCCGCTAATGTTAGTAAAAGGAATTATTTCAGGAGCAAATCTGGTAGGTCTCTTTACGTTGCCATTTGTAATATGCATCAGTTCATTGATCAGGAACCAGACTGGTTTGAGAAACAGTTTATTCCCTTCCTTCCACATCCTTTACATTACTCTGAGCCTGTCATGGAAAAATTTGACTCAGGCTTGGTTTTAAATGACTTAGTGAATAAACAGGCGGCGGATGACGATTTTTACCTGAAAACAGATGTAAATATTATTTCAGCTGGAAATTCAGACTCTCATTGTATAATTCAGCACTTAAATCTTGGAGAAGACATAGAAACTCAGGACATTCAGGGTGGTGGCAGCTCTGTTCTTCGACCATTGCTACATGCTGTTAAAGCTTCAAATCTTAAAGATATGCCTCGAGATTCTGGAATCTATGATTCATCCGTTCCTTCATCTGAATTATCTTTGCCTTTAATGGAAGGACTACTGACAGATCAAACTGAAACATCTTCCATCACAGGAAGTGTTTCTTCATCATCAGGTTTAGGTAAGATATAACAGTGTTTTAAAAAATATATTCAAACATCTTAAAATACTGAAGATACTATACAAGGAAACATAGAAAGCAGCAGAGGAAGGTAAGTATTACGTACAGGTGGTCGAAAAAGATAGGTTCTAAGTAACTTTAGGAAAATTAATCTTATGGTGGGGAGGGGATCCTTAGCTAAGTAAGATCTCATAAAGATCATATTAGTAAGCCACTTTTCTTTAATTGATCTAATTACCAGAAAGATTGTATCTTTCTTCCAGAGGCTCCTTGGCAACTGGCATACTAAGCTGACAGCTGTGCGTTTCAATCAGGAGGGTACTGTGGTGAAGCTTACTTAAAGAAAGGCTGTATGTCTAAACTGGTGTCTTGTTTTGCTCCAATACATAGCAGAATCTATAGGAATATGCTCTGTACTGTGGTTAACTCAAGCTTCAGATTTGCATTAAGCTCATTGGATATGGAGCTGAGAAGAATGAACTAAAGGATTTCTCTGGAGGAATTTAAGTGCTCAGGAGACTCAAAAAGATACAAAGATGTAATTGCCTACAGTTAGATGGAATAAATATTGCCACAGGCCATGTGAAAAGCTGATCTCACCATGCCAGTTTGAACACACTGAATTGGCATCACAACTGCATCAATATGAAATGTTCCAGCAATTGCATTTATAGGATGTGAGAACATTTGAGTTCCTCCTTACGCAACTACAGCAGATGAATATTGCATTTTGATGCTGATAATCTGTTCTGCTTTCTTGAATGAGTGTTGGCAGTGAGCTAACCTGGTAGACTTTTGTCTTACCTAAATGCATTCTTTTCATTATCCCGATAATTCACAAGCCGTCTTTGTTGCCATAACTTTGTTAGGGAGGAAACAGATAGGTAGTCATTGATGGATACAGCATCTTTATCTATAGGCTATATATTCTGTAGGGAAAAACAGCAACAAGAAAAACAAGAAATTGAAAGCTTTCTGTGAAAAACATACAGATTTATGGATTTAATTGTATAAGACATAAATACCTAGTTATTTTTTCAAAATTCATATTATATTTTTTTATTTCCTGCCATCTTGTAAGGCAGCTTTTTTTCCTCACATATTTGTGGGAAAATTTACAGACAAAACATCTGTGAAGGTATTAATGCTTCTCTGTGTGACTGCCTTACCAGCGTTCCCCTCCATCGCAGCACTCTCAGCTGAGTATCTCGGCTGCCAAGTGCTCTCTGAAAGAAAGAGACAGTCTTCTCAGTAATTAAATCTCAAGTCACATACATGCTTGTCTGCATCTTTTGGCTACAGACGTTGAATGTTATAGCACTACCTGATAGGGATGAATCTTAACTTTGATGCTGCAACAGCCAGGGAAACCCAAATGACTTGTCATGTTTTCTCATTCATTGCCCCTGTCCAAAAATACCACTGTGATTCTCACTCATACTTCCCCTCCCAAACAGTGGTCTTAATTCTGTGCAAAGAACTGTCTAGAACTGAGTACCACCTACCTTTTAAATAGATTGCAACTCTTTGCACCTTTTTACTACAAGGCACAGACATACAAAATATTTATAGCACTAATATTTATATGCTTAGTAATAAGAGGACTAAATAGAATTGTATTGCTTGTATTCATGTTCTAATAGTTGGACTAGTTCAAATTATGACTTTGAATTCACAGTATCATTTCTGTTCTGGCTACCTGTTTTTTATCCATTGTTTTGTCACAGTGTAAGTGAATAGCTCTGCTTCTCCAAGAAGCCTTGTTGGGGAGAAAAGTAGTATTAATTCTTTTGATAGGAATTACTGAGCACATTAGTTCAGTGAGGCATTGTGATCCAGATGGTCTTTATAAGCTTTCTTTGCACTGTTTCTAAAACGTTGGATAAATACAAAGTCAGTATTTGGAGTAATGAACCACTTTTTTTTTTTTTTTCTTTTTTAAACAGGGGAAGAAGAACCTCCTGTAATCACTTCCACAAAGTTCTTAGTGCCTGGAATATGTAAAGCAGAACTTCATTGCCATATCCATACTGATGAACTGCAGGCAATTGCTCCTTTGTAATACATCAGTACCTTGTTATGCATTGCCACTTTATCAGCAGCCTCTGTGCTTTAACCACAACACTATTCCAGCCCTAAATCTACTTGAAGGAACAGATGCTCCCTGAAGATGACCTGTTATTCTTAAGGGATTTTTATGGCAGTAAATTTGATCCTATAGGCTTTCATGATTTGAGAAATGCAGTATGGAAGAATAGATGAAAAACATTTCAGTGTTATTCCTATTACTAATTTAAATTTCTTGATGTTATACTGTTTATAGATGTCATAATAAAAAGTGACCTTATTTACTAGCCGTAATCTTGTAGCAGGATGTAAAATTGTTTGGAATACTGAGTTCAGTAAATTTTGTATTCCAGCCTCTAATACTGAAAGCTGACATGTCTGATGACAAAAGTCTTGTAGTGAATGAGAGCAGGATATTTTTAAGAAGGAAGATAAAAAAACAAAGGTGAGATCAAGAAATTCTTCCTTCACTAAATCTAACCATGCAAGTTCATGATTTAGTGCATTTTTTGCTAGTTTACTAGAGGAAGTGATTGGATTGATAAAATACAGGCAGAAAGATTGGAGAAGTTGTGTGCTGAAGAGCTGCTGTGCATAGAAGTACCAAAGCTACAATCATAAGAAAGAGGCAATTTCTTAGCAACTGGAAGATGAAGGTAATGCTACTTTCCTCCAGGGAAAGTCCTAGTACTCATACTGTTATTTTATGCTAGGCTAAATGGAAGATTCTGTGGTTCTGTTAAATTCAGTGTTACTTAATTCCTTTAAGTTTTCATTTTGAGGTCTAAGAAAGCTCAGTTTTGAAAATGGAGAAAAGCAGTTGCTAGTTGTTTTTAATGTTTTTACTTTGATTTCTTCAAAATTTGCTGTATAATCCTGCAAATCATAATTGTTTTGTAATTATAAAGGTCTATGTAGATACCAATCAAATCTTTTATAGGTGGAGGAAAACAAACAAATAATTCCTCCATTCCTTTGTAGCATAAAGTGAAAACCATATATTGCATGACCTTGGAAAAAAGAAAGTGTACTTAATGGAAAACGTATGATAGAACAAACCCACGCTTTAAAGTATATCCACACACACAGGCAGAATTGAAGAAAATGATATGATTCTTGATCTAATTTAGGCATAATTTTTTTTAAAGCCACAGTAATTCATAAAATTAGAAAAAATATCACGTGTATTGACATACTAGAAGGAAATAGTATTGAGTTTGCAAAAGTTCTCTATTTTTCCTCCAAAGAATGTAACAGCTATAATCCTTGTAAAAAGTATTTTAAAAACAAATATGTAAATACATATATTAGAGGTTAGCTTACTACTATTTTCAAGCATTAGTTGCTCTAAATAATGTTAATGATGAAAGGATCCCCTTAATTACTACTAGATGACAGTGTGTGGACATCAAATGTTTTAAAATACATTTTTTGGAAAGGTGGAAAAAACATTGGAAAGCCAAAGGTTCAAGGAATTAATGTTCAATATTTTGGTATCATTGCCAAAATTGTACCAGTACATAAACACAACAACTGCTGAAAATAGAATGCAGCTGATATTTGCAGAAATAAAATTTTATGATACTTTAATTAGAAGTTAAGTATCAGAATAAAACATTTTTGCTCAGTTGGGTTTCATTTGGCTTTTCTTAGTAGTATAGAAAGACTTAGCTTGAGTCCAGTTGTTTTATCCAGGTATGCAATTATCCAATTTATGCAGTTATGCACACCACACAAACAGACTTGATCCGCTGTTCACACTCCACATCTAGAAATGAAGCTGATATTTTGATGCGTGTTTAATATAGTCGTGCAACTGTAAGAAACTGTACTTGTCTGAAAGTTCTGTATTGGAAAGACTGGGTCTGATTTTTTTAAAAATAAAACTGCCTTAATACGATTTTATAAAATTATTTTCTATGCATCCTCGTGGAAGTTTGCCTAGCATTACATACTTATATGCCAACTGAAACCTGTCTACACAAACGATGTAGCTATGATGAACTGCATTGGGTGCATTTTGTCAATGTAGATGCAATAATTATCTAAGATTTATATGACTTTATTAGTTTTTTAATCTGAATGAAGTTCAGCGTTCCACTCGATGGATCCTCCAGACTGTATTCTCAAGGAGAAGTCTTACCACCACTTGTGTTCGTACTGTTGCTCAGGTAAATGAAGGCTTTTGTAACAGGCTTGATCTGGTACAATCAAACTTAGAGACAAGAAAAGCCTGTAATGAGTCTATGAAACTGTTATTGTTGAGGAATTGAATTCCATACTTGATGCTTAGGTGCTTATACATTACCTGTGTTGAATTGGTTTATATTTTGGCTTTACAGGATGCTGTTTAAATTTTTATACCTGCCATCTTCTCTGTGTCTCTGTCTCTCCTGAATTCTGCTCTCATCACTACATAAATCAGAGACATTCTGAAGTGTCATTAACTGCATTTATAGTTGCATTTATAATTCAAGAGAGTTTCAAGTTACTTACCTGAACTGGACTTCTCCCAGGTGTATTACCTAGAAGGATGTTCTACCGTCCCATTTGTGTGCTGTGCTTGGAGTCCTATGCACAAAGGACTTTGTGATTGAAAGAAAATGGAAAGGAGGTGCTGCTTTAGTTTTTAGACCTTTGGTTTAAAATATGAGTAACCTCAGAATGTTTTTCTGATGTTTGGGAACTGCTGGCCAAAATTCTTCTAGTTTGAGGATGTGGAAAGTCATGGATTGATATGGGGATGTACATATGGATTATACATCTCAAAAAAAACCTTTGAAAGTAAGCTCTTATTTTTCCTTATCTTACACTCAAATACTGTGGTGACTTGATACTGAAGTGTTCCCCTCCTCCTCCCCCCCAGAAGAAAACAAACTACCCTAGAACTTTGCATTTGAGTTACAGTGATAAAACATGCATTGCACACAATATGTGTATTCAAACTATAAATGATCAGACCTGAATTACTTCTAAAAGGTCAGAAGTTAAAGGCTGTACTATAGATCAGTGAAAGGAATTTTTCTCTCATTCTGCAATAAAGTATCTTATTTTACTTGCTATCATTATCTGTTGCTGTTTTCCAGACTCATAAAAACCACAAAAATTGTCAGATTCTATCTTTTACAGCAGGATACAATTTTACTTTTTGTTCTGATTTAGTGAAGTCTGATTTACCTGTGAGGTTCACTTTCATAGGCAGATGCACTGTTGGCAAGGACTTCGTGTTTGTAGCAGTCCATAGAAATTGCAGGAATTGGCCATATTGCTCTCAAAAATCAAGGAGAAGGCAATGTTCTTTCCTCACTATCAAACATTAACTAGATGACCAAGAAATGAAATGCTTGCCCATGTCTACCTAACAGTGCTGGAGGCACAGTTGTTCAAGATTTGGCTATTTCACTTCAGTGCAGACATTTGGGAACATTGAAGTGAAAATGAGAGATGCTGAAAAATAAATTATATATATATATATATATAATCAGATATAATAGTTTATTTTATGTGCATATAATAGTTTATTATAAAAAGCAGTGCAAGAAGAATAACATATGGAGAATTTTCTTCATCAATTAATATGAAGACTTAATTTCTTAGTGCAGATGGAGCCATAACATTCAAGAGTGATTTACCACAGATGTCCAGCTACCTTTCTTTGCAGGTTTGCAGGCCTTGGCAACATGTGGAAGGTTGAACCAACAAGAGTGAGCATGTGGAATGTTGTTCTGTTGGGCTGCTGATCTACCAGGAATCCTAACTATTTAGCCACTGCAAAAAAAAAAAAAAAAAAGTCAGTTTAAGAAAGAGAGTCTTGTTGATTACATGAGTCAGGTAAATTTATGGCATAATAATTATATAATTGACATTTCTTCTCCGTGGGGGAAGTATGCACCTGTGGAGTCACTGACTTGTAAATGGTAGAACACATGAGCTCCCCCTGTGCAAATTCTGTACTACCATTTGTCTGCAAATCAACATTGAACTTGCTTTAACTATATAGCCAGCATTTTATGATGAGATTTTACTCAACCAAAAAATATTTGACTATCAGTAATCATAATTTGTTAGAGAATATATTCTAACTAATATGCATAGAAAACGATTATTCAAAGAGTCTTGGAGACCAGTTCATTGTGTATCCTGTATTCCAGGCTGTACTGGAAAAAAGCAGTCTTTGAGGCTGTATTTCACTGCACATCAATACTGCCAGGTGAAAGTAATGTACAGTGCAACTTGCTGAACAATAATCACAATGTAAGCATCTTTTTCAGTAGCATTTTCTAAGCCCTTTATAACTGCTCTGTCTGCAGCCCTTTTTAGCAATGCTGTATTTCTCAGGTGATTCAGCCAGTTTCAATGGGGCTGATTATGAAACCAGAAACTGACAATGTGAGTGAGATGCGTCAGAGTTGTTTGGTGTTTCACAAGATTTTTTAACTCACAAGAGCACAACTAGACATGCAAATCACATAAACAAGTATTATTATCCTCATTTTACATGAGAAATTGATAGGAACTAGATAGGAAATAGATTCGCTTCAGAGCAGAGGTGAGGCTGATGTCAGATGAGGATAGAACAAGGGATTTGTATCTTAGTCTTGAGCCATAATGGTGCTTCTTTCAACAGCCCGTAGCCAGTCAGCGTGTTTCATTAGATAGCAGCTTTTGCCATTTTGCAACAATCCACGTGGTAGAACAGTCACCTGGGCACTGTTTCATGCCCCAGCCAAGTTCTGTGACAGGCGAATGCAGCAGAGGTGCTGGAAGAACTGCAGGAGGAGGAGACAGGTTTGGGGTGGATGTAAGTCATGAATTTTATTTCCTCTGCAGTAGGGGGACAGAAGGGTGAGTTGGGGCAGCCTTGTGACCATACACAGATTTGACAGGGGCCTATTGCAAGCCCCACTTCCAGAGAAACTTATGCCTGATGTGAGCCTGGTTTGCAAGAATCACTCCTTTATCATTTTGATGAAAGGAGTGATTTCATTGCTGTCAGTTACATCATACCAATTGCAGAATAATGGAAGTGAGAAGTGTTAAACCTGCTCGTCTCTAAATGTCTGATGCAGAGAATGTTCCCGTAAAAGTTGTTATTCATCAACAGAAAGGAAACTGCCTGCTCTCTGCTGTAGCTTTTGCAAATATGCCAAGGTGTGACTTCGGTGTTAGGAAGGAAACCACCATCTCTTTGCAGGATAACAGTTGGACAACGCACAGCCACCAAGGGTGGAGTGAGAATAATAGTTATGGGGATCAGGAAAACAAGGCAGGATTCTCACTTGACCCTCTGCTTAGGCTGCCTTTATGCCTGGGAAATGTGTGTATTTGAAAATTGCTGCCCTCACCATAAGTTGGCTTCTGTAATAACAAAGGTTATTATTATCTTTTTTAAGTGTAACTCTCAAGTGTTGCTGTATTTTAGGACAAGCTTTAGGACTGAAGTAACAATTCATTTAACACAGTATTTTGCTTACTAAATAAAATTTCATTTTCTAAAAAGGCTAAAAAACAACTGCATGTTGTGTAATAGAGTTAATCATCTTCAAAACAGGAATTACAAATTACTACTAAAAAACGAAGAAGCATTATATTGCCCTGGACAGCATTTTCAGCTGATCTGGGTGAGATCAATTACACTGTATAATTTACATTAGCTAATCCTTCATTCATTGCATAAGTGGAATTGTTGAGGGCACATAGAAAAGTGGTCTCTAAACAGAGCATCTCCCATTTTCTGATAGCAAATGCCAAATAATGCTGTAAAACTGTTGCTTTCCTTTACAGCCTTGCTAAGTCCTGTATGGACACACACGTGCTGCCCATTGCAGTGCTGCCTTTGCGGCAGGCACGTCGGTGGCACCCTGGAGCAGGGAGCAGGATGGTTGCTCTCTAGTTCTCCTGGCAGCTGTTGTGATGAAGACTCAGGGTTTCAGGAATCCACCAAAGACAACCAGACCTAACCAGCCCTGGAGGTTGCTTCATTCTGCCAGTTACGTTGGTCTTGCTGTGGGGCAGATTTTGCTCATAGCACTGTAATTCCCTCGGTAGGTAACTTTGCCACAGGGCCAGAGAAGTGCCAAGTCCTCACGCACCTGATTAGTTTATGTGGATTGCTGCTTTAGGAACAATGGAAAAAAAGAAATTGCGGAGAACAATTACTTTTAATTGGCTTCTGGTACCATAGAAAAGAACAGAAAATAGGTGTAGCTCTGATACACGGTGCTCTTACGAGGCTAAGCCAATGGGTGAGCTGTGTGTACCTGATCTCATTGGCTGTAGCAATTTTACCCCAACTAAATGTAAAGGAGAACTTAAGTTCGGTCATTTTCTTAGTAGATGTACCAAATTTCTCCAGTCTTTATTTCAAAAAGCTGAGTAACTGAACAGACTGTGCTAAGTACCAAAATATATGCCAGAGTAATGCTTTGTTTAAGAATACTGTGGGATATGGATGGCTGATCTTCACCTGAATTGTCTGTAGTTTAAAGAGTGTTTCAGAGCACCGTAAGTACTAACTTCTTTACATGTGGCCTTTGATTCCTGAGTATTTTCAGACTGTTTTGAAGTGGAGTTCAGTTTAGTATCCTAATCTGAAGAAATCAAATGGAATTGAAGACATTTACTTAAAAATAAACTAGGTCTGGTGTCCATACCGCGTTTTTAGACTCAGCTCTCTGAGACAACTTGAAGATTAAGTTATTCTATTGTAACATACTTCTGGTGTCTGTGGGCTGCAAAAGGCGGTTAGCTATTTTTTGTCCATCGTCATTCCTTTCCCATCGGCTGCTCTATGTTGGCAGTTCTGCTGTTGTAAAAAAACCCGAGCATCTTTATTTCATTTGCGTTTGCGTTAAGTGATTGTTGCTGCACTGAAGCAGCCTCCGTAGACTTGTTACCGAA
This sequence comes from Chrysolophus pictus, assembly GCA_037305975.1. NCBI lineage: Eukaryota > Metazoa > Chordata > Aves > Galliformes > Phasianidae > Chrysolophus > Chrysolophus pictus. The sequence continues at coordinate 11,464,675 of CM074587.1, forward strand.
TGTAGGTTTGTCAGCGTACGATGAACACCGTTTCCAGCACGTCTTGGTGCTTTATGGGCGCAGCTGCCCAGGTCGTGACGGTGTCACCGTCCCCGGAGGCGCTGGAGCGCCGTGCAGCTGTGGCACAGCGGGCAGTTCTGGCGGGCTGTGCTGGCGGTTGGACTGGGTGATCTTTTGGTCCAACCTCACGGATGCTGTGACTCTGCCGCAGCACGCGGCCCCGTTACCGCCCGCGAGTTTCCCCCAAGCCGTTGCCCTACCGGCAGCGGCTCTCTCGCCGCCAGTCCCGTGGGGAGGCGGGGAGCAGCGCTGCGGGGCGGACACGTGCGGCGGAGCGGGGCGGGCGCTGGGGGCGGCGGGTGGGAGCGGCCGCGCGTCTCCTCCCAGCGCCGCCCTGAGAGCCCCGCGCCCCGCCCGATCCTCGCGCCGCCGGCCGCGGCCCGACTCGGCACCGAGACCCGGCCGGGCTGTCAGCTCCGCCAGCCGCATGCCGGGAGCCGGGGAAGAGCCGGAGGGTGCGCGGTAAGGTGCCCCCGTCGGAGCGGGAGAGGCACCCGGCGGTGCCCTCAGCGGCCGCGTCGTGCTTCGTGGGGGGAAGGGGGCGGCACGGGGGTCCGTCTGCCGCCGAGGCCGCCGGGCGGGCGGCGTGCGTGTGAAGGCGCGGTGAGGCCGCTCGCGGCGGCCGTGCGGTCTGGTGCCGCGTGCCACGCTTGTCAGCGAGCGGAGGGCATTCCTTCACCCTCCGGCACTCGGAGGATCCTCCTGCGCCGTGTCAGAGCTCTGCTAAACGCGGCCGGTCGGCGGGCGGGCGCCGTGTGTCCGTGCGCAACTCGCGTTTGGCGTAGGAGGAGCCGCGGGGTTCGGGAGCGGCCGGACCGAACGTGTCCGTAGCGGTGCGGCAGCTTTCGGAGCGGGGAGGTGAGCGGCCGTGCCGTGCTTTGTCGCCGTGCTCTGTCACCGTGTTCGGCCCGTCGTGGCGTTAACTTTCTGGAGTGTTTATAAATCCGCCTGGCGCGCTGTTTTCAGTCAGTATTTATTACCCGATTCTGCCAAACAAAACGCTTTATTGTTCCGAACAGAACTCTCTTTTCGTTTCCCGTCGGAGCCGCACGTACCGCTGCGCAGGGTGTCCGGGCTCGTGACCCCCGCGCTTTGCCTTGCTTTGCCTTGCCATGCCTTGCTTTGCCTTGCCATGCCATGCCCTGCCCTGCCCCGCTCTGCCCCGGGCGCCGTGGCCGTTCCGGGAACACGCGCGGTGCGGGGCGGGCAGCGGTCGGCGTCGCACCTCCTGTCCTTAAACAAGTCTGCTTTGTGTGGCTGTGCACGAGCTGACACCAGTGAGTGCTACCTGCTGGCTCTCGCTTTGTTTGTTTGAACTCTGTCTTAGTTCTCAATATTGGTACAGGAGCTTTTTTTCTGCGTTAGATCTTTGTCTTCTGATATTTAAGCCAACTGACCTCTTAAGTTCTGGGTATGCTAGGGTTGTGTTTGCATGCTGTTGGTGTTTTAAGTTTTTGAGCAATTCCTCTGAAGAAACACGAGTGTTGTGTGAAAGAATCTGTAATAGAAGCATCCAGAATCCATGTGGAGCGCTTGGTGCGCGTGCATCATTCTGACGCCTCGCACTCAGTACAGGCAAGTCGAGAAACAACTTCAGATCTGCCACTTTGTTCCCTTTGAAGTTACAGGTGTGTGTAACGGACGGCTGCAGGACTCAGGGTGTTGAATGCTGTTGACTTGTCAAATATATTTGTTTGCTATATCAGTTTCTTAATTTTATTTATTTAGTTACTTATTAATTATTCAGGATATGAACATTGAAAGCTCACTGAAGTGTGACAGATAGCTTCTGTACTTTGAGGAGTTGTTCTGGTCCTTAACAATTTGGAAAATTCAGAGCAGAACTGTGTTGGAAGTAAAGGTTGGAACAGGCAAAAGTACTTGAATTTACTGCACAAAGAGAAGTGTTGATGTTCTGATGTTTGCATCTGTGCTCATTGGCTGGAAAAAGATGATCTCCATATATCTGGGTCCTACAAAGCTCTTTGGTTCTTCAGTCAGTACCTCTTGAGCTGTAAGGGCTGCTGTGGATTTTGGCTCTCTGCGGTGTCAGGAATGAAACGATGGCCATGGCCTGCAAGCCTGTCAGGGCATGGAGAGCTGTTGTAATGGAGTTATGTATGTGACTGGAAAACAAAGGACTTGCTAAGTATACTGCAGTAATCTATGGTCCACTACTATGGTAGTGCACTTAAAAAAAAAAAAAAATGTATTAGCTGGAATTCTGAACTAAATGGCTATGTAGCGCGTAGCTGTGATGGCCTGAATGTAACAGAGAGGATGTAAAAACAAACACCAAGTGTTTTCCCATCTAGTGTCAACCAGGGCTGAACATGAGGTGATACACTGTGGAACTGTAAGCACTAACAGCTGTGAACAACATGAAGTGATATACTGGAAATGTAAACAACAGTTGAGTTGCAGGTGCTGAATCTTGTGCTGAACCCAGCTGCAGCAGTTGGTGTGCTGGTGTGTCGGGCCGTGAACATCTAAACACCACTACATGCAGGTTTATTTAGTTCTTCCTGATCACATGTGTGATGGGTAGCCGAGGGCTTCCAAACCTGAGCGAGTGCGCTGCGAGTAGGGCTGAGGTACCTGGAAGTGGTTCGTGCCTCATACAGGCTGCTGCTGAAGGAGGCCCTTGAAAGCATGGCCTGTAGTGACATCCAGCCGTCTTCTCCCAAATTATTAAACTGAGGAACAGCTTTTTGTTCTTTCCATTAAAAGACTGGCTTTTGCTTTTCACATCCAGCTGTTACAAATACAAGCAGAAATTTTACATACATAGAAAGGTGCACTGTGCTGTCATTGATTCTCCTTTCTACATAGGATTAACTGTCCTCACAGCTGTGCTGTACCTTTGTAGCTCTGCAGGTGAAGTCAGTGTGTGGTACAACTTGCCTTCACAAAGGTTTGCTGGCTTTTGTAGCACCAAAGCTTGCAGAAAGTTGGAAAGCTGGCAGTCTCTATCAGGACTTGTGTGGTTTCAGCAGAGCCAAGAGCAGCTGCTGTGCTGGTATCATCTCTCAGGCATTCTACTTGTACATCTATTTACTTTTAACACTTCAGCATTTGTCTACAATAAATTTTCAGGAGAAAAAAAACTCGGAGAAGAGCATGCCATTGTGTTTATCTCTACAATAGCAGAATTCTACTGCTTTTATTTCAACTATTTCAATGTGTCCAGTTAGTATTGTCCCAGAAGGTTCTGTCTTGACTGTCACCTTTGTTCTGAAGATGACAAAGACCAATTGTTTGGGCAGTGCATGCGTTAAGGGTGACTGGTAGCTTCTGCTTGTACATGGCCTTAACTGAAGGATCCTGCCCTGTAGCTGGGAGAGGTGAGAGGCACGTGTGGATTGTCTGCAGCCCAGCACTTAGAGCCATCAGCCTCTGCTGGGAGCATCCTGAACCTGGTATTGACCTGTGGATAGCAAGGTTCTTGTCTAAGTCTTGAAATATTGTGCCTACATTAATAGTTGTTATCAAAATTAGCTTCTTGTTGATGCTCCACAGATACATAATTAATGTCCCCTCAAGCAAGTTGATTACTATGTGGAAAGATAATCTTGCAAGCTCTCCCATGTAGCTTTGAGTATGAAGCATACTTAGCAACATGGGTGAGGAACACTAAAGGCTGAAAAGGTAATTTTAGGGCAGTGCAGCTTTTGTCTGTTGTTAATAACTTTACTGAATAGTTAAAAAAAAAAAAAAAAAGCAAATCAACTTGACAAACTTCAGTGACATGGAACTGTGCAGCAATCTTGAATTAGACAATCATGATTATTAAGATAATAGGCTGACAGGATGATAGTTTTAATGTTAGGGAGAAGCCCTGACGCCCTTCCAGGCAGATAAAATTTGAACATGTTGCAGTTCCCTGGAAACGATCACTCTGATTAAAGGGAGGAGAAGTTGTGCTTATATCAACTCTGATCCTGTTTCACTTAGCTTTTATTCTCAATTAAAAAAAAAAAAAAAGAGAACAGACCGTTTTATTGTGAGAGGCTGTAATATTTTGAAAGGAAGAGAAGAACATGAAAACATGTGGCAGCAGTTGCGCTGCCACTGCACACTGAATGTGTTCTTTCTTTTTTTCTCAGTCTGCTGTTACTATGGGGAAAAAATACTTTCCTTCAATGCAAGCTTCAGAAAATTCCTCTTCTTTTTGTTTAATAAATTGTCCCTTAAATTTATTTAACTTTGTTTATAGCTAAACAAATAGTTTTGCTGTCTGTATGGCTTTGTAACGTGTGGTGTGCTTTACAGGAACATCACGTAGTTATTTCTGGGAATAGCTTGTCCACAGATAAAAAAAAAAAAAATAGATAAAATAATTGTCATAGATAAAATCTTTGTCGTTGTTGTGACTTCTGAATAAACACTTTGTGTTTGCTCTCAAATTCAGACGTTTGAGGTGGATAGAGTTAAATTCATCTCAGAAATCGCTTGCTGCATGACTCACTGAATTGGGAACATAAATACTGCTAATCTTTGGAAAGCGCTTTTCAACATTGTTTTGCTGCATAGTGTCAAATGCAAAACACAGAGCAGAAAGTTTAGCATGAAAGTAGTTGGATTCACATTTGGAATTGTAATATGTGAACCAAATCAATGCAAGTTTTTGCCCCTTTTTTCTTTGTAAACAGACTGGCAATAAATCTGCAGCAGAATGACGATGTTGTGCTTTGTTGACAAGAAATTAAAAAACAAAAAAAAAAAACTTGGAAAGGGAAAAGAGGGAAATAAAAAACTTGGAAAGAGGAAAAGGGCAGAGAAATAGTGGTGGGGGATTCTTCTTGCTTCGTTCCATCCGTTGATGGAACATATAGGTTGTTTTGTTCAGTGCCTGGTGCTGAAGGCCAGTGCTTGCAGTGTTAGGAACTGGATCTTTTGGTCTGCAGGGAAGCAAGCTTCTTTCACTATGACATATGTAACAGCAGTGACATGAAATTCTTTGATCTGTGTTCACTAGAATGCAGCACTTAGTGCTCTGCGAATTCTGCTGAACAATGTAAAGAAAAGTTTCTTCTCAGGAAGATACTGTGCTGAGTGTCGTGTGTTTGTGGTGGGTCGGAGGTTGGACCAGGCGGTCTGAGTGGTCTTTCCAACCTTAGTGCTGGTATGGCTTTTAATTCTGTGGGCACCTTCTGCATTTTAAACCTGAAAGCGTTCTGTTCCAAACTTTGTTAGCATTTCTTCATGTTAGAGTTTTTACGTGAACAGATATGAGAGGTTTGGTTGTGGATTACAAAGGCACTGAGCACTGAAGCATTGAAGAATTCCTTTTCTTTATTGATACAACGATCAATTACCATCCATTAAAGTGACAGCAAAGCTCCCAGGTGTTCCCTCTTTGCCCCCACGCTGTTAAAGTTTCTCAGTCTCCAGCTCCTGATGGCTTTGCAGGTCAGACAGAATGGGCTGAGTCCTTGCTCTTCTCTTTTTTTCCCCACTGATAGACATTGTTAGCAAAATCTGTTGCTACGCAAAATAAATTAAACCAGCAGCCTGAATTTTTCCATAACTTATTTTTTACAATAGTAACCAGCTCTGAAAAATCTGTGTTCCTATTTTGGGAATATACATTGTGTGCACATACCTGATCCTGGTTTTCCTGGTGTTAGTGTCTCCATATATCAGTATATTTTAACAGTTCTGAGAGACATCTGTGTTGTAGCAACATTTTCTTTTCAATGATGGCAGATTTCTCCATGCAGTTTCTTTGAAGATGAGTTGTAAACATCTTCCTTTTCGTTTGGCTTTTTTGAGGGGGAAAAGAACCAAACTTAGTAAAATAAAGGACTGGTCCTGTGGTAACAGCATCTCGCAGTAGGCTTTATTTCTGCAGTGTAGAACGCTGCCTGTATCTATCTGTGTTCTGGCTTCAGCCTGGTGTGAATTTGTGCTTTTATTATTGTTGTCTTGTACCTTTCAGTCAACTTTGTGCTGAAAGATAACATTCATGCTGTTTCAAAACTAAATGCTATCATTTATGTAAGACTGAATAGAGTGTCTGCCTGCCTATAGCAAGTGTGGGTATGTGGGGAGAGAGCCAGACTCAGTGCTTGCTGCAAGTCAGGGAAGAGTTATATTATATTAGAACTTCTCTATCATTTGGAGAGTTTTAATGGAAGCACCAAATACAGACTGAAGAGTTACGTGCAGTGCGTGCAGTTCTCTGAGCTACTTGCACCACATAGAATCTTCCAAATATCTTTGTATATATACTTTTGTATAAAACTTATCTCCTTGTCTGAAGAGAACAGCAGTGGATGGCGTTTAACGACATGCTTCAGGAGGGGAATAAAAGCCTTCTAATAAGTATGTTTTCAAAAAGGTCCTCTCAGACCTCCTCCTTGAGTGAATCACGTGTGTTTTTGAAGTCTTAAAGCTAAGTAATGGCGTGTGTTGTGTTTGTTGAGGTCAGAACGTACATGAAATAAGCACGGTGTGTGTATGTGATAGGTATGCTAGGCTCGGGTTGGAGTGGCTGTGCAATGGGAAGTTTCTCAGACTGCCCGCTGCTCCCAGCTGTAGGCAGGAGAAACGCTGCTCACGTGCTTCCTAAGTTCTCACTCTGGTTTTACTGAAGTGTGCTTCAGTGATAACAAGTTCTTGGCAGCTGCAGTATCTGAACACATCAGAAAAGCCGTTTGGATAAAGGGTTGGTTTTGGTACTTGTTGGGATGCAGCTGAGTAATGAAGTTCATTTTGAAGTTGCAGTTAATGAGCTGTTTGCCGAAGGCAATCACCTGGTTAGCAGCTGAGTGCTATTGAGGTGTGATACTGTGTGCCTGGAGATGTGACTGCAAAAAACAATAGAAGAGTAAATGCACTTGTTACTAGAAATGAAATCTCTGTGCAGCTTTCTAAGGGATTGGAACATTATCTCTTTAAAATTCAAGGTGCTGTGATGCACACTAGCTAATTAGTACTCTCTTGTTCAGGGCATTCATTTGAGAGAGTGCTGGTAATGCTGAGTCCTCTTTGCAGTAGATGCACATTACTGTGCTGCTGTCACCTTTCTCCTCAAAGGGAGCACTCACTGTTCCTGCCTTAGGGTTCAGTGAAACTTTTTAGGGAGTTTTTATCAGCCAAGTATAATAAGATACTGCATCAACAAGGATTCTGGTGGAGGTAAGGAACTGTGGGAACAGGTTTTATAGGAAGATATTTGTTAGTTTCACTTTAACTGGAGTCAATAGCAGTTGAGGGGTACTTTAATTTTTAACTACCATGCTGTGTCTTACTTGCCCAGAGGTACAAACAGGGAATGCAAAGAGGCTTTTATCCTGTGGGTCAACGATTTGCTTCATAACAGAAGCAAAGAAGGAAAATGGCCTTGTGTAGGGGCAAGTGATTAGACAGATTAAATGCTATTTCTACCATTACAGACTAGTTAGAGCCCAAGAAGTGTTTTGGTTTCAACACTTCTTGAACCTTCTCATCTTTACTGCTCAAATGATCCTGCAGTGCTGATCTGTGCAGGTGTTTGGGTTGGAGACTTGTATATTGTGATATACCAGACCCCTTCTTTCTTTTCCCCCTTATTTTTGTCCATTTAGGGGAAATTGCAGAATAAAATCTAAATATAAACATGAAAGTATATTTAAATTTAATGCTTTTTCACTCTTGAGCCAATGGCTTACCTCTGCTAGACTTTTCTCTGCGATTATGTGTCATAAGAATCCATTGTAAGGCAGATGGACTGCAAATGTGTCAGGCATTCCAAAGTGGTGATTTTTCATGAAAGATAAATGCTTTTCTTTGTGGAGACAACTTCTAGGAGAATTTGGGGTTGCATACTTCTTGGAGGCTGTTCTGGTATGGTCCTAGGGTAGGTATGCTACATTTGTGGTATCTCTTGACAGGCAGGATGGATGTTTCTTCAAGGCTGTTGCCTCAGTAAGATAGTGACAGTGCTGTTAAACATAGCTGCTATAAATAAAGTCTTTGACATTGTTTTCCTTTGTTTTTGTTCTGGAATTGCCTTTTGCCCACTTCCTCCTATTAAATCAGAGCACAATCTCCAGGACAACACTTAATTAAAGTGCACGTGGCTTATCTGCAATAGTCAGTGCTCAGTGTGCAAACGGAGAAACAGAACACATCTTTAGCAGAGTTTCTTAAACTGATATTTACTGACTTGCTTTGGCACCTGGCTTCACGTTATGAAGAGGGAAGATGATAGATTTACTTTCTTCCTTCAAGTTTCATCATGTATAGTGCCTGTGCCACGAAATGCAAGTCCAAACAAGTGCTGGATGGTGATACAGAAAGAAGCACCTATGAACAGTATATTGTTTTTTTTTTTTCCTTAACACTGTTCTTTTGCTTCTTGAATTGAGTTCAATTTTTTGGGATGTTACTAGTGGGAGTTCATTTCTGGGTTTACTTTTAGCACTCTGACTGAATGATAAAACAGTATATTCTAAACAAAATTCCATTTTGCCAGTATTAGCTTTTATTTTGCGCGGTTCAAGTTTAAATATTCACGATGCTTTGTGAAATATGTCTGCTTCTATATCCTGTAATAGAAAGATTGTGTTTTTATTTTAAAAATAGTTATTTCTTCTCAAGAGAGTCTCAGAGCAGTGCCTGGCACAGCAACAAGTCAGGATCCTGCAGGCTGAGAATTCTTTGTGGAAATGACAGAGAAGTAGTAGTGATGTTTGATGCTTATGGCCTTGGAAATTGCAGATAAATACTAGTTTTCCATTTGTCTTGGAACCTAAAAAACTTCTGGTATTCAGCATGGCCATAAACTTGTCAGGGATGTGGAGATCAGCTGTTTAATTACCTGCTGCTCCTGGTAAAGGCTGAACTAGGACCTGTGCGGGCCTGTTTCAGCATAGCATGAAGAATCGCTGATTATTTTGCAGAAGCTGGTCTGACTCCTGGCTGTTGACCTCTGAAGAAGTGCTGCCGCATGGCAGTACCAGCAGGTGCCCAGTGGCTGGGCTGTAACAAGCTCCTCCAGCTCCCATGGCAGTGGGAGGAAAGTATGGTTTGCGAGAGCTGGCTGGTGCAGGCAGAAGGCGCTGAGGACGGTGGGGGTTCTGCTGCAGTGGGCAGGGGTCTCGTGCTGCGGTGCCCAGTGCTGCGGTGCTCAGTGCTGCGGTGCCCTGTGCTGCCCGCTCCCAAGCCAGAGCAGTGCCTGGCTGCTCACTGCAGGAGGGGCTGCTGGGCACAGCGATGTTTCCCATCCTCCTCCTGCTGGTGACTGCTTAGGAAGGATGTCCATCTGCCCTGGTACCAGGAGGATGCTGGGCCTCTCCTTCACGTGTTTAACTGAGGAGTGGATTTGGACTTGAAACTTTACAGTGTTACTGATGATTTTAGATGTTAGACTGGAAACGTGAAGGACATGGGAAGTTTGACAAGATCTATTCTTCTCTGTATTACTGTACTTTATTTTCCTTGTGGAAAGTGAGGGAACAAACTGGATTTATTCCATGTATCATTTGTTTTCTCTTTGATGTGTGTCAACCTTTATCATCAGTTGTTCTGAGAGTAGTTGGAGTCATAGGAACTTGTATCATTTTTTCTGTCCTCTGCTGTTACTCCTGTTTCAACATTAAAGTCTCAGTGCTGAGCTGTGTGTGGAGTGTTCGCTTTCAAGGGTGGAGAAAGGGGTGATGAAAATACTTTCTTAGTCATAGATTAAACACTTGTACTTCTGGTACACTGCAAGCTCACCAGTGACAGTATGGATGTTTTATTTATTATTTTTCTGGAATGGCAGCCTTGTGGTTTTGAAACGATTCTTTCAGCTTCCAAGTTTGCAAATGAATGAACTACTCTTAATCTTCCTCCGAACCTTGGGTCTTATTAGTTTGGGTGATCACAAGAGGAGATGATGCTCTTGCTGCATAACTGGCATGAAATTGCTCCCTAAAAGAGAGGAACTTTGCAGAAGATGCTTAAATCTGAACTCCTGCATTGTTCCTTCAGATTATCTATAAGAACAACTGCCTTCTTCCTGTGTTACTGAGTTCTAAAAAGGCGTGGAATTTAATATTTCAGTCAGGGCTGAATTGAGGTTGCTGATTTGGGGGACTTCTTTCCAGCAGCGTGCTTGCTGGGGCTCTTATATGCCCCTACTTGGGCAGAATTTTGAAACAAAGGCTGATGTTCTCTTCCAAGTGTGTGTTTTGTGAAGATTGGCCTAACTCGTGTGCCCATGATGGGCCATGTGCTGCAGTCATCCCTTGCTGGCTGTGGCTGTTGGCCCTTGTTTCCATGCAGTTTGAAAAAGCTTTCTAATGTTTCTTCATACCTTTTTACAGTGACTCTATTATCTTAACCACAAAACATGCTGTGCTTGCTATGTTCTAGTAGATTAAGTAATATACATTTTAACTTGTTCTCTGTTAATCTGTGAAGTTTTTTTTATCATAACGGAGACCAGGTGTGAAGTCAAATTCGGAGTCTCAAATTCAAGAAGGCTGTTTTTTTCTTTGTTTTAAAAGCAAAAAAACCCACACAGATAGGTGTAAGAATTTCTGTTACCGTTGTGGATGCTGTTACCAAAACATAGCAGTGTTTCAGTGTGAAATTAATCTGATTCATCCGGGGATTGGTTGGTTTTTATCACGCGAGTCATTTAATCAGAGCATGTCTGGCCATACAGACCTCTTAGAAGCACTGTAGATTGGGAATTGCTGTTGCCAGCATTTGAATATCTGTGCTGTTTTTGCCACTTCAACCATGAGTGAATTGTAATTTTCTGCAAATCAGCTGAGGTATGATCTTAAGCTACTGAAATAAGGATCTTAAGTTATTAGAATATGCTGAAAGGATCTTTAAATATCCACAGTCCATTTTTTCTCCCCAGTGTTGTGTGGATCCTTCTACAACAACACTAGCTCTGACTGCTGCTCTCAATTAACATAACTGACATTATGCATAGCCCTGGATAGGGGCTTGCTGACATCAACTCTGCTGGCCTCCGTTCAGAAAAGTAAACAAAAGACAATCAGTGTTGAGTTTGGCATAACTAGCAAGTTCACAAAACTGCCAAATCCTTCTCAGTGTATTCATCCAATTAATCCCCTTGATTTAGGAGATTTACTTAAGTGAGTAAAATGCAGTGTATTTGGTCTTAAAAGTGTTTGTACTAAGGTTGGGGTTTTCTAGTGAATTAGTAAATGCACATTCTTCACTTACATTCAGGTTTTAATAATGGTTGTTTTTGTTGTACCTTTGTAGAAAAAAAATGAATTCTGAAAGCCCTGCACTTACCATGAGTAGTCCTGCCTTAATAAACCAGTGTGCCAGAGGAGGAATGGAAGAAGAAAAAGTTTGGTAAGGAAGCTTTACTTCTCATTTTCTGAGAGTTTAGTGGATGGTAATATTGAGGGACTTTGTTTCAAAAAATAAGTCAAAGAATTGTTTGTGTTATAAATGTTTACATTAATTATTTTGTATTATTTAACAATAGAAGGAAAAAGGGGGAAGAAGCTCTTATTGTTTTTGAATTCTTAGCAGATGACCATGGGACTGTCAGGGGGATGGGCAGTGGAAAAACTCCTGTTCACTTCAGCAGGGCACCAGTTGTCCTTGTGGAATCTTTCACATATGGCAAATGTCTTAATCTCCCAATGCTGTTGCTATGCTTATGCTCTGCTATTAGTAGTAGCCCTCAAAGTGCTGTACAGTTTAGAAATCAGGTTTGTGGTTTCCTGAGATTGTGGCCCAGGAGACATTAAAACGTCAATAGTTTCTACTGTTGATCAAAAAGATTTATAATGAAGGAGCAACAATGAAGTTCAGTGGTAGATGTAGGAAACTCTTACACTTCAGGACAATTTCTTTGTGAAAACTGCCACTGACTGCAATTTTTAGCACCTTGTTTGGTGTTGTCATGAACAGAGCTGTGCTGGAAAGGCATTGAGGCTATTTTGGCTGTTTTACTGGGAACCCTTTATTGGGAGCCTGCTGATTTTACTTGCTGTTGTTGGGCTGAGCTAGGATTTTGTTACAGTGCTTATTTATCACATAGATAGATAGCAAACTCATACCACCAAAAAAAAAAAAAAAAAAAAAAAGTGTTGCCTATATGTTTTTCAAGTCTGAGAAATATTCATTAAAAGCTCTTTCTGTTAATGAAGCAAAGAAATGCTAGCAAATTAATGTTGTATTTCATGTTGGATGCCTTTCAAGAAATAATGTAGAATGTTTGTTTGTTTGTTTGATGTGGTACTCAGGTACCACGTAGTCATAGCACTTGGAAAGTAATTCTGTTTTTAGAACTTCTCCCACTTCTATTACCATTCCTGGAACATCCTCAGAGTTAGAAACAATCTTCAGGTGAAGAGGAAGGATATGGAAAACTTGAGAGCTTTTCCCTGTGCTGTGCTGGGGGGTGGAGATTTGATACATACTGTCCTTTGTTATCTCATATTGTTTTCTATTCTACTTGTGGTATTGAGCAATAGGATTTCATTTTCATCATGGCATTTCCTTGTAATGCTTCATGGCAATTCTTAGTAATGTTGACTAAAATAGCAGGAGAGTACAATTTATATTACCAAGTATTAGAGCATCTCAAGTAATTGAATGGTATGATTTGTTACATGTTTAATTGACCATAAAGAAAGAGGTGCAAAATAGCAGAATTTACGTGTCTATTAGGTTATGTGAGTTGTATAAAGAGCCAGGTTATCACTGTGTAGTGTAAACTGTGGGGCCTTTGGTGATTTCCAAGGAGCTTAGAATATTAAAGCCAACTTTAGGCGTGGTTCATATATTTCAAAAAGACTTTTCAACCTACGTATGAGCCAGCAATGCTACTTGTACTTTCTCATTGTGTAAAGAAAAATCCTGTTAGTTAAAATATCATGTTTGCAATCTGTGGATTTTGTTTAGTTAGGTTGTTGACTTGGGAAGCTGAATAGCAGCCTGATGCGTGCCGGCTGTAGCGGAATGTGGGATGTCAGTGCCCTGAGTTCTGTACTCTGTGGCTCAGCCGTTTGCAGTAAGCGTAATGGTGAAAATTTCATCTGTGGCTGCATGGAACGCATTTCAAGTTTTGAAAAATCTTACATGTCTAATTTTTTTTTTTACTTGTGGGAATTTTTTTACTATTAGAGCTGGATAAACGCTATTCTCACCAGCCTAATGAAGAGAAGTTTTGCATCATTACTGCATCATGCATTTATTATTTTTCATTTTCTGATTCTTCAAGTGGTCGAAATTATTCAGTCAAGTCAAAAGTCTTTGCAGTGCAAAAGCCCCAGGAAAGGCCTCTTCTAATGTTTAAACCTGACTTATGATGCATGTAATGGGCTTTGATCTTGTATAAGATCTTATATTCAGGAGCCTCAGAAATAAAGGAAAGAGGAAGTAGTTGGCTGACTGATTTTCATTCACAGCCAGAAGACAAAGGTCTTTTTTTGTCATATAAATTATCACTAAAATGTGAAAAACTTAACGCTATTTTATTTTTAAATGTGACCAAAAGGCAGATAGTCTTAATCTCAAGGACACAAACATTATGCAACAAATTTGTGGCAGAGCTATCAGTAAAACTTGGTATACTGTGAAGTTTTCTTAAGTGCTGTAACCAAATATATGTAAGTTGTGTGGATTTTATTACATACTTTGCTCACTAAAAGCATGGTGCATTTGTTCAGGTGGTAGGTATAATTTGTTTTTCTTTTGTTCCATTCCCTAAGGTTGGGATCTCTCATATATTTATTCTTTGTTTATAAATCAAAGGTGATGTTTTAATGACTGGCAGGGAGCATTTTATTCTCCTAAGTTAACTACTGTACGGTATCCTGTTTTAAATAAAACTACCATAAATACTTTCAGCATGACATTTTTATGCTGGAGATAGATTAGAGGATAAATTATAAAATGGAAATAACAGTTTATGAAATGGCTTTCTCCACACTTACAGAGGATAGTAAAACAATAGAAGATGAAGTAGAGTTGGTATTAGCTAGATAGAATTGTCAGTTCTTGGGAAGGAGTGCGGGAAGGAACCACTCAACTTCGGTCTCACAAAGAATAATAATGGATGTTGAGAATTCTTTGGTGTGAGTACTTTACTGGCTATAAAGAACACATCTGAAACCTTATCTGCTTTCTTTCCTTAGAGCTGATGTCAGAAAAGAATATAATCTGATAAGTGAGGGGAAAGTTTCTGAAAAATTAACAACCAAATTTGTAAGGAAGTTGGTTACTGTGGGATGCCTGAATTCAAGAAGTATCTACCTGTAAATTTGCATGTTCTAACTAAAAATATTTATCTGTAAGTAAGAATAATCTTTATGGATTAAACTGAATTCCTACTATGAGTTAAAATATGTGTTAAATAGTTTATCACTGTGGGGAGGGAGAGAGGAAGGTGAAAGAGACAAACTTTCCAGTTTTCCTTCTGGCAAACAAGAGATGCTGTGGCCATCGGAGATGTTCTCCTTGCCCACCATAGCCTGCTGCCCATAATGCTGTGAGGCAATGAGAGCACTGCCCACTTTCCAGTCCGTTCTGTGTTCTTGATTCTGTTGGTGTCTCAGCTGAAAATTCTCTTCATTCCTTCTCCTTTCTCTGTAGTGCCAAATAAAAGATATTGCCAGTGGGAGTGTATGTTGAGCGTTGCCTCTTTCCTTCAAGTAGCAATTCTTCAGGGCTGATCATCATTTCTTTTTGCAGCTGTTTTTTGTTTTGTTTTGTTTTTTTGAGGGGGGGAATATGTACAGAAATGTACACTTACATATTCTTGCTTTTAAACTTTGTACAGTAGGTGTAAATCTCTTCGATTTACAGCTGGTTAGATGCTGTTTGTTGACATGGATCTGAACCACAAAACTAACTTCTGAAAATGCCACTTGTACCTGAATCCTGAGGGACATTTTGCTGAAGGCTGATACAGGGTGGAAGGGAAATCTGTTGAAGAACCTGGATTTTTTTTTTTCCCCCCAATGATTGATATAAATTTTTTAACTCCTCAACAGTTCAGTTGCCCGCTTTTAGAAGGAAAATCTAAGTTATATTTCTATTTCTTCAGAATTTTGCAGTAGAAATAAGCATTCTAATTGCAGAACGACTACAAAGTTACATTTGATTAACATAAGTTATATTTCTCTGCAGTTATCACTGCCAAGTGCAAGTGATGGAAATGTTACCTCATTTGTTTCAAAGTCACTGAGCACCAGAGCAGCCTTTAGTAGCAGTTTGAGCAATCAAGGCTGATGTATTGTGGCAGGTTAAAATTGCGTGAGAGTAAGTGGTAATAACACCTTAAACCATCATGATTATTTTTGCAATGATCTCTCTTCCCCTTTATGTTGTGTAGTCCTTTATAAATTCTGCAACTGCATTTCATCAGTGTTTTGCATGTGCTTTGTGTGGTACCCCTGCAAGATAAAGGTTCATTGGATTCTCAAGCTTGCAATGCTTCATTTGCTTCTGTGGCTTTCTAACAAATGTAATCAAGATTACAGCAGCAAAAAAATGCTGTTAGCAGGAATAGTGTGACTGCTGTAAATGTCTGATAACTGGAGGGCACCACAGCAGAGTTCATGCATAAACCAAATTCAGCAGTTCTTGGTAAGCAAAAATACTGAGAAATCCAGCTGATACTATTTACGTTATGACCATTTGTTATATGAGCTACAATGGAGCAACGTTTGTACAAATAAAGATGCAAGAGCCTTGAAATTTTAGAAACTACTGATTTGGCAGATTCTCAGATTCTTCATGTTGAAAATTGCAAGAAAGGAACTAAAGATAAGAGAGCAAGTGGGAACTATGTCAATTAATGTTGCTTTGTACGAAACTAGCTGGCTGGCATGTTGTTTTCAAAACAAATGTGCAAGGGAATTGGAAGATATCCAGCTTTTGTTATTGTGTGTGGATTTATAATGTGCTTCCTCTAGTCTGGAAGGAATCTTGGTAGTCAATTTTGTATCTATTTACATAGGAATAAATCAGAAAGTATTTCAGCTGTTTAAAATTAATAACTGAAATGTGTGTTTCTGAATCTCTCCCCAAGGGTGAGAGTTTGAGGTGCCTTGTTTTTCTTATTCTGTCTTCAAATACTCTTCCAGTTACTCAGTTGCTTACTGAGTAGGCAGTGTGCTTTTTTCTCTGACAGTTATCATCATTTCTAGAGCAAATCTCTCTGAAAATGACCTTTTTCATGAATCTTTGAAGAAATGAATCTATGACTTTGAACCTAACTAAGCTAGCATTGTTATATTTGGCCTCTGGTGCATTCTGACAGTCTGTGTATTGGTGACTTGACTTTAACTGAGTTGTCAGACTTTTGGTTGTTTTTTGTTTTGTTGTTGTTGATTTTCTTCTGTAATGCCTATGTTCCTATGATTCTATGGTTGTGGATGCCCTCTGGAGGTATTCAAGGCCAGGTTGGATGGAGCCCTGGGCAGCCTGGTCTAGTATTAAAGTGGAGGTTGGTGGCCCTGCCTGCAGCAGGTGGGTTGGAGCATTATGATTCTTGAGGTCCCTTCCAGCCCAAGCTGTTCTACGATTCTGTGATTCTCTTTGTTTCATATTTCCTTCTGGATACTGAGAAGTGCTTTTGTGGTCTCTAAAGACATTGGGTACTGGTGCTAGTCTTGGCTGAGATACTGCTGGTGTGCAAATAAGTGCTAAATATTTTACGTGCCAATTTGAACTTGGATTCTCTGTCCTTTATGAAGTGGGATGTGTTTCATCAGGGGTTTGAATTATTCATACGTTGTCTTTCAACTTGTATAGAAGTATAGTTTGTTTTCTAGTAAGTTAACTGTAGAGAAATTATTGACAATTTGGAACTATTAGTTTTGGTGACTTTTGGGCAAAAAGCTATTAAAAGTCCAGTCTGTATACTAAGAAGGAAGAAGATCTATGCACAGAACATGGGTATTACAAAGACTGATGGTAAAACCAGCTTCATTGAAAAAAACACATCCATTGAAAGAGAAAATCCGACCGTCTTAAGCAGTTTGCATTGCACCCTTCTCTAGCAGCAGCTGAATGCGGTGCATGTCACTGCTTTGTGTCACTCAGTGGCTGTGCAGCCTGCTGGGAGGTATGGCCAGCTGTCTGCACTACATGTGGCCATGTACTCATGCCGAAGTCACAGTTATGGGCAGAGCAGTCCTTCCAGCACAGCACTGTCTGCCTGAGGGTTAGATACTGTTACAACTCATTGTACTGCTATTTAAGGAAAGAGAGAAAAGGGACATGGAGAGGGAAAATGATCATTTTTCGTGGGGCTGTCTTAGAGATACTGAAATTCTATCCATTCACTGTGGTTGTGTTTTCAAGGCCAGAAAGAGGGAAGTACATCATGGAAGTCCAGAGGCTCAGGGATTTATGAGCTGCTTCGTTTTTCTTATTCACCTGGCTTCTACAGTTCATAAAACTAGACCAAGTCTCAATGGAGGAGTGCTGAATGCGGCAGGGGATCTGTGCATTGTTCCCAATCAAATCTCATCTATGTAATTTGCTCCTTTAGTCAATGGACTGTTGCATTTGATAATAAGGCCATCAGCGTTTGCCAGAAACAAGCAGGCAGGAAAATGTTGTGTTCTGTTCTGTATTCTAGAAAGAGAAGTATTTTGAGTGTTTTCCATTTCCTTTTTCAGTGGTCTGAGTTCTTACTCAGTCCTCCTGTGTTTTCTTTGTAAAAAGGAAAACAAAACAAATCAAAACCAGCAACGGCCTTCTGTCTGTGATTTTGGGTAAGTCATCCAAGGCTACGAATTCTTCAAGCGTGAAGGTTGTCCAAGAACTTACTTGTTACTTATTCTCTGGAGTCATGTTATTTTAAACTAGTGTGATCATCCAGAATGTGGGATCTATATATGAAAATATGACCTTTTTCATGTTGAATATTGGGATGAATTTTTGAAGCAATCACTTAAGCCTGCCAAATATCCCATCAGTAGGAAAAAAAAATAGTCATTTTAGTTCAAATTCTAGTTCTCCAGCTTGACAATCCAAACCTTTTAAAAATCATTTTAATGCGACCCAGTTCCTTATGCTTTTTGTAATTCTGAATTTTTGTTCTGAGCAACTAGTAATGATTTTTTAACTTAGTGGTTACTTGGAAAAGCTTGTGTGAGTTAAAATAAATGCAAACTTTTGTCAGCAAAGAAAAATAATATTTCTTACTGTTAGAAATGATTGTTGAAGACAGTAATGCTCTTAATGCTCTTCTTGGTTTTTTGGTTGTTTGGTGCTTGGCTGGCTGTTTCTCTAGGCAAGGGATGTGGTATACTGTGGAAAATACTTAATAAGCTATTATTTGCCATCACCTTTGTTGTGCCAGTAGTGTATTGAGCTGTTCTGTGAATTAAATGGAAACAATTTTGATTAAAGTAAATGTCCTTTTGGGAAAGCCAATTTTTGTGTAGCACAGCCCTACAAGTAGCTGTTCAGAACAGAGGGTGAAAATCTGCAGTAAGGAGTAGGACATATAGTGATCACGGAAGTGAGGAGTTGCAGGCTTTGGTCACTTTTCTAAGGCTTCTTGCCAAAGCTGACTGATTTTCTGCTAAGATAGAAAACTTCTATGGAAAGAGAAACCTCAAAGAAATTGGCTGGATTTCATACTTCTGAAATTAATCATAATTAAAAAAACTGTGAGCTCAGTGGATAGAACCATCCTTCTGATCTTTATTTCCAGTGCTCCTTCGTACCTATATCCTGGTATGCTTTTTTAATAGGATTTGTAAGAGCTTTTTAGGTTAAACATTACTATTTTGAAAGAGTAGAAAAAGATTTCTGGCTTCAGAGGTATACATGCAGCATGTAGCTATGTGATGGAAAGAAAGAGGTGGGCTTGTGTAGTGGTTCAATATGGGTTTGTTGTACAAATTTGACTTCAGTGGATGAAGCAGTATGAATCTATAAGGATTTGTGAAGCCAGCACAAGAATGATGTATGCCTACTTCAAAGACATTTCTCTTCTTAGAATTGAATTGTTGTTGTCAGTTCTTAAGTATTGTACACAACGTGTCACAGAAAGATGAAATTGATAAAGTGAGAATGCATACTTTGTTTAATAGTGTGAATGCTGTTTAGTTCTGTTTACTTCACTAAGAGTAATTCACTGCAAAACTAACCCGAGTGAATTTTTAAGAAGAATGAAACTTCAAAGCTTTTCTGGTGAGAAGAAAACTAGAGTGCTGAAAGCCATGGAGTTGGCTCTCCTACTCAAACACTATGTTTTCTTAGGGAGCGTGGCCTTATTTTATGTCAGAGATGATGGAAATAGAAATATGAAAGCACGGAGAAAATAAAGGAAATACTCAGTGGTTAAAGACCAGAAATACGGGTTAGCATTTAAAACAGAAGGGTGTGCACAGTGGGAGGAGGGGAAAGGAAGGTAGATTTTTGTTTAGTATCTCTGTTGGGATGCTGTCCATTCCATCCATCCATAGTGGTTTCACCTGCCAAGGTTGAGCTCCAATATCAGTTGCCAAGCACTTTTTCTCACTTCTGTAACTCTAGGTTCTTAACAGCTGTTGCTGAGCTAAGCCTATTTTTAGTCACTGATTTATTTAGGACCACCAGGTTTACAATTACACAGCTAGCTTTTAATGTGATTTTATTTAATTAGGAGAAATGGTTCTACAGTGAAGCTCTGCCCAGAGGCTAGGTATCAGATCACTCCAGAAACATATGGGTTATGTTAATTTTTGTTGATTATTGTTTCATCTGAGCTTTAAAATTTGGAAGCTCTTTGATACAGCAGAAGCGGTTACTTTGAGGTAGTGTGGAAACCATGTTTGAAGCACAGTACTTCTTAAAAAATCATCTGTTTTAAAACCAAATAGAAATAACAGACTCAACTGAGATTGAGAAGGCGTTTGAACCGGCATGTCTGGGACTTGCAGTGTAAATAGAAGTAAGATAAGATGATGCTGGTGAGCAGCTGAAAATCTGCATTTTCACGATGAGGTAGTATGCAAATACTGCGTGTTAGGGACTCAGTGCGTATGGCTTCTTTCACATCACCTTTAATGAAAATCAGAATAGTGTAGCTGAATTATTGTGTACTATAGCTTAAAGAAAGTCAAGTACTCAAGCTGACTTGTAACTTTTGTGGAAAGTAAGGTTTAACAACATAAATCATCATAATTCTGCTGCAGCTTTTGTCAGCTGCTAACTGATGGAGAAAGAATTATGCCTGGAATTAGAGCAAAGAACAGAAACAAGTTTAACAACTTTCACTGTTTCTCCTATATCTTTGTTCTGTCAGTAAAAATGAGTCATCCTGAAGAACTGAATTAAAATGGCTCTAGTCAAGTGCAGTTCAGCTGCAGATGGTAATGATTACAAGAGGCACATACACGTTCAGAGAATACAACGTTACAGTGTTTTCAAAAAGGAAGTCTCACAAATTGCAGATCAACGCTTTATGTAGTTAAAGCTGATCTTATTTTGAGAGGCTCTGAATTAGCTAATATCTAGTAATATCTCATTGCATAGTCAGGGAATACTCTTTGTGGAAAATCTAAGAGTATTCAGGATAGTTAACGTAATCTAACAATGATGCCAGACTATTTTAATAAAGCAGACCAATATTTTCCAGCACATTTTATTGGTTTTAGTAATTTTTTTAGATTACTGCTTTCTAACTGAACTTCTCTGGTTTATTTAATGTCTTTTTCTTCTCAAAAAAGGAGTAGTAGAATTGAAAATTGTTATAAGGAATGATTTGCACTGGGACTTGCTGCTTGAGAGCCAGTCACTTGAAGGAATTGAATCTTTATCTGGGAGAGCACTGAGAGTATGAGTCATATCAGCTTCTGTAGCACACGCAGAAATGGTGAGAGATGAGAAATGCTGAAATGGTTATGGGAACAGTAGTTGCCAGCTGCTGACTGAAGTCTCACGCAGACACGAAATGGGCTTTGTAATGGAAGAAAATATTTCCCAGAGACAAATGCGAATTTAAACATATGCTCAGGCATCATGTCTTAACAAACAACAACACAACAAAAAAATTTACTATGGATTTTATTTCCTCATCGTGGATGAGATAAAAAAAAATCTTGACTGCAGTCTTAAGGTTAAGCTTGTTTGCTGGCCAGAATCTGAACCCCACAAGATGGCAGGCTTGATCTGAAAGTGATGAGAAAGGCTGTTTTCTCTACCAGACAAGTAGCTCTCTGTGCTGGGAACTCGTCAGATTGTGGTTTGTGCTATTGTGTCCCGTGTCTAACTCCCCAGTTTTGTTCTAAGACTAGAAAAAAGGCATAAGCAGAGCTGCGGTTTCACTGAGATATAGCTAAGGCTGTTGTCTGTAGGTAGTACGTAGTGATTTTTTTCTTTGCAGAGGCTTTATTTGTTCTTTTTTGGTGAATGCTCATCACCAGATTTCTAAGAAAACTACAATTTGCATTATGTATGTGTGCTTCTTTTGTTTCTAGGTCATGCTTTAAATTGTGTCTACTATTATTACATCTCTTGAAACATTTGCTACATGCTCAATTATGATTGTGTTATATTTTTATTGCTATGTCATTCTTCTTTGTACTGCTGCTAGCTTTGGGAGTGTTAGAACAAACATTCCTGAAATCCTGTGCTGGTTCCAATTCAATGTCAAGTAAAAGGTAATGCCATCTTTGGGCTGCCCTCGGTGGTATTTTGTTTATAAATGCATATTAGTGAGTGGACTAATGACATAGCTTTTATAGTCTGACATACAAGTAAATGGAATGTTCACAAACAGTGCATCAGGAGATTGAAATATGGCTGGTTTTGAGAGCTGAAGAATGTTGCAAAGCTATAATTTTGATTACTTAGATTTAAGGAAGAACTAAAAAAGAATGATCAACCCATTCATGCCTTACAGATGGGGCATATCAGTAAAATCTAGAAAAAAAGTGTTTAATAATATGAGAGTCACTTTGGGCTTTCAATATTAGTCACTCTTTTGGTTGGTACAGTAATCCCTTAACTGAGAAGCTGAGTCCGTATGGTTTTAAGTAAAGGACCGGGGCATCTCATTTTGGCATGTTATGAGTTTTTCTTTTTTCCTCTGTGGAAGAGAAGAATGTGTGCTGACAGGTGATAAATAACACACACGCATGGTGATGAGACTTGGATCACCACTGTAAATAACTGATAAACATTGTGAAAGGAGGCCTCAGCATCCCTTAACAAGGTTTTGGTCACTTGCAATCTGAAGTTGCTGCTGTAGCAGGTGAGAACACCTTCAGTGCAGTCGTGTGAGTATGAATTAATCAGTATAGTTTATACCAAAATGTTAAATTTGCCATCAGCTTGATTTTTCTTTTGCAGCTATCAAAGCTCATGCCACTCAGATACACTTGCTACGTTTTCTTTTCCTTCTCTAATACCATCTGAAAAACTACAAAAATTGCAGAAATAATAAGAATTTATTGCCTTTGCAGTATGTGAGATATGGTTGGTAAAGTAGAGAAAAAAAGATTTTTTCCCCTCTCCTTCATTACATTTCATTAACGTTAAAAATAACTTGTTTTAATAGCAAATCCACAGCGATGATAGTTGTAATGTTTTTAGGTCATCTTAATGCATCTAATTATGGCTAAATTAAAGCCATGATGTGATACTTGTACCATAAGCTAAAAATGTTTAAATATATATAGAAAGAATTACATGTTGTAGCAGAATAGATAACTGAGATGGTGGGTTTTTCATTATCAGTATTCCACAAGACCATCCCCTAAACCCATCACTGTGTGCTTTAGCATGTCACCATATCTGATGCCCATGCTATGCATGTTGTAGGAAAAATGCTCGTTTTTAAAGATCTCACTCAGGTGGACGCAGTCTGTCGGTGCTGATTGTTACATTATGGCTGAGCTAATGGAGGAACGAGGCAATGTTTTCTTGGCACTGTTGAGGGGTTGCAGGATGTGATATGAAACAGATGGCAGTGGTGGTACTCGTGGAAGACCTCATCAGACACGTATGAAGTTGATGGTTGTTTGCTTCTTTTCTTCTCTCTGCTGCTTATCTGCCCCATCTCAATTAAGTGCTATTAATACTTCAGGAATAATTAGCCCTCTGTGGACCTTTACTCACTGTGAGCAGTTACTTACACTTTCTTCAGCTAGGTGTGCCAGTGTGTTTCAAAACACACCATTTCTCTGATAATTAGGTGATGTTTTCCAGGCTTTTGTAGTGATTGTGTATCCTACGATACACAATATTATACCAATATTGCCTTTTTGACATGGAGATTTTCTGTCATTTCTTTAAAGGAAGGTGAAGAAGTTGTCTGTAAAGGCAAAAGTTGGTGTTTTATTGAGTTTCTACATATCAAATGTAGAATAGTATTAATTTCCCTTAACTGTTTAGAAGCAGCTGGGCTTTGAGTGGATGTGCAGTGCACCTGTCTATAGGGTGTGTCAGTATCTGTGATGTGTTTTAAAATGTAGAAAGAAAATCCCAGTGATCCACTCCTGCTAACCGTCTGTTTTCTGTCACTTTGCTTCTCTCTTAGAGCTTCTTGTCCTTGTTCTTGTCCTTTTGTCTGAGACTCCACTCATTGTTCATGTAAGCAGTCTCAATTAGTTCACATACTTGTTCAACATGGAATATGGTAGAGCATCTGGTAAATACTCTTCACAGAATCACAGAATATATAATATAAATAATAATATATAAATACTCTTGCACTAATAGGGCAACTTTTTTTTTTTTTTTTTTTTTTGAGTGATTATACCTTTTTAGTTTGCTCTCTGACTGTAGAGGGAGCTGGTGATAAAGTCTGCACCTAAAACATACCATGTCTCTATGGTAACATCTGAACACTTCAGTATTAGGAAACAAAAGACCAGAAACAAAAGAGTTACTTTAACTTACTCTTTCCTTTTTGTGGGATTCTCCAGCGAAGGCTGGAGAATATGAGTTGGTTAAGTGGGCTGGATTTTTCCTATGGATCCTGAACATTTCTAGAGATAAGTGTTGTAAGAGAGGATCATTTGAGTACATTGCTTTCAAACTGGATACCCTTGGTCATCTGCAAATCTCTCATATTCAGAACACAGCTTTTCTGTTGTAAAGAGTCACTGCATTGCCCTAAAACTACACAAGGACAGCCCCAGCTAAATCTATAGATTTGTTTCTTCTGATGTGGAAAAGAAGGCATGGACTAACCATGATAGTTCACATTAATGTAGTTATGAACAGAGGCTTAAAAGTAATGCATGAATAAAATAACAATGTTGAGAGTTATTGAACACCTGCAAATGTTTCAGAATACCCACTAGTACTTTTTAGATGTGTATCCATAGATGTGTGCACACAGCCATGTGTATGTATGGATGTAGGCTTTCAAATTCTGGAGTGCTGATGATAGATAACAATTTAAAACATGGCTTCTGAAGCTATGTTTAAAAAAGGAGATTCAGTTACTGCTGTACTTTTTTTGTGGAGGAAATTTTGTTTCACTAAGGCTCTCATTTACCCTGGGGAATTACGTTATCAAGTGGGTGCTCGCAGTTCTTCTTTCTGTCTTCCCCACTGAACAGTAAGATAAAGATGGCTCTATTTTGAAAACTGTGTCATAGTTTTGTGTTTCACAGATTGAGATACAAGTTGTGTGTGACCAGATGATTTAACATAAACTGCACCCCATTTTTTAAAAATAGGAATCCTTTAAATATACTGTTATAACTTTTTTTTTCCTACAGTTCCATTAGATACGTTCACATCTGAAACCTTGTATTGTATTATTTATTAATACAACAGAAGTTGAAAGATCTGTTAGGCAGAATTGAGCCTATTTAGACCTTTTTCCCTCTCCTCATAAAATAGCAGGCATTACTTCTGGAGCAGTCCCATAGCTAACCAGCTGTGGTGCCTGTGTAATATCATCTTCCTGATCAATTCCTGTGGGAGATGAAGGTATCCAATAGTTGTTGGTTATCATGTGGCGAATTCAGAGATAAAAGGGTATTTATTTATCATAGTCTTTGTTATGTGATGTAAACACTTTCCCTCCTTACTGTTTTTTTTGTTGTTGTTTTGTTTTGTTTTGTTTTTGTTTAATGCAGCTCACCTGGCACAAGCCAGTGTTTTTCTGATCATGGGTTCTGTAATAGAACAATTAATTGATTTTCCTGCATTTCATTTCAAGACAGATTTGAAATAAATCTCAAACTTTTTCTCATGCTTGTATTTCATTATATTAAGCAGATTTTTTAAGCAAGTGTGTGTTCATCGTTTGCAGCCTGGTTTTAAAGCAAAAAACCCAATTCCTTATGACTAGTCTCCAGGAGAAGGGTACTTGGAAGGAAGGTTCTCTCATGAATTGCAGTAGATGGGCTCCGTAGTACCTGTCCATGCAGGGTCTTCTTGTTTCCAGTTTACTGGAATAGGTGAGTTGCCAGGAAATTTGAATTGATTTTGTTGTATGGGGATTTAGGACTGAGGATTTCATTTGTCAGTGAAGGTGTTGCGTGGGATCATTTGTGAGCAGCTCACAGAGCACAGTGACAGAAAGGTGACTGTGCTACAGTTTTCTGTTTTGCACAGCAGGGGGCTACTTGAACCAACAGCACGTGAATAGATGTCTGTTGCTTTGCTCGTCTGTGGGACCATGAGTGAATCATATCTTAGTTTCATTTCAGGCTTAGCCAAACTTCTTTCATGTACTGATGTTTATCCGTTGGTTTGGAGGACTTAATAGTATTACAATACTTGATTTCATGGTACTTTTTACGGTACCTGCATCTAGATATTCTTCATTTCCACTTTGAAGGTTGTTTCTGTGCAGTTTTGCTCATAGTGAGTAAGCTGTGCATGTAAGATTGGGCTCTTTGACTTGCTGTGTCCTGGTCTGTGTATGTGCTACACATAATTTTCTCCTGACAACCTGAGGATATAGAGTAAAGCACTGGTATTACATCTTACTTCTGTTTTACAGCTCCCAAATAGCTTATTTGCAACAAGACAGCTCTGTGCGCTGCACTTCATGCACTTCACATAACGGAGTAAGTTTGTTGTCATAACTAGAACAGTTCTCTCATATTGTTAGGACAAAGAGGAATGGCTTGAGACTAAAAGAGGGGACATTTAGGTTAGATGCCAGGGGAAAATTTTCACTGAGAGACTGGTGAGGCGCTGGCACTGCTGCCCCATCCATGGAGGTGCACAAGGCCAGGACAGATAGCGCCCGGGGCAGCCAGCCCACGGCAGGGGGCGGGGATGGGGTGGGCTGTAAGGTACTATCCAACTCAACCATTCTATGGCTCTGTGGTATTCCTCTGTGAATGTGGCAGCTTCATACTGCTGGAGAAGCTGTCCCTGCCTCTCTGAAGGCCAGTGTCCTCAAATGTTCTTGTACTTTTTTTTTTTTTCCTAATGACCAGGACCCGTATGATGTAGTCAGTTTTATTTTCCCTTTTTAAGTTCCTGCTTTGGACTCTAAATCTCTGGCATCTGTATTTAAAGGAAGTGAATTTGTGTTATCAAGCTCCATCAAAGGTCTTGAGTGTTACTTCCTTGTCCATTTCAACTTGAGCTATTTTAGTGATCCGAGAAATGTTTTTTGCCCAGCGTGTAGTCTGTGGCTGCATCTTCTGCCAAGGTACTGATAGTCCCAGAAAACATTTCATTCATCATCAGTTAACAGTTGGTGTAGGATTTAGCAACTGCTAAGTGAACGGATGAGGACAGTAGTCTGGTGAGATGACAAGCTGTTTTTCCCCTGAGAAAGCTGCTAACTCTTTTTCTCAGCCTGATATAGCAATTTAGAAATTGATCAGATAAACAAAGCTCGTGTAGTACAGAGCTAAACTGTGATCACTGTAGGTGCTCATTATCTTGCTTTGTTACAAGATTTGTGAAATGGAGAATTTTAGCAAAGCATGTTAATTTTTTTTGCTGCCAGTGTTAACTTGTACAGGAAGGCAAGCTCACTTATTTAATGTACCTCTAGTTGAAAGTCAAGTATCTAGAATTTCAGGTTATTTACATGGTGACTGACACACTTTGAAACTGCTGTAAGAGTGGAAAGGATTGATCAGGTTTCCATTCAAAGATGATTTTAAAATAGTGCAATGTTTCTCTTCTACATTTTGTTTTCACGGTAGTCAAATTTAGAATGAACATCTTAAAGTTCTTTGCTTACAGACTCTCAAGCAATCTTCACAAGGCATTTGGGTAATGCCCTTTGAACCTTTGAATGCTTTACCTTTCAGCTGGTGCTCAAGTGATCAGGCAGTTGCACTCGATGGTCTTTTTGGGTTCCTTCCAGTTGAACTGTTCTACTCTGTATCATGTATCCTTCATCCATATCAGACACAGTGTTAATGCATTTCCTTTGTTTTAGGTTTAATGCTTAATATTTTTCACTTACTAGTAATTTAAAACTTTTCTCTCTTGACAACAGTCTTGTGACTTTGTAAACTCAGAAAAAAAACATTGCACTTTTTAATTAATCTTTCTCAGTAGGACATTAGAGGGAGTAGGAGTTGGAAGATGTGAAACCAGTTACTGTGCTTTTCAAAGTACCTAGGAAAGTCAGATTTGCAGGAAGGCATACAGGTGTGGTTTAAAGAATGCATAGTTTCCGCAGGAAATGGTACATGACTGTGCTGTCTGGGTCTTGCTGCAACTTTACTACTGTCCTTTTAAAAAGAAGGTTACAAAACATAAGGCATAAAAATGATAAACTCAAGTTTTATTGTGATTGTGTATGGATAGAGATGAGGCAAATGAGCACAGTCTCTGCAAGAAAGGCTGCCAGAGCCTTCTTGCCATGTTGTGTTCTCTTGGCAGGAGACTAACGGTACATGTGTTGCTCTAAAGTAACCGCAGCCTTTTCATGGCAAGGGCCTCACTGAGGTAACAAAAGATACAGTGTGCTCAGAGGTGTGCGATGGAGCACAGGGCCTGCTTCCACAGGAAACCAGTTATCATCTGCTCTGTCCCTTGCAGAGTCTCTCTGGGTGTGTGCATGTGGCTGTGATGTGGTGTCTGCTTGCAGAAAGGTAAACGCTGCCATTGAGTGTGCTCAGAGCTGTATCTGTTCTTTATGATCCAATTCAGGCCATAAAATCATATGCTATGCATACAGTGAGGCTTGCTACTTCACTTGATTTCATTCCCATCTTCCCCTCTTAGGAATGAGAAAGCAGTTTCTTAGCATTTGCCCTTTGCAAAGAGCACATGCTACAGCTTTAGATTTGTGAGGTTGTCATTGCCACACCACTTATCCCAATGCATTGAGTCATCAAATCACTCTGTACCTACTCTGTTTTGGTTTGAAGTTGCCAAGATGGGAAGATGTGAATGTAGAGATATCAGACGGATAACACTGCTGAGGAATATTGCAGCATCGTTCTACTCTTCAATGCAAAGGACCGCTGCATTTGGAGGAGGAGATGAAGTTAATTTTTTTATATCTGTTTCTGCTTTATTTGAAAAACTGCTGTACAGAAACTTATTAATCAAGAGATAAAACATAAATAGTTGGAAAAAATCCAAAACAGTTTAGCTACAAAAACATATTTTGCAGTAAAATAAATTTCAAAACAATCAGTATATTCACTTACCTTATTTTCCTGTCACTCAGATGACTGCCAGCAGTAGTTCTGTTATCACTGACCATAAGGGAAACTGTAAATAAGACTGACCATAATCATTGATCAAATTAACGTCTATTTGATTTCTTTCCTAGTGGTTTAAGACTCTTCAGCTGCTTTAGGAAGCAAGTATATTGTCCTCGTGTTCTGGTGCTCCCTATATTCAGATTGCAAGACTGTTCATTAGGCTTTTGATTTAAAAACTTTTCAGTTTTTAAAATGAAATAGAGTAACGCATCTCTACTTCCTAAGCCTAATTAATACATATTTCTTTGAAACTCAGTTATATTAGATATCAACAAGTGTATGAGAGGAAAGATAAGTATACCTTAATTTTGTAGAATCATGGAATGGCTTAGGTTGGAGGAAACCTCAAAGATCGTCCAGTTCCAATACCCCTGGGCAGGGGAGCAGTTATTCCTGGGGTACTCTGCCCCTGACCTGGAAGATTGGGATGGGGAGCAGAACAAACCCCCCATGATTCAGGTGGAGACATTGTTACAAATCATGAAGTACTTTGATGGGAAAAAAAGATACTGCATTAGTATATACGATGATAATGGGTTCATATGTACAGGAGAAAATAGCTGAAAAATATTTTCTTTGAAGGCAAATAATCTCCGGCACACTCATTGCATGTTTTTTCTGATATGACTTACTGCTGTAAGCTGCATTGTTCATAAAGATTTCATACATAACTGTGAAAAAACTTCAAAATTTCTTATAGAAATTAATTTCATTGGACCTTGTGTAGGAATGTTTTGGTACATATGACACAAACACGTAGCACAAATGTTTTTTTTTTCTCATGTTTTTTGAAGAACAGGTTATAGCAGTGTGATCTAGATAATCGTATACCGAAACAATTCATTATTTAGGCTCTTTATTTTTTCCTACAGCAAAAATAATCTAAAAAGTAATGAAAAAAGAGCATTGGACATTGAGTATTGGCAGTAATTTTCCTTTGAACATGTGTAGAAGTGATGTTTCTTTCAAGATTTCTTTGCTTGCAGCCTTCAGACATTGCTGCCTTTTGACCCTTAAGTACTTTCATTGCATTTATTTTGTGAGGCATTTTAAACCCATAATCTGGAGTCATAGGCTTGAAACTGTCATTTGACTTGGTCTTCTATCTATAACAATGTACAGTAATTAATTTGAAACAGATCCTGAGAATGCACCCAAAGTAATAGTTAATTCTTGACCTTGCTTCCCAGGCTTTGTACTTCAGTCAGAGAGTGCAGATGGAAAGCTACTAAATGCTTGTATTAATTATAAGATTTGTTATCAATTACCTTTAATAAGATCAAAAAAGAAGGTTATAGGCTGCCTTGCTTACAGATGTGAGCAGACAACCTTTCCTTGAAAGGGATGAGAAAATGTACTCCATTGACAAATCAATCACAGATTTACTTTGCAGCATAACTCTATTTCCTGCCTGATCCACTGTTTTCATTTCACATATTAGTTCCTGTTTTTGTAGGAATTTAATTTATTTGGATGGTAAAAATAGGTGCATTTGTCCATATAGATGTAGATATAAATTCATACATGTATGTATGCATATAATGAGAAGTTAGAAATGGGTCTAAATCTTTCCATCTCATAAAATGCACTTTAATGTATATATGTTGACCTGGACAAAACAAAGGATAATCACTTTCTGTGTAATTACTGATACTAATGTTAATTATGAATTAAATGATTATGTATTTCTGACAAGATTATCAAAATTTCCTGTATGGTCTTATAAGGTACTGATGGGGGTGAAATTACTGGCTTGCAGCTGCTGTGTTTATATACTAAAGACTAGAAAATAACTTCATTGTGCTGGTACAAGTAGAGATCACTGAACGTTTTCTGTCCTGAATTGATATTTTGAATGGAGCTTTCATGGAATCTTGGTTTGAGCAGGTCTTCCTCCACTGCCTTCAGGGTTTCTATAGTAACACTGATGCAAAAAATGTTCCCATAGGAACCCAACTGTGAATAATAACGAACAACTGAAAACATTTTGCTTTTGCATCTCAGGTTAAATAGCCCTTCAGAAATCATGGAAATAGTGAAACTTTCTTTTTCGCTTAATTGGTAGGAAATCATCCTGCTCTTCTAAGTGGAAAAGTGTTTGTGATTTCAGAGTAAACATGAAATCTGTTGCTAAAGTATCATCCTTAGAACAATGGAGAATGCTAGAAACATTGGGTTTAAAATTTGCATTGGCTTCAAACATTTCAAGTTAAAAGAAACATTAGATACCGAAAAGTTACAACTTTCAGTAACTTGACATGTAAATAGGTTTACATATTTCTTGAAGATCAAACTCTTGTTAGTTTTCTGACCTTGTTGTGCAGTGATGATCAAGATCAAAAAGGTCACATGGTACTGAACAGTATTTGATGACTTCAGTGTCTATTTATAAATCCCCTCAAAAACATCACTTGTTTTTTGCAGCAGTGGATTTGTCAGTGTTTGTATTAAATGGAATTTCTTAACATCACAGGATGCAATATTAGTTGAAGCTGGTTGTTACTAAATCTAGTTCTCCTTGTACATGTAAATTGGCCTTTGTGCAAATAGTTGCCTTGTTTTTATTTATTTCACTTCCATTCTGAACAAAAGGGGAACCAATCCAGTGTTTGTGATTGGAATAAACTTCTTAACTTGAAAGCATTTTAGGGCTTTGTGCAGGGTTTTTCACTGAGTAAGACAAAATGCACGCGGAGCTCCAAGAATGTATGGTGACAAGGAAGATTTACAGAGTTGCAACAAGCAGTGGAAACTGCTCAGTAGTAAAAAGGACTCTGCTGATTGCTTAAAAGATGTAAGAATTCAATAGAAGCTGAATAGGAATTGCGAAGAACATTTTGTTAAATATGAGGAGAAAGAAGTTTTCTAAGCCCAGGTGCTGAGATTTGCTCGTACAGATACGTAGGTGACTTAACAGACAGAATTCATGTAAGCATGAAATACGTGGTGTAATTGCACTAGTTTTGGTGAGTGGCTATTGCACACTGAAGCTAAATCTTGGTTATGGTTTCATGCCCTTGGAAACGTTAGTTTATTATCTTCAGTGGTGAGATGTGTGTTAAAGTCTCAAGATGAGATAATCAGGTCTGTCTTTGCATTGAAATTACCAGAGCGGTTCTTGTCACTTGTTTTAAAACACTTCATGAAACAATAATCTTTCTCAGTAAAACAACCATTTGAAAGTTGCAGCCAGTTGCTCTCAATAATTGATGGCATTTAATAAAAGCAGTTTTCCTTCCTTGACTGACTGGCTTCATGCCATGTCTGTGAGAGGCAGGAGCGAAGACAGGCCATCACATGGTGCTCTTCAGAAGGTAGGCAGGAGTTCCTTTCACTTAATAATTAACACAGACAAACCTCTAAGTTGACTATAGGCTTAAAAGCATAACAATTTGATTTGACATTTTTGCTAGAAATGGATTTTTTTGGGGTCATTTTTAGTTGAAATTCAAGCTATTGTGCAGAAAACAAAGGTGCTAATGAGAGCATAAGCAAGTAGGGTTCTACAGTCTAGTATCGGATTGCCTTGCATCCAAATGTTGTTTTCAGTAGCAGTGCCCTCTGTTTTCATTCTTCTGATCACTATTACTGCATGTTAGTGAGCCACAGCTTTGCAGGAGTTCATGTTTACCTTCAGAAAGAGGGCCAGATGGTAGGAATCCAAACAATTAGGGTTTTCCATTCTTGTTTGTTATCAAGAACGTGATGTGATAGCACTTGGATGATCATTTGGAGGCTGTTAGTAGCTTCTGTGTAGATTAACAGGGAGAATGCTGTTTACAAACCGCTGAGAATTCTTTGTCTGCTTTCTCATGGCAAATATTTTTGTTTCTATCTAACCAGTAAGTGCCCAATCTTGCTGAATTAAGGGGATTTCGCAACATCTGGTTCCTGATGAGAACTTTCTTCTGTTTTGAAAACAAGATGGAATAGACTTCTATTTCCTTGAACATGAACGTTGTGAGTTTGTGCCTGGAGGGTTGATTTTTCTGGCATTCTCACGATGGGGGCCATTCAGGCATTACCACTTGAGATTTTTTTTCCCATGGACTGGAGGATCTTATCTATACGGCTGGGTGGAGATGAGCAAACATTTCTTTTTAATGAGTTGTTCACTTTGTCAAGGGCTCAGCATATATCTGTGATACAGCAGTGGGGTGGTGTAATGTCTAGAAATTATTATATGTGTTATTGACATTTCTTTTTCCAGCTATTAATGAAATACCATAGGAATAATTTAGCCTGCTCATTCAAAGCCAGCCAGTGAGTAATCTTTCTAATCTTACATTTTACAATATTCATGAAACAGTGATATTTTCTTAAAGAAATACTAGACAGGGTGCCCTTCTTGTCCCTGCATTAACGCAGCTATACCGTGTCGAACAGCCAAAACACCTGTGTCCTTCTGCTGGCTGGTAGCCAGGGCCTGCTTCTATTTCAGCTGTGAGTGGAGTTCATGTATGTCAAGGGGATGATTCTGTAGTGATGTATCTCAAATGTAATTTATTGCATTAACCTTCAGTAAAAAATGAATGAATGAATGATGTTAGCAGCTTGACATCAAGCATGTGCTTCTTTAGAAGCTGAAATATTAGATCATTAGTAATCTGATTTTTAGATCAAAATATCTAACTTTGTCATTTGATTATTTTTTTTCTTCTTTATTATATCAGTCTTAATCTTGACAGGAAATACAAATAAATGCAGAAATGGAGAGATGTTATGTAGTTTCTTTGACATTTTGCAGTGCTGTGCATTGAGTTGTTGTACAAACAAACATATTCTGAAGAAAGCATGGAAAAAGAGTAGGTGTGGGACAGCTCACTGGTACCTGCTTCGGTGATGCAGGCTTTCATCTTTCAGTGTATACCCAGATTCACTGAGGCTGTTTTTCTTTCTTAATGCTTATGAGACTCAGCTCATGATAGTAGGAGCAGAGGATTATGTAAGCATTCAGAAAGTCAACACTGCTACTGAAAATCCTTCATCTGCTTTTTTCCTTAGTGGATATTTTTGTTTCTCTGAAGATAGAAATTATCCAATCTTGCTTATCTAAGGGGGATAGTTGTTTCCAGTTATCTGGCAGTTGGTTGTATGGAAGCTCAAATTGCTCATGTCTGCAGAATCAATCCTTCATAAACTGAGCATAAACCCAGTCATTGTGAGACGTTGCCTTCAGGAAGAAGAGTGTATCATGTAAAATCTCCATAGGAATTTAAAATGCTAGTCAGTCAAATTCTGCTGTATTAGATTTGTTTTTTTTTCCTTTCAGAGAACAAAATAAATTTTACATAATATTTTTATTAAGAAGATGAAACCATTTTTTTTTTTCTTTGCTTTTAAAATCGATGCCAAAGGTATTTGAGTTTAATGTTAACTGTAACTTAAAATATCTGAGAGAATCAAA
The DNA here is from genome assembly GCA_037305975.1 of Chrysolophus pictus. Classification (NCBI taxonomy): domain Eukaryota; kingdom Metazoa; phylum Chordata; class Aves; order Galliformes; family Phasianidae; genus Chrysolophus; species Chrysolophus pictus. The sequence continues at coordinate 11,498,722 of CM074587.1, forward strand.
GCTGTTGTTCAGAGCGAGAAGCGATCTTGCAACTCTTGGGCTTCATCAGATGAACTGCTTGCGAATCTTTTACAACTCATTATCACAAATATACCCCAGTATGTTAAAATAAATATGCTTCTGTAATCAGTGTCTTGTTCAGTACTTTCTGTAGGTTGAGCTAATGACAGTACAAAGAGGGGTTCTGAACATTAGGTACCATTTGTCATTTAACTGCGTTTTGGTAAAATATCCACAGGTGTTGTAACAACCTTTATTTTTGCAGTTTGAGAAGAATTTTTGCTTAGCACAGTTTTTCTCGAAGTGTTTTGAGCTTTCATTTTTTAGCTGAGTATTCATTTGGATTTGTGAAATGCACTTTTATCTCCAAGCGCTGAGTGTTATAAACACATACTTGGATATTTGTATCTAAAAACTGTGGTAGTCAGTGCTGTGTGTGCACAGAGACTGCAGGATCAGACGAAGATGTAAGTTACATGAGCTTAATGTAAACTAACATGAATCCTTCATTTTATCTCATTGTGACTCAAGGTAGATAATGCTGTTTAATTTTTTTTTTTCTTCAGTAATGTAATAACTTTACAACACTGAGTGGATATTTTTAGTCCTTAGATTCCTCTATACTTAGTACTTATTGTAGTGATGTTACTAACCTCCAGCACAGCACAGGTTGTGCACAACACACAGTGATTATTCTGGGAGCCACGCTCATGAGGTGTCTGCAGCTTTCAGTAAAAGTACCTTTGTCCAACTGATATTTTTGTTGTGTCTATTTGTAGTATCTGTGCATGGGAACCTAAACAGCAAATCCTGCGTATCTTAAGGACAGAAGCATTATTTAATGACTTAATACTTTTCTAACCATTGTCAACAAACGTTTGGATTATGTGACTGGGTGACTGGGTTCTGTCCTGGGTTCTATTTGTGTGGCAGGAATAGTTATGGTTCATACTCAGCTTTGGTGCTGACCTGCTGTGTGAATGTTACTGCTGATGCTCATAGGTGAGAAGAAAAGAATTGAAGTTTTACTTTACTTTAAGTTCCAAGGCAGAATTGCTAGGTATATAATTACTAAACAAACAAATATAGCAATCAGTTTTTACAAAACCATTTAAAGAAAGATCAAGGTTTCATTTCCAGACAGGCATTTCTGATGATGCTGGATTAATCTGAATTTCAGTTTTTTTTTCCAAATGCAAGCAGCACATGGGACAACATAAACCATTTGTAAGCCAAATAAGATTTACTTTGATGGAAATGCATCTTTATTTTTAAAACAGTGCTCCCTACTGAACGCTAACAGACATCCTTAACCTTGTTTAAGACTTTATCAGAAGTTATGGCAGTATCTTGTTTCTATTGCATCCAAACTTCTCTAGTATATACTTGGTTTCAGGAAAGAAAACAACGTTTTGATTGATTATAATTAGCCTCCTAAACTATAGAAATTGACTCTTGTGTCCCTACAGTCTCTGTGTTTACTGCATGTTTCTCTCCGGCCTTTTGCACATCAGAGACTACAAAACAGTTGTTAGAAGCATTTTGGTTAAAGACAGAGCCGTGGCTTACAGATCGTTACCAGTGTCAAAAGATTCAGCAGCCATAAATACTTTGTCCAGTAAGATTTCAAGTTATCCTTGAAATCCTTGCACAGCAGAATCCTAGGAAACTAGCAGACATAGGAGTCAGCATAGGGCCTTCAATACACTTAATGATGCAGCATTCTTATTAACAATACATAAAGTTTAATGGTTATCCAAAAATAGAATTCTTGCAGTAGCTTTATATTTAAAATATCAATTAGTAACTCAGTAGACTTTCTATAAGACAATAGAGTGTTTTTTTAATTAGCTTATACACTATTGCAATTCAGTGAAGAGTTACCCATCCAGTAAACAGAACATTCCTCAAAGTAGTGCAGTGTAGGAAAAGAGAATATTTTACAAAGTCTGCAATTGTCCATTTGTTTTCCAGTATAGTTCTCGCTGATTGTGATAGACAGTGAAGGACCGAACTGAGAGCTGCACATGAGGTCTTGGTTTTGTTAGAACTCTACTTTATTACTTGAGGTATATTTGGGAACCAGAAGTTGTGCTTTACCTGACTTTGATTTAGGGGTGTGTTCAACTGAAAAGTGCTGGCTCAGGACGCTGGCTGTGACACATGATTGCAATTAGCTGAGGTGGTTTCTAGCCATGGGAGGGGTGAAACTTCTAGAACAGTCTTTCAGTAAGACGAAGAGGTACTTCTGTAGTTTTAAGGTAGGCTATATGCAATAGTTGTGACAGGAAATTACGGTTGATGTTTTCACTTTTCTGCCCACGCTTAGACTTTGAATACCCCAGTGAAGTTTTCCTGGGCCGGTGCTGGGGCCCAAGGGAGCAACTGTTTTCTGCCATCCTGCATTTTGAAAGGCTTCTGTCAACCCCCATAATGATTCGCAGCCTGATTAAAGGCTCTCACAAGTACAGAACTAATTTTATTGCTTTCTTTTTATTTGAAAGTGGTTTCTTTGTATCATTTATGGGGATCATATTTTTGAATGAATTTTGGATGGAATAGAAAGTAGGGAAGTAACAGACTGGTCACATGTATATAAGTGAAAGTTTTTAGGAAATGATTTAAGGTGGCCTATTCAGTGATAAGTGAGTCTAACTCTTAAGTCTGATTTCTTCTGTTTAGGAGAGGGCTGTACATCTAGAATGAAAAAGCAATTAGCAGTGAATTTTGATATATCCTATAAGTATCAGGCCAGTAAGTCTTGGAGGACCTGCAGTGATAGGTGCATTTTCCTACCTAAGCACACTTTTTCTTAAAACTGTTTGGCATTTAGGGCTCTTTAATAATGATACAGCCTTAAAGAGCTTTTAAATAATGATATAGCTCTAAATAGCTTTAAAGAGAAAGAAATCTATAAAAAGCACATAATGCTTCTTGGAAAATTGGAGTCTGGTTCTAGTCTGAGATCATTTGTGCATGCTGCTGAACAAAATGGATGCGAGACACTGTTAGAATGATCAATAATCTATGTAACTTCTTGTTGCTGATCCCATTCTTTTCTTCTCATAATGCAGTTAGAGTTCCTCTGAGGATCTTGGGTTAGAAATTGAATTTCTTAATATTTTAACTTGGAAAGATGTAGTAGGAGAACAACTTAGTTGGTCAGTCATCGTAAATCTGCGATGTATACTGCAGTGTGCTTGAAGTATTGGTTATGGCTGGCTGGCTACTAGAGTGAAACCTGAGAATATTAACGCCATGGCTAGAGTTCCATCTCAGTTGTTGTGATTATAATATATCACGTTATTTGCATTGTGTTAACATCTAAAAATGTCTACTGTGACCTCAGCTCTATGACATATCATATGTAATATGAAAATGTCCATACATGCAGTATTTTACACCAAATATTTCACATCCGAATAGAGGAGACAGAAAACTAAGACAGGGGTGATTACTGCTGTCTTGACACTGCAGGACTTGGGGCACAGTGTGTTGAAGTCCCTCAGGAACTGTGAAGAGCAGAAGTCGCTCCCAGATCTTTCATGTTAGTCTAGTGCTTGAAGTGCAGAAACACCTGTCCTGTTATTGTTGGATGGAGAGAAGGTTTGACAGGCAGCCATTTAATTTGTTGTTTTTTAACCAAGTGCCCGTATTCCTGTAATTTAAATAATTGCATGGTTTGAGCTGCAGTGTGCTCGGCACTTGAGCCTTGCCACCAAACTGTGCGTTGGTCTGGTCAGCTTCAGCAGGTCAGCCAAGCTTTGATCTGACTTCATGTGTAAAGTCTCAGCAATGTTTGCCTACCTTAGCAGAATCATTTAACATCTTACTTCGGGATCTTAATGAGTGAAAAGCGCTCATTAAGAGTGAAGTGGATAATATTATGGTTACTTTTCAGAAATAATTGTACAGTGATAATTATAGGGTGGGAAGACGTTTTTGAATGAGTAAAACCTGAAGTCAGCTCCTCTAGTTGTTCGCATCACACATGGCTATGGCTAGCTTGCTTTGCATGGTGCTTGGCAAAGCCTCACTGTTGGGGCCCTTTGGTGGCCACCTAGCAGAACTGTATGTGCACAGCCTGCGTCACCTGGCACAACTGCGGCTTCAGCAGCACACAGGGTCAGGGCTGTCTCTGCCTGCTGGAAATCAGAGTGATGCTAAGTTCTTGCCAGACATCAAGTCGGTGCGTCTCTGAAGGCTTGTAAGGCTGCCATGTCCCTTAGCTCTCCATCTAAATTGAAATGTTTGTCTGAACTGAAGAGAGAAGCCTGTCAGGAGTACAGCCAAGGAAATCTGAGGTGTCTTAGTAGCTGAATTCTGTGTTTTTCTTTTCTCCTCTGTTGTCACTCCATTTTTGATGTAGAAAACATGACAGCTAAGAATGTAATGGGTAAATGCTTTTCCTTGTTTCGTCCTGCAGGCCAAAACAACAGCAACAGAACAATTTTTCCTTGTTTCCTTCTACTAAAGGCTGGAATTTCAGAGGGGTAAGTTTGATGTTGTTTTAATATCTTTTTCCTGCTTCATCCTATTGCTGTGTGACTTAGCTGTTGAAGTATGATCTGTGAGTGCTGAAATCATGGCAGAACAGCAGAATAAAATTCTTTCATTTTGTGACCTTCTAAAGTGCTTTCTAAAAGCCCAGGTTTTGTTTATGTGATTGGCTGACTTAGGAAGTATTTAGGAAGACCATTTAGTATAACCAGTTTAACAGTGTGATTTTAAAATGTGAAGTAAATTGATTTGTTTTTGTATTTGAGAATTATTCAGTAAGACTGAAGTGACTTACACTATTTTTTAACTTTTTAAATTACCTTTTTTTTTTTTTTAACTATAGTGTAGATGTTTGTAGAGTTACTGGAAACTTGAATACCTGAATTTTGCAGAAGTACAGGGGCTAGCAAAAATTACCTGGATTTCTTACAAAATTGAAGAGAATAGATTTTATTTCTGATTTGTTGGTTGGCTAAGCAAGGCCATCTGCATGCATGTGCACTCCCACAGCAGCAGAATGAAAAGATGTGTGAAAAAGCAAAGCAAATGAAACTGAGAACTTCAATATTTTTTTAGCAGTATCAGACAGTTTTTTCCATGTCTGATTCAGGTTTGAGGTGTGCTGCTAACACAGGTGAATTATTTTCAAGTCTCTGTCTTGAAACAGAGCCTTTTACTTGATCTATTGAAAAGCCTAAGATGGTAGTTTTCAAGTGGCAAGAGCGTTTGCCATGTAAGTGCTGTAGCTTGGGATACAGTCTAGGAGTCACCGTGTGTTGCATCTGAGGAGTAGTGTTTCTGTAATCTTTAGGTCAAAATAAGGGTTTTTCTGCCTTGCAAAATTCATTTTCTATAATAATAAATTACCACTACCTGTAGTGAGGACTGACTTGCACCAAACCTAACAAATTTCTGTTCAGGAAAGCATATAAATATGCTTTCTTTGAGCTTCTTCAACAAAACATTTAAGTAAGAAGACGTTATTGAAATGTGTTGTTGAAAGAATAAATGGCATATATAGATGTACTGATCTGTGGTGATCATGATATGATAAACGTTGTTGAAACTAGAAATATTTTTCACAATATCTGATACTGACTTTGGTATTTTTAAGTAGAGCACCCACTATTGCTTACTGTGAAAAGGATCTTCAAACTGTTTCCTTCATGTATAGAAATGAGGATGTGTGGGAGTTGTCTGCCCTGTTATTTTAAAGGAAAGTTATGGGACACTAACACAGACTTCTAGTTCCATAGCTTTAATATTTTATAAAATGCATAGTAATGGGCAGTTGAAGAGAATTACCCAAAATAAAGAACTGCACCTGGGGAAGAAGCTATAGCAGTTGTTCCCTGGATCTGTTCAGATGCTGAAGCTGAGACAGCTGAGCTCTGGACCAGAGAGCTGAGCTCTGGACCAGAGAGCTCAGCTCTGCTGACTTCTGCAGTGTGTCAGCATCAGCTTTGTTTGGATGGGTGGAAAAAGTGTGTTATGGAAAATACAATGAGCAGACTTCAGGTCACAAAGCTTTTGGTATGGATGGTTAGTGATAAAAGATCGTCTTTGATATCTTTTTTTAAGCAAGTATAAAGTCTTGTTGGGTAAATGAACTACATTAATATTGACAGTGGATCAGTGCCATTCTTGAGTGAAACAAACAAAACTGCTGAGATGACTTATTCATAGCCATGCTTTTTAAAAACATCTGTGCTGTTTCTATACTGGAAACTGTAATGCGAGATCATTTCAACAGTCACAATAAAACAGAAGCAAGTTGTTAAGCATAACATTATGATGTTTTATGAGTTTACCTGTCCTCACTTTGCAGTTGGATCACTGGTTTAGCATGTCTGTATCTCATGCTGATCAAGTGGGCTTGTTAAAGCATCAGCGAGCAAACACCAACGTAAACCTCAAAGAAAGATAAGAGGGCCCAGATGCTTAACTTTTACCAAGGGGAAACTCCTCTGCACTTCTGTCTTCCTCTCTGTGCTTAAACTTATTTATTCATTTTCCATTTTAAGGTGTTCTTTTGAATCTCATGGTTTTCCTCCATGGGAATTTCCATATCAAGATTATATCATTTATGTCTCTGCCAATGCTCTTTTAGGTAACAGTAGCAATTATTTCCAGAAGGTTAAGCAGCGTTCTATGTGACAACAGTGAGCTGATTATGGTTTTTATTTTTTTTTTTAAAGGGTCTGACAAAATTCTTGTTTTGATGAGAGTTAGGCTTCAATGTACCAAGCAATGCAATCTCTGTGGTGTATGCTGCTCCTGCATATATTCATAATGCATCTGATTAGTTTGCTCTCTGAAGAGATTGCACAGTCAGGTGCCCAGCAAACAGTGTTTTAGTGGAAAGGTATTTATGGAGAGAATTGTAGTTTCAGAGAGGAAGAAACACTGAACCTGTGGAGGGAGATAAGAATATCACAAACTTGGCACAAGTGTAATTGGAAAACCAGAACACAGGAGCCGAGGGGGTGGATGTGGTACTTGGAGTCTAAGAGAAATAAGGCAAAGGAAGATGCTGGCTGCAGGATTGGAGAGAAAAAGAGGAGGAGGCTGAACTTTGGAAGAGAGAATCATGATGGAGAAAGCAGTAAAAGATGTGATAGTGGTAGTGTGAGAGAGTAGAGAGGGATACGAAGGAAAGCTAGAGTGTGTGAAAGCAGATATATAGTTACGGAAACAAGGACAAACAAATGAAAAACAGAAGCATCCTGTATTTGTGCAATCATGCACCTATAGGTGGAAGATACGAGAATTAAAGCTTCTTTTCTTCTTTGTAAGTTATGATACAGCCTTGAGTTATGTGCCTGTGTGCTGTGTTATCCATAGTAAGTGTCGTCAACCTTATTTGTACATAATATCTGAATTCATGAAGCCTGAGAATCTCTCCTAAGGAGTCTCAGATTTTAACTGCTTTGTCAACTCCCCTCCTGCTGCCTCAGAATCACCACTTCTGGTTTCACCAGCAGGATAATTTTCTAGAGTGCCTTAATTATATGAGTGATGGGCTCATGCTACTAAAAGCCTTTAAGTGATTTACTTTTTCCTAATGATCTATTTAGATGTATTTACAAGAGTGGTCTGTAGCAGCCCTGCTGATATGGCTCTTCGGGTGGCTGTGAAGGAACTGCAGTCAAAAGAAAAGCAGTTACCTGGTTAATGAGAAGTGCCAGGCTTGGAGGCATAGCTGAAGAGGATGCTGCTTTTGTCTGTGCTTATCATTGATTTTTCTCTATACTGTTCCACAAAGAGCTAGCATCACTTCCTGCATATTTTAAACAGATGTCTGAACCATTATGCTTGTTTCTCTTTTATTTCTCCTACAATAACTTTAGTGCTAAAAATGAATCAGTAGCAAAATCTAAACCAATATTTTCTACTTGAGACATTTTGAGATGTTCGGTGTGTAGTTGCCTAAAGACTGAAGATTTACTGCAACTGTGCTTCTTCGTATTTCCTTGTTTTCTGTTTCCTTTTTCGTTTTGCAAAAGCTTCTAACCAAACTTCAGATATGGTTATCTGGGAGGGAAGCTGATCTAATTTATGAGAAGCTTGACGTGCAAAGCAAGCTAAGCTTGCTGAAGGTCAATTTTAGGTTTGTAAGTGATTTCCTTGCTAATTTTGTTTCAGGTATGTGTGTGGGGAGAAAAGATGTATTTCATGCCAGATGGGAAGAATTCCTCACTTTTCAGACAGTATTTGCAAAACAGTGTGCGTGTTTTGTGCAGGCTGGCAGACTTCATTTGTTCCCTTCAGGGTACATGACTAAACAAGGTGCAGGTTCCTAAGAGAGAAGTTCTTTTTTTTCTGGTTTTAACTTGATTATTAATTACATAAATTACATAATCACGTACCACTGCAGAAAACACCTTTTGCTTCTGGATTCTGACTGGTTCTATTCAGTTGAGTACCAGTGGATACAGACATTGCTTAAGCAATGAAGTTACCCATAGCAGAGGCTGTTACGGTATCAGACAAGCCTTTAGTTGGACTTGTTGAAGAAAACTTATCAGCTAATGTCTATAGATTAAACGTGCTTCAATACCATCATCTTGTAGTGAAGTATGAACGATATAAGACCAATGTAATTTTTTAAGACATGTTATTATATGCATTAAAAAGCACAGTTATGTTTTTTTCTCTTTTTAATGCACTTGCATTTTGCAGACACAATTTCAGTAGTTTCCTCCTTGGAGTAAGAAAAGTGTTTCTTGTGTATAATGCCAGTGGTGCAGTAGGAGGGGGCTGCTCTGCCAGGGGCAGTGCTGTTGGTGTCCCTGCTCCTTGTGCCTGCTCTCAATGTGTGCTTGTGTATTTCCCTCTGTGGACAGTCCTCTGATTTTTTCCTACCATTTTGCAGCTTGCTGAGGAAGTGGTAGGTGGATTCTTGATCTCTGATCCATCTCACCTCTCTTTGAAAAGAAAATTCCCCATTTCTTTTTCTTCTTTTTAAGAGATGACGTATACTTGTGCTCTGCTCCTCTTAGATCTCTCCCCCTTCCTTCTTTCAGTGGGGCTGCAAACTCCTCTACTTCAGGGTTTAATTGCCATAGCACTTCCCCTCCTTTAGTCGTAGTTCAGGATTTCTTTTATCCTGATTTTGTGGAGGGACTGTTGTGCTTCTGTCATTGTTTGGGCCAGAATGCCTCTGATATCTGTATTAGCAGTGGTAAGAAGCAATTCTGTAAGTCTTTCTGCATTAGCGTCTTAGAAGACGGATACTGTAAACATCACGCCTGCATTACAGCTTCAGTAGAAGCCAATTTCCTCTGTAGTCTTGCAGTTCATTCTTTGTAGCATTGCAGGGGTGGGGAAACTTTAAACTGTTCACAGCAGCAACATTGGAGACAATAAGAGCATTAGAAATCTCTGTCCATGATGCACTATTTGTAGTTCAGAAGACTGAGCTCATAAATTGGTCCAAGTGTACAGCTTGGATGCTGTTTTTTTTTACTGTTTAAGAGAGCTGGCTTTGATGTCTTCCCGGCTTAACCTATGGGCGGAGCTTTAAATATTTTAGTTTATTATTGGTTTTGTTTTTGAGCAAACCATTGGAACTGTTGTTGATTAGTCACAGGGCTAATTTTTCTTGGAACAGCAAGGTTTATGTTGGCAAAAAAATAGAGATGCTATCAGAAATTCATTGTGTGGCTTTTGCGTAACTGGATCATAGTCAAGTCCATCTGTAGTTCCAAAACACACATCAGAATTATGGTGTTCTTAATGTATATACTGAATTTAAAATTTTTGAAGGATTTAAAAATGTATTATTCCAATCTGATGCATGGTCTAATTAGCACAATAATCAAGTTTTATCCACCATATATGATTGGGCGTAACTATGTCATGTCAGAAAGTCAGAATGTTTTATTCCAGCAAAACATGATTTGTAAATGAGTTCTTAGACCTGTGAGAAATGGCTGCATCCTTTTGAAGGACCAGTGGGATGTGTGTGTAACAAGGTTCTTCTCATACAGCAGTCCTGCAGAAATCTTGTGTTGAGTAGACTCATAGGCTTTTTACATCTGCAAGACATCATTTGCATTGTAAAAGGTATACATTACATTTATTGTATCTTGGATTCATTCAAATTAACGTTGTCAGTTTTTATGATAACAAAAAATAATGCATCTCTTTTCTGAAGTTTTGTTATGTTTTCATGTTATATTTTCACAGAATAGATATTTTCTGGCAATATGCTGTATGCAGTCACTTTATTAACGCTGTAGGACTTTGTTTTATGGATCTCTCTAAGTGTTTTGTAACAAGTTTATTTTTGTTCTGGGTGTGATTTGTTATTTATAGTAGAAGTATTCTGTGTGTGCTATAAACCTGTTACACCAGCTCTGTTGCACATACAAACAGTACTGAGCTAGAAGCCATGTGTGATAAAGCAGAAAGGTCCAGTTGTCGTTCTCTTAGGCCTAGTTTGATGTTCTGTTATATAGCAGATTTCCTGCCTTTAATCATAGTTTGGGTGTTACCTTGTACTCCTGCTGTCATTTACTGTTCTTTTCTTTGTTCAACAGCAGATGAACTTGACCTGCGCTCAATTTAACTCACACCAAACTCTGCCCACTTCTTTGTATTTGTTTCTCCCCACCCCAGCAGTGACTGCTCTTTGAGAACACGTGATGTGAAATCAGTATTTCCTATAACTTTATTTCAGAAACTTTCATTGTAATGGTTAGCAGTGTGATGCTGTTTTCCAGCTGAACTTGATAACATTTTGTCTGAAAAAACAGCCTTTTAGAAACAAATTTGAAATATATGTTGGCATTTTAATTGTTACACTGTTTCAGAATAGCAACTTTAATTTAAAATAAATATTGGGCAGAATGGTTGTACTAGTTATGATGCATCCAGTAGAACTTGATGTCATCACAACCTGTTTGTTTTTTTTAACCAAATCGTTGTGAAGGTCTGTTGTTTAGTTTCCCTGTGCTCTTAATGTAAAACTGGTCAGTGATCAGTATAAATTTGTTGTTAAAACTTCCAGTTTGTCAGTGCTTAGATTAGTTTTAAAGTAAATAAATGGGATATGCATTTGTAAATGCTTGAAAAATCACTACCTACTGAAACAGCTGGGAAATCCTCAGTGCTGCAGTAGAGGTTCTTTTCAGTTCTCTGCCTCTCCACCTGCCATTCCACAGGTTCTGATCTAGGTTGTCAAGTTGTATCTGTGGCAGAACTCTATTCAAAGTCCTCTAAGGAGTGAGGGAGAAGGGAAGTCCAAGGAAGAACTGAAAGAGCTTGTAAGAACTTGGGAGCTGATGGTGGGGAAGGAAGTGGAGTTCCTTCTGTTGTTTTCAATTGGAAGAAGCATTCTGAGTGGGTTTTTTGGTACCCACTTCACCTGTTTGTTCTTCCTAATTACTGAAGTGCTTCAATGGCCAGGTTTGCTCTAAGACATCTCAATCTTAGAATGAATCCTAGTTGTGCATAAAATAAACATAAGCACAAGATTCTTACTGAAAGCTAATACTGTTTTCTGTGTCCAGTAAGCACGGAGCAGTTCATAAATAAAGCTTCTTTAAAATCTGGCACATGCCTAGTAAGAGCAACGTGATAGTGGTCTTTTAATGTCTTACTAAATTTATAAAAGGCATAGGAAGCACTGCTTATAACATGAACCTAATGAGATTCGAGGTAAGATTTCAAAATGCACATTTATAAACATTGATTACATTGCCTTTGATTAAAAAAGTATACAGTGGTGCAGTCTCTCTAGATGGTGATTAATTGTAAAAATTTTTTGAGAGTTAACTCTAGCATTCCTTAGTCACATAATGCACAGTTAGAAAACAGCTTCAGCCTGTGCCAACACTGACTTTGGAAAGCTTTTGACTTTTCCAAATAGTGTTTCAAGTTTTCAGTGATTAACAACCTTAAGTATTCTCACAAATGTGGTCTAAATTTCAGCTGTGTCTTTTTCATCCAAAGCAGACTGACAGCCTTGTGAAACAGTCATAAAATGAGGGCAGTAATGGACCTGTTCTAGGAAGGTTAGTTTGCATAACATGACTGAAAGAAGAAGATGAGAGACCTTCCATATTTATGACAAAGAAATATGAATAAAATCATTTTTATTTGGGGCTGCCTCCATAGAAATTTTTAGGTCTCAAGAGTCTTTGGGAATGCTCTGTTTTGTAGGAGTGAGCACCAACTGCTGAGGCAAAACTTTTGGGTTGCAGTTCTGAACTTCAGCATCTAACATTTAGTCCTATGTTCTGGATCTTGCCCAGAACTTTTTCACAGTATTTATTTTTCAAACCTGGGTGAGGGATTACCAAATTCTGATGGCAAAGGATTAGGTTAGGGTTTCCTGTGATGGGGTGAGCTCTTCACTTGTAGAGAACTCCCACAGATAAAATCAGACATTGCACTTCCTTGACATGTGTTCAGATGAAAAATTTGGGCCTTCTGCCAACCTCATCTTTGGGCTTGAATTCTGGGCTGATTCTATAGCAGTCTTTGCTGAACTATTGTCCTTATGACTCTGTTAATTTAAATGCTGTTTAGCAGAACCCTTAACTTCTGGAACACTGAGTTTTTCTGTGAACTAGATGTTCAAAAGCTTCACCTAGTGTATGTACCAGATACTTACTTTCTGACTGAGGCATCTATATTTAGAGATAGTTACGCTCTTTTGAGTTAAAGGCTGTTGCAATTATTTGAGAACTGAGCATGTAGGAGGCAGACTGTGTTTCAGTTATTGAATCCCAAAGCTCCCTCAAACACCTACCTTCTACATGGAGCACATCAGTGTTGCGTCTACCTTTGCCGTACCACTGCCATTCTCTTTACAGCTGGTTAGCAATTTTTAAAGCACTGTTACCTTCAAAAAATAGTATTCAGAGCGGTCTGTGGGGAAAAAAAAAACAAGCAAAGCAGAGAGAGACGTGACGATGTGTGTCACTCAGCTGATGATAGTACTTGTATGCTGCATGACAGGAAGCGAGACAAAGCTATGTGGCCGCGTGGGGAGGAGTTCCTGCCGAAAACTGAACGAGAAACATAGGGACTTCTTTGCAGCAGAGAGTTTTCACTGCCACACTGAAGATTAGGAAGCCTCCTAAATCTGAGTACAATACAAAGTACCTCATGGTGTGGTGTTGTTTTTTTGTGCATTATCAGGTAAGTGTTCACTCAGGATCGCGCTACTTTTCATTGTTTGCTTGCATGGCATTGTAGTCAGTTGAAATTGCACAGATAATGCTTCCAAGTGTGGCAGGATTTAAACTGTGTCAATGAAAAAAATAGTGCTTAGCAGGAATGTTTCCTTCTGTAAGAACGAGATTTCTAAAAAATGTATATAAATATACTGTGTTATTCCCAGTGGGATAGATGATGGTTTGGTTTTCTCTGTGTGTTGGAATTTTATTGTTGTGGGACCTTAGGGGTTGCTGTGGTTTTTTTGTTTGGTTTGTTGGTTTTTTTTTTTTTTTTTTTTTTTTTTTTTTGTTTTCATTAGTCCGTATTGCCATAAATATGCAAATTTGTCTCTGCTGGCATAAAACCAATCATTTTTTTCTGATGCTGGAATTCAAATGGGAACATTTAAAACTATATGGATAAGTTTATGCATTGCCAAAGTGAAAGTTGTTAACAGATTTTGTGTAATAGTATATTTGCAGAGCATAATTACTGTGCTTGCATGTGTATGAATTATTACCTGTCTATGCTTTTAGACTTTGCATCTTGGAAAGCAGCAAGACTGATAATAAATACAGGAAATGGTTAGCATTTAATTCTTCATTATTCTTAGTGACTTGTGTGGGATTTTAATTTTGGCCTATTGGTTACAAATAAGAGTAGTGCATCAGCATCATAACTAGACGTCTAACTTTGCAGCTCTAATCCTAGATCCATATCATCCTGCCACTGGCTGCAGAGCCTCGTAGTTGAGAAGCGAAGTTGTTTCAAAACATTTGTGCTTATGTTGAATAAAATCCACTTTGAAGTTCTTAAAAATAAAGGTGATAAAAGTGAAGAGCTGGAATGTGAGGCAAGGCTCTGTTCAGTGGCCTGCATGCCCTTGTGTTTGCTGCAGAAGATGTGGCTTAAATATACTGAAGCTTAAAACTAAATTCTTGATTGGATATATTGTGTTTTATGTTCCCTTTAGCAGAATTTTCAGTAGCAAGGGAGATGGTTTATGACAAATTGACTGCTCTGGACATTGTTAAGATCGTATGTGGAATGCTTTTTGTGGCTCTGATTTAAACTGTGTTTATGAGAGGTATTTCAAAGTTGCAACAGTCTCAGGAAGTTTATCAAGACAGTCTGAGAAATGGAGTTATTCAACTAGTGAAACTCGCTTTAATAAATGTTATGCATTTGATTTCTCAGTATTTATTAAATAGCTCAAGAGTGATGCTGCTGATTATTAACTGCTGTGCTGTAAAACTGATGTAGTCTTTTTGGATGTATTTAATATTCATACGTGCTGTGGGTATGTATTTTGGTCACTGCTTACTCAAAAATGTATAGCAGAAGAAATCTAATGAATGTTATGGTTGTCGTGGAATGCCGGGGAGGATGCATTCTGTCAGTGATGTAAGATCACGTGGATTCTCTGGTGTATTGTGGAGCTCATGTTGAAAGCTATCAAGTTGGGTGCATATTTTGACTCCTTTGCTATCTACATCTTCCACAATCATTGCAAACATCAGCCCTTTGTCAATTTTGATTGAAACTGGATAAGAAAATACTTTAAAAGAAAAACAATTCCAGAATTGGGAGTTGTGGGGCTATCCACCAATTTTACACGAGCCTTGTTTCCTGAGAAATTGAGCTGAAGTATATTTGTGTTTGGGTTCAATATAAGTGAAAGACAGAAGTAGAAATTACAGCATGTGATTTTAGTGAAAGATTGATGTTTTTATCCATGCTGAAAAATCCATTTTCGGTGCAGCCATTTTTTCTGAGCTGTGATGTGGAGGAACAGCACTTGAGGCACTTGGATCCAGTGCCATAGAGGAACCTGTCTGTGGTTTGAATGGCGGAGCAGCATAATGATGCTGAATGCAAGAGGCTGAGGGAAGGCAGACCAACAAAGAGTGTAAGAGCAGTAAAGGATGACTGCAATTTATGCAAATGTAAGTCATTAAAAGTCACATGGAGACGTAGCTTATGGAAATTTTCTTCTGCTGTATGTGGTTCTGGTGCTGTGCACAGAAACAGCAAAGTGATTTCTTTTTTGCAATGAAAAGCTCCTTGAGACTCTTGAAGTTCTTAAAAGAGAAAAACTAAGACAAAAAAAATCACTAGAACAAATCTGTTTTTCAAGTGAGAAAGTTTCGTTGTGATTTTCATTCCACGAACAAAAGCCACACACAGGTGATGCAGGTTTGGAAGCAGAAGTAGTGGCTGACAGCTGTGTTCATGTTCAGCTGAAGCCAGAGAAGTTCAGTGCTGCCCAGACAGGGGAGGTCTCAGGCCTTCAGGAGCACAACGACTTAAGGGTAAAGTTAGACTCTAATTTTGTTTTACTCTTGATTTTACAACTGGGTCTATAATAAACTCTCTCAGTGTAAACTTAGAAGGTGAGGAAGCTCATCCTCATCAGGTCAGTGTGATGGAGATGCGGGCACTGACTGTTTGTGCACTGACTTCTTTTAACTTGGGGCACAATGTCTCTTAATTTTTGTTTCTACATAGGCAAATTTAGAATCCCTGGATATTGGTTGTAATTGTTAGTTAAAAGCGTAATGGATGTAGCAGTCTTCAAGTCTGTCTCGAAATTCTGACTCAGTAAAGGTCATGTAGTTATGATTGCTGATGACTCATGTAGTGAGGAATTCTCTAGGAGAAAGAAGTAAAAATATATTTAATTTATTTATCTGAATTTGGTTCACTTTGTAGCACACTGAAGAAGTTTCAGCATGTTTGGCTCTCTGCTGGATTCCGCTGTCTGATGCTCTCCCTTCTTCTGAAAAGGGGAAGGAAGAAGGTTTAAATTAAGATAGAATAACTATCAGTCCTCAAACAAAGCTCTGCTGATCCTTGTCCCTACAGCATCCCGTACATGCACACCCATTTCCTGTTGTTTGTCTTAAACACACTGAATGTAATTTTGATTTCATTGTTCATTTTGGTGTTCATTTCATATTACATGGACTGGAAAATCTCGACTCCATTGTGACAGCATTGTAGAAATAAAACTTTAATTTTTGCTCAGAGAGAGATGAAAAGGAGCTGCTATTTTGCCAGGCTAGCTTCCCAAGGTTCAGTGATTGTCTTAGGAATTTTCTGCTGTGCTGTAAAAGATTTAGGGTCTGTCATTTTTGTTGTTTTTGCTTGGGACACCAAGAACTAACAAGTTGTGTTACTGCTTCTGATACTCTTACAGCCCACCAGCTGAGTGTGTGCAGGTGGGACATGGCACCCACAAACCTGTGGGCAATGAGGTCATCTCTGTCAGTAGGAATTAAGCTTTTGCTTAGGTTTTTGTATCATGAAAAATAAATCTGCTATGTCTTATATTCGAAACAGTAGAGGGCAGTGGAAATATAATAGAACTTATTTCCATATATAAGAATTTCAAGAAATTTTTGGTTCTCTTTGAAGTTTAAGCAAGATGTTTTGGAAAGGTAAATATAAAACACTGATACTAGGATGTAGGGTAGTGCTTCTCCTTAAAGTTTTGTGTTAGAAATCAGTACTCTGAAGTTACAGCCCAAGAAGACATGCGTGGTGTGTTGTTCAGCTGGAAGGAAGGCAGTGGAGGACTTTCCATGCCTCCAGGCCGTTGGGGCTGTCAGCGTGTGGCCCAGGAAGTCAGCTGGTGCTGTTGTGCAGGTGAGCAGTAGGCTGTGGTAAGGTAAAAAGAGCCGGTCTTGAAAGGTGATGAATTAATTTCTCTAGAAGCTTAAACTATGAATGAATGAATTAGCAGTGTTGTGAAATTCTAATGGGTTAGCTCTGAACGACATTTATCAGGAAGACCGTATTCAACAGGAAATCCATAGGAGTCTAGCTGCTTGTTGCACAGATGCTTGTGTGATTAATATGACATGGTCTGCCATTATACAGTCTTGTTCTTGTTTCAAGAACCTTACACTGCGCCATCTCATTTTCTTTTTAAAGCATCTGTGCCTTTATTTCATCTTACAAACTTGAATGTCGGTACAATAGTAACGTGATAGCGTGGAAAGCAATCCTTTGTGGGGGTTATTCTTGTTCCAGTATCATGAGCATTCTGGCTTTAAGCTGGGTAAGGCGACACTGCTGCTGCCTCTTGTAGTCAACTTCTAGAGTCTGCCATGTGAGATTATATCCCACCACCTGTGGTAGGAAGTGTTAAATTAGGCGTTATTCAGCTAGCCTCAGGATAGAAGGTCACTAATATTTTGCCTTGTAATTTTATACCTAATGTAAGCTGGATTCATGGCACACGTCATTAACTGCAATGAGTAAAAGGTTGAAATGTTTAGTCAGAATCTCCTTTTGTGTTACAATGACCAAAATGTTTTTCTAAAATATTTATTTATTTATTTACAAGCTTTGTCATTTGTCTTCTTCCTACTGCACATATCTCTTTGGGCCACGCTGTCCTAAGAAAAAATTATAAAAACTGGTGACTGTCACGATCATGGATGATTGTAAGCAATATGAACAAGAACTTGGGATACTTTGTGTGCATGGTAAAGAAAAAAAGTTAGAAAATCAGTTCTGTCTCTGCTGTGCTATTCATGGGCCAGTACAGGTGATGTACTGAGTGAAGATTCACATTGTTGTTTTTGGCTTAACACAGCACTGTGTGATGATATAAACTGGCATGATAAATCTAACATCATGTGATATGATGTGATTAAAATTCTTTGCCCAAATGACAAATAAATATATCAGTGTGTGAAACAGATGTTCAAGCCCATTGAGGGACCTGCTTACTTAAGTCCTGTCACGAAGTTCTGCTTTTTCCTTAACATGGCACTTAGCTGATTTCTGTTTTTGGGCTATAAATTAATTTGTCTGTGACCCTCAGCTTTGCGGGGAAGCTTTACTCTAAATGTGTGCAGTACGTACAGCACTTATTCACAGAATCCTTCTGGACTCAGTGTAAGGCCATTTCTCTGTACTTATATACTTCTAGCATCTTTTGTGAAAGGAACGTACACCAAATTATTGAGATAAAGTGATATAACCTTAAACATATGATGGAGAGTAGTATTTAAGGGCTTATTTTCTGGCACATGAGAGATAAAGAGGTCAGGTGCCTTGTATTGTGGCAACTGAGCCTGGAGTTGTAACTCCTTTGGGTAAAAGATGCTCACAAGGAGCAGGGATTAATTTAATGAGCAATATCGAGTGCAGACTTTGCTTCTAATCCACTTATTATGGGCTAAGAACTGTATCTGGTAGCTCAATTACTAGAATAAGTTTTGCCATGCTGGTTTTTTCCTTCATCTTATATGGTGATAACCCTTGAAATTCTTAGAAAATGAAAGCATTAACAGTGGTTGATGATATTTGTCAATTTCTGTACGAAATGACTTGGCTAACAGTGTCCTTGGGACAAACTTTCAGACAAGAAATTTTGCTTTTGTTTGTTTGGTTTGTTACTTTTCAGGAAGTAGAAGTGAGAAGTGCTAAAATACATCAGGGAAAGTGATCTTTTAGGATCAAGGCCAAGCAACCTTCACCGACCTGTCCTGGCTCACCCAGGGTCGCTGTTTTCCTTACAGCTCTGCTTTCATCTCTCTTGGTCTGTACATCACAGCTGATACAAGTTTGTTTCTGCTGTGCAAACTGACATTTAGTTATGTAACTTGTGGGCTGTAAGTCAGTATTGATGCATTAACTGTTTTAAGCTGTGCTTTTCTTCAGCAGCCTTGCCTTGGACTCTTATCCTCCATAGATGCTACTTTTGAACTGTAGCTCCATGTTTTGAACCCATATGGTCTGTTTAAATGCACTGGTCCAAAACTTAATGCATAGTTGCTTCTGGGTAACTTCACTGCTACAGCCACGGGATGCTCTTTCCTCTAGTGTTTCCTCTAATCTGCAATCTTCCTCTAATCTGCCATCTGCCCGTGCCTTTCTCAGTTGGCGTTGTTTTTCAATAGGGCTCTGCTGCATTGGAGCTGCCACACACTTTATTGAACAGGAGCTGTGTGGCTGCCAGTATAGATCAGTTATTTAACAAAGTAACTGTGTATTTATGTTCTTGTTCCCCCTCATTAACAGTGAAATTACATTTATTCTGTTACAGGAGAGAGCATACATAGGATTTTCTTTAGAAAAAGACAACAGCTTCATGGTTTTTGTTGGCTGTTCTGTGTTGGGAACACATACTGAAGCATCTTAGTGATGATGAACAGAATCTTCTGATGTCTTTTTGGTTGATAGCTTCTGATGCAGAACAAAATTCCTTTGATTTTCTCTGAATGATAGATTGATCATCTTTTGTTGTATTGCATTGATTCTTCTGGATATAACTAACCTCCAGTTTTTGCAGAGTGAGGCTTTATTACTTAATTTTACACCATTTTTATACTCCTGTGACTAATAAATCCCAACCCAAGCTGTCTTTACAGTTGTATCGTGTCCATCTGTGCATATCCACCCAAGAACTGTACTGTGAGAGAGATTTGATTATGCACACTCTGAGGTCTGAGATTTACTTTTATAAAACACCTTTCACTGTGTAATGTGGTTGGGGAACTCGTAATCCAGTTTCTGTTTCTAAGTATAGTAATAAAAGCAGTGTCAAAACAGTTGGTCATCGATTTTAAAATCACCATTGCCTGGAGGAAGAAAAATGAAACAAGTTAAATTTCTTCAAAAAAGACAGCAAAATCATAATCAAATACAGTGCAAGTCAAAGGTCTGCTCTAAACTAGTAGGTAAATACAAAAGCTTTCAACACCTCTACTTTTGTTTTTAAACATAGTGAAATAAAAACTTCTGTATTTTATAATAAATATTCTTGAACTTGCTGTAGCCTGAAGAGTCACGGGTATAGTGTGTGTACATGCAGTGCATCTGTATTTCCTATTTTATTACCTTCCTCGACTTTAAGATGTGTTTAATACTTCTGTGAGATTCAGAAAATAGAAATGGCCTCCTCTATCTGCACAGTGTGAGGATCCTGACTTTTAGCTGAACTTTGGCTATCTCAAAACGTGGGAGTTCAGTGTGACATCTGTGTGGTGGTTTTTTTTTTTTTTAAATGGTCTTCTTTTGACTTCTGTAGACTGGGAACTAAATCCCAGCTATTGTGAGTTCTTATCTCTGTTTGACAGCGGAAGACAACACAGCTGGATAAATAAGGATCATATATTCTGTGACTTCTCTTGTTTCCTAAATCTTCCTGGTCTATAAGAAACGCAGAGCTCTCTTAAATGAAATTTCATACTTCTCATTTGAAGGGCATGAAGATCAGTCTTGTGATGAACCTGTGAAAGGGCATCAAGGAGGAGCTGTCATTTTTTTCAAAACAAAAGCTGCGCGTTGAGCAGAACCCAGTCACTGACATGGGTGTTGAAATCCTAGTACATGTTAATTGAATTCCTGCAGTATATTTCACCTTGCCTCGTCACTGTATAGCTTTGCTTGTCTGAGAGGAGTATTTTAGCACTGAATGTGAATTTTCAAAAATGTAAATACTGGATTTCAACAACAAAGTTTTTTTCCTCCAGACAGTTTCATTAGCTGCAAAAATTGCCATATCCAGTGCTGAAGTACAATTTACAGCATGCAACAATTACTCACAATTCTAGTTAGAAATAAAAGTGTATTAATTTTAAAAAAAGTGTGATAAAAAGAGTGTTAAATAAAAGTGTGTAAATTTAAGTGACCCTAACTCACTGTGGGCACAAAAAGAAAACGTTTAATTTACTCATGCTGATAAGGTTTGAACATGTGAAAATATAGCTTAAATTCACAGATGTGGTAATTGCAATGACTAGTGAAGGTAGATGTGTTGTGTATATGTGTGTGGGATTTTATTATGTGTACCTATTTCGGGATCAGACTGTTAGTGGTTGGTAATATTCATGAAAACTGAGCTTTTATTTTCATTTTGTCTTATAGAAGAAACGAAAACAGAGTACTCAAGATGAAGATACCATCAGTATCTGCAGCCTGGATACAAGTGTGAGTGATTTCTTGGTTTTCCTTTTGCCTCTCCTTATAAAATAAAATCTGGATGTTATTGGTGCTCTGAAGCAAACCTGATTGTCTTTTTAGCTGTATTGTTTTCATGCACAGCATGAATAATTTGTTCTGTTTATTTAAATTAAAAGGTGTTGCTGCTTTTCATTTTTCCATAGGGGTACTTTTAAAGAGAAAGATGAGAAGTTAGAGTGACAGTTTGTTATGAAGCAGTGAATCTCTTATTAGTAAATAGTTATCAGGACAAATGGGCATTGTGAATACAGCACTTAAATATAGACCTTTTGTCCTATTATGTGGTATGTGAGAGAATTTATTTCAGTTACGTCAGTGATGGATACTGCTGGTGTTGTGAAGCTGTGCAATGTGGTATTACTGCAGTAATGTGACCTGGTGCATCATTTTTGAAGTGGCCCACTGAAACACAGCTATGATTTTCTATCACACTTCAGATGGGAAGAAGCCAATAGCAAATATGTTTATAAATCACATGGTTTTAAGGTACATATTTAAAATTTATTTACTGTTTCTGAACAGTTTTCTTAGTTGTTTCTGTATGTAAAAGTGAAACATTGACTGCTCTGAGTTCGTTAAAACTGGTGTTATTGTTTAAAAAAAAAAGAGGCAGCATTTCACTGATTGAAGTCTGCATACTTGAAAAATGATCTATAGGAACTAAAACAGTTCTCTTAATTTTGATGGATGTTGAATCAAAGTTTGTGTGTGTGTAAAATAGGGGAGTACACCTTGTTGTGTGCTGTTTCCCATGTAAAACTGTGACTTTTAGCACTAAGCATTTGGTAATATAAATCCATGGAAGTAAAAGTATCATTTCCTCTGGTGTTTTTATTATTGTTTTCAGTTTTTTTTTTTCCCCACAGTCAGCTGTTGAAGCACTTTTTCCTTTCTGTAGAATTTTCATGCAATACAGACGGAAAAAGTAAGTTAAAAAATAGAGAATAAAAGTTCTGTCAAATCTTAACCTATTAGCAGGTGTCATACCGATTGCTGTGGTTTCTTTATCAAATTTGGTTTTTGTTTAGTATACATGTTTTTTGAAGTTAAATTTAAGGATTCATCTGCATGGATGTGTGCAGACATGCAAACTCTCACAGGCACCTCAAGTTGACTGGTAGAATCCTGTGCCATTTTGGAGATCACAAACTCATGACAGCCTGACCTGAATGAGTGTGCTAGTTAATCCTGGTAGACTTTATGTTGGGCTAGCACTTCACTGCTGTGGTTATGTGGCTCCACGTATAGCTCTGCACTATTCACATGCAAGGTAACTTCTGCCCGAGGAAGCAGCAGCCAAAGAAGGAAAATATAATAATGAGGAAGATGTTACTGTTTGTAACGTTATCTGTATAAGAAACAATCAATATGCTTGGAACTTCTGGAGGGGAAAAAACAGAAAAAGTGAATGATTTTTTTTTTTCAATAAGTTCTTCAAGATATGATCCTTGTAAGGCTGTTCATGCTCTTCTGATTTGGGTCTTATTTACACTAAGCCTGAAAGGTTACTTCACCTAGCACATAGCAGGCAGAATTCTGGTACAGGGTGTTCTGGGTGCAAAAAGTTTGCTGGGTTTCAAAAGTCAGATTGGACAAATTAATGGTAAAAAAATATGTCAAGACAGACTGAGTAAAATTCCCCCATCTGAGAAATCCTTGGACTTGCATGCTTTCAGGGTTCTGGCAGAGCAAACTACAGGGTATCGCTAGGTTTTTACTCTGATTTCCCTTGCTTTCCTGGGAATCTGCTTTGCACTACTGCTGGAGACATGGTAAAGAGCTTCAGAGATCCAGCTTTAGCTAGTGTGGCCAATCTGAATTACTATTATTGGCCCAATCTGCTATCTTTTTCTTTCAAACAGCAGCAATTTCAAAATGACACATTGAGGGCCTTACGGACTGTAGCATAATGTACATACAGAAATGTTTAGGCTCCTTTGTCTGGCAACTCTTCTGTATCTTTGAAAAGATGGGCCTAATAACTTCTTCATGTTCTCAATGAAAGCATTTTTTTTTTTTTCTAGGGCAGTGGCAAAAGGTACAAAAATGGAATGCGTGTGTTCCCTATTAAGAATGTAAGATTCTAATGGGAGTCATTACAAAATTACTGAAGTTTTACTGAAACTAGATTTACTGAAGTAGTAAATCTCTCAGGCACAGTGTTAAAATCTTTTTCTCTCATAAAAACAAACAAACAAACCAAAGCAACAAAGCAACCCGAAACAGAACAAATGAAATACATGTAATTAAGAAGTAAATGTAACTGCTGTACAGCACACTTCCTAGTTTACAAGATTAGGTGAATGTTTCCCATTTGATCCCTCCAACTTACGGAGCTGCCAGTGTGAGGATGTGCTGTCAGCTGCATGGAGCAGTTACTGCTATGGGGTCTTCAGTGCATCACCTCAAGGATATGCCTTGTGATATTGGTAATTGTGTTTGCTTGCTTGTTTGTTTCTTCTCCTATGCTTGCCTTTGGCAGTAGCTAATGTTAAGTTCTGGCAATCTTTAGCTCAGTCCAAGTGAGTAAATGTTCAGCACCTTTGTTAGGAGATAAGAAAGAGAATGGGTTTTAACCATTTAAAGGCTGGAGTTGCTTTGTGCCTTGGAAAGCAATATAGTTATTCAGGTATCTGGATCTTCTGACAGTTTACCTCATCATTTGTCTTCAATCCTTTCATAAAAATAGACATATATTTTAATGACTGACCATAGACAGACACACCTGCCTTTTCAAGTGGAATCAGTCATGACAGTTTTCTTTCACAGGAAATGCTGGTTGGAGCTTTGCTGAGTCAGGACAAGGACTGGTAACCTAAGCATGTTAAATAATCTTTGTATTTGTTTAGTGACCTGAACTGGTATTGATGCTTCAGGAGTTGATAAGCTGGCTTATTAAACTGATTAGTTGGTCTTGGCTCGTGTTATGCCAGCTTAAAGAAGTGGATTTGTAAATCCCCTCAATGTCAAACAGTTAGTGATAACTTGTGACAGATGTGTCCAGCAGGCTGAGGGCTGATGAGTGTGTGAAAATATGAACGTAAGGCAATTTGAAGTTTGTTTTTAAAGGAGAAGGTACGTATTCCTTTACATGGCTCTGTTCATGTAGTCTTCCATGGAAAGCCTTACTTTGCATTTGGTATGCAGATAACTTGTAGTGTTTCATGCTGTGCTGTTAAAATGGTGTTATGTTCTAGAGTGATTTGCATATTATTATTTTTTAATCTTAAAAACACTGTACTACAAGTCTACGATATCTGTACATCTCCATGTACAGATAGAATGTCTCCCTTTACTTAAATTTTGAGGTTAAATTTACAGATTTTTCTGTTTGTGCTTTCACTTTTTTTGCTGCTGCCACTTTTGTTCTCTTCTGAAACCCAGAACTTGAAATGCAGCTCTTCAATCTGTGCGATCCTTTTTTGAGTCAGGTCTGTTGGAGGAGCACAGGAATTGGGATCAGGTAGCCAGATTTTGCTACACTTTGCATTTTTCTTGGAAACTGTGTGACTCTTCACTGTCTGCAGCTGAATGTTCTTTGAGAAAACTTTAGACTGTTAGATATAGTTGATATATTATGCTATAAAAGCACTGATAGACAGAACCTCTTATCTGAAGGTTTGTATAAAGCACTTAGCGGGATGTTTAAAAGCAATATATTTTTAATTGCTATTGTAAAGAGGGTAACTACAAAGTAGGCACAATCATGTAATGATGAGAGATGATGCCATGTTTCTCATGAGTCTCAACTCTATAAAAACACAAGTAACTTGGAAGGTATCCAGAGCAATAAGCACATAAAAACCTAATACAGCACTTGAATTTTCAAACTAAAATAATATGTATTTAACCAAAATCCTCTTCAGGAGAAGAAAAAGGGCAATGTTGTGAAGTTCTTCTCTTCTATCAATTGGGTGCAGAATTTGTTGTAAGCTTATGGACATTGCTTCCGTTCTCTTGGAGCATTAAGAAGAAATATACAACAGATCATGATGAACTAAATAAGTAAAACATTTTTGTAAAGAAGGTAAAATTCTCAGAAGTATTATTTATTTTTGGATATGTATAAATTATTACTGAAAATCAAACTCTTCCAAATGATAAGTTATTAGGGTTTTCTGAAGTGGAGAAATCTGAAGGCTCATCTGTCAACTTGCAAGTTAATAAAATATGCTCCAATGTAAACTATGAACAAAAACATACCCAGACCTAAGCAAGATGAATACACGCTAGATCAGAGTTCATTAATTTTGATTGCTTTTAGTGCTGAGTGAACATTTGTTATGTATTTGAGAGTAATGTAACTGAAACATTCTTTGACCTAATTAAACTTAATTATAAACTCAATAATATTTGATTACTAAGGTATGGAGAGGTAGCTTTGAAAGCTTAGAAGGGATTACATCTGCATCATCTTATCAAAGTTGAGATAATTAAAATATATATTGTATCTGGGTCTTTTTATTTCCATTAAACTCTGCTGTGTTGTGTGTTCATAGTATAAAAGGCATTCAGCTTGTCCAGTAAGATGTATACATTATGCTTGAATTATGCATGGCTTATTAATTTTGCTCTATTGCATAGGCGGTCAGTGCTCCATCTGGATTCTGACTTTATAATAAAGGGACTGTTCTTAATCCATTATTAATCCATCATATGATTGGTATAGGCTAGACACTGTCTGCTGCTGGTATTACTTGAAGTACTATAATGTCATTTTTTAAGGCTTTGTTTTGTTATTCTTTTTATTTCTCATTAAACGAGGCCTTAAAAAAAAAAAGTATAAAATGCCAGTTATGCTGCATTCTTGTTCTCCAGTGTTGTAATGATCTCAGATTTCCTGTGTAGTGTTGCAATACAGTTACTCTTTATTGACGTGCACAACTTTTCAGAGTATGGCTAGCTGTTCCCGTAAGTCTTGCAAGCCTTGCAGATAATTCTGGTGAAGATAACAAATGTGTGAAGAAGTCGGGCAGCTTCAATACTGATCTGTCTACACAGTGTGCCAAACACTTTGCAAACATGGATCAAACTGTCTTTAGGCACACTTGTGTAACTGACAAAGTAAGGAAATGATCTCTTGTACCAATTCACCTAGATTCTAGAAATTAATGCTGACCTATATTTATCTTAAATGAAATTAAGATACTTTTCTTTAAGGTTTTCTTTAAGGTTTTCCTCCAACTATAATGATTTCTTACTGCAGCTTACAAACATCTATTTGCCTACCTCTGTTTACATTTATGTACAAGACCTACATTGAACACAACAACCTACAGTGCAGAGACCCACTGGGGTAACTTTCTCCACTGACCCTGGGGAAATTATTCTCCTTTTCTTTTAATGAAATAGATTAGGAAGTAAAAATGCTTTGGCTAATGAAAATGTTTCACAAATTTAGTACGACTCTGCCCTAGTTCAGTACAACTCTAATGCAAGAGTATTCAAGAATCCTGTTTGTTTTAAAGGTTACAAAAGTTATTTCTTTAGTGATGTGTGGTGTTAAACATACTGTCTCTCAAACAAGATGAGGCCTGTTTGCAGATGAAAAAGGAAGATCTGAGAAAGGATTATCTGCTCTGTAGGTGGGGTATATAATTGAGAGATGGCTGAAAAGTGGGGATCAGAGAGGCAAAAAGCAGTTTAGTGCGGTAGACTGCAGTCATCTTGTCCCTGGTAAAATAATAATTTTCAGAAAAATAAATGCCAGTGCTCTTTCATTAGAATGCATGAATAAATGCTTGTTATATTGCATTAATTTATAACAGTAAGTTCAAAAATGATAATAAAAATGAAAAAAATATGATTAATCTGTAGAATTTAAACCCAAGATATTTCTGCATTGTCATAGCAAATATTACTCCTTTTTTTTTTTTTTTTTTTTGTTTGTTTGTTTAAAAAGCTGATATTGGAAAGCACTTTCAACTGCCAAACTCCACATGCAAAATCTTTGAACGATTAGAAGATGTGATGTATCTCTGAAGTGGAACAAAAGGAAGCATGCCCACTTGCTCTTTGTGAACTTAAGTAAAAAGGCAGAGCTAAACTGAACAAGTTGTTGGGACACTTAATAGTAGGGAAAAAATGGTAACAGAAGTTTCAGAGCTGAGTTTGGGAGATGTGCATAAAGATGCTTTGAAATTCTTCATTATTGTGTGGTATTGGCATTCAAATTGGACATACAATTAAATCTTTGAGAGGAAAATAAAGTAAGATTTTGTGGGGAAATTGTTGATTTCTAGAAAGCAATTTTTCTTTTCATGTTATGTTTTTTTGTGATTAGGTGTGCTCAGTACTTGAATTAATGACCTAAAAATATATGCAACTGTGGAGTATAAGACAGGAATGGTGAAATCCTGTAAGTGAGAGAAGTATCCAAGAATACCCTTGAGATATTGCAAAGCTACTGCTTTTGCCATCTATTTCAATTGCTGATCAAAGCTTAAAATTGTCAGCAAGTCTTGGGAGCTGCAGAGGAATTGTGGTACGTAATTGAAAAGAACTTATACGAGCTCTTAGTTTTAGTGTTATTTTGTTGAGATCAAATATGGTCTCACAAGTTTTTTCTTCTGTTGACTATAAAGAGAAAAGAGGAAAATGAAATAAGGTTTTACCCCCAAACCAGAAGCATTTCATCCAAAATGCTTTCATTCAATCTGTGTGCTTTACTCTGTGCAAAAAATTACTTCCTTGAAAAATGTGTGAGACAAAGCAGGACTTAATCTTCAGGAAGTACAAATAAATGATTAGTTTTAGAAATCTGCAGATAACACCTTATTTACATCTCTGATTCAGTTGGAAGTTGAAACAGAAAATAATTAGTGTGGATAGCAATAGTAATATAGATCAGGTTCTATTCAGGCTGACTGCCCCATTCTTAACTCAGGATCCTAACTGTGAATTGCAGTTGGTCCTTGGCTCTGAGCTCATGGATCACACAGTGGCGAATGCTTAAAAGCCCTTTTGGCCATACCTACATAAGCTGCAGCCTAGAACATCTGAGCTACAGCATTTGTTCTGTATATGATAGGTAGAAAGTGAGCTTTTGATTAATTGCCTTTAATGTCTGTTATATCCCATGTTGTTTTCTGAACTGTGACTATATAGACAGATTGTGGTTAGTAGGCCAGTATTTTTCAGTACTGTTCGTATTTCATTGCAGTTTACTAATTTGTTAAATTGATTGTTATTTCCTTGAATGATGCTGTTTTCTTTTATGATATTCCTCTGTAATGAAAACAGGCAATTGAAATTTGAATTCAATTTAAATTGCTTGCAGGTTACGGGACCAGACTTGATGTATGATTATTTTCAACATGGTAAAATCAGGAACATTTGTGAGCAGAGACTAGCCAGATATTGTTGACAGCTACGAAGTTAGGCATCAACATACGTTGTGTGTGTGTTGATTGACTTGATGCAGATTTGCAGAGATGAAGTTACATTTTCGTATGTTTTCATAACAAAATTGAATCAACAAACCAGAGATACTGTAGTTTGGTGGCTGGTTTACTTAGAGGTCAAAATTAAAACTTGTGTTACTTCCATAGTAATAAATATAATCCAAGATCTTTTTCACATTTAATTTTGTGCATTGTCATTGACAGCTGTATTTTATACTGAACATGTGATATCGGCCACGCAGACCAGTGCCTCAGTTCCTCATCCGCTGCCCAGCAGCCTCACTTCCTTCCTCATCCCCAGCCTCACTGAGTGTTACTGCATTCAATGACTTTCCCAACTCTGCTGCCCAGACTTGAATGCTCTGTTAAAACTGAGTGCTCCTAGGATTGGGATAATTATGTCACTTTAGCTACAGTCCTGTATGTATTGGATATGATAAATGCACTTCCCCCACAGATAATGTTTTTAGTGTTTGTTCAGCTTATCCCTTATAATTCCAGATCCATCACTGCAGAACTATATAAACTATTGCTAATAACAGCTCTGGTATGCTTACATGATACCATCCATGTTGCCAGCATTACTTTAA
Source organism: Chrysolophus pictus (assembly GCA_037305975.1). Taxonomy (NCBI): domain Eukaryota; kingdom Metazoa; phylum Chordata; class Aves; order Galliformes; family Phasianidae; genus Chrysolophus; species Chrysolophus pictus. The sequence continues at coordinate 11,527,865 of CM074587.1, forward strand.
GATTAATAGATCAAAGAAAGATCCTGGTTAAAAACAGCCTGAAATGCAAGAAAAAATTGAAAGATTTACTGAAACATTCATTCCAGTATTCATTCATATTCTTTTGTAGGACAAGAGGGAATGGATTTAAACTAAAAGAGGAGATTTAGTTTAGATGTCAGGGAGAAAGTTTTCACTGAGAGGGAGGTGAGGTGCTGGCACAGCTTCCTGGAGAGCTGTGGGTGCCCCATCCCTGGGGTGCTCAAGGCCGGGCTGGATGGGGCCCTGGGCAGCTGAGTTGGTGCCTCACTGAGTGGCTGACAGCCCTGCCTGGGTCAGGGGGATGGAACTAAATATCTGTGATGTCCCTTCTAACCCAAGGTGTTCTACAGTTCTATGATATATCAACCCTTTAAGCCCTTTGTCAACACTATTGTCAAACAAATTTTAAGATCTCAGACAGGAATTTTTTTACCAGTTGGAAAAGGAATATATCAGTGCACGCTATTACTCAGAGGTCACTTCAGTGCAGAATCATGTCAGAATGGATAAGCGGGTGAATCTCAAAGTTTATTGTTGAAGTTTACTGTGCTTTTTCATAAAATTTCATTATTTTTCTCTGGGGGCATTTTTCAGTGTCCTAGTAATCTTAGAATATTATCTCTGCATAGCAGAAATTTCCAAATTAATTTGGTAGCCCTTAGGTTCCCTTATCTCTTAGAAAAAAAAATTGATTACTTCTCCCGTTCCATTATTATTGTAGTTATGTAATCTGGACAGCTGAAAGATATCTGCACACAGCTGCTGACTCACATCGTTATGAAACTGAACAATGTTTACTTAGCTTCATGGTGGAAGCAGCAAGGAGGCGGAAAAGCTCCCAGCAAGTAGAGCTCAGCAAGTATTTTGAAATAATCCAAGAGTGTTTAACAGAAACTAAGGTGATTGTTTACAAGTGTGTGAATGTGTTTGTCAGTCAAATCTTAGTGTATCAACTCCAGTGATGAATGAAAAAGAAATGAAAGCACTCACTGTGTGCACATATGTACATACTTACCTGTATGTATTATATATTACACAAAGCAGTGCTCTTGATGGTTGAGCTACAACCACTGACATACAGGAGGCTGAGAGAGATTATTGGGTTGCTTTTAGACTTAACATGTGGTGAACCCGTCATGCATGTGATATTTTAGGATCTTAGAAGTCTGACTAAAAAAAATAATCAGATTTTAAGTAGTCCCACAGGGTACTTTGATCCACGGACAGAGTTGTTCCCTCCATCCTTCTCCACAGAAGTTCCCATGATGGGAGAGGGAAGGATCTAGCTGAGGACCTCTTAGGCACAAGTGTGTGCTTCCCAGATACAGGTAGGTTAGCAACTGGTGTTCTGTTGTCAGGGTCCCTGTATTTATAACAGTTGACAGGGAGGTGGCTTGTGACATCGTAGGGCCATGGCTATGAGAACCTAAGAATGTCCCCTGACAACCAAAACATGGCTGTGTTGGGTGAGGGGAAACTGTGACCTGAGAGCTGCCTACTTATCACCAGTGGAATACTGTGGAACTCCATTTTAGGGCCAGTTCTCTTTAATGTTTTCACTGTTAAGTGCAATAAAGATCTGGAAGTTATGTTAAGTAAATTTGTGGATGATGCTAAGCTGGGAGGAGTGTTGACTCCTTTGAGGGTAGAGAGGCCTTGCATCAAGATCTGAACATATGCATGAAGAAGAGCAAGTGCTGGGTTCTGCACCTGGGATGGGACAGCCCTGGCTGTATGGGGGGTGAGGGGCTGGAGAGCAGCCCAGCAAAAAGGGACCTGAGCATTCTGGTTGCTGGCAACTTGAATCTGAGTTGGTAGTGTGGCCTGGCAGCCAGAAGGGCCATCAATACACTGGGGTGTGTCAGGTCCAGCACTGCCTGTAGGATGAAGGAAGAGGTTGTCCCCCTTTTCTCTGTGCTGTGTGGCCTCACCTCCAGCACTGGGTGCAAGTTTCAGTGCCACAACATAAGACACTATTGGAGAGCATCCAAAGGAGGATCACAAAGATGGGGAAGGATCTGAGGGCTAAGTGTGAGGAGTGACCGAGGTTCCTGGATTTGCTCAGCCCCAAGCAGAGGAGCTGAGGGAGACCTCCTGGGGGGCTGCAGCTTCTTATGGGAGCGGAGCACAGCGCTGAGCTCTGCTCTGTGTGACAGTGAAAGGGCCTGAGGGAACGTGGTGGAGCAATGTTAGGGGAGGGTCAGGGTAGGACTAGGGAAAGGTCTGCACCAGAAGGCAGTGGGCATGGCCCCGCTGCTGCAGCTGAAAGACCATTTTGGTGGTCCTTTGTGGAGCCAGGGGTTTGCCTTGGTGATCCCTGTTGGCCCCTTTCAACTCGGGATATTCTATGATAAGTCAATAGTAAATATAATAACTTTAATATGAACCTGCAAGGCTCATACAAAAGGTCTTTCATTCAGTTCTAGGCTTTAAAGATTTGTACTTTCAATTACTCTGTTAATTCTTTGAGAATTTGTTTACCACTTAGTAGCTTACTCCTCTCCTGAAAGAGAGATTCACCTGACTTATCCCAATAACCTGTCTTTTTTAGAGACCAGTCAGTAGAATTTGAGACTGAATTGCAGTCTTTCTAAAGATTTCCTTCCTGAGCTGCCAGCAGGTTAGCAGTCAAAGGTGTTGCTGGGCGCTGTTTAGAACTGCAGTTCAGTTTTTTCAAGATGCTTAGACGCCAATGGATGCATACGTCTGCATATGATCTGCAGACATGCTGAAGCATTAGATTTCCAAATGGGACTGTAAATTACATAATAGATTTAAATATCTGTTTCTGTAGGCTTTGTGGTTCTGCTCAATTTTAACTTGCTGTGAGAATGTAATTGAATTCTGACTTGATTTTCTAAAAATGTAATTCAGAAAATAATGTTCAGTGTCTGCTGCTCAGGAGGCAGTATTCCTCTAGTCTTCTTTCTTAAGCATGCTTAATGAGTTTTTGAGTGTTTCCACGTAGAACTATTACAATTTGTGAACTTTTAATTTCACACTACTTTACTATACTGTATTTAAAAGAAATGTAAATTTATCATTTTTATATATTTGGATCTTGATTTTAATAAATGTAGGGCTCAAGCTATAACACAGTATATGTGTCTTAATTTATCTACCTGGTTAAGTAGAAAAAAGCAGTAGGGTGTTGTTTGGAACATTGAGTTTGCTCTATTCCAGCTGCCTATTACTGAAAAGTTGAGGTCTTTTATAATCATTTGTTTCTGTTCTTATTTGGATAAGTAACTGTTTCTTAAAGTTTTAAGAATTGGTATTAAAACCAAAATGTGTTGCTGCGAAGTAAATATAAAACTGTATCTAAAGTAAATATAACTGTACAGTAAGTAGGTACCCCCGTAACTAGAGAGAATATCTATAATGTTGCTAGAATTACAGTTTAAATTCTATTTAATTGCACAATTTTGCTTTTCCTGTGTGATAAATAAGTTCTTCAGTGAAATGTGAAAACTGGCTAGGTTCTTTTGGGCCTTTTTTGACTACGTTCTGTTTCAGAAGCTTTATTCACTTCACTTTGTTAGTTTTGAATTATAATTACTTGAATAATTCATACATACGCAAATGGAAATGTGTGATGGTTGTAGCTTAAATGTCTACCTTGGTATAGAGTGTTGGTATTCTTTGAGTTGTTGTTACTTTAAATAGCACTGATGTAGACATTAGTGAAGAGCTTTGAAGGTACATTAAATTATTTGCAGACTCCAGAAGTGCAATAATTAACAAAAAAAAGTACAGGTCCTTTAGCTTGGGGGGAAAAAGCTGGCAGTAAATTTCTTCTTCCTGTGAATTTAATGGCATTTCTTTAAGAAACATTTAATTTCTTTTGAAGAAGGGGGGCGCTGATTGTGTGAAAATATTAGCAAGAACAAGTTGCAAGTTTTAGGCACACACTCTTTATTATTTGCAGATCTCTTGGTATCAAATCTGTCGCTATCTATATCACATTTTTTTGTTCTGTTTTTGCCTGTTGGTGCTAAAAGGTTGTCAGCAATGGGTTCATGGTGGGATGTGATCAGGAGAAGTGTAGGGAGGGCAGGATTTTTATGAAGGCAGAAGCATTCTCTGAAAGTATGCAGTAATTTTTGTTGTAACAAGTTACTAATTAAATGTTCAGTATAGTTAATTTCTGAAAGTATTTGTAAGTAAGACAAATTAGTTGGATGAAGGTTTTATTATCTCTTTTAGGAAAGTTTCATAGTTGCTTCTTAATTGAGGCATGTGGGTTAACTCTGGGACAAAAAGCTGAGAGTTTTTTGAGCGCTATATGCATGATGTTATCTACTGTGTGCATTGTGATACTTTTGTTAGAGTTATTGTTCTCATATTCTGTTGTTTCTTACGTCTGAAACATGTTAACTACACTCCTTGTGTGACTTCTTTTTTTGATACCATGACTTCTTAGAATAACACAATGACTTCCTGTTCGCTGTGTGAAACGTGCTCTGTATTCAGAGAGCTTGTGTAATTTGATGTTTGAAGCCATTTTTGTTACTAGATTAGACCCTCTTACCAGGAAAAATGTCTTTTTATACTCTTTTCTGTTTACTTGAAGTTGCTAACAGCTTATAAATAATGAATTTGCTGACACGTCTTTGTGGAGTTGGGCAAAGAATGATATAGGAGATGAGTTTGTGTCTATCTAGATTTGAGATTGAGACATTTCTTGTATGATCTTGGCTTATCACACCCATTCTGTGTCTTGTTCTCATTGGTTAAAGAATGTGGAGGGGATACTTTCCCTAAGAAATACTAAGTAAATTCTTTAATTGAATTGAAGGGACTACATAAAATGTTATTAAAATGGACAGTATTACGTACTGTGTGATTGGGATTGAGCTTGCTTTGCTTGCAGAATTAGAGGACCTGCTGTGGTTGAGTCAGTCTTTTGGTGTAAGATGTGTAGCTGTGGAAGAAGCGATTAAACCCAATGCCAGGAAGTACTGTGGTATTGGTTTGTTAAAACCAGTTAAAGAAAATGTTGGGTAAAGAAAATTTACAGAAAAGAAAACGATGGGTAAGAGCCATACAGCATAGCTGAGATAGAAGTGACTTGCTGAAAAAAGTGACTTTCCAAAAATGGCATCACATTGCGACCTCCACGATGCCACTATTCACAAAATCGGGAGCCAAGAGCTTGTCAGCATCTTTGTCTGTCCTTGATTTTGTTTTTAAGATATTGATAATTTTTGCAGATGATTGATCTCAGCTTGTTAACCTTGTTAATTCTCATGTGACTTTGCTGACTGTATTTAACAATGATTAATTTGCAATCATAGATCCACCTTTCCTATTATTGTTTATTGTCATGTGGAGGAGAAATGTTCTTCTGCCTCACTGACTATTAAGTGAAGAGGCAAAAATGTCAATGGCCAGCCAAGATGTTGGGTTTGGAGATCTGCCTTTGTATTTGAGTTTGTGGGTAGCGTACCGTATGTGTAGAAGTTATACATGTGCTGTAACTCAAATACCAGAAAGTTTCACATAATCTGTATAGTTTTACTAATTGTAGGTATTAAAAACATTCTTTAAATGATAGCCAAGGTTTTAACTGCTTTTTAATGCAGACTTTTTCAGGTACAGTGTTTGAATTGAGTAATTTTTCTAATGGTAAAAGAAATAAAAAGACCAATTAAGTAGGATACCACCTACAAGTTAGATCACAAGTGGAATAAAGTGCATAACTGGCAGCATTTGCCTATCTTCTCATAAGTTAAGATGATGCGTCTCAGGAAAAATAATATTCCTCATATTTCTTGGGAGGAAGACATTTCTTTTTTCTGTCTCTGGGAATAGTATGGAATGTTCTCTCTCACAAAATTAGATGCCTTGTTCCCCAGATAATTTTTTCATTAGCAAATAGTATAGGTACACTCCGAAGTTTTATGCTCATCATCTGTCTTTTAGTGTTCTTTATTTACATTAATAGAAAACATAAATAGTTCAAATACTTCAATAATTTTTCATCTGTTAGTGAAGCTGCGGGGTATCTTTTGCTCACACTTGTCACTTCTTGTTTTCTTCAAAATAGCTTCCTCTCCGTGATACTCGCTGTTTTAAGTAGGCTAAAACACTTCTACAAGTGAGAGATGCGAATGAGGACACCTTAAAAAGCAGCTCTTAGCTGCTAAAAGCAGACCACAGAAGTTTAAATATACAAGTGCTGGTAGATTTGCTGGTAAACCTCTCATCATGCAGTTTCCTCAGAGCAACCTTAGTTTAAGAAGAAAAAAATAGCTGCGTTCTGCAGCGTTTGGTTTTTTCTTTTAATCTGGTTTGTGAGGTCATGCCAAAATGCAAACCTGTGTGTAAGTGAGAAAGAGGGAATTGACAGAGCCTTTGTGCAGCAGTTCCTGTGTACCCGTGGGTAGCTGCACAGGTAATGAAGCTAAGCTATGTTTTACTATAACTTGCATAGCAACCCAGTTGTTAAAAGTAACTCAAAAAAAGTGAGTTAAAATTGCCCTTGGGTAAAGAAATAGGAAATGGAACTGTGAAGAAATCATTAATGACAACATTAATCTTTCTACTGGTAAAGGTCTGTCAGAAAAGTTAAAATGAAAGAAAAAGAGGAAAAAAGGAAAAAGAAAATTCCATGTGGAATTTTCAATGTGGCAAAACTAGGTCTTGGGGACTGTTAAGCTCATGAAGGAACCATTTATTGTTCTCAGTTTACTGTTATTTATTTCCTAATAGAGAAAGGAGGTTGAGCCAGCCAAGCTTGCACTTGTGATTTTTGAGTGGCATCACCTGAAAAATACTTGAATGGCTTCTTTTCCTTAAGAGAGTTATTATTTAAACAACTTGGGATGAAGATCTGGGGGACTGCAGAGGCCTGTCAGCCTGGCCTCAGTGCCAGGAGGGCCAACGGAGCCGATCACCCCAGTGCCATTACACAGCACGTCGTAGTTGGGTGGTTCACCAGTGCTGATCCTGCCTGACCAATCTTCTGTAACAAGGTGGTGGCTCAGAGGTGAGGGTAAACTGGGAATGTTGTGTACTGGGACATTAGCAAAGCATTTGATGCTGTTTCCCATGGCTTTCTCCAGGAGGAAAGTTGCAAAGGGCCTGGAGGAGTGTACTGTTTGCTGGGTACCATGCTGGCTGGATGACTGGGTTGTTCTGAAGGGAGTTAAATCCATAGAAACAGCCTAAAATGTACAGCAGAGATTCTCTGACGTCTATTGAATTAAGAGGGAATTAAAACTAGAGGAGCGTGTGTGTGGGGGGAGAGAGGGGAGCACTGAGATTGTTTCCAGGATACTAGAAATATTCTTATAGGATCTGCTGTTATTTAGATCAGAAACAGAAGAAATGCTCCAAGAATAGACTTTTTTTAGTCAATGCTTCTCCAAACGTTGTTCTCCAAAATGCAGCAGGTAAATATCTGGCCTTGCCCGTGGAAAGGTGGCTTGTGCTGAGTGCTAAAAGCCCAGGGAGAAGGGTGGCAGAAATGCTGCTCCTGTCAGCACATGGGGATGGCAGGGCTTCTGCCCCTGGCTTTCCAGCTGGGTTAGTGGTTGTGATGTGCTGCTGTGCACTGAGAGGTTCCAGCTGAGACTGCTTATAGCAGCCACATGAACCTGGCTTTTGGTTTTTAAATTGGAATTTAAAACAATTCCAAGACCAAAAAGACTAAAAATTTTGAAAGTTAGTCTTTATTAGGCTGGGTAACTGTTTTTACTGTAACTGATTGAAGACCCCAAAAGATAAAAATGAATGCCACAGACATTGCTCATTTGTTTGTTGGGTTTGCACTTGGTTCTACCGATTTACCTTTCTATGTTTTGTAGCAATAAGGGAGTATTAAGAAAGCAGCAATTATTTTCTGTGCTGCTTGCCATGTTCAGTTTCATGCTGCATTCAAGTTTGTGCTGGTTCCACTTCATTAATTAATTCCAGGCTTCCAATTACAGGCAGCAGCTGAAAACTGAACCTTTCTGTGCTGACAATTCCCCTTCCCCCATCAGGTGTGATATGCTGGAGCCATACGTGACTCAGTTGAACAGGAAGAAGTAACACTTTTAGATTTAATTAAGACAAGGTGTCTTTAAAGTTTCTTCCCCCATCCCCCTCATCCTCCAGTTATTTCCTGATATATTTTTGGGGCCAACTTTAGCAAGTTTAGGAAGGAACAGGTTTAAAAAACAGATGCACGCTTCCTGAAAAGCACCATTAAAAATTTCCACCTAGTTTCACAAACAAAACATAATCCTCATCCTATCAGAACTGAATAAAGCATAATAGAAATAGTTGTCTTAAACATTCAGAAGTGTTTCACATATGGATACAAATATTTAAAGAAATACTCCAATCAGAATCTTAACTCTCAGCATTTTTTTTCCTCACCAGGGTCACTGGTAAATAGTGTAGGAGTTTCTTAAGCTTGATGTTAATCTTTTTTTTCCTTCCCCCCCCCCCCCCGCCTTCCCACCAATGCCAAATGAACTAGTTAATTACCTTTGCTAGCACTGGTCACCTCAGAAGCACAGCTGTAGTCATTACTAGAGGAAAAATATCTTTAAGAGTGGTCCTGAGATTATGAATGATAGACAGCATTGTCTTTGAGATTGCCTTAATGCTGCCTGTGGACAGAGCAAATGTAGGAAAAAAATGAAAGTGAAGCTGACAAGCCTGGAGTTGCCATTAAGCACTTCATTAGCTTAATGTTGTTGTCCATGATACCTGAAGTTTGGAGATTACTAGCAGAAAATATCTAGCTTTTTTTTTTTTCCAAAGAATATCTGATTTTTGAGCCCAGTTGCTAGTAAAATATACTTTGAGATAGATGTACAAGCATGGATATGTCACAATCAGAAGACAGAATTGGATTTTTTGCTGTGTAATCCTGTAAGGTTAGATGAAAGATGAGAAACATTACAGTGTTTTCAGTGTCATTTTTCACCATGCTGTTTGGTAACATTTTCCTGCTGAGTTGAACATAAAATCCTAACTAAAGCTTCCCATCTGTAACCACCAGAAATGGAATCAGGAAAGATTCACCAGGGCTAAATATTTCCTTCTTTTTGCTTTCTCTTTTTGCTAGAAATAGGTCTCTTTGTAGTGTAATTTATTTGTTTGGCATCTCTGTTACCATTATTTTGGAGAGCTGGCAATATTACTATCAACTGCTTTCTAATTGTCTGGATAGAAATGTAAAAATAGGCTAAAATGTGATTTGGTGATTGCATTGCCCCTTGCAGAGGGTACAGGAATATTGCAGTACTGTCTACATTGCTAGCTGAGAATCTATCTAGCTCAGAGCATTTTGCAGCTCAAATGTTGTGGTTGCTGAAAAAAAAAAAATGTGAGAGCAGGCCATGATTACAAAAGCCATAACCCTCCCCATAACTATAAATAAATTCCCTACCGTCTTGTCATTAAGTGTACCTTAAAGCCTGTTGTATCTTAGGATATGTTGGAATCACAACTGTATTCAGTGTATATACTGTAGATTTTTAAATGTGCAACTCTTTTGAAGGGGGAAAAAAAAAGAAAGAGTAAGCTTAGTAGAATAGGTAGCAGTTATGAAACAAGTGTACTGTTAGAAGGCATGAGACTAGAAGTGCTGTCTGATTACTGTATCTTTCCCATATGTGCAAGTAATATCAGATAGGTGATTTAGTTTCATAGAGATCAGGAAGACTGCTTGTGTTCAGAAAGGTCTTTGTAGCTTCTTATTTCAGCTGCTTGGCTTCTTCCTGTGATGTGGTTAATATATCCTGCAGCAACACATTGAAATGCACATCTGCTGTTAGATAGCACGTACTAAAAGAAATGTCGCTTCCTGATCTAACAAAATAGATAGATTCTTACTGTGGTAAAATGGCAGTTGTTTGGGGAGGATAGTTATCCTTTATTTTAATACAAATTCCAGGTTTAGAGGAAGCAATTAGGAACAGAAACAAGAGAGGCAGGTAGTCTCTAAATGTTTGTGCAAAAACAAACACATCAAATTCCAGAGAACAGTATGTAATAACATACCTGCTTTTCTATTCCAGATATGAAGTGCATTCCAATCTTTATTGTACAGCTTTGCTTTTATGAAGCTGGCCTTTCAGCCTTTCAGTTTTGAGTCATCAGTGCAATGGCTGGACATTTCTTATGACTTAAATCTCTAGTATTTTGCTGTGGATTTGCACTGTAACTCTGTTGAATGCCCCATCTGTGCTCTCCCCATTTTAAGGAGGAATGGGGCAATGAAGGATAGTTCACAGAGCACACTGATAACACCTGTACCACCTGTACCAGACACTGTGCTTGAAGTTGAGCATCGGAATTTGCAATTTTTCCACTGCTTCGCTGCAGTATGTTGGCATGGCAGCACTGTTTGCTTTTGTTTCTTCTCCTGATTGTTTGGTACCTCCATTAAACTTTTCATTATTATCATATCTGGAATAAGAAAGTATGTGGATACTGGATTATCGTGCTTCTAATTGATAAGAATCATTGGAAATACAAATAAAGGTCCTGTATCATGCAGTCAGGAAAAGCATGTTTTTTGACCTCTCCAGTATTAATTTCCTTTTTACTCTTTCAGGTTTTGTACATCACAGAATATTTTTGCTTTATCCTCCATTAGAATTTCTGGGTGGTTACAAGGTGTTTTTTTCCCTACCGCACAAAACATTTTTCTTTTTTTTTTTTTTTTCTAACAGAAACATAGCTCATTCCTAACTCAGTAAAATAGCTTCCATTGATACGTCCTTCTGCTGTTAACATCTCTGAATTAGCATAATTTGATCCCATTCAAATTACTTTCAATTATACCAATATGGTGTTTTTCTGATACGGGTTATCTCTAACCTGCTTGGGGTTCTGGGAGTACTCTCAGATGTCAGTGTGAGTGGGATTTCTCTTCACTGTTTGCTCCTCTCTTTTAGGTCTAAAATATGTAACACAATCGAAATACACTTTTTTCTCTTGTCTGAACATAAAAATACTTTGTACTGTCCTTCAAGGTAGCAAAAGCACAGAAACACTTCTTTGTTAGTGTGCTTACAAGCCAGGATAAGGGCAGCAAATGAAGTTAGCAAGAGATGTTATATGGTCTTGTGTTCTGTAGTAGTCTGGAACTCATACATGAAGGCTTAATAAGCTCCTCCTAAAAGATCTTATTTCAAGAACACGTGTCTTAGACTGCTGCTTTTGTGCGAGATGGAAGATTCAGCTTAAGTGAAAAGAAGGTCTCTGGGAATTCCACTTTATGTATAGTTCACTAATGAGATGTTCTTAATACGTAGCCTTCAAAATAAGTGTTGTTTAACCCATCAATTGCTGAACATGTATAATCACAAAATTCACATAGAAGAGCTCATCTAATGTCCCAATCTCTTTTAAATTTCTTTTGTTTTGTTCTTGAATGGAAATAGCATTGTACTGAATGAGAAGTAGGTCCTTCTATCTGCCCCGTGTCTAAGCTTGCATTTTATTTCTATCTGATCATCAGTTTCTGGCTTTTGTTATTTGCAAAGCTAAAATTCTCTTTTAGGTTCTTACTGTGTTGAATTCTGATTATTGCAACATTTATTTTTCTGGGTTTACCGGAACAGTTTTGCCTTCCACATATACATCTAAATGTTACTACGAAAGTCATTTTTCTAGGAGATGGCTTTGATCCTTCTGTGCTTCTCTTTGCATTGCTGTGGGGACTTGTCTTTTGCACCAAAACAGAAACTACAAAGGCTTTTGAAAGGATAGATGAATTATTTATCACAATCCCACAAATCATTCTGTTGCTGAAATAGCTCCCTCTTGTTCCTGTCTGGGCTAGAATGCCAGCTCTCATCCTTAGCTAGCTATTATTTTATAGGTGGTGGTTAGAATTACTTTCCAATATTTCCTTTCCATTTCTAAGAGTTGACTGCCTGCTCTTTTGGGAACAAAGTTGACAGTGGTAGTTAGGGACTTGTTTAAAATTCACATCTGTTGGGAAATAATGCACCTTATGGTGGAACACAGTTGCAGACTTGACAGTGGAGGTGATGTAAAAGTAGGATGCACTCAATCTTTTCCCAGATTGCAAAATGAGTTGATAACTAATTTATAGCAAATTGATCAGAGAGGAGACAGCCTTCAGAAGTTATAGATAGCATTTTTGAACTAAGAATGAGATATGCAGGAAAACTATTTGTTTTATTTCTATTTTTATGTTTCAATCAAAACTTGTTGCAGTAACTTTTGTACAGCGTGAATAACTTCATCTTATTTTCCCTTGGGAAGATGGTACTTTGTGACCTTAAGAAAAACCTGCTTGTAACCCAAAGCAAAACATTTCTGCAAACAGCTTCTTGATGCCCTGATTCTTGTCAAGGGGCGTAACAAAGAAGCTCTGACCTGATGTGAATTACTGGTGTCTGAAGATATTATGCCCCATTTCAAGCGTCTTTTAACCATTAGTCACGTTGTTGCTAGTGGCCCATGGTCTGTAAGGTCATGCAGCTGTACAGCACTTGGTGCTGGGAGTAGGCGGGTTCTATCGCTTGTTGATGCATTATCAGGTTCTGGAAGGACACTTCTTTTTGAAGTTATACCATATTTTTGCTCCTCCCTCGCGAGGAGAGGATGAGAAATAGATGACTTAATTTTTATTTATTTATTTATTTTTGTGAGTCACTGTGATAATTTCAGTTGTAAAACACTGCGGGATCTGCAAAACTATTCGGGACCAAATATGGAGGCTTTTTGCACTGGGTTGTCATTGAGTATTTTATCATGCAAGAAAGCATGTTCAAGATTGCTCTATCATAGCTGAGATAGTGGACATTTTTTTACTGTTTGTAAAGCACTCGGTAGTCTCACTGCTTTGTTTGATTATCATTATTCTTTAATGACTTGCATGTCTTGCAGTCTGTACCAGTAGATTTTAAGTTGCCTAACTTTGAGTCTAGAAATGCTGCTGGCATCTCCTTGGCTGTGATCTAGAAAAGGTACATTGTGATCAAGAGAGCGTGAAGTCAGTCTTAGTGCTTGTGGTCAGAATTTTTATTCAGAAAACACAGATGTTCTCTTAATTTCAAGATAGTTAAATTGGCACAAATAGCTGATGAGTAACAGTACATGGTTGTTATGGAAATTTTTAGGTGGATCTGTTTAAAAATAATAATAATGATAAAAAAGCTTCTTCTCCAGAACTTTAGTCCAAAAACTGAAATGCTGACAGTATTCTTTGTGTATGACTTCATGAAAAAACTTACGTTGAGCTAACAGTGGATCACTGTTTGGAGCTTTTTTCCCTGTCCTGTCCTTATTTGTACCTGTGTGCTTTCCCTCCACTTTAGTGTGTTCTAGCTTTCTTACAGTGGCACCATAACCTATTCAGCTCACTAAAGCAGCTGGAGAAACCTCACAATAAAAAGTCAGTTTTTCTTCTTGTTGGAGTGGAGGGTTATCGTTGTTGGAAGTGAGGGTTATTCTTTTACAAGTGGCAAATTATTAGCAAATTAATCTCAGTCATACTGTAAAATAATATCCATTGTCATCAAAGTCCATAAAAATTTTTTTGGACTTTGTACCTTAAGCACTGCATTTCCTGAAACAAAAACATACTCCAAAATGTGAAGAATTTTTATGAATGTGACTATTCTTAGATAAATGCTGAGGAATGGGGAGAATCGTACTAAGATGTAAATGTGGCAGAATTTCTGTCAAAATGGACAAATGGACATTGAGCCAAGGTTTAAAGTTTGTGCTACCAGACAAGTAAGTGAAAATGAGAAGGAAAATGAGAAGGCCACAATCTGCTTGCTGCTTATTTTTCTGACATGAAGAAGGACCTATATAACTGAAAGCTCTTCTGTTGCTTCCTTCCACCCCTCCCCCATTACAGAATTTGGCCTAATAAACCACATAAACCCCAAACAATGCTTTACATATTGCAGTTGGAGGGACAAAGTAAGTGGTTTTTGGCCAGTATTATGTGTCAAGTAAGTGATAGAGTGGGGAAAACTCCTGTTATTCTTAATAGTTAATCCTTTCTTCATTTTCTTCTTGTTCATACCTACACATATGCTTACATGCAAATAGCAAAATACAGTAAAATTCTCTCTTTCCTAAGTATTATAGAGTAATTCGTGTAATATAAATGTTGTTATAACCTCATCAAAACAAAGAAAATGCCACTACTGTGATATCTTGGTAAACACTTTCTATTAAAAACAGTGGTGTGTGGTGAATAAATTTGTTACTTAATTCTCCAGTCAGCAGGGCAAGAAATTTCTGTTCCATCAATGCCTGTAATATATGCAAAAGAATTTTAGTTATATTTAATCTCACTTAAATACCATACAAGTGGTTCCTAGTATTTTCCTCTCTGTATGTAAAATGCCTCTTTCAATGTAAGGAAAGAACATTTACATTCAAGGTCACTTCTGTAGTCCTTGCATGGCTCTTCAAAATCCACCCAGATAAATCAGCACAATGCTCTCCCTCTCCTCTTTTGCTCTTCCCTGGGGAAGCATAGGAAGAGAAGCTCAAGCAAGTGCTTTGTTACAAGTGTAAATCATGAAGGGTCATCTCATCCAGCCTCACCACACCCTCTACATTCCCTCCAGAGGGACCACCGTGCTTAGTAATTAGTTTGCATTGCTGGGTGTGGTAGAGGGGTGGAGAAGCATGAATCCTTCCTGATTTTCTCAGTGGGCCTTTGTTAGTTGTGAGCTGCAGGAGACAGACACTGTAGCAGTCAGATATGAATTTGAGGCAGCTTAAAAAATGATATCTTACTGTCTTCCCAAGGCAAATTTCTGGTTTTGTCTCTATCTGAGTGCATATGGTAATTGTTAGAGAGCATCCTTTAACTGCACAGTACTTTCTGTAGTAATCAAAAGATACATGATGATAGGAAAAAAAAAATCCATAAAAAACAAACAAAAAAATTGGCAGATTGTCACGTTTGTCTCCAGTGCAGGCTTGTTCCACACTTACATGAAAAAGCTTCAACAACATATGTGTGTTTTCTTTCAAAGCCTGCAGGTTGCTGAATGAACGATGTGTGCTTAAACAATAATGTGTTCATGATGATCGGTGTGAGAATCATGTCTCTCTGTCCATCGGTTCCATCTGAATGCACTCTGACATAAAGGTGGTCCTTTGAAATAGGAATCATCCACAATGGAAGACAAAGAAGGCTCTTGCTATTTTTCATTTTACTTGAAAAAATCAGGGGAAATAGCGGGATTTCTTGGCTGCAAATCCCAAAGCAGAGAGCATGATAACAGTGAGGAAATGTAAGTGTTTAACTTCTTCCTCCCCTTGTTATTCCATAAGCTCCACAAATAAGGGTCATATGAAAGATAATCTTCAAATGGAGAGTCCAGGCAGAATAGAAAATTGGGCTTCACTTTTGTAATGTCAGATGTTCCTCTGAGATGTGTTTCTTTGTTCTGCGCTGATCTTTGCAAGATTATGACTCCACCTGGAAAAATTATAGCTGTGGTTTTCGAGAGAAGATTTTTAATGGTAATCATTTATCCTGTAATCCTATTTTTATTGGAATTTCTTAGCACCAGTGTGTTTAATCAAGTGATCTTGTTTCAATATTTATTACCTAGTAAATTGTCGTTCTTGCTACTGTGTGTACAGTCTGTGTTTGCAATGAAGAAATTGCAGTTTCATGAGCAGCTGTGCAGCTGTCTGATAAATATCCTTTATCTCGTAGTTAATATGCTTTTTAACTACTGCATTGTCACAGTTTCTGCATTCTAGCTCCTGAGCAGATTCAGATCTTTACTGTTTTGTTGAAATAACCACTTCCAAAACTGTTTTTTAGGGGAGTGGGAAGTGTTCATAGTTTCCTTTCTGAAATGAAAGCTTCCTCAAGAGATGTTGGAGAGGGTTGAAGAGAAGCGTCAGAGTTTCTCAGTAAGCGCAGAACTGTGTGTGCATGTGCAGCATTAGCTTGCTTAGCCTTCCCTGGTCGTTTTAGAGTAGCAAATTTTACCTGCATGTTCTTAGTGAAATTGTTCCTCTTAGAAGTAGCGGCTTCTGTTGGTGTGGGTTTTGTTTTGTTTATTTGATGAAGCCTCGTGCTAGTTGTGGGTACCTATATGAGATACCTGTACTCTAAGAATAATCCATGGAGTGCAAACTGGGGAGCTTTTTCATGTAACAAGTACTCTGCACTCCTAGCCAAAATTGTATAAAGATGCAACATACTTTACGTCTTTTACTCCCATCATAAGCACAGGGTAATGAAGCATGATAGCCGGGCTGTAATATTTCAGGTGATTCAGAAATAACCGGATAACTTAATATTCAGATGGAAATTCATTTGCTTTGAAAACAAAGCAAGGAACTGTTTATTGTTTTTAATATTATTAGAAAAAAATCAGTTGGGGATATGGCATGTCTGAAGATGATAGTGATAAGTTTTACTTTTCAAAGCATTATACCTTTAATTAAATTCTTATTACTGGGACCTTGTCACAAAGATGCTTTCTTTGTGAATTTTATGTCTTGGTGCATAATCTATATTTCTAAGTGATTCAAAATGAATGAAAACTGCCACAGTTAGCTGTGTTTCTCTTTTAGCTTTGCTAGTTGTAAAAAAAAAAAAATAGTCTGAATTGTTGCAATTGGAGGCTAGGCTGTAGTTTAGGTATCACAATCAACTGCAGGCAAAAAGAAAAAAGAACAACAAGGATAATGTTAAATTGGGTGAGGGAAGAAAAGCAGAGATAGCCAAGCAGACACCTAATTTTTTACTAGAAGCTGACTGCATGTAGCTGATTTTTTTTTTTAACAGCTTGTCAAAACAAATTTTGACTCTTAACAGGGGAAGCAGTCACATTAACACATGAGGAGGAAGAAGGTGATCAAGATCTAGGTGTAGACGTTTCAAAATATTTCTCTTTAATTACGGATTCTGCATTTCTGCCCAAAGGCAGTTGGAATGTGTTGGCAAAGATCATGTTAAAACAAAACCTAAACAAGACAACAAAATCACCAACCCCAAAGTGTAAACAATCTATTTGTGTGTTTTCTTCCTTAGGCTGAGTTCAGCTTTGACTGATGATTTTATGTTCCACTGAACTCCTTAAAGCCGGTGAATAAAGATGCTTCATTCATTTGGCTTTCTCCTACTTAGATGTTTAGACTAAACATTTCAGTTTCTTTTACTGCCGTTGAGCATAATGGCGACTTAAACACTGCCTCCAAGCCAGTAGAGTCCTGGCCTGTGTGAAGTGCTCTTTATGCTGTGAAGCATATGACAGGACTGGAAAGGTTTGAGGGCATGCCCTGAAGGCTTTTTTTTCTTATCTAAGTGAAGCTGATTTCTAAAATGGTCTTAGCATATACATGCATAAACAAGCATACACAGATGGTATTTGAAAGCAAGAAAGACTTCTTGGGTGTGAATGGCTGCACAGCTGCTGCAGTGTTCTCAGGAGGTTCTGGCCATTTTAGGAAACCTGTATGTATTGGTGTTTTGATGTGTTTGAAGAGTAAGGAGAAACTGTCCAATGGATTGTGCTCACAGGAGGAATATCCCTGGATATCACACTGAAGATGAGTTTCATTCATATGGATGAAAATTGTTTGTGTTTTCAGAAATGTATAGCTAAGACAAGTAATCTTCACCAAAATAAAATTCTTTTCATATCTTATGAAAAATAAAGAGTAATGGGGTGACAACTTTGATCAGTCTAGCCTAGTATCAATTCTCCAGTGGTGGTAAACAGTGGTTTCTTAGGGAGGAGTGTGAAAAAGAAAATACCATGACAGGTTGTTTCCTAAAATACTGTTGCAGTAGCCAGTAACTTGTGGCTGAGAAACTTTCTTGGCAGCAATATCTTGTGACAAGTATGTGTATTGTACGTAACTTGAAAACTGTACATAACATGAAGAATTAGCTCATTTTTTCTCCAGATATTCTACCACACAGTTTATTCTGATCTTCCTTTTTTTTTTCTTGGGTTCAGTGTAGTGAGAAATCATTCCTTGGTTTATATCAACACTGCTGCTTCCAGTGAGCATTGTCTGGTCCTCCTCCCTTAGCACTTTGGAGATGAGGAGAGAGTACTGCTCATCACTTCAAATTTCACTAGTAGAAGGACTGGACGTACTGAACTTCTTCTAATTTTTCTTCTGACTTTTTTCCAGGAACTGGAGGCTTGGGAGACTGGTGTGTGCTGTGGGTTGTGTTGGGCTTTTGTTTGTTTTTCTGAGCAGACTGCTACAAAATAGAGAGAGATCTGTTTAAGAGGTGACCATCTCAGACTCTACTGTGGTTGCTCCTGAAAGGGTCTGGGAAAGTCGTGATAAACGTTGTGTATGCTCGGGATGTTGAAGTCAAAGGAAGCATCAATGTAAGACTGCCATTTGAATAAGCTTCCAAAGGTATTGCTGTCTGATTAGCAACATTTGGGAAAATAAATGCTTGTAAAGCAGGATCCATCATATCTCTACCTTTAAAAACACAGCTAATTCTTTTGGACTCTAAAGTTATTCTCAGCTGTGCTGCTTCCTTTTGGCTGAAAATATCCTTCCCTCCTTCTCCAGCCAGCTTCCTCGTCACAGTTTCCTTTTCCTTGTCTTCCATTTACTCTTGTTTGTATTACAGACAGGGCCCTCAGCCCTTCCTCTCTCTTTCAGGAAAGTTTCACTACCTTTGTCCTGAGGAAGGCATCCCACACACAGTGTACCTGGCTCCATGAGCACGGGAAGGCCCGGTGTACCACGTTCTGCAGAGGTGTTTTCCACTTCCTCAGCTGGTTACAATGAGGGGTGTGGGTATGGGAGCTCCTGGGCTAAACAATAGCATCGTAACTTTAAAAACACAGGGAACAAACTGCTGCTTGCCAGACAGGAAGAAGCAACAATGTGGGCAAACAGAAGAAACGCGCAGCAGGACCCGAGGGAGCGGTGCGGGGCACACGTCTGAAGGGTGCGGGTGCCTCTGCCATCCGCGGGAATGCAAACTGTGTTGTGGGACCTGAGTGCAGGGGCACTTGGGAGAGCTGCTAGCTGCCGTGAACTTCTGTCAGGTACTCAGCTGTCAAGAAAGCCCAACGGCGGGTCAATAATAGAATTCCATTTACTCCACGACAAGCAAGCGGCAAGGCCAGGTTGAAATTTCAGCTTATAATATGTGTTCAGAGTGCTGCTGCGTCCTTAAGGGTGTACGGCTTAGCCGACAGAAAACGGAACCCAGTCCGCCGCCTCCCTGAGCGGCCGCGGGCAGCTCGCGCAGCTCCGCCTGTCCGTGAGGCGGCGGGGCCGTTCCCGCCCAGCGGGGCGGGCCGTGCTGAGGGGCGGTCGCCTGCTGCCTTCCGTGCCCGTCTGCCGTCCGCTGCCTGCCGCTCCTCGCCGGCCACGGGACGCTTCAGCCTGACCGGCTCGGCCCCGTCCTCGCGGTTTGGACTCGGACAGAATCAGCTGTGACACCCGAAACCGCTTCTCGCGCCGCCGCGATGGTGGCCAAGGATTACCCTTTTTACCTTTCGGTCAAGAGGGCGAATTGCGCCTTGGATGCGGAGGCGGCGAGCAGCCCGGCTAAAGAGACGGAGGTACGTCTCTGCTGGGGCACGGCTGCAACTTTGTTCTGCCTTGCGGCGTGCTCTGCCTTGCTTTGGGGAGACCGGGGGGCGTGGGGAATGGCTGCTGTGCGTGGTCCTGGCTTCCTTGCTGCTTTCTCCAGACGCTGGAGTAGGACGAGGAGTAAGGGGTGTAGGTCTTCTCATCTGTCACTTTAAGGAAGCGAAGTTAGTCTTGAGGACTACTTGATAGATGTCTGTTTCAGATACGTTGCTTGAAGTAAGTTATATGTATTTTACTAAGCATTGCTTACAGGCCGTGAAATGTACGCAAGAGCCAGTTATAATTTTTTGACAGTGGAGAAATCTGGAAAACAGTGTCTTAGAGCACTTCATTTGTCTTTTCCCCATCAGAAACAGCAAGAAATTAATCCATCTGCATGGCTAACAGAACCCTGCTGTATCAGCGGGTTTTCTACTCTCTTAAAATGAAATCCTTTAACATGACATGAAATAACTTACTCATTAACCAACGCTCAACTTGCTTGCAAAATTCTCATAAACGGTGGAGACTTTCAGTGTTTGTGCAAGACTTCAGTACTTTAGGTTGGTGTTTAGTCTGCTCTGTGCTCTGCTATGCAAGGGAAGTGACCTTAGTGAGTCTGTCTAGCTGTGCTGGAGGAAAGCAAACTTCTTTCTGAAAGTTTTTGTCACTGAAGTATCTAGCTTTTACATTAGTCTTGATTGCTGAGTAACTTGACAACTTACTACACCGAGTGCATTTAATACAACTACATCAAAATTTAATTACCTCCGGTGGTTGAACGTAACATAAGCCAAGTGCCCTTGTTTAAGCCAGGAACTAATAAGACTCTGCACTCTTGCTTTTCTGTGTACTCTTACATAAAGGATTTTAATTCGTGCCATTAACAAAACTGAAATTTTGTCATCTGTACTTTTGGAAGTTTGCACCCTGATTGTGTCTGTGTGCTTTCATGTAAAGCTCAGGTTGGTAAGCACTGAATAGTTCATAAGGTGCTGGTTTTCCTAACTACTATTTAAGAAATATGGTTTTTGTTTTTTTGTCTTTCAGTGCGTAAGCCTTTTTTTTTTTTTTTCTTTTTTCCTTTTTTCTTTTAGTGAATGAATAGAATTGTCGAATGGAAAGACTAGGAGTGTTCTTTTACAGTTTGGAAGGGCAGCTTAAGTATAGTCAAATTTCATAGAAAAAATCTCAATGAAAACTTAGAGCATGAGGAATTGTGATCAATCAGGTCATGACAGAGCATGACAGATGTGATCAATCAAAGTTACAGCCTGCAAACAGTTGTTTTGGATTTATAACCTTTCATTTTGTATTTTGTACAATTAAGAAAAGTCAGCCTGTGCTTTCAGGCTGATTTCTGAGAGTAGCTGGACTTTTTCTTTTTTTGAGAAATGAAGTTTTAAACATTCTTCTGTTTGTCTGGATCAGCCACTCGAAAATTTTTCCTAAGGAAGCAAAAATAAGTGCATTTCAGGGAAGGAATTATAAGGATAGATGCATGCAACCTGTTTCTTTACAGTCTGTCTACTCTGGGGAAAAGTCTCATTTCTTCTCCAAATAAAATGTTAAGCTTTTTCTTCGCCCCTTAGTAATTAAGAGAAAGCTATTGGGCGCCTCCTGACACAGTTCTGTGTTACTGCACCAGGAAGCTAACTTGCTGTGTGTAGGTTGTGAATTTCTGGCCAATGAAACCTTCTACCTTTTGAAAACCATTTTAGTTATTAACATGGGAAGTTGGTTGATTTAATTAGTAACCTAATGTGTTTACGTTTTGTCATGTAGAATAGAATGTATTTTCTGCTATGTGCCTGTTGTATTTTGGTTTTAAGTCAGAATTTGTGACTTTTAAATATTTCTTGTGAAATTTAGCAAAAAACCTTGAGCTTATATGTAATGTTAACTCCATTATTTTTTAACTAAGGCTGGCAAAAAATGTGCATATTTATCAGTACTGTTGAAATGTCACATTTCCAGCTGAAGGTCTCTGAGTAGCAAGCAGAAGCTTACTGGTGACGGATTGTTTCTTTTCTGTTAGACTTTTGGGTGTAGAGCAGCAGTGGAAAACAGAGGAGTTTCTGAGGAATGAGTTAGCAGCAGAAAACAGAACAGAGGCTTCCTGCTTATAGTGTTCTTTAAGCCACAGTTCATCTTCTTCAGCATAAATTCTGTAGAAATTCCCCAGTTGCAAAGTAATGACTAATAAAATGTCTGAAATGTATGGGAACAGTAAAAGTCTGGAATCAGAGAAAAGCCTCTGGTACCTGCTATCACATTTCTCTCTAAATACTGTTTAAGGGCAACAAGACGCTGCAGTGCCCGAGGAACAAGTTAACACAGAAAACAGAGTAAGGCCTTTGCGTACAAGATTACGTATCTCACAGAAAAATACTGTAGTGCAATTTTAAGTATAAATGGTACAGAGGTGTTGGGTTTTTCCATCTTTTTTTATAAGACAAAAGTGAAGAATTGCCAAAAGTGAAATTTGCTTGCTTCAAGATATTAAAAAAAAATACATAAAAAATCAAACCCACATCCTTTCCTGTGATGTACTGTCTGCTGTCTCAGCAGCTATAGCAAGCTTCCTTATCAGCCCCTTTAAAGGTAACAGTGAAGCCCAAGTGCTGGATGGGCAGCAGGGGAGTGGCACACAGTTACAGGGTGAGATGGGAAGTTCTAATTGTGTACTTCAGAGTGTGAGGCAAAGAGCAACATGGAACTGGGAATAAAGTTTCCTTTCTAATGCTTTTCAGTATATCTTTTGAATAATTTCATACTGTTTAATATCAGAGAAGTGATCCACACGAGGAATAAGCTCACCAGAGTGCCTATTCATGTGTGAGACTTAGTGGTGAAGCATGTGCTCTGACAACATACAACTAGAGAAAGATGCTGAATGTAGATTCCATTCAGAAGAAGTGGTGGAAGAAGAAAAAAACCAATAACTGCTCTCAAAATTTCAACCTAATGAAGTAGAGGAGTTTGGCAGAAGTCGAGACTTAGTTGTCACCTGTACAATGACATTGCAAACTGTGCCATGGCTTATTAGTTTCATGGATGTTGGTAAGGTTAATTGGATACCCAGTACCACCTGGGCACCTAAGGTTTATGAATGGTCATATGAGATCTGTGGTGAGTGTGGTATTCAAAGACAACTTTTAATTAGTTTCCTATACAAAATTGGTAAATTGGGCATATATTTCTAAAGAGCTGAGGCACAGAGCCAGTAAGTACAGCAGAGCTGCCTCAATTTTAGCTAAATGTAATTAGAGAGATGCAATTAAAGGTATTTTGCCTGTCATGCTTGGAAGCAACAGAAGCAACCTAGTTAGTATCTGTGAACTTATAGAACAAATACATAAATCTGCACTTTCTTCATAATGTGAAGTCTGGAATCATGTTTGGAAAAGGTTGTGCCTAAGTGCAGATGTTGGACCAAAATCAGGCACATTTTGGAGCCCACCAATACAGTAGTACTGGTAATTCATTTAAGTCAAATGGTGTCCTATAGGAACACAGTCTTCTGGGATGATGACAGTAGCATAATGGTGATACAGCCAATGTTCTGCAGACGAGATGCATGTGCAATTTTCTAGTCACAGTTTTTAGTTCCTGTAAAGCATAGTTTAGTATGAATGATCTTATCTGATTTCCTTTTATCCTTGAAGCAATAGAATTTGCTATGGTGAGATTGGAGCCTACTAGTTTATATAATGAATATGTTGTATAATAGTCAGGAACTGATTTGAAATGGAGATTTAGATGTTTGTCTGACTTGGACAACCAAGTCTTTGAGTTTCTGTGAGGTAACATACCCAAACAATATGGAAAGCTCTTCAGATAGGTTGATAAATGTTACATTATTTCACAGTTTTCATTGATGTGTCTTCCTACGTGCTAGGAACATCATTCTGCTACTGGATGAAATTCTAATGCTACTGGAAACAAAATCGGATCTCCAGTGAGTCTAATTCAGTTTAATTAAGTTTTAAGGGAATGATGTGCTGATAATTTTGAGTACTTTGAGAAAACTAAAAAAAAATTACGTGCTGAGCAAATATAGACACAATCATGGAAATGACGGGAAGCTTTTCACAGTTGTTTTACATCTCTTTTTACAACTCTTCAGAAGAAAAGGCAAAAAAGGTAGAATGTTGGATTTAATCAAATACGAATGAACTTCGAATAGGATCAGCTGAGCTATTTCTCACCTACCAAATTTAACAGATTTGAGGTATAGTTAGTAGCGTGAGGTGTTTAGTAGTACCTGTAATATTGCATGACACACATCATCCATGCCACTACTGGAGAGGTAATGGCCTTATGTTGTGCTGGGGGAGGTTCAGGTTGGGTATTAGGAAAAATTTATTCTCAGAAAGGGTGGTGATGCAGTGGCACAGCTGCACAGGGGTGGTGGAGTCACCGTCCCTGGAAGTGTTCCAGAACTGCGGGGATGTGGCACTGGCACAGAGGGATGTGGTTGTGGGCATGGTGGGGGTGGGTCAGTGCTTGCACTTAGATGACTGTCATAGTCTTTTCCAACCTTCATGATTCTGTGATTCTACAAAATAAGATTATGTTAAAGTCAAGGCTTGTAAACAGTGTGATATGTGAACAGCCATCATTTCCAAGTTAATGAGATAATGGATTTTTGTGTTTCTTTTTTTTATAGCTTCAGCTAGGGAGTCATTAGTGTTGAATTTTGCAGTTATTTTCTTCTAGAACTGGGCAGTCCAACAACATAATCTGTAATTATGTGGGTATGGCATGAATGTAGAAAGCTTGAGTAGAGCCTGCTGTACAGTCTTCCCTTGATGCTTTACAAAATAAAGTTTCATTCTGTTACATGAAAAAGTTTTATCAGGTGGCTGTAGGTGATTATTCAGTTTCTATTTGGATGTTCCTAAAGGAGTGGGAACAGTGATAACCCAATAAGGCTAAAGAATTCAGGCAGGAAAATCTAACCTTGAGTGCTGGACTTCTCCACTTAGTGTGTGATCAGGAACATAAGGAAGTCTGATTCTTGATTCTTCATTGGAAATGCAAATTGTGAGGAATATAATTGTATGCCATAAAATGACCATTATAGTAGTTACTATTTACTTACTGCTGTCGATAACTTTGTTGTCTTCAAATAATTAGTTTTTAGTAGCTGACTCTCTGACTGGGAATGTAATAACACAAAAAGATAACATGCTGATATTGACCAAAAGAGTGAATTCTTGTGGGTAATTTTGATTAAGATCATCAGAAGATCAGAGGCTATTTTTTACAAAGGTTAAATTGCAGTTCCTAAATAAATAATATGTTTTGTTTTAATGGATATACGTATATGCAAAAATAAATGTATCTGAATTTGGCTATAAAGTACTAGGAAAAACAGAAAGTGAAGTGTCTCTCTTTCAATAGAATTGTGTTGTTTTTCAGTGACCATGTTTGGTATGTTGTATTTCCTTTTCTATCCTTTTTGATCTTAAAAGGTATTTGCCTCTGTAAACAACAAAATCTTTTGCTTTGCAAAGGTAAACAAAATGAACAAGGCAAGATGCCTGCTCCTGGGGTTGCTGCAGAATTGTGTCTATCTAATGAATTAATCCTCTTCTATGTGTCTGTATATTTTAGATCTGTAATATTATTCAATTTCTGCATTTCTTACTCTTTCCATTTAATCTTCTCTTCATCACGAGGGAGCCAGCTGTACGAGTTGCTAGAAGTCTTTGAAATACTGTACTATTCCTTCTCAATAATTCTTAAGCTAATCCGTACTTAAGTATTCTAAATGATTTTAAAAAGAAAGTTGATGTAGTTAACAAACTTATTTAATCTGGGGGGCGTGTCAGGGAAGAGTTGTGAAGTACCATATTTGCTTGGAATTGCATAGTTTATGTACAGAAAGATCAGTCTGGTTAAGATAAAATTTCATGTCCCCAGTAGGGCCATGAAAGCTTTTGAGCATCTTGAACAACATCAAAGTTAATGCTGCTTGTGGTTAAGGACAGAAAAAGCACAGTTAGAGAGAAGCAGAAGTGGTTCAAGAGCTGTTCAAGAAGTTCAAGATGTACTTTCAGTATTTTGACAAGGAGATCCCTCAAAAATGACTTCCTTAACTTGCAGTAATCTCATATCCCTCGAGGCTTGTAAGCGTGCAGAGAAAAGACTTTCATGATTGGGATTAGTTTTCTCATTTAAACACAAATGTTTTTCATAACCACAAACAAGGGATGGAGACAGATGTGCTAGCTATCTGAGTACTGCTACATAGTTAGAAAACTTGTTCTTCTTTCTTCAACCTTGAGTTGTAATAATTGTACAAACACAAGCAGCCAGAAAACTAAACAAAGAAAAAGGTGTCTTGAAGTCATGGAAACAAAGACATTAATTCTTTAGAGGTAAGGATTGTCTCCTGTCCATCTATTCAGGATCTAATACAATGCCTAGATCTAGGCTTTAAACACTGAAACAGTGGCTCAGAATTCTTCTGCATCTCCAGGATGTTCTAATTTGTCCATTGTCCACTGACATCTCCTACATGGCAGAAGTCTTAGCCCTAGGACTTAGGGCTGCCTGCAATCTGCATGTTGTTGGACCCAAATATCCTCAGTACAGGGATGTGCAGTAGAAGCTCTAGGCTGCCTTGGGCTCATTACCATGTTTAACCTACACAGGGAAGTGCAGGAAGGTAACCCCAAGGCTGTGGCACATTGCTAACATCAGAAACAGACATGGAGCCAGAATAGCCAAAAGATTTTGAGATAAATTGCAGGGCATGAATTTTCTTTGATCTTCATAAACGTCTATACTGTTTTCATTTTAATGATACATTAGCAAGTTGTAGTTCTGATGTATTTCACGTTCATGTGCAGCATAATTGCAGTGAGCTAAGCATGGAAACATCAAACCACCACATGTGGAATTGCTGATCTGCTCTGTTCAACGTCAGTTTGAAGCAACAGCTTGTCTTTATGGTTCCTTGCAGTACCCTTTTGTAACATGTCTGCTTCTTAACTGCCAGTCTGGCTTCGTATCTAGCTTGTTCCAGAAGTGAGGTCTTAGTCTGTATGAGCAGCTTTAAATGGAGACAATGTTAGTTGGCTGGGTTTCCCAGAATTTCTGTAACTTATGTTAATTTACCTCAGTGTGAAGTTTCTCTGTTAATTTGCCTTCATTTCCTATATGCTGGTAGGCACATTGATTTCTGGATTTTGCAGGCAAATGAATTATTGGTCAGCATAGCTGGGCACAACTTGACTCTGTGCTGCTGACACTGCAGTGGTTCTGTCTCACATATGGCAAACGCAATCTGAGGGCTGGTGGCAAATGATAGCAGCCTGTCTGTGGGAAGGAGCCAGTCCTTGATAGTGCACACGATGGCATAGCCTGATGCAGACTGTACCTTACAACTGAGAATACATCACTTTTCTATAGGGCTTTTCCTCGTACCTGGCCTATAAGTTCAGGTGCTCTCTGTAGTACTGAGTAAAACAAAATGTCTCTGGATTTTACTTCATTTGCTGGCTGTTTTTGTGGAGACTGGCAGAGGAGGAGTAAACCTTTTCCTGATCCTATCAGAGAGTGCAGCTGGTGGAGCCTTATGAATGTAAGGGAACATTGGAAGTTTTAGGGCTGGTACACATGATTTTGTTGGCTGGTCAAGTTGCCTTCATATATCTATTTACTTAACTTGCTTAGAAACCTTTTGTGATGCTGGTGTTCTATTAGTTTGACGTGTCTCCAGGTTTTAAGATGAGTTTGTGTGGATGATTATAGTTCCATGTTGCACGATGGTAACTTCATTTGGGACTGCTTTGGCATTGCCTACTTTGTTACTCTTAACCATCACATGCAACTTTAGAAGCATGAATGTTCGAGAAATTCCTCATCAGAGTATTTCTGAGATAGTGTGAAGCAAAGGTAAATTTTCTGTGCTTTCATGCATTAAAAAGTACGGCCTCTAGTTGGCTTCAGCAGCTCCTGGGAATGTTGTTCTAGTTTTAGACTTACCTGTGTCTGAAGGGACAAAAAACGTGAGTTGCATGGCATGCTTTATTTTTAGGTTTTTTGCTGTAGCAAGAGGCTCTGTTGTAACACAGGCTGCTTTTTCTATTTTAACCT
This sequence comes from Chrysolophus pictus, assembly GCA_037305975.1. Lineage (NCBI taxonomy): Eukaryota > Metazoa > Chordata > Aves > Galliformes > Phasianidae > Chrysolophus > Chrysolophus pictus. The sequence continues at coordinate 11,555,534 of CM074587.1, forward strand.
CTTTGCATTTTTTTAAATTCTGCTGAAGGTTAAGTATTGATAACATCCTGTGGAACAGAGCTTGTATGTGTTTTTTTTTAATTGAACTCCAAGTTTTGGGGGCATTTATTAGAACCGTTTAATGTTAGGCCAATTTAACTAGTAGCAGACTAATAAAAATAATAATGTTGGGCTTCCTGCCATGACAAATGTTGACTTACCCTTATAAAGTTGACTAAAAACTAATAACCTTTAAAGTAGAGGAGTATGGAAATTCAGCCAGTAATATGAAGTCTGAAACAGAGTGGTTCTGTTTTAGTTTGCTGGCACCACTTGTGAATTATGTTTGAAACAAAGGGTTCTGTGCTGTTTCAATTTATAGAGTCTCCCATTTAAAACAGCGTTAATTCCTTTGAGACTAATTTCAATTAAAACCTTTGCACTAACAAGTGCTCCCAAACACAGAATTAATACTTCGCATACATGTTTGTCTGGGTTCACAAACAAACAGTGTATTCAAAGGAAAAAAAGTGCCTGTCGGATCTTTGATAACATGTCAAGAAAGTTAGTAAACCCAAGTCAGCTACTTGCAGTAGTTATCTAAGAACCTGTTGGTTCTGGAAGTCCTTGAACTCCAGTGACTTTGACATTAGTAAGCTGCCTTCAGTGAGCGTTGCCAATATCAGCTGGTTTGTGTGTGGGCTGACAGGTTAGTTTGCCTTTGAAGGCAAAAGGAGTAAGTTCTAATATTTTAAAATGCTAAGATCCTGTTCAAGTTTCCACGTACCACTTGTTTTCTACATTGACTTAAAAAATCTGCACATTCCTTTGGTTAAGTTTATTTATTTCAAATATAATCAGAAAAATCAACAGGGTGCAATCACAGTAGAGCTGCACATGGGCTACGGACAAAGTGTAATGAGCCCACGGGGAAATATTTTCCCTTGTTTGTCAAACCCAGCAGCAGTTCCCTGCTATGTAGGCAGTTGTTGAAGTTGCTGATAAGAGATGAGAGAGTCAGGTGGAAAACCAATCATGCTGGCAGTGACCATACGTTTGCTTTTACTGCTCACTGGGAGGAAATCAGTGGCTTGCTGATCAGGAGTACAGAGTGTAGGAATTTTGAAACGAGGCACTGAAGCAAATGAAGGTCTGCTATATAGCACCTAGACTACTGTGATATCACTATGTGATATCCAGGTCATTGGCTCTGATATTCTGAGAACACTGGAAGGGAAATCTAGCCTAGTCCCTTTTGTTTCCTTTCCTTCTGTTTGTTGGAAAATTAAAACCAATCTTTGCTAAAATCATCGATCCATCCAAGTGTGATAATTAAGCTGTGGGTGGCCTTGTCAAATGACAGTGATAGAAAAATAGTCAATATTATTAAATAGATTTAACTCACCCTGACAGGAAGATACTTACTTTGAACTTTGGAGGAGCTCTATTCTTTACCCATGCTACTGGAAGAGTAATTTTACTTTGTGGATGAAAAGAATGAGAAGTGCTAGCTTCTTCCCTAAACTTCCACCCCTCTAAAAGCTTTTCAAATCTGCTTACTGTGTTACTGGATACAATAAATCCAATTATTAGATGCTGATTTTGCTCATGAAGAAATGATAACATCAGTGTAGCTGTCATTAACTGCAACTAGTTTAAGTGCCTAATTCTTCAAAGGACTTTGTGCTTTAATATGCTTCTGTGGCTGTTGAATGTTTTGCTTGCCTCAGGAGCTGTATGCAAAGATTTGGACTTGTGAATTGTAATCTATGTCTGTTAGATGGAGAGAAAAGCAATGATAGAAAACTTTTCCCTTTGCTAAAGTCATGGCATTCTGAAATTTATCACATTACAATTTTAAAAAGCAGCACCTTGTATCAGAATGCTGATGTTTGGAGAGGATGTTTAAAGCTGGAGGGTTCCTTTCGTATTCGGCAGTCTATTAGGTTAGAGTTTAATATGTAAAAGATGCTACAAATACGATGTGCATATTTATAGGATATAATCATCTACAGAATGAATTAACAATGAAGCAGTGTTGTTCATGCTTCAATAGACAAATGGTAGGCATGGCATCTTTGCAACTTCTTATCTGCTATCTTCTTGTCATAAATCTGTGATGATGATTATGCCACTGTGATGAGTCTTTCTTCCTGTCAGTTCCCATGAGAAGAATAGATAAAAAAAAGGTTCTCTCAGAAGAACATAGCAGTTATTTGAGATACCTACTTTGTGGTTTCCAGAACCATCCAGACCTTGTACACAGATTTACTTATTTTTCAGTTTGTTCAGTTTCGAGAATTCTTTTTGAGGATGCATATGGAATTTCCAGTTCTAATTTTTTGCTTTCTGAATTCAAATATTCAGATGTTATTGAAGTCATCTTGAGTTCAAACATACAGTTCCCTCTGAAAGCCAGCTGCTCTTTGTTCTAGTCTAGTCAGGTATTAATTTGGCTTCATTTGGACTGTGCAGCCTTTGAAGTTTCTGCACTCATGTTTCCCTCAGCTTTATTTAGCCTTATATCAAATTTAAAGCACTGTCAGATTAACATCACATATACCAGCCCCACATTTTGGAAACTTCTCCAAAGTGTAGCCTGGATCTTTTGTTTCCTAACTTGCCATATTGTTTCAGCAAGCCTTTGTGACTCTGACAGTGCAGTCTAACATTCAGTTTTATTTCAAAGCTCTGAAATTATTTTTTTAAAATATCAATATTGGCTTTAAAAGGCAAGAATTTGTTACTCCTGAATTTTTTTTGTTCTAACCTGGCCCAGTTCCCAGTGGATCCAGCTGCTAAATCCCATCTGCTTCTCAGTTCCCTGACCTGGGAGGGTGGGTAGGAGGACTCATGACTTCGGGGGTCTCTGAGTCTTCTGAGCATCCTCAAGGACCCAGATCTAGAATCTAATGTTTGTTCTTCCTGAACAGTGTGCCCTTACAGGCTCTGCTTCCTGCTGGGTGGACGCTGGAATCGCACCATTCTGAGTTCCTGTCTGCTTCGATTTGTAGCCCAAATATTTGTATTGCAGGACCACCAGTTAACCAGAAACACAGATAAGTTCAGAGATCATATAGTAGTGAAATAATGAACACATGTAATAGGAATTGCTAACCACAGTCAGTTTAGGAAAAAAACAAACAAACAACAAAACAAACAGTGCTGACGTGGTTTGGGAAGCAGCATCTGGAGTGCAACCCCCTGATCTTGGACTAATGTGCAAATGCAGAGTCTGGTCAGTATCTCTGAGTAGAGCAAAACAGCTCACACACTCTGTTTTCCATTTGATCTGTTGGTTGTGAAGAGCAGAGCCTTTGATTAGGAAAACAGCCATCTGTTTAAAACCCACTTTTTTATACACCTGTCTGGAATTTTTCCTGTATGCATCATTGGTCTCAGTAGCTCATCTTCTCTGAGTCGCTGGTTTGGACTGGCCTTGTAGATAAAAGGAGGAGGGAGGGTAGAATGGATATAGTCCATGCAACAGAAAAGCTGCGACCTTGACAAGAGTGACTAAGTATTTCTTATTAATTTCTTATTTCTTACTAATATTTCAGTATTACTATCCTACAGTTTTGGAATTGCTCTGGTAGAGTTCTGTTTCCGTTGTGTTGTCCTATACAAGCTTTATTATTCCACAGTGGAAGGGATCGCTCAGTGTTGATTGCTGTCAGTGTTAGAGGTCTCTGAAGGATGTGACACCAGAAGGTTGGATGAGTTCTCACTCCAGCTGGGTATTGTAACCTACCAGACTGTTTCTAATGCAGGGTGAAACTCACACTTGAAGTATAGAGAAAGGTTTCCCTACAACAAGGAACTCCTGATTTACAAGTTAGGTCTGAAAGTGTATCTTGTTAGAATTCAGAAACTATTGATTCGTTATCTTAAATGATTGTATTAGAATCCTGTAATAATGCTGATCTCTCGTAATTGAAATATTGAATTTCTAATATGTGCTATGAATTTTAGCTCTTTTGAATTCTGATCAGATTTCTCTGTGTGTTCCTCTACATGAGGAAGACAAAATGTGAGGCTGGGACATAAGAGGTAGGACCTTTGCAGATGCACCTTCACTTAGTGATTATATAGCTTTTCTTTGACAACTGGGTGAGATGCTGACCTCTGGTGGCTTAAAGCAGGCACGAGCATAGTGCTTTTTGATAATGACTGAAACTGGTATTCCTTATCTTTAACATCATTTTCTGTAGCCAGTAAGGTTAGTAATGCGTAAACATTAATAACATTAGTTTTTTGTGTGTGTGTGTATAAATATAAAAAATATGTATGTCACTGCCTGGACAGTTTTCTCCTTGAAATGGGGGAGTTTTAAAGGAAGGGCTGTACTGTATTTGTCCTGAAACTGTTGGCATCACTGGCTAGTAGACAGTGCAGGTTTCAGACAGTGTTTGGACTGGCTGAGATGAAGAAGGGGAAATCATATTTCCTCTTTTCACTTCCTCTCCCTATTCAAGAGAGATGATTTCCCTTCTTTTTTACTCAAGTTGATTTTCTCCAGGGTTATTTGATTCTGTGCTTCAATTTTCACAACTGTTTGAGGTTTACGTGCCCCACAGGGCACACAGTGTCATTAAGGAACTTTAGCTGTTGTCATCCGCACAGTTGCAGAAGTAGGCAAGTAAGAACAAAGAAACTTACCATTTCTTACTTAAACACTGCTCAGAAGGATTGACTCAAGCCTTTGCATTGCATGCAAATGATGCTGTGGAGATGCAGCGAAGTACTGCTGTACTTCCTTGGTTACCTCTTTTGCTGTCAGTAGATTCCACAGAAAAGTATTCAAGGTTCCTAGACTTAGTTCTGTTGAAAGTTAAAACTGAAGGACCGTTTGTGCAAAATTAAGACTTATTATAGCTCACAATGCATGTGTCTACTAGACTTTGGGGAGCACTTAACATTCAAGCTATGATGTGGCTGTGTAACTTTTTTTTTGTATCTGTTTTGTCTTTGCACCAAAGAACATATGCTTAGCAGTAAAGGAGGAGAAATCTTTTCCTCTTTATCCTACTCCTGTTTTATTTTCCCTGAAGTTCATATACTCTTGATTTTCAGATTCTGCTTTGGGGGTGTGGTGCTTCCTCTGAAGCAATGCTTGCTGCTTTGCTGCTAGTGTAGCACTGGCTGACTTGGTGTCCTTGCATTGCAGCACAGCTGACAGTAAGCAGGCTTTACCATGGGATGTCAGTGGTGCTGCAGGAATGGCTTTCTGAATGGTCATTAGAAAGAAGCAGCTGATGGCTGAGCCACCAATTAGAGAAGAATTACAGATTTTTCTTCTTCAGGAGTTCGGAGCTGTGTAGGTAGATATGCTAGCAATGGCATAAAAATAATACTCCTTCGACAACCTGTGTCAAAGACGTGACTGCTGGAAGGAAGGAATATAACTAGCATTGTATTGGTGAAGATAAAGAAGCTTGGTGTAGGCTGCTAAAATGCTTAAATACTGAGTTTCATATGTGGACAAATACTTTATTTTTGCTTGAGGGTTTAACACTGTATCCCTCATTTCAGCAGGCATTTATGGACTTCCAGGTCTGCCTGCTGGGAAGTAAATTAAATGCATAGCTGCTGCTTCTCACCTGTTTCCTCTGTTGTGATGGAAGAAAATTTTTCTTGCCTGTAATACAGATGATGATCATTGCTACTTTTTTTCTTCCCCCTATCAAGAGGGATGATAAATCTGCAAGATTTGCCTTTCTGAACAAAAGCATAATAGGCATGCCTCATTTTTTTTAAAGATATGTTTAGGAAACTGGAGGCATAGGAAGCCTACACAAACTCTGTAAGCATGGCTGAGAAGGAAAGATGAACTGCTTTACGATGCCCTTGAAATAAGATGTTGAGTGTTTTTTTTAATGTCGCTTGGAAGGTTTGCTTCTTTTTCTGTCAAAAGCTGCCTTTTCCATGTGCTGTTCAAGATCCATTAAATGTCGGATGGAGGTTAGAAAGCCAAGGGTAATTGTTTTATTTTTGTATTTACACGATATTTTTTCTTGTATTATGATTTCTGTTTGCAGTTTTGTTGTTGGTTTGCTTTTAAAATCTGCAGGACAATGGGCATTTTATACTGAAGTATTTATGTATTATGTATAGGGCATAAGAGCTGTTAACAAGTATATGTGAAAAGAAAAATATTGCTGTATGGTAGATTTTATTTTTTTTATTTTAAGCAAAAAAAAAAAAGCATGAAAATGTTATTAATGTATTTGTCAGTATGTATAGGTGTTTCTGTATGAACGTGAACTCAAAAGACAGTTACAGATTGGTCTGAAACATATTTTCTAGAGTGAAATGCAGTTAAATGAGTGAAATCACATACTGACAGCACTAGAAAGCAAAGAAACAAACTTGGTTTTATTTGAAAGTATTCATTTCAGTGACAAGGTTATCGTAGCACATTAGTTGCAAAGCACTGCTGGAAATGTCTTTTTTTAAGAATAAGTTCTTGTAATAAAATATTTGTCTCTTTATCCGTCCTTCACCTGCCACCAGCCATGCCAGCTTCTCCACGATAACATGTTTCCACTGTGTCCAGGACCTGCATGTACCAGCCAGGAGTAATCTGTCATTGTCAGCACTTGAACCTGCTATTTATTTACTGCTCACTCTAATTATATATCAGATTTGCAAACTTGCTTTTTATAAATACTTTCTTAGGAAAATCAGCGAAACTGGCAGCAGTGTTTACATAATAATGCTCACATTTCCCCCATTTTTTTTCCCTTTTCTTTTTTCCTAATACAGGAACCCAGTAACAAGCGGGTCAAGCCTCTTTCTAGAGTTACATCACTAGCAAATCTTATTCCTCCTGTACGAGCCACTCCGTTGAAGCGGTTCAGCCAGACACTTCAGGTAATAACAATAAATGCATTGCCACGTTCAACTGCATTTCTAAAAGGGGAAAGCACACACAGACACACGCTTACCTTTGGGTTTCTATGGGAGTATGAAATGCATGTACATGTGTGGACACAAGCATACACACCACCGCAACACGACAGACAGGCTTAGTTAATTTATGACTATAAAGTCACTCACTTGAAAAACTCAAAACTCTTACCTCAAAAACCATTTCACTCATTTCCAGATAATTAATGTTTATTAATTACCAGGAAAACAGTTACACCTGGAGCAAAGTATTACAGTTGCTTTTTAAATTTTTTTGAAGAACAGAGTTTTCTATGACACTATTTCCTGTTAACTTTAACAGATTTCTTTGACAATGTTATTTTTGGTATAGCCAGTCAGATAGAATTGACATGTTTCCTTCTGTGTGATGAACTTTGACCTTCCCTAGAGAAAAGATGTATTGAACAATTGGAAAAAGGTAATCTTCCAAAGCTGCTGATAAAAATTAATCAAGCTTTACATGCATCTAAGGAATTAAATCATTTTGTAGTTGCAGTTTCCATATTATATGTTAGATGCATAATATTTAACATAGCCAGGAATAGAACTTGAATTTATGAAGTACTAGTGCCTTCAGACCTAGAGATTTCAATATGTGTGGTTGCTCAACTCCTAATGATTATGATGAGTGAGGAACAGTTAGGAACTGAAATAGTGCTGTGGATCTGGTCTAGAAAACTTTGGAAAATAGCACTGTTTCTTCTTTAAAATAGTTTCTGTGACAAAGTATATGTACAATCCAAATAGAATTATTAAAAAATGCTAATTTCACTAAAGAGAGGAAGTATAATTATATCCAAGTGTATTAGAATGTTATTTAATCAAAAATAGCTATCTTACAGTAACGTTGATGTTATCTGTTAAATAAAGAGTTATGGAAAAAAAACCCAACAAAACACTTCTGTAATGGTAGTATCTCATAAACAGATATTACAGCATTTATTTAACATTGATTTTCCTCTGATCAGTTCCTCCTATTTTGAAAGCACAGACATCTGCATACAAAAGCTGCATTTATGGGGGTAAGAGGCAAAATGCCTAAACTGCCTTCAGTCTGGGTTGGATCCAGAATGTATACTATAGCGTGACTAGAGCAAAAATGCCTGTATTCCCTGGAGTGTATAAATCTCCTCCACAGTCTGCCTGAAGGAAAAAATTGGCCTGACTCTGAAAGGAGTACATTAGTTCCAGTTGTGAGGCGTGTGGAAAGTGAATTAATTTTTGGCTAAACTGCTTCCGAGCACGGCACTTCCCTTTTCACAGCCTTCCACAGCTGTTGTCCTCATTTAAGTACCTGTACTGTCATTTTGTAGTGAATGCCTTTGAGAGTGGTTTCTCCAGAACAATATAGTATTTAATCAAGTCTGATTTCAGCTATTGAAGCAAACTGTACTTCCATGCATGTATTAGCAGCCTCTGTAGAACTTAGTGAGAGCTACATAAATGTGTTTCAGGACAAATTTTTACAGAAGTAGGTATGAAAATCATAGAATAATAGAATGGTCTGGGTTGAAAAGGACCACAATGATCATCTAGTTTCAACCCCCTGCTATGTGCAGGTCACCAACCACCAGACCAGGCTGCCCAGAGCCACATCCAGCCTGGCCTTGAATGCCTGCAGGGATGGGGCATCCACAACCTCCTTGGGCAACCTGTTCCAGTGTGTCACCATCCTCTGAGTGGAAAAACTTTCTCCTAATATCTAACTTAAACCTCCTCTGTCTCAGTTTAAAACCATTCCTCCTTGGCCTATCACTAACCATGTAAACAGCCATTTCCCTTTCTGTTTATACACTCCCTAAAATGGTGGGTTTGTAAGCTCTTGTGAGTTTTAAGTAGTAAATCCTGCTGTTGTGAGCATTCCTGTCTTACTCTGTTCCTCTTGGTTAAAAGAATGTATTTTAAGTAACTCTCTGCTTCTAAGTGGAATAATCAGTGATGATTTTCATACCTTCTCCTCTAAGTAACTGAGCTTGGAAGAGCTGCAATGAGAAATTGACTTCTGTGTTCTCCAACTCCTAGATTCAAATCTATTTCCAGGTGGTGAATGCTGGCAGTGTCTCAAAACAAGCTTTCATATCTGACTGTAAATTGACTTCTTATCTGACTTTGTCAGCAGCAGTAGAAGAGGGCAAAAAAATGGCTGAGTTTGTGTTCAGGTGGCTAATTGGAAATCATTTGGAAGCATTCTGGGAAGCATGTACAGTCCATGTGTTGATGTTTTGCTTTAATTTCTTACTGTGGGGCCCTAAAGTTAAAACCTTAAGGTGTTTTTTTGTTTTGGTTTGTTTTTTTTTTGTTTTGCTTTTTAATAATATCTAAAAAAAAAAGTTAATTTTTCTCATTGGGTCAATTTTCATGCATCTCCATTGTTAAGTTATTTCAATCAAAAACTAAACACCAATAGTATCAGCAAAAGTAATCAGAAAATTCTGCATTTCTTTCTTGAAAATTCAAATAAATCTTCTTATATAATTATTTTGGAAGTAAAGATATGTTTGATTAAGAAAAGAAGAGTTCCATGTAATTTTCCTTATCTCTGTAGATGCAACTTCTGTATTAGTGGATTTTCTACATGCTGGTTGAAGAGAAACACCTCTGTACCTGAGAGCTCTGTAGTGTTTCCTAAGATGCATTCTTAACAACTTCTGCTGTTTTGCATAGTTTTTGATTATAGAATTGATCAGTTTGTGTGTCTTATTTCTCAACTTCATTCTCATTTTGCACATTATTGTCAATACTTCCCGCTGAGATACAGAATAACAAAATGCATGAAGTCTTTCTGGGTCACTGTGTTTCTGTCACGTAGAACACTATAGGTTAACTGAACAATTCTGTTACTTCATCACTAACAGAGCGTCTTTCTGTCTGCATTTCTGCAGGATGCCAAATGCTGAGCAGGTATTCTTATCTAATTATCCACCTATAAAAATACTTTACTTCTTAGCTGTATTTTTAGTCTGCATCATGCACGACTAATGATTGTGCTGATCTGTTTGTTTCTGTTTGGTCTTATTCACAGCTGTGTTGTTAGACTTAAGCTGAATACAGCACAAGAAAAAGTACTCCAGCTGTTGCTGATGAGAAAAATTAAAGTCTGGCTAGCTTCCTCCACCACTTCAGTTTTCATCAATGTGTCTTGAATTTAAAAAGAGAGTCCAAATTGTTTTTATCTTCCTTAGATACACCACAAATTTCTAAAAATTCTTAAGAAGAAATCTCTTTTTGTCATCAGTCTGAATGCTGCAACTTTGATCTGTAGTCCCCTTCTCTCAATATGTAAAGCTGTTTGCTGTATTGCACCTGAAAGTAGTGTTTGTAATTGCCAGAATTAATATCAGTAACACATACACCCTTCACAGCAACTGTCTGGTAATAGTCAATGAATGGTATTGCAGTCAGACAAGTACAGTGAGCATAGCCAGGAGTTGGAGCCTCGTTCTTCCAAAAGTCCTCTAATTTTTGGACTTTATAAGAAAATTTAAATTGTCTCAGAACTTAATAGGCATGGATTTTAACCAATGTACCTGGGCAGGTTTTTTTGTTTTGTTTTAAGGAGGCCAGAAACTAAGAAAGCATTTTTAAAAGACTGAAGATGTAGAAATAATGATTTGACATTTCCTCAGTTTCTTCATAGTGTTCAATTAATTTTTTTTTTCCCTTAATGGTAACTGCCAAGGTACCAGCACAGAACCTTAACTTGTTTTTAAAATTTGCTATTTGCTAAATTTAAATTTAGCTCTCCAGTCCACTAAAGTAGTGTGTATTTATTTCAGAAAAAGACGGTAAAATAACAGATTGAGATGGTTAGAATGATGTACGTCTGTCTTGGACTATAATCAGTATTTTATTGAAATCATGTATTCGTTTGGCTTTTTAAAAAAAATTAGGCTTACTGAGTTTACTTCTCATTTCTATTCCTGTCTGTTACAGCATTGAAAGTTCAAGTCTGTTTGACTTTCAAGTGACAAAATATTAATTTTAGCATTAAATAGTATTTCTCTGGTGATGCATTAGTTTCTATTTGTGGCTTTACAAGTCAATTTCTACAACTTATCTGAAGAAGTAAAAGAGGTGTGGTTTCCTTCTGAGTGTCAGACTTTTTATGCTCCTTCTGTCCAATGGAAGACAATATAGAACTGTAGAGAATAATATCAAGCACACCACAGTGTAGAGAAACATAACTGTCAGTGGATGTAAGAAATTACTTTTCTCAACATGTGTGGAGTTTGTTTGCTATTATGGGGTGCATGTTTTATAATATGTTACATGACCTTTTGTTAAAAGCTTTCAAGATCAGGACATTTACTGTAAAGATCAGCTTGTCTGTTTCTTTCCTTCATTCAACATGAAACATTCCTTTAAAAAGAAAACTACTACAAAGGAAGGAGCTGTATTCTTGAGGATGTATATGGGAATGCATGGAAGGGGGCATTCCACCTTGGGTCATGGAATGACAGCTGTTCTGCTTGGCTGTTCTTGTGGTTGGTGATTTGTGGCTGCAACACATCTGGCTCTTTTTCCCTAATCTTTCCATCTGCATGTGAAAATAACAGGCTCCTTGATTCATCATTCTAATAAGTATAAATTAAGCATATAATTTTCACGTGTGTTTCTTTTATCTTCTTAAATCTTGAAGGGAGACTAGCACCTGATTTGCAAAGTTCTGTGAGGTTCGTATGTGTATACATGTGTATGTGTTGTGTTTATTTTTGGGGTTATGCCAACTCCAAGTAGGGTTCAGAACAACTTTTGTTATTAAAAAAAAAAAAAAGCATAGTTTTTATTTATATTGTATCTTCTAAATTAAAAACATTGTATTTATAGGCATTGTTAGCATTTCATGGGCTTCTGTCTTCAGAGGAGAATTTCAAATATTGTGCTTTGTATATGCTGCTTTCAACCTGAAAATGAAGAGAATTTATTTTGTTTTGAATATTCTTACCCACAGCAATTGAAAGATGACTGTGTTATATAAGGCAGGTTTTAAATAACAACAGAAATGTAGTGTATTTGAACAATTTGGAATACCTGAGATATTTTAGAGGTAAGACTTCATAGTGAAGCCTCTAATTTTAATAAAACAAGAAAGGATACTTTGAAAATAACAACATGAGATTGTAAAATACTCATATATGGCCTGAACTCTTTCTATGAGTCTATAGAAAAAAATGTCTCAATACGTAAAAGACTCACTTAAAATTTGACTTGTTTTTATTGTTCTTTAATACATAATAGAGATCCTAGAACACTTCATCTCAGTTTAAAGGCTCCAGAATTATTAATAATTATGCTATGATAGATCCAGTACTAGTGTTTCATAATCTTCCATCTGCTAGCACTGATTTTTTTAAACACATTTTCTTTAAATAAGGAATAAATAGGACAGAGTGGTGTGAAAAGAATCTAACTTGTTGCTCATCATAAACAGTAAAATCTGACTATTAGCATACTTTTTCCATAAAGATAATGCTTGTTCTTTTCAGTCAGATACCATTTCAGACTTTCTATGTGAATTAGTTTCTTGCTCCAATGATCTGAAAAAGCAGGAAGTTACCAGTAGAAAGGTTTACTTAATGTATGAGAATCACTTCAGTCAGAGCATTAAAACAAAGAAATTTAAATCCTGCTTGTATTTATGTATCTGCAATAGTGGTACCAGTTGAATCTGTCATGATTCTGATAGCCTCCTAATGAATAAATAAATACAATTGATAGTAAGGTTTTGAAGGGCAGCCTCACTTTATAAACCTTTCTTCTGCCCAGCTGAGAAAAGATTACTGAAATCATTAATTACTGTTTAATGTAATGCACATTTCCATCTGAAATCCTCCAGGCCCATAGCATCCCTGTACAGCCATCTGAGCAATAGCATGTCCCAGAAAGCAAAGCAGCCAACACAACAATACAAAATTTTACCGTCATAGGTTTTGGAAGTTTCTAGGTAACGAATGAAGCTTTCTTCCAAAATGAGCAAATAGTATTCATAGTAGTTTTTGTCTCTAAAATTTGTATTAAATTCTATAATTTTCAGAGTTAGGGATCTAATCGGGTGGATCTGTGTTGTGTATGAGTAATTCCTGTCCGTTCACTGAATTGAAATTTTATTCAGTCAGCCATACTGACGTGTCATACCATTCTGGCATTACCGCTGTAGTTCATTCTTGTTACATGGTATATAAATGTACTGGATAGTTTTGTACAGTTCTAAACATGGTGATAATAGGACATGGACATATGTATAGAATTTTTAAAATAACTTCTTACATTCCCGGTAAAAAAAATTGCTACTAAGTTACTTCAAGAATTATTCAGAAATGTTTGAATTATATAAGTAAATCCATCTGAACAAAAACCCACAGTGTGAATTCGATATAACAAGAATTACACTTCTGTGTATTTCTAGCGCTCTATCAGTTTCCGCAGTGAGAGTCGCCCAGATCTGTTCAGTCCACGGCCATGGTCTCGAAATACGCCTGCTGCTAACACAAAGCGGAGAGACAGCAAGCTGTGGAGTGAGACCTTTGATGTCTGTGTCAATCATATGCTTACGTCTAAAGAAATCAAGCGTCAAGAGGTACAGTTTTAATTATTACTGTTTTTTAACTGTAAGTCTCATGTTCAGAAGTCATTAAATCATGGAGTAACACATGCTAGTAGACATTAGGATAGCACTTGAAGCTTTCTTGAAATTAAACAGAGCACCACAATTTCTGCAAGAAGCAGAATTCCATCTCCAGACATTATAATTTAACCTTTATTAGACTGATATAGTTTTTCTTAAAATCCAGCTCATCGTATTTCTGTAATAAAATGTGAAGTTACTAAGATACATTGTACTCTAACTGCATGTACATACATGCTTTGTGTGACAGTGTCTGTAGGGATGGTTGATACTCTGATGTTTTACTTAATTCTGATAATGATGGCTGAGCATGCTTGTTCAAGTACAGGTGTTATATATGCACAGAAAAGTGTAATGTTTTGTTCTGTATTAATCAAAAATGTATCTTGCAAAGAAAAAAATGAGTACATCAGTGCTCTAAATGTGTTGCACATGACAAATCCCACTTAGTTCATGTTACGCCAATAGCAAAGCTCCCACTGAGATCAGTGAAGGAGAAGTATGCTGTACTGACTGGGTTGAGTTGCTTTGTCTTGACACAAACCTTGTGATCAAGTGAGTTAGCCAAGAAATGGGAACCATAAGCTTCTATAGGTCTATTTGCACACACATACTCCAGGGTCTGTCTGCTCTGCATCACTCACTCATTTATTTGTATAAGTTCAACTAAATTTTATAGCAGTATCAGCAAAGTTTGTAACAATCTCTCCCGGAATATTTCAGGGACTAGAAGTCATATATCAAACCACAACATCAGACACTTCTTTTTAAGATTTTAACACTAAATCATTCTCAGAAATAACTTCTAGAATTGAAAACTTCAAAGGCGGTTTATTGAAAAATAAACTATAGAAACTGTTTGCATAGCATAATATACTGTCTTGGAGCAGAAGCTGGGACCTTTCAGAGAACTTAGATAAATGAGCTTTCCATGGGACCTTTCCACGAGGGTTCTGCTTTATGTTGGTTCTTACACTGCATGCCACAATACAATATCTGAACCACTTCCAGCAGGCTTACAGTATGGCAAGCCTTCCATGTATGCATGCTATCAAGCTAGGAGAATCTGCAGTAGCTGAAGACGTTATTCCATGATTTATTAGAGTTTAAAGCCTTACTGCAATATTAAAAATTCTGACCAAAGTGTTGTTAACTTTATTGTGCTCCAGTTTAGAATGAAATTGTATAACAAGTAAATACAAAGCTATTCTGGTAAACCAGTGTATTAGCATAGAGATTATTTTTAATCTGCCAGATTTAAAGTCTCAAATCTTCTTCAAGAAAGGTAACTAACATCAGTAGGCTGTTTAGTATAACTTGATATTTGTAACAAAAAACCCCAAAACTAAACGTGAACCAGTAGCAAAATAAAAGTGCTCACAACCAAAGCAATGTTTTATCAGATCTGTCTTCTGACCTACTAGGCTGCCTGGAACTTCTATTACTGCATATATTATACAGCACAAGGCAGTCTTACACTGATGATTATATAAGTGGTATTTTTTGAACTAAAGTAGTTAAGATATAGTTAGCAATAGGAGTAATTTCTTTTCCAACAGACGTCTTTCCAGTTGGGGGAGTCTTATTCAGTATTCAGTATGAAGTTATGACTCGACTATTTGTTAACTATTTAGTTTAAATATATATATTTATAATATTTGTGTCTTTTTTATAGGCTATATTTGAACTTTCCAAGGGAGAAGAAGACTTAATAGAAGATCTGAAGTTAGCTAAAAAGGTCTGTTTAAAAAAGAAATATATGTATGTATGTGGGGGTGGATAGGGGACAAGTTAAAAAACAAAACAATATCCAATAGTTTGTGTCTTTTCAAATAATCCTTGCTTTTTACAATTGCTTGAACTGTAAGAGGAAAATAAAAAGCCAACCGCAAAATTGTTTTCCTAAAAAACTAAAGCATGATGCATTCATTTAAAAAAAGTTAAATATGCTTGTGGAACATAAAATATTCTCAGCAGTTTGCTCATTTTTACTTATGTGAGCTTTAAATACTATCATTACTTTTCCAGCTACAAGTGATACATGAATTTGAGCTCTTCTTTTTTATCTTCAGGCTTATCATGACCCAATGCTTAAACTTTCCATAATGACAGAGCAAGAGTTGAATCAAATTTTTGGAACACTGGACTCTCTAATTCCTTTACATGAAGGTAAAACTCAAATAGTCTTTTTCTGCTATATCGTTGCATTTAGTTTTATAGTCATCTGGTTCATTAAGTGATGTCCCTTTTTTTTAATCATGATTAGATCTTCTCAGGCGACTTCAAGAAGTCAGGAAATCTGATGGATCAACAGAACACGTTGGCCATATCCTTGTGGGCTGGGTAAGGCACATTTTAAAATCAATGCTGGGACTCAGTTTGGAGCTACAACATAATAATAACATTTATTTGCAGTTTACAGAAGTACTTATAATTTCCGTATCTAGCATAACATTTCAAAAATACATTCTCAAAGTATTTTTGTAAGGTAAAGACAACTGTTTAGAGACGTAACAGAACTTTTTCTCTTTTGAGGGATTTTCTGTGAAAGGTTTAGACTAGGTTGTGATTTTAAAAACTCTTGCTATGCAGGAAAACGAGCACTTCTTAATATGCTTCAAATAAAAACCAAGTTAGAGTCTATTCATTTGATGTAGATCACTTAAGAATCTGCTTCTTATTTGTGCTCTGATTTTTGAGAGAAATAAGGCTTTGAAGAGTCACATTGTGTAAGGCCCCTTTACAGTCATTTCTGAATGCCTTTCTGTTGCAACCAAGGTGATAGATAGTTGCTAGTGTGTCAGAGAGACTAATTCCTTGGGGTTTGTTTGTTGTAAGGCAGAGTTACTAGAGAGACACGCAGGCCTGCAGAAGAAAAAGTTCACTACTGTACAATACCATAAACTCTGAAAAACAGGTTTTGTTAGTTTTGTTGATACAATTGCTCATTGTATGAAAAAAGGAGCTCTTATTTAAGGATTTAGATGTGTGAAAAGTTTATTTGTAAGTATATCTAAGTACTTAAATTTAGCAGGAAAAGGAGCTTGATGTTTTTAAGGGATTCTGTGATGATAGATATTTAGATGCTCTGTGTGGAAACAGTGCTTTATTCTAAACAGAAGAAATGTTCTCACTGCTATAGTTAATGATAAACTGTAAAGTGTCAAAAATGATCTCTGGTTTTCTTTGCATAAATTAATTTTAGCTGTGTATATTTTCTGGTGTCTTTGAACACCAGTGAACTTCTTTTGACCTGAATACACAAGACTACTTTTCCTTTGGAGAAGATTTTATATATAATTGCATGTAAATATACCAGTATTTGTAGAAAGATATGTTGTTTTAACTAATATTAAGCAAGCGTTTTTTCACATTAAAAACACAGTTCTATCTTCTATCATCTTAATTTGGTTAAGATTTTTAAGGGCAGTATAGGAAAGATTTCAAGGTCAGTTCAATCAGCTATTAGATATTCAATTTTCTATTCCTTTAATGATGAACAAGATGATCAGAAGACCACTGGAGACCTTATAAATTTTGGAAATGTGGTCATCAATAAACAGTGGGTAAATCACCAGGAAAGAGACTCTCAGCATCAGTTCTCAAATTTTGAATTGCTTGAAAAGTTCTTTAGAGCAAACAGCTTCACTTCAGCTGCAGAATGATTTATTCTAATTTATTCCTCCCTTTCTTCAGCTTCCATGCTTAAACTCCTATGATAGCTACTGCAGCAATCAGGTAGCAGCCAAAGCCTTATTGGATCACAAGAAACAAGATCACAGAGTGCAGGATTTCCTGCAGCGCTGCTTAGAGTCACCTTTTAGTCGCAAACTGGACCTTTGGAATTTTCTTGACATCCCAAGAAGCCGTTTGGTTAAATATCCATTACTGCTCAGAGAGATTTTGAGACACACACCAAATGATCATCCAGATCAACAGCACCTTGAAGAAGCTGTGAGTTTTTGGATTTTTTTTCCTGTTGTATTTATTTTCTTTTAATAAGATTTACAGTACATTATGCTTATAACTATTTAGTGAAAACTATATAAATTATGGAAATGCTAAGGTATGTATAGCTGAAACTGCTATTTCTAGTTCCCTTCACCTAATTTAATCTTCTTTCAGTAGTAAGCTAGTATCAAGAAAACAGGGGAGTAGTGGTCCTGCGGTGTATCCACAGCTCATCTGATCCTTGTCAATTTTGTATTTACCTGTCAGAGTCATTTTCCATCTAATCTAAATTGGTTATTGCAGAGATTTTGTTCTAGATTTTAGGTGATTGAGATGAGTTTAACATTTGCCTGGACTTGCATATTTTGTAGTTTGCAGTCTTTCTGCTGCAAAATGACATCCTTACTTTTTCGGGGAAAACACATTTCAAAACACTTGTTACCTGAGTGCTGCTGACTTGCTATTTTTTCCCCACATCTCTTGCCCAGCACAACTTTTCTGTTGTAAAACTAGACAGCTGTGTTGTGAATTCAAAGCTTTGATATTCACATTTACATGTGATTTATAAATTATTTTTTGTCGTGAATATTCTTTTAAGTCCAAACATAAAAAATCTTCATAAAGAATTTTTCAGCGTATTTTTTCAGATTTATTTTTCTACATAATGTCTGGTAAGATCTTTTAAATTATATTTTGATTGCTTTCCTATGCTATTTAATAAAAAATAATCAGGATGTTTTTCTTGATATTTCAATAGCCGTATATAGTTTTGTGGTATTCTGTTTCAACAGAACAGTGTTCATCTTTGAAGTGACGTATTTTGTAAATTGTGTATTTCTCAAGTTAGAATAAGAAACAAAAATGACTATTTTTACACTGTCGTCTGCCCTTAAATCTGTGGCTAATATCAGTTCTCTTACAGACTGGTATGCATAAAATTAATGAAAAAACATGCTCTAAACTAAAACAGTGTTATTGCAGCTCCAGTTCAAGTTATGTGTAGATAGTAGATAGCTCTGAATATCAGACTATTTAATTAAAATTCATGTGTTTTCATTTTTTATAGATTAACATAATTCAGGGTATAGTGGCTGAAATCAACATAAAGACTGGTGAATCTGAATGCCAGTACTACAAAGAAAGACTTATTTATCTTGAAGAAGGACAGAGGGATTCACTGATTGATAATTCACGTGTTCTGTGTTGTCATGGCGAACTGAAGAACAACAGAGGAGTGGTAAGGAAAAAATGCTGTGTTACAAATAGCTTTAGGTTTTAAAGGTGTCTTCATGTTGCATGATGAGCAGTGTAGTAGAAATAGTACTGGAAGCAGAAACCAGCCATTCATGTATTTTGTGTATTTTAAATAGAAACAACATGAAAGTCTGAATGAACAAAAAAAAAAGAGAGAAAATTCTTTCTCATTAATTGAGCCCGTGACAGTTTCATAAAACAAACAAATAAGCACAAGTTTAAATGGATTTATCATCATTCAGAATGCCTCAGGTAGCATGTTTACGCATACAAAATAGAAGGATTATGTATTTTCATATATCTGGCATGTTACTCACACACATTTCTGCTTTCTGAGGTATTTCATTCTAATGAAAATGTAACCACTTAACAAATTTATTCAAAGTTTTATCATGTCCTGCATAACTATGGTAGCTGCAAAACTGAACCACTAAGTGAATAGATTTTTTTATCAGACTGCAGAAAGGTGACAGCACTATGGAAAAAGAAAACAAACAAACTCACAACAAACAATAAGTTTAGGTTTGTGTCATGCAAAGAATTAAAGAGGCACAAGTGGAGAAAAACTGGACTGTTCATGTATGTACATTGATGTACATATGTGAATGTTGAGGCAAAACAGAATGAAGATGGATTTTGTGAATATAAGACTACCGAGGCATATTGAGAAGGGTTTATGCTACGATTACATGTTTTATTATAGTTTTCTGAAAGCATTAGCTTCTGGAAGATGGAACACTAAGCTAAGTAGATCTGAGGATCTATCTTGCATTCTTAAAATTGCAAATAATATGTTTGCTTAGAAGTAGAGTATGGACAAATTTAGAAACAAATAATTCATAATGATTGTGGAGAAAGAAAATCTTGTCAGTGGAGGGGAGAAAAAGCAATTAATTTCAGTGTGTGATATAAAATGACATGGAAATTTCAGTTTGTTTATTACTGGGAGACGCTGGAGATTGTCAGATGTGAGGAGAACTTCTTTACGGTGAGGGTGACGGAGCACTGGAACAGGCTGCCCAGGGAGGTTGTGGAGTCTCCTTCTCTGGAGATATTCAAGACTCGCCTGGACGCCTACCTGTGCGACCTGGTGTAGGGAGCCTGCTTTGGCAGGGGGGTCGGACTCAATGATTTCTGGAGGTCCCTTCCAACCCCTACAATTCTGTGATTCTGTGATTCTGTGATTTAAAAATAATAATAGGTGACTTGTGTCACTTAAGAGCAAAAGTGATTTTCTGAACTTCAGAGAGATGTGGTCAAGCTGAAGTTTGTAAGCAGCGTATGAACTGCAGTAAGGCTGCTCATAATTGTTCATTGAAAATATGACTTAGTTTCAAGATATGGGTGAACTAGGTTGCCTGTTTCTTATTGACACAGGCAGCAAGGGAAAGATAATCTGGGGGTTGGAAAATAGAATGCGCTTAAACATGCTGATGCAGTTTTCATGAAACAGAAGGCAGTGTAATAGGTAAAGCTCTGAAACATCATAAAATTTCAAGACCTCAGTACTAAAAGATGAATTAGGATCATGACATGAAAAATGAGGCACAAAGAATAATCTTAAAAGTTTTTGAATTGTTAGATTTATATATATATATTTGTTGCTGGGCCAGTAGCAGGAAAAGAGGAATCCTTATTGATTTTAACTTTAGAAAACACATATAATATACGGTTCTAACATAGTAGAGTTTAAGTAAATCTGGTTTAATGATGATCCTAATAATAATAATGATTTGTTAATTATAACTTTTTACCAGAAACTACATGTCTTCCTCTTTCAAGAAGTCTTAGTAATTACTCGAGCTATCACCCATAATGAACAGCTCTGCTACCAGCTGTATCGGCAGCCAATTCCAGTGGTGGATCTTGTGTTAGAAGACTTGCAAGATGGCGAGGTTCGATTGGGTGGATCCATACGTGGTGCATTTAGCAACAATGAGAGAAGTATGAAAACGTCTTTAGTTTTATTTGCTTATATTGAATCATTGTAATCTTACAACATCTGCCAATGAGACATAAGAATGTTATCTCTAAAATTCACGTTATCTATATCTAATATCTTGGTTCTTCTTTCAAACTGGTGATTTTGCTGTAGTTCGCTTCTTTTAGATTGTTTTTCAAAGTCTGCTTTATAGATAATGGAATTCCTCCCTATACCTGCTTTTGTACAGAACTGGGTAGGAAAGAAGTAAATCAAAGGGAATGGCAAAACCGAAAAATTATAAACAAGTCAGTTTTGAAATTTTAAGCTTTAGTCTTTATGAACTCTCTGTTATAATTATGGAGACATTTATGGCTACTCCATAACAAAGTCTTTCAGCTGGCAGATAATTAATGTGATGCTTAGAGTAAAGATTGCAGCTACTGTTGTTAATGGCAACAGGTAAGAATTAATATCCTTCTAAGTAAGCCTATTATAAAGATACTTGTTTCATTACAAGAGACTTTGAATCTCACTGATATTGTGAAAATTTTTGAGGTTTGTTTTATGTATTCATTTTATTGGTGAACTGAATGGAAGAGATGAGGCAATCTCCAGATGACACAGTATTCAATGAAGGTTCTGGATATCTGCTGTGCAGAGGAGTAGGAGGAGACACTTTGAAGTATGGGAGGATCCTTAGTTCTGCTGATTCACTTAAGGCTGTGCAGTTAGATCATGCATGGTGGAACCAAATTGGTTTAATCCAGAAATAAGAAATTATTAGGAATGTTAGGATTGTTCTGTGTTCTTACCCCTACAAAACATGGAGATACCTGGGGTCTCTTCTCTCTGATCTGATACGGTGTTGGCAAGAAAACTGAACTTTGACCATTAAGCAAAGATTCTGCTGATTCATTGTTTTAGTATACTCATTTGTTATGAAATTGGTTAGCCAAAGCATTCAGCATTTTGATGTGTATTGTTTCTTTCAGTCAAAAACTTCTTTAGAGTCAGCTTCAAAAATGGATCTCAAAGCCAGTCTCACTCACTGCAAGCCAATGACTCCTTCAACAAACAGCAGTGGCTTAATTGCATCCGGCAGGCCAAAGAAAAAGTTACATGTGCAGGAAAAGCTGGAGTGTTGAGCTCAGAAGCATGTTTTATTTTGTCACCAAATGGAAGCAGGGTATCCCAGGGAGAAACCATGATTGAGCAAATGGACCAATCTGACAGTGAGTCAGACTGTAGTATGGACACCAGTGAGATCAGCATCGACTGTGAACGTATGGAACAGACAAACCCTTGTGAAAATGAAAAACAAATAGAAACCAATGTTTGACACAGACTTATTCATGGAACAAAACCTGTGTCTTACCTGTACAGTATTTGCATTCCACACATGGAACCATTTGGAGAAGCACTTTTAAAATATTTTTTGTGACAATGTCAATGCAGTCCTTCTTGTATAGTACTTGTATGCGTGTAGTACTGTAACTGCCAGTTTGTGTAAGCTGGAATCTCCTGCAACTCATGCCCCGTGATTATACTTCACAAACATCTAACATGGATGAAAGAGGTACTTGACCAGTTATTCTCAATGTCCTGCTGTAAACAGAATCTCTAAACTACTGCTTATAAGCGTATTACATAAAGAATCTTCCATAATTTTTAATTACTTTATTTGCCCTTTAATGGGGCAGCTGAAGATGTGGACTTAATATTGAGTTTCAGGAATGGGTATTGAGATTTTGAGTTTTCACAAAGACTTGGAAGTTAAAAACAGTTCAGTGTAAAAAAAGAAACATCTTGCAGTAACCTATCTGAACTCTTGTGGTTTTAAATCAACAAAAACTGTAGTGGGTCATGTAATCAGTGACTTTTTAAGGACTGATTTTTCAAAATGAAGCACCGTACAAAGATCCATCAGTTGATTGATGGGATAAACATTAAAATCTGGTAAATTGAAGTGGTCAGCGTCATGCTATGGTTTAAATATCAAAGCACATCATACAAAAAATAATCAAGTAAACAACAAAAGCAAACCTCCACAGCCAGCACTGAATTAAATGAAATGCTGAGAATACTGGATATTTGTAAATAAGTTGGTAGTTTGCTCTCAGTGCCATATATATGTATATGTATCTGTACCTATTCTCTCAAATAGGGTAAGAATGAAAAAAGCTTTTGCTTGTGAATAAGCCCTCTTCAGCATTTTGCACTCCACTGACCTCCACTGTTGGTTTTAAACACCACTAAACTAATGTTAAAAACATTTAAGTTTCTGTAAATGTCTGTTTACAATTACATGCAGTTATTGCTGGTTTTTATATATTTTTCTTAAACTAAGTGACAATTTTATATAAATGGTGCTCTACAAGTGTCCTGTGGGATTATGTAGAGAAAGTTCAAACATAAAGGGAATTGATTATCCTTTAGGATATATTCCATCCTTTATATTTTTGTCAAATTAATTTTTAACCTTTTTGTTGCATTTACTCTCACGCTGTAATTGGAAATGACACTGTGTTTTTTGATGGCTGATTTAATCTACTCATTATGATGAGAAACAGATGAGTCACTTAAAAATGCAGTCTAAAACACCCAGTTGAACATCCTGTTATTCTTCAGGAATCCCTGTGTAATATTTTATTTCTTAGTATAAGAAATAATGCCAATGCTGAATGATAGTATGGCAAGCTATGAAAATTATAATAAATTTAAATGATCCTTTAATATAAGAACCTGTGCAAAGTACTCATACCATCAAAAGTAGAAAAACTAAGTTATTGCCAAAAATGTTTATTTCTTGTCCTGCAGGTTTATAGAAAATTATAAATGTCAGTTGTCTTGCATATATATACTGATGTGCATTACAGAAATCAGTGTGACAAGATTATAAGCAATATAAAACAAGGTATTTTTATTTTTTCAAAAAAGTCTGTTTTACCCGATAGAACATATTTCTGTATTTATACTTTTTTCAAAAAATGTATTTTTTTTTTCTGTTTCAGGCTTTGTAATTTATTTCAACTGCTTCATTTTTAGTGCTGAATGACAGTGAAGGCAAGGGAAAGATTGACAGAAGAAAACTAGTAGGAAAGCTTATTAGATGGTAAACCATTTTCATAAAAATTGTTCAGTAAAATGTTTGAAAAGAGAGAAAATCAAGTGAAGGTTTCAAATACAGAAGGATTGAATGTGTATTGACTTTTTCTTTTCTATATATTTTTGTTTTATCATAGCCTTAAACTTTTCTGGAAGCATTTCAAATAAATTACATTAAAGCATTTTGATTTTTTTATTTGGTTTGGTTGTTTTGCAAGAAGACTACAAAAAGATTTCAATAGTAAGCACGGTAAGTCTTAACATGTAATGACCAAGACTTGCGTTTTGGTTCTGGGGGAAGTGTTACATATTTGGATCTAATTTGCTAGAAACAGTAGTAATAACTGCTCTACAAGTCACTGCACTGAATAATCCAGCGCATTCCCTATAGTTTTGTGTTGTTTAATCAATTTAGTGAGTAGATGGAGCAAAAAATTAAGAGCAACCATGTGTCTTATGTCTCCTGATGCATTTTGTATCTACTAAGTCTGTGTTTTTTCAAAACTCTGAGATGATGTATTTTGGGACATACAAAAATCGAACAACCAGATGATGATGATTCTAAGATGAACATGCATTTTTGTACTTGTTATTGCTTAGCAACCCAACCATATACAACACACTGTAGTGCAGGTGTTTCAGTTTTGATTTACAGCTTTGATTTGATCTAACAAAGCATTTTTTTGAAGAGAAGAGTAAACTTCTAGTTCAAGAATGCTGGTATCATTCTAGTTTTGATTCAGGTTTTCTTTGTTTGGGTTCAAATGCTTTTGAAATGCCACTGTATTTGAAGGAGTGACTTTTGACTGTGTTGAGATGGACATGCAATAACAGTACCAAAAAGTATGGGAAGAAAGTATTAGTAAATGCATTAAGAAGGTCAGTAGTCATTATTGTTAGCAATTCTGATGTTATAAAAATGGGGTCTAAGAAGTTGGAGTAGTAAATAAATTAGCACACACGCTGTAGCCATTCAGCGAGCATAAGCCTATGCTTGATTCTTAGTAGAAGAATTTCCCAGGACACTCACTGCTGTATGTACATTGCTTTCACTAATGAGATATTTCTAAACTATGTAATTTTAACATTAGATCTCTAAGGGATCTTAGGTCATTCCTTACTCAGATGGAAGAATCGTTCCAAGGCAAGAAGGTGAAAAGAGAACAAGTGGAGTGTGTTAAAAGGGCAGGAGTCAGCGAAGAATCAGTTTCCAGGTCTTCTGAGTTCATCGTGAGGAAATGGCAAGATGAGAGAAAACTGGATGAAGGATGAGTTCCAGCTCCTCTAAATCTGAGGTATTAGTCCTCAGGATCTCACCATCCTGAGAATAGTGAGCGGCAAGTCATCTTACTCCAAGGAGCAGGAAGCTGATAGTATGATGTGGCAGTTTCTTAACTTTCTAGCAACTTACCAAGCTACTCTATTCTTGGTGAGCACAGCCAGTGCAATCTTGGTTTAGAGGAGAGGTCTAATGAAATAAAAGCAATAAAGGATATATAATAGATTCTCTTGACTAAGAAAGAAAAGCGAACAAAGAAATGCCCTTGGAATTCTTTGAAATATATATGGCCCTCTGAGACTGCAAAAGAAAATGCAACTGTGTGGTCTTTGGTTCCCTAGATTTGTTCTGCAGCACTGAAAAAAAGCAATGCAAGAATTAAGGTGACTCATGCCTGAAACACACAGTTCTGCTATGAGACAACAGGAGCAGTTACTTCTGTGAAGCTCAGTACCAGGGAATTAATTGTCAGAATCTGGTAAAAGATGGGCCCAAAGCTCGGTACTAAGGTAGAGGAGACACTTCTCAGAGGCGACTCCCATGGGATTACTGCCTTAGAAATGCTTTGAATTACTGGGTTCCAGTTAGTTCTCTTGAGGCTACAGAGAAATTTCCAGAGTTTGAAAGATTGATATCAGAGCTTTTAGATGTCAGTGTAACGGACTGACCTTTTTGGAAGTTGATATACCATAGTGACACTGTCTGGCACTTAGGAGGCAGCCTTAATTTGCATATCTGTAACTGAGCCAAAAATGCAGTTCTGTGTATATGAAAATTTGCAGCATTTAAACATGTGGTTCAGATTCAGAACAGACAGTTTTTCCTTATTTGCTGCTTACTCATGAATGCTGATTTTTAAAACGCTGTGATCTGTTCTACAGGTTGATGCTGCCACCTACAGGAATTATCATAGAATCATAGAATCACAAGGTTGGAAACGACCTATAGGATCATCTAGTCCAACCGTCTTCACACTGCTGCTGCTACCACAAGCTACTAAACCAAATCTCGCAGCTCCTCATCCAGATGCCTCTTGAACGCTGCCAGAGATGGCGACTCCACCACCTCCCTTGGCAGGCCATTCCAGTGCCTGACCACTCTCTGAGAGAAGTTCTTCCTTAAGTCTAATCTAAACCTCTTCTGATACAACTTGCGGCCATTTCCCCGGGTCCTGTTCGTTGCCTGGGAGAAGAGGCCAAACCCCTCTTCACCACAACCTCCCTTCAGGAAGTTGTAGAGTGCAATGAGGTCTCCCCTGAGCCTCCTCTTCTCCAAACTAAACAATCCCAGCTCCCTCAGCTGCTCCTCCTAGGACTTGTGCTTCAGACCCCTCACAAGTTTTGTTGCCCTGCTCTGGACACGCTCCAGGGCCTCAATGTCTTTCCTGTAGTGAGGGGCCCAAAACTGAACGCAGCACTCAAGGTGCAGCCTCACCAGTGCTGAGTACAGGGGATGATCACCTCCCTGCTCCTGCTGGCCACACTATTTCTAATGCAGGCCAGGATGGTGCTGGCCCTCTTGGCCACCTGGGCACACTGTCAGCTCATGTTCAGCCGAACATCAACCAACACCCCCAGGTGCCTTTCCTCTTCACAATCATCCAGCCACTCGTCCCCAAGCCTATAGCGCTGCATGGGGTTGTTGCGGCCAAAGTGCAGGACCCGGCACTTGGCCTTGTTGAATCTCATTTCATTCACTTCAGCCCAGCGATCCAGCTTATCTAAATCCTCTGAAGGGCCTCCCTACCCTCAGGCAGATCCACACCACCTCCCAGCTTGGTGTCATCTGCAAACTTACTGAGGGTACACTCAATCCCCTCGTCTAGGTCATCTATAAAGATATTAAACAAGATAGGCCCAGTACCGACCCCTGGGGGACACCACTTGAAACAGGTCGCCAGCTGGACTTCACTCCATTAACCACCACCTGTTGAGCACGGCCCTCCAGCCAGTTTCTTACCCAAAGGAGTGTGTACCTGTCCAGGCCACAAGCAGCCAGTTTCCCCAGAACAAGCCTGTGAGAGACCATGTCAAAGGCTTTGCTGAAGTCTAGGTAGACTACATCAACAGCCTTTCCCT
Source organism: Chrysolophus pictus (assembly GCA_037305975.1). NCBI lineage: Eukaryota > Metazoa > Chordata > Aves > Galliformes > Phasianidae > Chrysolophus > Chrysolophus pictus. The sequence goes on from CM074587.1 coordinate 11,582,659, forward strand.
CATCTACCAGTCTGGTCAACCAGTCATAGAAGGAGATGAGGTTGGTCAAGCATGACCTGCCTTTCATGAACCCGTGCTGGCTGGGATTAGTATTAATTAGTATTCTTAGAGCTGTTAAAAATGTAAAATGCTTAAAAGGAAAGTCAGTAGAACTTTTAAACTATTACCTCATGATCAAATACTTGTTAGAAAAATGTCCTAAGTGAATTTCCACTACTGATCCCTGACTTTAAGGAGACAAGTGAAGATTACTCCTTGGTTTATCGCACTCTTTTTTATCATAGTCATGTATTTTTCCCATCACTGGAAAATGTGTTCTTTTCAAGCATTTAAAATAGGTTTTATCTGAATTTTTCGAAGGTGCCTCTGCCAGCATGGTCTATGAAGGAGATATAATGATGCAGTTCTCCTACCTTTGATTTCCTGGCAACTAAAATTAGTCAGCATGAATACTTTTGCTCAAAATTAGGACTTCTCTGAAGAAACCCCTTGCATCATTAGAGTAACCTCAGATAAGTAAAATAGTTATTTATAGTTATTGTAAATAATTTAAATTAGGTAATATTTTGCATTTGTAAATATGCTTTCATAAAAGAATATATGCATAATTTCTTGAGCAGTCTTATGCAGTCCTTCCTTATAAAAGTCTCATATTTTGTGGCTATTACTCTGATCTTAATCTGCACAGTAATGTACCACATATCATCTGATTTCAGAATCAAAGGGATCTGCAGCTGCTTTGTAATTGGGTAGGAAACCACTTGTTACAAGCCAGGGAGCCACTGAATGCTTGGCAAATACCAGAAACCACAGAAACCAGAAAGACTCTTCTTCAGGTGACAGATTTTCTAACTTTAGAATTATTTATTTATTTATTTATTTATTTATTTTACTTCAGCGTGTTCAACTAACCTAAAGGTAATTTTTCACTGAAGCTTTGTTTGGTGGACTCGGATGCCTACTGCCTACTTTATGTTGAACTTTAAGATTCATAATGATACAATGATCTAGAACTATTACATCAGTTAGGTAGTAATTTTGTGATAACCTCTCAGGTAAATCCTCAGGGTTATGCTAATTAATAATTTGCACAATTGTAAAGAAGTATGTTTATAAAGCAAGAGGTAAATACGGAAAAATATTTTTGTCTATTGTTTGGTCAGTGAGGAAGATTTTTTCAGACATTCTTTGGATTTGCTATGACACACACTTACAATGTTTATATTTCCTACTGACTGAAAATGTCTAAATACCCTGCAACTGCAGGCTTTAGTTTACTTTCTATTATACGTTGTGAGAGAAAGTGGCAATAAGCATACTTCATATACAGGGTGTTTTTAGTAAACAGTAATTCACACCCTGTTGCCTTTTTTTGTGGTTGTTTTATATCTATCAACTGAATGGCTACTGAAATACCTCCTTCTTTTAAAAATTCTTTTAGCTTCTCCAGAGCATAGGTATGTTTTTCAGGAATTATTTTGGAAAGAGAAAACATGTTTGGAAGAACTCAAGGTCTGAGCCCATCCCTGAAAGAAATGTTTTGCGTAACTTTAAAACATCAGTTAAAGAAATGCTGCAGTGTCCCAAAACAGTTTCTTCCTGTACATAACATCTGTTGGTGGATAGCTTTTTTCAAACATATAACTCAAATCTCCTTTAATAAAACTTAAAGCTAGTCCCAGTCTCTGTGGACAGGGGCATCCATATGATTATTCAGTTTCCTGCAGAACAGAATGATAATTCCCAGAATTTATAGCAAGGAAAGGGAAAATATGTGTAAAAATGATAAGGACACAGATACAAACTTAGCTTTGCAGTATTACTGCTGATTTGTCAATGCAAGCAACCCAGGTATAATCAAATTGGGATACTGATCAACTGAGTTAATTGTACTGTAAAGATAAAATATAGCCTGGAAGTTATTTTAACAGCTTTGCCAATTCAAACTTATTGACATGTTTGGAGATGAATAATAAATCAGCAAAGACTTGATTTTAGATAACGCTAAATTGGCCTATATCTATTTCTTCTGATATACGGAAATTGTACTTGAAGTAGATAAAATGAAAATCATTCTGATACTATTTCAGCTGATTTATGCTCTTTACCTCCGTTGAATACTCACAGAAATATGGTATCAAATTCTCAAGGAAATATTCTTAATTTATCTGTGAGTTAAAACTCACAGACACAGGGTGCATTACCACTGGATACTTGAGCTCTACATTTCCACAATTAGACAAATATTTCATGTTATGTTTCTATAATTTATGTAGATTATAGCTATAGGCTCTATTTACCACATTTAAACTTGGCTGGTTCTCCAGAGACTTCTAAGAAACTAGTAATTATTAGCTTATCTTCTTTTAACACCCTGAAGGATAGCTCCATTGGTAAGCTGGGAAGTTACTTTCTAACTTACAGGTAAATAGAGATGAATAAAATGAATGGACTAGATTAAAATATTTAGTCCTTGCATAGAGGAAAAATTTGTATTTAAGATTGGTAGTTGCTTTTGAGATGACAATACAAACAACCACAGTTAGCAGGATTTAAAATAATTGGTATAAATAGGTAATATATTTAACCAAAGAACTAGTATACTTTTAATAAAATAAAAAAAATTGGCTTTTGATCTTGTGAATTAGTTGCAAAACTAAACATCAGGTACTTGTATCTCCTGTAAACTGCAATCATGGGTTATTTTCAGCAGGTGCTTTTGAATTTGGTACATTCTTTAGAGCTTCTAAAGAAAAGGTCTTTGCCATTATTAGTGAAAGAATTAAAATTACATCATAGCATTTTAAATGTAAAATACTGGTTTACCTTTACTCTAAGTTATGCAGCTACTGAACCTGTGACTGCTGATAATTTACAAAGCAAAGATTTCCGTCACACGCAGAATCACAGAATTGCTGGGGCTGGAAGAGACTTCTAGAGATCACTCAGTCCAATCCCCTGCTAAAGCATGCTCCCTGCAGTAGGTTGCAAAGTAGGCATCTGGCTGGGTCTTGAATATCTCCACAACAAGGAGACTCCACAACCTCTCTAGGCAGCCTATTCCATGGCCATATCACTTTCATTGTAAACAAGTTCTTCTGCATATTTGTGTGGAACTTTTTATGGTCCAGTTTTTGGCCACTGCTCCTTGTTCTATCACATTGTGCTGCACTCTTTGTAAAAGATCCCTGTCTTTTTTGAACAGGGGAGCTCAGAACTGGACGCAGTACTTCGGATGTGGCCCCACCAGGGCAGAGTAAATCTCAGGTAACATGACAATGCAAATACACTCACAGCCACTGAGTAAGCACACAGGAGATGAAAAAAGCTCAATTTTCTGTAGACTAGACTGTATTCTATATTTGAAATGGTTATCTTAAACCCATGAATTACTTAACCAGTTCTGGGAAGCATTGGACTGAGGAGGCACAGTGGAACTGCAATGCTGAGAAGCGGTAACGTTGAGCTCCTCTCCAAGTTTCCAGCTTTTTCCATTTTGCAGGATGACCCAGCTAACACAACTGCACCCACGTATCATTAACCCACATAACAGATGGTTTTTGTTATTAATGCTCCTCGTAGGCATCACGTGACAAATAGGCCAGGTCTTAACTTGTGAGATGACAGGATCCAGCCATTCTGAATACAACAGCTTCACCTAATGGATATTTTCAGAATGAAGACCTCCCCAGGTAAACTGCTGATTTCAAAAGGAGCAAAAAGTCGAGAAAAGAACGTCAGTATTGACCAGCGTTACTGAGTTTTATCAACAAGGGGGTGGCAGCCATTTTGTTCAGAATTTGAGAAGTGACATCAGGCTCTCCTAAGCACCGATCCTTCTGATGACCGCCCTCAGCAGCAGGCGGCGGGGCGCTGACGCCGTTTGAATCGCGGCTGCGAAGCCGAAGCCTCGGGAGAAGCAGCGGCCCCGCGGGGCACCGGCACCGCCCCGCCCGCCGCCGGTCGCGCCCCGAGGAGGCGGCGGTCCCCGCGCGGCCCCGCGTCTGCCCCTCCGCTTCTAACTGGCGCCACCGTCGTTGGCTCCGCCCCCTTCCCGTTTCGGCTGCCGCCATGTTAGAGAGCGGGGAGGGGGCGGCGGGGCTGCCATAAAGCGAGCGGACGGAGGGGGAGCAGTAGCCGCAGCGGGCGCTGCATGGAGCCGGGCGGGGGTGGCGTGGTGGGCGAGGAGGAGAAGGCGCGGGCTGTCGCGCTCGCTTTTCGGCGATAGGAGAGAATGGCGGATGCCGCGATCTCCAGCGGCGGCGAGATGGAACCGGAGCAGCATCAGCGGACGGAGAAGAGCGGCACGGGCCTCCTCGGGGTGGAGAGCGATAGAGCGGGAGCCGCCGAGGACACCACACAAAATGGCGGACGGTCTGAGGAGGCGCTGCTGGTGGCTGCAGTAGCTGCAGAGGACGAGGTCCCCCCAAACCTCATCACGACCAGCAGCAGCAGCCAGCGCAGGAGCAGCGTCCCGGCGGCACACGACCAACAGCCGCCGCCCAGCGACGTGCCGGGGGGGCCGCCCCCTCTCCCTAAGCCCCCAGAAGACGTGCCTGTTAGGAGGAACTTTCAGATCCCCAGGAAGAGCAGAGAAAAGAAAGGTCGTTCCTTCCCATTCCTCCTTTCTCTCCTTCGCTTCTCTCTTCATCTTATCCATTAGGCAGGCTCTTTGTGCACCTCACACAGCTGCATGCAAAATCCTGCGGGTGTGGAGGAGGCTGTGGCATGGCTCGGAGCAGCGAGGCTGCTGGGGATACGTTTTCTGGCACCAGAGAGGCTTGTGCATTCTTTCGTCTCCTCACCCCTCCCTCTTTTCCGTTTGTATTTGGCCACGAGGAGGAGCATCCCATCTCGGCTCGAATCTCAGACCGCTGCTTTACAAAAGACGGACGAGGCGGATGCGATCCGGGTGGGCTGGAGCGCAGGTCCCGGCTCTGCTTCTGGAGGCGCACACAGAGAAGATGGTTCTCTGGGAACGGACGCGTGGTTCGCTTCTCTTCCCCCTGTCCCCCTCTGGGCAGGAGGGGGCTGTGATCCTCGGTAGGGTGGTCAACTACCGCACACTGAGCGGCGTTTCGCCTCAGTGACGGTGCACGGAAGATGGTTCTTGTCGAGTGAGATTCCTCACTTCGCAGGCAGGAAACGGCCGTCTCACGTTCACGTGCCTCGTGTTGGAGGTTTTTCCCAGCGTCCTCGGTTGGTTTTTTGCTTTTCCAGTGGCTCTTCCTCTGAAAGCCTGTGGTGTTTTCTTGCTTTTCGCGAGACTCCACTGGCCTCTGCTTATCTGGTCGTTGTTAAGTGCTGCTGTAGATATGTCTTTCTCCCCAAAACTTGTTTCAGTCCTTGACCCGTTATGACTTGGGGTCGGTGTCTTAGTATCAAAAAATAGCAGTTCGTATAGATTTCTAGTTCTTCAGAGAAGAGTCTAACATGTAACTTCTTGAAATGCTTTCTTCTTTAAGGAAGAGATGAAGGTAGGTTTACTTCATTATCCCATTCCCTCCTGTATTTGGCATTAATTTTCCTTTTCTTCTTTTATTCCCTTCTTCACCATTCCCATTTCTTGAGGGAGCGTACCACTGGCAGAGGACTGGGTTGATATGGAGGAAAAAAAAAAAACAACCCAAAGAACCAAACATTCATTGCTCATCTGATGGAAAAATGTCTGGATAAAACATGGTGTTCCTTGTGCTTCCTTATCTCAAAACCAAGTGTGATTATATTTGAATACCTTTAAATGTAACACAGAAATGTTTAATACTAGAGACGTTTGAAGTTCCTTTCTAACACTTGGTTCCAGTGTGAATGAAAACCTATGAAATACCTTTGTACGTCATAATTCATCATTTGCCTCTGCACCACCATTTCCTAAGTGCACAAAAAACTTTAAAGTAATGTAATTTCAATCATCAGACTTGAAGACCTGTCTTGCTCTACTTCTAAAATTGACTTCTAAATTTAAGGTTAACTGACCAGTTCTTAAGGTCTCACTTTTTAGTATACTGAGTATACTTTCTTTGTCTTCCAACTTCGAGAAGCTTCTTGGAAGCTTTGTCTTTCATCATGCTGGTGATGCCTGAGTACAGACTTCATCTTGCCTACACCAGTTGCAGGCTTTTGATTGCTCTGTTGGTCTTTTCCCACATGATACTGTATCAGAACTGTGAGGTGATGCTTCCTTGGCAAGACTTCTGAAAGTGGGCAAGCATGAAAATTGGTTGCTTGATCTTTGAGAATCTTTTGGAAGAAGATTTAACAGTACATTCATCATTGTAGTGGTATGTGCTTAAGAGATGCAGAGTAGCAGTATTCAAATACATCTTTTAAAATAAGAATATGAGTGTAACGTGTCCCTTTCGGAATAGCTGGTTTGGAAGCTTCCTCCGGTCTTGTTTTGGAGTAGCTCTTTTTGTTTTGCTTTCTAAATCTCTGTTTTTAGTATTGGATGTATCATTTTGATGGATAGCTATTAATTATGTAAGAGTGTTACGTACAAACTATAAAATCTGTTCAGGATAAAATCTATTTTAAGCACGACCAAGTACTTTTGGAACAACTTTTGATTGTAAAACGCAAAAAACAAACAAACAAAAAAAAAAGCAAAGAAAAAAGAAAAATCATAGCAAACAGGATATATAGTTGCTTGTTCAACCTTTCTGGAATTCATCTTCAGCTGTTTTTGGAAATTAGTAAGGAACTGAGATTCAGTTGTGGAGAAGTGCATCTGGAAGACACATACTTCTTGAACCTAGCTGTGATTAGTTGTCACAAAATCTTCCTTCTTTTTTTCTTTTATAGTGGAATAATTCTGGAACCCGAACTTTATGCAAGATTGGCACTGGGATTTTGATTTGTGTGTGTTTGTTTGCCCACTTAAAAGCAAATTGTCTTTAAGTTGTTCTTGAGCATGAGCATGCAGTTTAGTAATAGACGGTTCGGCTCTTTTGAGTTTCTTAGTGCTTTCTAATGCAGTGCTTAGAGCTTGCTTTTCTGGCCTCTTCTAATTATCTGATCTCAGATGTCTGAATCTGTCCTGGACTTCAAAGATCCTTTTGTAATAGAATGAGGAAAAAATTGTTTCCAAGATAAACCACTGGAAGAGTGTTTCTTGTTTTGCTGAATGAACTTCAAGGTACCGGTCCTCTTATCAAAGCGCTGTTGCCATTGGCTTATGGGATTGCTCATTGGTTAACTCTCAGCACTTACTGCCATAGTTGACCAGGTTAGCAGATGAGTGCTCTTTCTCAGACTGAATGGGGACAAAAAGGTCATGCTCTTGTCCTTGAAAGTCCAAGTAGTTCTTGGTCAGAAGTCTATGTAGTCCCTTTTCTACTTACCAGCACTTGGTGTTTCATTTTGCTTTCTCTTTTTTCCTTCTAATCTTTTGTATCTTTGAGCTGAATATCTGCTATTCGCTACCTGCAGGTTCTACCTAGAGGTTTCATTAAGGAGTCCTTGTGATAACTACTTAAAACATTTGAGAGCAGCAAAAGACATTTGAAGTGGAGAATAATCATACAACTCCAACATTATGCTTCATTTAATAGCACTGATTCTTGATCTTAGTCTTAAGAAATGAAGATTTTGGAAAAATTAATCTTCACTTTTTTTTTTTAGTAGCGAGTGAACTTGTTTGTGAGTGCTAACGATCTGTAATTGGCTTATCTTCACTTATCAGGACTTCTGAAATGGACTGCGACTGTCTTTTTTTTCTCCATATTCTGACTTAAAAGAAAAACCTGCTACCTCCAAACTCCATTTTCTTAAGTTGAAAAACCAAGCAGCTGTAAAAGAGAAACTCAGCGCCTCCAGGGAATTATACACATGTAGACACAGTCTAACGTTGGTCCCAAGACTAAGTACTGTATTTACTAAACCTAGTTTCTACCTAAAAATACATATCTATGTCCCAGTATGCTGAGTGGAAACTAAATGGAAATGCTGTTTATTCTTATTTCTGCAATACACGCTGGCGAAAACCATTATAACTTATTTGTATGTGTTGTCACGATTAGCGTGCAGTAGCCTTTTATAAATTTTACACAAGTCAGTAAAGGTAGTAAAGCATACCTACGTCAGGTTTGTATGGTGAAAAATACACACATTCCCATTCTTTCAAGCAGTGTAGGGCTGGAGATAAACTTGATAAAGTCCTCCTTTGCGTATAAGCGTACAACTTGGTGCCTGGTGTAGGTGGTACGGTCTGGTGCTGCTCAGTTTTTATTTCTTGCTTCTGAACTCCTCTGTGAGATAGAAACCCTCATGTAGTGACCATGACCTTTTAGAAGATAGCTGCCCTTCACCAGTGCTTAGGCAGTCTCAAGACAACGGTGGATATAAGGTCTTGTTCTTGGACTCATTTGGTCAGTGGGTGGAATCAGTCTTAGTTTAATGTCTTAGTTTCTTTGTACCCAGATAGGAAAAAGTGAAATCTCAGAGTGACTTAAAAATATTTCAGTTTTAATCTATTTTTGCTATGAAAGTAGCAGCAGCACATTTAGCTTCAGTAGTATTACAGGTGAATTTATGTTGGATAATTCTTGTTTGGCGTATACATTTGGAGATGTACATGCAAATACAGATATTATTGAATAATAAGTAACAACAGCAATAAAACATTCACCCTTCTGAGAAAGTTAAGAATAAAAGCAGCACCTCTTTTTATAAAGAGAAAAAAAAGTCTCCAATGGTTCCGTGTTCTACAATTATGCAAATTTAGAGCCCTTCCTTAAATCTGTTGAGCACTGTTTGTATAGTAGTTCACAGTTCATCCTAGCTGTAGAATTGCTCTTTTCTAGGAAGTCTGTTTCAGTTCACTCATTAGAGCTTTACACGAAGCAAGTGATATTTGAACACATGGGGATGCAGTAGACAATGTTTGAGTTTATGGCAGGATCACAACTGATTTCATAGCACGCCTCTTCTGGTTTTGTGCCTGGGATGCTGGTGAGGCATGGCACGTGGTAATGAATCACTGAGTGGTCCTGTAGGGCTTTCTGCTCACCTGGGCTCAGCAGTAGGAAATAGGCTGGGTTTGGTGGACTGTGCATTTCTGGGAGGAAGGGGTGTGTGGGGGATGGTGTGTATGGTAATCATTGTTCAGGAAATAGAAAATTACCAATGCCAGCTGCCTTGGGCAGAAGAGGAGCTGGTGGTATGTAAAACCAGTGCTGTGTGATGCTAAGACAGATCTGAGGGCTGTTTATCATTCCATAGAATGAGTGGAAGAGGACCATAATGAGCATCTAGTTTCAGCTCCCTTGCTGTGTGCGTGCTGTGTTTATGTGGATAAGATTGCATTGGCAGTGCTTTTTCAGTGTGTCTATTTCCTTCATAGGTTTGCTTTGTGTTTTAATGTTTTCTCTTTTCTCTAAAAGTGTGTTTAATCTTAACAGTATATTATACAAAGTTTAGAAGTTCTTCCATTTCTGGTTATCTTTACTCCCATATTGCTGTCAGCCTTTTGAGATGTAGCTGAAAGGTTTTCTAGATAAGAATGGTTTCTTAATTGCTTTCAGAGCTGTTTTAAAACCACTTGTTTGGTGTTGCTGGTGTTGGAATGGTTGCTGTATTTTGATGGACAATACTACATCATAAAGTGTGTGCATAAATGTAGCTTTTGCTACGCAGTACAGGTGCATGCAGAAGCTGTGCAAACTTTGGCAACGCGTTTTTTCAGGAAGGTAAATTTGAACAACGAATGAAGGGATTTAATTTTAAACTTGTTCTTGTGAGGGATAGGACTATAAAGAATGAATGCGTGCAGTGTGGTTTTCCAGTAATAAGAGATTATCAGGCTTCTTAAAATAAAACAATATTGAATTTATTCATATTTTGCATAATTACCATAAGCAACAAACAAAAACTCCTTAATAGTTCTAAAGAGTTTAGCTGTGAAATTGTTTTTGATGTTTTTATTAGAGCAATTTGTTGCTTGTTCTTAATTAAGAGCTAATGAATTTAATTCAAGTTTTGTAATTTAATTAGTGTTTTGCAGTACTTACTAGATTTTTTTCAAATGTAAATTGAGACATTGAGGTGCTTCTCTTAAAACCTGAGAACTGGCTATTGAGGAGTAATATTAAGAACATGTAAAAAACTTTTTTTTTTTTTAAAGATGCTGTAATTGTTGGGAATTTTAACTTCAACTTTCTAGCCTGAATTCCACATTTTAAAAGTAATTTAGTGTTTAAAAAAAAAAAACCTGAAGTGGACCATGACTGTATCTTCATGCATTTACTGTCAACAAACTGGAAGATGTAGAATTTTTCAAGGTGTATATTGGTGCTTATTTTTTCTCCTTCTATTTTATAGCACTCTTTCAGCCAGTAGCTGTGGGCTCCCGAGAGTTTGATGATGTTGTGAAGATTCTGCATTCATCTTACTTGGAACCCAGTTCAGTGTCCAATTTTAACTACAGGAGAGCCAGCTTAGTTCATAGTGAGCTGCTAGAAAAGGAGGTAAGTATATTTCTGTTTTCTTTATGGTTATGGTACAGATCAAATCAACTTTGATACATTTTTTTGAGCTTAGAGACAAAGACCCAAAGAGTATTTTCTGCTTATCTGCTTCTTATCAAATTGCAAACCTGCATCCCTGGGAACATAAGTAGCTATTCCTCAGGCAAGTTTATTGCTACAAACGTATAAAATTTTACCTGAGATATTCAGTGAATAAAAGAAAAATTGTGTGAGGGATCCTTTTGCTCTGTGCATATTTTGTTTTTGAAATGTTGTTGATGTTACTTATTTTTAATAACCTGTAAAGAGGCTGTAGGGGCTTGTAAAGAAGTTACAGAGTCTTCTTTCAATGGCTTGATGCTGCCATTGAAATTTATGATTAAAATACTTTTCTGCTATGAAGTTTACTTAGTCTTGGTCAGTTTCCAAGAAGTGCCAACTCAACAAGTTGGTTCCTTGAACTTAGTAAGTGAAGAAGCATGGTTAGCTTGAAGGTTGTAGCACTTACCTTGTGTTTCTTAAATCCAGTCTTGGCCGTCTTTAATAAGTTTGGAAGAAGTTTTTGGTCCCCTGACATCTGTTTCAGATTTCGTGTATGGAGTGACAGAACGTGCAGTTGGTTTGCTCAAATTTTTATCTCGTGAACTCTGAAGTATTTTCTGCTGTTACACCATTTGTGGATCGTGGTTACAGATCAGGTGTATATGCTGGAACCACCTCAGTAGCAGTGAGGCAGAGCTGCTGAAGTACATGCACTGTGTAAAAGAGTATTGTCCTGTTCTCCTAAAAAGTGAATAAGGATCATTTCTGGAATTTCATAAGTGTTATGGAAGGCATTGAACAATATGCACTTGATGAGCATGTTACAAGTAACATTAAAATATTACTGCACAGGCTGCCAGAAGAGTGTTTTCCCCTGTCTCATTCAAAATCACCTTTTGATTGGTTTTGTGTGCTTGAATCTGCTAATGTAGATGGAGCCTTAAAACACTGATAGTGCAGTAATCTGTCTGTTTGTGCTAAGAACTGACTGTAATAGGTAACTTAAGAACTTGCTGTGATAGTTCACAGAAAAGCGCAGAGAGCTGAAATTTGATGGTCGCCTGGATAAAGAGCTTTCTGAAACCTATGCTTTTCTGATGGTTGATCGAGCTCAGGTAAGAAAACATAACTGTGTATAACCTTTCTTTTTTAATTAAGCAGTATTTTCTTTAACTGGATGTTTTCAGCACACTTGCTAATCTTTAAGCTACTCCTGCTACATTCAGCACTAGAAGGAGTAGGTGGATGAAAAGGATACAATATTATGTCACAATTTAAATCTTTCTTATTGTCTGTTATTTGTGGTGCCATGTTTATATGTCTTTATAAAAGTATATTTTCCTTTCTGATTTATGGATAGATTTTTCTGGTCTATGTGTGGGATTTCTATTACTTTTTTTTGTTTTGTTTTTTTGAGTAAAAGAAGAGCTTGCTTAAAAGTTATTTTTATAATGAAAACATGCATAATTTCCTTCCTACTTTTTTAAAAACAGACTGAGCAGAGGTGATCATGCTGCTTTCCTATGTATGCACAAGATTTAATTTCTGTTCAGTGGGCAAGAGTAATGGCTTAGCGTACAGATAAGAAGATACATAGATGCATTCTTAGGGTATTTCTGTGCTCCAAATTTGCCTATATAGATATATATAACCTTAATATTAGAAACATACTTTCTGGGTTTCCAGTCATATTTTTTTTAATGAAAATGATGGAAAGGGCTTTTTCTGCTACTGTAGAGCCAGGATTTTGTAAGTATTCAATCATATGGCAGGTTTGCATCTGCATTGTAAATCAAAAGTGTTTTTAAAGAAAATAATGTTCAAAATATGTGTTTAAAGCTTAAGATACAGGGAATGTGTTGTGTCTGTGGGTTTCTGTGAGTTGTTCTTGTCATTGCTTTTAGTCCAGCTGGAATTGTACTCTTGTTCAGTTTATTACTCTTTATTCTGTTCATGTTTTGGCTTTGTTGTTAGAGCTGTTTAAAAAATGTCTGTTCTTTTCAGATCCAAAGCATATGTGAAAAGGGGCTGCATGTGGGCCACTCCAAAATAGCAATTCTCGGCAGTCCTTCCATGGGTAACTGTCTTTTATTGTATGTGCTGATATCATTCAGTATGGTTTAGCAGATAAAGGCGATGCGGTTGTGTTACTGGTTTAGTGCTTCACTTCAGGAATATCACATGTGGGTATTTTTAGCAAAGCACACTGGCATCACAACGCTACTTTGTAACTCTGGTTAAAATCCTCTCTCAAAAGTGAAATGAAATTTTCAGTTGTATACATTTTAATTTTCATCGTATGCATTCTGTATTCCCAGTAAAACTGAGAAGCCGAAGAATTCATCCAGTCTTTGGCTCTCTGTGCTCACAGGCATGAGTGCTTTTATGACTGACTTTGTGAGTACTTAATATGTATCTATATGGCCTTGGACCACACTTGTAGTGATGTGGCTGTACTCCTTTTTAACTGACTTAATGTCCATTTTCTGCTGTGGTGCACATAATAATTAATACCACACATGGTACGATTAAATATTTCTTTTGGTGTCTAAGAGTTGTGAGTTGGGAATGTGCCTTTGTTCCTTTTCCTGATCTGATTATGAAAAGCTTTAGTGCCTTGTAGTGCTGCTTAAACTTCAGTGTAATGTGCTTTTTTGTGTTTCTGATACTCCTTTCAGGTATATATATCTCCCGGTATGCTGATTTATTGCAACCCAATCCTCTAGAAATTGGAGCAACTGGAGATGTGATTATTTTTAAAGTAATAAAGGTAAATTTATGTTATCTGGTCATGAAGGCTTATATTGCTCAGTGATGCAATAAAGGTAGTTTTAACTGTACTTACTGAACCCCCGCTCATACAATTACCTGCTTACAAAGAATGTAGAAGCATACCACGTTTAAAATTCAGTGTGTACTTTGAGTTTAATAAAGAATAAGAAATGTTTATGAAGGGGAAGAAATATGTTTTTTTTTTTTTTGTTAAACTATGGAAAGAATCTATTCTTACTAACATTTTTTTCAAAACCTATTTTTTTTTGCTTGCTTTTACTTCCTGTTATATGTGGAATGCTTTGCCATTTTCAGGGAAAATATTATGTTTGTAATTCTTCTGCTTTATTACAGGGAAAAATGAAGAGTATATATGACCACATAGGTATGAAAGCAATGGAATCAACAGTAAAGAGTGCTTTAGATCCAACACCAAAGCATGAGTGTCATGTCTCAAAGAATGCACATAAAGTAACCTCCTTGCTGGCTTATCGAGCATACGAACTTACTCAGGTAGTAGAAACTAAAGGATGTGTTACCTTACCTCAAAACTTTATTCAAACAAACCCCAGAATTATGGTTGTAAATTGCCTGAAGCATAGCTAATACTGAACATCTAAGTAGTTGTAACTAATACTTTAACACTGCAGTCTGGTTTGTATGTATTCAGTAGTAGCCCACAGCAGCCTGTGTTCAGTTACAGAACAGTATATCAGTCTCTTCTCTTTCCTTTATATACATGTACTTGCTCTCAGACTTGATAGAAGTCTCCTTGAGAGTAACTTCCAACTTTTTAGATGTAAAAGTTAATATTTGGTATAATGAATTTCAAGCTATTAATCTCTTTCCATTTCTTTACATAAATAGTTATTAGTTATCTTTTATGTTACTCCTGTGAAACAGTGCATCTTTCGGGGGAGAAGGATCACGAACTGTTAGTGTGTGGAATCTAGTTTACCAGATTTCTAATTTAACACTGTATTATGTTCTTGTTCTAGTACTATTTTTATGAATATGGCTTTGATGAGATAAGGCGAAGACCAAGGCATGTTTGTCCTTATGCTGTTGTTTCTTTTACTTACAAAGATGAAATTGTGCAAGCACCGAAATTTCTGCCCCCATCAAGGTAAGCTAGGAAATCAATTTTTGTAAGACTACATTCAACATGAATGCATAGCTTGTAGTTATCTAAACCAGTTCTAAATTATTAACAGTGCTGAAATGAATGGACGCGTCCCAAGTAGTTACTGTACTGTTTCTAATGCAAAGCAAGAGATGATGAACTGGTTTTATACATCAAGCTGGCCTCTGCAGGAAGGAGTTCTGCTGCTCTTCTCACCTACCTAACCTTCTTTACTAAGTAGAATCCACAAAGGAAATTTAGTAGAATAAATGCAGAGTTGTAATGATGTTCACAGCAATATCTTGTTTGGTATTCAAGAAAATATTCTGTATCTTTTATCTCTGGTCTCTTTACTGTTTATTTACTGCTTGTAGAGTGACTGTCTGTGTTAATTACTGATATAATATAATACCTATACTGGTAGGAAGGCATCCAGTTGTGGGGACTGTAGTTTTTAGTGCTAACAACAATTATCAGGGTATCAGAAATCAGAGAATCTGCTGTAATGGTAGCTTGAATTTGGAGAGTGTATTATCAGTTTTACTATTTTAGACTGGTAGGATATCCTTAGTATAAAATCAGAAGCTTCTGTCTCAGGCTAGTAATTCAGTCTCCTTTCTTTTTGTTAGATCAAACAGCTTCAACCCAGATAGAAGTACAGGTAAGAATGAATTGAAATGTATTACTTTGTGATTATAGGAATAGAAGGTAATGGCCATTTTTCCCCATGTAGTTTCATTTTTCTCTAACCAGAATGATTGCTTAGCTATGTTGATTGCCTGCCTAACTTTTATTCTGTACTATACTGATTGGAGGGATCTCTTCCTAATATCAGATGATCTCATAGACACCTTCTGGTATATCTTTTCTTACCAGAATAAATCAGAACTGAACAAAATGCTGTTTTTTTTTCCTCCTTTTTCTACTTTTAGTATGGCAAAAACTTTGGCAAAAATATCTTCTGTTTACAAATCTGCTTTTCAAGGACACTTCAAATAGTAGGATCCTCGACTGCTTTTCTTTTGACCATCATTCAGGCAAAACATTCATATATGTAAAAGTGATTGGCTGTTAAGGTAAGGAAGGAGGATATCATTGCATGGATGCTGTCAACAAAGATGTGTTTGTATGGCCACGTATAGGTAACATGCCAACCTGCTTTGCTCTGCTGAGATCAAGTCAAAACAAGATAAGATTGCAAAAGCTCTTCTGGTTATCTTTTGACATATTATTTAAGGTTTGCTCTGGTATTAGCAGGAAGTTTCCCTAAAACTGCTTTAGGAAAATCAACAGTTACTTTACTGCCATTTCCTTTCAGTCCCTCCTAAGAAGTGGTTTCACTTAGTGTTTCTTTTTGTTTCCGTCTTAATTTAGATAAATTTAACTATACATTATGGAGGGGACAGCTCTGGAATAAAGGCAAGCTTTTATGCCATGTTTCCTTGAAGTCAACAGCACGTCCTTTCCTTCCCTGCAAGCTGTGAGTATAATTGTTTAAGGAACAACAGTTTAAAAAATTGCTGTATTGAAACTTGTTCTGATAGACTAGGCAGATTTCAGGCATATTCAGATGAAAAATACACTGTGGCCAGACATTTCAAATATGTGAAAGTAGATAGATTCCTGAGTCATGAATGCCCAGAGCTGCTTTAAAGTTTGTTCTCACAACTCTTGTCAGCTTTTGGGTTTTTCTTATATTTTTGTTGTTTAAGTGACACATACTCTTTTGAAGCAGTGAACACCACTGGCTCACAGGGCAGCCTGAGGAACTGATTTTTACAAGCATGTGTTTGATAATTTCTTTTTTGTCAATAAGGACTGGACTGTGGAGGTCAAAGAAGAGGAGACTTTAATTGTTTTATTTTTCCCCAATCCAATCCCCCACCCTTTGTCTCTAGACCTGAGAAACTTGACCTGGAAAAAGCTGTGAGCATTGACCAATTGAAGAAGAAAATATCACCGCTGTTGTTCTATAAAGAAACTTACGTAGGGGCAAAAGAAGGTAAATTGTTCTATATTAATCTTTTAAATTCAGAATGTTTACTGAATTTGAATTTTTTTTTATTTTCTTCTTCTGACTTCTTTCTCCTCTCATGCCATGTCAGTGTTGAGAAATGGAATGTATAGTAGCCTTTATGAAATTGTGGAGAAGTCCCGTTCTGGCAGTCACTTGGAGGGATTACTTCAAAAGCTGGAGAAAGAGAAACTTGTAAGTGTAACAGATTTTACTTTTCCCTTTTGAGAATCATTTCAGTAACTAGTGGCATACTGGAAAATTTATGATCTTGCTGGTATTACGAAGCTGACACACTCCAAAACAGTGTTTATAGCACTTCTCTACCCATACTGGAATTAAGCTTACAGGCAGTAAGAGTATTTGGAGTGAGAAAATGTCTTTGGTTGTTTGAAGCAGTGTGCTTTTTTTTTTTTTGGTCTTGAAAACAGGTTCTTGTAAAACCGCTTCTGGACAGAGGATTTCTTCTTCTTCTTTCTCCTTGGCAAATGGCATCTCCTTATGGTACGCATTTTTCAGATTAGATGGTTGGGATGTGGATGGGTGGGTGTGAGGGAGTGTTGGTTCTTTTGTGTATGCTTGTGCGGGGCAGTGTTCTTTGTTTTGTTTATTTTTATGGTGTTCCGTAGGGGTTGAGTTATCTTTGGAAGCAAAGAGGGTCTTCTCATTCCCCACTGTTCTTATTTTCTCATTCTAGACCAACAAACTGGACGATCTCGCATGTTAAATGCATTGTTTTTGTTTCCAGAGCCCAGAGGTGTAACAAACTCAGGTAAGTTTGTTCACTGCTAAAATTGTTGTCTATGGGCTGATTTAAATGTTTATATTCTGCTTAAGACTTGGTAGTGATACACTGTGTCAATGTAAACCAGGAATAACAATTTGTTATGGCCAAGGTGGTGGTTTCTTGCAGGGAGCTGTTTTGTAGTAAATCTTGGTAAGCTTCTAGAGTGACCTTCTGTAAGGGATTATAAGGTGATTTAAACTGAAAATTGTGAGTATGTAGGATATAGGCTGCCACAAAGTGATGAAAGTGATCAGTTCATGACTATGAGCAGGTTGACTTTTAAGCAGGCTTTAAAGTAGGTTACTTGACTTCCTTTCCTTCCTTTTGGGTTATTTCTCCAGTCATTCCAAACTGTTTTTCATTAAGTGTGCATAATACAGAATATTGCTAACTAGTAGTCATTTATTTATAGGTTTATGATTTGATTTTAATTGTGAATTCCCTTTTCTTTTATGGCAGCACAAAAAAGTGTTCCATGTGGAACGCAGAAAAATTCTACTACTGTGATCTTGCACGAAAATCAGATCGTTCCAGAATTCACAAAGTTTATTCAGTCTCTACATTTTGCTTTAATCCAGTCTCGTAAAGACGCTACTGCTGATTTCAATACTGTTGTGGAAAAGTATATAATTGAGTATTTGAGGAGATGCAATAGTGGCTTTGGAAAATATAGAGAATTTGTCTTATATCGGTACGAATCACGGTTGGATGACAAAAAATTTCTTTATCCTGCTCCAAAAAATAAATCTCACATTGATAGCTGCCTGCAAAACTATATTTTCAGTTGTGCAACATATCAGCTACCTGTTTCTAGAGCTAGGGAGCTGATGGAGGGAAATCGAAAGCATCAGCAGTTCAGTCCCATCTCAGATTATGAAGCTCCAGAAGAAGATTCTGAGTTTGGGAATGTGAAAAGTGGGAGAGGAATCCATGCAAAATATGAAGCAGCTGCTGCCAAGCGAAAATTCCCTCATCTTGGGGATTATGATCCAGATAGACTCAAAGACCTTATTAACTTAATCCAGTGTAGGAAAAAAAATGTAGGTGGAGATTCTGATTCTGAGGACCTTAGAAATAAAAGTGGACTGAAAAGAAAACTGGAAAGACAGCCTGAAAATTTGCCAAAACACTTAAAAATGAGTGAATCTTCAGAAAATAACTGTCAATATGAAGGTAAGAAACATTTTGTTTAAAGTTACTCTTTAAGTATTGTAATTCACAGAATACTTATGATTTAATCTTAACAGATTTAATATTTGTGTAGTTTAATGTGTGGTACTAATAGAAATGTAGGTTGCCTCTTCCTAGAAGACAGTTTAGCAGGAAGGAAGACAAATTTCACCAATTTGTGTAGCTGTATAACTGCCTGAGACTTTGTAATATGGAGTACTAAGCACATTTTGATACCCTAGTGTTTCTGTTTGACTTCAGGCTTTGCACTGATTCCTTATGACTCCAATGCCCTATATTAATAATCAGTAAATGTTGACTGATTGTAAGCTTGAGAATAGTTAAGTTTTGAAATAGGGACTAAGGAAACATCCTTACAGTTTGGAGACATAATTTCTTTTGTACATGACGTATATCTACGTGCAAACCTCAGATAATTATCTTTAATGTTATATCAGTACTTAAGGTGTGCCCTTTACATGTTTCATTGGGCAGTGATACAGCCTACTTCAGAAGAGGGTGAATTGGGAAAAAGTGTAGCATGAAGAAGAGAGGGGCAGTGTGCACCAAGCTGCAGTTGTTGTGATGTGTAGGACTGGTTTGGAAGATGAAGAGATTGAGTTTAGAAAACAGTTTCCCTTTTGATGGATGTGTGTAGATGGAGAAGACAGAGGGTGGACTAAATGCTAAATCATGGGATTCTAATTTGGAGGTACTTGAAACTTGAGAGTCTTTGTACATTGTTATGTAACATAAGTGAATGCATTTCTATGTGGCTGTAATCAAAACAGTATCTGTTTAAAACTAAATATTGACCTAACATTTGTCAGAGGTACCAAATAGAAACATCTGTGGTTTGAATTTCCACATTTTTGTATAACCATGGAAATAATTTGTTTTGCCAAAAATAGTGCCTAAAAATACTGAGAGCTAAGTGACTAAACATGATTAGATTTGTATTAGCTGAATAGCATTTAAATAATTTTGTATTTCCATATATGCTGAAATGAGCGAGAGGTTCATCAGGTACTTAAAGTTCTTCAGCTTGTCTCTTTCAAGGATGAGTAAATACCTGTGGTATGTGTTCGTTCCAGGGGATGAGTAGAAGAACAATAGCCCTGTTCTAAAGCTGTTTGGTAGATGTGGTAAACTTTTTTTAATCATGCTTAATCTAAGATAACTTGTGTGGTTAAAGATAAATACTCACCTGTTTTTGGAGCAACATCAATAGGAAGAAATGAAGTAAATGTTTTGTTGAAACTAATCAGTGATGAAAGCCTTGTAATATTCTTCATAAAATACGTAGATTGTAGGCTGGGAATTCTGTTTAAACATAAAATAGTGTCATATTGAATGACCTGAGAAAAATTACTTACCTGGGGAGGTTGTTAGCTTTAGAAACTAATATCAACATCTTTCTGTTTAAAAAATTTTCATTAAGAGAATAAGTGTATGTTTGCTGTATGACTTGTTGTTAATGAGTGAGACTTGAGGGTATGTGTAGGTTTTTGGGGTGCGTGTGTCTGGTTTTGTTTTAAAACTTAGTAATGGATTGCTTTTCTCTTTCGTTCCCTCCCTAAGGGGGCAGAACCTCGGAGCCACCACAGACTGTTTTCTCAATTATTTCTGGTCTCGGTGGACATGATACTGACTTGAGACATCAGGATGTATCTGACCCTGCTGTTTCTGACACACATGGCCTTGTTAAACTGCTTTTAGAAACAATAACTAATTCAGGACACTTGGATTCATCGTTGGCACGGTCTGTAAATCAAGCTTTAAGACTAAACACTGATGAAGTTGAAGAAGATGTGAGACAAAACTATGAATATGAATCCATTCCAGCACAGGACAAAGATGATCATGAGCTTCCTGATGCTGCTCAGGCTGAGCCTGTTAACTTTAAGGACCCACAGAGCCCTGCGATGCTGGAGACTGATGCTGCTTGCTTACCCTTCGCTATTGATGTTGACCTACGGTTCCCAGCTAATGAAGCAGGCCTTGAACACACGCTTGTTGTAAAAGTAAGTGCAACTGGCACGTAGGTTAATGCTGTTAGCAAACGTACTATTTTCATAAGTATTATGAGAATGAATAACAAGACCAAATTTTTATATACATAAGAGCTAACTTTTCTGTGGAGAAGCTTTTGTTTTTGGTAGGAGAACATCTGAAAAAATAAGATATTTATTCCTCATTCTTTATCTGTAATAAAATTATAATCAAGAGGTTAAAAGCAACCATGGTCAGTCTTCCTCACCTCTTATTTTCCAGTAAGTGTAATATGCTGCTGCTCCAGCAATAGGAAGCAAAATTCATGTCATTCTGTAGCTGACTGCTGTATATAAGTGTTTTTTCATGTTTGCTGAGACCAAAGCCTTGCAGTTGATTTTAGCTTCTATAGTATAGTACTTGGGTATTTTATTCTGGCTCTCACTTTGAGGGAGACAGAGGCAGACAGAGAGGTGTCTATGTGTGTGTGTATATATTTTTAGCAAAAGGAACAGGTATACTGTTACTGTAATAGAGCTTAAATGCTGCCTTCCACCTTCCTCCTCCTAAGGGTTGGTTTTTGATCTGACTAAGGCACTGGTATTTTCTGAACCTGTAACAAAGTAAGGAGACATTTGAGAGTTCTTTCTCTAGTTACTGCCTAGATGTTACTTTTCCTGAGAATTGGTTATAATGCAGCAGGAGTCACTTTTGCTTATGGACTCTCACAATAATTTGAGCAGGCCATTAATGATTGCATGCTATTTAGTTGTGGGGCTCAAAAATGATAGGTGGATGGCAGCTTTGACATTGTTCAATGTTCATAGCTCTCCTCTGCTTATAGAATGTTCCTGTATTTTCCTTAACCTTGCAGATGTGATAGGTGGTTTGAATGTGACAGCTTGTTCTGATTATGAAGTCCTTTTGCAGGCATAAAGGAGCTTTTTTTGACCAGGCTCCTCCGGATCTAAGTTGAGATCCTTTCTTGCTTTGAACTCTTTTCCCTTCTCCCACAAATGCAAATAAAAAAAATAAGTAAGTTGGTCAGAGACAGTATAATTTCAAACTTTCTTCAGCCTGTCTTCTTACAGGAAAGAAACTGAAAGAAATTGAACCATGCTCTATTTAGCGCATGGTATTTAGAGATGGCTGTGGAGATATCTTAAACAAGTGTAGTTGCTCTAAGGAAATAGAATGAGAACTGTATTTCATTTTAATAATAGCACTCTCTTGTGTTGGTAGAACAAATTGGCAAAATCAAGTCAAATTGTCCTTGTAAACTCAAGATGCTTTATAGATTCTGGAGTACTTTTAAAAATAGCCAAAAAATAAAAAACCAAAAACCCACACCACAATGATAACAGCTTACCTTAGATAACTGTTTCTGTGGTTTGTGGTAGTGAACTTTCCTAGTGATGGAGCTTCAGGAAGTAATTCTTGCTGCACAACCATCAGACATCCATTTGGTCTAATTTTAGTCCTTGCTCCAGTTTCGGGAATTAGTCTTGGCCCAACTTTTCCAAAGTGTGTTCCACTTCCTACTTTATAGGAGCAGACAGGAGAGTACCATTCACTTGTGAACACAAGTGAAAATCCCCCAGTTCTTACCTTTCGGTCCTGTACCATGGAGAAGGAGTTGTGTTTGTTCCTGTCTCTCTGGCAGTGTCTGAACAAGACAAGAAATGTGCACAGTGGAGGATCCATCATGTTCTGCGGATATGAAAGTTGGTTGGGGAGTTGTCTTCATTTGGGAGCAGAGTTTCTGCATGCCTGTTTCTCTTTATGTGCCTTCTTGGTGCAGTTGGATGGAGTAGACGTGTTCCATGCATACTTCTCACAATACCATGCAACTTCAGTTAGACACCCTTTCAAGAAAGCCTTGTGCTTAGGGATCAGAGTACCCCAGTTGTTCACATTTCTGTACAGAGTGGTTTTTCTGTGGTCTCTGTTACTGATACTTCCACACAAAGCCCAGTTTCTTAATCGTTAACAAGGAAGAGTTTGTCCTACCTGTTTTTGTGCTCTTGCTTTTAACAGTCTGGAATGCTAGATGAATTTGGTTTACTTGTGAGTTTAACACTATTTGAAGATTCCTTTAGTCAGCTATCAAGACAGCAGCATAAAAATGGTGAAGGAGCGGGTGTTCTTTTTTTTTTTCCTTTTTTTTTTTTTTTTTCCCCTCCCCTCTTTTTGTTTCCCTCTCCTTCTTTCCCACAACTTCTGTACTCTATGGTATGTGCTTATGACTGCCTTATTTACTTTTGGCATCTTTGCTGAGTCTGTCACTGCCTTGGAAAGAATCGGACAGGTAAATGAAATGCAGCAGTACCTGATGTCAGCATTTCTAACTTTGACTTGATTTGACCAACAGCAACATTTCCAATGTGCTGGTGAACATGGGTGTATTCGTATCATTAGCTGTTCAGTAGATAAAGGCTTAATAAAACAGCTGTAAACTGAGAATTTGTATCTTCTAGGAAGCAAGTACTGGAAGTGTAAGTAGCTTTGAAGACTGCAGTCCCTGTCCTAGTACACCTGTAGAACATGTTTATCGCAGGCATCACTCCAACTCAAATAACACAGAGGTTGGAATGCCCTGGAGACTTATTCCAATTACAGGTAAGATGGCTTTAACTGTTACCTTGCTGCACATAGTGAAATGATAACGTATTCTAAGGGTTTGTAAATTTCATAGATCCCATTCTTGGATCACCTGTTGGTACACAGGCATGCAGATATCCATGCAATTGTTCCTGCTATTTGAATAATAAACAAATCTACTGGATGAGAACAGATACTTGTGGAAAAGTACTTCTCTGGGTACGGAGTGATGTAGTTTAGAAATGTGAGTACCTGAGTATTTATCTGGTGAAGTGCATAACTGCTTTGAATTCTGCGTTTGAACTCAGTATGTTTTGCTGAAAGATAGGATTGATGAACATAATTGCAACTAGTAATTCAGAAAAGTCATGAAAAACGTGTTATCCTTACAGAAAGCTGTCTACTTCTTACTGCATCACATGCTTCTAATAGAGGTGCCTTAAAGTCTTTGCATCTAAACATTTAAAACTTAAGCTTATAGAAGAAGCTTCTTGTTCTAGTTCTTGATGACTCAACAGTACCAAGTCTTGGGAGAACATAAAATAATGGATTTTGAAGGATGTGGAAACTGGACTGTAGGAATAGATGAGAAGTTGTAGATTCAGGGCTATGAATTGAGGCCTCATGAGTAAACCCACACAGACAGTGTTAACTGCATTCTTTGAGTGAAAACACTCTTATTTCTGATCTCCTTTGAGGAATGTGGAAATCTCTGATACTTGTGATATTTATCTGGTTGTGTAGTTCCGTGGCTCCTTTGTGTGCTTGGCTGAGAAGGGAGGAAGGAAGAAAATAGGTTTCCTTCTACAGTATGGTTAGGCTTTTTAAAGAAATTATAGGATTGATGTTCTCTGTGTTTTCTTTAAGGGCTTGAGGACTGTAAAATTGTTTGGATAGGACATTATTTCTTTTCCTGCTGCTGGCTTGGCCACTGTGCATATAGGCGGATGTGGTTATGGCTGCTGAGCTAACTAGCATGTGATTACAGGATGTGGTTCTTGATACTAGAGGGGTTTTTGTAGAAGAAATTTTCTTCAAGATCTTCTGAGAGGGGAATGTGCTACTTCAGAGATGAAAGAGGTTGTCTTGAGCATGACTGGATTTGAGTTTCTTGAAATCAGCTCTCACTGCAATAAGTATTGACTGGCTCTGTAATGTGATCTTGTAGAAGATGCAATATACAAAGAAACTCTGCTAATGCTAACTGCTGCTCTCATTCAGGAGGGATAGGAAAAGATCAGGAGGACCAGCTGGAAAAATATGAAGATAAACAGGTGAGAGAAGAGTATGTGCTGCGGGGGTTCCGTATGTCATTACAGTCTGAACTACTGAGCAGCTTTTATTCTCACCTTAGATTGAATTTTCATCAGAAAATGAAATCAATAATACGCTGTTCAGCAAATGGTCTCTCTTTACTGAAGTACATCAGGAAAGCTATAGAAGAGTCAAAAAGCCTTTGATGTCCTGGACAACTGGCGCTTTTAATTGGGCATATATTTCTATTTAATGTCTTCAAGAGGGCTTTGAAATTCCATTAAAAAAAATTAATATTCTGTAGTATAACTTAAAGACAGGTTCCTTTCTTTCTGAATCTGATGGCTTTCTAAAGCCAGAGGATGAATGTGTGGCTTCTTTTTGGTTTGGTTTTATAGAAAGGAAGTTGTAGAAAGGAATTCAGAGAACATCAGTCTTTCTCTTTCATCCTTGCACAACTGCAGAAGAGCAAATTAGTGATCTCTTTGTTTTCTCTTTAAATAAAAACATCTTTTGATACAGAGCTCATTGTTCAGCTGAACTTAATTCTAAGAACTCTTAATAGTTCGTGAGGTGTGAAGGGGGTTGTCTTGCATGTTGTCTTCCTAACAACATCAGGAAGTGTTGGAGGGGAGTCGTTCATAGGTTCCCAACTCATTTTGTCTACTTCTGTATCATGATATTGCTCATTTCTTCATGATTGCATAATCTAAACTTCTGACAACAGCAAGCAAACCTCAGTCTTATTTTTGAAGGCTAACTTAGTTGCGCATGTTTGAACTAATCCATCCCAACTTGACTTTGATTCAAACTGGGAGCTGTTCTTTGAGACACTCAGCAAAAAATGATATTTGTTCTTGCTTGTACCTTCTCTTATAAGAAAAGATTAATACCTTAATAAACATTCTTAAAGTGAAGGCTTTTGATGACATTCATCTTAGATACTAAGAAATAGGATGCTTTCTTTGTCATGTGTATTTTGACTTTATGATTTCAAAATAGACTCCAGAGT
Source organism: Chrysolophus pictus (assembly GCA_037305975.1). Classification (NCBI taxonomy): domain Eukaryota; kingdom Metazoa; phylum Chordata; class Aves; order Galliformes; family Phasianidae; genus Chrysolophus; species Chrysolophus pictus. The sequence goes on from CM074587.1 coordinate 11,607,889, forward strand.
GGAGTTGCTGTAGAAAGAATTCTTCTAAGCAGTGAAAAATCTGAGTCTTAGTCTGCAAGTTCTTAAACTGCTCTTTTTTCTAAGGTTGCTTTCTGGCAGGTCTTTTTTCTTGTTTATTTCACATATTTAGTTACGGAGTATTACTGAGGAAGAATATGAAGTCATAAATCATGCTTTAAAAGCTGTTGAATTCTGTATTTGTGTTTTACTACCTGCTGTGTGCTTTTTTTTCCTGTGTGTGCATGAAGATTTGTGACCCAAAGGTGTATGTCTATGAAGGGTACTGCCTTCAGAAAATTCTATTTCAGTCAAGGCAACTCTATTTTAAATTACAAAATAAACTTATACGAATACATTGGATTGGTATTTATATCCAGCAGCATATCTTTCTGTTAAAGGATCTTTACAATTTTTTTATAGGTCTTAATCTCTTCCCTTTCTCCATCTCCCCCCCCGCACTCCCTCCCTTTTTGTTTTTAAAGCAATATTTATTTCCAGAAAACTAAATAATAGCATTTGAAGAATAACCTAATCAGTCTGTGTTCTTAGTATGTATCGTGAAGACTTTTCCCTAATCCCATTGTTACAGAAACTCTCTTAAATAAGCATGAGTGAATTATATATTTCTTCTTTCATTGGTAAAATTGGTTCGTAACTGGCTGTAACAAAATGTAAGATGTTACATAAAAATATCCCCAAATTTAAAGCTATAGCATTTTTTAATCTTCCTGCTAAGAGTTCCTTGCAATACAGTATTTCTTAATTACAGGAGTGTAGGTTAGTAAGTGTTCAGTAGCTCAGTTATCACATATGTAGCCTCAAGTAGCTTACATCTGACACAAGCTCAAAGTGACTTATTCTGTTAACATCATGATTGGATACTGAGTTTTCCCAAGTCTTCTAAAATTAAACTGACGTGCGTACGGCAGAGGAAGGTGATGACAGTACCTTCTACTGAGCCATGGGCTCTGTGGACTGTTAGAAGGTAAAGAAGAAGAAAAAATGAGCTCAATCCTTCCAACGACCATTGACAGCTCGAGAGAAGTGCAGTTTCTGTCTGCTTTCTCGGAAAGAGAGCTACCCCTTAAATGAGAGTGAGGAGGGGCGGATCCAGGCTCCACACCTTCCGGTCACTCAGGTGCCTTGCTTGCATCTGAGCTCTGTGGGTTTGCCCTGCCTTCTCACCTGGTGCTTAACCATTGGCTTAGGCTGTGACCTGGCAATTCTGCAATATGCTTAAGTATGCTAAAGACATAGAACAACAGAAAACCAGGTTCGAATTGAAATTGCCTGATTTATATCTGTTTATAGAGTTTTTAAAGAAAATTAGAAATTTGCTTTGACTGGAAGGTTGAGCTTTGAAGGATGAAGGAAGAACATGTAGTCTTATTGATGCAGGAAATAAAATAGAACACTTCTGGTTTCTGTAGAGGTATAAAGTAACTGTGAGATGATGTTGACACCGTGCAAAAGAAATCCTGCTAGTGGCAAATGTTTTGCTTTTGGATATGGATGGACTTCAGATTAGGGAGTGCATATAATTTCTAAATCTGATTCCAAGTCAACTCCGTTCCAGAAGAACACTAACTTTTAAAAATGGCTAATGCTGTTTTGGTTACTGCCTGTGCTACAGAAATCTGGTTTTCTGCTTACAACTTGATTAAATTTGAAGAAACAAAAACCAAAAGCCTGTATTTTTTAGGTTTTACTATATCAGTTGTCACTTTCAAACATGAGATGATGATGATTAACTCTTCCTATATAGGTCTGAAATCACCAGAAGAACCACTGGTGTATTTACCACCAAAGGATGCCTTCCCTAGTGACCCCCGGGTAATAAATAGACAGAGAAGTTCTGATTATCAGTTTCCATACTCTCCATTTTCAGACACACAAAAGGGGACAGCAGAAGATGGACTTTATACAAGACAAGTGGAGAAACTTGAAGATGAATGTGAGCTAGCAGATAACCCTTTTACAACACAGCATTCCATAAGTGCAATAGTAGAGACTGTAATATTAGAAGAATACAGTCTCTTTGTAAAAAAGATTCAGGAAATTTTGCAGGAAAAAAATATTTCTTATGTGAGTGGTATGTTCACACCAGTCATCTTGGGCCAAGAGAGGATAATGAGATTTTCTGAATATGTATGTTTACAGACATCAAAGGTTTCTGTGCAAGAATATGTAGAGACACTGAGTGAGAAAATGAAGAGTGTTGTTTTGTCCTCTTCGTGCATTAGACATACTCCATCAATTCATTGTAGTCCTGAATCAGCAGAAGTAGTTCATAGTGCTGCACCGAAACCTCCACCCAACATGTTACCGGTCTGCAGGGACTCTGACACGACGCTGTTAACAGAGCCATCATGTAACAGTGTGGTGGAAGATCTTGATTCTATTGAGCAGCAGTCATCAAGCTTGCCCATAGTGAAGGAGGAAGTAGAACACATGAATGCTAAAGCAGAAGCTGTGCTGACGTCTGATCAGACACCTTCCAGTGGTAATTTGATGGAGTCACCAGAAAAGACTCGGAAATCCCCGGAGAACATAAACATTGCAACACAACCAGCTCTTTCTGATTTTATCAGCCAGTTAAAACCTGAAGTATTTAACAGTTTGGTTGAAATTATTAAAGACGTACAGAAAAACATTGTGAAATTTTATATTCATGAAGAGGAGGAAAGCATTCTCTGCAAAGAAATCAAGGTAAATGTGTTCCATTTTAGCCTCTCTGTTGTGTTTAAATAGAGTGGTGTAGCTTTCAAACCAGAATTTATAAAACTGGACTTGAAACAAAAGGGAGTCTAAAATGTGTTTCACAAAAGTTTGAATTGTTACAGTGAATTGTGAAAACAGGCTGCCCTGCCACAGTTCTTGTTTGAGGCTTTGAGACAGTCTTGATTTGGCATTTACCTAATTCTTATTATTTGAAAAGCAGAACTGGTTGGAGTTTGGGTTTTTGTGCAGGTGCAGCCAGAAGGGTTAGGCTTGTGGGAGGTTTTGGAAAGAATATGATGATATTTTCATGTATCCTTGCTAAGATGTTATGTGTGGTGGTGTGTTTTTTTTTTCCTTTTTTTTCCTCCCTTTGGTTAATAGTCTAGGTAGCTTTAGTGATTGCTGTCATTCTGTATTTAAATGTGCAAGATGAAAGTTGAAAGTGAAGTCATAAAAATTCCTGTTTTCTTGAAACTTCATGCAGTCTTAATAGTCTGTCTGCTGACCACATACATGCTACTCTGTAAGATAGACTGACCTGCTAAAGTAGCCTGTTCCTGTGCTGCTTCTGCTTAATGTATCAGAAAGACAAAAATAGTTGTCTCTCTTGAACTCATTTGAATGGGAAACATATTAATGTTGTCATCTTCTGGAGAATGTTTTGGTTTAACTAGCTTTTCCCTTTTTTTTTTTTTTTTCCCCCCCACCATCTCCTTCTGTGGTGTCAGGAGTATCTTACTAAGTTAGGTAATACAGAGTGCCATCCAGAACAGTTCCTAAAAAGAAGAGCTGCTTTAGATAAACTGTTGATAATTATTCAAAATGAAGACATCGCCAACCTCATCCATAAGGTACTTCACATAAGTAAATGTGTACTGCAGAAAACAACTGTTAAAGCATAGCCAGAAGAACTCACTGTGAGTAAGGCTACTCTCTTAATATTTAAACAACAGTCTGATTAGCTGCCTTTTCAAAGAAACAAAATTGTTTGTGGTCATGCCTAGTCCTATTACATCATATACCCGTAACTACTTCTACCTACACACTGTTGGTAATGAATACTTCTGGTGCATTTTAGCAATCAATAATTTTTCCTAGCCCTTGTTAAGTTCTGTTGAGGCTCCAGTAGTTCTGTTTTTAGTTCTCTACTGCTGTAACAGCAAGTGAAGGCAACTATTAAAGTAACATTAGGTATCCCTGAACCAACACCTGTAATGTTTTTGAGAGCACCCCCTAAAGCAAGAGATCAAAAATAATTTTTAGATATGTTTTAAAGTTTAACAAGAAGATTCCTTATCTATTTTTTAGCTATGATCTTTGTTTTCTTTTCCCTCACATACCTCTCTTGATTTTTAAACAGGTACCAGGCTTAGTAACTTTGAAGAAGCTTTCTTGTGTCAGCTTTGCAGGTGTCGATAGTTTGGATGATGTGAAAAATCACACTTACAATGAACTCTTCATGTCGGGTGGCTTTGTTGTGTCAGATGAATCTGTCCTTAATCCAGAGAGCATCACAATAGGTAAGTGTGATGCTTTCTGGAGCTTTAAAAACACAGACAAAAAAAGGCAGAACTGTTAAGATATGAGAAAACTGTCATACTCCTCTAGAGATGATATTGTGAATTTTTTGGAGAACCTGAATCTTGTACTCACTGGCCTGTCTGGAGAATGTGTGAACATGGAGATCTTGGCTTTTGAAGTTTGTCTAGTATAATAGAGGGCCTTTTATTCCTTACTCAGAACCATGAATAATGTAGTAAAAACATACTGGAAATCTGTGTTCTTTCAAATTTTCTTCATCTGAAATTTAATATTTATCTTTAGTTACCAATTCTCATAGATATTTTAAGAAGGCAGATCATGCTGACTGAATTCAGCTGTTTTGAAAGCAGATACCACTGTTAGGCTCCAAAACAAAACCCCTCTATTTTGGAATATTTTTGTTGGCTAATTATCTAGGAATAAAACCTAAAGTATTAGGACAGTGTTCATAGTTGTGTAACTGCTTTGGTGAAAACTAAAAAAAAAAAACAACAACAACTCTCCCCTTTTATGTATATGTTGAGGCAGTGTTTTTCAGTTTGCTGAGCGTGAAATTTAACTTTTTATCTCCTAAACAGATAAACTAAAACAGTTCTTACAGTTTCTGGAGGATCTCAATACCCCAGATGGAAAATGGCAATGGAAAATCCACTGCAAAATGCAAAAAAAACTTAAAGAGCTGGGGAGGTGAGCAGTGATCTTTCATAAACCAGTTGCTAAAATCTTCAGCTTTAGTTACGCTCTCAAAATCCCAATGAAGTAGAACTTAATGTTATGTCCGTCTTCTAACTGGATTTTAATATTTAGAGTGACCTTAAATCAAATGTTTAATATTTTTTTCCATCACAGACTGAATACTAATGCCCTGAGTCTGCTGACCCTGCTGAACGCCTATCAGAAGAAGCACTTGGTTGAAATTCTGTCTTACCATAACTGTGATTCGCAAACTCGAAATGCACCAGAATTAGAATGTCTTATCAGGCTTCAGTCTCAAAACATACAACAGCGACACATTGTCTTCTTAACAGGTTACAAACAAATATGACTATCTTTCTCCCTCTTATGGTAATAGGTGCTAACTCGTAATACAAAATCTCCTTCTATGTATTTAGAAAAGAATCTCAAGCCACTTTCAAATTATGCTGATAATGGCATAGTTGTTGCTACTGTTGATGACTTCATGCAAAATTTTACAAGTCTTGTTGGGTATCACAACTCAGTTAATGAAGAAGAGAACCCATCTCCCTCTGCTCAGGAAAGACAATCAGGTAATACATTAAAAACATTCATCGTTTCTTCAGCTAATTTAGAGATGTGGGGTGGAGGTCCTTGAATTAGTGTCTTTGTGTAAATGAATGTGATAGATGGTAAAGAAAACCCAGCCCAGCTCTTAAGCTACTGCTTTAAATGACGGGGGAACAGCAGCGGGGATGGAGCACCAAAGGAGATCTTAAATACAGAATTATAGGCTAACAAGGTATCCCAGAAAGCAGGCATATGCCAAAAAGGTGTAACTGTCTGTTTTCAGGAAAAGGATAAGCTGTCAATAAGATGAACTATCATTATGATGAGCTATTGTTAAGGTAGCTCAGAAACTGTAGACAAACACCTGAGATAGCAGTAGTTGTAGTCCTATAACTGTCTGATCAAATACTGACCTCCTGTATAACTTTAGATGCTGTTTTGACATAAACCCCACTGGAGTTGGGGTTTCCCAACACTAAACATGAACACAATGCTCAGAAGCTTTTAGCATCGGAATAACTGGAATCAGAGGGTTAAGTGTGTATGTTGAGTAAGTGAACAAGTGACAGAAGACCAAGACTTAAGTGATACTGGACTTGCAGACCTGAAGCATAACACTCTGTGAGTAGTGTATAGATTTTCTAACAAAAGTTTGTATTTCAATAGAATAGGAGTTTCTTTTTCTTTTCTTAATACAGTTCATATAGAAAATGATGGAAAGGATGAGGAGGACATGTCTCTGGATTCAGGGGATGAAGCATCACAAATAGAAATCTGCAGTGATGTCCCTAAATATGATACTCATTTGGAAACTTTGCAGACTGAGACTAAGAGCTCATGTGGAGTAGATGCAAAAGAGAGCTGTGTGTCAGAGTTATCTCCTGAAGCACGAAAGAGTTTGATGGAAAAGTCTTCTACAATTGACATGGAAGAGAGACAGCCAATTGCTCCGGTTTCTACAGCGCACTCTGCTGAAGGAGAAAAACACAATTCAGTTGAACGAGCTCCTTTCAATAACTTCCAGGTTTACAGCAGACCACTAAACATGTCTCATCAGTTCAGTCACTTTAATGTACTCACTCATCAGACTTTTCTGGGAACAACATACCCACCTTCTACAAGTCAAAGCCAAGAAGGGGGCACTTATTTTCAAACTGCTTACAGTCAGAGCATGGATACAGAGAAATCATCATTGCCTGGTGGTTGGGATAAAAACTGTGATTCTTCCAGGCCATATTCAAAACGGAAATAAACTTGTCTTTTTTATAAGTTGCTGTGGACTTCCTGTTTCTAAAATGTTGGATTAACAATTTCTATTTTATTCTGGAACAAAATGTTTCTTGTCCTTTATCTCAAAGTTTTTCTGATCTTATTTAAACCATGATGGCCTGTACCTGTTGGAAGTATCTGAAAATTGAAATAAATATATATTTTTAACATTTACTGTACTTGAATTATCTTGGTTGTTGGCACTTTTAAGTTTCTACATTTGTATTTGACCCTGTACATAGATTTCAGTTTGAAGTCTGTTTTAATGTAAAATTGAATGTTTGCCTAAAATATGTGAAATGGCGAGTTTTTTTAACTGTAAGTATCCAATTCACTTTTCTTTACATAAATCTCAAAACGTATGTATTTATTTGACACAGTTTTGTACGAATGTTTTTACATAGCTATAAGGCAGTGTAGTTATTTTAATGACTGGATTTTGGCAAAATACCTCAATTAGATTAACAAATGGTGCAGTTCCATTACAAACATGAAATAAACTCTTAATGCACAAGGGACTTGCTAACATGCTGCCTTGTCTGTGGTTTTTATGCTGTCTTCAAAATACAAAAGAAACATAGCCAAACTTTATTTCATAACTGGCAGTTCACTTTGTGTAATTATTAGGGCAATATCAGAATGATCTTAAAACTTGTATCTTCCCCTTATAACTACAGCAGTGATTGTTTTAGTGACCTCAGTAATTCAACCAGCCTCCTGCCCTACTTCAGCACAGTGATTCCTGGTGCTTTCTTGCTTCTTAGATTTGGTATTATTCTACATGTAGAGTTCTATCTTTTTTTAGCTTGACCTTTCAAATTTCACATGTGCTGAGTTAACCTTGCTTTTCTGAAGCAAGTCTTTATTTGACTCAGCTCATGCATCTCACTAAGGCTGCTGGATAACAGTGACTTGAAGGTACACAGCTGGGGTGTCTCAGTGCTACATTTGATACAATTCGTGTTTTTGCATATGCTAATGTGCTGACTTTTATGTTCACTGTTCTTGTTTTCAAGTTGTCTAAAATGGCATTTCTTTGCTGTTTTGTAATTTGGTCTTAGTGTTTGAATGATGGGTGGTTTAGAAATGGGTAATAGTATTGAAACTAAATAACTGTAAACTCAAAGTTAGTTGGAATGTATAGAATTGGTCAAAAATCATAGGCTTTAAAAAGAAAACACCATTCACTCTTGGGTATGAATGCTTGTTTCATTCACTTCTTTAAATTAAGGACAAACCATGACAAGACTGGTATAGCTGTTACCACTGCCCCTTACCACTTACATGGTAAGTACTCTTATCTCTTTATCAACAAACTGTGAATGGATTTTGTGAAAGACCATTTACCAAATCCATCATTAAGTATGGGCTCACGTAGTATGGGACTTGGCATGCAACTGGAGAGGACAGAGTCTGCTTTCATTCCCTTAGCTGCTGCTGGTAAGATACCTTTCATATTCTGTTTATTTCTTAGAACAGTTGCTGCTGGAAAAAACTCAGTTTGGAGGTTTTGTGGTATTTTATCATGTATCTCAACTAAAATGAATTCAGATTAGGCACCTTCTGCAGACCTCTAGAAGAAAAATACTTCTACCTCAAATTATCCTATATCTTGAAGCCCAAAAGGAAATGAATCCAATGTTTAATTCCAGCAGGAAGCATTGAATGCTGAGCTGTTCAGACCTTTGTTTTTAAGTTGGCTTCTTTAAACTGAATTCTGCTGTCACAGACTCAGTCCATTACCATATTAAGTGTCACTATCCTCTTTCAGTTGGGGTGTGAGACAGCATTTCTGCAGTGGTAAATCTGACAGGTTTAGGCCTAAGCTTACACCTGTCTTAATAATAAAGTACAATCAGTTTCCTATATTTAAAAATATCTACCCCCTCTCTTAAAGCCATTCACAATGAATTGTAAATCTTATTTATTAAAAAAAAAAAACACAGTACCACAAAAATCCATGTAGCAATTTTTTACAGTCTTTTGGTGTCTATACTAAGTGGATGTGTCTTCAGGCAGCACAAGGACTATTCTGAAAATGTAGTTAAATTAATTTTCATTCTGAAAAGTAATGTGACCCTGTAATCCTATCAAAAATTGCATAATAATTTATTTAATAAAAATAATATAGATGGTTCACAATTACAGTAGCAAAATGCTGTCCTTCTACATTTAAATAATTCATTACAGTCTTAAGTACCTTTCAAAATGGTGAAATAAAGTTCTCTTCTTGAGTTTTAACAGGAATTAGACCTGACTCCAACTCCCTTTGCTTCTGCAGGAGGCCCTGAAATGAATGGAATAGGAATGTGAATGCTTTGCCTCCTTCAAGCAGTCTGAACTAATAACATGCCACTGCTTTTAACTTTAAAACAATTTGTTAAGATACATTGCTTTTTAAATGCACAGTTTCAAGCAGGACAACACAATACGTTCAGAAGGGAAGGAATTTGGGTTGACAGGTACTGGCTTACAGTGCTAACATTAAATATGTTCTAAGGCAGCATTACTGTTTGACCTAGAACAGTGTCACAAGTATTAGGATGTGCTGCTGCATATTTATACACAAAAGCTAAAAGGTTCCCGCTTTGTTAATCGCTCTCACAGGTACTAGAAAATGAAGAAATCCTGAAGTAAAAACAGTTGGAACTGCATGATACGTAACATATAACAGCTCTGTATGAGTAAGCCTCCAGGTATTCATAGTTAGGCTAACAAAGCCATTCTCCTGGTTTCAAGTTTTCTGAAGTTCTCCACTGTTTCATAGCTAATCTAATGACCAAAGACTCCTTAAAGAGAGACTATGGAGAGAACAAAGGTGGAAGCAATGCATTTACTAAAGCAAAATTAGTGCAGAGAAATAAAGGTAGAGGTCAGGGTCCAATCATACACGATGGAAAAAAAATGGCTTAAAGACTAATGTTTGTGACTATGTACTAGTTTGCAGTATTCATTTTGACCTTAGTATGTATGCACATATATACTTATGCAATGACTTTTCACTTACCTGCCGTAGTTCTGACAGTCCTTTTAGAATTGCTTGTTGTCTCTCTCTGATTTTAACTACATCAGGATTTAGAAGAGGATCTCTAGTGTGATCAGAGCTGAAAATCTGTCGTGGCACTTGGTAAGAATCTAAAAATAAATACATATATGAAATTAGTAAATAATACGCTTATAAATTTGTTCAAATTTTGAAGTAGTAGACTTTCACAACTTGCAGAAATCAAGTTTGGGTTGCTATTATATTATGATCACTAAGTCAAATACTACTTAGATTCCTAAAACCAAAAGCCGTATGTACTAATACCAGAGAAGTGCAATTATATTTCACTAAACAAAAAACCCAGATAAAAGAATTAAAAATGTTGTTTTTTTTCTTTTGTGAATTTGTGTTCTGTGTTTTGGTTGCACAGGCTTTCTGTACAGTGCTCTGACAAATACGGGTTATTGCAAAATTCAGTAAAAGCAAATAACAAACGGAACAAAACACAGAACTTTGAAGTGAAGTGCTGCGACATCTCTTCTACATGAATCAGATCACATTACATTGCAGTACCATTAAACTGTCGATACTGTGGGTCGTGTGTTGAAGGTCTGGTCACTGGTGCATCTGGATCGAGATAGTACACTTCGTTTGTTCGAACATACGGAATGAACTGTGAAGAAGGAGGTCTTCCAGCTTCTGGAACCGCAGGAGGGAAGCTCTTCTGCTGTATATCTGCCTTGGTATTTTTCTCTCTTCTACTATTATTATATACTTCCAATTTCCTGGTGCATATCTGTTTTTGTTGTACTTGTAATCTATTCTTAACTGCTGGAACAGGTGGTGAGTCAGATCTGTATGAAACAATTCCAGTTAATATAAAAGCACCCACAAAAGTTTGATAAACAGTGGAGAGAAAACATTCTGCACTACCGTGGCCAATTGGATGAATCTAAGTTCATAAAAAAGATAAAAAAATCAGGAAAGAAAAATGTACATCTTTCACTATAAATGCAATAATGCAGAATATTGGCATACCTTTCTTCATTCAAATGATTCTTACGGAGTTGTTCTTCCTAGGAAAAAAACAAAGAAGTCAAAAGCATGAGTACAAAACTTGATGCTCTTATATTAAACACTCATATTACAAATGTTTGTTCTGAAATTCTGAAAGGACCGTATGATCTGAGCTCTCACGGGAGACAGATATTATCAAAGACGTGCATTAAAGAGACTTGTAGTATCTATGAACTCAGTTAAACTAATAACAGAAGAACTTATTCTACTTCTCTACGTCTATGACAGCTTGAGGCACAAGCAGAAATTGTATGCACTTTTTCTTAATAAGTCTGTAATGATTATCAATAAAGCGAATATACACTTTGGAAGATTGAATTAATACTGAAAGCTAAGCCATTTAATGTTCTTCCAACCACACTGAAAAAAACTGCTGTAATACTGTTCTGCACACAGAGGGGAGGTAGTAGGAAAATTTTCAGAGCTTGAATTATATCCAAGCAGAGCTGAGTGAAATAAATCTTAAAAAACAAAAATTAATCATTGTTCTTAGACAAAAAATAGTTACCTTTCTGATTCTGTGTCCCTTATTCTTCAGTTCTTCATGAGGTGAAGGAGACCTATCTGAACAACAACCCTTTTTTTGGTAGAGATTCCCAGGGGTATTTCTTTCTACCAACTGAAGCAGCTCCATTTGTCGTCTTGCTTTATTTTCTTCCCTTTGTTTTTGCAGTGGTTTGGGGTATCTTTCTGATGCTGGAATGTATCTTTTCTCAGGCTTGTTTATGTTCCAGTCAGGTCTTTTGCCAGGTTTTTCTGAAGGTTTAACTTGTCTTTCTTTTCTTGCATATTGTTCATACAGCTCACTGTGGTTGTCACCATTCTCTTGTGCTGAAATTCTGTTTTTATCTGTATACTGCATTTCTTTCTGGTATTTTTTGCTGTTAGAACTTTCTTTATATTCTATGGAAATATCCGGTGACCCGCAACATGAAGTTCTTTCCTCAGCTGTATCAATGCATGCTGAAGTAGTATAGTCATCTAAAAAAAGTATATTAGATCTAAGAGTAAACTATTTGAACATTTGGCCTAAACAAATAGAAATAAAAAAGCTTTCACTTTTCAAGTGGGAAGAAGATTCTGTCTGGGTAAGTAGCAACAATTGTAAAAAGCTTTTCTAAATATTTGAATATAAGCTTTCATTTTCTAATGGGTCTAGTATTCCTATTCCAGAATTATTGACAGTGTTTCTTTAAGGATTCATTAAGAACCCATTCCAGCTCAATACCAGTGCATGTGATATAAGCCTGAAGGCTACAACAATATATGCTTCAATTCCTTAATAAATTTAGTCCTGCATGCCTTATGGCCATGACTGTAAGCCAACACTGTACTTCAGAGTGGCTGATCTGAATTTGTAATGGGTAGGTACCGATAAAGACATACAATTGATTTAGAAAAATACAGTGATATATTATTATATTTTCAGTAGCCTGAATCTGTCCAAGCATTTATTTTCAGTTTTATTCCATTTTGAATGACAACGATTTGTCCCTGTTGCACAGTTACACAACTTAGCTGTCATGCTGTCTATCTGTAAGGTACATCAGGGTGACTAAACTAAAGGACTACTTACCTGTCTGTACAGCAGTGTCTTTCCGAGAAGTCTGCTGATCAATGTTAATGTCAGCAGAGAAATTATGACTTTGATGTGAAGCATCAGTATTACAGTTTTCAAATTCACTGCCACCTAAAAAAGAATCAAGAAATTTTTTTCATATCCTATTTAAACTATGCTATCATGTTGTCAGACTATTCTAACTTAGAGCTCAAAGCAAAAGATTGAGAATTATGATTCAGATCCTAAAATACTGCCTGTTTCACTGAAAATCAAGCCAATCCTTTGTAGGTCCGAATATTCCACATGCACTCCTGATAACAGCCTTGTATTTCTTCCTTTATGTAACGTAGCATTTACAGATTACTAAGATATGGTATTCATGGTATTAGAACACTGATATTATTGGGAAGATTCTTTAAATAAACTGAAATTAAATTTGGTTTCTGAAGCAAAGGAGCAATTTCAGGCCTGTTTTTCCCGTTACAAAAACGGGAAAAAAAACCCAGTCAGTTTGCACACAAACACCAAAGGAATAGGCAAACTGAACAGCAAAATGGTGGTACTTACCTCCACCAAGATTCTTCTTAAGCTTTGAAATGTCATGTCCCCTCTGAGCCAAATCTTGGATGCGCTGTTCCTGTTTTAATCTCTGTGCTAATTCTTGAGCTTTCTGCATTGTCTGATAGAGCTCATTTGTTTTCAGAATCACAAGTTCCTTAAAAAAAAAAGTATATGTGGGAATTAATTTTGAGAATATGATTATTTAATCTCCATATAATCCCAAATGTTTACATAAATAATGTCAAAATATTTTCGTGCTTTGAGTATTTTAAACAAAAAGAAACAAACCAATAACTAGCTAAGTTGAATGCAATATCTAATGTGTAACTTTTAAATGATAAAGTCAGAAGCTCTGCTGTACTAATGAAGTTGTTCAATTCTAGCCTGAAAGAGCTAAGTATGTTTCTTTTGTATTTGAAAATTGCATTTAAAATGCATATTTCTGCTTTAATTGAAAGTACACCTGAATTTTTGCCAGTTCTTGTCCATTCACTTTCCCGAAAGGCCATCCAAAAAAAGAAACTTGCCTTAAACTTGTATGGTACTGTATTAAATGAGGAAACAGATCTTGATTTCAAATATCAAAATGTCAGTTTTCAAAATGAGGAGGCAGCATCATTTTGAAGGGAAACAACTGTTTTCTTCAGTGAAACAGTATTATTGCAATCAATGATCTGGAAGTCTGACTACCAATTTGAAGCTCTGAAGGAATTTCTTTCTATATATTAGAGCAATTACAGTCATTTTAATTGACATGAGGCAAAATCCTTTTTCAAAATATACACTGTTAGTTTTCAATGAACTTAAAAAATTATACCAGTGTACTACTTCAAAACAGATTACCTCATAAGTCTTCTCACTACCTGCAATATTTAACTTCACTACATTCAGACAAGTCAGTAAAAGATTTCCATCCCTCTGCTCTAAGCAAAACACAAAAACCCACCTCCTTTTGTTTTTGTTTAAGCAGATCTTCTTCAAACTGTTTCTGCATCAGTTCTTTTTCTCGTGCTAGGCGCTGTTCTTCCTCTTGTTCCTCCAATTTTCTCTTCTCTTCTTCCAGTTGTTTCTTCTTCCGTTTTTCTTCTACCTGAGCCATTATTGCTTTCTAATGGTATCATAAGAAAGTAGAATTAAAAGGTATGAAAATAAAGGAATTAGAAGCTAGTTACTTGTATTCTTCTGTGTACATCCATGATACTTGCGTTTGGAAGGATAAAAAAAATGAAGACAATTTATTAATATATGTGACAGTAGTAGGGAAAATAGCTGTCTAACAGATCATGCTATTAACTAGAAAGTACTTCAAATGCTTTTTTCTTTTCTTACAATTTCTCAAAACACTGCTAGTTGCCTTCCCATTTTTTTTACAACCATCAGCCTAGCAAAGCAGTCTGAAGACAAAATACTCAGAGATAAACAAAAGTCTCTTTTTATGTTTTCAATGTAAAATTCACAGAACAGGTAGATGTAAGTACCAGCCCTCCTGATGGTAGCAAAGACTGAAAAAAGCCACACGCAAACCTTACTGGAGTTCTAAAGGCAACACTGCATTATTTTGAGCCAAGATTTCAGTAACAGAAATACAATCAATGAATATAAATATTAAAAAAAACATGAAGGCTGAGTAGAATACTATTAAACACGTGTAGATGTAATCTGAAGTCTAAGAGTTGTCTCAACTGCCTCACTGTTATTAAATTATCATGCATTATTCACTTTTTTCCATTCTTCTCATTAAAATAGCTCTAGACCTTAAAACAGAAACCCACCTGATGTTCTAACTGCTTCTGCCGCCGTCTGTCTCTCTCTTCAATCTGTGCAGGATCCAGGAGAGCTGTCATTGAACGAAGGAAGCTACAAAGAAAGAAACATGTATGTGGCTTTCTTATCATAAAGAGTAAATCCAAATGCCTTCTTTAATTAGAATTCTCAGATTATAAGTAATTTTTTCATACTGATGAAACTTCATTGTATTAATTATTAAATTTATACAATTTGTTATATTAAGGAAAAAAATACAGTTACTCGCAGTAGATTTTATTAATGAACAATGGAAGCATATGCATATTTCAGAAGTGAAACCACATGCAATTCTGAAAAAAGCAGAAGCCAAATGAATAAGATCCAAAGATAAGATTTAAGGCATCTTATTCAAATATTTATTTAATTTCTAGGGGGTACCAGAAGTGAACTGGATGGGAAGATGATTGTCCTTACAAAGTTCACTCACCTGGTTTTCTGACTGTGATCCAAAGCACTGTTTTTAGCACCTTTTTCTGTATTTCCCACTTTTGAGGGCATGAAGTTGCCTAAAGCTGCAGGTGAGAAAGGGTGAACAAAAGCAGTCAGCTCCTTAGGGTCAGGTGACAGGCAAAGACTTTCAGGCTGCTTTTTGTACATTCCATTTAAAGGGTGTTGTGCGTTAGTATTAAGGTGGTTCTTTAAAGAATCAAAATGCATTGCCCATCTGTCATGCTCTTCAGCCTAAATAAATATGAAGCAACAAAAAATGGAAATGTGCTCAATTACATTTTCTACAAAACACAGTTAACAAAAGAGTTAGACAACACATTTTGTACAACACCAACAGTTGAAAATCTTTGTTATGAAGTTACAACACACAGAACAGTTCATTGCTTAGATGGAAAACCAAAGTATTTCTGTTGCTTAAAATGCAAATCAGAGCAGAAATTATACTGTGGATCAATATACTTGATCAGCAGTAAAGTGCTTCTAAAATATTTTCAGCAAAAACAAACAAACCAGAAAGTAGAAAGTGAAAAAAAAGTAAAAAAAAAAAAAAAAAAGTCAAAGAATAAGTTAAGAACATGAACAGGTTTTACACTCGCTCACATTTACCCACACCACTTCAAACATGGACAGCAGCAGAATTACTGTGCTTTGGGCAGATACTACTTTATACCTTCTTATTTTCAGTCAGACAGGCCTATTATAAAATAAACACTCTTCTAGAATCTCTTTCATTCTTTTAAGAATCCAATCCTAACAAAGTACCCAAAACTTCTGTAGAGGTGACTTTTTAAGACTCCCTTCCATATCACACAGCCTTATCTTCATGGCTCCATTTTTGTAGCCGAACATTTTACATAAGGCACCTTTGTTTTTGCTATAGGTACTGAGAACGTTTTTTCTTCTGAGTCATATAATTGTTTGTCTGAGAAGACTGTAAGATGGCTACTTCAAGATTTCTTTTTGGCAGAATGCAAATTAATATACTCTATTTAAAGCTTTCCAAGACTACATTCTTTAAACCAGAAAGAATCCCTTCTTGAAGAGAAGTTTTATGCCTATTTTAAAAGAAGCAATAATATAATCTTAATAAGAATCCAAATAAATCTTTCTCCCATTCCCTAAGTAAATTTTGCCTTCCCTTTAAACACGTTGATGTGCAAACGTATCTTAGAAGTTAAAATATCTGTTTTCTGTAGTACAGAAAGGTTCAGATTGTAACATGAGATGCAAACAGGAAGATGAAGAAAAAAAGATTAAGTGCGTGCAGTTTTCTTTCAAGAGGCTGGAAGTAGATTACTGTCAAGTTGGTAACTGCAGCCATCTCCTTGTGCCACACCCATCAAATTAAAAAACATTGCACCTTAAGCAGGAATCTTTTACAGCTGTGTTACCTTCACAGCTACAAAATGTCCCATTTGCAAAGGAAAATCAGTTCCCTCGGGGCTCAGGAAAGGAGAAGATTCATGCTGTAAGTATGTAACTGACCTTAGCAACAAGGTGGGGTTGGTTTGGTTTGTTTGTTTGGGTGTTTTTGTTTTGTTTTGTTTTTTAAGAGGACGGGTAGGAAGCTTCTATTACTGTGAGCCATAGAATTGAGGTAATGATTTTCTGTATAGGAATTGTGTGACTGCTGTAATAAATGCTTCAGCTCGGAGTAAAAACTACAGCATACTGCTAAAGAAGGCCACAGATTACAAACACTCCTATGAGGCGAGTTGTGGTAATGGAGATTCTTGTTAACTGATAACACAGAGCATGATGAACATATCTCATATGTGGTAACAGATACTACTCTGGCTTAAACCTCATACAGTAATTTGGAAGTCAGGGTTCTAACAACATTACAGTCTTGCTGTGTGTTTCTTTGTTTCAAGAGACAGATGAAGAGACTTTGAAAGAGTATGTCGGTCTGTATAAGAATGTGGAATACTTCATTAACCTTAAAATCAGAAATAAGGTAGAAATAGTAACAGAGTAAAGGAAGTACGTCACTTTTCCATAGTTAGAACCTGAAGGGGTATGAGATATATTGCCCAGATCAGCCAACAGTGACAGTATTAGAAGTCTCTTCACTTAACTGAACTACAAACAAATTATCTGGGCAAGTTTCCTTTGAGATCCAGTGTAAAAGATTTACATTCAACAGCCTGGAAAACCTGAATGTTATGAAAGGTGGGGCTGTTTTCTTCCATCCTTCTGGGTGAACAATTGTTTAAAAAGCTTCAGAAGCATATATCAAAATAATATTTCCAGAAACAGGATCTGAATATCTCTGCGATGCACAGTGGATGTCTCTTAACAATTTCTTCTCATCTCCTTCAGTAACTTACAGGAAATTTACTTTTTATAAGGTGTCTCACTACTGTCTCTGCAAGACCTTACAACCTTTCAAACCATGGGAGTTATATGGGTTAAATAGGCAGGGTAATAATACCACTATTTTCATCTCCACAGCAAGTACTTTAACACACCAAACTAGGCACATTGTTCCCTGCCAGGCAAATACTGTAACATCTACTGCCTGTGATCTTATGATCAAAAATTGGACTTATTACATTTCATTATGTCTTTCTAACTAGTTCTTAAATCTAAGACTTCAATTTTATTCTTAGAGCAAAAATTGAAACAATATTTTCTTATTCCAAGAAGTCTCTCTAAGCCACATATACCTTTGATAAATTCATTTTTTCTTCTATTTTTCGTATCTTAGCTTCTTCCTTTTGTTTGTCCAGCTCTTCAAGCCACTTCTTCTGTTGCTCATGCTTCAAAGCACTCAAAGGTCGTTCCTGTAGCACAACTTCCTGTAATAAGATAAATGCTTGTCTATTACTTGTAGACCAAATTCACTACATTGTCTAGCCACATAACAAAGACGTGTCAGGAAACTGTGCCTGCAGTTACTCGGCAGAACTAGGCTGTTCTCTTGCACAAACAATGAATGTAAGCTTGTAACTGTACTAAGTGTTTGACTGTTCCATAAAAATGCTTCAATTGTTAGAAAGATGCAAAGTAAGCCAGTCATTGAATCTTATTCTAACTTGAACCATCAGCCTCTTTCTCCAAACAGTGTGACAATCATGAACAAAAATCCTTCCTCCCTATTGTTATGGATCACTGCTCAGTCTGTGGTTCAGGTAGATTCAGCTCCGTGATCATTAGATCACTAATCTGACTCAAGTAAATTCTAGATAGCATCTTCAGTCTTCTCGCTTATTAATGGATATCCATATAATTTAACAAACTGATACTCCAGTGACACTGAGAATTTTCAGTGCTATCTGACAAAAAACATTCTGTCAGTGTCTTTTCAAACCCAATTTCTTAAGCTTTTTTGCACCAAAACTTTTTTTTTTCCTGTGGTTCTGCTTTTGATATGTTCCCACTTATCTATTTCTTTAACACACGCCTAAAAGCTAAATAAAAATTCAGTTAACACCAAGTACTGTTCTTCATGTCAGCCTTTAATTATACTCAAGTCTATAAACTGCCCATATTTTGATAGGCATTCATTCAGACACAATGCTCTAGATAGAGCACAAAGATCTGTGCTCTACTGAATTTTTTTGATCTAAAAGAGTGAATTATTTTGATCTAAAAGAACTACTGAAGCTATATATCTGTTATCAGTAAATAAGGAAAAAAAACAAACAACAACCCACAACTGCATGCAAGCTAAACCTTACCCCTAAAACAAATGCTATGCAACTGACAACTGGTGAGCTGAGAACAGTGTCTGCAGTGACTGTGACTGCTTATTAAAGTCTTGTGACTTTAATAACTAAGTGACTGCTTATTTAAGTCTTGATTTACTTAATTTTTTGTTGTTTTTGTTTTGAATTAAATAGCCTTTAATGTATACAAAACAAATAAACCAATTTTCTAGAAGCTGCTACCCATTAGAACCTCAGTCAACACCTGTAATTAAGCATGTCATATGCAGTGGTTTTTACTTATGTGCAATGAAATGAACTCTTATGGGGGCAGGGTGGTAATTTTTTTTTCTAGGAATACTGAATTATGCCAAAAGATGCCATTTATTTTTACCATAATAACTGACAGTGCATAAAAACCACCTGTTTGTCAGCAGCTTCCTCAAAGTCATGTTTTATCTGACATGCCATTTTCAGTTGCACCTGACTACTTGAAAGGCAAGTTAAAATCAAAATGCTATGCTTAATATTATGTAAGCAAGTAGGTATATTAGAGAGCTAATGAACAATGTAAATAATTATATATTTATTATTATATAACCACTTGATTATGCCTCAAATCATAATTGGAAAAGATTCATACCTCATAGTAATCAACATGCAAAGAAAGGAAGAGGTTGGTGGTGATACTTCATATAACTGATAAAACTAAAATTGGAGCAAAAGCTAAGTTTGATATAGGGAGCTGTGTCACATCGTGCCATCAAAGAGCTTAAAATAACCACTGAAATTTGATTCTGCTTCCAGTTAACATTGGATCTATACAGAAAAGAAAATCTTGTATGAATTAAGAGCTCAAGAGTTCTGTAACAGTGCTGTCAAAACTGTGTGCTTTTCAGTGTTTATAGATAGCCTTACCTTATCTGGGTCAGCTGTTTCCATTTTTTCTGCATGGTTTTTATCATTGCCAGATTTTGCCCCTAAATAAACCACATCTCCTTCCAAAGTTTCTTTCAGTTTCTTCTTCAGTGCTACCTGTTCATCTTCAGGAAAGGAAGCGGGGGGAAACACACAAAACTTTAGTAAAAATTCCTAATACAGATGTGTAGATGCATTTATTAAAATAAACAAGATAGGCATGTCATCCCTACAATTCTGACTGGAAAATTGACTACAAGATTGTCATCGTTGTGTGACCTAGCAGCTCAAACATGACTTTGCTCTTAAGACGATGGCCACTGAGTTTCTGTCCAGAGGTGCAGGGATAATAGGGTAATTTCTCTGAGAAGACTGCAAAACCCTGAAGGCTAAAAACAACAATCAATCACAGCATATCAATTATCTCCACTTTGTTAAGATTAATGAGACTAGAATATGCCAATATTACCAAACCAATGGACACTGCAAACATCAAATCCTATAATCAGATCATCTACATATAAGCTGTAGAAAAAACACTCCTGTATGTCAATCATAAATAGCTTAATTTGTCATGGAGTCTTCAGCACTGTCTTAAAACAGTTTTAACTTTCTACAGTGATTCCCTGTGGCTGGTGATGGGACAGGGCTGCAAACTGTTTCAAAGTCAGATGCAATTTGTATCCCTGTAGACCAGGTGACACTTTTCCCTTAAAAGAAAAAAAGTAATTTGTTAAGGATAATGGCCAGCAAGGAGTGAAGGAGTGATCAAACCAACAGGAGCCAATAACTCCTATAATATGAAGCATTACAAACAAACAAACAAAACAAACCCCACAACTCTATTTCTTTTGTTTAGCAGTATTTTTTGCAAGAAGTTATAGATTTTCTTTATGTAGTTTTTTTTTTTTTTTTGAGGTTTGAGAATTGATCTGTTCTAGAGATTTACAGCAGATAACTTCCAAATCTGTAGCAATTGCACTGATACAAGTAAACTTACAGAAGCATAAATAATGCAAAGTTTGTTGGCATCTTTAGTGTCATAAACTCATAAAAATATAAATCGCGTGTATGGTGAGTACCTAGTTCCTTTTTCCATTGGCTCTTTTTTGATTCTAATAAGGCTTTCTCTCCTTCTCTTTCACCCAAGCTACTAAACATGTCAGCGGGTTTCCAGGACTCCTTTCTATAGGTGAGGGAGAGAAAAAAATTACTTGAAAATCTGTTGATTTTAAACATAACTTTTTGATTAGTATTTATGACTTCTTACTGTGATTAAGAACTACAATTCATTACTGGAGAAAATTTTCATGGACAATAACACAGATTTACGTACATAACTTTCTCTCTTGGTTGTGGATATGACTCTTCTTTCCTGCTTGAATTAGAGTCGGGCTCATCTGGAACAGATGGAATTTCACAAGTGTTTTGGAGCAATGCTACAATGGTTTCCTCTGATGCCTCACTAGTGCCTGTAGTAGAATACATATACATGCCTAAATGTGTGTATATATATATATATTTACACATTTGTACATATATGCATATATACACGCACAAGGAAATAAAACATATGTGCCCACTAAACATTTTTCAGTACTTACTACTTAAGGAACAAAGGAGACTTGCAAACTCACAACTATTTAACAAACCTGTTTTCTGCCCTGCTTGTACAGCTGAGGCATGCAAGTTACAACTTCAAAGGTATTCTTAGAATGCTAGACTTACAGTAAACACTTGCACTTGCGAGGGAGCTCAGATATTTTTACTCCACTTACTTTCACTGTGCCATGTTTGTGGTGACAGAGTTGACCTCTTCCACAGGTCCGAAAATAAGAGTGATAATACAGGAAGATACATAATAGTTGTCATGCTTGTCAGCATAAGAACTGCAGAATGAACACTACTCAGTAGTAGTATTACAGTTAAGCAGAAAGATGCATGTACATCTTGAGGTCAGAAGAAAATCTAAAGACTGCTTTTGAGATACACAGTAATATCTGAACTCTTCGATCAACCAGAAAAGCCTGCATTTCTAAGGCTTTTTGAGTGTGGTGATGACAGTTATTTCCACAGAATCATGGAATCATTTGATTTGGAAGGGGCCTTTTAAAGGTCATCTAGTCCAACTCCCCTGCAATGAGTAGAGACATCTACAGCTCAAGCAGGTTGCTCAGATTCTGGTTTTGTTCTCAAAATTTTGATGTTAATGGTTCAGTGCCCTTCTGCTACTTTTTTTCCCCCAGTTTTAGTATGAGATGTTGACCAGAGTAGCTTGCTTTTTTACTCTGTAAAGTACTAGAATATTAACAAACCATTTCTAGTTCTTATGGTTAAAATTAACAGCTGTTTGGTTCCTAACACAGGCAATTTCACATCTGTAATAGCAAGTATTGATCTTGAGACCATTAGAGAGTAGTATGCAAGTAGTCTGCAAATAAACTTAAATTATGAATTCAACTCAAAATTAAGCCTCACATTTTGCTTTGTTTCCATGAAACTAACATCAGTTAACTGTATGAAAACTGCACTCCACTATATCTTACCCATTTCCTCTTGTTTTTCACTTGGAGTCTCAGATATATGCTTAGTTTCTCCTTTTACAATCATCAAAATCTGCTGAAGCTGTTCTTGTGTTAAACACACCAAACTTCTTAAGTCTTCAGCTGATATACATGTATTTTGAGGTTCGTGTTTACTTTCTTGAACATCAAGATTCTCAGAACTAGGCTTCCTGTTTGTGGTGTCTCTTTGGAAAATCAAAGAGTGATCTTTAGTTGTGGCTTCACGTGAGGAAGGTTTAGTTACTTGCACTCTTTCACCTTTTGACATTGATAAGCTTGATCCACTCCTCGATTTTGCTAAGTTTTCCTGATTGATACAAGCATTTTGTGTTGACCTCAACATATGCCCAGTATGCCTTATTCTCAAAGTCTGTTTAGGCACTTTGGCTTTATTTCCCATCTGTTAAAAAAAAAAAAAAAAAAGAAAATTCAGCATATATTGCATTAAGGAAAGCAACTTTCATAAGTAACAAAAACAGTACTTGAGCAACAGGTACCAGTGTTTTGTTTCTTCTTTGTTCCATCAATAGAAACTAACTCCATAAAAAAAAAACAAAAAAAAACAAACAAACCAACCAGTAAAGCATCTTCATAAGTACCAGAAATCAGAAATCACAGAATCACAGAATGGCCCGGGTTGGAAGGGACCTCAAGGATCATAAAGCTCCAACCCCCCTGCCACAGACAGGGCTACCAACCTCCACATTTAATACCAGACCAGGCTTCCCAGGGCCCATCCAACCTGGCCTTGAACACCTCCAAGGACGGGGCATCCACAACGTCTCTGGGCAGCCTGTTCCAGCACCTCACTGCTCTCATAGTAAAGAACTTCCCCCTGACATCCAACCTAAATCTTCCCTCCTTCTTCCTTCCCTCCCTCCAACTTAAAATCATTTCCCCTTGTCCTGAAATACCTTAAGGGAGAACTTAACACTTACATCTGAATATTTAGAAGACACAAAAATAATTTTATATAGCATAACATTTAAAAGAATTCATAAACGTTCTTATTTTCTTTGGCATTTCTGAAGCATGGCTTCAAGTGTGGTTCATCATACAACCAGCATTATTTCAGTCTCGATCTTTTCCATTCTGTAACTGTTACTCTTTCCAGGGTCTTTGGTATACACTTGTAACTACCTCACAGATACTGAAACATTCATCACTTTGTCTCTCCAGCTCAGGGCATTCCAGTTTACTCAAACAAGCACAGCCTATGAGACTACATGGACAGTAAAACACATTTCAGATAAATTTTACCAGTATCCCTTTAAAATCTCTGAGAGTTCAGATTGAGATGATTTCCTGTGCTGTTGTAACTTACTGGGGAACAAAAAACAAAACCATTTTGTGATGGCAAAAGTTGTCACAGAATTTATAATTCAAAGTTGTTGAATTTTTTGCTGAACTTTTTAAAGTTAAGATTCACAGATTCGCAGACAGTCCCAAGTCTGCAGGCATCCAAGAAGCATTTGGACAATGCTCTTAGATACTGACTTCGGTTTTTAGGCAGTCCTGTGTGGAGCTAGGAGTTGGACTAAATGATCCTTATGGGTCCCTTTCAACTGAGGATACCCTGTGATTCTTTTTTACAGCTATAATGAACCTGAGAAATACCCCCCCCCCCTTTTTTTTTTTCATAAACATAACTGATTACAAATACTGAGACATTTCAAATTATCTGCCAACAAACTGAATGGTATAATGTGTGCTCTAAAAAAAATGTGGGTTTTTTCACTTACCTTCATTGCAGGCTTTGCTTTATCTTTTGGGAAGCAAACACAAACATATGAGAACAGCATTTAATAGCAACTTCTTCCTGAAAAATAAATCTTAAGAAACTCATGAGCTATTACAGTCATCAGATGTCTTGTAAGGAAGGGGGAAGTACCTTCCTGTAAATCTGCCCAGTATACGTGTATTTTTTTCTTCCAGTATAAAAAATTCAAATGTATGTTGGAAAACAAATAAAAACCTATCTAGATATATTCCAGCCATCTATTTCCAGTTGTACGGAAAAGTACCGTGCTTTCTTTGCACTACCTATTAGACACCAGAAATGCTAACTGTTCTGACTGACTGCAAAACAACTTATTAATAATATTTTACACTTCAGATGAAAGTATTAAAATTTGGGATATGCTAAGTTGTCACTTTTAAAGGCGGGCGTTAAATCCTGGCTCGGAGTCAATGGCAATGATATCTCTTAGAATGCTATGAATAGTGCCAGTGAACATTCCAGCAAATGATGCCAGCTACATTTGAACTAAATGAAAGCACTTTCAGAGCACTGCCATTCCAGCATTCAGAGGTGTCGTGAGGCTTTGTTTCCAGTGATCTGCCATTTCTTTTTGACTCAGAGTATTCCATAATACCTCACTGGGGTCAGCCCTCCGTTAAATGCAGAAAGTGCAGCCTCACCACAGCTGACAAAGGGGACAATGAGTTCCCTGCTCCTGCTGGCTGCACCACTGCTGATGCAAGCCAGGGTGCCACAGGCCTTTGTAGAACAATTAGGGAAAGTGGCTCTGTGCTTGTACATCAACACGTCTCATAAATAAAAAATGAGAGTGCAGACAGGCTCATCATTAAGCTTTAATGAGACGGACGGTCTTTTCTAGTGTGGCAGCACTGAGATCTGGTCTAAATAACTGCTTAGTGAAAATGATAAAGCTCGGCTACCAACTACTGAAGTACTGTAAATATCCAAGTGTGAAATTATACAGTTCTGTGTAGAGCAAGCACGGGGTTACCGGGCTTCTTTTTCCCTGGTAACAAGGTGCTACTAAATTGCAGAAATCGTCGTATTACATCGGTCGGAGCTTGAAAGATTCCTTCAGGTAAATAATCAAAAAGTACCAGAAGCGGCTAAAATCAGCCTCGGCTTCCCGCCCAGCACTTCAGTTTCAAGCTTCAGCCCATCTCTGCAAAACGGGAGAAAGAAAGAAATCGGAACGGTGAAGAGAAGAGGCCGCGGTGAGATCCGCAGGCTGAAACAAACCGCACCTCCCGCTCACGCCGCCCGCAGCGCTCCGGTCACCTCACGCGCCGCCGGCCCTTTCCCGCCCCCTCCCCACACGGGCTCCACGCCCCCCCGGCACCGGCGGGCCGCGAGGCGCCGAGCTCAGGCGGGGGTCGGGTCCCGCCCCGCGCAGAGCGGCGCTCCCGGCCGCCGGGTCCCTCCCTCCTTACCCCAGGTTCATGGCCCCACCGGGCCGCCGGCGGAGCCTGAGGGGCCGCCGGGCTCGCGCCGTGTGTACGGCGGTTGCCGGCCCCGCGCAAGGAGCCGGGAGGCGATAGGCTTCCGCCGGGCCCCGCTTCGCCAACGGGCTGCGCGCACACTGCGGGGCCGGGCGGAGCGGCGCCTTGTGGGGGATGGAGTCTGCGGCGGGGAGCGGCTGGGGAGGGAGAGCGAGGGGGAGAGAGGGAGCGCCTTCTGTCTCCTCGCGTACTGCTTCGGAACGGCAATTTCTGAAGCGTTCCACGTTGCAACTTACTATTTTATTTTATTACTAGTCCTCTTTTTCTTTCTTTCTCCCGGACAATAGAGACAACATTCATATTCCTAACCTTCCAGTGAAAATCTTTCAATCTTTCTTTTTGGGGGGCAAAAGAATTGCCTCCTGATTTCAGCTCGAGACAGCAGGTGGCAATATAGTTTCAAACATACCTGCAGAAATTTAACTGCCCTAAAGAAACCATCTTACCAAGGGCTCAAAACGGCTCTTATTTTTTGCTCCTGAAACAAGGAGTTTCAATCCGTTAGGATTTTTAGCATATTTTATAAATTAGGTATTAGTGGTTTGCTAGACAGGCGTGAAAACGAATTCTTTCTAAAAGCATGCAGTTCGCACCTCTGTACATAGTTATCAAATGCTGCCATTTGAAGCTGTCACTAAAACTAGTGCTTACATGATGTAGCTACACATCTGTTCTACAACCAGCTCTTCAGATCCCCTTAGTGGTAGTGTTACGGTGGAGGGGAACGCTTTGAAAGTAATAAACATCTCCTCTAAGTTCTGTACTTAATGCTGATTGTGAGTGAATATACATGAGCTGCTGCAAAGAGTTCATACGGTACAGTTGATGACCGTAACACAGCAGTGTGAGTACTGCTACATAGCTTCAGTTCTGGTAGCTGCAGAAGACAATAAATATGAGGAACTTTGGTTTTGGACATATCAGTTTTACAGTAAACGTACAAAGTCAAGAGTTAATAACATGCTAAGCTTCAGCAAAAAGAGAGTTTGGAAAAAGCTCATTTACTTATTTTTGTTGATATTAACAAAAAAGTGAAACAGAGGAACAGAAGCTGGAGCAAAGTCACTTTTTAACCCTGCCTGAGTTCATCCCACCTTCCCAATTACTCTGATGGCATGCTAAAATATTCCTAGTTTTCAGAACTCTTGCCTATCGTGGGCGTGATAGAAACTGATGTGAAATATTTGAAGAATAAATAAAGTTTCCTATTACTACTTGTCCCAGAACATTATTTACGGTGCATATGTTTTTAGAAAGGAGACTGTGGGAGATAATATAGTTTCTATAATTCAAGCACTGTTGGGATGCTTGTGGGAAAAGAGTTAGCAGCCTCTTTCATATCCTGATGAATTAATCATCAGCATTCCCAACTTCTTGACTCATTCAGGAGGTTTGAATAAAAATGTTTTTGGGCTACGTGTGTCTTTCTGAAGGACAAAACACTACACAAAGTACTTCAGTCACATGTTGATTAAACTTTCTAATAGCCTATATAAGCAAG